>CM060989.1:45556071-46815357 GCA_030765065.1 Deroplatys truncata
CCTGTCTACCTCTCATCCTTTCTGAGAAAAAGGTACATAAGTAACCCAAAATGTTGTTTTGAGAAAACCGAATTTAAAGTTTGAACATTAAAATTCTGACACACTTCAGTACATTCCAGGGTCATAATCATCTGCACCTTCATTCCTGGATTGCTTCAGCTTTTCTGATTGCCTTCTCTTGCTCCTGAATTGCTCGCTGGGCATGATACAGTCGTTCGTTGTTGAAAGATACAAAAATGTTCTAAAAAGAGGCGTTGCATGACGGCTTTAAAGAAATGCAGACTAGCATTTAAATGGTATTTGAATGTCTTTTGAGCTTTTCAGAGACCTTGCCCCCTTAAAAAAAACTAACTAATAAACCTGCAAAGTGTAAAAAATTAGGATGTTCACTTGCTCTCATACAGCAGCCGCCTCTAGATTAATGCCTAAAGCAGTGATAAAATTGAAAGGCCTTTGTTGAAGGAGCACAGTGATTCATTTTCACCTGGTGGTGTTTGTAGGGGTGTTGCAGCGACGCACCTGGAGGTAGTCATCTGGAGTGGAAAAGGGGTTTGTTCTCGGGAAAGGATTAAGTTTTCATTTAACTTTTGGAACGGCATCTAATTTCATCCTTTGTGTAGGAGACGAACTAGGGTTCTTGGTCAAGGGCCATCTTCAGAAGCATCTCGTGTTTCTCTCAACGAAAATCCCTTTAACGGTAAAAGTGTTACAGCTGTAGAAATAAGCGCGAGGAGAAAACAGAAATAACCAGAGGAACTGTTGCAGGAATATTTCTAGGTAATTTTGGCTAACAATCAATTTCGAAAACTTGGGTGTTTCTGTATGTCTATTCTGGACATTACAACTCATCTGCAGATTATTGTAGTGCTCATTACTTTGTAATTAAAATGTAATTTACTTGACCGTTGCATAAAGGCCCCAGAAGTGGCATTCACCGAAATACGTGTTTTGAGGCCTCCTGAATCCAAATAAAGCATTTTTAGAAACATTTCCGTGTGTGTGTGTGTGTGTGTGTGTGTGTGTGTGTGTGTGTGTGTGAACAACATAACTCAAAAACACAAATCGGATAAATACCAAATTTTATATTTAGGTTCAGCATCTTCCAAAAAGACGACATGAAGATTTTCAAGAAAATCCCCCCACCCCAAACTACACTTTACATGGAACATTTTTCGAATTTTTTTATCTTCTAAAATGTGAATGATTTTTATATAAAAATGAAATGAAAAATTAAAATGACAAATTAAATGTATATCTGGAATTTTCTGGGAATAGCCTATGAAGTCCTCTTGATTCGGAAAGAATTTTATATAATCTTGTATAACTGGTAAACGTTAAGCGACAGACGACAACGTACTACACAAAAAGTGTAGATCTCTTTAAAACAGACAATTTATTTCAAATGTTTTTGTGGCATAAGCCATTTCTGAGATTTAGCGTTTAGTGATATCGTTACCCTAATGTTATTAACCAGGCGTTTAACAGTTTCTCTACTTGGAACTTTAATACCAGGATATTTCTCCCAAAATTGTCTACATACCTGTTTACATGGTTCAGTGTTTACGTATGTATCGTACATAAAAATTCGTTGTTGAAGCGTGGATTTCTTGGCAGGCATTGCAGTGGACTAATAGCAAGATATTAAGCAAATCACACACAACACAGGTGTCTTGAGTCCTTCACCTTTGAGATGCACAATGCACAACTGTCTTTACAGCACGAACACAAAGCCGCAACTGAAGCACAGCTGAAAGATAAATATATTATTATTATTATTATTATTATTATTATTATTATTATTATTATTATTATTATTATTATTATTTGCACCACGCTTTGGGCGTCAATTTGAAGTAGGTTGTATTGAAGGAGTTGTATTATAGTTCAACTGTTGGGGAGCCGAACTTGAAGTAGTTGCAACCGCACGTATGTTAAACAGTTTCCGGTAGCCTTCACCCCAGGTTTTTAAAAGTATTATCTTTGTAATTTGATATATGTTTGCCTCGGCTGCGTCAGTATTATTGTTAGAAACATGGTTGTCTTGGCAGGGTTGTGGTGCGACAAGAATGTAGGCTTACACAGATTTTAAGTTTTAATTCACTCCATTTTATTAATTCTTGACACGATTTAAATAACACTTCACTAATATAGAGAGCTGTGAGATTATTTAATTAACTACTTGCACTTTTTAACACGTAAACTATTTTTCGTCTCACACGAATACGTATTAAATTTCTCGAGGACACGTTTTTGCGTCTGGTTAGTAACCAACTGAATAGATTTCTACCGCCTAAATTTGTAAATTTCTGTATTTCAAGTCTCTGATTGGCTATTCCTAATCCAATAGAATACCTTCATTTAACTAAAGCTTTTTCTGATAGTTGATTGGCTATTTTACAAACTGTCACCAAAATCATATCATTGCCTCCAAGAATCACAAGTAACATTATTAAACTCTCAAACTCATTATTGCCTCAAGGTTACCTCATTGTTACCTCATTGTTAGCAACTTTTAACTTATTATTCTCACAGCTCTTACTTTATTAAATTACGTAATATATTCATATAACATTATTACACATGTTTACAATAATATAAACATATACAATGACTGTAATATACACTCCTTATATATTGTTACACACACATATTGCTTTAAGGCAAGCTGTTATTGAATTTATATATTATATGATTTGACTGAAATTATTTAAGTGTTAAAAATACTGCCTCAAAAAGGTACCGAGGTCACTGCAGTACAACGTGCTATGCATTAGCCTCACCTTAAAATGACAGCACTGTATAACCAATACCTATACATGCTTAAACAACTCCGTATGATACCTTAAATAATTTCTGAGATAATGCGTCATTAGTAGGATTTTTAGGTGAAATAAACCTTCATTTTAGGTTTCTTATATGCTTAAAATAGGTTTTTTTTAGGTATTTCTTGATTAAAATAGTTTTTTTTTTATGTTTTGCTTCGTGGGTCAATACGGTTATCAATAATTTTTATTTTCTGGTACTTATTTGTAAGATTTATTTTTTGGCATAGCAGTAGATATACATACATTCTGAAATGTTCTGGCGTAAACGATTTCGTATTATCACGTAAAACATTCTTTCAACGGAACATGACGTCATGGAGCGTAGAACATAGATGTCAGTGCAGCAGGTTCTAGGGGTAGTTCTCCTAAAATTGAGTTTTATTTATGGACCTCTTTAACTACAGTGGTTCTTAGTGTCCCATTCTACATCGGGCGTAAAAGACCGGTAATTTTGCTCAGAGGCCTCTTATCAGGCTTGAGGTTCTTTTACGTGCCGTCAATCTACGACACGGGACCACCGGCTTTACTTCCCTTCCGAAGGAAGCCATGCTAAGGACTTTTATGCCTGAAAAAATCCATCGCCCACCGCCGGGTTTGAACCCGCGATCTTGGGAACTAGAGGCTAGCAGGTAACCACTACACCACGGAGAACGACTGTAGTTCTCCTGTATACTTTTCTCGCTGCAATACTGAATTGATGATTTTCATATCTTCAAAAGCAGGATTTCATTGAATCTTCTGCAAGTTCGAAGAACATGCAACTCCCACTGGTCCAGGTATTTCTTTACTGGAAGCATTGCCAATGATATCTAGAGCATCTTTCAGTTGTAAAGTTTTAGCTTCTGTATAAAACAAAAATGTGTCTTAATGTATGCAAGGGAGGCGGTAAGAGTGAGGCATTCGAGTGATTTCTTTGCCTTGGCAATGCAGGAAGCTTTCGTTGACGACATTTTTAACGTCTTTTAAGTGCTCGGCATAGTAGATGACAGCAGACAGCCAAGTTCGCTCCTCCTGACCCTCTATCAGCTGCATCCAAGTGTCTCCACGTCACATATGCTGCGTTTAACTGTAGTAACTTGAAGTATCTACTGGCTATAAGCGGTGGAAATAATTTTACAATGAGTTTCAATCCGAAAATAACATTCTTCATTTCGAAAAAGTAAAAACACCTATTTAGGTTATTTTAGGTGTAATCAAATTCGCATGTTTGCGGCGATCACCTCCTCATCCGTTGCTGTAGCTTACCTTGATGCTTCTCCCGTTGCTTCCAGAAGTTCTCAGCGTGTTGGTTCTTCAATTTATCCTCGGCTAGCTGCAGTAATTTTCCTTAAATTATATGGGAGCATGGACTTATCCTCGGTAAAGGAAAACGTAGATCTCGGGTGGTGATATAGGAAGACATAGACTTGCTTTGTTTATGAAAAGATGACACTGCCGTTTCTTTTTATTTAATTTAACACTCGTAGTATACAAAACTGGTATTGCCGCTGTAAAATACTGTCCACCGCTGTTAGACTATGGCGTGGATATGTCACGAAATATAACTATTCTTATTGTCGCTTTCAGAGTAGCGGATCTTAGGTGTGTTGCTAAAACTATTTTGATTCCCTGTTTTGGCGCGATATCTCACACATCCTGCAGCATCTCTCCCTGACCACACATTACGAAAACTCTCGAATAAAATGCAATACTAAGCTGACATGACAAATTTGACTTGATTCCCTTTTTGGCGCGATATCTCACACATCCTGCAGCATCTCTCCCTGACCACACATGACATAAACTGCCCGAATTTTCCCTAAACAGATCCATTTATAGTCTCAGGCTCCTGAGGCTGCTTCCTTTCCTATTGGTACATTTTTAGCGCGACTCGACGCGTCTAACTATTTCGAATAAACTTTCAGGGATCTCATTGGTCCAATTTTAATATAAATCGCGGCTTTTCCTACATTTACCGTTAAGGTTGTCTTTCTCACTCACTTGGTCACGGCGAATTATCAAATAATGGGACAAAGGCTCTACACCCTCGCTGTAGGAATAATAGCACAGCGACCGGAGAGAGGTAATAAAACTAGGTTTTCTGCCTTCGAAAGCACTATTCCTGTAGCTAAAACTTTCCCTCGTGGACAGTATTTTAACATAGCGCTTAAATTATTTACATTAAACCATTTATAACTCTACTAATATTAATAACCTAGATAGATACATAATGTTAAATCACCCTTCTTAAAATATACAAGCAGTATGAGAAAAAGATATTTACATAATACGATTTAACATCACTAAAAGTTAATTAATAAGTTATCTGTAATTATAGTTCTTGGGCTCGGCCTAGAGTTGCCGTTTCAAATTGCCCTGTTCTGGAAAAGAATAAATTTTTCAACACTTGATACAATTTTCTTTTACAGAATAATTCCTCTGATTATGGCCTTTGTTCGTTTGTTTTGTTGACAGAGACCCTTCGCTATACCTGCTCCTTCACAAGGGCTCTGACAAACCGGTGATGTTTATATTTGGGTCATTCACTCTACACTCTCCCTTTAAAAACAGGTTTCCGAGAGACATTCTTATACACAATACATTTCCCGCACACGAATAACTTGTGACGCATACAAATACTCTAATACCCAATTTAAGTTCTAAAATTAAATCTATTTACATACATATTGGTACATAATTATTATGCCTTTATTTATTTCTTTACATCCTTATTTATCGGGTGTATTACCTTTACTATTTGTTCACAGGGGTGTTACCTCATTTCGAGTAAAACTAACCTGATTCTTTTCATTATATTCTTCACCCTTCTCATTCTCTAAACATTTGTACGGTTTGAGCAACTGTTTATGGTATCTCCCTACGATCTTGGAATTCTTTATTTCTTGTAACTCAAATGTATCCGAGCCAAAAATGTTAATCACCCGGTATGGACCTTTAAATAAATTTTCCATTCTATGATACCTTTTTTTTTTATAATTAATAAAACTAATTTATATGTTTAAAGAAAACTGTCAGCATATTGCTAGCATACCAACCAATTAATAATTTACAAATATTGCTAAATATCAAAAAAAAATATGATAAATATTCTGACAATAAAAGCTGTTTCAACCTTAAGACAAACTTATTCAAGCAGAAAGAAACTGAAACATATTATTGGCAAAGGTGTTTCTTGTTCTTCTTCACTATCACTAATGAGCATTTAATACTCAAGTCTCTTTAGTAATGCAAAAAAAAAATGTTCTGCACAACTGCTTACGATAATTCATTAATTCACATGTGAAAGCTCTCCTTTCCAGGCACTGTAGAGTCAGGATCAATGATATTATGTCTTTCTTTTCTTTTTTTTTTTTTTTTTTTAATTTGAATGCTGGATTTTTTTTTATACCCATACTAATTCTCCAAGTTCGATCAACCCTTTCTTTCGCTTCCTTGTTTTAAATTCCTGCTTTCTTTTCTGCGCCCTTTTTAACATTCTTTCAAAAGCTTTCTTTAACGTCTCTTCTCCCGTTAGTGTTTTCGGCTCTTTAGTTTCTAGTATCTGTAGTAATTTCCCTTCAAGTGTTTCTATTAGCTTCCCCTTCATCAGCTCAACTAATTTCCCCTCTACATTCTTATCTTGTTCACTTAAGTTTCTTTCTAAGTCCTGACCCTGCTTACTTAATTTCCCTTCGAAATCCTTTTGTTCGCTCAGTTTTCTTTCTAAGTCCTTACTCTGCTCATTTACGATTCTTTCTAAGGTCCTACTCTGCTCATTTGATTTCCCTTCTACATTCTTATCTTGTTCCCTTACGATTCTTTCTAAGCCCTTACTCTGCTTATTTACGATTCTTTCTAAGTTCCTACTCTGCTCATTTGCGATTCTTTCTAAGTCCTTATTATGCTCATCTGATTTCCCTTCTAGATTCTTATCTGGTTCACTTACGATTCTTTCTAAGTCATTACTCTGCTTACTTACGACTCTTTCTAAGTCCTTATTATGCTCATTTGATTCACCTTCTACATTCTTATCTTGTCCACTTACGATTCTTTCTAAGCCCTTACTCTGCTTACTTACGATTCTTTCTACGTCCTTATTATGCCCATTTGATTCCCCTTCTAAATTCTTATCTAGTTGACTTCCGATTCTTTCTACGTTCTTACTATATTCACTTAAGATCTTACCCCGTTCATCTATTATGCTTTCTAACTTTTTACTATGTTCATTGAAGATCTTACCCCGTTCCTTTATGTCCTTACCCATCTCGTCTATCTTTGTGCTCAAATGTTGAAGCAATATTAGCAGCTGGTTTTGACCTGCGTCAATGACCTGCTTATTCGGTGATTGCCTTTCTAGCCTAACTTCTACTTCTGCTGCGCCCATATTTTCTCCATCTGTTGTTATGCTGACAATAGCCTCCCCATTCAATTCTTTCAAATCTTCCCTTGACCTACTCATGGTTCCGTTAGCAAGTTCTACCTCCCTAGTAATGACTTTACCCCCTCTCAATAACATGTGTTCACAAAACTGGGTCACTACTCTGCATGCCTTTTTGTTTGTTTTTGAATAAATGTTCTAACCTGTATTTTTTTTTATGTTAACTGATGCGTTCCGGGTTCGAATCCTGGTGAAGTTCTAGAAGCGATGCTCTCAGCTGTTTTGTTGTCCCACGTAGGTAGACTAGAAGTTCGCGTTGTAATTTTGTTCTGCTGTGCCCCTTTCCTCTGAAGATTCTTCGTCTGTTCGTTGTTTCCTAGTCCTCCGTTTGTGTTGGTCTTCCCTTCGAGCTCCACGTTATGGCGCCAGTTTGCGGCGTTCACCTCCTCATCCGTTGCTGTAGCTTACCTTGATGCTTCTCCCGTTGCTTCCAGAAGTTCTCAGCGTGTTGGTTCTTCAATTTATCCTCGGCTAGCTGCAGTAATTTTCCTTAAATTATATGGGAGCATGGACTTATCCTCGGTAAAGGAAAACGTAGATCTCGGGTGGTGATATAGGAAGACATAGACTTGCTTTGTTTATGAAAAGATGACACTGCCGTTTCTTTTTATTTAATTTAACACTCGTAGTATACAAAACTGGTATTGCCGCTGTAAAATACTGTCCACCGCTGTTAGACTATGGCGTGGATATGTCACGAAATATAACTATTCTTATTGTCGCTTTCAGAGTAGCGGATCTTAGGTGTGTTGCTAAAACTATTTTGATTCCCTGTTTTGGCGCGATATCTCACACATCCTGCAGCATCTCTCCCTGACCACACATTACGAAAACTCTCGAATAAAATGCAATACTAAGCTGACATGACAAATTTGACTTGATTCCCTTTTTGGCGCGATATCTCACACATCCTGCAGCACCTCTCCCTGACCACACATGACATAAACTGCCCGAATTTTCCCTAAACAGATCCATTTATAGTCTCAGGCTCCTGAGGCTGCTTCCTTTCCTATTGGTACATTTTTAGCGCGACTCGACGCGTCTAACTATTTCGAATAAACTTTCAGGGATCTCATTGGTCCAATTTTAATATAAATCGCGGCTTTTCCTACATTTACCGTTAAGGTTGTCTTTCTCACTCACTTGGTCACGGCGAATTATCAAATAATGGGACAAAGGCTCTACACCCTCGCTGTAGGAATAATAGCACAGCGACCGGAGAGAGGTAATAAAACTAGGTTTTCTGCCTTCGAAAGCACTATTCCTGTAGCTAAAACTTTCCCTCGTGGACAGTATTTTAACATAGCGCTTAAATTATTTACATTAAACCATTTATAACTCTACTAATATTAATAACCTAGATAGATACATAATGTTAAATCACCCTTCTTAAAATATACAAGCAGTATGAGAAAAAGATATTTACATAATACGATTTAACATCACTAAAAGTTAATTAATAAGTTATCTGTAATTATAGTTCTTGGGCTCGGCCTAGAGTTGCCGTTTCATATTCTATTCCAGGAAGTGTGAAACCAGTATATATTTTGAAATGTGTTAATTAAATACCGAGGAAAAATATAGGTTAACACCTAAAAATCCGGGCCCTAGTCATTAGTTCCGCAGATATAATACTCCCAAAAGTATTGTGTTTTCTTGTGGCAAACGTGAAGTCAAATTGAGCAGCAGAAGTTCGCTATTATCTAAACCACGACAATGGGCCGAAAGTATGTAAACCTATCTCTGGTGCAATGTAAGAGAGAAGAACGTGAGAGACTTTTGGCTAACTCCCTTACGCACACAAAAGCGCCGGCAAGTTATTTGTTTAAGCGGGGGTGAAAGACTAACAGCCGCCGTTTATGGCCGTTACTCCAAGGGCACGAAACGTGATCCGTCGTAAAGGCTCGGGTCGGCTCGACTCGAGCGGCGAAGGTTTTGCGAGATGATTATGGATATAAACGATGGGAGGTGATCATCTCGGGGATAACGCGAACGTTAACCGCAGTGGCCGTGGCCATGGAAATATCTCGACGTTACTACGGGTCACCAGGCAGCTCTCAGAGAGCGAGATTAACGTCATGTTGCTTCCGCCAGAGAGCATAAAGGAAAAGGAAGAAGCGTATAGGTTAAGTGGGAGGTATACTCCAAAAATGTGATGTTGCATTCATATGACTCTCTACCCGCTACCGTTTATTTTTATAGCCTCTATTCTTCGGGCCAGTGGACAATTTTTGCTTTCAAAGAAGGTAGTAATATTTTATGACACATATGGTTATTATTTTAATAGTTTACTAATTTATAAATGTTTCACAGGGTGTCTCAATGAAACTTGAGGCAGTGTTTTTTAACACTTAAATGATTTCAGTCAAATTATATAATATATAAATTCAATAACAGCCCGCCTTAACGAAATATGTGTATGTAACAATATATAAAAGGTATATATTACAATCATTGTATATGTTTATATTATTGTATCCATGTGTAATAATGTTATGTGAATATATTACGTAATTTAATAATGTAGAAGCTGTGAGAAATAGAAAAAAACTTGCTAATATTGAGGTAACCTTGAGGCAATAATGAATTAGAAAGTTTAAATGTTACTTGTGATTCTTGGAAGCAATAATGTAATTTTAGTGACAGTTTATAAAAATAGCCAATCAACATCCAGAAAAACCTTAGTTAAATGAAATTATTCTATTACAAATACAGAAATTTACAAGTTTAGGCGGTTGAAATCAATTCAGTTGGTTGCAGACAGCGTTACTAACCAGACGCAAAAAGTGTCCTCAAGAGATTTAATACGTATTCGTGTGAGACGAAAAATAGTTTACGTGTTAAAAAGTGCAAATAATTAATAAAATAATCTCACATCTCTCTATCAGTGAAGTGTTATATAAATCGTGTCAAGCATTAATAAAAGGAGTGAAGTAAAATTATAATCTGTGTAAGCCTACATTCTTAGTCGCACCACAACCCTGCTAAGACATGCATGTCTCTAACAAAAATATTGACGCAGCCGAGGCAAACATAAATATATAATATTTAAAGAAACAGTTAAATTACAAAGTTAATATTTTATTAAACTTGGGGCAAAGGCTACCAGAAACTGTTTACGATACGTGCGGTTGCAACTCTGCTACAAGTTCGGCTCCCCAACAGTTGCAATACAATACAACTCCTACTTCAAATAGGCTTTTCTATACGTGAAACAATTAACCTTTCTCAAATTGACGCCCAAAGCGTGGTGCAAATAACGTAAAGACAACTCCTTTCTCAAACGAAATGTTTAAACTATAAAACAATACTTCTTAAAGATTATATAAGGAAAACAAATATAAAAAATTAATGCCAATAGTACACCTTTTGTATAACGAAGATCACTATTTTATGCTTTGAAGATTTTGTCCTTGAAATGGCCTCCATTTCTGCGACGACATTCCGCCAGATGTTGTAGCATTTCACCAGGAATACCAGTAATTTCTCAGAGAATCTTATCCTTCAGTTGTTCAAGGTTTTGTAGACGAGTCGCACACACACAGATCTGGGAGGCCAAGCAATATCCCCGTATTTAGATATTAGGCGATTCCCGAAGAGTTTATGCACAGCTGTCATAGAAATTCTGGCCATGTGCGCTTTAGCGCCGTCTTGATTGAACCATGTTGGCTCCTTCAAGGGAAATCTTGCAAGTTCCGGGGTGAGAAATGTTTCAAACGTACGGACATATCGATTAGAAGTCACTGTTGTTGTTCGTCCTTCCTCATCTTCAACAAAATAGGGGCCAGTAACCCTTTGTGAAGAGATTGCACACTGTAACATTCTGACTGTGTAAAGCTCTCTCGTGGAGAGAGAATGGGCTTCGACGGATATTGAATACGGTCAATTTTGTGTATAGATTTTAATTGATGGACAGTCTTCAACTTGGATGAACTTTTGTATGGATGAACCTTTAACAATATTCTATGAACACCGACATGGGATATGTTCAATAGCGCTGAAAGCTATTGTTCTTGTTAAACAATTTTACTTCTGCGTCACTTTGAGCTGCAGTCCACATCTCTATATTAATAACAATGTCACAGAATAGGCGAGCAATTGACATAGATGTTGTGTTGCTAACATTACTCGATAAAATTTCCTAAACGAATGGGGAAAAATCGTTTCATTGAGACGTCCTGTACACCACATTTTGCAACATAATTGGAACAAACCCTATATCATCAGTATTTTGTATGACGTAGTTTTGAGGACATAGACCACCGATTTTCCATTGGGTTCATATCAGGTGAATTTTCTGGTCACCATAACGTTTCAATGCCCAAATCTGAAAAAAACAAACCTATCTTGGCAACCATTGCTCAAGAACATGTTGCATTATCATCTTGGTAAATGAACCAAAATGGAGTTTTGCTGCCCCCGCTTTCCGATATGAATAATTTTTATGCGCCATGTCAGTCCTCCATGACTACATATTGTCACACTTTATACTTATCTATCTATATCTGTCTCACTGCCTGTCTAATAAAATAAGTATAATAATATTAACAAGTGTTCTGAGTGAAAGGTAGAACACACAAATTCACACAATATAAATGTTCAATATTTCGGGTTTACCCCTTCGTCAGGAGATTAAAAGACTAAAAACACACCCAAAATGAAATCACACTTGACGGCCGACTGCCCTGACTAATATACCACAAATTATTTGGACTGGGCTTGTTTTCATATATGAATAACAGAAGTTAATAAGTTCCTTATTTCATTGTAATGTTACATGCCACATTGTGGCGAGAGATCCGCTCTGCTATTTGCACTTTTGTTACTATTGGTGTGCGCTTATCTATTTGGGCTGTGTAGTGTGGGGTGTTGTCCATAACATTAACAAGGAATACTAAGGAGTAATTGATCCTTAAACCGTAAATGGTAATTCCCAGATATTCTCGAATTGAAGAGCAGTAGGTGGGTAAAAATGACATGTTCTAGCTGGGCATTAATAAGGTACCTAGGGATGACTTAGTGGATCTTTCAATTCCGTTGTCTGTCTAGCCGTTTAATATGGTATGGCCGGTGTTCAACCACGTTTCAGCTAGTGATGGGACATTACCACTATTTCTCTATATCGATACTGGTTTTTGAGCACCGATACTTGATACTTACTTTATAAAACACTATAAAGGCGATAGCTTGTTCACTGAATTATGTTCTTGTTAGTAGTTTTCTG
Organism: Deroplatys truncata; assembly: GCA_030765065.1. Taxonomy (NCBI): domain Eukaryota; kingdom Metazoa; phylum Arthropoda; class Insecta; order Mantodea; family Mantidae; genus Deroplatys; species Deroplatys truncata. The sequence goes on from CM060989.1 coordinate 45,568,538, forward strand.
TGTATAAACGCTGCAACCAATTTTATATTGTATGCTAATTCCTGAGTTGTTCTGTTTGGCGTTCTCCAATTGGCAACAATTTCTTTATCTTGATAACACCACAGGTTACACAGAGAGAGCCAAAAAAACTACGAACGTACTGCGCGGTGTTTTTCCTGTCCGCGTCTTCGGCGCTCGTTGCCGTCTTCCACTATTATAGAAAGGCCCGGATGAAATCATACAACATTTTTAAAACTACTTTTAAAGGCTTTACGTACCAACTTTATGAAAGGAGATGTTGAAACTGGCCACCGTCGTTGTCCATACATTCTTGGCACCTCTTTATGAAACTATCAATCACTCGTCGTAGTTCACGTTGAGAAATCCTGGCAATTTCTTGACGGATATTTTGCTTTAATTCTTCCAGAGTGTGTGGGTTTGTCTTGTACACTTTGTTTTAAGTTACCCCAGAAATAGAAATCGCAGGGAGTTAGTTCGGGGACCGAGGGGGCCACAAATCTCTACTAGTAATTCTGTCCTCAGACACACTTTCAATTGTTCTCATCGAAATATTGGCCGAATGAGGTGTTGCAAAGTCTTGTTGAAAAAAGGCAAAATCACGCTCCCTGTCTGTTAATTCTCTAAAAACAGGAGACAAAATTGTGTTCACGTATGCACGGGCTTCAACTATTGACTCGAAAAAAAATGGCCCTATAACTCTTTCTTGCCACAACGACGGTAGCCAGTTTCAGCATCTCCTTTCATAAAGATGGTAAGTAAATAAAAGTAGTTTTAAAAGTGTTGTATGGTTTCATCCGTTCCTTTCTATGATAGTGGCAGACGGCAACGAGCGTCGAAGACGCGGACGGGTAAAAACATCGCGCAGTCGGTTCGTAGTTCTTTGGCTCTCTCTGTATGTCCCCTATCGTTAGTCAAGGCTAGTAGTGGTAGTTAGTTTCTTTGCTTCTCTTTTTTACTTTCTCTACTACGTATAGTAAGTAGCGGAAGTATTGTATTCCACCCAAAAATTCGATACCGAGATTTCACCGGAAATACATGTTTTGAGACCCCCTGAATAAAAAAAAAGCATTTTTGGAAAAATGTCCGTGTGTGTGTGTGTGTGTGTGTGTGTGTGTGTGTGTGTGTGTGTGTGTCTGTCTGTGAACAACATAACTCAGAAACGAAAAGTTGGATAAACACCAAACTTGGTATTTAGGTTCAGTATCTTCCAAGGATGCGACACGAAGGTTTTCAAGGAAATCCCCCCACCCCAGATTACCCTTTACATGGAAGATTTTTCGAAAATTTTAATTTTCTCAAAAATGGCTCTAACGATTTTGATTAAAATATCATATGTTTAAGATATTTTTATGACGAATAAAACGTATATCCTGAATTTTCTGGGAATGTCTCCAAAAGTATTTTTTATTGTGAACGACTTTTGCATAACTCGTAAACCATAAGAGGTAGACAAAATTTTACTATACAAAAAATGTAGATCGCGTTAAAATAAACAATTTATGTCATATACTTTTTTTTGTTGAGTGAACCATTTTTGAGATATTAGTTGTTATTCCCTTAAATTTTTCAATACTTATTTTCTCAAATGGGAATTCCTTATTCATTTTTTGTCTTGGATATGCAAAGAGTATTAATCTGTGGGAAAGGGAATGGTGCTGCACCTAGCAACCAGCTATTAAGAGATATGTATGTGCTTAAAGGCTACTGTATTTCCAAATTGCCCTTGTAAATATACATTCCCCTTACATCTACAAGAAAATTAGCAATAAGATAGAGTCTGCAAATGTTTATCTCGATTAACATGAAGTAGATGGAGAATAAGTGTTTGTAAAAATAGTTTGTACAAGAGTAGAGAAAGTCATGTGAGTGTATCACATCAGATTTTTGTAACTATATTTTGTGCTGAAAACCTTCTTTTAAAGGATTTTCTATCCATATTATGGAAATTAGCGCTGTATTATATCACGTCTTAAGTTCTGATTTGTTACTGTTAGATTCACAGATTTTGGTCACCAGAGTGGGTAAATGTAATGACTGAGATTGAGTCACAAACCAGGCTGTTGCAGAAACGTTATTTAGTGCGTCAGCTAATTCACAAAGTTAATGCTGCATGTTACATGCGTGCCTCTACACCTTCCCTCCATTGTTCTGCATATTTTCATTTAGACACTCGAGTCTATGGAATGTTGAATTGATTCACCACAGGAAACGCAGTCAAGGTCTACCAAGAACTATAGCCCAGCAACTCTTTGGGGACACGTGCGAGGTAATGACGTGAGGTCTCGACTCCTTTCATTCCTTATCTAGCATAAAGTAGAACGCAAGAACTTTCAATAATGCAAAATTTAAAAGTATCAAAGATTTATCTGAAGCTATTAGACATAATACCGCCGAGTAACCAGAGTATGGACGGTATCAAGGTTCAATCCCTAGTTTCAGCCAACCATATTATTTCCTTCAAATACTTATTATGTATTTATCTTAAGGGGACAAGGTACTCTGAAATGGGTAAAAAATCACATGTGTTCTTTTGGCACTAATACAATCTCCATTATTTCGAGTTTCAGAAAATATATACTTTTTGGGGGTTAAGAGGTTTTTAAGACATTTAAATGCCATTTAGTCTGCATTCATTTAAAGCTTAAAAATCCCTTTTTAGAACATTTTTGTATCTTTCAACTACGAACGACTATATCAGGTTGTCGCGGTATCGTTCGTGTTATCTTATTTGCTGAGCGCCTGTTATTGTTTTATTATTTTGAATTTCGAGTTCTTTGTCCTCCGGCTAGCTATTATTACCCAGTCGAGCAAATCTCTTAAACAGGGTGGGTAAACGGAAAGGAGTTGTTACTAAAAGATAACACTGATAAGAGAATTTGTTTTTACACTTTTATTGCCGTCACTCTGAATTAATTTGATATATTTAATCTTGATACACGCCAGACTGAAACTGTTATATTTTCGAATGTAACTATAATCACTTATTTGCCGCACATTATTAATTCGAGTATTTCACATTTTTGTAACTAGCTTTACGACGCGAGAGATTCTGTAGAATTGCGCGACGTTTAACCCGTGGATGATTCTGTTGAACTGAGCGACGTTTGCCTTGTGAATTATTCTGTAGAACTGCGCGACGTTTTCCTTGTGAATTATTCTGTAGAACTAAGCGACGTGTAACGCGTGAATGATTCTCTTAAACTGTGTGACATGTAAACCGCGAATGATTCTCTTAAACTGTGCGACGTAACGCGTGGATGATTCTGTTGGACTGAGCGACGTGTAACTTGTGAATGTTTCTGTAGAACTGAGCAATACTTGTCTCTGGCTTTAGCTTTTTATACTCCCTCACCCCGATATGCCTAAACATTATAACAGAGCTGCTATTGGTTAATAAAACGCGCCAACATTAGCGTCTATTTTTATATCCAATCAAAATTACGAACACATATGCTCTAGGGAAAATATTCCCTCCATTTCTAAAGAAAGGCACGCTACTCTGACGTCATTTGTTTGTCTCTTCTAATTAAGAAACAACTCACCCCCTCGTTTCATTGTTACCCGCTCCTATTGTCAGTTTCAGTGAGGCCGTGTAAACTTATTTCCTAACAATGCTTATAATTAACAAACATCTCAAATCATTGTCATACAATAATGCTAATTTACACTACAATCACACTGGCATTTACAGTGTTGTGATATAAAATACTGCCTCAATGTCCAGTGAGCAGTTCAGCAATTAACAAAAGAGACCAGGACCAAGAGAAGGCAATCAGAAAAGCTGAAGCAATCCAGGAATGAAGGTGCAGATGATTATGACCCTGGAATGTACTGATGCGTGTCCGAATTTTAACGTTCAAACTTTAAATTAGTTTTCTCAAAACAACATTTTTGGATACTTATGTAACGTTTTCTCAGAAAGTATGAGAGGTAGTGAGCTGAAATTTTCAGTACAGGTGTAAAACACATAGTTAAACTTTCTGAATCACAATTATAATTTTGTAATGTATATTAGCGATATTAAGAAAGCAACAACATTGCAAATTTTCCACATTTTTGCTTTTGTCACTTTGCAAATAATTTTCTTTTTTCAATTTCTAGTGAACTGATATACAAAGCTAAATGATTGAGGTTCTGAAGATAGCTGATTATACTAAGAACAAGCATGCAAAAGTGTGATTCTGTATTGCATGTATTATAAGAGAAAAAGGTGCATAAATTCACATGTTTTAAGAGTAAATTTTATTACTTTTCTGCTGAATGAAATAATTTTTACGGACTCAACTACATAAGCTATCAATGTAAACAACTACTTGAAATAATTGTCATGATTTATAGAATAATTCATAAAAATTTCAGGGAAAACCATTGAGAACTTTAAGAGCAGTGGTAATTTAACACACTTAAGGTGGAATTTCCATGCGTTTACACTGCCTTGGCCGCTTAAAGATAGTGTTTTAGGGCTTCAGTATGGGATCTTTCTAGTATTAAGAGATTACCTGCAAAAGGAATAGTTTATTTAATTTTTTTTCAAGCATATTATGGTGCATATTTTATTTTACTATTTGATTATGCATACAACTCTGGACTCCAGTGATCAGCATATAGAACATCCTGTTGTAGAAGAATGTGCCAGCTACGCTCCATCGCGCGGTGTCGGTTGGTTGTCCTTTGAACTTGCTTGCTTATCTTTGCGGCTTAGAATCGGCCGGCCGGTCGAGTGTTTGTGAGAGATGCAGAAGGAAGGTCTTCCCAGAGAACGTCCGCCATCTGACACCTCCAATAAGACAGCTTGCTCACCGATATGCTTTCCTCCCAATCATGGCTACAAGCTAAAATCAATACTTCCATTTCTTTTGACAGGAGAGCATCCATTTCTTTTGACAGGAGAGCATTACTTGGTAATGCAGGTCGTAACATTTCAGATGCGTTTGTGTTGCGACAATATGTGTGTAGCATCGGTAAAATTTATTATAGATTTTTAAGATACAGTTCTAAAAATCGCACGGCTTTCTCTACCAATTACGTAATAGGTAGAGAAGGTATTGCATTCCACCCAAAAATTTGATACCGGGATTTCGCCGGAAATGCATGTTTTGAGACCCCTGAATAAAAAAAGGTGTTGTGTTACACTCACATGACTTTCTCTACTCTTGTACAAACTATTTTTACAAACGCTTATTTTCCATATGCTTCATGTTAATCGAGAAGTCTTTGCATTACCAGGACAAAAAAAATGAATAACGAATTTGAGAAAAAGTATAAGGATAGGAAAATTTAAGGGAATAACAAGCAATATCTCGAAAATGGTTCACTCAACAAAAAAAATGTATATGACATAAATTGTGTATTTTAACGCGATCTACATTTTTTTTGTGTAGTAAAATTTTGTCTATCTCTTATGGTTTACCAGTTATGCAAAAGTCGTTCACAATGAAGAATACTTTTGGAAACATTCCCAGAAAATTCAAGATATACATTTTATTTGTCATAAAAATATCTTAAACATATGATATTTTAATCAAAATCGTTAGAGCCATTTTTGAGAAAATTAAAATTTTCGAAAAATATTCCATGTAAAGGGTAATCTGGGGTGGGGGGATTTTCTTGAAAACCTTCCTGTCGCATCCTTGGAAGATATTGAACCTAAATACCAAGTTTGGTGTTTATCCGACTGTTCGTTTCTGAGTTATGCTGTTCACAGACACACGGACGTGTTTCCAAAAATGTTTTTTTGGATTCAGGGGGTCTCAAAACATGTATTTCCGGTGAAATCTCGGTATCGAATTTTTGGGAGGAATACAATACTTCCCCTACTTACAAGACGTAGTAGAGAAAGTAAAAAACACTATACGTGTTTTTAAAACACAATTTATTTCAAATAACGTTTGTGTGGCATAAGCCATTTCTGAGGACCCGTTATTAATGGTTCGATTTTTTTAGTTCCATTTAACTACATTGGTGTTATGAGCGGTCTTTCCTTTGGAACTTATTGCCTATTGGCAATGGTGTTAACTCGTGTAACTTTGTCGTTGGGTTTCTTGCACTTTTGGTTTTTAATCATCAGACCATACACACATTCACACTCTCATTCGTACTTTCAGACTCTGGGGAGGATAAGGAATAATCTCGGCTAGAGAAAAATTTCCACCCCCTCAGCCGAGAACCGAATCCGGGACCCCTCGCACAGCAGGCAGTTGCTCTACCGACTACGGGACCAGCCGGTTCGAATTGTTCATTACTTGGTCATTCTTATAAGTCTTTCCAACGTTCAATTGTTTCTCGCGATGTCATGGAAACAGTATGGAATTTTAAGTACAGCGTGTAGCATCCAGTTCTTAAACATTTGACTATCGCTGTTCTCTTTGTATATATAACGAAATGTGTAATGTAGCTATTTCTGAAAAGGTTTATTTGGATTAAAATAAAGCAGTTCGAAAAATAAGCTTTAATAAGAATAGTTTGTAAACCCACTAATAAGCGATAGAGGATAGAGAAAGTCATGTGAATGTAACACAAGATTTTTTTAAGAAGCTTTCCTCTTCTTAGCTTTGGACGGTTTAAAGAAAGTTAAATGTGTGGACACATTTACTTCAAAATCGCAAATATACCGAAAATGTCAACAGGATACGAATAGCGCTGTGTTCAAAAACTAAAAATGTGTATAAGTTTCAAATGTCGTTAAAGATGGACATATTTAAGACTGCAAGGGAAGATTTTTATGCAACTACGGCACCTCAAAATCTCTCTATGTAGGACATTTGTTGCTCTCTCCAAAGCGCTTATACTGACACGTGTAGCCGAGGTCGTTAATGCACGGACTCCAGATTGGGAGGTCTGCGGTTTAAATCTCACCAGGACCGTCCTCCCTGACAGTTTTTATTTTTTTAGGTTTTCCTCAGTCCACGTAACTGGCAGATGACGGGGAGGTACCCTGTTATTTATAAAAGAGAAAACAAAATTTCATTCATTTATACCGAAAAGTATAACGTGTGGAACAATTTAAAATGAGAATGTGTCGATAAATGAAAGCCGGGGAAAAAAGGGTTTAAAAATAATAATGCTAAAATAGCATTGTTTCTTAAAAAGCATTTAGTGCATATATAAGCCCGCTTTTGTTGTTTTCTGCTCCTCTACAGCTAATTTAGTAGATTCCTGAGGCCTCTCTTAATGTAGGCAAAGCTTATCCGTCTGTACCAAAAATTTATACGAAGCTAGGTTTATAGACAGACACTGAATTCGTTATATGGCATGATTTGAAAGTTCGTACACTTATAAAAGCTACATAGATCTAAAGTAGTAAGGTTTGTAGTGTTAATGTTAAAATGCATATTTTTACTTTCTCTACTACGTATAGTAAGTAGGGGAAGTATTGTATTCCACCCAAAAATTCGATACCGAGATTTCACCGGAAATATATGTTTTGAGATCCCCTGAATCCAAAAAGAGCATTTTTGGAAACATGTCCGTGTGTGTGTCTGTCTGTGTGTCTGTCTGTGTGTCTGTGTGTCTGTGAACAGCATAACTCAGAAACGAACAGTGGGATAAACACCAAACTTGGTATTTAGGTTCAGTCTCTTCCAGAGATGCGACACGAAGGTTTTCAAGAAAATCCCCCCACCCCAGACTACCCTTTATATGGAACATTTTTCGAAAATTTTAATTTTCTCAAAAACGGCTCTAACGATTTTGATTAAACTATCATATGTTTAAGATATTGTCATGACAAATAAAATGTATATCTCGAATTTTCTGGCAATGTCTCCAAAAGTGTTCTTCATTATGAACGACTTTTTCATAACTGGTAAACCATAAGAGATAGACAAAAGTTTACTACACGAAAAATGTAGATCGCGTTAAAATACACAATTTATGTCATATACATTTCTTTTATTGAGTGAACCGTTTGCGAGATATTGCTTGTTATTACCTTAAATTTTCCAAAACTTATACTTTTTCTCAAATTCGTTATTCATTTTTTTATGTCCTGGACATGCAAAGAGAATGGAATGCGCCACATAGCAACCAGCGTTAAAATATTTGACTATCGCTTAAAGCCTACCAATTCCCCTTGCATCTACAAGAAAATTATCAATAAGATTGACATCTCGATACCTCGATTAACATAAAGCATATGGAGATTAAGCGTTTGTAAAAATAGTTTGTACAAGAGTAGAGAAAGTCATGTGAGTGTAACACATCAGATTTTTTTAATTTTGGTACATTTTGGCCTTTTCTTTTGGGAAACTAAGTAACAAAATTGCCAAATTGCATTTTAATTATTTTCATGCTGTCTTATTAACTGAGATATCCCTCTGAATTTATATATATATATACATCCAGTGTTGGCACAATACGTCTATTTTAAATATATTTTTTAAGATGGCAGGCTTTAGAACATTTTTTATGGTCGCTCTTTAACTGCTGTGGTTCTTAGCGTCCCATTCTATATTGGGCGTGAAAGACCGGTAATTTTGCTCAGACGCCTCTTTATCAGGCGTGAGCTTCTTTTACGTGCCGTAAATCTACGTCACGGGACCACCGCCTGTACTTCCCTTCCGAAGGAAGCCATGCTGAGGATTTTTACGCCCGAAAAAATTCATCGCCCTCCGCCGGGTTTGAACCCGCCTCGGGAACTAGAGGCTAGCATGGTTCCACATGGAGGACGACAGAACAATGGCGAACTTAGGCCATATTTATGGGGAAGTTTTGCTCCACAAATTGGTAGTACTGTTCAGCATGGGAGCTGTAGTGTGCTCAAGCCATATAATACACCAGTTCCTCCCCCAGTTTTGCTGCTTTGAGCAGTTTTTTTCTGTGAATAACATTTTCTGGTATAAATGACCCGTTTTCTCAGAAACTATTGAAGATAGCATAATATAATAATAGACCGATAATTAACGTTTACGGCTTTCTGCTGATAAGCTAAGGCTTCCGGTCATTGCTTCCAACACAAATTCAGTAGCCGGTTTCAATGTTAAAATTCACAGTAAAAGATATTTCCTTACATAAGTTCTTTGACGAAACTTGAGAAGATGGTTTGTTAAGTTATTTATGAGCATCACGTATGGAAGCCAATTTGAAGAAGGTTATTATATCTTTACATTATTTGCACCAAGCTTTGGGCGTCAATTTGAAGTAGTTTGTATTGAAGGAGTTGTATTATATTTTAACTGTTGGGGAGCCGAACCTGAAATTCGTTGCAGCCACACGTATAATGCCCGCTTTCCGGTAGCCCTCGCCCCAAATGTACTTTAAGGTGGCCTTTGCCCCAAGTTTAAAAAAATATTAATTTTGTAATTTGACTTTCTTTAGAGATTATATTTATGTTTGCCTCAGCTGCGTCAATATTATTGTTAGAGACACGTTTCTCTTAGTAGGGTTGTGATGCGACAAGAATGTAGGCTTACACAGATTATAATTTTACTTCACTCCTTTTATCAATGCTTGACACGATTTAAATAACACTTCACTGATATAGAGAGCTGTGAGATTCTTTTTATTAATTAATTACACTTTTGAACACGTAAACTTATTTTTCGCCTCACACTAAACTGTCACTAAAATTACATTATTGCTTAAAAGAATCAGAAGTAGTATTGTTAAACTCTCAAACTCGTTATTGCGTCAAGGTTGTCTCATTGTTAGCAACATTTAACCTATTATTCTCACAGCTCCTACATTATCAAATTACGTAATACATTCACATAACATTATTAAACATGGATACAATAATATAAACATTTATAATGACTGTAATATACACTTTTTATATATAGTTACATATACATAATGCTTTAAGGCGGGCTGTTATTGAATTATATATTATATCATTAGACTGAAATAATTTAAGTGTTAAAAATACTGCCTCAAACTATCAATACAGTAACAAATTAATGCACGGCATCATTCGAGAATAATCAACAAATTGCGGAATCCAGTGCGTACAAGAGAATGTATATCAGCTTCCACATTCATCTCGAATAACAGTACATATATTGTTTGCAACAAGAAGGAAATTCCATTAACTTTTAATGTTAATAATTGTACGTTTTAAAGTTACCCATTAAGTTTCGTTCAGTGAAGCTGGATTCTCATAATTTTAGCGAACAATACAAGAGCAGAAGCTAAAAATAAATCTAAAAAGTAACTACTTACGTATTATATTACATAACCTTAGTTGTTTATTGCCACGCAACTGTTAAAAATAGGATTTTATTTTGTATATTTCCAAAGATGTGCAACAGTAAACATATCCACTTCCACTATGGCGCATCGGCCCGTTTTCGGACTGTTGCCTCCCCAGTTGCTCCCCACCATCCTAAACTGTATTCACTCTTAGGTTGATCCGCACCAAAACAAAACCCAGGTGGCCAGTGCCCCGTTGTAATGTATCTTTCCGCCATTCGCGGCAGAAATGCTGTCATATTTTCACGACCATGTGACAGAGTACAGGCAAACATGGTCCGACAACATACTCTGAGATAACTACTCCGACTAGCATACTCTGTTAGGGTTGAAGGTGATAAGATTGATAGTTACAACAAAATAAATGTTTGCACACATAATAATAGTTAATTCTAAAAGAAACGAGCTAAAAAGGATGTAAAACAGGTATGCGATGTCTTACATTTATTCGCTCACTGCAAACGGCACTTTTATCAACTGTTGGCGGCTCATTTTTAAAAAAGAAATTGTATATTGTTACGTGAATTACACTCTTATCCCATTCTTGCATCGCGTATTTCTAACGCTTTCTGTTTTTCCCGCGTGTAACCACACTCCCGTTTCAGATTTTTCTTAAACGAGCACTGTTTATACTTGTACTCGAAACATTGGTGAACTCGGAAGTTAATTTCATCACTTCTTTCACGGGAAGTGTTAGATATTTCTCACATAACTTACAATAAACTTCCAACCCTATTGTTTTTTCACAACCAGTCAATGGTTTGCCCGCATATGCTTTACGCAAATCGACGAAAACGCAAGAGCAAATCACCGTCCGCCATGATACTGCTGGTTTCTGGCTACAAACAATATTGTGAGCACACCCGGACGTCAGGTACTTATATGAATTGCATGTTGGGACTTGTAGCTCTGTTTAACGGTACAAATTAGCGTTAATTAGACGTTTAGAAATATTTATAGAATATTATACCATTTAAGGATAAATTCATTCTAGAATTTAGATTATTAGCATGGGACTATTTTCCTACACGCATTGCTACAGTGTTGTACCACGGTGCACTGGTCACGTGCGTTTGTTTTGGCGCGGATCAACCTAAGAGTGAATGCAGAGTAGACGTTCTTACGCTGCAACTGCCCAGTTCCGGATTTTAAGATTGTGTGCTGCATCCTGCTTGTCTTCCCTCAGGCCTTCCTCCCTCAAAATCTCCTGAGAGTACCTTCTTTGGGATTCCTCCATTCTTATTAAATGGCCTGTCCATTTGAGTCTCTTGACCCCAATTATGTATGATAGAGTACCTCTCCATATAAGGCATATATTTCGTTGTTGTGTCTAATTGTCCATTCTCCTTGTATACACACGGGTCCATAAATTATCCTCAGAATTATCTTTTCGAAGAAATCTATCTTTTCCAGGTTTTCTTTGAGATAGTCCACGTTTCACTACCATAACCACTATCTGCGTTTGAGGGTTTTATACAGCATTGTCTTTAGTCTATAGTTTATGTCCCTGCTCCTGAAGAGCGGCAATACTGCTAAGTATGCTCTTATAGCAGCCTGTATTCAGGCAGGATCACTTCAATAAGCTCCTCTGCACTCAAAGACATCACTCAAGCGATCTGTCCAGAGAACAGACATTTTAAATACAGAGAGAGTCAAAAATCTACGAACCGACTACACGGTGTTTTTCCTGTCCGCGTTCTCGGCACTCGTTGCCGTCTGCCGCTATTATAGAAAGGCGCGGATGAAACCATACAACATTTTTAAAACTACTTTTAACGGTTTTACGTACCAACTTTATGAAAGATGCTGAAACTGGCCACCGTCGTTGTCCATACATTTTTGGCACCTCTTTAGGAAACTATCCATCACTCGCCTTAGTTCACGTTGAGAAATGTTGGCCATTTCCTGGCGGATATTTTGTTTTAATTCTTTCAGGGTGTGTGGGTTTGCCTTGTACATGTTGATTTAAGTTACCCCAGAGATAAAAATCGCAAAGGGTTAGGTCGCGGGACCGAGGGGGCCACAAATTGTTCCTAATAATTCTATACTCAAACACACTTAGAGTTCTTCTCATCGAAATATTGGCCTATAAGCTGTTGCAGAGTCTTCTTGAAAAAAGGCAAATCACGCTCCCTGGCGTTAATGCTCTAAAAAAGGGGGGGCAAAATTGTATTCACACATGTACGGGCTTCAACTGTTGACTCGAAAAAAATTGGTGAGTGATGGATAGTTTCCTAAAGAGGTGCCAAAAATGTATGGACAACGACGGTGACCAGTTTTAACATCTCCTTTCATAAAGTTGGCAATAAAGCCTTTAAAAGTAGTTTTGAAAATGTTGTATGGTTTCATCCGCGCCTTTCTATGATAGCGGCAGACGGCAAGGAGCGCCGAGGACGCGGGCAGTAAAGAACCGCGCAGTCGGTTCGCAGTTTTTTGTCTCTCCCTGTAATTCGCCTCTGAGGTAATGGATCGTGAAATTAGATTTGATATCGGCAGCATAGAATAGTTCTTTTAATCTCTCCTTAAAATATTATTCCCCCTGCCCCAGCCAGGAACCGAACTGTGGTTGGGAAGTTAAGTTCGGTGATTAATGCTTCCATTAAAGGAATGTGTGATACCAGAGCGAGGAAAGTCTTTTCCCTTTGCTGTACATGGTGGACGGTGACGTTTAACAGCATTACGTTTAAACCTGCTAGCGGAAGATATTGCTCACCCAGGGGGAACGACGAGGCAGTGATGTAAACGCTTTACGGTCAGGTAGCGAAGTGAAATGATTGACATAACTTTGAGATAATTGACTGCGCGCTGGAAAACACGCCAGCAACACCTATAAAGTAACCGCCCTTCTGGTTAACGTATTAAAGACATTGTGCGGGTGCCCATCTTTAATCCCAAGTCTAACAAAAGTTTATCGGAAGCCGATGATACACAGGCAGGCTCCGGCTTCAGATAAAAGAGCCATCTAGGTATTCAGCGGGTTTACCAAGCATTTATAAAGTTCTCAACAAGTTTATACCAGCTCGTTACAATGAACACTTGTGGGTAAATAAACGAATCGTCATTAAGTTTTAACAAAACAAATTTTGAAGCTATTTATATGACTAACCCTTGTTTTCAGTACACACAAACACTTTCTCTGCCACTTACATAGTAGGTAGAGAACGTATTGCATTCCAACCAAACATTTGATACTCTAAGTTATATTCTTCTGGATTCCGTCCCACTATGGAATATCAGGAAATGAGGAAGCAGATAGGGAAGCCAAAAAGGCAACTTTGCTACCTCCTGTGGAAGAATTGCCAGTGTCGTACAGAGATGCTCAAAGTTATTTTTTAGCAGACCAACTGTGAAATGGAAGCAAGACTGGACCATTAAAACATCAGCAAACTCCACATAGTTAGGAGAGACTCCACAAAACACTACACATTGCAGACTCTAAAAAGAAAAGATCACGTTTACGAATAGGCCATTCACGCCTAACCCATTCCTTCTTACTCACCAAAGAAAATGCTCCTCACTGCGAGACCTGCATCACCATCGAACACCTCATCACTAAATGCAGAAGTTATACCATGGAGAGAAGAAGACATAACATCCCTGAAGATATATTTTTAGCTTTAAATAACCCTACTCATTTCAAAAACATTATTTTTGTCTTGAAAGACATCAAACTGTATAACAAGATTTAAATATAGCACATCAAATAAAAAGAATGTAAAATATGTTTATAACAATGTATTACCATTATTGTATTATTTAATCAATGTAAACTAATTTATTATTGTTGTACTCGTATTTATGGATATGTCACGATATGACCTAGTAGTCAAAACGACAATAAATAAAGAAACATAACAACAAAAATTTGATACCGAGATTTCACCGGAAATGCATATTTTGAAGCCTCCTGGATAAAAAAAAAGCACTTAAGGTCCGTGTGTGTATCTGTGAACAGGATAACTCAAAAACTAAACCCGGATCAACACCAAACTTGGTATTTAAGTATTGTACCTTCCAAAGATGCGACATGAAGATTTTCAAGAAAATCTCCCATCCCAAATACCCTTTAAGTGTAACATTTTTTGAAATTTTTGTTCTAAAACGGCTCTAACGATTTTGATTAAAATATAATACTATATTAAGGATATTTACATGACAAATGAAATGTATATCTTGAATTTTCTGGTAATAGCCCTTGAAGTGCTCTTCATATGGAAGGAATTTTGTACTCTCTTGTATAACTGGTAAACGTTAAGCGATACACGAAAACGTACTACACAAAGAATGTAGATCCTTTTAAAACACACAATTTATTTCCAATAACTTATTTTTTGTGTCATCGGCCATTTCCGTGATATCCCTTAACACTTAGCCATTCTTTTAAAGTTCTGTTGATTTTCAATTATTTCCCGTGATGTGATGGAAAGAGCGTGGAATTTTAAGACGAGTACATAGCGCCCAGTTCTAAAACATTTGACTATCGCTATTCCCTTTGTATCTGTAACGAAATGTGCGATCAACTATTTCAGGAAAGGTTTGTGTCGAATAAAATGAAGTAGATATGAAAATAAGAATAATTTTTATATACATTAATAAGAGACAGAAGGTAGAGGAAGTCATATGAATGTAACTTATCAGATTTTTACAATTGTAATTTAGTTGGAAAGTGAAGTATTAGACAGATGTTGATGACATATTTACAGAATTTAATCCATTGTGGTGTTATACTTCCTGACTAATGGAGTTTACAGTGCAGTGATACAGATTTGCTTTTTCTCCCTTAGATGCATTTAATACGATCGGTGGATTTTATAAAGTATAAGAGGTTTTTTATGTTGCTGGGTTCCGGCAAAGATCGGTGTAATTTTGTAGCTCTCTGTATTTGGAATATTGTGGACAATCACTTACGTGTCTGATTACCGCTCATAAAGTATACAACGTAGGGGAGCACCTCGGAATGGATGAAGTGAGGAGGCTACAGGCGCCGGCACATAGAGTCCCAGAAGTCTTAACGCTTCCTAGCTCGAAGACACATCCCAAAACTGTAGCTCTCCGTTCCTTTCAGCAAGCATCCGTGCCGTCTGTCCGGCACGCCACACGCCATTAAACATAGAAGCACACCTTAAACATGAAAAGCAAATCGTGGTAGATGACAAACCACCCTCAGCATTCGCCTACCGATCAGGGAAAACCACGAAAATCCCAAAATGAAATTGAGTTTTATTTATGGACGCTGTTTAACTGCTGTGGTACTTAGCGTCCCATTCTATACTGGGCGTGAAAGACGGGTAATTTTGCTCAGAGGCCTCTTTATCAGGCTTGAGGTTCTTTTAAGTGCCGTAAATCTATGACACGGCACCACCAGCTTTACTTCCCTTCCGAAGGAAGCCATGCTGAGGATTTTTACGCCCGAAAAAATGCATCGTCCTCCGCAGGGTTTGAACCCGCGACTTCGAGAATTACAGACTAGCATGGTAACCACTACACCAGGGAGGACGACGGGAAAATACCCCACGTTACCATGGGGTCATCTCTTCGGTTGGGTGGGTTACTAGTGTCCACATAGACTTTTCAGAGAAATAAATAATGTGTAATTTCTTCAAAAGTCTTTTAACAAAGGTTTTTCTGACACTCATTAAATATGAGCTTCTAAACATTAAAAAAACTGTGATACAAAATGATGAGGGATTAGACTTGTAGAGTTCAGTGTCACGGCCGGGACTCGAAACACGTATCTTCGGCTCTCCGTGGCACTGTAAGCTATGCTAGCGAATGCGCGTACGCGCATTAAACCCTGTCATCTGATTCAAGTAGGTATACCGTGAACTTTCAAGGCGATCTCAAACACTCGAGATATCATATCTCAGAGCCGACTTGCAACATTGTGACACAGGTTCAATGTGTACGATAATACATTTGACATACATGATTATGGGACATTCAAGCATGCTTTGTGTTTCCTTTTAATGTTTCCAGTATACGTTTTTGCTGTATAATAATACTAATCTGCATTTTCAAACGTTTTGTCAAATGATTTCTTAAAGGTAGGTGTTCTTGAATCAAGTTTTTATGCTGATTCCAAAAATAACTTCCTTTTCTTCTATGAATTCAGGTTTTTACCAAAATAAGTAATGTTCTGACAATTTTACTAATAAGCGTAGAAAAGTATTCAAATCCATTTCACACAAGGTAGGTTTTTATTCAAGGAACATTATAAGAATACTCTCAAGAACTCCCATAATTTATTTCATGACTACATTTTAACAAAACAAGAAGTCAAAGTGTTTCATTTAATATTTTTCAAACCTTCTCTTCTTTGACTTTCTTGCAGATCCTTGAAGATGAATGTCCCTCCTCAACATCCAACAGTAGTCGGCCATCTAGTTTCATTCCATTTCCCCTGGTACCTCCTCTCCATTTCCTTAATATCTTGGTGAAAACGTTCACCCTGCTCTTCACTATAATGTCCCAGATTTTCTGGAAAGTAGTCGATATGTGAATGCAGAAAATGCACCTTTACACTCATGATACAACCAATCTTCTTGAAATTTTCCAACATTGTTTCGACAATGGCCTTGTAATTAGGATCTTTGTTATTGCCTAAGAAGTTTTCAGTAACTGATCTTAAGGCGGTCCATGCTTCTATTTCTCTCTCATTCATTGTCTTCTCAAAATCTTCATCTTCATCGTCATTTTTGAGAGAAAAAAATTTCGAAAAATGTTCCATGTAAAGGGTAGTTTGGGGTGGGGGATTATCTTAAATCTTCGTTTCGCATCTTTGAAAGATACTGAACCTAAATACTAAGTTTGGTATTTATCCGACTTTTCGCTTTTGAGTTATGTGTTCACAGACACACACGGGCCTTTTTGTAAAAGTGCTTTTTCGGATAAATACGAAACTTAGTATTTAGGTTCAGTATATTTCAAAGATGCGAAACGAATATTTTCAAGAGAATCCCCCACCCTAGATTACCCTTCACACGGAACATTTTACGAAAGTTTTAATTTTCTCAAAAATGGCTCTAACGATTTTGATTAAAATATCATACGTTTAAGATATTTTCATGAGAAATGAAATGTATATCTCGAATTTTCTGGGAATGTCTCCAAAAATATTCTACATTGTGAACGACATTTGCATAACTGGTAAACCATAAGAGATAGATAAAATTTTACTACACAAAAAATGTAGAGCGCGTTAAAATACACAGTTTATGCCATATACATTTTTTGTTGTTGAGTGAACCATTTTCGAGATATTGCTTGTTATTCCCTTAAATTTTCCAATACTTTTTCTCAAATGGGAATTCGTTATTCATTTTTTTATGTCCTGGACATACAAAGAGAATGGAATGCGCCACATAGCAACCAGCTCTTAAAAGATTTGACTATCGCTTAAAGGCTACCAATTCCCCTTGCACCTACAAGAAAATTAGTAATAAGATTAACATCTCGATTAACATGAAGCATATGGAGAATATCCCTTTGTAAAAGTAGTTTGTACAAGAGTAGAGAAAGTCATGTGAGTGTAACACATAAGATTTTTACTATTGTGTTAAACTTGAGATGAAACTTTGGTATTAAATATTCAATCCGATATTTACCTTGGCGACTCAGGAGAACCACCACAAAAAACAGGAGTTACCATCCCGCTCGGTAAGAAGAAGTTGTTTGCTCCTGTCAAGGAGTTCGTGACTTTGAATGCATGATACTGTAAGTAAAATCATTATGAAAGAGTCTGTATTCATTACAAATTAATAATATTGGTGTAAAATTTCACGCACCAACTGTGTTATGAGATAGGAGGGGGGTATTTCGAAGCGGAGCAGAAATGACAACAAAACGTTGAGTTTCACGTAATGTTTTATTATTCCCAAGTTGAAGGAAAACTTGTACTTCAATGTATGGCGCCACGCATGACTTTGATTTGTAGCGTTATTGTGTATGCGCGTGTCATGGCCCAAATCCAGGCACTTATCGAGCAGGAGAGATAGATTTATTTCTTTGATGAATCACCTTCCCGCAGGGACATATAAACTAACAAGATAATTGAATTTTGTTTTCAGTCGGGAGTGAAGGCAGGCTACGAGCTACAACTCTACAAGCAGCTGTCATGGAGATAAGATATGTAAGTACATAACAGTCAAATATATTGCTTGCGTAGGCGCTCAGGTATACACTACTACCAATTTAAATTCTCTGCCAACAAAAATAATCTTCTCAAATTTTGTCAGTAAAAACTAAATTAAAGTGTAATTTGTTGGTGTGCAAACACGGATCGTGGTGTATTGAAGACATCAAAACCTCATTTACAAGAGCGAACACGCTAACTAAAACGAATTTACTATCACTCTTGACAAACAGTTTTGTTTCAAGGGTCTTTCAAAAAGTAATTACCCGAATTCTTTTTCTCGTCCATTAAGGGAATACTACGAGGGCTATCTCAGAAGCACCCAACCTAACAAAGAAAACAAAAATTTTGGGGAAAAAACATCTTTATTTCTCCACATGGTCTCCTTTCAGCTCGATACACTTTTCCCAGCGATGTTCAATAGCTTCGATACCCTGTTTATAGTGAGAACCGTCGAGTTCTGCAAAATAGCCATCAATTAAAACCTCCACCTCTTCATTGTTGGCAAATCTTTTACCACCAAGCTATTTCTTCAACTTTGGAAACAAAAAATATCAGAGGGGGCTAGGCAAATAGGGTGCATGAGGAAGCAATTCCATTTTGAACTCATTGATTTTGGCCATGACGATAATGGATGTGTGAACTGGTGCATTGTCTCGATGAAACAAAATTTTCTTTTTTGCTAAATGTGTCGTTTTTTACTTGATTTCCTCATTAAAACGCTGCAATAAGTTTGCATAAGAGTCGGTTTTGATTGCTTTTCCTTCTTGAAGATAATCAATGAAAATTATGTCACGCGCATCCCAAAAAACTGACGCCATGATCTTGCCTGCAGATGGAACTGTCTTCGCCTTCTTTGGAGCCGATTCTCCCCTTTCAATCCACTGTTTTGACTTTTCTTTCGTCTCAGGTGTGAAGTGATGGACCCATGTTTCATCCGTGGTTATGAATCGACGCAAAAACTCGGCTTTATTGCAGCGAAACATCGCCAAACACTCGACTAAAACATCCTCACGA
This sequence comes from Deroplatys truncata, assembly GCA_030765065.1. Lineage (NCBI taxonomy): Eukaryota > Metazoa > Arthropoda > Insecta > Mantodea > Mantidae > Deroplatys > Deroplatys truncata. The sequence continues at coordinate 45,587,874 of CM060989.1, forward strand.
CGCTGCTTTTGTTCCATTGTGAGTAAATGCAGCACCCATCTTGCGCACAGGTTTCTCATGTCTAAATTTTCAGTTAGTATGCGATGTACAGCACTTTTTGAAATGCCTACGATGTCTGCTAGCTCGCGCACTTTCAGTCGACGGTCATCCAATACCATTTTGTGGATTTTCTTCACAATTTCTGGGCGTGGTCACATCATTTGGTCGACCACTACGATGTTCGTCTTGGCAGCTCGTATGGCCTCCCTTAAACTCTGCCACCCAATATTTTAGTGTTGTAAACGAAGGAGCAGACTCCCCCAGAGTAGAATCTAGCTCAGGTTTAATATTAGTTGGACTAAGACCTTTCAAATGAAAGTATTGTATCACATGATGAGCAATTTTATCCATGTTTACAAATTCGCTAAGAGAGCTCACTATTAATGGCTGCAAAACAATTACTAAACAACATAGCATCGTCAAAGTTCAAACTTAAGCTTTGTAAGGGTTGTACTTTTTACCATAGTCATTTGTTTGAAACAACGCTATATATACGCCATGTTTGAAACAACGCTATATATACGCAAGGTCGGGTACTTCTGGGACTGTCCTCGTAAATGCGAAAGTTGCCAAAATGTGACACATTTAATTTTATGTGCAGTCTCACAAGCTGGTGTTTCGACTTTAGTTTGATGTATAGTTTATCATCGTAGACACAGTACTTAAATATATTTTAATGCACTAGTACGGTATGTTAGTAGGAGCTTAATTCAGCGTAAATACTCTCGAAAACGAGATGTTTTGGCATCCAGGGGTATCAGTAGAGAATGGGGATTTATCTTATGTAGGAGTTGTTGCCGGAACGAAGTCATTTTACCCACCCATTGTCCCTTGTTTGCGGCCGTTCTTATATAGTGGCTACTGATGATAGATATATATGAATTACCAACTCAAGAAAAAAATGAGGCTAAAGAATTGTCGCCGTGAAAACTATCATGGATCATTGGGGTTTAGCCTTGCAGGTCCTATGGTGTGACTACGACCTCCACTCCTCTACTTATAAAAATATCAATATCCCTCGTCTTCGCTTTGCGGCTTAGGACCCTCAATTTTGGCAGGACAACCCAAGCAACACTCATAGTGCCTTGGATGGGATGCATGTGATAGGATCTGTGTAACATACTTAAAGAGAGCAAAAATGACAAAATATAATTAAATATGCTAACCACAACGTCCAGTAGTGTTCCTTATGTTTGATAATGTTATAAAGATAATCCTGTAGATGCGTGTGTGCCACGTGTATAGTGATTGTGGCTTCTACTCCTGTACCATAAATTATCCACTTTTAAAAATGGTATTGCATGTATATTTTGCACTGTGGATTCTGCACCACTTAGCAGAAAATATATGCAGCAGGCTTGCTGAAACCCTTCATTTTGTGAATATCCTGGGCAGATCATGAAAATATCATCTGTTGAAAACCTGTGAAAGTACACTTTCCGTCTCGGTCCTTCATGGAATGACTGAGCATGTTAGGCGCCTAGTGTAACTCTTAGCTTCTAACTTAAACTGATTGTGTGATTTGGATGAGGACTGGGTACGTATTTTGGCGGAATGCGCTCAGTGGGAGAACCAGCGAACAATTAAACTCAAAGAAAAAGTCTTTAAGTATAGAAGGAGACTGGCATGTTGGGATCTACTGGCAGACCAGAGGAACAGGTAAAACATTGGCAATATTTATCTAAAGTGCGTGAAGCCAGATAAAATTTGTTCAGTTAATTAGAAGCAAGTTATCTCTATATTTAGTTTTTGCCCCTCTCTTTTGTTTCTGTTTGTTACATTTAACTTGTATTTTAAACTTGCTCGTATGGCCAGACACCAATAAAGGTATCTTATTTAACTTGGTATATTGGGATCTACTGGTTGACCAGAGGGACTGTCATAACTTGGGCAATTTTTGTCTAAAGTGCGTGAAGCCAGATAAAATTTGTTCAGTTAATTAGAAGCAATTTATCTCTATATTTAGTTTTTTCCCCTTTCTTTTGTTTCTGTTTGTTACATTTAACTTGTATCTTAAACATGCACGTATGGTCAGACGCCAGTAAAGATACCCTATTTAACTACCTCGCTAACCTAACCTAACCTAACTTTTCGCCATCTGCCGGCTTTAGGTCCGCCAGATATGGTATAGAATGAAGTTACAGTATAAGCCGCTTTTCATGATCTGCCTAGGACATACCCGTACATATTTGGTCTATAAATTGGTACTGCTGTTAACTATAGTAGCTTCTGTGTGCTCAAGTCACGTGGGTTTTAGCAAATTCTTGTTTTCTCCATTTTTGCTTTTAACAACTTTTTTCTGGTTTCTCAGAGACAATAGCCAAATTTAATTTTAGGATGTTAAGGTAGTTCTAAGTGCTTTTGTAGATGTATTGTGATGCTAATAATATGGTTGGTTATTGTTTTTAAAAAAATTGCTGATAAAGTTTGATGAAAATATGGTATATTGGGAAAAGAATTCCATTTTAATAAACCATATTGTTGTACAAAAGTAGATCAATGGACTTAGAAGGCATTCATCTACATCCTGTAAAAATTTCAGTCTTTTAAATGGTTTTGAGATAATGGGCCATGAATTGGCAGATTTAACATAGGCGGGATGTTTCAGCTGATTTCTTCCATGCGTGTACCGAGTTCAAACGCAGCAGTGGTGAACCGTCAAATTTGCTGTGTTGCAAACTCCCGTTATAGGCAACGAGCTGTAATCAACATTCTGGTCAATGAACATCCATAAAGTTTTGTGTGCAGTATTATTATTATGAGAGTTGTGCAGTCGATAGGTGCAGTGTTGGACGGTGAGATCAGTCACGCTTCAGCAACTGCATAAACGGATCTCTCATCGGCCACGTGCTGGACGACCTGTCATAGCCAACAATCCAGACATGCTGAACAGTGCGCATGCGATTATTTTTCCGAATCACAGCATCCAACAATGCAGTTGACCCTATAGCTGTCCGTAAGTGTGCTGTTTGGTTTGACAAGCATGCCCTCGCACAAATCGGAGAACCAGGATTATCATAAGTAGTCTAACAAGGGATGGTATTATTCTAAAATATTCGCGAGCTACTGCAAGCGAATTCGCTATTTCAGCGAATAATACAAGAGTAGAAACTAAAAATAAATCTAAAAACTGACTCCTTAATAACCTTAGTTGTATTTTTACCACGCAAGGCCCTCTGAAGGTTACCAGATTATTACTATTAAATGTCTTAGGAACTTAACAAAATGCAATCCTATTTTTACTTTCTCTACTACGTATAGTAAGTAGGGGAAGTATTGTATTCCACCCAAAAATTCCATACCGAGATTTTACCGGAAATATATGTTTTGAGACACCCTGAATCCAAAAAAATCCGATGTGTTACACTCACATGACTTTCTCTACTCTTGTACAATCTAATTTTACAAACGCCTATTCTCCATATGCTTCATGTTATCGAGATATCGAGATGTCAATCTTATTGGTAATTTTCTTGTAGATGCAAGGGAAATATGGTAGCTTTTAAGCGATAGTCAAATATTTTAACGCGGTTGCTATGTGCCGCATTCCATTCTCTTTGCATGTCCAGGACATAAAAAATGAATAACGCATTTGAGAAAAAGTATAAGTATTGGAAAATTTAAGGAAATAACAAGCAATATCTCGAAAACGGTTCACTCTACAAAAGAAATGTATATGACATAAGTTGTGTATTTTAACGCGATCTACGTTCTTTGTGTAGTAAAATTTTGTCTATCTCTTATGGTTTACCAGTTATGCAAAAGTCGTTCACAATGAAGAATACTTTTGGAGACATTCCCAGAAAATTCGAGATATACATTTCATTTCTCATGACATTATCTTAAACATATGATATTTTCATCAAAATCGTTAGAGCCATTTTTGAGAAAATTAAAATTTTCGAAAAATCTTCCATGTAAAGGGTAGTCTGGGGTGGAGGGATTTTCTTGAAAACCATCGTGTCGCATCTCTAGAAGATATTGAACCTAAATACCAAGTTTGGTGCTTATCCGACTGTTCGTTTTTGAGTTATGCTGTTCACAGACACACACACACACACACACACACACACGGACATGTTTCCAAAAATGCTTTTTTTGGATTCAGGAGGTCTCAAAACATGTATTTCCGGCAAAATCTCGGTATCGAATTTTTGGGTGGAATGCAATACTTCCCCTACTTACTATACGTAGTAAAGAAAGTAAAAAGCATTTTTGGAAACATGTCCGTGTGTGTGTGTGTGTGTCTGTAAACAGCATAACTCAGAAACGAACAGTCGGATGAACACCAAACTTGGTATTTAGGTTCAGTATCTTCCAAGGATGCGACACCAAGGTTTTCAAGAAACCCCCCCCACCCCAGAGTACCCTTTACATGGAAGATTTTTCGAAAATTTTAATTTTCTCAAAAATGGCTCTAACGATTTTGATTAAAATATCATATGTTTAAGATATTTTTATGACAAATAAAATGTATATCTTGAATTTCCTGGGAATGTCTCCAAAAGTATTCCTTATTGTGAACGACCTTTGCATAACTGGTAAACCATAAGAGATAGACAAAATTTTACTACACAAAAAATGTAGATCGCATTAAAATACACAATTTATGTCATATACATTTTTTACTTTCTCTACTACGTATAGTAAGTAGGGGAAGTATTGCATTCCACCCAAAAATTCGATACCGAGATTTCACCGGAAATACATGTTTTGAGACCTCCTGAATCCAAAAAAAGCATTTTTGGAAACATGTCCGTGTGTGTGTCTGTGTGTGTGTGTGTCTGTGTGTGTGTGTGTGTGTCTGTGTGTGTGTCTGTGAACAGCATAACTCAAAAACGAACAGTCGGATAAGCACCAAACTTGGTATTTAGGTTCAGTATCTTCCAGAGATGCGACACGAAGGTTTTCAAGAAAATTCCCCCACCCCAGACTACCCTTTACATGGAAGATTTTTCGAAAATTTTAATTTTCTCAAAAATGGCTCTAACGATTTTGATGAAAATATCATATGTTTAAGATAATGTCATGAGAAATGAAATGTATATCTCGAATTTTCTGGGAATGTCTCCAAAAGTATTCTTCATTGTGAACGACTTTTGCATAACTGGTAAACCATAAGAGATAGACAAAATTTTACTACACAAAAAATGTAGATCGCGTTAAAATACACAACTTATGTCATATACATTTCTTTTGTTGAGTGAACCGTTTTAGAGATATTGCTTGTTATTTCCTTAAATTTTACAATACTTATACTTTTTCTCACATTCGTTATTCATTTTTTTTATGTCCTGGACATGCAAAGAGAATGGAATGCGCCACATAGCAACCAGCGTTAAAATATTTGACTATCGCTTAAAAGCTACCATATTTCCCTTGCATCTACAAGAAAATTACCAATAAGATTGACATCTCGATATCTCGATTAACATGAACCATATGGAGAATAAGCGTTTGTAAAATTAGATTGTACAAGAGTAGAGAAAGTCATGTGAGTGTAACACATCAGATTTTTTAGTTGAGTGAACCATTTTCGAGATATTGCTTGTTATTTCCTTAAATTTTCCAATACTTATACTTTTTCTCAAATTCGTTATTCAATTTTTATGTCCTGGATATGCAAACAGAATAGAATGCGCCACATAGCAACCAGCGCTTAAAAGATTTGACTATCGCTTATAACCTACCATGCCCCTTGCATCTACAAGAAAATTAGCAATAAGATTGACATCTCGATATCTCGAATAACATGAAGCATATGGAGAATAAACGTTTGTAAAAATAGTTTGTACAAGAGTAGAGAAAGTCATGTGAGTGTAGCACATCAGATTTTTAACAGTTGCATGGTAATAAACAACTAAAGTTATGTAATGTAATCCGTAAGTAGTTAGTTTTTAGATTTATTTTTAGCTTCTGCTCTTTTTATTATTCGCCAAAATAATGAGAATGCAGCTTAATTGAACAAATTTTAATGGGGAAATTTAAAACGTACAATTATTAAAAACACATTATTAAAATTAAAAGTTTGTAGTATTTCGTTTTTGTTGCAAACAACAGATGAATTGTTGCTAGAGTTGGAAGTGGAAGATACTGATGTACATTTTATTGTAGCCCCTAGGTTCCGCAATTTTTTATTATGATGCTGTTCATTAATTTCTTATTGTATCGACTGTTTGATCGAAGTTAAGTGCGGAGGTATGTTTTATTGTGAATTTTAACACTGAAGCCGGCTACAGAATTTGTGTTGTCAATACTGACCGAAAGCCGTTGATTATCGGGACCATGAGTTAAAATAGTTACTAAATTCTATTGAACGTTGCTGCTCCATCCACCTTACAACCCAGATGTGGTACTATTAGACTTCCATCTCTTTGGGTCTCTTAAATATGCTTTGCGTGAAACTCTGAAGTATAAAGTGATGCGGTAAATAATGCGCATTAGTTGATGAAAGTAATGGAGGTGAAAATGGCAAGTATTACAGAACTGTTAACTTACAGCAGGGGCGGCGAAAAAGTGATTGTGAGACATCTGGTCTCTTTATCCCTTCATAACAACAATCCCCTTGATTTCCATTTGTATAGTATGTACTGTAGGGTGTCATGCAGGTTGCCTAGCCCTGGGACTTGGTGAATGGAGCAGTTTCACCGCTTCGAATTGCAGAGCCATCAAATTTCAATCATATTGAATCAAAATATCCCGTAAAGAGTGATTTTGAGCGATGGGTTGCATTTTCATGAATCAAAATATTTTCAGAATTCCATTCTCGACAAGGTCATAACGAGGCAAAGGAATTTCTAAGCATTCAACCCAGGACGGAAGGAAATAGGGCTGAACTACCAGTGGATTATACGGGAGATAACAAACACTCCACCCCCATCTCACGTATACTGGTGCACATAAAATGTGGTGCATAATGGAACGGAGCTGCTTATGTTCGTACTGAAAAAAATCTAGCCCCACTCCCTACCAGTGTGACCACCTCTGTTTTTCGAGTATAATTCTAGCCACTGAATTGGTAGGGTACTTTAATTCCCCCAAAGTATGGCCGAACTGCCCAAGGGTAACATTACAACTCAAGCCTTATATTTCCGTGCTGCACTACGGTTTTCTTAATGGCGATTTTCTTCTTGCCGTTTAGTAGCGGCAATAACTTAACTTTCGTCTCCATGTCGCTGATGAAATGTCGTAGCTGTCGTGCAGTTTAACCTCACATGCAAATAATTCTTTACTTCTTCCTCTAGAAGTCCGAATTGTGTTGTATTGGTTTAGCCTTTCTTTGTATAAATCGTAGCAAAACTCTCTTACAGAGGTGGCACCCAAACCACCCCTCTCCATTTCACATAGATTATAAGCACCTTTCATTAGTTAGTTGTATGTGTCTGTATTGTTTTTCGGCCAGGCACATGGAGAACTGCAAAAGCTGGGTGGAGTCGAAAGTTGGTTTCCTGAAGTTGAAACATTACGGAGGGAAAAACACTGTTGAAGTAGGTTGTGGCTTCACGTATGGAAAGCTAATTTGAAGTAGGAGTTGTGTTGTATTGTATTGTAGTTCCTATGTTGGGTAGCCGAACTTGAAGTTGTTGCAACCGCACGTATGGTAAAAAAAATGTTTCCAGTAGCCTTCGCCCCAAGTTTAAAAATATTAACTTTGTAATTTGACTGTTTCTTTAGATATTATATATATATGTTTGCCTCGGCTGCGTCAGTATTATTGTTAGAGACATGAATTCATGAATTTCTTAACAGGGTGTAGTGCGGATGAAGAATGTAGGCTTACACAGATTATAATTTTTTACTTCACTCCTTTTATTAATCCTTGACACGATTTAAATAACACTTCACTGATATAGAGAGCTGTGAAATTATTTATTAATTACTTGCACTTTTTCACACGTAAACTATGTTTGTCTCACACTGAATACGTATTAAACTTCTCGAGGACGCGTCTCGCGTCCAGTTAGGAGCGCTGTCTGCTAGCAACTGACTTCTGAATTTGTACAATTCGCCCTATTTCAGTTTCTGATTGGCTAATCCTACTCAAATAGAATACTTTTATTTAACTTAAGCTTTTTTCTGGTTGTTGATTGGGTATTTATAAACTGTCTCAAAAATTACATTATTGCGGCTCCAAGAATTACCAGTAGCATTATTAAACTTTCTAATTCTTTATTACCTCAAGGTTACCTCATTGTTAGCAACTTTTGACCTATTCTTCTCACAGCTCCTACATTATTAAATTACGTAATACATTCACATATTATTATTGAACATGTACATAATAATATAAACATTAATACAATGACTGTAATATACACTTTTTATATATTGTTACATACAAATGTTTCTTTAAGGCGGGCTGTTATTGTAGTTTATATATTATATAATTAGACTGAAATCATTTTAAATGTTAAAAATACTGCCTCACTGTTTCGATCTAGGGAATGGGCCACTTTTTATGCATGGCAGTTTACGTCTTCTGTTGTCTGCAGACAGCACTGGGACTAATTTTTACCTGTGAATCAGTGACTTTTGGCCTGTATTGTGCATACTTTGAAGCCAATTGCTTAAGAATTCCTATGCCTGGTCATAACAGAGCTTCACCGCCAACTCTTAGCTGCCTGCTAAAATGGTGCAACTAACCCTGAAAACAATAGGCGCAGAGATTGATTCTTCTCTTTTGTAAAACAGGAAAATTGTCTATACTGCAAACATTTCTTCGACTATTGTATTTCATTTATCCACTTCTTCTTCATACTGTGGCGGACAGCTGAATTTCCTACATTCAGTGCTGGTAACCTAGTCTGCCCTCGTGTTTAGCCTATTTTACTGCACGTATGTGCACGAACTATATTAAATCCTTTAACTTTTGATATATTATTGCAGACATGGAATATGATCATATCTGATAGCTGAATTTTACCATTTAAACCTTGTCTACGTCTTTATATCTTTTTTAGTTGTCAATATTTCTTACGATTTAATTCATTAGCAATTCATTTGTTTTGAGGCCAACAACCAGGGGCGGAAAATCGATCGCCACATTGCCATCAATCTTGCCTTTCTACTGAACCACCATGTGCAACAGCCGTTAATAAATTATTCTTTTTATTTTCGTTTATGTGTTATTTCTTTTATTCAGTCATCAAAAAAGAAATCTGATGTGTTACATTCAAATGGCTTTCTCTACCCTCTATTGCTTAGTAGTGGGTATGCAAATTATTCTTACCAAAGGTTATTTTCCTATTACACTTTAAATCAGATAAACCTTACCGGAAACAGCTGCATTACACATTTCATTATAGATAAAAAGCAAATAGACAGTCAAATGTTTTAGAACTGGACGCCATGTGCTGGCCTTAAAATTCCATACTCTCTCCATGATTTAACGAGAAACAGCTGAAAACCGTCAGGTCTTTAAGAGAATGGCTAAGCATTGATCAATTCGAACCTTAACAGATATCTCGGAAATGGCTGGTGCCATAAACAAGTTATTTGAAATAAATTGTGTGTTTTAAAGAGAGCTACCTTTTTTTGTGCAGTACGTTATCCTCTTTTGCTTGACGTTTACCAGTTACACAAGATTATAAAAATCTTTTCCGAATGGAAAAGCTATTCCCAGAAAATTCAAGATATACAGTTTATTTGTTATGTAAACTTCTTTAATATATGGCATTTTAATCAAAATCTTTAGTCATTTTTCAGAAAATGAAAAATTTCCAAAAAATTCAATGTAAAGAATAGTTAGGGGTGAGGGTTTCTTAGAAGTCTTTGTGTCGCATCTTTGGAAGGTACTGAAACTAAATACCAAGTTCGGTATTTATTCGACTTTTTGTTTTTGATTTATGCTGTTCACATACGATCTTTTTCTAAAACTGTTTTTATTTTTTGATTCGGGGTGCCTTAAAACATATATCTGGTGAAATCTCGGTATCGAATTTTTGGGTGGAATGCAATACTTTCTCTGCCTACTATGTAGTGGTAGGGAAAGTAGTACATATTATGCAATACGCAAGCGTAAAGTGCATTAGAGAATCTCGGGAGAAAATACCCTATTGCGTCCCGTATTTTCAAACTTTTCCTCTTTCTCTAATGATGTAATTTATCGCACTTTAATCGCGGGCTAGTTTCGCATCTGGCAGGCGTGCTGTAATGGTATACACAGGACGTCAAAATGACGTGAGCTATGTATGCCCGAAAGTATGAAACAAAGTATGTATAAGATATATGAGCAAGTGTTCATAGGAAGGGCTCATTGAACGTCTATACATGATAAAGAATCCGTTCTCACACAGTACTGACACTGTATAGGAATCATGGCTGACATCCCTGGCATGGAATACTGATGCTTAGTAAGGAATAATGTATAGATGGAGACAGCGGTTTGGTTGTTGGCATTAAATTCTCCATCCGCAGACGTGAGACAATATTCATGAGGTTTACCTGAACAGTAAGGAGCTTATATATTGCTATAACCAAAAAAAGAGGCTTTAAAATATGGGTGAACGTTTTTGTTTCTGAGAACACATCTCTTAAAGGTATTAATTACACATTTTATTTGTTTTAATGCTTAGTAATCGCGTACATTTCTTTTCTGTAACATTTTGTATGTGTTCGCTTAGTGTGATCATGGCCATCATTTCAGAAATATACCTCCTTAATATTCAATATTTTCGTTGCTTCAACAGACTCTTTAAAATGTATATTAGCGGCAATATAATAATAATAATAATAATAATAATAATAATAATAATAATAATAATAATAATAACGTGAAAGTTTGAAACAGACTTTATACCTACTATTATTTATAGTTGTTTGATTGTTCCTTGAAGTAATGCAGCAAGTTACATAGATACTGCCTAAAAACAGACACAGTTAAATGTTCTCAGGCGGTAACGTCTGTGGCTGGCATGTACTGGCGCAATCCGCGAAAATAGCGATATTTGAAACCAATACATACACATACATACTAACCTTAATATAGGGTATACTGATGGTTCTAGAACCAAATCAGGAACTGGGGCTGGGCTTTACGGTAATGGTACCAAGATTTCTTATAGTCTGGGTACCTTAGCTACAGTTTTTCAGGCTGAGGTTTATACAATCCTAGCCAGTGTCATGGAAAGCATTAAAAGGAGATATAAGAATAGAAGTGTTCTTATCCTCTCAGACAGTCAAGCTGCTCTTAAAGCGCTTGAATCACCATCAATAAAATCAAAGCTTGTCTTAGAATACCGGGAATCCTTAATGACACTGACTGAACACAATAAGGTTCAACTTATTTGGGTGCCAGGACACATAGGTATACCAGGAATGAGAAAGCAGATGAAGCAGCCAAGATTGGCAGCGAAATCCCATTTTTGGGTCTGGAGCCTGTACTAGGGTTGTCCTACAGACCAGTGAAACAGGCTATTAAGTGCTGGGCTCAAGCAGAACAAAAAAACTACTGGAACTCCATTGAGGGTTGCAGACATTCCAAGTTGTTTATTACAGACCTGGATAACAGCCGGGCAAAGTACTTGTGCGGTCTTAGTAGAAGAAGACTTGCATGTGCAACAGAATTCATTACAGGACACTGTGCCCTAAGGTTTAATCTATACAGAATGGGATTGTTTAACAACCCTATCTGTAGTAGATGCCTAGAAGGAGATGAGACTGTTATGTGATTGCCCTGCTCTTGTGAATCAAAGAGCAAGTATTTTTGGCAATCACTTTCCAAAGATAAATGAACTATCGAAAGCCTTAGTTAGCAGTCTGGTTAAGTTCATAACGAGCAACAGACTACTTAACTGATGAAAGGGGGGATGCGCAATAGATCTTTAAGGTCGCAGTGCTTGGGCATAAAACCCACCCCTTTTCAAACTAGAACTAGAACCTTATCTAGCCTCGCGCAAATCTCGAATTCAGAGGACCCTCACGATTTACTGCGGGTCGCTACGGTCTAACAATCAAAGTGCCCGTTACCGGTTACTCTGAACTAATTGTGGAAGGTAGACTTGAAACAAAACCCTAAATAATTTCCCTGAACCAAGCAGCATAAACCAAGAAAATTTGAGTGGTAATGTAGTTATTGATACCCACTCATTCATCACTAGACTTCGGATTTATATGCACTAAAATATTTAAAGTATGCATGCATTTGTGTTGTTATCTTCAAAGTACGTTATATACAGGGTTATTCAAAAAGAAAGAACATATTTTAAATATTAATTTTTAATGAACGGCAATAGATAGCGACACATAAGACACATCAGTGAGTAGAGGAAAGTTCATAGTTTTAAGCCCACCTATTAGTTCCATTCAGTGCCTACAGTGGCACTGTGTTTGTTTACGAGAAAATGGCAACGCCACAGGAAAAGTCGTTTTGTGTGCTGCAGTATACAAAGAGTGAATCCATTGTTTCATTGCAGCGTGCATTTCGTTTTAAGTTCAACAACGAGCCGCCTCGTCATAAAAAAATTGCAATTGATACAATAAATTCGTAGAAGATGTTTGCGTATGCAAACGGAAAAGCACTGGTCGTCCTCGCATAACAAATGGTGCTCATTTTGAACACAGAAAATAGAATTTTGAACTTTTTTCAATTCAGTGATGTATCGCATGTGTCGCCATCTATTGTCGTTCATTAGAAAAAATATTTAAAGTTTGTTCCTTCTTTATGAATAACTCTGTATATGATTTCTTAAATATGTACCAAGCTTGCACTAAAAATGTTAACTTTAAGCTTATACGTTTTGGTACTTAAAATGTACATTCTTCCTTAGACATTCTGGTCGTTGTAATTTTATTTGCAGTATACAATGATCATGTTCTCCAAATGCCCAGATGTAATTTTGCGACGTTTTCGGTTAACACACATTTGTATGCTGAGAAGGACCTTTCCACGTTCACAGAAATTATTAGGCAAAATTTAAAGTACTTACTAAATCTAGGTAAATTTTTTCAGGAAGTTCTGTGTTTCGTTTTGAAGTTATTCATAGTACACAAAACTTTAATGTCGGAATTTCTCTCTAAAACACTGCATAGTTTACCGCTTATTTTCCTCCATACTTCAAACGAGCACTCCGAACCCCTATGGGTGTTTCCATAGTAAGGTCTTTATTACTTTGTTACTAACCTGTTTAAATATTAATTTTCAAATTAAAAATTTAAGGGGAATAGCACGTGAAGGAATAGGAAAATACATTAAAAAATTGCCAATATTTGAGCTGTTCTATCTCAAAAATTTTTGTTAGAAATTAATGTGATTTATATAGTCTCATTCTGAATCAATATTATTTTAATATATACAAAATAATTTTTAATCCCATAGTTACTTGTGTAGACACTACTGTATATCAGGTGGAAAAAAAATAAGAAACTTCTATGTATGACTTTGAGGCAATATTTTATATCATAAAATGCTGTGAATGCCAAAGTGATTGTGGTGTAAATTAATATTATTGTATGTACAAGATTTTAGATGTTTGTTAGCCATAAGCATTATTAGGAAATAAGTTTACACAGCCTCACTGAAACTGACAATAGAAGTGGGTAACAATAAACCTAGGGGACGAGTTGTTCATCACTAAGAAGAGACAAACAAATGACGTCAGGGTAGCGTGCTTTTTTTTTAGAAATGGAGGGAATATCTTCCCTAGAGTATATATGTTAGTAGCAGTGATTGGTTGACAAAACAGACGCTTAAGTGGGCGCGATTTGGTAACCAATAGTAGCTCTATTATAATGTTTAGGCAATTCTGGGTGAAGGTGTATATATTCTCGAGCCATAAGCAAGTTTCGCACAGTTCTGAAGAATCTCTCACGAGATGCACGTCACTCATTCCTAAGGAATCTCTCACGGGGTGCACGTCGCAGTTAGTTACAAAATGTGAAGTACGCGAAGTAATTGGTACGCGGCAACTAAACCGACTGTAGTTACATTCGGAAATATCACAGTTTCAGTAAGGCGTGTATAAAGATGAAATATGTGAATTATTAATTGTGACGGCAATAAAAGTGTAGAAACAATTTTTTTATCAGTGTTATCTTTTAGCAACAATTCCTTTCCGTTTACACGCCTTGCTTAGAGACGCTTGCTCGACTGAGTTGTAATAGCTAGCCGGAGGACAATGAACCCAAATTTAAAATAATAAAACAAGAGGCGCTCAACAAATAAGATAACACGAGCCAGAGAACTGCGACAACTTTTGTACCCATCTCTAAAATTAGTTTAAAGAGCTTGAAATCTTTACTAATATTTCCTCAAGGATAGTTTTATTAAGTAGACTAGTACCTTAATGTTTGTGTGATTAATTTTGTGCAAATAAAATTTTAAGGCTGATTATAAAAAATATCCTCTAATTGAAATCCATAATTTCGTAAAAAGTGTGTGAAATTTTTGCAACTCTGTAATAATAGTGGTCTAATTTTTAAATATTCCTGTGATCAAGTAGCACACAAAGTTTCAGCCTTCTAACCCAAATATTTTTGAGTAATAGATACAAAAGTAATACGTGGAACTTTTTTCTTATTTTTATTCCACCTGACATACAATAGTGTTTATACAAGTAACTGTGGTATTGAAATTTATTTTTCATACACATATTAAAGTGTTGTTGAGTGATCCAGTAGGAGACTATATAAATCACATTAAATTCTAACAGCAACTTTTGGAGATACAACCGTTCAAATATTGGCATTTTGTTATGTTTTTCCTATTCGTTCACGTACTAGCCTCCCAAAAAATACATGCATTATATGCTTGATGCATGGGGAAATTATGGAATATGTATTTTACATCGGAAATATGCAATTTATATGCACTAACTTAACATGAAACATGCTTTTGCATACAAATCCGATGGCTACTCATCACATTCTGCTATTTCCAAACCTTAGTGAGAATGGAGAATAATCATAACTCAGGGAAAACTCTGTCCTCCAGCTGGGAATCGAAATCAGGCCGCTCTAACCTCACTGTTGAGGAACATATGCATAAATTAAACTATTTAAAGACAAAAGCTTTAAGGTCTTAACGGAATCTAAAGAGAGAGAAGAATTTTCTGCCTCATTTGAAACACCTTCAGAAGTTAACAGTGCTCTTGACATGTAATACTTTGTGACCTGAGGGGGGAATTTTAAGGGAGTGTGTTACTCAAGCAAGTTTTTGTTTCCGACTTAATCGGGTCATGTATGGGCTTGAGTTTGTGAGTATAAATGATTACATCTGACTTCCACGCCGGGTCCTTCCTCCTTGGAATTCTAGGCTTAGTAAATCCTGTCCAAACGAATGTTTTCCACTTTGTTTCATGACGTCTGGCGCTAGGTATAGTAAACACAGTTTATATGCGGGAACTGAGAATGGTTCTCTTTGGTGTTCATGCCTGTGCAGTCCAACTGGTTATATTAGAACCACACGTGCACGTTTTGTTAGTGTATGAGATTGATAAAGAAGATGAGCTGCAAAAAGCAGAAGCTATGCGATAGTTATTATTTTAAAATTTCGACAAGTCAAACAAAAGCCTTCCAAGGTAATTATACTGGAACCAAAATTGTAGTAAATGATACTATCCTAGAACAAGTCATGAGTTTTAACCGTTTAGGCACACATGTCAGTTATAAATATGGAACTATGGATCAAATAACACTTTCATCGAAAAATGTAATTTTATACATGTAGATTATGTAACAGTAAGTAATATTCTGTTACATTCTGTAGAGTGGAATACACCATAAATTTGTGCTTTTGCATAAATGAATATGACAGAAAAGTACCAATATTCCTCTGTTATCGCATTTATACAGGGTGATTTATGAAGAACTGACACATTTCTTTCTTTAATTGTTGCAAAACAAGTTATGCTACCGATAACCTATTATAGCTGAAATGCGGAGGAATTTTGGGAAATTATTAACCGCTATACCAAAAGTCGAAAATGTACTTCATCCTGCATAAGCAACAACTCAACACGTCGTTCCATGTTACTGGCCACCCGTTGAAGGACTCTGTTGTAAGTAGCTTGAATCTGCTGTGTAATGTTGTGTTTCAGATTGTCCAATGTCTGGGGACGTGTGGCATAAACCCTGTCTTTTAAGTAACACCATAGAAAGAAGTCCGGTGTTCTCGGTGGTCACATGTTCTTGGAAATTATCCGGTCGTCAAGAAACTTGCAATTAGTGCTATGGATTCATTTGAAGTATGGCATGTAGAGCCGTCCTGCTGAAAATATCCTTGACTCGGCTCTACATCGTCTAGTTGCTCAGCAAACTCCATGAAAATCCGTCGGTACTCTGCAGTGTTCACATTGGTTAAAAAAAATTGGTCCCACTATTCTCTGTGCGAATATTGCGCACGAAACTCCGATTTTAACCGGGTGCATAGCCGGATAAATGGAACCATGCTTCATCTGTGAACCATGAGATGAACAATATGGCAGTATTTTGCACAATGAACGCCTGAAACCAACGACAATAATTCAGTTGTCTATCCTTAACTGGTTCCTGTAACTGATGGACAACCGAAATCCTATGCGGCTTTAGGCCTGCACTTTTCGCAGCTCTCTGACACATTGAGTAGTTGTACCCTGTCTCCTGCGACAAAGTCTTAATGATTTATTGGGTGACTGATCCAGTCGTGCTCTTAAGTCAACAACAACCGTGGGAAGCCTAGATGAACGAGTTTTGCCTTTTTCACTCACCAGAGATCTAGTTATCAATTTTTTACCAGTGCCAGTATTGTGTTTCTTTGAGGAGGATTCCGAACACCTAATTCTCTGTAGTATACCCTTTGAGTACTTGAATTCGTAATCCGGTATTGGTTTACAAGGAAGAGTCGTTCATTTTCACGTTGGCTAGAACAAAATCTCAAGAACAGTTACGAATAAAACATGAACATCTGCGCAACTAGTGACAGACAATCGAAACTCCAGAACATTCTGCTAAAATTGGGGCATTGAGAAAATTTCGAACAGAATAATTAATGAAAGAAAGGTGTCAGTTCTTCATAAATCATCCTGTATAACTCGGTCAAACTAAAAGTCACCGGTCTCTTGAGAAATTAAAATTTTTAGAAGTCCCTTCGAGTGAGCATGTGGCTCACAACCGTGAACTTCTGTGCGCCGTTTTGGCTAACTGCAGGGTGTTTCAATTAAATCACCGAATTTTCAGCTCACTATTTCTCCCAATATATTTGATCAATCCAAATGAACTAAACTTTACTAATGAGTCTGGCACATCAAGTCTGTATACAAAAATCAAGAAAGTCATAACACTTCCACATGTGCCCCACCAGTCACACGAAGGACCTCCAGCCGATGTTTGAGTCCCATCCATGTGGGTTGAAGCATATCTGGTGTGATGGTTGCAATTGCATTCTCAGTGCGCTCACGTAGTTGGCGGATTCGCTCCCTTTGTCGCATACACCCTGTCCTTGACATACCCCAACATGAAAAGGTCCAGAGGGTTTATGTCTGGCGATCTCGGTGGCCATGAAATTGGTCCGCCTCTGCCAATCCACCTACTAGGAAATTCAACATCCAATCTTTCCCTCACCACTCTGAGCCAATGCGGAGGTGCCGCATCTTGTTGAAAAGGATATGCGGATGCGTATGCTGAATTTGTGGGAATACAAACTGCTCGAACATATCCAGAGATGTAATGGAGTTACTGTACCTTCAGCAAATAAGATCAGCCCTATGATTGTGCCATCATTGATGAATCAACACCACACATTAACTTAGGGCTGTTGCTCTTGTACTCGATGGAGGTTCAGAATTCCAGATTCGTACATTATGTTGATTGACATGTCCTGACACGTGAAACGTGGCCTCATCGGAAAACATAACCCTTGACTGAAAGGTGGGATCGTTGTCAATGCATTATTCTTGGTTTATCGGGGCTACAGTGTCTGCAGTATTTGCAATTTTTACGTGTACAATCTCAGACGCTTACGCACAACTCTATGGACAATTGATTTAGCTATAGGCAGTTCCTGCCAGGCTCGACGAATGGACTTCTTTGCAATGTTTCGGCACTGCTCTGCACATTGTGTTCTGAAACAGCTTGTCGGCTACCGCCGTGCTTCTGAAATAGGTTGTCGGCTACCGCCGTGCTTTTTAGCCACGGAAGCAATTCCAGGAAATTTCTTTTCCGTACCCTAGTAGTCTTCGAATTGGGAGGATCTCTATGGTATTCCTGACGGAAGCGACGTTGCACTGTCAAAATCCAGCCAAGTTCCGCGAAGCACCAAACAACCCTAGCTTTTTCTGCGACGGTCGCCATTTCACTGCGCAAAAAACGTCTGAAAAAGATTGTACCTTGCATATACTGGAATACACCTGCAAAAACACAAGATACACATAATTACCTCAAACTAAAACTAGGGTGATTCAGTTGGGACACCTGTATAATAGAAGCCACAAGGCACTGATTTGGGCTACCTCCACACCGTGCTTGACGTGGAGCAGTGGTTAAGCTACTTAATTTATATGCAAGCAGTTTGAGTTCGATTCTCCGTAGTGGGTTATGTTTCATTTTGTTTTAAAACTCGTTTACTGTAATATAGTTAAATAATACTTACAAATATAATTACAATAACGGTGAAATTTGTGGTTATAAAATTAAACTGAAAATCAAATCTCCTCCGGACCGATAAATTAATGTCATGGCTGCCATCTGCCGGTATGACGCACTACTAAATAAACGCCACACACAAACATGAAGAAAAGCTATTATATTTATACTCACGCATTTAAAACGAAAGGGGGAAATTGTATAGCTCCACGGAGATTTAAACTTGAAGCCTCAGGAACAGTAAGCTAGTTCTCTACCAGTGAGCTAAGAATGCTGCTGTAAGGAGCTTTAGTTATATTCCACTTAAGAACCATAAATCAATAAAGTGTGTTTTGGTTACAAATATTCAGTGTTGAAGCACTCTGAAACCTCTGTCTGTTTGAAATCTCGTATATGAATTATTTTCTCGGAAGACTTTTGCGATTATAGTTATGTTCCCCATTATAACTACTACAAGAATATAGAGAGTCTTGTGAACAAAGCCTGGCTGTCCCGATTCGAGCTCCCTCTCTTAGACCTCGGCCAGTTTTACGAGGGCTGATCAATAAAGACTGAGACTGATTTTTTTTATTTATTACTCCATTTCAATGTTGTCCCGCTATTTTTCAAAGTAGTCCCCTCCTACTTGAATGCACTTTTTATAGCGTCTCTGCCAGTCCTCGAACACATGGTGCAGGCCATTCTTTGTCAGGTCTTTGAGAATCGCCTCACTTTTCTTCAGCACTGCTACAGTGTTCTCAAATCGAATGCCTCGGAGCTTTGCGTTTAGTGATGGGAATAAAAAGAAATCACAGGTGGCAAGATCTGGGCTATAAGGCGGATGCGTACACAGGTATTGTTGAATTTAGCCAAAAATGCCTAGACTTGCCGCGCGTTGTCGTGATGAAGTCGCCACTCATTCCGATGAAGTTCTGGAAGTTTCCTTGCAATGTGCTTCCTCAGTGTAGCCAATACTGACCTGTAGTACACTGCTGTATCAGTAGAGTGAGGGGGAACAACAATCTCAGCAGCTGTGTTGATGTTGACTTCAGTCATAGCAGAAACACCAGGTCCACCTTGCTTAGCACAGAGGACTCGCCCTTCTTTGAAGTCCTTGAACCACCTAAACACTGTTGCACGTGGTAGTGCAACTTCACCGTATGCTTGCTTCAGCTTTTCGAAAGTTTCAGAGGCTGTATGATTTAAACGAAAACAAAGTTTTATTGCGCTGTATTACTCCTCTTGTGTCACCTCCATTTTGTGTATGTGAAATTCAAGTAGGGTCAACAATGTACAGCATTACTACCAACCTACCAATACGAGAGTGCTACCGCCTATGAAAATTATCCATGAAACCCCAATCTTTTCAAATATTTGTAGTAGAGACAGGAAACTATGAGGAAAGCTTCAGGAAAAAATCAGTCTCAGTCTTTATTGATCAACCGTCGTAAATTGACCGGGTGTACATTACTTACACATTTGGCTGCTGAGTAGTTATTTGACTTGAAACGACACAGTGAGTTTATTCGCTTGTAGATCAGAGTAGTAGAAACGTAACACATTTACAGAGACACTTGTTAACAGAAATGCTGTCGAAGAAGAAATGGGGCGCGCGCTCGCGCGCCGCATACCTGCAGCAGGGGTAAATATATTATTGCTTGATGAAGTGAAGAGCAAATGTACAGTATGGGAGTGTAGTTGGAAGCCGTAATTAAAGTTTGGCGTGTAATCTCCGGCAGAGAGGAAACAATTTACATGCACCGCCCTAGGTTCTGATAAGCTCGCCATTAGAAACATGGCCCAAAGATACGACAGGTGCCTTCAGCAGGCTGTGTGTAATTTGACTTGTGCTTGCATGTCGTACTAGTATACAGTATGAGCGATCGATCACCTTCTAGCTCAGCCATAGGAACCCGCAAAGGGAGCGGCAAAGAAAATCTTAGGCGGATTTTGTATCGTTTTCTGGAGATTTTTGAGGCGTATCCTTCACCTTACCTATTGCAGAGCGTGGTGCCTTGATAACACAGCAATTAGGGCGGAAAAGAGAGGAGGTTGATGTCTTTGCTTTTTCTGGCGTTATTGAAACCAAAACATGTTTATTGTCTCAGAACCAATCATGCCGTATACTAGCGAAATTACTTGTAGACATATCGTGGGTGTGTGTGAGGCTGGTCGCACTATTACAACAATTACAACGGTGTACATAAATGTTTTATAGTAAATTGCTGGATAAAATATTCCAGGAAAATGGGGAAGACGGTCTACATTCTCGTCAGAAAGTGGGCACTCCCCGTAAAACATCCACAGAAGATGATATTCGTTTACTAAATGCAAATAACTCTTTTGTTGTAATTGACTGATCATGTTTAGAAACTATATATATATATATATATATATATGTGTGTGTATTTGGTTTACCGAATATGGCATACATATAGTTTGAATTAGAGGGGAAAATGCTGCTTTATATATTTATTATTTACTTATGATGTTTCTATGCAGCAACAAGCATTGATACCACTGTGAGAA
This sequence comes from Deroplatys truncata, assembly GCA_030765065.1. NCBI lineage: Eukaryota > Metazoa > Arthropoda > Insecta > Mantodea > Mantidae > Deroplatys > Deroplatys truncata. The sequence continues at coordinate 45,608,976 of CM060989.1, forward strand.
TATGGTTCTATTTATTTTGTTATAAAGTGCTGCCTTGCTATGTATTTAATGAATACCATTCAAGCTTTAATTTGCACCCTCTGATAATCCTCTCACACTACACATTCTACATTTCGCTAACCTGGGCGCTCATCAAGTTTTCCCCTGTCTTTAACCCTTTCAAAGGCGTGTCCTGCACAAGCCGTTAACATATGAGCTACCAATCACGATAACAGGCCTGTATGACAAACTGAATGCACTCACTCTACCTGTTTCTCTTTTAGCCAATACGATCGAGAGCGTAAATATATATTTCGTTTCTACGCCATTTTGTAACCTTTGTTGTGGTTATTGGTGTAACTATTTAGCAGAAGGACTGGCGCAGCGTTGCACCGCGGCCTAAAGCAAGCAGTGAAATGGCTATGGCTTCGCAAGGCCACGTTCAACGATAAATAATGTGACATAAACACGAGGTGCAGTGATATTTTCTTTGACGCTCTTTGTACAACTACATCTACTTGATAACTTTGTATGCAATACAACGGTGAATCGCCTTCCCTTAGGTGTTTTTGAATTATGCCTTAAGCCGTATCTACACTAATTAACATTCAACAAAGCTTGTCAAGTGCAACATATTAACATTTTGCATGTTGGCCTAACTTCGATCACAGGATTGACTTAGTCACTCTTCGTATATGATCGGGCGAGCTTCGGACATTTCCGAAGTGTAACCATGGCATCGGCGTAATTCCGATTCCTGCACTCTATTCATTACAGCTGAATTAAAACGTATAAGAAACGTTTTGTTTCATTCCTTTAGCCACCTTTAACTTCTTTGGTCATATCGCAGGCTTTGACTTGAGAAACAACACTGCTCGATAATGTAGGCTTTCTTAATGTTGGTTTTATCAGTTTTTTTAAACAAACTAGAGTTGGCAAATCAGCTCCTCTCGTCTGCCCATGGAAGTACCAACCAAGTGGCTCTCCTCCTAGGGTTTTGCATTACGGTAAATCTCTCTTTTGTTCCCGCTTACGCAGGGACGGAAATGAAAATGCCACTTAGCGCGCGTCAGCCCAAGGGAAGACTAACGAATAAACTCGGTGATGGCGACGGTGACTAGCACACCGTTTATCAGCTCGGCAGGTTGGTACAGGGGATATTAAGCCATCTCACAACCCCTTTAGGGTGTCTACCAGAAGTACCCAATCTCCCATGCGATAGGCAACTATTGTTGCCGAGTCCAACCGAATCCGAACAACTCTCTTCTGGGAGGGGCTCAGATGTTCAGCCCGACGCACTTCTTGTGTGCTAGGGTTCTGCAGCGCTCGCACCACGGCAGCTAAAGGTGTTGGAACCACCCCCTCTACGCAGAGACTATTAAATGCACATTCATTCCCACATACATACTTCCAAACTCAGTGTAGGATAGGTAGGGCCGGGATTTTTTTTGTGTACATTTTTAAAAAGTATCGTGAGAAATATATAAAATGTATTTATAGTTTAAAATGTGTATGGTAGAAATTTCGTGAAATTTTCTTGGTAATTTTCAATGTTATAGGCAATGACTCTCATTGTTGAGGCGTGTTGTTCGGCTGAAGACAAACTTTCAGTCGTTATCGATTGCTGATCTCGTGCATTGCTTTATGGTCGCATTTCCCTCAGTCTATTTCTGTTTTCAACAGTCAATTATTTTTGCGCTGCTGCAATTTACTTCAAGAACTTGAAAACGAAAGTATTTTAAGGAAATGTTCCAAAAGCTCGGGGAAATCCTGTCAGGTGTCATGAAATTGAGTTTTATTTATGGACGCCCTTTAACTGCTATGGTCCTTAGCGTCCCTTGGGCGTGAAAGACCGGGAATTTTGCTCAGGAGGCCTCTATCAGACTTGAGGTTCTTTTATTGCCGTAAATCTATGACACGGGACCACCGGCATTACTTCCCTTCTGAGGGCCCATGCTAAAGATTTTTACGCCCGAAAAAAGTCATTGCCCTCGCGACCTCGGGAGATAGTCTAGCATGTTACCCCTAGACCACGCAAGTCCTTCAGGTCATAAAATGGAATAATAACACAGTCTAAATTTTCGGATTAATGTACCTTTCCAAATTAATACTCATTCCTTTACAGCCTCGACACGAATAGATGTTTTTAATGCAATTTTTGTTTTAGTTTTTATCGTAAAAATAAAGATTAACTTTGGGGAATATTCGCGTTACATTTCGCGTTTATCGTTAAAAAAAACCGGTTCTGGCGATAAGGAACGATCTGGTTTAAAAAGGAAAAGTCGCCGTCTCAGCCGGGTATCAAACACGGGACCTCTGTCCATAGCGCTGACTAACCACCGCAGAGGCACTCGAAACATTGATCTCACCGCAAATTCTAGCAAAGAACTTTTCTACCCAATGAGATCCAGTGAAGCTAAGTCTGATGACGTCAGTTGCCCAATAAGACAGTGAGATTTACATATTGTTACATGTTGGGGTGAAGGCCAAAAAGGTTACTAGAAAATTATTAATTTAGGTCACCCCAAGACGCACATAGGGGGCGGCCGCAACTCGCTGGCAGCAAGGCCTTGGTGTGTAGATTTAAGGGGAAGGCATGGGTTTTATATTACAGTGAAACATTGCATTACCTTCACCTGGGATTTATTCACAAACGTTTGGCGACTCTACATGATGAACAAACGAAGCAGGATGGAGCAAGATGCTACTACACCGTAGACCGGACACACACACGACTGGCCCCAACGACCACTTCCACTAGACATGCTATTTTACCCTCACCAACCTTGTAGCCAAAGCCTTTGGCGTGATCCGCGCTGAAAGAAAAGGCCGTTAAGCCGAAATATAACGAAGGAAAGACAATAATGCTACGTCTGGTAGCAACAATACAGTGCGCAACAGTGCGTCTGACAATTGAATTAACAATATTCCAGTGAATATGGGAGATGATTTTGAAAACCGGAAATTCAGTTTCTGCAGCTCTTGCAGTGGCTCAAAAAGTAGCCGCAACAAGTGATGATAATCAGCGTTGAATTTTCCGCGGTCGAGCGATAGAGTTGATGAACTGGGGTTACCGTGCAGATTGATCAGCACCGCAGTTGACAATGGCTTGCCGGGACCGTTATTTTCAGAGAATTGCTTCAACGCCGAACTGGATCGTGATGTAAAATAATGATGCGATGGACGTATTGTGTGGTACACCCGTGAAGTGGACACTGCAGAAATTCTTTGGCGAACCACAATGAGGCACACTCTAATATCCCGGTCGTTGCTGGTTTGTTACTGTGTGCTGAACTCTGAAGAGGGCGTTGAAAATAATCAGATATACAGTTATCGTGTTGATTCATAGAGCGAAAGTGCTTCCCTCAGACACACATTTGCTGCATTAGGAAGTTATCTATTTAGAAATCAAAATAAAGCTCCGCATTGTATTTACTGTTTAAAGTTTAAAATGTTTTATTACCAAACCGCTACTAGCTTAAGAGCCTTTGTAAATTTCAGTTCCTTACGGGACTAAACGAATGGAAGAAGTTTCTGATAGCTGACGGCAGAGGCGCTGATAGCCGACCATTCAGTACATTGCTCTCTTGGCCTTGCTTGCAATTTTGGAGGTGTTATAACTGAAATAACTGATGATTATATGAGTGAAACCCCGGATTTGCTTTAGATGATTAAAGGGTACACAGTAGAGGGTCGTTCAATAAGTAAGTGTCCCTATTTTATAAAAAAAAACATTACACACAATTGATCATGTTGAATTTTATTTCTATTGTACTATCCTTCTCTTACTTTTCTACTTAGTCAACATGTTTTCCAAGCATTTTTTGAGACGTGAACAATCCCAGCCAGTGTTGTACCAGGTCGGGTGCTGTGCTCGCAACCAGCTGTTCACTGATTTGACTTCATCATCGGTGTTGAAAGTGCTTACCTTTGAGTTGGAGGAACATGTGAAAATCACTTGGGGCAAGCTCCGGTGAATACGGAGGATACGAGAAAACTTCCAACTTGAATCTTGACCCAGGCGGAGCTCAGAAGATTCAAATGGGAAGTTTCCTCGCATCCTCCATATTCACCAGATCTTTTCCCAAGTGATTTTCACATGTTCCCCTGACACAAAAGTCATCATGGAGGTAAGCACTTCAACACCGTGACGAAGATCACTCAGAAGTGAACCAGAAGTGGGTCCTTTGCTTGTAACCAGCTGTTCACTTCCAATAGCTTCTGATAGCCTCTGAAGCCCTCTTTATTGTGAGTGATTTTGTATAATTGATAAACGTAAGAGATAAACAGAATATTACTACACAAAAAATGTAAATATAGAATGTTCCATTTAAAGCAATCTGATGCATTGCATTCCCTTAACTTTCCCTACTCAGTCCTCTACAAACTATAAGCACGAAACCTTATTCCATTCACATTGTTAACACAGATAAACCTTCATTAGTCATTTCGTTGTAGGTAAAAGAATACAGTAAGCTAAAGCGATAGTCAAATGTTTTCAAAGCCGATCGCTATACGGTGGCTTTGGAATTCCATTCTCTTTGCATGAACGCGAAAAAGAAGAGTAGCGATTTGCAGTTCAGAAAGGTATAAAATATCTAAGAATTAAAAACAATAACAAAGAATATCTCAGAAATGGTTAACACCACAAAAAAGTTTGTGACAAATTGTGTGCTTTAACGAGATCTGCAATTGTTGTGCTCTTATGGTTTATAAATTACAGAAAATTCATTCAGAATGAAGACTTCACAGTCTATTCCAGAAAAATTCAAGATATACATTTCGCATTTTCATTTGACATGCAAATATCTGAAACATCTGTTGCTTTAACAAAACTTGTTAGAGTAGTTTATGAGAACATAAAAAATACCCAATTTTTCCATGTAAAGAGTAGTTTGGATTGGGGAACTTTTCGTTTTTGAGTTATGCTGTACACGATACGCATACACACATATATGGACCATTAAAAAAAAGTATTCAAGGAGTCTCAAAGCGTGTATTTGCCGTAAAATCTTTGTGTAGAATGTATTTTGGAATGCGTTACTATAGGTAACCAGCAAAGAAAGTAAAAATGGTCCAATTTTAGGAAGTAAGTTTCATGTTTCAAAAATGTTCAAACTCTTCTTATGGATCGGATAGAGATAGAAAAACCAGGATCTGTCAACAGCCCGAAACCTGGTGTGAGAGCGAGTAAGGAGATGATATGAAATGACGGTGAAATGAATGAAAGGAAAGGTGATGATGGAAAGAATAGCGGGGGAAAGCGGTGAACCCGCAGAAAACCCGCCCAGGACACTGTTTCCTTCACCAAAAATCCTACATACGGTTCCCTGGTGTCGAACTCTTGGTGGGAGGTGAGCGTTCTAACCACTCGCCTACGGCGCCGCTATCTTCAAACTTGTTAATATAAATTTTGCATACGTACAGCGCAAACGGATGCTTCGGAATACCAAACGAACATTACAATTCCACATTAAAACGTGGGTAAGATGCAACTAAGTTTCCAACTGTGTATCACTGCGTCTTTGATGAAAATGTAAGTGTGTTTCCAAGTACTGCTAGATTCCATGTTTAAAATTCTGGCTCAGGAAAAGCAGTCAGAGTTAGTCTTAAGAGAATATTTTATCTTGTGTTCATAATAAGCGCTTCTGGGCTAGAAAATGCTTTTCAATTATAATTGAAAGCATTAGAAATTAATAGAATTAATTGTACTTACACACAAGCCGTCGGGATATGAACCAAGGATTAGGCTGTCTCCGTCCGGTTGCTCTAACCACTGAACTACTATGGCAACATAACGGTACAACATTAAATTCTCCAACTGATTCGTATTTTTCCCGGTAAACCACAAGGAGATCTCAAATTGTATTGAGATGACATACCCCAATGGTGACCTACAATGCTGTAAGTACTTTAAGTCCCGGGCTTTATAGTTTCAACCATTATTAGGTCAATTAATGGAATTAATTGTTCTTCCACACAAGCCACGTGTTGGACAGGGTTGGAAAGGTAGAATCAGGCGACTGAAAAATTCAGTGCCATAGCCAGGATTTGAATCAAGGATCTCCCGTCTCGGCCCGGTTGCTCTAACCACCGAGCTACGACATTAAATTCCCCAACTGACTCACATTTTTCCCGGTAAAGTCCCGGTTATGGCATTGAATTTTTCAGTTGTCTGATTCTACCATTCTTAGAAATTAATTTAGCTCAGCATTAATGTTTCGTTGAAAACCTTAACCGCCTGGGATTGTTTTGAAGATACATTTACCTGGTTGAAGATGGAGTTGGAGATGCACGATAGGTTACTTACTAGCCTTGAAACGGTTCCCAACCGTGACACATATCTGTGGAACACGTGTACGGAGGAATTTTATTCAGCTCGTGTCTCGAGTAGTCATTTTGAGAAGTTCCAGACGGCTGCCGTACATGCCTGGAGTGACGCGGGAGAGGCAGGAGGGGGAAGGAAACACGCCGTACACTACCTTTACTCATTAATCCTACCGTGAATACAAATGAGAGAGCGTGTACTGATGTAACAGACGGCTTCATCACAACGCGGGGATTTTGGTAACGCGTTACGATGTCACGGCTTTTATCTCGCGACCAATGTCCAGCGACTGGACATTCACTTCTTGCAAATCACACAGTAAACTATAGCTTTATGATCAATTAAATTATCAAAATTACTAGTCTATGCTGCGGTTAAATCCTGATGCAAAAACAGAAAATAAAGTAATTGGAATGAATTACAGTTACTTAAGCATTTTACTCAGTGACATTTACAAAAAGCTTTTTAAGAGCAAACGGCAATATCTCAGCAGTAATTGCTCCACAAAACACCTGTCCTTAAAAAAAATCACTACTTTTTTACTTTCTCTATTACAGTAAGTAAGGCAAGTATTGCATTCCGCCCAAAAATTCATATCTAAATTTCACCGGAAATGCATGTTTTGAGGCCCCTGAATAAAAAAGTACTTTTAGAAAAAGGTTCACGTGTGTGTGTGTGTGTGTATGTGTAGGTCTGTAAACAGCATAGCCCCCTACCCCAAACTACCCTTTACATGGAACATTTTTCAGAAAATTTGATTTTCTCAAAAATTGCTCTAATGACTTTGATTAGAATGTTATATATGAAAGATATTTTCATGACAAATAAAACGTATATCTTAAATTTTCTGGGAAAATCCCCAAAAGTCGTCTTTCTGGATGGCTTTTGCATAACTGGTAAACCGTAAGAGATAGACAAAGTTTTTCTACACAAAAAAAAATGTTGATCTCGTTAAAACACACAATTTATGCCATATGCATTTTTTGTGGGGTGAACCATTTCCGAGATATATACCTTTTCTCAAATGGGAATTCGTTATTCGTTTTTTTATGCCCTGGACATACAAAGAGAATGGAATGCTCCACATTGCAACCAGCGCTTAAAATATTTGACTATCGCTTAAAGCCTGCCATGTTCCTCTTGTATCTACAAGAAAATTAGCAATAAGATAGTTTCTGCAAATGTTTATCTCGATTAACATGAAGTATATGGAGAATAAGCGTTTGTAAAAATAGTTTGTACATGAGTAGAGAAAGTCATGTGAGTATAACACATTAGATTTTTAAAAACTAAATTCTTAAACTTACGATTATTTAAATCTCAAGCGGTAGTCTCAATACACGAGTGCATGTCGTACCCAGGGCTCCAATAATTGTAATTACGTTGGATAAATCTAAGAAGAGCGCAGGTAATTTGACTAACGTAGGCGCTATAAAAATTTAAAATAGGCAGGTAAATAGGCACTATAATAAGTTCAAAGTAGGCACTATCAGTAACGATAAGCATTAAAGTAGACGCAGTCATTTATTTATTTGCCATCATTCAGTTGTTTCTCGCGATGTCAAAGATTAGACATGGAATTTAATGTCACTATGTAGAGATCCGCTTTTAAACGTTTTATTATCGCTCAGGTTTTCTGTATCCCCGTTGTACGTACAACGAAATATATCACGAATCTACGCTGATCTCTCTTACTATGAAGTAGATAGAAAATTCAACATTTGCAAGAATAGTTGGTAGAAGCTATGTATATAAAATGCAGAACAGTGATTAGAGAAAGTGTTGTGAAGGATTAGGGTTAGTCAGATGGACTCCCAACCACTGGACTCAGCACCGCACGTAGGCCGTTATTACCCATTTATGATCCCCGGGATGAAGGGAAGACCCGAATGGCGACCAGATCCGGACGACGATGCGCGCTAGCAAGGATAGGATCCCTAGAATAACACCAGTCCTGACGCCGGCGCGATTCTGCTTGTGCCATCTTCAATCCGGAGTCCCGGAAACGAGCTCTACAAAAAAAAGGGCACCAGGGAGAAATCTTTACGTAGTGCAAACTCCACCGTCCCGCCGCAACACACTAATCGCCGTCATCTGGTCCTACAACCCTGAAACATAATATGCAGATGAAAGGATATGATGCGGACAGGAAAGTCGTGGTAAAAGAGGAACCACCCCGGCATTCGTTCACCGATTTGTAGAAAACCACGAAAAAGCACAAGGTTGGAGTAGGCGCTCCGACGGGAAACGAACTCGGGACATCCCGAATGTGAACGTCGTGGGTCACTCTGGAGCCATCTCCCTGTTGGTCATATGAATGTAGGACATCAGATTTATTTGAGAAACAAATTGAATTCAGAGGAGATAAGTTATTTTGCATTTTGTTGTTAACATTTTTAGATAAAGAAATGCATCCCATGTGGATTGCAGTGCAAGACCGGCGCAAGTCGACTGAGGGGCGCAGAGTTCCATAACACCTCCAGGCTTGACCACCCGGCCACGGGATCGTCCTTCGGGGACAACCCATCGGTGGAGGCTCGACAGGCTTCCCTCTAGCAGGGCCGAGAAGTTCCAAATCGCAAGTCTTGCACCAGCTGCCCGACACCGACCGAACCACAGCTTCGGAGTCAACCTGAAACATGAAAGGGAAATGAAATGAGTCAACAAGGGAAAACCACGAAAAGCACATGGTCACACTTTACCGCGGAGCTATCGCTCAGTTTCAGCTGCTATATCGTCGCTTTTTGTACGTGCCTTATACATTGCTTTATCATGCTGCCATGTTTGGGTGTATCGTTTATCTGCGGAAGTATATGTGCATAAAATGCCATTAACGTGTAAAGTGCGCATGTAGTAACATGAAGGTAGTGTCCAACACTGCCACTGTTGGTAAAACAAGCGACAATAAAACAGAAGTAATAGCATCTTTCCCTGTACTTTTTATTTTACGTAGGGGGCTGAGCATATTGATTACAGTGTCTCGGCATGTGGAACATTTTAGTTCCGCGTCCCCATGGGTATGCAGCAAGCTTGTGTAACCATCCAAACAGGGGAATGGTGTTGATGCATCGCATTTTCGAGGGGTGCAGGGTTTATTTCATTATATGTCCATGCAGGAGGGGACACTGTGCCACTTTATTAATGTTATTGACCAGCAAGGCTCACAAACCTTAACAAGATTTGCATGCCCCGTTCTACTTCCCCATAATACTCCATTTTGTAAGCTAAAATTGTAAACATGTCGATCGCTTTCGTACCATTGTATAGGTATCTACTGTTGCAGGAGATAAATGCCAGAAGTGTCTCATTTTGTTACAGTAGTAATAAAAATGTGCTACATTTATATGAATTTCTCTACCCTCTATCCTTTATTAGTGAGTATACAAAATCTTTACACTAAAGTTTATTTTTCCAACCTTTGCGGAAATGGCTACATTACACATTTCGTTATAGATAAAAGGGAATAGCGATAGTCAATTGCTTTAGAACTGGACGCTATACGCTAGCCTTAGAATGCCATGCTCTTTCCACGACATCAAGAGAAACAACTGAAAATCGATAGGACTTTAAAAGAATGACAAAAATCTAGAACATTTCCAACAATTGATAACGAGTATTTTGGAAATGTCTTATGGCACAAAAAGTTATTTGAAATAAATTGTAGTCGTCCTCCGTGGTGTAATGGTTATCATGCTGGCCTCTACTCCCCGAGGTCGCGGGTTCAAACCCGGCGGAGAGCGATGGACTTTTTCGGGCGTAAAAATCCTTAGCATGGCTTCCTTCGTGAAGTAAAGCCGGTGGTCCCGTGTCGTGGATTTGCGTCATGTAAAAGAACCTCATGCCTGATAAAGAGGCCTCTGAGCAAAATTTCCGGTCTTTCACGCCCAATATAGAAGGACCACAGCAGTTAAAGAGCGTCCATAAATAAATAAATAAATAAATAAATAAAATTATGCAAAATTCCTTCCAAATGAAGAGGACTTCAAAGGCTATGCGCAGAAAATTCAAGATGCACATGTTTTTATCATATAAATATCTTTAATATTTGGTATTTTAATCAAAATCGTTAGAGGCATTTCTTAGGAAATCCAAAATTTTGAAAAATGTACCTTGTAAATGGTAGTAGAGGGTGGGTGGATTTTCTTGAAAATCTGTGCGTCGCATCTTTGGAAGATTGAACTTATATACCAAGTTTGGTATTTATTTGACTCTTCTTTTTTGAGTTCAGGTGCCTCAAAATGTACATTTCCGGTGAAATTTGACATCTATTTTTAAGTGCAACACAGTACTTCCCGTATTTATAATACGTAATAGAGAAGGTAATAGTAAAGCATAAGTGAACGCTTACCTTAGGCTCTATGCACGTGCAAGTGGATATGGTTAACTACACCGTAGGAAAAAGCAACAATCCGTGTATCAAAGCAAAGAATGCGGAACTGTTCACGCTGTTGGCTGCAACTGAGGCCACAGATACCATGCGTTTCATTTATAGCCGGGCCATAGATTGCGTATATGCGTAGTTCGCTTGCATTGCAGTGCCCCATGTAACTGACTACCGCGATCGATTCACTCAGTACGGCTGGAGTGATCGCCTTTGAATAGTAGCTCTCAGTTGCTGTCTTCGCTTTTTACTGCAAAGACTGAAGTTGTACATACAGCAGCTGTTAAGAATAGAGTTTGTTCATTGTGCATATCAACAGTGAAAATTGATTCCAGACAGCTCCGTTGTGTGCGAATTAGACTAGATTATCTTATTAGTCCACTGAAATACCTATTGAAAAACTCACGCTTGAACAAAGTTTTTATGTACGATACACACGTAAAAACCGTAAAGGTAAAGTTAATAAGAATAATCCCCACTGCATAGATAGACTTGAGGACAATATAAGAACAGAAATTATAAAAATAACGCAAGAAGAACAGAAATTTCACCCGAAGGTGACAGCAATGTCTCGACGCAGATGGACACCACTTTTAACATAGCTTACGAGGTTAGAAGGCATAGCGCATGTTACTATCACACATGGGTAAGTAACGCGGAGTTCAGAAGGAAAACCCCCAGTGTAATAGTGCGCGGAATACACATATACGCGATCCGCGGTCCGTAATACAGGTTTATTAAAAAAGAAGGAACAGACATTACATATTTATTTCTAGTGAACGACGATAGCCCCTTTTAAGCCCCACCTATTAGTTTCATTAATTGCCTACAGCGGCGCTGTGTTTGTTTACGAGAAAATGGCGACGCCACACGAAAAGTCGTTTTGTGTGTTGCATTATGCAAAGAGTGAGTCTATTGTTTCATTGCAGCGTGCATTTCGTTGTAAGTTCAACAACGAGCCACTTCGTCATAAAACATTTACAATTGATACAATAAATTAGTAGGTTGCGTATGCAAACGGAAAAGTACTGGTCGTCCTCGCATAACAAATGGTGCTCATTTTGAACACATAAAATAAAACTTTGAACTTTTCTTTATTCACTGATGTATCGCATGTGTCGCCATCTATTGTCGTTCATTAGAAATAAATATGTAAAGTCTGTGCCTTCTTTTTGAATAACCTTGTATAAGGAACACATTGTAGTAGCCTTATTTAATCACAGAAATAAAATAAGAAATAATCTTGTGTGTTTCATACACATGATTCTCTCTACTCACTCTTGTACATACTATACTTCTAAAAGCTTACTCTTCTATCTAAGCACTTCTTATTAATTCAGATAAACTTTCATTACAGATTTACACATTCTTTATAACCAGCGATAGTCAGATGTTTAAAAAAGCTCCTTGCATGACCACACAGAGGTATTTTAAAATTCAAACCAATAACAAAGAACATCTCGGAGGTAGTTAACGCCATAAAAACTTGTTTGACATAAACTCTCTGCTTTAACGAGATATGCAGTTTATCTGCAATAAGATTTTTGTGTATCTTCTTTTAGTTTACCAATTTACTAAAGTCATTCAGAATGTAGAGGACTTCACGTCTGTTCCCAGAAAATTCAATACATATTTTGAAAATATCTTAAATATAGGTGGCATTTTAATCAAAATTCATAGAGCCATTTTTGAGAAAAATTATAAACACGATAATTTTTCCTTTGGAAAATCTTCGTCTCGCATCCTCAGAAGATGCTGAAGTTAAATACGAACCAACTACAGCATAGCCGAGTGGTAAATGCAATGGTCAGAAAGCAAGAATCCTGAGTTCGATTCCCTTTCTTGCTAACCTCTGTGGAGTAGGAGTAGAGGTCCCAAGTTCAAATTTCGGTTGAATTAAATTACCTCAATATGTAAAAAAAAAAAAACAACTACTACTTTGGTTTTTATCCGACTTTTCGTTTTGTAGTTATGCGTTAAGCTTTTTTTTAGAGAAAGTAATGTTTGTTCTCCATAAGCAAATAGCCGGAGGAGCGTCTACAGATCTGCCCGTCGACAGGAATGTTTGTCTGTTACGGAAGCTTGTATAACAAACCAGACAATGTCCGGGAATCGAATTAGATGCGGTCTTGCTCCACAGCGATGAGCTGATAGTGGTTTAGTTGTTAATAGATGTTTTAATTAAACCTGACATCAGCAGATTGTGGCTTTGGTGTACGAAATAACGAAAACAAACGCCATGTGACACACGCAGACGACCTTTGGTTCAAAAGCGTACCAGCAGGGGGATCGATGCTAAGGAGACAGGATGTCCAGTATTCCAGAGCTGTACTGTTATTCACAAACAATCTGTAACGCCCACAAACTGGTCTGTTGACCTTTGTCGGAGCCGTTTCTCAAATAAGAACACTTTACCGCAGTGACATTATCGTTAACCACAGGCATCTTGTGCTTCTTCTGTCGTCTTTCATCTTTACTAGAAAATTATTTTCCTTATTCTTCCTACGCTACTTTGGCTGTGTACTCGAATCTCTTGCGGTAAACGCACTTGGTTTTCGCGCTAGATCTTTCAATGTGATTCTTGCACTCGTTACGGAATCATTTTCGATGAGAAAACGTAACCGCTTTGCCATAATTAATGTAATTTTTTAGTTTCCCCACCATGTACATAGTAGGTAGAGAAGATATTGCATTCCACCTAAAAGTTCTATAGGTATACATGCTTTGAGACCTCCTGAATAAATAAAAATCTGATGTGATACATTCACACGACTTTCTCTACTCTCCATCGTTTATTAGTGGTATACGAACTAATCTTACTAAAGCTCTGGTTTAAAAGGCAATTTTATTTTTGGGTATTACTTGATTTTGCAGTGAAAATAGGATTGTATTTGACTTAAGAATAAAATGTCAAAGTTGGGAATTTTCAATCTTTTTGCTTCAATTTCTCATTTTCGGCTCACTTTTTACGACTTCATGAATTTATTTCTCTATCAGTATAAGTCACGTGTCGATAAAAGGTATGGAAGTATGGAAAAGAAAATCACACACTCTCTCTCTATGTTATTTTACGTCGCATAACTCCCTGGTCATATCGCGACGGATCTGTTGGTGGATAACTCTTAGAACAATATGTGATGGACAGTTAGCCTTATAGGTCTCATCCCTGTAACCACCCGCTCCGTCACGTGTCACAGAGACCCTAGCGCATAGCTACCGAATCTTCTGCTTCGTGCCGTGCAGACGGTACGTCCAAAATAACCGCCGCTCCCATACAAAGGCGGACAGTTAGCCTTCTAGGTCTCATCCCTGTAACCACCTACTTCATGCCGTGCAGATGGCATTAGGGTGCCGTCCAATCCAACCGCCGCCCCCACACAGAAAGGCGGACAGTTAGTCTTCTAGGTTTCATCCCTGTAACCACCTGCTCCATGCCGTGCAGATGGCATTAGGATGCCGTCCAGTCTAACCGCTGCCCCCACACAGAAAGGCGGACAGTTAGCTTTCTATTGTCTCATCCCTGTAACCACTTACTTCATGCCGTGCAGATGGCATTAGGGTGTCGTCCAGTCTAACCGCCGCCCCCACACAGAAAGGCGGACAGTTAGTCTTCTAGGTCTCATCCCTGTAACCACCTGCTCCATGTCGTGCAGCTGGCATTAGGATGCCGTCCAGTCTAACCGTCGCCCTCACACAGAAAGGCGGACAGTTAGTCTTCTAGGTCTCATCCCTGTAACCACCTGCTCCATGTCGTGCAGCTGGCATTAGGATGCCGTCCAGTCTAACCTGATACGGTAATTTGTATCACAAATTACTTAAATGTAAATATTGATTGTAATATGAATATGTACTTTTATGTGACATTGATTTCAGAGGTTTATTAATTGTAATTATTATTGGTAAATAATAATATAAGGCTTTACTGAAACTGTTAGTAATGGCGCAAGAATGCAGCGATGGGGTGAGTTGTTTATCGTTACCGGGAACCAGGAAGTTACGTAATGTTTCGCGCCTTTTCGGTAAAAAAGCTTCTAGAATGTTCCCTAAAAGAAATATGTATTAGTGGTTTTCATTGGATAGTAAAATAGACGCTAATGTTGGCGCGTTTTATTAGCCAATATCAGTTCATTTATAATCTTTAGGCGTATCTTGAGGCAAGCCTATAAATAGTGTGGGTCCGAGGTAGCGTGTCCCCAGTGCAACAAGATTCTCAACACATTACACATCGCCCCCAGTTCAACGGAATTCTCAATACACTACACGTCGGCCGCTCAGTTCATCAAAATTTTGTGTACACTACACATCGTCAGCCAGTCCTTCATTTCGTCAAGTTACACGAGAATTATTATAAAATATTATACAGTTAAATATACACAAAGTCGAAGTACGTGAGTTAAAAAGTGAGAAGTTATTACAAACAGTTTCAGTTTGGCGAGTATCTATATCTATATGTAAATGTGTTAGTGAACGTGTTCGACAATAAAAGTTATAAAACCAATTTCTTCGTCAATATAATTTCTGGACAAAAGATTCCTTTCCGATTCACACCCTGCATGAGAAACATATTCGACCCAAAGAGCTAGCTGGATGATATTTAAAGTGAATTATTTCAAAACGGATACAAATTGCTACGCCAGATGGAAGCTACGAACCAAACCAACGAATGACGTCACAAGATGGCTCCCACCAACATTGAGGTAAACGAACATTGTAAGTAATACCGCCGCAAACCGTCGCCCTCACACAGAAAGGCGGACAGTTAGTCTTGTAGGTCTCATTCGTGGAAATGCTATCTTGCTTCGTCACATGCCCACAGAGACCCCCAGCGCATGACAACCGGATCTTCTGCTTCGTGCCGTGCAGATGGCGTTAGGGTGCCGTCCAGTCTAGCTGCTTACATTGTCTGTGGATAGATGGCACATCATTCGCTATTACCACTTATTTTTCATTTTACTATTGTTTTGGACTTAAGGTGGAACTTTGGGTCGTGGTATTAAATATCCAATTCGGTATTTACCTTGGTGACTGAGAAAAACCACGAAAAAACCTCAGATTGGTCGATTCACGGGATTTGAACCCGGGACCTCCCGAATGCCAGCCACAGACTTCACTGCCTGAGCCATCCCGCTCGGTTAAAAATAAAAACACCTCTCTACCCAATGCATGAAAGATAATTTTGAAAATACCACGTACAATAAAGTTCAATTTTGACATATTTCCCCCAAAATTTATATAACTGATAAAATAAACGATCTGAAAAACTGCCAAAACACGAAAACTGTATACCACTTGATCTTAATGTCCAAAGGATAAATACAATTTAAATAAAATCTCGGTCAGAGGATTGATGATAGGAGCTAGAGGGACAATGCCCAAAGCTCTATGCAAGTTTTGGGTAAGATTATGGCCTAGATAAACGCCTACTTTATCAAATAGTAATCATGGCTATTAGAGGATCAATTCTCATCCTCAGAAATCTTTTATATTCAATATAATATCGATACGCTGCTTTACAAATCCTTGAAATTATTATATATTTATTTATTTTAACTACATAATAGGATTGTTTTATACTACTTTTATGTTCCGAATTCATTTATATTTCTATTTTAAGTTGATTTTCATTAGTTTGATATGTTAACTATAAATCGTCATTACTGTCGTTAATTTAAATTTGTTAATTGTATAGGTATACTTAGTCTATACGACAGCCCTCAATTGAGGGAAGTGTTAATAAATGTGTACCCCCTCCATTAATTTGGCTCCTAGAATTCTTTAAACTGCAGACGAATACTTTCTTGAGGGAGTGTATATCTTGAATTTTGTGGGAATGGCCTGTGAAATCCTATTCATTCAGGGGGAATTAACTGCATGTGTATATGATGTACTACATTCACATGAATTTATCCATCTTTTATTTTTACATAGCTTCTACGAACTATTCTGGCGAAAGCTTTTAATTTTCTGCCTAGTGTGATATTTATCCGACTTTTCGTTTTTGAGTTATGCTACACACACACACACACACACACACACACACACACACACACACACACACACACACACACACACACGGACGTTTTCTAAAATGCCTTTGTTTATTCAGGGGCCTCAAAACATATATTTCCTGTGAAATCTCCGTATCGAATTTTTAGGTGGAATACAATACTTCCCTTTAAGTTTATTCACATTTCTTCCCCTCGCTTTAAAAGCTTGTCCTCGTCTTACAACCTTCATACACGCTCGGAAAATCGTCACATTAAATTTTCCAAAACTTATACTTTTTTATGTCCTGACATACCAAGAGAATGGAATGCGTCACACAGCAACCAGCGCTTAAAATATTTGACTGTCGCTTAAAACTTACCATATTCCCCTTGCACCTACAAGAAAATTAGCAATAAGATTAACATCTCGATATCTCGATTAACATGAAGCATATGGAGAATAAGCGTTTGTAAAAATAGTTTGTACAAGAGTAGAGAAAGTCATGTGAGTGTAACACATCAGATTTTTAAGATATTCATTACTATTAACTTAGTTTCTGTATATTGTCTATTAAATTAACTTTAGTGTTCCTCTAATATTTGTGTTATTTCTGTTTCGTGTTCTTTTATATATTATCTGTGTACCATCAATGTGATCGTAATATTGTATACAGGTTTGTTCTAGGTGGTTGAGCGGAAGTGAAGGCCAAATGACCTTAGTTTTGCCACAGTAAATAGATAAATAAATAATACCTTCTCTACCTAGTAGGTACGTGGTAGAGAAAACAAAAACGAAGAAAATCGCAAATAAGCATAATTCAAAACAATCTAAATACAGTAAAATATCAGTCACGTTGGATTATATCTTCGTCCGTATATCCAATTCTATGTTGGATGTTGGCGTTTAACGGAAATGGCCGGAAACTTGTGCAAACTGTAGCTGGCGAGTTCAAGGTGGAGGTCGTGATTGCAAATGTGAAGACAGGACAATAGGCGGAACGGTGTGGAGGCTGCACTCAGGTTATCCACCCTAACATCCAGGAAGTGTTCACTCCGTCCGTACAGGGTGCGCCAACGTCACCTTGCTCGCGGTTTTTTCCTTCGGCACGCCTATTTCTTCATCTGAGACGCCGAACAGATGTTCATTCCTTAATAAACTCAACATTATCTGCCTCTACCGACACGCGAGGAAGGCTGCGTACTAGACATAGATCGCGGACTTTTAGGTGCTAAAATAGGCCTTAAAGGTATGGAGTTAAACAGTAAATATAATATTAAAAAAATCTGAATTGTTACATTCACATTACTTTCTATACCCTCTGTCGTTAATTAATAGGTATATAAACGTTTCTCACTAAAGCTTATCTTGGTATCCACTTCATTTTAATCCGATAAAGCTTTGCAAAAATAGCTGCATTGTATGTCATGCATACAAAGGGAACAGCGATAGTCGAATGTTTAAGGACTGGACACTATATATGGTCGTAAAATTCCAAACTATTTCCATGACATTGCGAGAAATAACTGTAAATCGTCAGGACTTTAAAAGAATGGCAGACTATTGTAACAATTCGAGCCATTAATAATGGATATCTCAGAAAAACCTATTTGAAATAAATTTGAGTTTTTTCTCACAATGTCATGGAAGCAATAAGAATTCTATATTATAGAAATTCAAGGTCAACTAGCTTCTTAACATCTGAGTATCGGTTTTCTCTATCCCTATGGCTGACTGACTTCCATTTATGCTATCCCCGCAGCTTTGGGAGGCATTCTACTGCCCTTCACAGGTGGAGTATGTATAGCAAGGATTGGATGCGTGTATCTGTTTATCTTTTCGCGCACGCACTGGCGTCCTGCTTTACGTCAACAGTTCTAGATTATTTACATATGGATATATAACTTTGAGAAATAGATTTATTCGTCAACACTTACAATAATCATGTTTAAATAATATATTTACGTAAAACATTTTAATGACAACATAATGTAAAACTGAAATATCTTATACTTTTTACTCTCAAAGACGACACACATACTAGACATTATTGCAACCATGTGTCCAATCTAAATATACAACTAAATAAAACACCGTTTTGCATAATTTCTTCATGAAAACGTATTTTTAATGACAATATATTGTAAAAATGAAGTAAATTATACTTTTTACTCTCAAAGAGAATACATTTACTAGACATTTACTAGATTATTTTAATAATCTATCCAATCTCCATTCTTGTCCAATACCTGATTTAGCAGCCTTGGCACTGGAAGAACTCTGACTCTAAACGCATATATTCCCACACTTCATGACAGAATTCCCAGAGGGCGAAGAGTGAATCAGTGCTAATTTGTCGCAATTCTCAATGCCTTGTGTTATCTTATTTACTGGGCGCCTCTTGTTTTATTATTTTAAATTTGGGTTCATTGTCCTCCGGCTAGCTATTATAACTCAGTCGAGCAAGTATCTCTAAGCAGGGCGTGTAAACGGAAAGGAGTTGTTGCTAAAAGATAACACTGATAAAAAAATTTGTTTCTACACTTTTATTGCCGTCACACTTAATTAATAATTGACATTGTCCTCCGGCTAGCTATTATAACTCAGTCGAGCAAGTATCTCTAAGCAGGGCGTGTAAACGGAAAGGAGTTGTTGCTAAAAGATAACACTGATAAAAAAATTTGTTTCTACACTTTTATTGCCGTCACACTTAATTAATAATTGACATGTTTAATCTTTATACACGCCTGACTGAAACTGTGATATTTCTGAATGTAACTACAGTCGTTATAGTTGCCGCGCACCAATTACTTCGCGTACTTTACATGTTTGTAACTAGTTCTGCGACGTGCACCTCGTGATAGATTCTTCCGAACTGTGCGAAACTTGCTTATGGCTCGAGAATATATACTCCTTCACCTCGAATTGCCTAAACATTATAATAGAGCTGCTATTGGTTGCCAAATCCCGCCCACTTTAGCGCCTGTTTTGGTCAGCCAATCACTACTACTAACATATATACTCTAGGGAAGATATTCCCTCCATTTCTAAAAAAAGGCACGCTACCCTGACGTTCATTTGTTTATCTCTTCTTAGTGATAAACAACTCACTCCCTCGGTTTATTGTTACCCACTTCTATTGTCAGTTTCAGTGAGGCCGTGTAAACTTATTCCCTAACAATACTTATGGCTAACAAACATCTAAAATCCTGTACATACAATAATATTAATTTACACTACAATCACTTTGGCATTCACAGCATGTTATGATATAAAATATTGCCTCAAATTCAGGTATTGGACAAGAATGGAAATTGGACTGATTATTAAAGTAATGTGTAGTGAATGTATGCCATTTGAGAGTAAAACGTATGTATTTTAGCTTTACATTATGTTGCCATTAAAAATCCTTTTTCCTTTCAAGAGAGTTTTATTTAGTTATTTATTTAAACATGGTTATTATATGTAAGTTATAGGTAAGCCTATTGCTCAGAGTTATATATTCATATGTGAATAATCTATAATTGTGCACGTAAAACAGGAGGCCACTGCATGCGCGAAAAGGTCAACAGATAAACGCACCTCCTCCTTGGTATACATACTCAACTGTGAAGGCCAGTAGAATGCCGCACAAAGCTGCGGGACGGCATTATTGCAAACCAACGCACATGTACCTACAACGAAATGTGTAATGAAACTATATCTGCGAAAATTTATTTCGATTAACATGAAGTAGATAGAAAAATAGTTTTTGCAAAAATAGTTGGTAGAAGCTGTATAAGATGAGAAGTAGCCAGTTTTGTTGTATTTTGCCCCACGTTTAGGGAGCCAACTTGAGATAGATGTAGTTATTACGTTTTGAAGAAGTTTGTATTGAATGAGTTGTATTATATTTCAACTGTTGGGGAGCGGAACTTGTAGTAGTTGCAACCGCACGTATCGTAAACAGTTTCGGTAGCCTTCGCCCCAAATGGAATTTCAGGTGGCCTTTGCCCCAAGTTTAAAAAAATATTAACTTTGTAATTTAACTGTTTCTTTAAATATTATATATTTATGTTTGTCTCGGCTGCGTCAGTATTATTGTTAGAGACACGTTTCTCTTAGCAGGGCTGTGGTGCGACTAAGAATGTAGGCTTACACAGATTATAATTTTACTTCACTCCTTTTATTAATGCTTGATACGATTTAAATATCACTTCACTGATATAGAGAGCTGTGAGATTCTTTTATTAATTATTTGCACTTTTTAACACGTAAACTATTTTTCGTCTCACACGAATACGTATTAAATCTCTTGAGGACACTTTTTGCGTCTGGTTAGTAACGCTGTCTGCAACCAACTGAATTGATTTCAACCGCCTAAACTTGTAAATTTCTGTATTTCAAGTCTCTGATTGGCTATTCCTAATCCAATAGAATACCTTCATTTAACTAATGCTTTTTCTGGTTGTTGATTGGCTATTTTTAAACTGTCTCAAAATTTACGTTATTGCTTCCAAGAATCACAAGTAACATTTAAACTTTCTAATTCATTATTACCTCAAGGTTACCTCATTATTACCTCATTGTTAGCAGCTTATAACCTATTATTCTCATAGCTCCTACATTATTAAATTACGTAATATTCACATAACATTATTACACATGGATACAGTAATACAAACATATACAATGACTTACATACATTTTTTATATATTGTTACATACACATATTGCTTTAAGGCGGGCTGTTATTGAATTTACATATTATTTAATTAGACTGAAATTATTTAAGTGTTAAAAATACTGCCTCAAAGGCTAAACGATAGTGGGTAAAAAGTCGTGTGAATGTAACAAGTTTTGTTTTTTGGAGATGGGTGCATCTTGCTTATAGGCTAAATATAGTATATAATATTGAATAACTTTTAACTTAGGGTTAGCGAACATTTAGCGATGTGCTCTCTGTAATCTAGTGAGAATATATACTCCAAAGTTGGTACCACTGTCGTAAGTTACAGAGGGGCGAGTCCAGCGTCGCGGTGTAGCTGGAATAATGTGACTGAATGATCGATTGACTATTATGTATTCCTGCCAGGGATCATTAGCTAGCTGGTGAACGGACAGTGTCATTTTGGGAGAATGGCATATGATACACTATTTTGCAAAACTCTTGTCCGCTGAAATGGCATGCAATTAAATTCTTTTGAAACATCACGTTAGCGCTGATACACACCACACGTGTGGATTGGAGTGCGACCGACATGCTTATCAGGTGCATAGTTTTGCTTATTGTGGCTCAAAGGAGAGGATATTTCCACAACTTAAAGGAGAATATATGCTATATCCGGCAAAAGATTTGCGACCGTTTGTACAGTATACTTCAGGTACATACAGCTCTTCTACTTTTGTTGCCTTAAGTAACATATTCTAGGAAGAATCAAGTTTACAATCTCATACCCTTCCAATTGTGCTCGACTGAGTCAGAGTGCTCGTGCGTACGCAACAAAAGTGCTCGGAGCCAACACTCCATTCAACCGTGACGACAGCTTGCCCCCAATGCCTAGCTGTATTGCATGCTGCAGTGAGAATCCTGTGAGAATCCTCTCTGGCGCGCACCCAAGCTGGAACAGCCTGTCCTAATACATCGGCAGCTTTTCGGCCTAACCTATGCAGCAGAACATCTACTAATGGTGAAAGTTACGGAACGATATCATAAACACCATTATTGGGGCAGATCATCCTACTGCAAGCATATCAAGAGTTCACATAGCAACACATCTGAGCTGTATGTATCCGAAGTATACATAGGAGGCATATCACTAGGAAAAATCTGATGTGTTGCACTCACATTACTTCTTCTATACAAACTATTCTTACAGAAAGCTGTTCTTCTAGTGATGGCTTCAAAATTCTATGCTGTCTGCATGACCATCAGAAAAAACGAATAACAATTTACTACTTGAAAAAATAAAGCAATAACAAACAAAATATGTGAAATGGTTAGCGTTATAAACATTTATTTCACATAAATCGTTTGCTTTATCGACATTTACATGTTCTATGCAGTAAGTTTCTGCTATCTCTTAAGTTTTATCAGTTATGCCAAAGTCATTCAGAAGGAACACATCACGGGTTATTACTTGAAAATTCAACTTACACGTTTTGTTTTTCTGGTAGATATCTTAAGCATATGATATTTTAATGAAAATCGCCATTTAAAATCATAAATAACGGAAAATTTACCAGGTAGGGTAGTTGGGTTGTAGGAGTTTTTAAAAATACTATTTTGGCACCGTTATAACAGAGATTATGTACCAAGTTTGGTGCTGATACAACTATTGGCGGCAATATATGAAGAAATAATAGTAAGATATAAAAATAATTGACATAATTTCAAGCAATGTGTAATGTAAGGAAAGAAGAAGGTAATTAGGAAATCAGATTAAGAAAGTCATTAGTATCAGCCGAGGATAGAACACATTAGCTTTAAAGATTCTGGGAAGACAGTTTAGAGTTAAGTTCAGTACGTTTGAACGGTCATGTAGGCCAGTTCTGCAAAAGAGAAAGGTGGATGAAATTCTCAGAGATAGGGGAGGTAACCCCCAAGTAACAAGGTAACAGAGGCACAAGTGAGATTTTAAGCATTGGCCTGGGCGTAAAGTAATATTGGTGGGGAATAAAATGTAGGCGGAGCTTAAGAAATAGGCGTGTAATTTAAATCAGAAAGTTACTCTGGTATCGGCACGGGTACTGATCGACACACCTTCGTGCACAATCTGGCTACTTGTGTTATTGTTTAAGCGCCTAGTGACGCGCTTGTGTGAGTAAGGTTTAGCGGCTATCGCAAGGGATCCTTCCGATAAGCATATCAGCGACTCGCGACAAGTTACGCTACTGGTTTCTTTTATTGCGGAAACAGTTATTTCAAACCGTAAATTGATACTGCAGAAGTTAACAGTTGTTCAATTTCGAGTGCTACGATTCATAATGAGTTTCATTCTTTATGTTTAAACCTTCAAACGTTCGGTAACTCGCTTCAAAAGCTCAAGTATTAGATTACATTAAATGTCTCATTAAATTTAAACTGGTGCTGTCCTTTCACAATACACTTGCATATACCCCGAGAAAGTACTCGTAGCTCTACCACTGCAAGTAGCTGGCGCACGAGACAACAGAACGAGCTACAAGATAACAACTTAAGAAGGAGGTAAAGTATAGGGCTTCAAAAGTGCCGACCATTATCACTGCTTCAAACTGTTGCATCATCGAACGGCTTTAAAAATTCAGATAATGTAGTGCGTTATCAGTGCTTAACCTTTCGTTTGACTTATGTTGTTATTACTTTCTTTACTAGGTATAGTAAGTAGGTGGAGTATTGCATTTCACCGGAAATACAAGTTTCAATGCCCCCTGAATCCAAAAAAAAAAAAAAAATAGAAAAAAGTCCATGTGTGTGTCTGTGAACAGCATAACTCAAAAACAAAAAGTCCAATAAATACCAAATTTGTTATTTAGGTACAGCATCTTTCAAAGATGTGACATGAAGATTTTCAAGGAAATCCCCCCCACCGTAGGCTACCCTTTACATGGAACATTTTTCGAACATTTTGATTTTCCCAGAAATGGCTCTAACGATTTTGATTAAAATATCGTATATTTAAGGTATTTTCATGACAAACGAAATGTATATGTTGAATTTTTTGGGAATGCCTCCAAAATTATTCTTAATTGTGAACGACTTTTGCATAACTGGTAAACCGTGAAAGGTAGACGAAGTTTTACAACACAAAAAATGTAGATCTCGTTAAAACACAGAATTTATGTCGTATACTTTGTTTTTTTTTTTTTGTTACTTTTTCTCAAATGGGAATTCGTTATTTGTTTTTTTTAATGTCCTGGACATGCAAAGAGAATGGAATGCTCCACATAGCAACCAGCTCTTAAAAGATTTGACTATCGCTTAAAGCCTACGATATTCCCCTTATACCTACAAGAAAATTAGCAATAAGGTTGACATCTCGATGTCTCGATTAATATAAAACAGATGGAGAAAAAGCCTTTGTAAAAATACAGGGAGAGCCAAAAGACTACGAACTGCCTGCGCGGTGTTTTTTCTGTCCGTGTCCTCGGCGCTCGTTGCCGTCTGCCGCTATCATAGAAAGGCGCGAATGAAACTATACAGCATTTTTAGAACTACTTTTAAAGGCTTTACTTACCAATTTTATGAAAGTTTGTTTGAGGACAGAATTATTAGTAGAGATTTATGGCTCCCTGGGTCTCCCTACCTAACCCCCTGCAATTTTTATCTCTGGGGTAACTTAAAACAAAGTGTACAAGACAAACCCACACACCCTGGAAGAATTAAAACAAAATATCCGCTAGGAAATTGCCAGGATTTCTCAACGTGAACTACGGCGAGTGATGAATAGTTTCCTAAAGAGGTGCCAAAAATGTATGGATAACGACGGTGACCTATTTCAGCATCTCCTTTCATAAAGTTGGTAAGTAAAGCCTTTAAAGGTAGTTTTAAAAATGTTGTATGGTTTCATCCGCGCCTTTCTATGATAGCGGCAGACGGCAACGAGCGCCGAGGACGCGGACAGGTAAAACACTGCGCAGCCGGTTCTTAGTTTTTCGGCTCTCTCTATAGTTATTACAAGAGTAGAGAAAGCCATGTGAGTGCAACACATCATTTTTTTCTGTTGAAATCTGGGTATCGAGTATTTGGCTAGAATGCAGTACTTCCTGGGCTTGCTGTAGATAGGTTGTAGAGAACGTAAACGTGAATATTTAAGACCTTTTGAAGACTGACTGATGTCAAAACAGTTCGTAAATCTTTGCTTGAGAATATAAAGACATTGACAGTGTTGGTGCTGTTTCAAATGAACTTGTTTTGTGTACGGATTAGAAATATCTTGAATTGTAAATGAAAATATAGTATTTATACCTCTGATAAGGTAAGAGTAGCCAACTGTTGCATTCAACCTAAAATTCGATATCGCTATTTGAGCAACAGTAGGCGAACTACTAACTGCTGCATTGCAGGTCAGAACGGTGCAGAGCAGATATATCTCCGGTCGCTCCTCTCGTACAGCCTTCATATAGGTAAATGTGTTAACAAAAGCACGACATACATTTCTAGGGAAGAAAGAAGCGTCATTTGGCAAGCGGGAGTTGGGAACGGAACAAAACGTGACGATCTGTGCCTATATTAGTAGTTGTCATTATGTATTACACAAAGCAAAGGAAACTTTTGGGTCGTTAGGACATCTAACACGACTTTATTTCGTTCGTCTAATTTTGGCTAGGCTTCGACATTTTAATTAAAATAAAACCTGGATGGCATGCATTTACGTATACAATGTAAGCCTCAGGCCTCACTTCAAACAGGAAATAATCACTATTATCCTAAACTCAAATTATGCAGGTTGTTATTTTTCTTTATTTATAGACGCTTTGACTACTAGGTCACATCGCGACTTATATTCATATATACGAGTACAATAATAATACATTGTATACTTTACATTGATTAAATAATACAATAATTGTAATACATCGTTATAAACATATTTTACACTATTAATGCTTGAACACAGCTAGAACAGCACGAATATAACCCATTATACATTTTTGTTTGATGTGCTATATTTAAATCTTGTTATACAGTTTGAATGTCTTTCAAGAACAAAATGTTTTTTGAAATGAGTAGAGTTGTTAAAAGCTAAAAATATATCTTCAGGGATGTTATGTCTTCTCTCCATGGTATAACTTCTGCATTTAGTGATGTGTTCGATCGTGATACGTGAGGCAGTATTTTTAACACTTAAATGATTTTAGTCAAATTATATAATAAAAAATATAATAACAGCCCGCCTTAAAGCAATATGTATGTAACAAAATATAAAAAGTGTATATCTTTATATTATTGTATCCATGTTTAATAATGTTATGTGAATGTATTACGTAATTTAATAATGTAGGAGCTGTGAGAATAATAGATTAAAAGTTGCTAACAATGAGATAACCTTGAGGCAATAATGAATTTGAAAGTTTAGCAATACTACTTGTGATTCTTGGAAGCAATAATGTCATTTTTTGTGACAGTTTATAAAATAGTTAATCAACAACCAGAAAAAGCTTTAATTAAATGAAGGTACCCAATCAGAAACTGAAATATAGCAAAATTTACAAATCCAGAAGTCAATTGCTTGTAGACAGTGCTCATAACTGGACGCGTTGATAGTAGACAGTGTTTCTAACCGGATGCGAGATGTGTCCTCGAGAAGTATAATACGTATTCAGTGTGAGATGAAAATAGTTTACGTGTTAAAAAGTGCAAACAATTAACAAAAGAATCTCACAGCTCTCTATATCAATGAAGCGTTATTTAAATCGTGTCAAGAATTAATAAAAAGGAGTGAATAAAAAAATTAAAATCTGTGTAAGCCTACATTCTTCAGCCGCACCACGCCTTGCAGAGACATTCATGTCTCTAAAAAAATAAATACTGACGCAGCCGAGGCAAACATAAATATATAATATTTAAAGAAACAGTTAAATTACAAAGTTAATATTTTTAAACATTTGGGGCAAAGGCCACCGGAAAGTACATTTGGGGCGAAGACTACCGGGAACTCTTTACGATACGTGCGGTTGCAACGAACAGTCGAAATATAATACATCTTCAAATTGGCTCCCAAAGTGTGGGGCAAATAACAACGTAATACAGCAATTGCAGGTCTCGCAGTGAGGAGCATTTTCTTTGGCGAGTAAGAAGGAATGGGTTAGGCGTGAATGGCCTATTCGTAAACGTGATCTTTTCTTTTTAGTCTGCAATGTGGAGCCTTTCCTAACTATGTGGAGTTTGTTTGATGTTTTAATGGTCCAGTCTTGCTTCCATCTGACACTTGGTCTGCTGAAAAAATAACTTTGAGCATCTCTGTAGGGCACTGGCAATTGTTCCACTGGAGGTAGCAAAGTTGCCTTTTTGGCTTCCCTATCTGCTTCCTCATTACCTGATATTCCACAGTGGAACATATTTTTGGAGTTAATACAAGGCTGTAGTTTTTTAATTTCTCTACCACGTGCCTAGTAGGTAGAGGAAGTTATGCATCCCATCCAAAAATACGATACGTTTTAAAAAAATCTGATGTGTTACACTCACATGACTTTCTCTACTCTTGTACAAACTATTTTTACAAACGCTTATTCTCCATCTACTTCATGTTAATCGAGATAAACATTTGCAGACTCTATCTTATTGCTAATTTTCTTGTGGATGCAAGGGGAATATATATTTACAAGGGCAATATAGAAAAACAGTAGCCTTTAAGCACATACATATCTCTTAATAGCTGGTTGCTGGGTGCAGCACCATTCTCTTTGCCTCAGATTAATACTCTTTGCATATCCAAGACAAAAAAATGAATAACGAATTCCCATTTGAGAAAATAAGTATTGGAAAATTTAAGGGAATAACAAGTAATATCCTGAAAATGGTTCACTCAACAAAAAAATGTGCATGACATAAATTGTGTATTTTAACGCGATCTACATTTTTTGTGTAGTAAAATTTTGTCTATCTCTTATGGTTTACCAGTTATGCAAAGGTCGTTCACAATAAAGAATACTTTTGGAGACATTCCCAGAGCATTCAAGATATTTCATTTGTCATAAAAATATCTTAAACATATGATATTATAATCAAAATCGTTAGAGCCATTTTTGAGAAAATTAAAATTTTCGAAAAATCTACCATGTAAAGGGTAATCTGAGGGGGGGGGGATTTTCTTGAAAACCTTAGTGTCGCATCCTTGGAAGATACTGAAACTAAATACCAACTTTGGTGTTTATCCGACTGTTCGTTTCTGAGTTATGCTGTTCACAGACACACACACACACACGGACATGTTTCCAAAAATGCTTTTTTTGGATTCAGGGGGTTTCAAAATATGTATTTCCGGTGAAATCTCGGTATCGAATTTTTGGGTGGAATACAATACTTCCCCTACTTACTATACGTAGTAGAGAAAGTAAAAAAGCCCCTATTCCGAACTACCTTTTAGAGAAAACAGTTCCTATATTTGAATTTTCTAAGAATGACTGCGAAATCCTCTTCATTCGGAAGGAATTTTGCATAACTTTTTATTTAAACTGCGAGAGAGAGAGAGACAAAAACGTACTACCGAAATAAATGAAGATCGCTTTAAAGCACACTATTTAAAATAACTTTTTTTGGCATCAGCCATTTCCTAGATTTCCATTGTTCCATACTTAGCCATTCTTTTTAAGTCCTGTCCATTTCCAGTTGTTTCGCGCAGTGTCATTGAACGAGTATGGAATTTTAAGGCTAGTGAATAGCGTCCAATTTTAAAACATTTTATTTGTATCTGCAATGAAGTGTGTTAGCAGCTATTTTCGAAAGGTTTCTCTCGATTAAAATTAAATAGATTGGAAAACAAGCATTCTTAAGAATACTTTGTATACCCACTAATAAACGATAAAGAAGTAATACGAATGTAATATATTTTTTTTAATTACCTATTTGTATTAATAGTTTCCATCGTGAAAACCTAACGAATAACCGTTATTTTGTCGAACTGTTACTTCTGGTATTCGTATCCTTTGTTCCTCTACTAGAATAGGACTTATCTTTTTGTCTTCATCTGGCGTTCCCTTTGGACACGCGACCTGAGTGGGAGCATTCGAAACTTGAAGAACGTGGGTGTTCCGCTCCTCCCACGGCAAAACTCGTGGAAGAATACAAAAAAGTGAGACGCCTACACGTGTTAGGAAAAGGGATGCTCACAGCATGTAATATTACGGTGCTGAGATACAGCATTTGTCAGCAGCTACAGAGTAATTAATGTAATGGAGTAGTCCATTACTTCATTTACAAATGAGCCGGCTCTGCAAAGTGTTAGAGCAGTCTCACATTTGCCAGTGAGCACAAAAGGTTTCTTTGAGCGGAATAACGGAACCGTCGCATCTAAGTGAAAAACGATCTGCTACTGGAAACTATGCTTAATGTTATATAATGCGAGATTGTATTTCGTTTTACTCGTAAAACATTATTTGAAATAAATTGTGTGTTTTAAAGAGATCTACATTTTTACTTTCTCCACATAGTAATTACGGGAAGTATTGCATTCCACCCAAAAATTCCATACCGAGATTTCACCGGAAATACATGTTTTAAGACCCCCTGAATCCAAAAATAAAGCATTTTTGGAAACGTCCGTATGTGTGTGTCTATGAACAGCATAACTCAGAAACGAACAGTCGGATAAACACCAAACTTGGTATTTAGGTTCAGTATCTTCCAGAGATGCGACACGAAGGTTTTCAAGAAAATCCTCCCACCCCAGATTATCCTTTACATGGAACATTTTTCGAAAATTTTAATTTTCTCAAAAATGGCTCTTACGATTTTGATTAAAATATCATATGTTTAAGGTATTTTCATAACAAATGAAATGTATATGTCGAACTCACTGGGAATGTCTCCAAAAGTATTCTTCATTGTGAACGACTTTTGCATAACTGGTAAACCATCAAAATTTTACTACACAAAAAATGTAGATCGCGTTAAAATACACAACCTATGTCATATACATTTTTTTGTGAGTGAACCATTTTCGAGATATTGCTTGTTATTCCCTTAAATTTTCCAATACTTATACTTTTTTTCAAATTCGTTATTATTTTTTTTGTTTGTTCTGGACATGCAAAGAGAATGGAATGCGCCACATAGCAACCAGCTCTTAAAAGATTTGACTATCGCTTATAATCTACCATATTCCCCTTGCATCTACAAGAAAATTAGCAATAAGATTAACATCTCGATAAACATGAAGCATATGGGAATAAGCGTGTGTAAAAATAGTTTGTATAAGAATAGAGAAAGTCATGTGAGTGTAACACATCAGATTTTTTGTGTAGTACGTTTTCGCCTATCGCTTAATGTTTACCAATTAAACGCTTTAGGTAAGTTTACACCTTTTCGTAACCGAACGGGATCGCAATAACGGTCAACAAGGAGATTGGGATTTTGGAATTGTGAAGACCAAACCGGCTGCTTCACAATTTCACAAAATTCATTTACTATACCATCTTTTAGAGAAAGACATAGAAATGTTAAAGGATAAATATTCGAATATAGAAATTATAATAATGGGTGACTTAACGTAAGAATAGGGGAAAGTGATAAGCAGAGAAATTAACTAAAATTATTAGAGAAATAATGTGAGTAAAACATGGAAAGGTATAAAATCAATGTACAAAAATATGAACTTAAATCTAAGGTAGATCAAAAGGGCGGGGGAAGAGAAGATGTACAACATATTATATTTGAATGCAAAGAAACGGAGGTTAGAAGAAAAGAAAGTTTATGGTATGGAATGAATAGGAATAAAGAGAGATGTATACAATTTAGACAAAAACTGTAAAATATGGGTAGGTAAATACTTAGGGAAAAAATGGATATGGGCGGTTAAAAGAGGAAAAATAATGTAAATATAAATAAATATAAGAATTACTAATTGTACTAACATGTAATTGTAATTTACATGACTGCCCATCTTAATGGCCAAGTCCAAATAGAGAAGGCAGTCTAACATGTAATAATTTAATTCTCAATAAATAAATATATTATTATTATTATTATTATTATAACCAAAGAAGGAGAGATGACTATAAAATGGCCAGGGCCAGAAACAGTCACTCCCAATACGATTGTAATTATCTTGGCACTCAAATATTACATATTACCAGTTATACAAAATTATACAAAATTCCTTCCGAATGAAGAGGACTTCACAGGCTATTCCCAGAAAATTCAAGTATACATTTTATTTGTCATGTAATATATAGTATTTTAATGAAAATCGTTGGACCCTTTTTTTAGAGAATAAAAAGTTTAAAAAATGTTCCTAAATTTGGTGGATAGATTTTCCTGAAAATCTTCATGTCGCATCTTGGATTGGATTGGCTATGGACGGGATTCGGCACTGATCCACATAGGGGATACTGTACCTACGCCCCACAAGGGGGCATCCCCGGGAGGAAGGATGAGGCGAAAAGAGAGACTGGGCGGCCGGAAGCAGTAGTGGCGGTACAGGAATGGCAGAGTCCCTACTTTTACCAGATAGAGACTTGCCAGCGGACGGACAGGCAGATCGGGGGTCCAATGCCCCTCAAGAGGGTCCAGATACCCCGGCAGCCAGCCGAAAAGGCGAGGGACGGAGTCACAAAGAGCATCCTTTTCCCCTGCCACACTCCACCGAAATACATGGTCGACACTTCTAACCCTGAAAAAGACCAACGGATGAATGATGAAGTGAAATGAGAATGGTGATGAAATGGAGGGACAGGAAATTCGGGGAATGCGAGAATCCTTCCCAGCATTCGCCTGGCGACCCGGGAAAACCCCGAAAAAGGGGGTCAGGAAGGTCGGCACGGGGATCGAAGTTTCGCATCTTTTGAAGATGCTGAACTTTAAATACCAAGTTTGGTATTTATCCTACTTTTTGTTTTTTAGTTATGGTGTTCACAGACGCAACGGACCTTTTTCTAAATATGCTTTTTTCGGATTCAAGGGCCTCAAAATATGTTTTTTTCTGGTGAAATCTCGGTATTGAATTTTTGGGTGGAATGCAATACCTTCTCCAGCTTCCATGTATGTGATAGAGAAAGTAAAAAATAAAATTAAACGGCTTTGAGAGTTGATTTCACCGAAAACGAACACAAAAAATTTAACGCACTGCGTTAACAGTCTCCAAGGTTTATATTTCCCTACAAGTGCTTATATATTACGACGGTAAATACTTTGAACACTTTGTGAAGCGAGTTGATACATACTTTGCTGGCACAGGCATGATGGGTTCGGTCGGCTACGCTTGCGATGCTATGCGGCAGTAATCGGTAATAGCGTCAAGCCATCCCACTTACGTGCGTGTTTTAAAGGCATGCACACCGACAATACTCAAGGTCATACGCCTACGCTTGAATACTGCCATAAATCAATGTGCACGCAAAACCGTTTCTCACAGCTATAAAGATATGGTCACGCCACATATCCGCCGCGGTACTTTTCCGTTAAAGAAGCGTTTGATGCATCTATGAAGAGTTGTAAAGACACAAAATCCTATCCTGTGTGTTTTAAATTACTATACGAAGACCCTATTTGAAGCCTTCTATTCAAATACTGGGTCTGACAAATATAAATGTAATTTTAACAGTTTTTTTAGTGTATCTACCACGTTCCTAGCAGATAGAGAAAATATTGCATTCCACTCAAAAACTCGATAACGAGTGTGTGTGTATGTCTGTGAACAGCATAACTCAAAAACGAAAAGTCGAATAAATACCAAATTTGGTATTTAGATTTAGTATCTTTCAAAGATGCGGCACAAAGATTTTCAAGAAAATACTCCACCCCAGACTACCCTATAGGTGGAAGATTTTTCGAAAATTTTGATTTTCTCAAAAATGGCCAACGATTTTGATCAAAATATCGTATATTTAAGATATTTACATGACAAATAAAACACATAACTTGAATTTTCTGGGAATGTCCTCCGAAGTCCTCTTCTTTCTGAATGAACTTTTGCATAACTGGTAAACCGTAAGAGATAGACAAAGTTCTACTACACAAAACATGTAGAGCTCGTTAAAACACACATTTTATGTCATATACTTTTTACTTTCTCTAATACGTATAGTAAGCAGGGGAAGTATTGTATTCCACCCAAAAATTCGATACCGAGATTTCACCGGAAATATGTCCGTGTGTGTGTGTGTGTGTGTGTGTGTGTGTGTGTGTGTGTGTGTGTGTGTGAACAGCATAACTCAGAAACGAACAGTCGGATAAACACCAAACTTGATATTTAGGTTCAGTATCTTCCAGAGATGCGACACGAAGACTTTCAAGAAAATCCCCCCACCCCAGATTACCCTTTACATGGAACAGTTTTCTAAAATTTTAATTTTATCAAAAATGCCTCTTAACGATTTTGATTAAAATATCATATGTTTAACTGGTAAACCATAAGAGATAGACAAAATTTTACTACACAGAAAATGTAGATTGCATTAAAATAAATAATTTATGTCATAAACATTTTTTGTTGGGTGAACCATTTTCGAGATATTGCTTGTTATTCCCTTAAATTTTCCAACCTTATACTTTTCCTCAAATTGGTATTCCTTTTTTTTTGTCCTGGTAATGCCAAGAGATTGGAATACTCCACATAGCAACCACCTCTTAAAATATTTGACTATCGCTTAAAGCCTACCAATTCCCCTTGCATCTACAAGAAAATTAGCAATAAGATTGACATCTCGATTAACATGAAGCATATGGAGAATAAGCGTTTGTAAAAATAGTTTCTACAAAAGTAGAGAAAGAGACACGTAAGATTTTTAGAAAAAATCTCTGTGTCTGTAAACAGCATGACTCAAAAACGAAAAGTCGGATAAATACCAAACTTGACGTTTACATTCTTCGAAATTTTCGATTTCCTGAAAAATCGCTGTAACATTTTGATTAAAGTACCATATATTAAAGATATTTACATGACAAACAAAACGTGTATCTGGAATTTTCTGGTAACAGGCCTTGAAGTCCTGTTCATTCGTAAGGAGTTTTATATAATCTTGTATAACTGTTAAGCGTTGAACAGTAGACCAAAACGTACTACACAAAAATGTAGATCTCTTTAAAACACACAATTTATTTCAAATAGCTTTTTTGTGGCTTAAGGACTTTCCGAGATATCCGTTATTAGTGGTTTGAATTGTTCGATTCGTTGTCATTCTTTTAAACTCTTATAGATAATCAATTGATTATCGCAATATTAGGGAAACAGCATGGACGTTTTAAGGCCAGCATATAGCAGTTCTTAAAGAGTTCAGGAACATATCGCTGTTCCCCCGTCCCCCGCACTATAACTCCTGCAAAGTAGCAGTTTGAAATGTGTGTCGATGTATGCGTGATATTGTGTATACATACCTACGCTTTCCTGTGGCAAGGTGCAGTTTGCGGAACGAACGGAAAAAGAAATAAACTCTTCTCTTTTGCCGTACGCAGTACCTGGTCATTGGACAGATGCCATGTTCAACTTTATCCCTCCGCAAACAAGTATAAGTGTAACATTAGAGTCTTCTCCAGCGAAGGGTGTTTCCAGCAACTTGACATCTCTTGCTAAAACCCCTCGCAGCAAGCGGAACTATCAATCCCGTCGTTATAAACTCTAATACAAGAAACATCTGATATTACACTCACATGATTTTCCCTACCTACTACCGTTTATTTTTATATAAACGATTTTCTACAAACAATTCTTATTTTTCTACCTACTTAATGTTAAACCAGATATCCCTTTGCAGAAATAGCTTCACTACAGATTTCGTTGAAGATACAAGATGGATAGAACTGAATGAACATTTAGTTGTTTAAAAACCGGGGAGATACCATGATATGGCAAAAATAACTGAATAGCAACAGTACTTAAAAATTGAATATTGGAAATTCAGACCAATAACAACGATATAAAAGAAAAATTCTGATATGTTACATTCACATGATTTTCTCTACCCTCTATAGTTTATTAGTGAGTATACAAACTTTTCGTACTAAGCTTATTGTTCTATATAATACGTTTTAATCCAGATAAATCTTTGCAGGAATACCTACGTTACACATTTCGTTATAGATACAAAGAGAACAGCGATAGTCAGATGTTTAAGAACTGGACTCTATATGCTGGCCTTAAAATTCCATACTGCTTCCATGCAACCGCGAGAAACAACTGAAAATAGATTGGACTTAGAATGACCAAGTATTGACCAATTCGGACATTTAATAACGGATATGTCAGAGACGGCTTACGCCACAAAAGCTTATTTAAAATAAATCGTAAGTTTTAAAGAGATCTACATGTTTTGTGTGGCACATTTTCGTCTACAAGTTATACAAGATTATACATAATTCCTTCCGAATGGAGAGGACTTCATAGGCTATTCCCAGAAAATTCAAGATACACATTTTGTCGTTTATATATCTTTCATATGTTATTTTAATAAAAATTGTTAGGGACATTTTCCTGAAAATCTTCGTCTCGCATCCTTGAAACATATTAAACTCAAATACCAAGTTTGGTATTTATCCAACTTTTCGTTTTTGAGTTATGCTGTTTAACAGACCCAAACACATGGGAATGCTTCCAGAAATGCTTTATTTAGATTCAGGGGGCCTCAAAACCCGTATTTCTGGTAAAATATCGGTATCGAATTCTTGTGTGGAATGCAATACCTTCTCTACATACTATGCACGTAGTAGAGGAGGTAAACAGCTATTTGAAATAAATCGTATGTTTAAAAGAGATCTACCTTTTTGTATACTAAGTTTTGACTATTTCTTGTGGTTTAATATTTAAACATACAGTCTTCGGCCAGTCCCATAGAGAGCCTAGAAATTGAAGCTACCGTACGTCCGCTGCAAATTAGAAGGGGTATATCAAGTTTGTCTTACGTAACACATACTGCAACGAGACCATCATCTCTACTGTCAGTGACTCAGGAGATTGACTTTGTCCTTGAACTGCAAGCGTGCAGTGGACTGGCAGCTTCTTGCGTAAGGTGTAGATAGTGCAACACCAACAGTTCAAAAATATTCTCAACAAGTGCAGTCTTACTGCAGGCAGTGTCAGAGGATGCTACAGTGTTAAAACGCGTTGTATCGCGAGTGTCAAATTAATATAATCCATTAGTGAAATGGCTAACTTTCGGAAAAAGGGAAAAACCATTCATAGCAAGGCTCGCGAAATAATAAACCATGTAAACGAGCAATGCAAAAAGGAAGCAGAGCAGAAACAACTAATTCTACCGATTTCGCGAGGGATGAGAGAACCGGCAATTAGTGCGGTGTGTCTGTGGGAACAATTAAGAATATAAGACAAGAAATTGCGAAGAGAACAGAAGGAAGCCCTTTACGCACTGCAGGCAAGACAAGACCTCCAAATCCAGAACGAAATATAAATTTAGGCGATTTCGACATGTGCTCATTAAGCGGACAATAATGGACTTCTACGTCAATAAAAAGATAGTTCCGACATGCAGAAAGTTACTCCTGTGGTTAGAAGTAAGATACAATTTCCTTGGAGGGAGAGTTAAGGAGAGTTATTCGGAAATTGGGATTTAGATGGCGCAAGTGCCGAGGAAAGCGAACAATCTTAATCGAAAAGCCAAGAATTGTTGAATGGAGATGCAAATACTTGGCTGAGCTAGGGGAATACCGAAGTCAAGGCAGGGATATCGTTTATTTGGATGAAATGTGGATGGACAATAATTTAACATTCAAGAAATGTTGGCAAGCTGATGGGATCACAGGGGTGCTTACTGATGGTAGTGCAGGAAACACTCATTGACCAAGAGAAAAGGTATTTAAGATTGACCGCATTCTTAATGCCCATGGACACTCCACTCTGTATCTGCCGCTTTACAATTGCGATCTTAATCCCATTGAGGTTGCATGGGCGACAGTAAAGCACTTCATAAGGGAGCGCAACGTTACTGGGGAATTTTCGTTATTTCGTTTATTGAGTTTAACCAACGAAGGAATCTCTGCGGTACCTGCAGAACACTGGGTAGGATATCACCGGCATGTTAGAAAATTAGAAGATGGTTACTGTC
The DNA here is from genome assembly GCA_030765065.1 of Deroplatys truncata. Classification (NCBI taxonomy): domain Eukaryota; kingdom Metazoa; phylum Arthropoda; class Insecta; order Mantodea; family Mantidae; genus Deroplatys; species Deroplatys truncata. The sequence goes on from CM060989.1 coordinate 45,646,322, forward strand.
CATGGATCGTGTGGTTTCTGATGTGATCGATCAGATTATTATTTCAAATGCAAACGACAGTTCTTCTGATGCGCAAGAAGGGATATCATCCGATGACTCGGACTCCGAATCATCTGCATCGATCTTGCATACCCTTTGGATTAATGGGGTTAGTAAAATAATATTCCACATGTAGTGTCGTAAATATATTGTTTTACATGTATACACGCTTTACAAGTTCACTTATTGAAATTATGATCATAATTGTTTTGTTTGATGCGGTAATAATGTAATATTGATGTTACTTCGCCTAATATTTGTTGTCGCGGAAAGAAAGGATAAGTACCTTTGGAACAGGGTGTAAACAATAAAGCGATAGGAAAGAATAACACAACCCTCTCTCAGGTTCGCTTACGTCAACCTCAAGGACAAAGCTAAACTCCTGAGTCACAGACAGTAGTTCACTCTTACATATTTCCCATCAACAACATTCGAAAATGCCACAGAATCAGCACAACCCTCAGTTTTTTCAACTCGTCTCTCGGCGCACCTCAAGGAATTTAACATTACTCTGCCTAATATGTACCCCTGTTTCATAGATTCAGATTATATACCATGGAGACTCACATGCCCCTTTATTGATACATCATTGGGTAGGCAAGGAAAATCTTCAACAGATAGTGTTTCTTACAAACGTCTGTTTAATGAATTTTGTACATTGTATTCAACACACACTCATATCCTCACTGATAGATCCAGACTTGAGGATCATAATGGATACGTCATACAATATAGTCTTCCCAAATATCTTTCAGTCTATTCTTGTGAATTGTTCCCAATTCAACTATTGGAACATATACTTAAAAAAGATAACCTACATAATTACATACTATTCTCCGACTCGAGTGCTTTATCATCCCTCCAACAAACCTCAACCCCCCCCCCCAAAATACCGTTAAAAAGCTTCAGAAGCTCCACAACCAAATGCTAATCTCAGGTAAATCAGTAATAATCGCCCGTACTCCATCTCATGTCGGAACTCTGGGAAATGAATCAGCTGATCAGGCAGATAAAGAAGCCACCAAACATCAGGACATCAAGATCCCACACACGGACTTCATCAACTTCACCAAAAAGACTTGAATTAATCAATGCAGACAAACATGAAAAACCACATCTAGAAGCAAGTTACACATTTCCGAGGCCAAACTTCAACACTTTCATTTTAACCGCAAAGTTGTATTAACTTGACTACGTATTGGACATACACTATGTGATCAAAAATATCCGGACACTCCCACAAACATAGGTTTTTCATCTTTGGTGCATTGTACTGCCACCTACTGCCTGGTACTCATTATCCGCGACCTCAGTAGTCATTAGACATCGTGAAACAGCAGAATGCGACGCTCCGTGGAACTCACGGACTTAGAACGTGGTCAGGTGATTGGGTGTCACTTGTGTCAGAAGTCTGTACGCGAGATTTCCACACTCCTAAACATCCCTAGGTCCTCTGTTTCTGATGTGATAGCGAAGTGGAAACGTGAAGGGACATGTACAGCACAAAAACGTACAGGCCGACCTCGTCTGTTGCCTGACAGAAACTGCCGACATTTGAAAGAGTAAAGAGTAATAGGCAGACATCTATCCAGACCGTCACACAGGAATTCCAAACTGCATCAGGATCCCCTCCAAGTACTATGACAGGTGTGAGGTGAGAAACCTTGGATTCCATGGTCGAGCAGCTGCTCATAAGCCACACATCACGCAGGAAAATGCCAAACGACGCCTCGTTTGGTATAAGGAGCGTCAACGTTACACGATTGAACAGTGAAAAAATGTTGTGTGGAGTGACGAATCACGGCGATCCGATTGCAGGGTGTGGGTATGGCGAATGCCCGGTGAACATCATCTGCCAACGTGTGTAGTGCCAAAAGTGAAATTCGGAGGTGGTGGTGTTTTTCCTGCAGGGGGCTTGCACCCCTTGTTGTTTTGCGTGGCACGATCACAGCGCAGACCTACATTGATATTTTAAGCACCTTCTTGCTTCCCACTGTTGAAGAGCAATTCGGGGATGGCGATTGCATCTTTCAACATGATCGAGCTCCTGTTCATACTGCACATGCTGTGGCGGAATGGTTACACGACGATAACATCCCAGTAATGGACTGCTTGCAGAGTCCTGACTTGAATCCTATAGAACACCTTTGGGTTTTTTGGAACCGCGACTTTGTGCCAAGCCTCACCGACCTACATCGATACCTCTCCTCAGTTCCGCACTCCGTGAAGAATAGACTGCAATTGCCCAAGAAACTTACTGCACCTGATTGAAAGTATGCCTGCGAGAGTGAACGCTGTCATCAAGGCTAAGGGTGGGCCAGCAAAATATTGACTTCCAGCATTACCGATGTAGTGCGCCACGAACTTGTACGTATTTTCAGTCAGGTGTCCGGATACTTTTGATCACGTAGTGTACTTCTATAACGCACAAACTTCTCCTCAACGTGATCCTTCCCCTCGTTACAGCCTGTCGGCGCTATGTACAAAACAGAAAAAGATGTGACATCCCCAACAGCCTACTAGACGCCCTAAATTCTGCACAACAAAGAACTTTAAACTCTATTAAAGTGACAGAATTGTATACCAATGTGTAGCACACCTATCTAGAGTTAATGTTGTATGTAGTATTACTGTTTAAAATATTGTATTTTCATTGTAACCATGTCCTGTATTCTAAAGTAGTCGCGATATAACTTAAAGTTGAACTGACAATAAAGAATATCTAATAAAAAAAAATCCTTCCTAATGAAGAGAACTTTACAGGCTAATCCCAGAAAATTCAAGAAATACATCTTATTTGTCAACCAAATATCTTGACCATATGGTATTTTAATCAAAACGTTAGTAATTTTTGGGAAAATCCGAATTTAAAAAGGTGGCATATAAAGTATTTTCTTGAACATCTTCATGTGGCATCTTTGAAAGATACTGAACCCTTTTACTTTCTCTAGGTGCTAGGTACTTTACGTAGGTACATAGTATGTAGAGAAGGTATTGCACTTCACCAAAAATTAGATACTGACATTTCACCGGAAATATATGTTTTGAGGCCCCTTGAGTAAAACAAAAGCATTTTTAGAAAAAGGTCTGCGTGTGTTTCTGTGAACAGCATAACTCAGAAAGTCGGAAAATACCAAATTTAGTATTTAAGTTCACTGTCATCCAAGGATGCGACACGAAGACTTTCAAGAAAATCCCCAAACCCTAACTACCCTTTACATGGGACATTTTACGAACATTTTCATTTTCTAAAAAATGACTTACGATTTTGATTAAAAAACCAGATTTGAAACATATTTATATAACAAATAAAATGTATATCTTCAATTTTCTGGGAATAGCCTGTGAAGTCCTCTTCTTCCGGGAGGAATTTTGTGTAATCTTGTATAACTGGTAAATGTTAAGCGATAGATGAAAACATACTGCACAGAAAACACACAATTTATTTCAAAAGCTTTATTTTTTCATAAGCGATTTCTGAGATATTCGTTATTAATGGTTCGAATTGTTCATTACTTCGAATTCTCTTAAAGTCCTATCAACATTCAGTTGTTTCTCGTGATTACATGAAAACAGTATGGAATTTTAAGGCCAGTATATAGCGTCCAGTTCATAAACATTTGACTGTCGCTGTTCTCTTTGTATCTATAATGAAATGTGTAATGTAGCTATTTCTGCAAGGGTTTATTCGGATGAAAATGCAGCAGATAGATAAATAAGCGTTAGTAGGAATAGTTTATATACCCACTGATAAACGACAGAGGGTAGAGAAATCTATGTGAATGTAGCATACGATTTTTTATTTCAGGGGCATCAGGCAGCTCACTTTGTATTCGCAGATATTAATGTTGAGAGTATAAAACTTTCTAAAATGCTTTTTCATCCATGAGCAAGCTACAAGATAAATACAAAGAATTTTTTCTTGGAGAAAGTGTAACAGGGAGAGAAGGAAGAACAAAACAGGAATCTTTGTGGCGAATCAGGCTTCTTGTTTTCCAGGATGGCAAATAAGCCAACGAAGTTTTCGCAAAGAAACGCATCAGACGAAAGAGAAGGAAAAACTGGGTAAAAAGAGCCTGAAGCGTTGGGTCTATAAAACACGTGAAACTGTTTGAAACTTTGTGGCGAATTTGGTACTAAGCCAATTTCAGTACAAGTTTCTGGGCAGCTATAAGGTATATGATACAGCGCAAGTTTGATATCCAGTGCTTTGTAACGGTAGGTTCAAACTTGTGCTTTGCTTCGGGTAATTGTTTGTCAGAAGTTTGGGTTTGGAAGAGGTTCTTGTTGTGTAAACTTTGTGGTAGTAGAATATCCTAAGTATTATATTGTGTCAAGAGCACTTAACATCCTACAGCGCTGTTGTCTTCAGAAGAAAACATTCATTACTTAAATGTGTTCATAATAAGTCGTCGGCATTTGCCTATTATATTCCTTTGTTTAGGTTCGTAGGTTTTGTTTATATAAATATGTTTCATACTTACTTGTGTGATATATAGTATAACAAGTTAGTAAAATCTCTCGGTCTACGAATTGCGCGAGTGTTCAATAGGAATAGATCGCCCCCACTCTGCTTGTCTTTTGCCTTTAGCAACTGAGTTATCCGATGAGGTGTCTTAAAGAGGGAGTGGGCTGATACGTGGGAAACAAGTGTCACGTTACTGTTGTGAACACATCAAGTTTATAGTGTAGAAAAATTTAATATGATCTTGTTTACATCGTGACAACTCAAAACCTAAAATCCTTATTCCAGTTCTGTAAGAGGTATGTTCAAGAACACAGTTTCGAGATGATGGTGCTGTGTGATTGGTATCCCTATAAAAAATTAAAGCCGTTAGTTTTCTTTTTAAAACTTCAGTTGAAATAATTTGTCTTAAAAATCAATCAGCCAGGAACTTTTTTCCTTGAAGAGATAGAGGGGGGAGTGAAGGCTGTGAAATAGCCTAAAAGGTGCGAATTAACTTTCGGAAGATATCCCATAATAATACCGCATGTACATGAAATGCTATCGCTAGTTATGTGCAAACATTTGTTTTCACACCCACTGCACCTTGCTTTTTGAGTGTCCTGTCACAGAAATCTAAAAGTACAGCATTTTTGTTGCAAAGCTCTTGTGTCTTTAGTCCTGCCTCTACAGTTGGATAGCTACAACAGTGATGTGATAATAAAATAAAACAAAACAAAACACGGGCTAGACGAAACTATGGCGTGTGGTGCTTAAGCAGCGACTCAGGCAGAGTAGAAGAGGCATGCCCGCTCCTCCAGAAACAAGGTTTTCATGGAACAAATTTCCTTATCTCTGTTATGAAAAATGGCCCTTAAAACGATTTTGATTATAATGCCGTTTCTTTGACGTATTGGAACAATGAATAATCTTTGTATCCATTGTATTAGTAAATGACTTCTGGAACAAGAATGAACAGTAAATGAGGTCATCCTGATTCAGGTTCCTTGGGAACATAAGCTCAATGCAAGGAACGGAACATATAAGAGTGTTAACGTTCTTTAAGTTATGCATTTGGTTATAGCAGAATGTCTTGAGGAGTAAGTGTCTTCGAATCCTAGCGAGATGGGAATATACCAGCCCAGAGATACTCTAAAGTGTATGGAATAGGTTATAAGACTGAGTGCAAATAATCTGATGAATGCTGAAATGGCCAAATCCACGTTGTGTCTGCATGTTTCGGATAAATCAGGATACATCAACTGCAATATTGAGTACGTTGTTCTCGAGTAGCGATGTGACAGTTATATTCGGGTAACTCTTATAACTATTAGACATACAACGGTTACTAGTAAGTTATTGATTTTCATGGTTAACACGTTCTCAGTTACATTACGTTAGTGGTTACCAGTAACGATTAGGTGCAACTGCGTTTCAGTATGAACGATATCGATACAGACTTTGTTATTGATGCAATCACTGGTTTTCATGCTTTTACTTATTTTGTAATTCTAGATAATACTAATGGTTCGATTGCATAGGTGGACTGAGCTATATAGCCTACCTACGGCTACCCCTCCCGAGGTTCCTTCTCGCGCGGTCCAGTACTAAAAGCTCCTATGCGTGCGCCTCTTGTTACTTTGCGGAACCTCCCCGAATCTGAGAATTTCATTTATCTTTCTCTTTTACAGAATTCTGGCCTACGTGACTGTTCAAACGTGCAGAACCAAATCTTAGCTGCATTACAGGAGTTTTTATGCTAACCGTTCGTTACTCCGCTGTTGCTAATGACTTTGGTTAACCTAACTCGCTAATGACCTTTTTCTCCGGGCAAATCTTTTAACTCACACTTATTACATTATCCATTGATTTAAAATACAGAAATTATTTATTGTAATTATTTCTCTATCTTATTTCTTTATTTAATTATTTATATCTCCTGTCAATAGTTACGGTATCAATCTCATGCGGATGAATTTGATACCGCGTAACGAGTTGAGGTAACTAATTTCCGATAAACGATACGAATGCACAGCAGTGAATGTCACCCAGATTTAGTAACCGTTATTTGGTGACTCGTTACTATGTATTCGTTACTTTCGTAACTGCTAATATGTAACTAATTATGGACTTCTGTAACCGTTACACTAAGGTAATCGCACAATTTAACCATCACGTTATTTTCCTACTATCCCTATTCTGGAGGGACTGTAGGTTTGAGTTTACTTGATTTCGTCAAACATCCCACTCTCCAAATTGCTCTTTCATCATTCCAAGCACCACCTACGCAGGTTTGCTGGATTTAAACTGGAACATCGGACAACGGGTGGTCGCGCAGCACGCTTTGAAACTCGGCGCCTGTCACACAGGGGAGGCGTAGGTTGGGAAAGGATGTTTAATGAGGTTTACAAAGTAAAGTTGTATTGCTTCTGAGGGAGGGTCTCCTGTTCATTGGTGGACAATGTATGGAGACAATCAAGTTGTACCCGCAAATACTTGACTGTTTTATCTGGACAACATATACATGTTGAATTTTCTGCAGCTGTCTTTGGCAACCCTGTTCATCCGTGTTGAAGTTTCTCTAAATGCGAAGCCGCAAGGGATAGGCAAAAGTTTACTACTGGAAATGTAGATCTCAATATACGATCTGTGTCGCGCGTTCTTGTGATATTAACAATTTCCTACATATTCACTGCTGTTCGTTTTAATCTTCCAATATTTTACACAGTAAACTTTTGAGAGGTTAAGCATCCGTTGTTCTTTTGTTTCTTATGAGCTCAAACAAATGGAATGTTGCATGAAGACTAGGAAAAACAGATGACTCATGTCAATCATCTGTTGTATGAGGGCGATACTGAAAAATTTTAGAATGCAATATTTCCAAAAGCAAATGAAACTTGTTTATATTTTACAGCTACTTTCTAAAGTTTTGTGAGTTGATCGCTGTGTAGTTTGTTCGATTTTCTGTAATAGTTTTATCATCATTTAAAGATTTTGTGTTCACTCAAAAATGAATTTGGCTAGAGAATATTTCCAGGTTATGATATTTACTATTTGAAATCGTCATTAACAACTAAACAAAGTGAAGATCGATATTCGGCGAAGGAGCCCCATCTAATACAACCATTTATAATTGGTGCAGCGAATTCCAAAGAGATTTTTTTTCTTAGTGATGAATTTCGTGAAGGACGACCAAACACTGCTGTTACTGATGAAAGGATTGCCACTGTTCGAGCAACACTTGAAGATCGATGGCATCTTATGAATTTATTCGGGCGACATTGGACATCGGTATGAGTCAAATACAAAACATCTTACATCAACAATTAGACTGTGAAAACTTTGTTGTCGTTGGATTACACATAAAGAGTGAAGTAGGTATTTTGTTTACGTAATAAATTACATACTTTATTTGCCCCACAATTGGGAGCTAATTTGAAAAAGTTGGTTGTTTTTTGGTACTGGTGTTGTCTAATGTTGTGTAATAAATGTTTACGTAAACTTGAGGAGTTGTTATGTATTAATAGTTGTTTTGAGCGTCGGTTTGAATTTAATGCATACGCAATATTCTTGTTTAAATCTGCCTCGGCTGCGTCAGTCTTAATTTAGAGTAAGGATTCTTATGCAAGGTGTGGTAATGACAATTATGGTAGACGCCACAGAATTAAACTTTTAAATTTTCACTTTTATTTTAACTTCTTGCACATATTTATAAACCAATACACTTTTAAAAAGAACTGTGAGAAACTTTTATACACTTACTTAACGAGTATATCAGTTTTTACTAAACGCCCGTAGAGAACACATTTTTTCCATCTACACACTATCACGTCTTGCCAGGAACTGAATAACTTCAACGGTTAAAACCTTAAGCTTCGGTAATGTGAGTCTCTGATTGGCTAATTCGAGTCCAATAGAATTTCTGCATTCAACTTAAAACTTTTCTTTGCTGTTGATTGGCTTATTTTACAACTGTCACTGAAACTACGTCATCGTCGTTCTAATCATGACCAGCACATTTTTAAATTCCAAGCACATTATTGCCACAATTAACACATTATTATTCATTGTTAGCAACCTAAAGTTTACTATTCTCACAGTTCTTGCATTATTAGAATATATAAAGTATTCACATAACATTAATAAAATAGGTTTACAATAACAATAAGTATTTGAAATCACTGTTACATACAATTTAAAATAATTATTACATACATATTATTACTGAATTTACCAATTATAAATAACAATTGAAATTATTCAGGTATTAAAATACTGCCTCAAGAGACTCCCGGTCATAAACAACGCATTGATTGGTGCAGAAAAACTCTGGAAAATGTTCAAAGCGGCACTTCAAATTTGATTTGGAATATCGCTACTGCTGATGAATCTTGGATTTATTGTTACGATGCTGAAATGAAAATTCAGTGGGCTCAACGGCTATTTCGCACAGAACCGAAGCCTATATAAGTCCGACGAATTGGCAATGCTGGTAAGAATATGGTTGCTAGCTCTTTTTTTTTTTTTTTTTTTCTAAAACGGGCCAATATTGCTACTACAACATTAGAAGATAGGCGTACCGTTACTGCGAATTGGTACACAAATGTCTGTTTATTGCAGTTTTTTTCATGAAAAACGCCCAAAAGGAAAAAAAAAAAGTTACATCATGACAACGCATCCTCGCATACAGCAAAACTTAACAACTGAGTATCTGGATGACCTAAAGGTCAGCACCATGCACCCTCCACCATACAGCCCTGAGCTAGTACCTTGATTTCCTTTTGTTTCCAAAACATTAAAGGTAAAATGCGTGCAATCACTTTTTCATCATCAGATAAAGCAGTGGAACACAGGAAGGGTGGCATCTTTGCTTTAAGGACTGGTTTCATCGAATGCAAAAATGTATTGATATTAAAGGGGAAAAATGTTACGTGCTGGGTAGAGGCCTAAAGGTTCAATCAATTTTTAGTACCCAGCACGTACATTTAGGGGACGTATATTCACTTGGCTGCGGAGGACCGAAACGTGGTGTGAAGGTTAAGAGGAAGGCGTAGGTTTTCACTGTGCAAAAACCATAACACAAATCAACTTACACATTCCTAGATTTATTTCCCAACCGTTTGGGGTTCCTACATTATTAAACATGAAAGGTGAGGAGAGATGTTCGCCGATCCAAAGGCCGGCTTGCACGCGCGATCCGCTTCTCGGAATACTCAGCAAGACAGACGCTATCCCCACCACTCGTGACTAGCAAAAATTCCCAGACGAAAACAACAATGTCTGGTAATGGCAATGAAAAACGACAATATGTCTGTTAATGACAATGAAACCCTCAAATTATTAATACGCCACAATATTTTGAAAAAGAATAAAATCATTTAAATGTTTTAAAATAATACTTGTTCACTGTCGCTCTCGTATGTCCTATAACAAAATGTGCATTGAAGCCTTTTATGGAAAATATGTATAATGGCTAATAGGAAGTAGGTAGAAAAATAAGCTTTTGTACAAATGATTTGTAGAAGAACTATGAAAGTAAGTAACTTTTTAAAATAAATATGATATGAACATTTTTTATGGGACTGGTTGCCTTTTTGAAACTAATTCTGTGCTGTCGCATTTTCGAGAGCAAATAAGGGAAATGCACTTGTGTCCAGGTATCCCCTTTTGTTTCAAAAATTCTAAACAGTATCGGAAGCAAGTCCATACGAAACCTCTACTTATTAAGACATCTTTTTTCTTGATTCATGAAATATATAAATATATACGGGGATACGAACTTATTTGGGTACATTTTTTATTTTCCTGAGCATGTGTTGTACACGTAAACATTGTATTATGAAAAAACAAAATCCTGGTCTTCAAGTCATTATAGACGTCTGGCATCCTATTACCAATGCTGCAGCATTTTTCACGTTCAACTTTTTGTTACAGTTTGTTGACAAGGACAAGCGGATCCAGCGCTTAATGCCCTGGGAAGCCTGGACTAGAATGATTCAATACATGTAATATTCTGATACCAGGTTCTTAACTTACAACTCTGTAAGCTATCAAGATAAATTTCAAACCGGTTTCTCATGTCCAGAGTCCTTTTTATTTTGTAATTTTATTTTAATCTTTCTGAAGTCGATCTACGAATTAAGTGGTGTCAGATTACTAGTGTTGACTGTTAGAAAAAAAAATTAGTGTTTGAGAACGAAAATTAGAACTGCAGTTTTAAACAATTTTCGGCGTTTATTCTCCAACGAATCGCCGATCCTTTCGGCGCAAGAAGCAGTCAGATTATTAAACCGATTTGTAAGACCGTAGTGTGGGAGAGAACCAGGCAGAAGAACAAGCTGGATTTCGAGTGCGATTACTCCAACACTGACCACCTAAAAGTCTGCGCTGTGGTTGTCCCTAACCATACCATGTTCTGTAGTTTACCCCACACTATCACCATTTTCACTTGTGAACTTTTTGTCATCCGTTTCGCCCTGAATTACGAGGGCAGTCCCAGAAGTACCCGATCTGATGTATATATAGTGGTGGTTGTTTCAAACAAATTGCTTTGATAGAAAGTACTAACCTTATAAAGCTTAATTTTGACGTTGCAACGTTGTTTAGTAATTGTTTGGCAACCATTAATAGTGAACTCTCTCAGCGAATTTGTAAACATGGATAAAACTGACCATCGTTATGTGAAAGGTCTCAGTCCAACTAATATTAAAACTGAACTAGATTCTACTCTGGGGGAGTCTGCTCCTTCGTTTACAACAGTAAAATATTGGGTGGTAGAGTTTAAGCGAGGCCGTACGAGCTGCCAAGACGAACATCGCAGTGGTCGACCAAACCAGGTGACCACGCCAGAAATTGTGACGAAAATCCACAAAATGTATTGGATGGCCGTTGACTGAAAGTGTGCGAGCTAGCAGACATCGTAGGTATTTCAAAAAGTGCTGTATATTGCACACTAACTGAAAATTTAGACATGAGAAAGCTGTGCTCAAGATGGGTGTCGCGTTTACTCACAATTATACAAAAGCAGCGTCGTGAGGATGCTTCAGTCGAATATTTGGTAATGTTACGCTGCAATAAAGCCGATTTTTTTGCGTCGTTTCATAACCTTGGATGAAACATGGGTTCATCACTTCACACCTCAGACGAAGAAACAGTCAAAACAGTGGATTGAAAGGGGAGAATCGGCTCCAAAGAAGACGAAGACAGCTCCATCTGCAGGCAAAATCATGGCGTCAGTTTTTTGGGATGCGTATGGGATAATTTTCATTTATTATCTTAAAAAAGAAAAAACAATCAATGGCGAGTATTATACAAACTTAGTGCAGCGTTTGAATGATGAAATCAAGCAAAAGCGGCCGCATTTAGCGAAAAAGAAAGTTCCATTTCATATAGACAATGCACCAGTTCACACATCCATTATCGCCATGGCAAATCAATGAGTTAAACTTCGAATTGCTTCCTAATGCACCTATTCGCCAGACTTAGCCCCCTCTGATTATTTTCTGTTTCCAGAGTTGAAGAACTGGCTTGATGGCTAACAATGAAGATGTGGAGTTTGCAGTTGACGGCTATTTTGCAGGCCACGGCGGTTCTCACTTGAAACAGGTATCGAAGCTATTGAACATCGCTGGGAAAGGCGTATCGAGCTGAAAGGAGACTATATAGAGAAATAAAGATGCTTTTTTTTTCTCCAAAATCTTTGTTTTTACTTTGTTAGGTGGGTACTTCTGGGACAGCCCTCGTATATCTACAATGGCTTAATATAAGTTGGCAAACAAATCATCTTTGCATGGATAGCATCTCACCGTAATACACCAGTAAACGATCTTGCTGATACTGCCGCTAAGGAACCTACAAAGTATTCTTGCACTTTACCAGACCTCAAGCTTCCTCATGAAGACTATTTATCATACCTAAGATGCAATATCTTACATCAATGGAAGACAGACTGGATTACTGCATCCACCAGTATGCTACTTGATGCCTGCCCAGTACCTAACCTATCTACATCCATTACAACACTAGTCCGCCGAGATCAGATACCAATAACTCGACTATATTGGTCTCACTGTGCTGTTCCTACCTCCTCCCTCATGAACCTGCTCCTACATGTACTCTGTCAGCTCTCACCGTCCGTGATGTGATCACAGCTTGTCAGAGGTACACTGCTCAGCGACTTAATTGTGGAGTTTCTGAACACCTACAGCTGGCCTTGGGCGACTAACAATGCCGCAGGAAAGTCATCAACTTCATAAAATGTTGTAGCGGGTAAATGTTGGTCCTCTTGGTTGATGCCCTCTGCTCAGTGTTCTGTACTCCGGCTATCTCTTCTCAGCTGATATTTCTCCATTCCTAATAAATTACCTAACTAATTTCAATGATTTCAAGGTTTTCGTAGGTGAAGCAAATTAAAGTACACCGTATTTCCCTTCAAATGTAATTTATTATCAATAAGATACTTGTGGGCGGCTAGGTTTTCCCATCTGTAACAATTCCCACCATAATAGTAAATTAGGAGCCTAATCTAACTGCACACGCTTCCCCACCCTTATGCACACACGTGCATTCGTCGCTTAGAGAGTATAACTGAGTGTCGAAGAGATTCTATAACAGAGTGAAAATCTGGGGCCTGCTTCCCCCTTTTATACCGAAGCCTAGTGGCGCTCACCTTCGCGCCTTAAAATGTAACAACATTTCTAATTGGTTCTCACATCGCGTTACCTTATGTATGAAAATGTTCTGTTTTAAAACTTTTCGCACACGCGTCCCAGTGATGTGCAATTCTTGTTTGATATTGATTTAAGCGTATTTATGTATGTATGTATGTATGTATGTGTATATATATATATAATTCAGATAGATGTTAGAACATTTAGCAGCCAAGAGATGTACAAAGCAGATTGTAACTTAGATAAGGGACGTGTGTATGTGTGTGGTATATCTCCTTTCAATGTGCAAAATTGTTCATATTTAAATCATTGTCAAGACTGTTATTGTTTATCATTCGCTGCAAGCTTTAATGTGACATTTTATAGTTTTTTTTTCTTCAACGTACATCTGCGTGTTGAGTCGCGATATGACTTTATTGTTGAAGCGACTATAATACATAAAAAATCTGATGGGTTACACTCAAATGAGTTTCTCTACTCTTGTACAAACTATTTTTACAAACGCGTATCTCCATCTACTTCATGTTAATCGAGATAAACATTTGCAGACTCTATCTTATTGCTAATTTTCTTGTAGATGTAAGTGGAATATATATTTACAAGGGCAATATAGAAATACAGTAGCCTTTAAGCATATACATATCTCTTAATAGCTGGTTGCTAGGTGCAGCACCATTCCCTTTGCCACAGATTAATACTCTTTGCATATACAAGATAACAAAAATGAATAACGAATTCCCATTTGAGAAAATAAGTATTGAAAAATATAAGGGAATAACAAGCAATATCTCGAAAATGGTTCACTCAACAAAAAAATGTATGACATAAATTGTGTATTTTAACGCGATCTACATTTTTTATGTAGTAAAATTTTGTCTATCTCTTATGGTTTACCAGTTACGCAAAAGTCGTTCACAATGAAGAATATTTTTGGAGACATTCCCAGAAAATTGAAGATATACATTTTATTTGTGATGAAAATATCTTGAACATATAATATTTTAATCAAAATCGCTAGAGCCATTTTTGAAAAAATTAAAATTTTCGAAAAATCTTCCCTGTAAAGGGTAATCTGGGGTGGGGGGATTTTGTTGAAAACCTTCGTGTCGCATCTCTGGAAGATACTGAACCTAAATAGCAAGTTTGGTGTTTATCCGACTGTTCGTTTCTGAGTTATGCTGTTCACAGACACACAGAGACACACACACGGACATGTATCCAAAAATGCTTTTTTTTTGGATTCAGGGGATCTCAAAACATATATTTCCGGTGAAATCTCGGTATTGAATTTTTGGGTGGAATACAATACTTCCTCTACTTACTATACGTAGTAGAGAAAGTAAAAAGTAATAATACAGTATTAGAAAACATACAAGACTTACGTTTAGCATGTATTAATGTCGCAAAGATATTCCACACTGCAGAACATGTTCGATTAGTAGCAGCACTAAAAACAGGGAAAAGAAGGGAAATACATCAGGATCTTGGTGAAATTCTACTCAAACGCTACAGCGGGAATACATTTAGATCAACAGAGGGAGAAGTTCAAACTAAAAAGAAGAGTAAGACAAGGATATCCAATATCCCTCAGACTCTCTATAAGCGTTTTAGAAATACATTTAGGAAGATCGCAGCAGACTAAGGTCTATGCTTAAACGGACAAAACTACCCCACGTAGATGTAATGACATAGTACTCATAGCCACAACAGCAGACGAACTGAAGGCGCATATAGCAGAGCTAAGGGATCCGAGTTCAGCGGCAAGTTCTAAAAGTGAACGAGCTGGATTCCGAGCAGGATGCACTACCACTGACCACCTACTAGTGACCACACAGCTGTTGGAAGACACATGAGCGTACAATTAGGACATATATTTGCCATGTATCGATTTTGCAAAGGCATTTGACACTGTAGAACATGTCCCATTATTAGCAGCACTAAAATACCAGGGAACGGAACGGAAATACGTCAGGATCTTGGCGAAATTACACTCAAACGCTACAGCGAGAATACACACAGACAAACAGGGGAAGTTCAAACTACAAAGAGGAATAGGACAAGGTGATCCAATATCCCTCAAACGCTTTATAAGCCTTTTTACTTTCTCTACTACGTATAGTAAGTAGGGGAAGTATTGTATTCCACCCAAAAATTTGATACCGAGATTTCACCGCAAATACATGTTTTGAGACCCCCTGAATTCAAAAAAAGCATTTTTGGAAACATGTCCGTGTGTGTGTCTGTCTGTGAACAGCATAACTCAGAAACGAACAGTCGGATAAACACCAAACTTGGTAATTAGATTCAGTACCTTGACACGAAGGTTTTCAAGAAAACCCCCCCACCCCAGATTACCCTTTACATGGAAGATTTTTCGAAAAATTTAATTTTCTCAAAAATGGCTCTAACGATTTTGATTAAAATATCATATGTTTAAGATATTTTTATGACAAATAAAATGTATATCTTGAATTTCCTGGGAATGTCTCGAAAAGTATTCTTCATTGTGAACGACTTTTGCATAACTGGTAAACCATAAGAGATAGACAAAATTTTACTACACAAAAAATATAGATCGCGTTAAAATACACAATTTATGTCATATACATTTTTACTTTCTCTACTACGTATAGTAAGTAGGGGAAGTATTGCATTCCACCCAAAAATTCGATACCGAGATTTCACCGGAAATACATGTTTTGAGACCTCCTGAATCCAAAAAAAGCATTTTTGGAAACATGTCCGTGTGTGTGTCTGTCTGTGTGTCTGTGAACAGCATAACTCAAAAACTAACAGTCGGATAAACGCCAAACTTGGTATTTACGTTCAGTATCTTCCAGAGATGCGACACGAAGATTTTCAAGAAAATCCCCCCACCCCAGACTACCCTTTACATGGAACATTTTTCGAAAATTTTAATTTTCTCAAAAATGGCTCTAACGATTTTGATGAAAATATCATATGTTTAAGATAATGGCATGAGAAATGAAATGTATATCTCGAAATTTCTGGGAATGTCTCCAAAAGTATTCTTCATCATGAACGACTTTTGCATAACTGGTAAACCATAAGAGATAGACAAAATTTTACTACACAGAAAATGTAGATCGCGTTAAACTACACAACTTATATCATATACATTTTTTTGTTGAGTGAACCGTTTTCGAGATATTGCTTGTTATTTCCTTAAATTTTCCAATAAATACTTTTTCTCAAATTCGTTATTCATTTTTTTATGTCCTGGACATGCAAAGAGAATGGAATGCGCCACATAGCAACCAGCGATAAAATATTTGACTATCGCTTAAAAGCTACCATATTCCCCTTGCATCTACAAGAAAATTACAAATAAGATTGACATCTCGATATCTCGATTAATACGAAGCATATGGAGAATAGGCGTTTGTAAAAATAGATTGTACAAGAGTAGAGAAAGTCATGTGAGTGTAACACATCAGATTTTTTATGTTGAGGGAACCATTTTCGAGATATTACTTGTTATTCCCTTAAATTTTTCAATACTTATTTTCTCAAATGGGAATTCGTTATTCATTTTTTGTCTTGGATATGCAAAGAGTATTAATCTGTGGCAAAGAGAATGGTGTTGCACATAGCAATCAGCTATTAAGAGATATGTGTATGCTTAAAGGCTACTGTATTTCTATATTGCCCTTGTCCCCTTATATCTACAAGAAAATTAGCAATAAGATAGACTCTGCAAAGTAGATGGAGAATAAGGGTTTGTATAAATAGTTTGTACAAGAGTAGGGAAAGTCATGTGAGTGTAATACATCAGATTTTTTTTGTTAAGTATTTATTTAAGGTGCAGAACTCAATAGATTTTTTGCGACCACAATATTACAGCAATAGAATACATTATATGTACATGCAAATTAATAATAGGGCAACAAAGACTATTGCTATTACATATATAGAATATAGTTGAGAATGTAAGGAAATTCGACATGGGCATCAAAATTAAAAAGGAGTTTGAAAACCGCAGGGAAGATGTCAGGTCAGGGAAATAGGCGGGGAGCATGTAGAAAAATTAAGTACCGCCTCTGTGATATTGACAGTCAACAAACAATTGGGCAATGCACGGAGAAGGTTTTGATAGAAGTACAGTCTGGGCTAAAATCTGAGTGGGGCGTGGAGCAATATATCAAAACAGGCTCGAGTGGCTTAGACTGGGAGCATGGAGGGTGATAAAAATTACTGATGAAAGTGGTAGGAAAATCTGCTCCATTTGCGAGGAGGAAGAGTGGTGGGTGAATATCTTGGCAAGCTGTAGGGGTACGGAGGAATGGAGAGAAAAATATTTACCACGATCCTCTACCACCTCGAATGGAGAGTTAAAGGGCATGTTGGACGCTACTGGCAGGCAAGGAGGACATGGAGGGGATAGGTAAATTTCTACTTA
This sequence comes from Deroplatys truncata, assembly GCA_030765065.1. Lineage (NCBI taxonomy): Eukaryota > Metazoa > Arthropoda > Insecta > Mantodea > Mantidae > Deroplatys > Deroplatys truncata. The sequence goes on from CM060989.1 coordinate 45,663,894, forward strand.
AGGCTGAGATGTGAAAAGGCTGATTGTAGGGAAGCTGGGGATTGTGAAGAGCTAAACTCTGTGTTGGTGCTTTATTTATTTTTTCATGTCTTTTTTCACTCACTGTTGTGTGCTGTATGTGTTTATTCTCTTAACTGTTCTTTGTTTACTATAATAGGGTATAATAAGCATAGGAACACCGCTGTTTTGGGGTTGTTTATGTTTAAGATGATATGTTTGAATATGTTTTACTTTTTTTCTGCGTGCAATGAAAAAAAAAAGGTGGTTGGGCGGATATTCTTAAAAAAATCTTCGTGTCGTATTTTGAAGAATACTGAACTGGAACACCAAGTCTGGTATTTACCGAACATTCCTTTGAGAGTTAGGTATGCTCTGCACACACACACACACACACACACGTACGCGCGCTCAGGCTTTTTTATTCAGGGGGTCTGAAAATAGATATGTATTTTGCGGTAAAATCTCGATATCTAATTTTTGGACAGAATGCAATACCTCGTCTAAAAGAAGTGGTAGAAGAAGTAATGAGATTTCGTAAGAATAGTTTGTAGAAGCTATATAAAAATAAACGACAGCGGGTAGTGAAAGTCATTTGAATGTAGCACATACTTGTGAGAGTTCAACGACCGTTTTAATGCCTCAGGATTATAGAATTAGTAATCAAGGAGTACTCAAGTATGTCTGGGGTCCAAAGTTAACAGATTCCCAATACAAGGGGGGAAAAAATCCAGGCAACTCCAACCAAGATTCGAACCGGTCCCTCTGAATTAGGAAGTAGATATGCTGTTCTCCACACCGGCGGAGATGGACTCAATCAGCTGTTAAAAAAACAGAGAAGCAGCAGAAGTCGATGCATGTTATACAGCCATGAGGTAATGGGTAATAAGAAACGAGCGCTCCATGTTTAATAGTTCATCAGCCCGAACATGTAAGTGAAAGACACCGAATATTTCAGAAATGTTTAACCTATTCCAGCTCAATGCTGCTATAGGGCTACAGTACATGCATTTGTTGTTGCAAATTGGATAAAACACTTGACTCTTCAATCATTCTTTATCTTTAGGATATACTCTTCTTTAAATGTGATATTAGCATAGCCTATGGAATAAAAAGCAAAGGTGAAAATACTTCTTTTCTTTCTTTTCGTTTTTAATATAAATTCGAAGCAGTTATAAAATAAAATTCACACATTTAAATAGCGTTTGGTTTACGTGAGATCACCCCATCCTTTACCATAGACTTGATATTTGAAATCCTAGCTGAGCTGCAAACCCGATATTAAGGCAGTCTCTAAGACACGAGTATCCACCATACATCACCAAGTTTCAAAACTAGGTTTTAGCTGAAAATAAATTGGGCTGGCAAGAGTTAGCGCTACATAAATTGTGTATTTTTACTTTCTCTACTACGTATAGTAAGTAGGGAAGTATTGTATTCCACCCAAAAATTTGATACCGAGGTTTCGCCGGAAATATATGTTTTGAGGCCGCCTGAATCCAAAAAAAATATCTGATGTGTTACACTCACATGAATTTCTCTACTCTTGTACAAACTATTTTTACAAACACTTATTCTCCATATGCTTCATGTTAATCGAGATATCGAAATGTTAATCTTATTACTAATTTTCTTGTAGATGCAAAGGGAATTGGTAGGTTTTAAGCTATAGTCAAATGTTTTAAGAGGTGGTTGCTATGTGGAGTATTCCGTTCTGTTTGCATTACCAGGACAAAAAAATTGAATAACGAATTTGGAAAAAAGTATAAGTATTGGAAAATTTAAGGTAATAACAAGCAATATCTCGAAAATGGTTCACTCAAAAAAAAATGTATATGACATAAATTGTGTATCTTAATGCGATCTACATTTTTTGTGCAGTAAAATTTTGTCTATCTCTTATGGTTTACCAGTTACGCAAAAGTCGTTCACAATGAAGAACGCTTTTGGGGACATTCCCAGAAAATTCGAGATATACATTTCATTTGTCATGAAAATATCTTAAACATATGATATTTTAATCAAAATCGTTAGAGCCATTTTTGAGGAAATTAAAATTTTCGAAAAATGTTCCATGTAAAGGGTAATCTGGGGTGTGGGGATTTTCTTGAAAACCTTCGTGTCGCATTTCTGAAAGATACTGAACCTAAATACCAAGTTTGGTGTTCATCCGACTGTTCGTTTCTGAGTTATGCTGTTCACACACACACATACACACACACACACACGCGCGAACATGTTTCCAAAAATTCTTTTCTTGGATTCAGGGGGTCTATTACATGTATTTCCGGTGAAATCTCTGTATCGAATTTTTGGGTGGAATGCAATACTTCCCCTACTTACTATACGTAGTAGAGAAGGTAAAAAGCACTTTTGGAAACATGTCAGTGTGTGTGTCTATGTGTAATCAGAATTTCTTATTTTAAAAATTCAAAAAATAACTATGAGAAATGTGTCGAGAAAGGCTGTAATGACCCTTGTGATAATTAACTACATCGGGAACGGGGAAAAATTACGGAAAGCTTCCAACTAGACAACCTTTGAATATGAGCTCCATAGGAAGGAGAATAGTGGAATGAGGAGCCACAACGGACGAGAGGAAATAGCAATAAAGCTAGGAAAACGATGCCTACGTAAGGCATGTTTTTGTCCCACCCTTTCTCTGCTCCAGCCTGTTAATTTAAACAAAAGAAACACCAGGAGCTGAGCACGCACCACATGCGTTACATAAACAATTGCCGCATGTTGCCAGCCACGAGCCAGCTAATATGTCTTTATCGACTACACCAGCTATTTCTCTGAATTTCTGGATAGACGAAAAGTAAGCAGTTTTCTATATATAGTACCTGCGTGTGGCACGTGCCTCTTCACCACGTGTCCGCTCTGAACAATCAACTTGCGCTTTTTTACCCTCGCTTTAGAACAATCGCTATCTTTAGTGAATTAATTGTTCCACACATGTGTGCTGAAGGAAAAAGGTTAGAAAGGTAGAATCAGACAGAAAAACTCAGTGCCACAGCCTGGAAAATGCGAGTCAGCTGTACTACCGGCATGTTGCAAAGGTAGCTCAGTGGTTAGAGCAACCGGAAACCGGGAGATTCGTGGTTCAATCTTGGCTATGGTATTGAACTTTTCAGTCGTCTGCTATTTTGCAGTATGAATAGATTGAGCTGAATCTATTTTCAAGACGTAACTGAGTTACCTACGCACCAGGAGAATTTCAATATGAGTCGTAAAACTTTATTTTGGAACACCTATAGCCGATGAATCTTGGACGCAGCAACTCCACCTCAAATTGGTCAGGTTTATGTAAGTAATGCACGAAGTAAAGATTTGTAAAGGGTCTTTCAGCAAGGGTGTCCTGTCTTTGAACTTAAATGAAACACGTTCTATAAATGACAGAGGTTTATTTCTTTTTTTATTTTGGAACATAATTAATGTCATTACGTGTGGAAGAGAACATCAGTTAAGTGACCGCCGCGACTTCGTTGGGTTGCGCATATACGGTTGACCCAATTTTCAATGACAGAAGAACGTAAATTAAGTCCAACTTCACGAATAACACGCGTGATGTTATTCATAAGACCATTTACTGTTTCTGGCTTGTTGACGTAAACTCGAGATTTAACATAACCCCACAAGAAGTAATCCAGCGGCGTTAAATCACATGACCTCGGAGGCCAGTTAACATCACCACCACGGGAAACAATGAAACCTCTGAACTTCTCCTTCAAAAGATCGATTGTTTCGAGAGCAGTATGACATGTGGCACCATCTTGCTGGAACCAGATGTTTCTGAGATCCATACCATCCAATTGAGGCCAAAAATAGTCCCCTATAAGAGCCCGGTATCTTTCTCCATTGACAGTTAGAGCTTCTCCATCTTCATCTTGGAAAAAATATGGACCAATAATTCCACCATACTAAAATCCACACCACACAGTAACCTTTTGGGGATAAAACGATCGTTCTTGAATCAGCATTGGGTTGTGATTGCTCCAATAGCGGCAATTTTGTTTGTTAACACATCCATCCATCCAAAAGTGGGCTTCGTCGTGAAGATGATTTTTCGACAAAAATCCGGGTCATCTTCCAATTGCTCCATAGCCCAGTCGGCGAATACACGCCACAACCTATGGTCGTTGGGCTTTAGTTATTGAGTTAACACCATTTTGTAAGCTTGAAACTTCAAGTCCAGATGTAGAATTCGCCTAGTTGTGGTCGGGGAAAGCCCCAATTCTTGCGCTCGACGAGCAATTGATTTGTTTCCGTTCTCGCGTACACTCTCACGAACGGCGCCTATGTTTTCGTTGGAGCGCTTACATCGATTACGTACAGGCGTTCTTTGATCGCTGACAGAACCACATCTTTCAAATGTATCGATCAATCGCCGAATTGTTCTCTCGCAGGGACGATTATTCACACCGTAAACTTCACGCAATACACGGAAGGTTTGGCGAACAGATGATCCATTTTGATAATAAATTTTCACAATTTCTACGCGTTGCTGAATGCTGTAACGTTCCATGGCTATTTGTCAATAACAACTGTAACCACATGAAAAAAATGACTGCTGTAATTCAATAACAACGGCAGCTATCACATGTTAAAAATAGGACACTTTTTGAAAGACCCTATACAAAAGAGGGTGAGGACAGGGAACAGTTGGAGTAACCTGGAGTAAGCCAGGTTTAATTTTGAATTGATATGAGACTGCCAGATCATGCGACGATCTACGTGGATGTCCAGGTATCTAATACTGTAAGCTGCACGCTTTCAGATTATGGAAATGAATTACAAATTTATAGGAGTTAGAGCAGTTAGATGACGTAAAGTGAAGCCCATAGATTTATTTTTTTATTTTATTTAAAGCAATCCTCCAGTTTTGAATGCAAGACGCCAGAGTATTAAGGGGCATCTGTAAATATGGAATACAATATTTTGACCAGATTGGGTTAAACTGTGCAGGTTTCTACATCAAGGTTTGAAAATATTGTAGGATTAGTTTTTGGGAGTGTAGGCTAGCCTATAATTTTCTTTGCGTCCTATATTTTAGTACACGCCTTTTTCATGCCCAGATCATCGTGCAAAATCTAACACTTTCCTTATTGAAGTTCAGCAACTGCTAGAATGTTCAAACGGCGGTGTCCTCAAATAATTTTGGCGCCTTTCTATACATCCTCTTCAGTTTTCTTAGAGGTGAGACGGACCGATTTTGAATCGTGTCCGACGTCTTCCCTATCGTCTAAGTTTGTTGAACCACTCGAAAATTTGCATTCGAGAGATCCAATGAACACCATAAACTTCTGTCAGTTCATGTGGCACTTTTTCCAAGTTTAGTGAGGAATTTGATGTTAACACGATCTACTTAAGCATTCAGCATCATTCCGATGGAGTTCAGACACACCATCCGCTTTCGATCACTGGTCACGGTCAGATTTTTTTTATTGGGGGGGGGCGGTCCCACACCCGCCGCCGCCGGTGACTATCATCCTCAGAGGCTGCATCGTCTCCCCATGCTGTTAGTTCTAACATGCAGCTAGAGAGGGGTGCTTTGTTAGCAGTGACGTGCTAGTGCGTGTAGAAAGATGTGAGTTAAGCATGGTCGGGTTCCGCGGAAGCACCCCGTAGTAAGTACGGGTTAGGTTGGGTGGCAATGACAGGGATGCGTGAAGAGCTACGGCTTAAAAATTAAATGGTATGGCGCGGGTGTTAACATCAAGCTGCACGTGAGTTATACTTCTTATGACGGTAGAGGGGAGTCCACATGTCTATGCTCTATAACTCTCTTTGTCTCTAAGTGGCGGGAAATGAGTAAAACAATTACTTTATATCACACCCTAGTATAAGTATGTAAAGTTTTGTTTTGGGTAGGTCAAAGAATGTTGATTTATATGTTAGGTGTTGATTTTGGAGATTGAATATAAGCGTAGACAATTTTTGAAACTCTAGGGTAGCTTATTAGGTTCAAAAACTCAAGTGTATTATTTTTCAAATACAGCTTGATAACCGAATTCAACGAAATCAGAGAGAAATTTAGTGATAAGAACATGATACCTATACAATTCTCCCCTATATTAACTCAATTTTAGAAGATTTTAACCCTCCCTATTTATTCCTTTGGACTGAAAGTCATTAAAAATTTGCCAATAAATTGTAATTGAAATTGGGGACATGAATATGAAAATTCCCTACCCCCGCTCCCAGGTTTTAAAATGTTTTGAAAACGCTTTTCTTGTTCTTCTTATACCAGCAAGGAAATCTTTTAATGTGAAATGAATGTCTCGATTGGATAGAAAAATAAACTTTTGTAAGAATATTTTGTAGAAGAGTGAATGGAGAAAGTCATGTGAATACATCACATCAGAAATTTTTTTGTAAATCTTCTCCCGCTGGGAGAAGAGATTTAGCATTACTTTGGTAGTTGATCGCAATTTTTTTAAGGGTCGAATGCATGTACTCATAGCAGGGGAGCAGGAGAGGGAGAGATGCAATAAATGGAAAAAGCATGTTGGTAGAACTCGGGAAGATCTACATATAAAATAGCTTTTGAATAAAAGGTGCAAAAGGATATTGATGGAAACCCTTTTAGGGGAATTCCGTGTAAGAAATCAGCAGGACAGGACATTTCTATCAAAGTTCATGGTCCTTCACTTGGGGTGGTAGGGTAGGTCATAGAGAAATATTTCAGTACAACTGAATAAGAGAAGAGGTGGAGCGAATCAATTTCCTGTTGGCCACATCATTATATTTACTTCATCATAGCAGCTGTTTTAGAAATGAAGTACACCGGATAAGTGATTGCCTGTGAGATCATTCATTAATTTCGTTAAGAGTATGTGAGCGTTGCCTTATACCTTACCTTCTTGTTCCCTGTTTAATTTCTCTAGCACGTACATAGTGGGCAGAGGTATTGCATTCCACCCAAAAACCCGATACTGATATTTCACCAGAAATACATGTTTTGAGGCCCCACGAATAAAAAGATAACCTTTTGAGTTAAATACAAAAGTTGGCATTGTTATTTTTATTTATTACTACCTAACCCATAACCCAGTTATATACGAGGGCGGATCGAAAAATAACGCACAATAATTTTTTTCTGCCTTGGTATGGCAGCTGGAATGTTGCAATTTCACACAGATATATTTTGAAGTTTTCACTACAGAGGGTATTTTAGTTTCATGTGCAGCTCTAGCGAGAGAAGTGTGACCTACGCAACAAAGCTGGTGCGCATGTTACTGTCGTCCACGTGTGAAGAACAGAGAGGGCCTTAAGGGCATAAACCGAGTGATATTCACAGGGACATACGTGGCGTGTATGGGGATGCTTGTATGGACCGTAGCAATGTCTCCAGGTGGTGTGCATTCTTTCTAGAGGGCCGTGTGAACGTTAGTGATTCGCCACGCTCGGAGAGGCCGGTACAGCTGCAACCCCGCAGAATATCCGAGGCATTGAGGCGGCAATTTTGAACGACCGGTGTGTGCAACTGCGATCCTTATCGCAACAGTTCAACATTTCCTATGGTGCAGTGTACGATATTGTTCATGACACGTTGGAACTTCGTAAAGTTAGTGCTCACTGGGTGCCTAAGAACCTGACAGACAACCACAAGGGCCAGCGAATGATGACGAGCTTGGATCACCCAATCTTGCTGCTTCTGTTCGTCAGAAAATCACCAAATTTCGTTGGGGGGTGCTCCAGCATCCACCATGCAGTCCGGACCTTGCACCGTCAACTTTCACCTGTTTGGTCCCATGAAGAAATTCCTGGTCGGCCAACGCTTTGCGGCAGATGCCGAAGTGAAATCAGCAGTCCGCAGATGGCTATACTCCAAGGAAACGGACTTCTAGGAACAGGGCATATTGAAACTGGCATCACGGTGGGAGAAGTGTTTTGAGAAACTTGGTGACTATGTCGAAAAGTAGGTAAAAGGTGCAGGTTTATTTGTAATTTTTTGTTTTTACTATTAAGCTTTTTTGTAAAAAAAAATTATTCCGCGTTATTTTTCGAACCACCCTCGTATGTACGTAAAAACGTGAAGGATGCTCAGAAGGAATTCCCCTACTTGGTATAGGTAGGAATAACTTGCAACAAAAAACGAGAATACCTCTTTTCCTATTTTATTTCTCCCATTATAACTGTTTTTCAATAATATAAATGTTTCTGTCACATTAGTAATCACTTGGTAATTGTGACTCGCTTCTCTCGTAACACAGTACTTGGCATATTATTACACGACTTTATCTATTCATTCGAAAAATGGTAGATATTTAACAAGCCAAAGAAACATTCTACCTTCCAGTAATTATTACACGATTTACGAAATACAATATATATATTGACTCCGTTACAATTTTTAAAAGCATTTTAACATTATAGATTATCACTGTACAGGCAACGTTTGAATCTTGCTTTCCCACAACGTAACAAAATTGATTTATGTCATATAAGAGAACGTTACAGCCATCTCTCCTTGTCTGCTTCCCCCTGTCTACTCGGCACTTCAAGTTAATTAATTTTGGAAGGTTACTCACCAAAGCTGTTAATTAGAAAATTTTGACTAGTCCGAAAAAATAGTGCACCTTGACTTTAATTCTGTATTCGCGTGCTAACGGCAGGCGTTTCTGTCAGAATCTCCTCATCTTCTCTTCGTGCCAAGTCACCCAAGATAGGAGAAGGTAAATAGTTCCGCTGTAGTGCTGCCGCCGCCTCACTGTTGGCGACTTTAATCGTCAATGGCATACTCCGACGCCCAACGCCATCTTGAATATACCATTCAGATACTATGGACGTAGTTCAAACTTGCTAAAGGGGAGAAAAATGGCACAGTATTTAGGTTCAGTATCTTTCTAAGATGTGACACGAAAGTGTTCACGAAAATCCCCTAACCTCAAACTACCCTTTACAGGGAACAGCAGCTCTTGTGTATCGAACCCCAGTACCAGATGTTCAGAGTCTCCGTGCCCGCATTAGAGTAGGCTGCGAAACCATTCGCAATACTCCAGGGATACATCAGCGCATCCGGGACTCACTACGACTGCGGGTTGATGCATGTATCAATGGCTACGGAGGTCATATTGAACATCAGTCTCCTGTGGGAAAGAGTTGCATGTGGTATCCTGGTACGTTCTATTCTTGTGTGTTTCCCATGATTAATGAGTTGTAACATAGAAACAAAGCGTTTCCAGACCCATGTTCATATAACATAATTTCTTCGTCTACGTGTGAGGAATGTGTCCTGCAATTTGTGACCTACATTTTTGTTACACCCGGTATACTTTATGCAGTAGCTTTACTCGTCACTTATAATAACCATGTTTAAATATATAATTAAATAAAAACCTGTTTTGCAACAGGGCAGCATGATGTAAAACCGAAATACGTTATACCTTTTACTCTCAAGAGGACACATTTATTTACTGCACATTATTTTAACACTCTGCCCATGCGAATCTGCATTCAAATGGCAGACTGGCTTCTCACATACCGAATTCTTCCCCGATGCACCTCCAAAATATCTGCATACATCGCATGAGGTACAGTTAAGACCACCAGTTATTCTGCTTGGTCGAACAACAAAGCCAGTTCGCTCCAGATACAGGGTGATTTATGAAGAACTGGCACATTTATTTCTTTAAGTTACTAGCGACGACTTATACCTGAAATGCAGAGGAATTTTGGGAAGTTATTTACCTCTATAGCAAATGTTAAAACTGTCCTCCATCCTGCATAAGGCACAACTCAACACTTCATTCATGTTACTGGCCACTCGTTGGAGGACTCTGTTGTCAATAGCTTGAATCTCCTGTGTAATGTTGTGCTTCAGATCGTCCAATGTCTGGGGACGTGTGGCATAAACCCTGTCTTTTAAGTAACCCCATAGAAAAGAAGTTCGGCGATGTCAAATCCGGAGATCTCGGCGACCACAGGTTCTTGGAAATTACCCGGTCGTCAAAGAAACTTGCAAGCAGTGCCATGGATTCATTTGATGTATGGCATGTAGCGCCGTCCTGCTGAAAATATGCTTGACACAGCTCTACATCATCTAGTTGCTCAGCAAACTCCATGGAAATCCGTCGGTACTCTGTTGTGTTCATATTGCTTTAAAAAAAATTGGACCCACTATTCTCCGTGCGGATATTGCGCATCAAACTCCGATTTGAATTTTAATTGGGTTATTTGAGTTCACATAACCGGATAAATGGAACGATGCTTCATCTGTGAACCATTTGATGGGCAGTATGGCAGGATTTTGCACAATAAACGCCTGAAGCCAATGACAATAATTCAGCCGTCTCTCCTTATCTGGTTCCTGTAACTGATGGACAACCGTAATCCTATACGGCTTTAGGCCTGCACTTTTCGCAGCAGATACGTTGAGTAACTGTACCCTGTCTCCTGTGACAAACGTCTTAATGGTTTTTTGGGTGACCGATCCAGTCGTGCTCTTACATAAACATTAACCGTGGGAAGCTTAGATGAACGAGTTTTGCTTTTTTACTCACCAGAGATCAAGTTGTTTCAGTTTGTTTACAAGTTCCAGTATTGTGTTTCTTTGGGGAGGATTCCGAACACCAAATTCTCTCTGGTATGGCCTTTGAATAGCTGTAATTGAATTCGTAATTCAGTATTGCTTTACAAAGAAGAGTCGTTCATTTAATGTTTACTCCATTTTCACGTTGACTAGAGCAAAATCTCAAAAACAGTTGCCAACAATAAAACCAACAATTACTAATAAAACATCTGCACATCTAGTGACAGGCAATCGAAACTCCAGAGCATTCTGCTTAATTTGGTGCTAAAATTGGGGCACTGAGCGAATTTCGATCAGGATAATTAAAGAAATAAATGTATCAGTTTTTCGAAAATCACCCTGTACATCCCTCTCTGCTATGTACGCACCGGCAGGAGAAAGTTGGTAAAATGCCTCCTGACGGAGGTTGTGGTGACGGCATAAATGGAAGCGAGTGCACCTACAAAGAAGTGTGTAATGTAACAATTTCTGCAAAGGTTTATCTCGATTAACATGAAGTAGATAGAAAAATTAGCTTTCGTAGGAATGTGTAGAAATTATGTGAAAATATCTTCATGAAATTACCCTTCGGTTCGTGGAACCTCTTTTTCGACCAAGGGTGTGGCAAGAAAGAACGGGTATTGAAGACACCCTCGCTAAAGATATCGAAAAACGATCACGAGTCCCGGGTAGAGGTTTAATGAAGCTTTGATAAGGAAATCCTGTAGAAGTGCTACGCTTCGTTAGTGAAAAGGAGAGAATTATTAGCTTTCCATTTTATTAACGATCACGTAGACTTTGGTGCTCCAATTGTTCTGTATGCATTATAAAACTCCACTCAACCAGGCTATACATTGCAACACAAAGGTAGGTGGCGGGTGTGTGTATAGTGTATACTGGTCAGCCACGATGTGAGTGCGTTCGGTGGGAAGAGGAACTAAACAGTTGCGGAACAAGTGGACGGGACATCGGAAGCACAGTCGGTTAAAGAAAACCTCCGCAGGTCCGAGTTACACTTACTAGTGAGGCTGAGGCCTGCAAATGCAATAGTTTTCGTTGTGCAATTGTGCATTCCCTTATGTCCTTGCCCCTCACTACCCCTCTGATCCGTAGCTTTCATGACGTTACACACTTTGAACAAAAACAGTACAAATGTACATATATCGTGGCCGTCTGATACACTTGCTTCCATTTATGTCGTCACCAAAGCTTAGGGAGGCATTTTACCAACGTTTTCAGAGGGGCGCGTACATAGCAGGGAGGAGTGTTCTGCCTTTGTTGTTCCACGAAGCAGTGCTGTGTGTTAACTGCAGCTCATGTGAAGCATGCAAATACAGAGAGAGTCAAAAAACTACGAACCGGCTGCGCGGTGTTTTTCCTGTCCGCGTCCTCGGCGCTCGTTGCCGCCTGCCGCTATCATAGAAACACGCGAATGAAACATACAACGTTTTTAAAACTTACTTTTTAAGGCTTTACTTACCAACTTTATCAAAGGAGATGCTGAAACTGACCGCCGTCGTTGTCCATACATTTGGAGATCTCAATTTGTATTGAGATGACATACCCGAATGGCGACTTACAAGCTGTAAGTACTTTAAGTCCCGGGCTTCATAATTGTTGTTCACCAATGGCACTGGAGATTAATTGATCTGCATCATTTTCCCTGTGGCTTCCCAATATAAAGTCTGTATGTTATCACTTTTAAGGCCTTTGCATTTGGCGAGATGCTGTTTGTTCAGGATGACATCTTCTCAGAGAGTGCACTTGGGTGTAGGTAGGCATCCTATCTTGTAGAGATGTTCTGCGAGGCAATCCTGGCCAGTTGTCATCCTAAATAAAGCTACTGCAGTCTTACTTGGCATTTTTTGTATATCAAATCTACCTTTAATATGCTTATAATTTTTAACTTTTAATTTATCTTCTTCATCAAGTCTCTGCTGTCTTTTGAAATGCTGTTTAATGTTACTTAATTGTTTATTTATTTCTATTTGTCCTTTGTCATTATTTGTTGTATTGCACCTTTCTTTGCTAATTGATCCGCATGTTCATTGCCCCGAAGTCCCAAACCGGGCTTCATAGTTTCGACAAGTATTAGGTCAATTAATGGATTTAATTGTTCTTCCACACAAGCCGTGTGTTGGACAAGGTAAAATAATGTCATACCGGCATGTTGGCATGATTGCCAAGCGGACGGAGGCCGGGAGATCCGTGGTTCAAATCCCGGCTATGGCATTGAATTTTTCAGTCGTCTAATTCTACCTTTTCAACCTTGTGCAACACACGGCTTGTGTGGAAGAGCAAGTTATTTCGTAAGAATACTTTGCATACCCACTAATAGTTGATATAGGGTAGAGAAAGTCATGTGAGTGTAACACCAGATTTTTTAAAAAGTTTCCTGACTGTGCTAAACTCATTTTGCAACCTTGCAAAATTTGTAGTCATAGTGCCCATATGAAATACGACCCCTTTTGTGTTCTGTTGTTGGAAAGCTCTGGAGACCTGTGCCATCTTACTAGAGAATTGATTACTTGCCGATATTCCCATCTCAGAAAACTGGTTCGGGAGTTGAGAGGTAGTGCCAAAGATACCCGTTACTTCCGAAAACAATCGGAATAAACGTGAGTTAGGAAGAAGGGGAGCTGAACGTTACAACGTCAATAAACAGAAGTGGTTACATCCTGTTCTGGTGTCGTGTATTGCTCACGGGGGACAATTTTTCATGATGATGGTGCAAGGACGCGAGATTTTCCTCACTTTACTGGAGCATATCCTGTTTTATGTACGTGCCCCATTTGTCTGTTAACGCATCAACAGTCGCATAGAAATTTGCTACAAACAAATCGCTTCTAAGAATTCGTATGTTCCAGTATCTTCGACTTTATACATTAAGAATCCTAACTTTTGGACAGACACTCTCTCAATTCTTTTTCTTCTTCTTCTGCACCAAGCATTAAACCTTTCCTAAGGCTTGTTGCTTAATTCGCGTACTTTAACTTTTTGTGTAATTAACTTTACGACACTTGAGATTTTTTTATAACTTTGCTACGCGTAACCTGCGAATCGATAAACTGTGCGATGTATTCAGCGACGTGTAATGCACAAATATTTCCGATGGACTGAAGACGACGTGTAATGTACAAATGTTTCCGATGGACTGAACGAATTTGACTCTGACCTAGCCCTTTTTATACTCCTACACCCCGATATGCCTAAAGATTATAACCGAGCTGCTATTGGTTAATAAAACGCGCCAACATTAGCGTCTATTTTTATATCCAATGAAAATTACGAAAACATATGCTCTAGGGAAAAATGTTCCAGCAATTTCTAAGAAAAACGCGCCAATATTACGTCATTTCCTCGTCTCTAATAACGATAAACAGCTCACCCCCTCGCTACATTATTGCACGGTATTATTGTCAGTTTCAGTAAGGCCGTATAAACCCACTTCTCGACAATAATTACAATCAATGAACATCTCAAATCAATGCCACACAATAATGCATATTCACACTATAATCACTCTTTAGATTTATATAATTTGTGATACAAATTACTGCGACAATGCTATACTTCCATACTCTTTCCTTGCAATCGCGAGAAACAACCCAAAATTGACTGGACTTGAAAATAATGACGGTATTGAACAAATCGAAATATTAATAACGGGTATCTGGAAATGCTTGATGCCACAAAAAAGTTATTTGAAATAAATTGTGTGTTCTAAAGAGATCTGCACTTATTGTGTAGTACGCTTTCGTCTCTCACTTAAAGTTTATCAGTTATACAAGATTATACAAAATACCTTCCGAATGAAGAGGACTTTACAGGTTATTCTCAGAAAATTCGAAATATACACTTCATTTGTCATGTATCTTTAATATGTGGTACCTTAATAAAAATGTTAGAGATAGTTTTAGAAAATATAAAATTTCGAAAAATATTCCATTTAAAAGGTACCTAGTTTGGAGTGGAGGGATTTTCTTGGAAAATCTTCGTGTCGCATCTCTGGAAAATGTAAAACCTAAATAACAAGTTTGGTATTTATCCGAGTTATGCTGTTCACGCACAATTACACATACACACACATCCTTATCTTTTTCTAAAAATCTGTTGTGATACATTCACATGACCTCTACCCTCTTAACATTTATTAGTGGGTATACCAACTGTTCTCACTAAAGATTGTTTTCCTATATACTTCATTTTAATCCAAATAAACATTTGCAGAAATAGCTACATTACACATTTCGTTATAGATACAAAGGGAACAGCCATAGTCAAGATGTTTTTGAACTGGACGCTATATGCTGTCCTTAAAATTCCATATTGTTTCCCTAATACCGTGAGAAACAATTGGATTTTCATAGGATTTTAAAAGAATGGCTAAGTATTGAACAATTCGAACCATTAATAATGGATATCTCGGAAATGGCTGATGCCACAAAAAAGTTATTTGGAATAAAATTTGTGTTTTAAAGAGATCTACATTTCTTGTGTAGTGCGTTTTTGTCTATCGCTTAACGTTTAAAGTTGCACAAAAGAGGACTTCATAGGCTATTTAAGATAAACATTTTGTTTTGTCATGTAGATAAATATCTTTAATATATAGTATTTTAATCAAAATGTTACAACCATTTTTAGAAAAAAACAAATTCCGAAAAAAGAAATCCACGTAAACTGTAGTTGGAATGGGCAATATTCTTGGAAATTGTGTAGCATCGTTAGGAGACACTGAACTTATACCAAGGTTGGTATTTATGCGACTTTTCGTTTTTTAGTTATGCTGTTCACAGACAGACACATACGTGGACCGTAGTCCAAAAAATGCACTTTTTTGGTTCAGGGCCCTCAAAATATATATTTCCGATGAAACCTCGACATCGAATTTTTGGATAAAATACAATACTTTTACTTATTAAACGTAGTAAAGTAAAAATGCTTTTTTTTATTTAGGGGACCTCAAAACATGTATTTCCGGTGAAATCTGGATATCGAATTTTTGGGTGGAATGCAATACCTTTTCTACCTACTACGTATATGGTAGAGGAAGGTAAACGTGAGGCAAATATATTGATGAACCATGTAACATAAGGTTTATTATATTTGAACCTAAAGGTCTTAAATGAATATAACTGTTACATTTTATTACGATACGAGTTTACGTAACATTTATTTTGCTATTAAAATGCACCTCTCAAAAGTTACATAGGGAACATATTTACCAATGCTATCACACGGGATATTGCTTACTCAACCTAATCCGTAACATTTTACGCTAAAACGGATAAATAAACATTTGATAATCAAAATTTCTAACTTTTACCATGCTTTTCCTCTTACAGTAGCATTAAAACGACATTTATGCGATCTGTTGTGTTAACAAACACGTTGGGAAGACGGTCTTGCGGTATGTTGTGTTCAACAACCAAATCTTTATTCTTAACAACAATTTGTTAAGCCTTAACAAAACGTTACAGAATAGCACTGTACGTTCAGGGATAGATAAAGATCTGTTAAAGTAAAAGACAAGCAGTGACAACAACTGTGAAGTGAATGTAAAATACTTTCAAAGGAAAGAGAGGTGTATGAATATTTTGCATAATATGATTTTTCGTTTTATAAAGAAGGTATATTTTTATCGTATATTTCTTTCTCTTTTCCATTACCTTTTATCCTTTTTCAGCGTTGTTTACGTTGTGCGTCTTCCTGGTGAAGGGCTTCCTGCTTCTTTAATCTCATTCCCGTCTCAGTTTTATCTTACATATCAGATTTTTTTTTAGTAATACGTTTTGCCGTCTGAGAGCTGTTCTTGTTTCTGCTTTTCTACTTTTGTTCGCCTCGTTTGTTTTCATTTTGTCATGGATTTACATTGTGTCTTGCGATGCTGTCATGCATGAAATGAATGAGGAGTCATTGTTCCCAAGAGATGCTATGTTATAAATAAGCAGGCAAAGCGGATGTTTGCTCTCTTATAATAGTGCACTGAAGATGACAAACTGTCTTTCGTTTAATGCGGATGGAAGAGACAGATGCATAGATAATGCTTCTACAATGTCAGTACAGCTTTTATCGGACATCAACAAGCGATTGGTGAATTACAAACTCTGTACATCGCTCCCTTTCTGGTGACGTTCAACAAGGGTACAGATGGCATCGGCTTGTACCCCATACAATACTTTAACTATAGCAGGTGTGCCTCAGGGTAGCGTTCTTGCCCCAATTCTCTACGCTATATATGCTGCTGATATGCCTGAACTTCTTAGAGCAAATACTGTCCTGTTTGCTGACAATACTGTGATATTTGCCTTTCTTTTTACTTTCTCTACTACGTATAGTAAGTAGGGGAATTATTGTATCTTACACAAAAATGCGATACCGAGATTTGACCGGAAATAACATGTTTTGAGACCCCTGAATAAAAAAAAAGCATTTTGGAAACATGTCCGTGTGTGTGTGTGTGTGTGTGTGTGTGTGTGTGTGTGTGTGTCTGTCTGTCTGTGAACAGCATAACTCAGAAAAACAGTCGGATAAACACCAAACTTGGTATTTAGGTTCAGTATCTTCCAGAGATGCGACACGAAGGTTTTCAAGAAAATCCCCCCACCCTAGATTACTCTTTACATGGAACATTTTTCTAAAATTTTAATTTTCTCAAAAATGGCTCTAACCATTTTGATTAAAATATCATATGTTTAAGATATTTTCATGACAAATGAAATGTATGTCTTGAATTATAGACAAAATTTTTTTACACAAAAATGTAGATCGCGTTAAAATACACAATTTATGTCATATACATTTCTTTTTTGTTGAGTGAGCCATTTTCGAGATATTGCTTGTTATTCCCTTAAGTTTTCCAATACTTGTACTTTTTCTCAAATGGGAATTCGTTATTCATTTTTTTTCCTGGTAATGCAAAGAGAATGGAATACTGCACATAGCAACCAGCTCTTAAAATATTTGACTATCGCTTAAAGCCTACCAATTCCCCTTGCATCTACAAGAAAATTAGCAACAAGATTAACATCTCGATTAACATGAAGCATATGGAGAATAAGCGTTTGTAAAAATAGTTTGTACAAGAGTAGAGAAAGTCATGTGAGTGTAACACATCAGATTTTTTTATTGATACTCTGCCAATTATGTTTCTCACGGCACATTTTTAACTAGCCTCTAAACGCCCGTACTTAGTTCTCATATCTTACGTCTGGCGCCGGTGGTGAGTTGTATCGTGTTGTTTTGTTTATACGGCGCCACCGTCGTAAGCCGATGGATGATCTCTCCGGAGTTGGCTTAATTCATTTATGTCAGTCTCATTTCTAAAACTACTTCATATCTGGGCCCATCTTCTGCTCTCATATGATCTTAAGAGTTACTATGCTGTAACATATACAACAGAATAGGATAGTCGGACCGAGACGGCGTCTAGCCACTGGAGCTTAGCACTGCAATTAGGCTATCTCAGTTGGCTTATTATGTCTTACGTAACCCCTAGGAGGAAAGGAGAGACATAGGGCGAGCAAATTCATACGGCAACGCAAGCAACGGCGAAGTCCCTAACGTTTCCAAAGTTACCCAATCCTAACACCAGCCTGGGAGAAGTCCCCAGGAAGGGATGCCAGCAGACCATTCAAGCGCCAGGGAGAAATGCTTTACACGGCGCAAACTCTATTGTCCCGCTGCAACGCACCAATCGCCGTTGCTTGGTCCTGTAACCCTAAAACATATGAAGGTGAAACAAATGAAAAGAAATGTACCGGAAATTCCTGGTAAAAGAAAAACTGCCCTAGCATTCACCTACCGACTTGGGAAAACATGAAAAACACTAAGATCGGGGTGGCCGGCTCAAGGGGATTCGAACTCGGACCCGCGGAGCTAACTAACTAATCCAGTTTATGAATACAATTTCGGACTAAGCAAAAGGAACATATGCGTGCATTGTGACCAAAGCTTTTAACCTCGCAAGCAGTGGTGACATTTAGGGGCGGCAGGGGGGAAATTGGCCCCGTAGGTTACGAGAAATGATTAGGCTACTGATTGTTATTACTCTACCAAAAGGAAAATTACAAAAACTTAACTTTTAACAAATATTTCACATCAGAGAAGTAAAAGATTATTTTCTTTTAGTATAAATGTGTCGTTAAAATTCACATGGAAATTCGGGAAACTGCTTCAGGCAATCTTGCCCCTCCCCCTAAGTAAACACTGAAATGACGCCCCTGCTGGCAAGAATAACAACAAAACAATCTAAGTACTTAACCCTGAAGTGGTAACATCGGTCTCTGAGATCATGGTGCTCTACTTTGCTGTGATATTGCCTATGTTGATTATGTAGCAACCTTGAACGCCGAGCTATGTGTCACATCAACCTTTGTGTTTGATGGAAAAGGTGGCTTTGTAATTGTTGCTGTCCATTGTTGCAAATTTATCAGGAAGGCTTCGTAGACCGGTGTTACTGTAACGTAAGTATATTTCTGATCTCTTATTTTACAAAAAAAAAAGTCGTCGTTTTCTAGTATATTATAAGTAATAAGTTCACTCACTTAGTAAACAATCGCCGTTAAGTGGCATATCGATGTTTTTATTTCAGTTTGAATGAAAATGTCGAAAGAGAACTTGAACGTAAATGTGTCACGCCAAAGTCAGAGAATTGAGGAAAATAATAACAGACACTTTCCCACAACAGGATGCAGAAAGGAATACGGACCAGAGATCAGACAGACTTGAAAAAAGAAAGACATGCCACTATTGCCCATATGAAAAATACAGCAAAACTAATTACAAGTGTGGGACGCCAAAATGCTTGGAGTATTCTAAGAAGTTGTGCAAAGAATGTGTAATGGAACTGTAACTTTTTTCCTGGTGAGAATGAACAAGAAAGACACTACTGAACACTATGTTATATTATTATGTGAAATAAAGTATATATCAATGTAAAAGTGGGGTATATCAAAATGAATTTCACACAATCTTCATACTTTTCTAATAAGTGTTTTTTGTTACTTAATTGTAATTTGTCGTCTAAAAACTGTTATTATATTAAAAAAATGAAATGTATAACAACAAGAGTGACCTATCTTTAAGATGTGATAGCTGCCGTTGTTATTGAGTTACATCAGTCAGTTTTTTCATGTGGTTACAGTTAGTATTGACAAATAGTCATGGAACGTTACAGCATTCAGCAACGCGTAGAAATTGTGAAAATTTATTATCAAAATGGATCATCTGTTCGCTAAACCTTCCGTGTATTGCGTGAAGTTGACGGTGTGCATAATCGTCCCTGCGAGAAAACGATTCTGCGTTTGAATGATACATTTGAAACAAGTGGTTCTGTCAGCGATCAAAGAACGCCGGTACGTAATCGAGTAAGCACCCCAACGAAAACATAGGCACCGTTCGTGAGAGTGTACGCGAGAACGGAAACAAATCAATTGCTAGTCGAGCGCAATAATTGGGGCTTTCGCCGACCACAACTTGGCGAATTCTACATCTGGACTTGAAGTTTCACGCTTACAAAATGGTGTTAACTCAAGAACTACAGCCCAACGACCATAGGTTGCGCCGTGTATTCGCTGACTGGGTTATGGAGTAATTGGAAACTGATCCGGATTTTTGTCGAAAAATCATCTTCAGCGACGAAGCCCACTTTTGGATGGATGGTTGTTTTAACAAACAAAATTGCCGCTATTGGAGCAATCACAATCCAATGCAGATTCAAGAACGACCACTTCATCCCCAAAAGGTTACTGTGTGGTGTGGATTTTGGTATGGTGGAATCATTGGTCCATATTTTTTCCAAGATGAAGATGGAGAAGCTCTAGCTGTCAATGAAGAAAGATACAGGGTTCTTATAAAGGATTATTTTTGGCCTCAATTGGATGGTATTGGATCTCGGAAACATCTGGTTCCAGCAAGATGGTGCTACATGTCATACTGCTCTCGAAACAATCGATCTTTGAAGGAGAAGTTCAGAGGTTTCATCATTTCCCGTGGTGGTGATATTAACTGGTTCCCGAGGTCATATGATTTAACGCCGTTGGATTACTTCTTGTGGGGTTATGTTAAATCTCGAGTTTATGTCAACAAGCCAGAAAGAATAAATGATCTTATGAGTAACATTATGTGTGTTATTCGTGAAGTTGGACCTAATTTACGTTCTTCTGTCATTAAAAATCGGGTCAACCGTATACACGCAACCCAACGAAGTCGCGGCGGTCACTTAACTGGTGTTCTCTTCCACACGTAATGACATTAATTATGTTCCAAAATAAAAAAATAAATAAACCTCTATCACTTATAGAACGTGTTTTATTTAAGTTAAAGATAGGACACTTGTTGAAAGACCCTATATAAGAAGTAGACTCAATACGTAGGGAAAATGTGTAGATAATATCAAATAAAAATGGCAAGGGGCCGATGTTACCTTTAACGTGACAAAATTTATGCTACCACTTGAGGGTTAATATCATTATTTTATTCTTGACTCGCCGTTTATCACTAACTTTACAGTTATTTATCTTATTTGTTACTTTTACGTTTTGTTGTCTTTGAGCAAGTGATTCCCCTACAACTGTTGTAAATTTATTTCTTAGGGAACCAGAAATTCACATAGGGCACGTTTTTTATGTAGCTGCTTGTAACAATCGAAAGTGCTGTGTTAATACCTTGAAAAATCTGTATGCTTGCCGATAATAATTGCCATAAAGGTAACACAGCATGGCGGCGATGCAAAACAAAGGAAAATAGTCATGTGTATACAGCATTGTCGTCGTATCGATATGGTCGGGCTTTGTTTGCCTTCTATATCGCACTCGAGAAAAGTAAACAGCAGGCATGTTCGCGAGAGATTATTACTGTACACGCCAGCACATCCTTTCAATGTGGTTTGTGCGAGGTAACGAGCTCTTCTCATCTCACGTCTCGTGGCCATTCTCCCCAGAACACCTTTGTGCCATTCCGTCGACGAAATCTTCCGTTCCTGCCGTTAATTGGGCACTTCTGTTTGCGGTATCACTATACTCACTGTAGTCCAAGAAATGGTTTTGGTGTAAACAAACGCACGTGCCTTCACGTGCAGCACACCTTTCAAGTAAATTAAAACACTTCATTACTTAACTAGACGTATTAGCATACTTTTTGCACTTCAAATAATAAAGACGATGAATAAGCATAGTATATTAATAACACTAGTCTGCACTTTCAAACTTTTTGTCAGATGATTTCTTAAAAGTATGTGTTCTTGAATCAAGTTTTTATGCAGATTCCAGAAATAACTTCCGTTTTTTCTATCACGTCAGGTTTTTACACAAAATAAGTTTTAACAATTTTACTAATGAGCGTAGAAAAGTATTTAAATACCATTTCACACAAAGTAAGTTTTTATTCAAGAAACATTTTAAAAATACTCTCAAGAACTCCCCTGATTTATTTCATGACTACATTTTAACAAAACAAGAAGCCAAAGTGTTTCAGTTAATTTTTTTTCAGACTTTCTATTCTTTGACTTACTCGCAGATCCTTGAAAATGACTGTCCCTCCTCAACATCCAACAGTAGTCGCCCATCATAGTTTCATTCCATCTCCCCTGGTACCTCCCCTCCATTTGCTTAATATCTTGGTGAAAACGTTCACCCTTCTCTTCACTATAATGTCCCAGATTTTCTGAAAAGTAGTCGATATGTGAATGCAGCAAATGCACCTTTACACTCATGTTACAACCCATCTTCTTGAAATTTTCCAACATTGTTTCGACAATGGCCTTGTAATTAGGATCATTGTTATTGCCTAAGAAGTTTTCAGTAACTGATCGGAAGGCGGTCCATGCTTCTATTTCTCTCTCATTCATTGTCTTCTCAAAATCTTCATCCTTCATCAACTTCTTTATTTGAGGACCAACAAAAATTCCAGCCTTTAATTTGTCTTGTGTAATGAAGGTAAATTTCTTGGAAAGGTACTTGAAGCAGGGTCCATCCTGTGGTAGAGCCCTTACAAATTGCTTCATCAAGCCCAATGTTATGTGTAGTGGCGGAAGCAATATCTTTATATCTCTATATTTTTGAAGTGAAATTGTGAAAAAACTGTAGGTGATAGAAAGAAAAGAAAAAAAAACTAAAGCAGTTTTGAAATCAGCATAAAAAGTGAGTCAGAATCACTTATTAGCTTTCAGTCATCCGATATCATGCAGACTACTGTAATCATTTCACTTAATACTAAATTAAACACTGAGCGTCTATTTATTATCATGGCAATCAGTATTCCTGCGTCGTTTACTATAGAGAAGCAACGGTCGTCCTAAGGCCCCATTTATGCATGCGATTTCGTGTCGCACGACAAGTGCGACGCAATTTTAAAGTACATTGAGTTAAATGTACTATCGTTGTACATGGCCTTGCGAAGCCATGGCTATTTCATTGATTTTTTTAGAACATGTTGCAAGGGTTCGCTACTCCTGCCAAATAGTTACACCAATAACCACAACAAAGGTTACAAAATGGCGTAGAAACGAAATATATGTTTACGCTCTCAATCGTATTTTAAAAGAGAAAGAGGTAGAGCGAGAGCTTTCATTTCTCATACAGACCTCTTACCGTGATTGGTAGCCCATACCTTATCGGCTAGTGCAGGACACGCCTTTGAAAGTGTTAAAAGCTAAGGGGAAAACTTGATGAGCGCACAGTTTAGCGAAATATAGAATGTGTAGTGTGAGAAGATTTTCAGGGGGTGCAAATTAAAGCTTGAATGGTATTCATTGAAATACATAGCAAGGCGGCACTTTATAACAAACAATAATAGAACTGTATAATCTCACAGTGATATCAATGTTTGTTGCTGCATTGAAGCAAATATAACTAAATAGTAAATAAAACAGCATGCTTTCCCTCTAATTCAAACTATAATTGGTTAATATGCCTTTGCTAACATATTGCTGATCATAGGAATACAACAGGATTATATACACAAATATAACCCAATTTTATTGCAATGATATGTATGTCATATTTGGTAAACCATATACACATTTATCTCTAGCTTCTAAACATGATCAGTGAATTATAACAAAAGAGTAATTTGCATTTAGTAAACGAATATCATCATCTGCGGATGTTTTACGGGGAGTGCCCACTTTCTGACGAGTATATAGACCGTCTTCCTCACTTTCTTGGAATATTTTTATCCAGTAATTTACTATAAAAACATTTTTATATATTGCCGTTGTAATTGATGCAACAGTGCGAACCAGCCTCCCACATTGCCACGATACGTCCACGAGTACTTTCGCTAATATACGGCAAGACTGGTTCTGAGACAATAAACATGTTTTGGTTTCAATAACACCAAAAGAAGCAAAGGCATCAACCTTCCCCCTTTGCCCCCTTATTACTGTGTTAGGAAGCCAGCACTCTCTGTGATAGGTAAGGTGATGGACACGCCTCAAAAGACCCCAGAAAAGATACAAAATCCGCCGAAGATTTTCTTTGGCGCTCTGTGTACCATGCGACGCGACATTCGCCCAATATTCCGTGTCGTACGACCTGAAAAACACGTCACAAGGTCTTTCAGGTCGAACGACACATAGAACAATCGCATGACTTTAATATACGCGGGTGTACATGGAACTGTTTATGCACATCGTATTGCCACATTGCGAGTTGACAGTCGAGCCAGTGGGAAATCTTGGGAAACCCAGAGCTGTAGTTTTGATTTTTCAGTGTGGTTTTTGATTTTGCTTTCTGATTTTCGCAGTTCAGACTTTTATCAAGTATATATACGGAACATTTATATAAGAAATTCGTATTAGGAGTCCAATTTGGGATGCCGCATCAGAAATTACAAGGATCTTGACTAGAATCAATTTCCCAACAGGCTCCGAGACACATTGTCCACTGCTTATGGATGTACACACCATTCGTTTGTTTTCTTTTGGGGGAAAAGTACAACACAGGGGTCCATTTTAGCAGTCAAACCAAATGTGTAAACGTGGTGGTGGAGGAACCCACTTGCCATTAATACACAGTACGACACGTCGCATACATAAATAGACCATTAAAAATTATGTCGCGTCACATCATTCCTTGTCGTGGTTCACGAAATCGCATGCATAAATGAGACCTAATGCAATATTGACATCGCAATTATGGCTGAGTGCTTAGCAGATCAGAACAATGAAATTAAACATAGAACGGGCAAAGCCCTTACACATGGTCAAAATGTTAGTTTTGAATGAATTCAACGTTTTGTTTGAGGTTATGATACCCTTGCTGTTAAGAACGTCATAAAATTAACATCGGAAGCAACTGGTGTGTGTATGAATACTGTTGCCAATGCGAGGAAGGAACTGAAGTCGTCCAGAATTGTGAGTCTAGAAAAAGAAAAGGAATGGACCTGCAGTATTTTAGGCAAAGTGAGCGACTTTGTGGAAAGTGTCATGGTGCCTAAATATGTATGGACAACGAGGTGGCCAGTTGCAGCATCTCCTTTCGTAAAGTTAGTAAGTAAAGCCTTTAAAAGTAGTTTTAAAAATGTTGTATGGTTTCATCCGCGCCTTTTTATGACAGCGGTAGACGGCAACGAGCGCCGAGGACGCGGACAGGAAAAACACCACGCAGCCGGTCCGGAGTCTTTTGGTTCACTCTTTAGAACCTTCGTTTGTACGCATGACCTTTTTTCAGCGAGAATCACGCTGTTTGCCAGCGGAGGCGGATAGTAATAAACCCTTAAATTCAACTCACAGGTTTCTCATTCAAATTATAGCTCCGCTAACCGCATACTATCGTCATAGATTTTGGAAATAATATCCTCGTACTTCCAAACATCTCTCTCAGCTTTTAAAATGTTTACATTGGCTCATTAATTCTTCACGGCCATGTAAATAAAACCATACTTCCACGCGGGTCATTACAGCGATCATTAACATCATTCAACACCCAATGGCAGAAATTCACTCTACTCATATTATCGTGTGGTTGCAATTCTGAACTATTATTCTTGTGCTCTTCTTGTTTTAAATAATAATTTGTAAATATTAAGCTTTGTTTATTTGGCAGCCTCTACTTTTGTAAAAACTGAAAGTTTTCTTTCTGAGTAATATAGGGATTTCATTTTAAAAAAATATTATTCGACTTCAAAGACAAGAATTGCGAAATTTCTGATTACTGTGCAAACTTTCTCAGAGATTTCTTTGGGCTTCGTTCTAACTTATCGCTTTTCTTTGTAAGAACAGGGTGATTTAATTTTGCTTTCTCATAAGAATAACCCGATTTCCTTAAATCTATTCACGAGATTACGAAGAGTTTCTCTGTGAAGCGCACGTAAAGCGGGAATTTGTTGATAAATCGCCGTCTCACTTCTCTACAAGAGTTCGTTGTCACATAGGATCTCTGTAGAAAGACTTCGTGTCAAATGATTAGTGGGCCCACGGAGAGGAGGGAAAGTGGAGGGGGAACAGAATCGGTTAGAAACAGCGCAAGGCAAGCAATACTGCATAATACGGCCTTGAGTCAAAACGAAGGCTTGGTATTAACTCTGTTCGCTGAGCTTATAACCCAATTGTGCTTCATTGAAGGGTTGGTTATAAACTGCGAGTTTCATAAAAGTACAAAATAAGTGTATGGTTTGCAATACCAGGGTTGCTTTGAATAACTTTATGGACTGCTGCACAGTTGTTTGATAATGCCAGAAGTATACTATGTTTTCAGGGTGTAAGACAGGGGTGTCAATTGTCACCTGCCCTATTTAATTTATACACTGATGACGTCATAAGAAAATACTTATAACTTGACGAAAATTATATTATAAATAAATGTTATTTAAATACCCTATTGTTTGCAGAAAACAAATAATATTTGCAAACCCTGAATGCAATTTACAAAAAACAATTTTTAAACTGGGTATAATTGTAAAACTGTGTTACTTAAAAAATCTACACAGGAAAAACTAAAGACATAAGTTTTGAAGGGCAAATGCCAAAAAGAATAAAGATAGTAGTAGACAACATTATTGAGCAGACCTTCAGCTTCAAATACTTGGAGTGTATAACCTCAAATTTAAGGAATAGTGATGTAGAATTAAATGTATAAAACTAAATGGCACTTTTAATACAGTCCGTAGAGAGACGATTTTAAAGATGATGCCCTACCAATCTTGCTTTATGCAGCTGAGACTTGGACATTAACAAAATAAACATATAAAGGATGTTGAAATAGCGGAAATTGAATTACTAAGACCTCTGGCTGGATATTTACTTCTGGACCATTAGAGAAACGATGACATTCGGAGTGAACTAAGTGTGACCAACATTTCAAGATTAATAGAATTATACAGAAAGCAATGGTATGAAGGTTGGAAGGACCAATTTTAAAACTTCGTGAAGTCGGAACGGGCCAGAAGACCCAAACCGTGCAGTATTTGAGAATGAAGATGATTCTTTTTTGGTCATATTGTAGCGTATGTGTGTAAATTGTCGCGTTGGACACATTACTGCTGTATATAATATTGTTGAGCTAATTGTTGTTTTGTATGTTAAGTTCTTGTCCGGCACGGCAATTCCATCTTCCTAGTTGGGGGGTGAAGGCAAGTCGAGGGAATAGCCTCTTTGTTTGCTCGCTTGACGTCACTTGTAGCCAGAGTCTAGTGAAGGTCTTCTTAGGGGATGGTTGCGTGTGTATGATGGGTGTGTTTGCGTGGGGCATCTCCCCCAGTTTTAAGTATAATAAATGAGAGGTAAATGTGAATTTATGTGTTTTTAATTTCTGAAGATCCCAGCCCACTTAGTTTGTGCAGCAAGTTCTTGGTATCTCTCGTGTGCCTCTGAGTTACGTTCCCCAATGTTTATGCCGGGGTAAGTAAATTTAATATTTTAGCTGCAAACCTTTTGGCCTCACACCGGTGTATAACAATATGTCTAAAGGTTGAATAATAAAACGACACTTACACAAGATTTTGTCATCGTTGTGCAAGCGAACTTCTCTCGCAAATCTGTCAACAGGAAGTGATTTATGACGGTCACCCGTCACTCCCACCCTATGAACATAGATCTTTCTGTATCTCGTTCGAGAAACATCGGAGTCCTCCTCCTCATTGTTTCTTCAACAGGACGGTGCCGCACCCAATTTCTGGCACACCTCCTTCACCTATGGATACATTCGCAGCTTGGTTTTGTTACAAAGATACAGCTTCTGTAACGTGGAGTTTATTTTGTAAGCCCTTATGTCTTTTTATTATATTTTTACTTGTTTTTCGCCTACCTATAGTAGATAATAGGAAGTATTTTATTCCACCTAAAAATTCGATGTCGATATATAACCAGAAATACATGTTTTGAGGCCCACTGAATAAAAAACATTTTTACTTTCTCTACCACGGACATAGTATTTAAAGATGTTGAATTACAGCCCAAAAATTCGATATAGAGATTTCAACGGAAATACATGATTTGAGGCCTCCTAAATCCAATAATAAAAGCATTTTTGGAAAATGATATGTGTGTGAACAGCATAGCTCAAAAACGAAAAGTTGGATAAATAACAAACCTATATTAAGGTTCAGAACTTCCAAAGGTATGACACAAAAATTTTCAAGAAAATCCCCAAATCCCAAAGTACCCTTTGCAGGGAACATTTTTCGAAAATTTTGATACTCTAAAGAATGGCTCTAACGGTTTTGATTAAAATACTGAACATTACAGATATTTATTTACATGAGAAATAAAAACATTTTATCTTCAATTTTTTAGGGGATAACCTATGAAGTCCATCTTCATTTGGAACGAAATTTATA
Source organism: Deroplatys truncata (assembly GCA_030765065.1). Lineage (NCBI taxonomy): Eukaryota > Metazoa > Arthropoda > Insecta > Mantodea > Mantidae > Deroplatys > Deroplatys truncata. The sequence continues at coordinate 45,692,185 of CM060989.1, forward strand.
TAATCTAGGATAAGTAGAATGCCACAAATTATTCGTTATAAAATTTTCTTGAAATGCAACTATCATTATAAGCAGCAGTGAGAGCAAAAGTACAGCAGATAATTTCTAGAAAAGTTAAATGCCGGGCCCATTCTAGAATACATTGAAACGAAGCATTCCCCCAGAATAATGAATGCTTCGTACTACAAATAAAGTAAAAGGAAATGAAGTAAGCATTTAATACACCTCTAAAGAAAACTAGTAATTCTTGCAGTCCAGAAAGCACTGTGTATATTCACATTCAAATCTAGAGGCGTAAATAAATTACAATTGAAATACATTAAGTATTTTTGCTTTGTCCTTCTCACACAATGTTCGCCATTTTAATACAATTTAGCACGTGCTGATATTTCAATATGAACTCGCTTCGAAACATTTAACTGCCGCTGCACACACCAAAAAAGAATTTTGAACTTTACTTACGCCGAAAGAATGTGTATAATAATTTAGACAAGGCCGAAAAGTGTGGAGACGGCCGCTCCCAGACACAAGGCTCACTTGTCGCCGAGAACTAAGTCAGTCACTCTTTCTTCTTGGTCGGCGCGTGTCGCTCGAGGCGCACCGGGATCAGCTGACGATGACGTCGACACTGTTTGAGCGCTATCTATGCTGGCGGAGAGGGCGCAACATGGCGAGTACTGTTGGTACCTTGTGCAGCCGGTTACTGTCAGTGTTGCCAACTTAGCCATTTTATGGCTAAATCTAGCATTTTCACAATAGCGTTTAGCCACATAAAATCGTAAAATGCTTATAGCCTGAAATCTAGCCTATTTAACAAACCCCTTTAGCCAAAATCTAGCCTAAATAGCATAATTTCATCTGCGCTTTAGCTATACAAAAGGAATAAATGGTTAGGGTGAATCCTCACTACAGTGTAGTTGTATTATGTTCTATCATAAGACATGACATGTCACTTAAATGTGTACTAATCATAAGGTCGATTTTCTGGAGTATGCGCCAAAAATGTATGTTTTTTGACACATAGAATTCGTCAGTTTTTACATATTTTACCCAAAGAATTTCAGTAAGCTTCATATTTCAATATCAGTTATATTTAACGTAAGGTGTTGGTGCTTAACAAAAATATACCTTATTCCATTTCAATTTTATACTAAATAAACTATTCTTTTACAATATTTAAATATTAAGGAATTATCTAATCAACTGTAATATTTAGAATGTCTTTATGGGGTTTAATTTCTGCAAACAAAAATGGGTAGTTTTAGACGCCTATTATATCTAGCCAGTTTTAGTTAAATAATGCCTTTTTAAAGATACTATCCAGCCATTATTTCCGAGGAAGTGTTGGCAACACTGGTTACTGTTTTGTTACTCGGCCTGCCGATCTGGTTACGAGCAGGGGTCGAAAATTGTAGTCCATCATTCCAAAGTCATTAAATAATTGCGGCAATCTCTGCTAGAACAGCTGCTTCTTAGTAGAAGAGCCATAAAACGCTCAAAGGTAGAGAAAGTCTGTGAATGTAACATATGATTTTTTAAAAACAAATAATTTCTTATACATTTTAATAAAGGTAATAATAAACAAACGCATTGGATAAAAATCTGATGTATTACACTCACATGACTTTCTCTACTCTTGTACAAACTATTTTTACAAACGCTTATTCTCCATCTACTTTGTTAATCGAGATAAACATTTGCAGACTCTATCTTATTGCTAATTTTCTTGTAGATGTAAGGGGAATATATATTTACAAGGGCAATATAGAAATACAGTAGCCTTTAAGCACATACATATCTCTTAATAGCTGGTTGCTAGGTGCAACACCATTCCCTTTCCCACAGATTTAATACTCTTTGCATATCCAAGACAAAAAAAATGAATAACGAATTCCCATTTCAGAAAACAAGTGTTGAAAAATTTAAGGGAATAACAAGTAATATCTCGAAAATGGTTCACTCAACAAAAAAATGTATATGACAAATTGTGTATTTTAACGCGATCTACATTTTTTGTGTAGTAAAATGTTGTCTATCTCTTATGGTTTACCAGTTATGCAAAAGTCGTTCACAATGAAGAATACTTTTGGAGACATTCCCAGAAAATTCAAGATATACATTTTGTCATGAAAATATCTTAAACATATAACTTAATCAAAATCGTTAGAGCCATTTTTGAGAAAATTAAAATTTTCGAAAAATGTTCTATGTAAAGGGTAATCTGGGTTGGGGGAATTTTCTTGAAAACCTTCGTGTCGCATCTCTGGTAGATATGAAACCTAAATACCAAGTTTGGTGTTTATCCGACTGTTCGTTTCTGAGTTATGCTGTTCATAGACACACACAGACACATAGACACACTAACGGACATGTTTCCAAAAATGCTTTTTTTTTTATTCAGGGGGTCTCAAAACATGTATTTCCGGTGAAATCTCGGTATCGAATTTTTGGGTGGAATACAATACTTCCCCTACTTACTGTACGTAGTAGAGAAAGTAAAAATAGATCAGTGAACTCGGAGTATACGCCTGTAAAAATTTCAGTCTGATATTTGCATTACTTTCTGGGTTAATGCGCCATGAATTTAGCAGATTTAACAATGCTAAGTCTTTTTATCATCCCTCAGATAAAACAAATTGACTTTTATCCTCTTTATAACCGAATTGTTTTACACTCCGAAGAAATTCCATATCATATGAGGGTGTTGGTGCGAAGCCATGGCGGTTAAATGCTGGCACGTTACTGCAGCAAGCAGAGTAAATTCACGTCCCATATTCCCATGTGATAGCAGCAGTCTGAACCGGCGGGCGGTCGATACTCTGAGATATCCCTAGGGCGGACAATGCACAGCCTCCAGCAAACGATCTGTTTGTGCTGCAGGCCACCGTTATTGTTTCTGAGGGCTACTTCCACAATTACCTGCATATTGTTTCTTTCATACATGCATCGCTCGTCAGGGATATCCACATTCTACTTCGTGCCGTAAATACGAGCACGTCTAAAGCCTTAGGCCCCATTCACAGTGAACATTAAGTGTAACCACAACGTAAACTGATGTTTTACATTCACATGACTTCCTCTACCCTTATTGTTGATTACTGGGTATATAAAGGCTTATTACTTTCTCTACTACTTATAGTAAGTGGGGGAAGTATTGTATTCCACCCAAAAAATCGATACCGAGATTTCCCGGAAATACATGTTTTTGAGACCTCCTGAATCCAAAAAAAGCATTTTTGGAAACATGTCCGTGTGTGTGTCTCTGTGTGTGTGTGTGTGTGTGTGTGTGTGTGTGTGTGTGTGTGAGAGAGACTGTGTGTGTGTCTGTGAACAGCATAACTCAAAAACGAACAGTCGGATAAGCACCAAACTTGGTATTTAGGTTCAGTATCTTCCAGAGATGCGACACAAAGGTTTTCAAGAAAATCCCCCCAACCCAGATTACCCTTTACATGGAAGATTTTTCGAAAATTATAATTTTCTCAAAAATGGCTCTAACGATTTTGATGAAAATATCATATGTTTAAGATAATGTCATGAGAAATGAAATGTATATCTCGAATTTTCTGGGAATGTCTCCAAAAGTATTCTTCATTGTGAACGACTTTTGCATAACTGGTAAACCGTAAGAGATAGACAGAATTTTACTACACAAAAAATGTAGATCGCATTAAAATACACAACTTATGTCATATACATTTCTTTTGTTGAGTGAACCGTTTTCGAGATATTGCTTGTTATTTCCTTAAATTTTCCAATACTTATACTTTTTCTCAAATTCGTTATTCATTTTTTTTATGTCTTGGACATGCAAAGAGAATGGAATGCGCCACATAGCAACCAGCGTTAAAATATTTGACTATCGCTTAAAACCTACCATATTCCCCTTGTATCTACAAGAAAATTAGGAATAAGAATAACATCTCGATTAACATGAAGTAGATGGAGAATAAGCGTTTGTAAAAATAGTTTGTACAAGAGTATAGAATGAGAGTGTAACACATCAGATTTTTTTTCTATCTACTTCATTGTAATAAAGATAAACCTTTGCAGAAACACCTACGTTTCTTCACAAATGCAAAGGGAACAGCGATGCTCAAATGTTTAACAACTGGAAGCTATATGCTGGCCTTTAAATTTCATTACTCCTGCAGTCGCCAACAGCGACTAAATATCGAAAGTAAGTACTTTAAAAGAATGATGAAAGTATTAAACCATCAATAATGGATATCTCGGAAATGGCATGTGCCACAAAAAAAGTTATGTGAAGTAAATTGTGCGCTTTAAAGAGATCTACATTTCTTGTGTAGTACGTTTTCCTCTGTAGCTTAACGTTTACCAGTTATACAAGATAATACAAACTTTCTTTCGAATGGAGAGGACTTCAAAAGCTGTTTGCAGAAAATTCAAGATATACATTTTATTTGTAATGTAAATGTCTTTAATATATGGTATTTTAATCAAAATCATTAGAAGCTTTTTTGAGAAAACAAAGATTTTGAAAAATGTTGTATGTAAGGGGTAGTTGGGTTGGAGGATTTTCTTGAAAATCTTCTTGTTGCATTTTTGGAAGGTACTGAACTTAAATCCAAAGTTTGGTATTTATTGGCTTTTTGTTTTTGTGTTACGCGCACATACATGGACCTTTATTTTTTTTTTTTTTTTTTTTTTTTGGATTCAGGAGTCTCAAAACATATATTTCCGGTAAAATCTCGGAATCAAGCACGCGGTAGAGAAGGTATAAGGATACAGAATATGTCCGAATTATCGAGGAGTATGTGTAATGAATTCTATTATGAAAACTTTTATTTCAGTCATCTAATGATTCAACATAGTTTGACATTCAATTAATAATAAAGGAAAAATTAGAAAGCCAATACATTAATGTGGAAGAAGTGTGGATTTTCGACTGTAAGATCGACTTTTGACCAAAATTTTAGTTTGGGAGTCTTCCTTGAAAAATGCAGAGAAAAGTTTGGAGATGTAGGTCTGGTATTCATTGACTTAGAAAAAGCATACAGTAGTGTTGTAATGTACACTACAATAGAACAAAGTAAGGTATATTGTCTGGATCAGAAACGTGGATAATGAATAGGCAACAAGAAGGAAAATTATTAACAACAGAGATGGATGTTTGGTGAAGGGCTTCTCGAATCTCAAGAAGGTATAAAATTAGAAATACAAAAATTCGGGAAATTGTGGATGTAAAAAGGAACGTATTGTAAGTCATAGAAGAGAGAAGGCTAAAATGATTCGTCCATGTGAAAAGAATGGGAAACGATAGAATAGTAAGAATTGTGCTGGAGTTGAAAGCTGAAGGAAACAGTGGATGGATGGAGTCCGAAGAAACATGGTGTCTATAGGACTAACAGATGAAGTTGCAGAGGGTAGGGATTTACGGAGAAATAAAATTATGAATGGGTTGTAGGAAAACTACTGTATGGTAGATAATTCCTAAATAAAAATGAATAGATCACCAACGCATTAAGGAAGCATTTATAAGGGTTTGGTAGGAGCTGCAGAATTATTGATCAGCAGTCGGAAGTCCTGCAGAGATTCTCACGAGCTACTAGGTCGTCCACACGTGTGTTTGTACTAGCTACCTACCATCTCAAGGACTCTGCTAGCATTCCTCCGTGCTGTAGTAGGCGGTAACACATTAATCCAGCTTATCATTAGTACATGGGTGCCAAGTACTAGTTGAGGGCATATTAACAATCTAAGAACTTGCGTTAACATTTAGGAGTGCCGTAATTTATGGAAATTGTACGCCTTTAGACCAAAGTAGACATAATGGACATCCTACTCTACGGCTATAATCATCGGCATTATCAGTATTATTAAAGTAATACGTTTTTCTCAGCTACCTCCCTTTCTTTTTGCTGCAGAGAAACATAGACAACATAAAAATAAGAGGAGGAACTTGAGGACTAGACTTAGTATAATAATTCATATGAAATCATCACAATACTTATATAATAGTAATTTATGATATGGATATCGTAACACCTCGTATTACAATATGAAATTGGAAGATTGACAAACGAGTTTGATAACCAATGGAGTATTGTAATATTTAGTTACGATACGTTTATCTTACGACGTTTATCTACTTCAGTTACGTAATATAGATTTTTACTTTCTCTACTACGTATAGTAAGTAGAAGTATTGTATTCCACCCAAAAATCCAATACCGAGATTTCACCGGAAATATATGTTTTGAGATCCCCTGAATCCAAAAAAAGCCTTTTTTGGAAACACGTCCGTGTGTGTGTCTGTGTGTCTGTCTGTCTGTCTGTGAACAGCATAACTCAGAAACGAACAGTCGGATAAACACCAAACTTGGTATTTAGATTCAGTATCTTCCAGGGATGCGACACGAAGGTTTTCAAGAAAATCCCCCTACCCCAGGATACCCTTTACATGGAAGATTTTTCGAAAACTTTAATTTTCTCAAAAACGGCTCCAGCGATTTTGATTAAAATATCATATGTTTAAGATATTTTCATGACAAATAAAACGTATATCTTGAATTTTCTGGGAATGTCTACAAAAGTATTCTTCATTGTGAGCGACTTTTGCATAACCGGTAAACCATAAGAGATAGAGAAAATTTTACTACACAAAAAATGTACATCGCGTTAAAATACACAATTTATGTCATATACATTGTTTTTATTGAGTGAACCATTTTCGAGATATTGCTTGTTATTCTCTTAAATTTTTCAATACTTATTTTCTTAAATGGGAATTCGTTATTCATTTTTTTTCTTTGATATGCAAAGATTATTAATCTGTGGCAAAGGGAATGGTGCTGCACCTAGCAACCAGCTATTAAGAGATATGTATGTGCTGAAAGGATACTGTTTTTCTATATTGCCCTTGTAAATATATATTCCCCTTACATCTACAAGAAAATTAGCAATAAGATAGAATCTGCAAATGTTTATCTCGATTAACATGAAGTAGATGGAGAATAAGCGTTTGTAAAAATAGTTTGTAAAGGAGTAGAGAAAGTCATGTAAGTGTAACACATCAGAATTTTTTTGGTAAATTACATTTTTATTTCAGATGTAGTTTTAGGAATCACTGAATTAGTACACTACATTGCTACATAGTTGACTAAAATACTACATATGAAACACATTTGCATGATAAATAAAATGCCTATCTTGAATTTTCGGGGAATATCCTATCAATATCCCTTCATTCGGAAGGAATTTTGATTATCTGTATAACTGGTAAATGTGAAAATATAGACGAAAACGTACTACACAAAGAATGTAGAACACTTTAAAACACACAACTTATTTAAAATAAGTTTTTTTTGCGGCATAAGCCCTTTCTGAGATATCCTTTATTAAAGCTTAGAATTGTTCATTTTTGTCATTCTCTTAAAGTATTGTCAACATTCAGCCGTTTCTCGCGATTGCATGGAAACAGTACGAAAGGCCGGCATATAGCGTCCAGTTCTAAGACATTTGACTATCGTTATTCCCTTTGTATCTATAACGAAATGTGTGTGTAGCTATTTCTGCAAAGGTTTATTTGGATTAAAATGTATTGGATAGAAAAATAAGCTTGAGTAAGAATAGCGTACCTACTAATAAACGATAGAGGGCAGGAAAATTCATTTGAATGTAGGTATCACATCAGATTTTTTTATACTTGTGTCCTACAATTGACTCTCCTTGGGTTTTCCAGCAGTCCACCCACCGATAGCTCCTTGAACGTATATAAGATAATCTGGCAGTCTCACCAAACGCCTGGGAGAAATCTTTCCAGGGTGCAAATTCCACGGTCCTGCCGCAACGCACCAACTGCCGTCACTTGGTCCTGCATCTCTGAAATACATAAAATGTTGAAACCACGAAAAAAAAAAAAAAAAAAAAACATGGTCGCAGTAGACGGTCCGACGGGAACGCGAGCCTCTCATGTTACCATGGAGCCAACTCGCTCTTTGATCAGGATAATTAATGAAAAATTTCGCTCTTGGCTGGGTATTTTTGGGTGGAATACAGTAGTTTTCCTCTTCTTGCTGTTTGTAAGTAGTAAAGGCAGTAAAAAGTATTCTGCACTGAACCCAAATAATCCTCGATGATCCGTTTTTAGAATTCCATTGGTAAAACACGCCCGGCAGTCATGCAAGCATCCAGCTAGCATATTCCACGAATACGGACAGAAATCAATCGTGCACAGCGAGTTGGCTGGACTTTTTGGTATAATTTTGCAGTTTCCTTTCCCAAATCGTGAAGCTATGAGCACTGTCAGGAGGGGAGAGACAGGCGGATCGATTTCTGTGGAGGAAGAAATTAATTAAGTTGGTCTTCATCATCGTGACGCCCCAGCAGCCAGTACCTGCTCCATGTGGGTGGCCTGACCATCATCGTGCCTTTAACCTCGCCAGCTCCGGGCGTCTGTCACGCAGAAAACTCCGTCTTCTGTCGTAGGTAGCTCTCGTCTTCCACAATGTAACATTGTATGCTAGATAACTGGATGCTAGGTCATACGTTTTTACTTTGTCTACCACGTACGTAGTAGGTAGAGAAGGTTTTGCATTCCACCCAAAAATTCGATACCGAGATTTCACTGGAAATACATGTTTTGAAGTCCCCGAATCCAGAAAAAAGTTTTACTCTCTCTCTACCGCGTACATAGTAGGTAGAGAAGGATACTTCTCTATCTACCCAAAATATCCGATACAGCGATTTCACTGGAATGCACGTTTTGAGGTCTTCGAATCCAGAAAAAAAAAATTTTTAGATGGTCAGTTTGTGTGTCTGAACAGTATAACTCAATCAGTTTAATACCAAACGTATTTAAATTTAGCATCTTCCAAGGATGCGACATGGAGATTTTCAAGAAAATCCCTCCAGCCTAAACAACCCTTTACATGGAATTTTTTTCAAAAATGTTGATTTTGGCAAAAATGGCTCTAGCAATTTTGATTAAAATACCATATGTTTAAGATATTTTCGTGGAAAAATAAATGTTTATCTTGAATTTTCTGGAAATAGCCTCTGAATGCCTTTTTATTCTGAATGACTTTTGTACAATTGGTAAACCTTAAGAGAAAGACAAAATCGTAATACACAAGACTTGTAAATCTACGAGGGCAGTCCCAGAAGTACCCGACCTGATGTATAGATAGTGGTTGTTGTTTCAAACAAGTGACTGTGGTAGAAAGTACCAACGTTATAAAGCTTAAGTCTGAAGTTTGATGATGCTACGTCGTTTAGTAATGGTTTGGCAGCCATAATAGTGAACTCTCAATTTGTAAACATGGATAAAACTTATCATCGTTATGTCATACAATACTTTCATTTGAAAGGTCTTAGTCCAACTAATATTAAAGCTGAGCTAGATTCTACTTTGGGGGAGTCTGCTCCTTCGTTTACAACAGTAAAATATTGGGTGGCAGAGTTTAAGCGAGGCCGCACGAGCTGCCAAGACGAACATCGCAGTGTCAACCAAATGAAGTAACCACCCCAGAATTGTGAAGAAAGTCCACAAAATGGTATTGTATGACCGTTGACTGAAATTGCACGAGCTAGCAGACATCATAGGCATTTCACAAAGTGATGTGCATCGCTTACTAACTGAAAATTTAGACATGAGAAAGCTATGTGCAAGATGGGTGCCGCTTTTCTCACAATGGAACAAAAGCAGCATCGTGAAGATATTTCAGTCGAGTGTTTGACGATGCTTCGCTGCAATAAAGCAGAGTTTTTTCGTCGATTCATAACCATGGATGAAACATGGATCCATCACTTAACACCTGAGACGAAGGAACAGTCAAAACAGTGGATTGAAAGGGGAGAATCGGCTACAAAGAAGCCGAAGGCAGTTCCATTTGCAGTCAAGGTCATGACGTCGGTTTTTTGGAATGTGTGTGGAATAATTTTCGTTGATTGTCTTAAAAAAGGAAAAGCAATCAATGGCGAGTATTAAGCAAACTTATTGCAGCGTTTGAATGACGAATTCAAGCAAAAACGGCCGCATTTAATGGAAAAGAAACGTTTGTTTCATCAAGACAATGCACCAGTTCACACATCCATTATCGCTATGGCCAAAATCAATGAGGTTAAAATTCGAATTGCTTCCTCATGCACCACATTCTCCAGACGTAGCCCCCTCTGATTATTTTCTGTTTCCAAAGTTGAAGAAATGGCTCGGTGGTAAAACATTTGCAAACAATGAAGAGGTGGAGTCTGCAGTTGATGGCTATTTTGCAGAACTCGACGGTTCTCACTATAAACAGGGTATCGAAGCTGTTGAACATCGCTGGGAAAAGTGTATCGAGCTGAAAGCAGACTATGAAGAGAAATAAACATGTTTTTCCCCAAATGTTTGTGTTTTCTTTGTTAGATCGGGTACTTTTGGGACAGCCCATATTTTAGCACAGTATTTATGTATTATAACTTTTTTTTGAGTTAACCATTTCAAAGATATCCCTTTGTACTTACAAGGAAATATGTAATAAAACCAACTCTTCACATTTTTTTTCTCGATGAAGTAGATGCTGAAGTCGATTGAAGAAAACTCTTTTGTAAGAATAGTTTGTTGAATGGGTGGAGAAGTAATGTGAATGTAACAACGGATTTTTTAAATATACTTTTGCACCCCTATTAGTGTCTCCGGTATAAAGAGATTCGACCTTCAGATTAAGAGGTTAGCTGGCTATCCGCTAAATCATGAACATGCTTTAAAACTTTCGTTATGCCGACCTTTTGTTGGCGTAATTGCAGTTTCTTCAATTATCTTGAATAATTGCTGCTACAAATGAAGAAGGAAGAGTTAAGTTGAAGGTGAGAGTCTGAATATCGTTGCTGCATCCCTAATAAGACGGTTTTATATTAAGTTTTGTTGTCCCTTATGGGCTGGTGAATAATTAATTACGGATTTAGAAGAAGACAACTCTGTCCCACTCCCAAAGGACAGAGAAAGGAATAGAAGAAGATACGCTTGTTTAATTGAAATCGAAACTTGCTTTTCAGTCTTCCCCACCACAAAGTGCTCTTCTCATTCCTTCCCTAGCTGTTTCTCTACGTGATCTAAAAGCACTGAGTTGCTCATAAAATATTTAATTAGGGACTTTATCGGTAATAGTATCTTTATCGAAATGCAATTATATTGTAAAAATTGTTGATAGGTAACGGAATAATATTCAATAAGGTCTTGGTGCATATATTTTGGTTCTTTTTACTTCTGACTTCTTTATAAAGGAAGCTGCATGAAAAAGGAAAATACGTATTCGTTATTAACTGTTCTTTCACTCAATCCGTATGTAGTACAAGGTTGGGGATTTGAACCTCGGAACTTTCGGATTTCGTCCACTTACTCTAACCAACTGAGCTACCAGATACCAGGCGTATTTATAAAGTAAGACTGTTTTAATATTTTGCCGCTGCAGTCGCTATTGTCACTTTGTGTTTTCCTGTTGTTAGAGCGTTTTGAAGCGTTCAAAACAAACGAATGATCCACCGAATGTGAAGTCTGATCAGTGATTCGTTTTTTGAATGCGAGAAATGTTACGCTAGCAAACATTCATCGCCAATTGTGAGGTTTATGGGGGACAATGAGTGACAATTCCCGGCCACACACAGCCAAACAAAGTCAAGATCTGATCGTATCATTTGGTTGGGAAGCGATATAATATCGATTTTTTCGACGTCTTCCCAGTAATTCTCTTTCCAGACAAGATCAGGTTTTAATATTCCGACTGAGAATGGGCCATACCAAGATCACGCACAGTTATCTTCTTTCAAAGGACCAACCACCCACCTCCCACCAGTGTAACATACTGTTAACGACGAAACACATAATCGTGGAATGTCCACAATACGATCAATGGAGACAACACTATCAGATACCCAGTGATTTACAAATAGCACTCAACTATTCGATGTATCTTAGGATAGTTGAATTTTTTAAAAGCATAAATTTATATAAAAGTATATAATGTTCACTCAATTTCATTAGAGTGTCACAATTTTATACTAGTTCATGTAATGGTTCCACCTTGCCAGTATGTTAAATAACCTCATTGTTTTATTAAATATTTATTTTGTAAAAAAATTGTAAAGTTGCGATGTGACTAATATGTTAAGGTATAAACTTTGAAAAAAAATCCACCACCCTCTCTACAGTCCGGGTTTGGAACCAAGCGGTTTTCATGTTTTATTTAATCTGAAGAAATTCCTTGGTGGAAAACATTTCACATTCTACCAGGATGTGAAACAAGAAGTGCAGACTTGGCTTTCATCACAGGCGGCATCATTCTTTGACGAAGGCATACAAAAACTGGTTTCCCTTTATGACACTGCCTGAATAACGGCGGTGACTATGTGGAGAAGTAGTGTAAGATGTACGGTAATGAATGATAAAAATAATGTGTTGCTTTTTTTTTAAAAAAAAACATCATTGGTAGTTTAAAAACACGCCTCGTGTCACCCTGTGGTGTACCTGAAAAAAATGCGAAGCACTTGGGGAATTTGGTGTCGTGCCGACATGGTGCCATGGTAGCTTGTGTGAAGAACATTAATTACCATTGATATAGGTACCTAATATTTGATTAAACTGTGAAGCCGGGAACTTAAGTAACATAAGATATTATAAGTCGCCATTGGGGTATGTCACCTCAAAATAACTCGTATCTCCTTGTGGTTTACCGGAAAAAATGCGCATGAGTTGGGGAAATTAGTGTCATGCCGCAATATTGTCATGGTAGCTTATTTGGTTAGAGTAACCAGACGGAAACCGTAAGGTCCGTGGTTCAAATTCCGGCTATGGTGCTGAATTTTTCAGTCTGATTCTACCATTAGCATCCATGTTTTGCACTGAACACCTCTGTTTGTTACTATAGCGACAGACCTATTTTTCTAGTGCTCTCCGCGCTTACAGCTTTGTGTAAGTTGCTGATGGGGCGTCTCACAAAATCTCATCACTGCAAACTCTTATTAGATTCAACACGAGATACGTATAAGGTAACTTTTTTCGACGATAGTGTTTTTTACTTTCTCTACTACGCATAGTAAGTAGGGGAAGTATTGCATTCCACTCAAAAATTCCATACCGAGATTTCACCGGAAATACATGTTTTGAGGCCTCCTGAATCCAAAGAAAAGTATTTTTGGAAACATATCGATGTGTGTGTGTGTGTCTGTGAACAGCATAACTCAGAAACGAACAATTCAATACTTAGCCATTCTTTTAAAGTCCTGTCAACACTCGATTGTTTCTCTGGATTCCATTGAAACAGTATGGAATTTTAAGGCAGCATATAGCATCCAGTTCTTTAAACTTATTCGAATTAAAATGAAGTAGATACAAAAATAGACTTTAGTAAGACTAATTTGTATACCCACTAATAAACGATAGAGGGTAGAGAAGCTCACGTGAATCTATTACATCAGATTTTATTTTTAGACTTTTGTTTGGTTTTCCACGTAGTTCCCAGCTTTGGAACACGTTTTCCTCGCCTTTGTTAGAGCTTGGAAATTCTCTTAGGATAGAGCTCCGTTTCGCACTGCGGAAATAATGACGAACTGCTTTCTTAATGTTCTCTATCGTTTCTTAGCTGGCCTTGTATGCCTTCACAGCATATTGGGGGCTGTAGGCGGGATACGGAAGTTACACTCGGTTCTTCTTTAATGATCTCATCCATTCTTTCCTTGTTGCGTTCGTTAAGAGCAGTCTGCCGACGGCCACTACAACGCTGATCTTCGATGCATGTTTCTCCATCTTTGGCATGTTTTCTCCATCTTCTTACACTTCGGCACCGCAAACATCTAAGTATTAGGGATGTGAAAAACAGTTTTTCCGTAACGGTTATAACTGTCGAGTTACAATGCATTAACGTTGCATCTAACGGTTATCAGATCGTATTTATTTTCATGGTTATGCGAGGCGGATTGATAAGTCCATGACTTCGACAAAAGATAGCGTTAAAATCACAGGTTTCTTGTTTGCACCCAAGTCTTACATCTATTCTAGGTATAATCGCAGAAGTTCGTCGTCATTTGTTTCTTAGAACATTGTTGAGAGCGTCTAAAATAAGCAGATATGTGTTGCTTTGTAGAAAATGGAGAAAAGTGAATTTCGTGTTCTGATAAATCACTACCTTTTGCGTAGTGCGACTGTGAAGGAAACAGAAGAAAAACTGAACAAGTATTATGGGGACTCTGCTCCACCATATGACATGGTTCACAGAATTTCGATGTGGCCGTTCGAGATGCCGTGCGCACAGGATGGCCGGTTGAGGTCACAACAGAAGACAAGGTAAACAAAGTTCACGATATTGTGTTGGAAGACCAAATGAAAATCCGTGAGATAGCCAAGACCGTAAACATCTCAACTGAATGGGTGTATAACATTCTGCACGAATTTTTGGGCATGAGAAAGCTGTCAGCAAGATGGGTGCCGCAACTGCTCACAGCTGAGAACAAGCGGAAATGCGTGACAACTTCACAGAGATGTTTGAACATGTTACAGCGCAACCCAAATGAGTCATATCACGGTTGATGAAACTTGGATCTATTACTATCAACCTGAAACCAACAAAAATCAAAGTAGTGGATTTCCTTCGGAAAACCTGCTCCAAAGAAAGCGAAAACCATTTTGTCGGCAGGTAAACCATAGCAGTTGTCTTTTGGGATTCACAAGGGATGATAGACATCTACTACCTGGAAAAGGGTAAAAGGATCACAGGTTCATATTATGCCGCAATGCTCGATCTGTTTCACAAGGAATTGTTAAAGAAACGACCCCATTTGGTGAAGAAAAAGGTTCTCTTTCACCAGGATAATGCACCCGCACACAAGTCAGACATTGCCATCGCAAAATTTGTGGAACTGGGCTACGAACTGCTACCTCACCCACCATATTCTCCAGGTTTGGCTCCGAGCGACTTCTTTCTCTTCGCAAACCTGAAAAGTTGTTTCGCTGGGAAGAAATTCACGTCCAGTGAACCCATCATGGCAGAAACAACTTCATATTTTGCAGACTTAGAAAAATCATACTTTTTGGAAGGTTTAAAAAATTGGAGAAACATTATACAACGTATATTGAATTAAAAGGAGACTTTGTTTATATATAAAATTGATTTTTTAAAAAAATTGCTATTTTCTTTAAAAAGTCACTGACATAAATCCGCCCTCGTATGCTCGCAGTTAAATTACATTGTTATCAGAAGCGATTAGCTGTAACTATGTTTCAATATGAACGATGTCGATGCAGACTTACTTTGTTATTTGATGCAATTAAAAAAAGAAGCTTCTCTAACTGTGTCAACACTTTTGATTACTGCGGTGGTTTATAATCGCAAATCGCATTCGTACGTGCTCCTACATTCCTGCATATACACAGTTTGTACAGGTGAATATGGGATCCTAAATACAAACATCACGTGATACAGACATAGCAAAGGAAAATGTATCACTATTGTCAACATCAACATGACTAAAATTAAGCATATAATAACTTAAATATTCTCGTAGGACGTTAGATAAAACATAGTAATGACATTTTGAAAGGCGATGTTGCTAGAGAAGAAAAACGTTTAACGCCCAAAAACACAATGTCTAACATCACAAAAAGATGTAAATAATTTCTGTTCGTTACATATCTGTAGCAAAGCGGATAATTAATAGGCATTTTCCTCGCTAGATGGTATATTAGATCGACAATGCAGAGACAATGAATGTCACCCATGCCCGGTAACCGTCTCCGTTACTTTAGTAACAATTAATGGGATAAATAGTTACTATCTTCGTTACTCTGGTAAGCATTATTGGGTAACTAGTTATTTGTATTCGTTACTTTGGTAACCGTTAATGGGTAACTAGTTTTTGCCTCCATTACTTCTGTGGGATAGGAAAGGACTAGAAGCGGAGGGTACTTAGCACCTCGGCCTGTGCAGATCTTTTTTGCCTAGGCCCCTGAATGTCGTCCTTCGTGGACTAGTGGTACCGTGCTAGCCTCTAGTTCTCAATGTCGCGGGTTCAATCCCGGCGAAGGGCGATGGATTTTTTCGGGCGTAAAAATCCTTGCATGGCTTCCTTCGGAAGGGAAGTAAAGCCGGTGGTCCCGTGTCGTAGATTTACGGCACATAAAAGAACCTCAAGCCTGATAAAGAGACCTCTGATCAAAATTACCGGTCTTTCACGCCCAATATAGAATGGAACGCTAAGGACCATAGTAGTTAAAGAGTGTCCATAAATACAACTCAATTCAATTTAGGCCCCTGAAGGGGCGTTCCTAGGAGGGAGGGATGAGGTGAAAGGAGAAGAGACAAGAGGGCGGCCGGACTAGGAGGCACGACAGGCAGAGGGCAGATCCCCCTACTATTTAGAGGTTTGAACACCCCAGTGGGAGCTGGTGCAGCCGGCTCTCCTACCCCCCTGTGCGCTTTCACATCTCCTGGGGGGCCGGAACCAGGAGACCGCTCGCAGTCCGGGGGACGAAGAAACATTTTCCTCGGAGCATCATTTTCCCCTGCCATGTACAAGCCGAGACCTCCTGCCGACACTTGCACCCTAAAAGAAACCAAGCAGATAAAGGTGAAGCGAAATGAGAATGGAGATGAAATGGAGGGACAGGAAATTCGGGGGATGTAAAGA
The DNA here is from genome assembly GCA_030765065.1 of Deroplatys truncata. NCBI lineage: Eukaryota > Metazoa > Arthropoda > Insecta > Mantodea > Mantidae > Deroplatys > Deroplatys truncata. The sequence goes on from CM060989.1 coordinate 45,708,805, forward strand.
TCCTTTCCAGCATCCTCCTGCGTTCGGGTAAACCCCCGAAAAAAAACCATAGATCAGGAAAATTTGCCATGGGAATCCAGTGCAAGAACCCCCGAATGCAGACCACGGACGTTACCGCCTGAGCCACCCCGCTCAGTATTACTTCTGTAACCGTTACGTTGTTTTCTGCCCATACCTATTCAATAAGCATGCTGAAATCTTGCGAATTTCTGCGCCGGAGATTACCTCACAGCATTCTGACGGAATGAAACATCAGTTGCAACCATTTTGTAATACCTAATAATAGTTAAGTGATAGAAGCCAATGATGTCATAAGTTGATCATGGTCTGCGCTATAGTCTATACAATTTGACGTTGTGTTTTATTTCACGTAATTCATGTGGTGTAAATGTATCTATTTGCTAAAATGTTTACGTTCCACTCGGCAGTAGCTCGCGTACCATAGGCTGAGAACCCTGGTGTTAGCAATTAGATTTGTACATAACCGTTTATTAATTTTAAGCGATAAATTAAACATACTTTTCCGAAATGTAGTTTTTGGGGTACTTCCTGTAAGAGGTTGTCATGTTAGCAATTTGAAGCAACATACAGTACTAGCCACGGACAAACTAATACAATAATTCATTAATGTAATAAGATATCTAATTCACAGCTTCTCAGCATCAATACATTAATAATTTCTTTCTTTAATATTTTTGTTCTAAGTTTTACGTGTTATGTATTTTCTTTGATAATATTCTACTATACTAATTAAGATGATGTTAAAACACATATGCATAATGTACACATGGTAGAGAACAAGTATATAACGTTATAACATATAAAATTGAATTTGAGAGGGAAAGGCCATTGTTGGCTATATAACCAGTAATATAAAATTACGAGAAATGCGGTATATCTACATAACCATATACGGAACCTTGGATTCATAATTAAGACGATGGGAGTCTGTGAACATACATATGTAACATAAACTGTTACTGGGCAGTAGCACCAATCAGGTACATTGATACAAGCCTGTTATTCAAATACGTGCGTTAATTAAACGGTTGGATGGAACGCTAACAGAAGCTTGTCAGTGTTCAAGCAGGAAGCCCGTGTATAAACTCGTCTTTGAATAGACGCTAAAACTACATATTTAAAATCTACCAGTTATACATACGAGTATTTTAACATAACAAAGGTGACAGTGAATTGTGAATATAATATTATGTGGTTTACCTAAAATACAAGTTAAATAACTAACAGAATATGTGTGTGCAAAATATTTTAACCTTCTCCATATCCAACCCTGACAAGACACAAGTGCTCTCGACACAAATACAGCAGCCGTGGCATAATTATAAAATTAGAATTACAACATACTAACACACGTAAGAAATACAGATACACGATCATCAGATTCCAGTCTACGAGAACCTAAAGATACATCACAGGAGTACGGGCATCACGACGACCTACAGGTACGTAACACAGCATCCATCAACATCAACGTAGTGGGTCCTACCAATGTGTCTTTGTTAAAGGAAATACATATAAACCTTGAGGATTAACAAGTCTTCATTGTGCGCAGGTGTTCAGTTCTGTCTTTCTTGGTATTGTCTACGCGAATACATTTTAAGCTTTAAATGGAATCAGTGTCCTTCGTAAACGTCGAGTTAGATGCTAAAACATAAGGTAAACTTGCGTCACTATGCTATATAAGAATTGTGTTGCAAAATCCTTTCGGCCTGTCTTCTTTTCAGGAAGTTGTTCCTTCTCAACCATCTGTTTGTCTTTCTCTACGGATAGTTGGATGCGCGCGTAGGTAAAAGTTGTCCAACGTGAATTCGGGCGTACGTTCAGCCCATCTGGCGTTTTAGCTGATTTCACGCAAAAGATTCAGTCATCGCAATTAATGTTTTTCATCCTAGAGAAAGCTGTCTTTGAGTTGTCCCTTATACCCAATATGGGAGATCACGGACACAAATGGTCATGCCCATGGCGGGTTTCGAACCCGCAACCCTTTACGCCACAGAGTGTCGAAGTCAGACGCCCTAGCGATAAACTGTACACTAAGGTGCAAAACGTCTTGTAGATATACGGGAGCAGATCGAAAGTCAGTGACTTTTTAAACAAAATAGCAATTTTTTTCCAAATAAATCAATTTTATTTCTCAACATAGTCTCCTTTCAATTCAATACGCGTTCTCCAACTTTGTTTACCCTTCCAAAAAATATGATTTTTCGAAGTCTGCAAAATATGAGGTTGTTTCTGCCATGATGTGTTCACTGGACGTGAAATTCTTCCCAGCGAGCCAATTTTTCAGGTTTGCGAAGAGGAAGAAGTCGCTCGGAGCCAAATTTCGAGAATATGGTGGGTGAGGTAGCAGCGTAGCCCAATTCCACAAATTTTGCGATGGCAATGGCTGACTTGTGTCGGGTGCACTATCCAGTGAAAGAGATCCTTTTACTTCACCAAATGAGATCGTTTTAACAATTCCTTGTGAAACTGATCCAGCATTGCGTAATAATATGTACTTGTGATCGTTTTACCCTTTTCCAGGTAGTGAATGCCTATCACCCCTTTCGAATCCCAAAAGACAGCTGCCATGATTTTTCCTGCCGACGGAATGGTTTTCGCTTTCTTTGGAGCAGGTTTGCCGAAGAAAATCCACTGCTTTGATTGTTGTTTGGTTTCAGGTTGATAGTATTTGATCCAAGTTTCATCTACCGTGATATAACACCGCAAAAACTCATTTGGGTTGCGCTGGAACATGTTCAAACATCCTTGTGAAATGGTCACACGATTGCGCTTGTTCTCAGCTGTGAGCAGTCGCGGCACCCGTTTGGTGACAGCTTTCTCATACCCAAAAATTCCTGCAGAATGTATACACCCGTTCACTCGAGATGTTTACGGTCTTGGCTATCTCACGGATTTGTACTCGGCGGTCTTCCAACACAATATCGTGATCTTTGTTCACCATTTCTTCTGTTGTGATCTCAACCGTCCGTCTTGTGCGCATGGCATCTCTTGTGCTCGAACGGCCTCATCAAAATTCTGTGAACCACCTGTGAACCATGCCATGTGATGGAGCAGAGTCTCCATAATACTTGTTCAGCTTTTCTTCCGTTTCCTTCACCGTCTTACCGCGCAAAAGACAGTGCTTTATCAGAACACGAAATTCACTTTACTCCACTTTCCACGAAGCAACACACATCTGCTTATTTTAGACTCTCTCAACAATGTCCTATAAAACAAATGACGACGAATTTCTGTCATTATACCCAGAATAGATGTAAAATTTGGGTGCAAACAGGAAACCTGTGATTAGAACACTATCTGTCGGCAAAGTCCTAGACTTATCACTCCGCCCTCGTAGATATGTAGCGGCTTCAGTTGATACTGAAATGTCAAAACTTCGCTCCCCCCTTCCGTTGAATGACAGCTTGCTTGATGAGCATTTGTCAACAGATGATGGTGAGGCCACGGTTATCTTTATCAGAAAGGGGAGAAACATTTGGCACTTAAGCTCACGGTCGCCTATTGTGCTTCTAGAAACCTCCAGGAAAAAGGGTTGAAGAGAGGGCACAAAGAGGATTAGATCCGAGACGGCAGGCTCGGACACAGGCGGGATTCCTAACGTCTCCAGATATTACATCCTGACGCCGGTGGGATACCTCCCCCACTAGCTAGAGGTCTCAAAGCCGAAGGCTAGATAGTTCCCAAAAGATAAACCCTACCGCCATAGGCCTCGTCCGCCGCCCACTCACTGATCCTCGGTAAGGGAATGGAATGACAGGAAATGGGGGAAACGAAAATTCTCGGCATTATAAGCGGTCTTCAGATTTATTTGGCCGTTGTCGCCAGTAGGTTGTCTGCGCATGATGTCAATACTTTGAAGCGAGTTTATCACCAGTGACTCTGGCAGAGAGCTAGCGAAAGATGAGTGGAAGGGGTGGATGTCAACAGTTTCGAGGTCAACTTAGTGAAATGGAACTTGTATCGTATCTTTCCAGCATTTATATTTGGAACTTCTTTTGCTTGCGTCTCGCAAACTCGCAATCTCAGCATGTATGCCGATAGGTTACTCAAATCATTGGACGGTTTTTGTAGCGTAGCGTGGCACTCAACCATGCAAATTCTGTGATCGGTTGTCACTTCCATCTCGCGTGCAAGGAGCGTGCAAAATGTCTGAGCGAAAATCAGTTCTTCACCGCCGCAGTGCATCAACCTGTTTAAAGAACTAATGTTGGTGGTAAAGAACGAATAAGTCCGAATACGTTATAATCCACCCCGCATTCACCTACCAATCAGGGAAATCTGCGAAAAAATCATAGATCTGAGTGGCCCGCCAACGGGAATCGAAACTGGGACCTCCGGAATGTGAGCCTCACATGTAGCTGCGAGCCATCTCGTTTGGTATGATGTGCCCATAGGAACTTTCCCAATAATCTCTTGTGATAAGCAAGGCCGAAGAGTTAACTTAAGTCTCCTCTAGACTATATTCTTTGCTTGAATATCCTTTTACTTTCTCTACTACGTATAGTAAGTAGGGGAAGTATTGTATTCCACCCAAAAATTCGATACCGAGATTTCACCGGAAATACATGTTTTGAGACGCCCTGAATCCAAAAAAAAGCATTTTTGGAAACATGTCCGTGTGTGTGTGCGTCTGTCTGTGAACAGCATAACTCAGAAACGAACAGTCGGATAAACATCAAACTTGGTATTTAGGTTCAGTATCTTCCAAGGATGCGACACGAATCGTTAGAGCGATTTCTCAAAAATGGCTCTAACGATTTTGATTAAAATATCATATGTTTAACACATTCTCATGAGAAATGAAATGTATATCCCGAATTTTCTGGGCATGTCTCCAAAAGTATTCTTCATTGTGAACGACTTTTGCATAACTGGTAAACCATAACAGATAGACACAATTTTGCTACACAAAAAATGTACATCGCGTTCAAATACACAATTTATGTCATATACATTTTTTTTTGTTGAGTGAACCGTTTTCGAGATATTGCTTGTTATTCCCTTAAATTTTCCAATACTTCTAGTTTTTCTCAAATTCGTTATTCATTTTTTATGTCCTGGACATACAAAGAGAATGGAATGCGCCACATAGCAACCAGCTCTTAAAAGATTTGACTATCGCTTAAAGGCTACCAATTCCCCTTGCACCTACAAGAAAATTAGTAATAAGATTAACATCTCGATTAACATGAAGCATATGGAGAATATGCCTTTGTAAAAGTAGTTTGTACAAGAGTAGAGAAAGTCATGTGAGTGTAACACATCAGATTTTTTCCTAAGCAATCAGATGAAAGACAAAAGTGTAGCTTAAGACTAGCTTTCGAGTGTGTTTTTATATGCGCAATTACGAAAATTAAGAACCTTCTTCACAGCACAATTGATTATGTAACATTCCTAAAGCTATTTAACTCTATAAACAGAAGTCATCAGCATTACTTATGTATATAGAAAGGTTTCCTGACAAGTAGTGTTGTGGCAGACATAAGTTATGGTAGAAATTTAGGACACAGTCCAAATAAAAGGACAACTTGATAATAACAATTATATAACTGCCCATCAACTGTCAATTTAAAGGATTCACAGTTTAGAGCATGCAGTAACCTCTGATAGTTGCCTTTAATAACACGCACTAGCGTGCAACTCGAACCCTGGAACTGGCTATTTTACCGTTTAACATATTGCAATCTTGTAGCTTGTGTCATTTCCTGCATCAGTTGGCACCCGATTAACCCAGTAAATAAATAAAATTAATGCTGCTACCTGACCAGGTTAGAAAAGAACCGAAAATCTGTTCAGACATTAGGAGCAGCGAGTGTCTGATCAAGGTTACATGAGGAGAGTCGCCAAGCGAGCGGGCGCAGACAACAGTGCAGCTCCGGCAGATGGTAGATCCCGACTGCCGAAAATAGCGGCTCAGCACTCCCAGGCACGGTATACCCTTTATATGTTTTAGCAATTGAATTCTAATGAATAGTATGAACATACTCAAATTAAACTAGCCATGGCTATTAAAATAAAAGAAAAAAGTCAACAGGCGATATCGAATTGCAGGCCATGTATTTGCTAGGAAGTATTAATAGCAGGCAAGGACGCTGTGTCTGTTTCTTCTTAGTACGTGCATGGTTAAATATACCATCAAAACTTAATCCAGTTAATTAAATTCGGCAGTTTAAATTTATGTTATGGTAGTGTCCACCTCCCGCACAAACAACTCAATGACAAAAGGTTTAAGAAAATTATATTTTAAATTTTGTGTGTTTTCCAAGCGGTTAACCGGGTGGCCTGCTCGTCTTCCGTGGTCTAGGGGTACCATACTAGCCTCTAGTTCCCGAAGTCGCGAAGGGATTTTTTTCGGGCGTAAAAATCTTTAGTACGGCTTCCTTAGGCTGGGAAGTAAAGCTGGTGGTCCCGTATCGTAGATTTACGACACGTAAAAGAATCTCACTCTGATAAACAGGCCTCTGAGCAAACAATTTCCGGCCTTTCACGGCCAGTATAGAATGGGACGGTAAGCACCACAGCAGTTAAAGAGCGTCCATAAATAAAACTCAATTTGAGTTTTGGGAGTGGGGAATCGTCATATTTACCAGCTTCACGTTTACTTCGTTGTATGTGTTAAGGGTTTCTGTATTACGTGAAAAATATGTAGCGTTTATGCTATTAAGTAACTACGAGACCATACAGAAGATACAAAGGTTTAAAATTTTACCTACTGTAATAATCTAAAGAATCTGTTGACATACATTTACATGACTTTCTCTACCCTCTGTCGTTTATTAGTGGGTATATAAACTAGTCTCACTAAATCTTATTTTTCTATTTACTACATTTTAATCCAAATACACTTTTGCAGAAATAGCTACATTCACATGTCGTTATAGATGCAGAGAACAGTGATAGTCAAATGTTTAAGAACTCGACGCTATACCTGGCCTTAAAATCCCATACTGTCTCAATGCAGTCGCGAGAAAAAACTGAATGTTGATAGGGCTTTAAAAATGGCTAAGTATTGAACAGTTCGAACCATTAAGAACGGATATCTCGGAAATTGCTGATACCACAGAAAAGGTAATTGAAAGAAATTGTGTATTATAAAGAGATCTATATTTCTTCTGCAGTACGTTTGCGTCTTTCGCCAAAAAAATTCAAGATATACATTTCATTTGTCATTAAAATATACTTCATATATGGTACTTTAATCAATGCCATTAGAGCCATGTTTTAAAAAATTAAGTATTCGGAAAATGTTCCATATAAAGGGTAGTTTGTGGTAGGGGGTATATTATCTTAAATATCGTTGTGACTCATCTTTAGAAGGTACTGGACTTAAAAGTTTGGTGTTGATCCGTTTTTGTGTTATGCTGTTCACAGACACACACACACCTTTTACTAAATGTTTTTTTGGAGTATTCAAGGGACCTGAAAATATTACTTCCAGTGAAATCTTGGTATCGAATTTTGGGTAGAATGTAATACCTTCTCTACTCACTATGTACGTGGGAGAGAAATTAAAGATTACTTCACCGTTCCAACCGATGATTGTTCTACCGCCAAAGGCTATGCAGCATTTCCGGAATTCGTATGACTGTCGAAGGGAGGTTAAGAAAGTCGGGCGTTCCGCCAATGTTTCACATGTTTTTGCGTGAATACCGGGATGTTTCATTCGTTATTAGGTATATTTGGGGCTGCATGAAGTTACAATTATAAGGGGTAAAGGGAACGGTTAATCATAAGAATATTCTTTGTACAATAATTTCATAAAGAACGTCTGGAGGTAAATGAAGTTAATTAAAACGTTATTCCAGTTTAAAAAGCTACACTGAAACGTCGAGTAAGCCAACAAGTTAATATATACACAGTCCAATCATAAGTTCTGTCCTCTATGCTTGTAGCTCTACAACAAATGGTATTGTTACGAGTTACCATTTGTTTATTCTAAACACATTTGCTTTGTGTAGCTCCTACATCAATAAATACGGAATGGGGTGCAAATGAAAACAGAAGTGCTGTCATAGCTCCTTATAAGTGTGGTAAGAAACCTACTGAAATTTTCAAGTTGTTAAAACAACTGGAAATTTCAATAAAATTTGTTTACCGTACTGTCAAAAGATACGTTGAATGTTCATCTATTGACAACTCGCCAATTCTGGCAGGCCACGTATATAAGGACTTTAGGAGTGTGAACGAATAAGAGAACGAATACGTCGAAACCCCTCCGGAAGCAAAAAAAATAATGGCCCGAGAGTTAAATGTATCCAACAAAGCCATGTCTCGGATTATCAGAGAAGACCTTCATATGAGAGCTTATCGACGGTCAGTGGTACATTTGTTAACCACGAACCTAAAGAAGATCAGGTACGAAAGATCAAAGAGGCTCTTACAGTGGCATGCTCAGAATGGTCAAGAAAATATCCTCTTCATAGATGAGAAAATTTTCACAGTGGAGAAGTACAATAAGCAAAATTATAAACCATGAGATTGGACAAGAGATAAAACTACTCAAATTTATTCAGATACCATCACATTTGGAAATATGGGAAAAGATCTTCATTCACTTCAACATTGAGAATGTTTTGAATTTTGAGATACCACCGACAGACCACTTAATGCAGTTGATCCATTTAAACAACAAGAGAAAAAATAGAAGTTCCCAAGGTTCTCCACAGATGGCAGCAAATTCAAGATCAAGTGTTTTCAAGACTTTTCAACAGAATGCAGACCAATTACATCATAAGAGAGAAGAAAGAAGCATGATGAGTGACCAACAGACAACACAGAGGGCAGCAACAGCTTTAGGTTCCAAGGTTTCCCAACAGAGGGCAGAAATAACATTTAATGAAAAGCTTCTTGGGGAGAGGGGAGAGGGAGATCCGTCAGTTGGATTCTCAGCTGAAGATGGGAGAAACATCTCTCGAAAGCGCTCCTGCGATAACATCTAGCGCACATATGTGATGGGAATTTACATTTTCCAACTCAAAAAATTTTAAATGTTACATAACGTCACTATAAATAATACTTCTGGTTTATCATAAAATTATAAAATATATGCACAGAGCTCAGAGGAAGCTAAAACATCAGTCCCCCGTGTCCAGAGAGGGCACCACTCAGCATCAGTGATGGTTTGGTGGGGCGTGTCACATCATGGGGTAACACCTCTCCATTTCTGCAAACAAGGAGTAAAAACAGGAGCCAGACGGTACTAAGAGGACATCATAGAGAGAGTTGTGAGACACTTGAACACCACACTCTTCAATGGAAGGCATTGGGTCTTTCAGCAAGACTCGAAGGCTAGAGCAACTCAAGCATGGCTCAGGGACAATGTTCCAGAATTCATTGCAACAGAAGACTGGCCCTCTGGCAGCCCAGATCTGAACTCACTGGACTATAGGCTTTGGGATATCTTGAAGAATAAGCCCTGTGCTAAACCTCACTCTAGTTTGGAATCTCTAAAACGAGATTTCATTAAAGCAGCACAGGAAATTCTTCCAGATGTCATCCATGCTGCAGTAGCAGACTGGCCTAACACATTAAGGTCCTGTGTAAAGGCCACAAGTAATCATTTTGAATGACTTATAGTGTAAGAAATGTTCATTGGCCACTGAATTAAAATACACTGCCGTTTGTGAAAATTGCAACATCAAGAAGGAAAGCCACGATTCAATGAATTTAATACCACAGGTTAGTACATGACAAGTAACAAATGATAAACTTTTCAAATCTATACATGACCTTTGAGCCCTAATATTCAGTATTTTATGTGGGCTCCATGCGCTGCAATTAGAGCTGCTATATGCCATGGCATTGAATCAAAAAGTTCTGAATAAGTTCCTGAGGGATTTCTCTCCACGCAGTTTTTATTCGACGCCAACGTGACACTGGTTACTTCAGGACCATGACGCATCAGGTGTCGACCAACCATATCCCAGACATGTTCGATGGGTGACATGTCAGGCGAACGTGCAGGCCAGCGAAGCAATGGTACCCTTCGCTCTTCGAAGAAGGCTTGTACATTCCTCGCAATATGTGGCCAAGCATTGTCCTGTTGAAATGTGGCCTGTGGAGATGCCTGAAGCAGGGGGAGTACCTCAGGCTCTACAACCACCGTTAGGTACAGGTTGCTGTTCAAAGTGCCCTCAATTCGTAGGAGGTGAGATCGGTTGTTGTAACCAATGGCGCCTCAAACCATCACATCTGGTATTTGTCCGCTATGCCGCTCAACAATGCAGCCCCCAGGTTGCGCTCACCACGGTACCGCCGGACACGTATGCGGCCATTACTGTAGGACACGTTGAAGCGTGACTCGTCCGAAAAGACTACGATTTGCCACTCAGCAACCCAGTGGCGGTGTTCGCGTGCCCATTGCAGTCGGAGGAGCTTGTAGTTTCTGGACAATGGGAGCCGACGTAATGGCATGCATGCAACGGCGACGAACCGCTGATGCAGACAAGTTCACACCTCTTGCAGTGCTCCAGCGTCGAGCTAACACTGTGGATGAAGCTGTATGATCCGTTATGGCCATGCGGACAAGATGACGGTCATCCCGTGGTATGGTTCAGTACCCGCTCTTCGCTGCGTATGACCTTCATCTATCCACTACATTCACACACGCGGCACAGTCGTAGCAGCATTCCCTGCACGAGCCGAAATGTCACGGTATGACAAACCCGCTTCCCGGAGACCGATCTTTCTGCCCCGTTCGAACTCACTCACATGCCGATATGGCTCCCTTTGACGTCGACGAGTCATACTGGCGCCTACTTTATTGTTTCCATCTTGACAGCTCTGCACTGACTACACTGACCTTGTCGGACCGAAACGAGAGGTGTACCCCATCTCTCTGCAAACCTAATCACTTATTGCTTGCATATTCTTCTACACTTCCACCAAGTTTAGAGTTATTCGGGAAATTCTTTCTTGGTGTTGCAATTTTCACAAACGGAAGGGTATATATGTTATATATTTTTGTGTCTTTTATTTTACGACATATCGCTTCTTAATCATAGGACAGAACTTATGACTGGACTATTTACATTCGTTTGAATGTATTTTAAAGGCAAATGTACTTATTCTCTGGCAGTTTTTTCTTTTTTAGCCTTGAAATGAGAAACCTTTGACACAACAGGATGAGCTAATGTAAACAGCGAAGCGCACTATCATTGGGATCATAAAGACTAGCCGCTCCCACGCTCCGTACAGGAATTCTAATGAAGTGTTAATTATTTTAAAAAGGGGAGTAGGAATGCATTATTGTGTCCTACTTGCGGAGTGTGCATCCTTGAAGCTATTTAGGGATGTCCAAATCTAACTCAGTTGAATAAGATGAGTGATTTGGGACTGCACATGAATGAGAGAATACGCATACGAGGGTTTGGTTTTTACTTTCTCTACCACATACTTAGGTAGAGGAAGTATTGCATCGCACACAAAATTTCGATATTGAGATTTCACGATAATACATTTTTACCGACCGAGGTGGCATCCCGATAGCGTGTGCGGCTCGCTTTCGGGAGGTCCTGAGTTCGATCTCCAAATACCACCCAATTTGACCAATGGGTTTTTCTTGGTTTCTCTGGGATCGGCAGGCGAATACTCAGGTGATTTCTTCCCTACCACGATTTCTCTTTCATTCTGCTCCCTTCTCATCTTGCAGGGTTCGGATTGGGTTGGACTCGGCGGGGCAGTGGTTCCCGATATCCATGGGAGATCGGATGTTCTCCAGTACCAACCATGAGTGAGAGTTGGTAGACGCATGCTAGATTGCTGTCGGCCCCACCGTGGTTTTGAATAGTTGATTTTACCGTATTGGTGCATCTACTGTTTACCCAGTGATACTGATATACCATAAACGGAGCGTGAAATAGATGCTGTTATTTTATAGGGTCTTTCAACAAGAGTGCCCTATCTTTGAACTTTAAAACACGTTCTATCCTGTTTTAGGATGACGCGCGTAAGTGGCGTATTCACTTCCATCCTCGCGTAAGCAGGAGGGCCTTTTTAGACTCAAGGTATTGGCCTCATGGGAAACCCTCACGGTTGGAGAGCCATTCGGCTGGCGCTAGCCCTGGTTTCTGGAGGGTTGGGGTTGGGCTAAGGTTCTTGCTCTGGTAGACCTTCGCTCAAACATGTGCTTCTAGGTGTCGTGGTGTATGACGGTGCCGGACAGATGGCACGGATGCATGCTCAAAGTAAAGTTCACCCCGTTGACACCAGAAGGCTGCTTGGTTGGTGGGTCGTTCATCGCCCTCTCTCGACGGCTCCAACAGTGGGACGGGTCTCAGCGCGTCTGTGTGGCCTGTAGTTCCTTTACTTCATCTCTTCTTCCTGGGGCGTGGTAGCTGCAATAGATGTATGCAGGTCGCAGCGCGCGAGCTGTCCCCCTTCTTGAATCACCCAAACACATTTTGCTCACTTAATAAAAAACGTTCTTAGAAAGAGCCCGTGCTGTGTTTGTGTGAACAGCATAACTCAAAAAAGAAATGCGGGATAAATACCAAACTTGGATTTTAAATTCAACATGTCAAAAAAGTGCAACACATAGCTTTTCAAGAAAAAATCCCCATCATAACTACCCTTTCTTTATATGGAAATAAGTTGCATTTTTTCTTTCCTGGAAAGTGATCTTAGCGATTGTAATTAAAATACCATATATTTAAGACATTTATGTGTATACTTTGGACATTGTGGGAATACCTGTGAAGTCATCTGCATTCGAAAGGGATTTTGTATAAGGGTACATAATATTTTAAATGGCTAGTCCTCGTTAATCTTCTTTCGCCATTCTGTATGATGTATTTGCCTTGAACACGTAATCTCTATGCTTTGGGCTTGAGAGAGACACTAGAAGGTGCTTCTAGTGTCACAACTACCACCTTCTTACTTCCTGTTCTTTCTTCATCATGCGCCTGATATGTGAGAGATAATCATATAACGTTAATTAATGTGGCGAATTATGCTAGTCCTACCCAGAAAATTTAATGTCGTATGTTATAAAACTGACAAACTTTGGCCAGTATATATACAAACATATAATGAGAAGCAGTTATTGTATTCCTAAATCTCAGCTACGAGGGCAGTCCCAGAAGTACCCGACCTGACGTATATATAGCGGTTGTTTTTTCAAACAAATGACTATGGTAAAAAGTACCATCGTTATAGCTTAAGTTTGAAGTTTGGCGATGCTACATTGTTTAGTAATTGTTTGGCAGCCATTAATACTGAACACTCTCAGCGAATTTGTGAACATTGATAAAATTGGTCATCGTTATATGATACAATACTTTCATTTGAAAGGTCTTAGTCCAACTAATATTAAAGCTGAGCTAGATTCTACTCTGGGGGAGTCTGCCCCTTCGTTTACAACAGTAGAATATTGGGTGGCAGAGTTTAAGCTAGGCCGTACGAGCAGTGGTCGACCAAATGAGGTGAGCACGCCAGAAATTGTGAAGAAAATCCACAAAATGGTATAGGATGACCGTGGACTGAAAGTGCGAGAGCTAGCAGACATCGTAGGATTTCAAAAAGTGCTGTACATCGCACACTAACTGAAGATTTAGACATGAGAAAGCTCTGATCAAGATGGGTGCCGCGTTTACTCACAATGGAACAAAAGCAGCGTCGTGAGGATGTTTCATTGGAGTGTTTGTGGATGTTTCGCTGCAATAAAGCCACGTTTTTGCGTCGATTCATAACCATGAATGAAACATGGGTCCATCACTTCACACCTGAGACGAAATAACAGTCAAAACAGTGGATTGAGAGGGGAGCATCAGCTCCAAAAAAGGCGAAGACAATTCCATCTGCAGGCAAGGTCATGGCGTCAGTTTTTTTGGGATGCGCGTGGGATAATTTTCATTGATTATCTTCAAGAAGGAAAAGCAATCAATGGCGAGTATTATGCAAACTTATTGCAGCGTTTGAATGATGAATTCAAGCAAAAAAGGCCGCATTTAGCGAAAAAGAAAATTTGTTTCGTCAAGACAATGCACCAGTTCACACATCCATTATCGTCATGGCCAAAATCAATGAGTTAAAATTCGAATTGCTTCCATATGCACTCTATTCACCAGACTTAGCCCCGTCTGATTCTTTTCTGTTTCCAGAGTTGAAGAAATGGCTTGGTGGTAAAAGATTTGCCAACAATGAAGAGGTGGAGTTTGCAGTTGATGGCTATTTTGCAGAACTCGACGGTTCTCGCTATAAGCAGAGTATCGAAGCTATTGAACATCGCTGGGAAAAGTGTATCGAGCTGAAAGGAGACTACGTAGAGAAATAAAGGTTTTTTTCCCACAAAATTTTTGTGTTTTCTTTGTTAGGTCGGGTACTGCTGGGACAGCCCTCGTATGTTTTCATGTTGTATTTCACAGAGCTATTAATATCCAGCATTCTGAACTGCGTTTTCATTTAAATAAATGATTGGAAATAGTCATATGAGTTTTAAACATTACTTGCCAATGTCAATATTTGGTGTAAACACCAAAACAAACAATTCCCAACGTCACGCACTTCAATGTTGGTACATGTAGCTAGAGGAAACATTTGACTAAAACCTGGCAACAATGAGTTTTGTTAGCCAGGTTTTATTACGATGCCCGTTACTGAAAGTTAGCTCTTGTATTGTTTACCCTTGTAATGAATGTAGACTATGAAACAATTACGCAGGGTGTTATCTTTGTGACGAAGAAGCCATATCGACTTCCGTGCCGTATTATATCCCGAGTCTGTCACAGTTGTTTCACCTGTACGGCTCACGGGTCGATATTTATGTGAGAGTGTCGTTCTAAACGCCATTTCCCAACACAGGAGAATGCAAATCCTGAAAGTGCTAAAAATACATTCAGATTTGCTATCCGCTTTTCTTGGCTGATAATATCATTTATTTAAGTGAATTCCATTTAGTTCTGTAGTGGTGGTGAAGAAATAAAATATTTGGTTTCATAAACGTCTTCACAAACTCGTACTCAGTAATTCCGCTTATTCTGATTCAAAACGAGTTACACTAGCGACAACTTATACAGATGAATTTTGGGAGAATATTTACCTCAATGTCCTCCATCCTGCATAAGGCACAACTCAACACGTCGTTCCATGTTACTGGCCACTCGTTGGAGGACTCTGTTGTCAATAGCTTGAATCTCCTGTGTAATGTTGTGCTTCAGATCGTCCAATGTCTGGGGACGTGTGGCATAAACCCTGTCTTTTAAGTAACCCCATAGAAGGAAGTCCGGCGATGTCACATCCGGAGATCTCGGTGGCCACAGGTTCTTGGAAATTATCCGGTCGTCACAGAAACTTGCAATTAGTGCCATGGATTCATTCCACATAGCTCCGTCCTGCTGAAAATATCCTTAACTCAGCGCTACATCGTGTAGTTCCTCAGCAAACTCCATGAAACTCCGTCGGTACTCTGCAGTGTTCACATTGTTTTAAAAAAATGTTGGTCCCACTATTCTCTGTGCGGATATTGCGCACCAAACTCCGATTTTATCCGGGTGCATAGGTGCTTCATGAATAACATGTGGATTTTCGCTGGCCCAATAACGTGAGTTATTTGAGTTCACATAGCCGGATAAATGGCACCATGCTGCTTCATCTGTGAACCATGTGATGGACAATATGGCAGGATTTTGCACAATGAATACCTGAAACCAACGACAAAAATCAGTCGCCTATCCTTATCTGGTTCCTGTTACGCTGTCGCCTGCGACAAACGTCTTAATGATTTTTTGGGTGACTGATTCAGTCGTGTTCTTATGTCAACAACCGTGGGAGGCCTACATAAACGAGTTTTGCTTTTTCACTCACCAGAAATCCAGTTGTTTCCAATTTGTTTGCCATTCCCAGTATTGTGTTTCTTTGGGGAGGATTCCGAACACCAAATTCTCTCTGGTATGCCCTTTGAGTAGCCGTAATTGAATTTGTAATCCCGTATTGCTTTACAAGGAAGAGTAGTTCATTTAATGTGTAGGTCATATTTAACGTTGACTGAACAAAATCTCAAAAACGGTTGCTGACAATAAAACTAACAATTACGAATAAAAGATGAACATCTGCTCATCTAATGACAGGCAATCGAAACTCCAGAACATTCTGCTTAATTCGGTGCCAAAATTGGGCATTGAGTGAATTTCGAACAGAATAATTAAAGAAAGAAATGTTTCAGTTCTTAATAAATCACCCTATACTACGTACAATGATAATTGTATTAGTGAACCTGACTTTGACTAAACTCGTAGTGATGGAGTCGGGTTATCATTGCCCTTAACACTGAAACCTAAGGATCTGTTGTATTATGTTCTGTCACTATTGTTTAGTTAAATAGCCCTGACCCTCTAATTTGGACAGTACATAGTTTATTAACTAAGTTTTCTTTAGGAAAAACATCATTGGGTTTATCAGAACCAAAGGTTCCTCTCAGGTGCTTACTTCGGTAAGTTCAGGATTGGCGTTCCCTGGGTCCCAAGCCATTAGTCCTCCATTTTTTGGGGATAGCGTTAGGATCAACACCCTGCCCGTAAAACTGCAACGTTCTTCATCCTTTGTGTGGGAAGCCGTTTTCAGAAAAGTTTGACAGTAACTGATTTGAAGGGTAAATTAGAACTTCTGAATGCAGATACTTCGGCAACAATGAAGCTAGGGATGTACAGCAGATAGAACAACCTTGGTGTCAAGCTAGACGTTGACATTGTACTGCTTGGATCCTATTCGGTGGAGAACTGCATTACGTAACGAGAAGATACACTTAGAGCATACCCTGCTCGTAATCACTTGGGAAGATACAATGTAGACGAAATGTAAAACAGAAAATGAGGGAGAGAGAAAAGCAATCAAAAAATGAGAGAAGCAGATAAGGCTGCAGCTGAGGCAGCAAAAATGGGAGATTGTTAAGTAGAGAACGTATCAGGCCATCCAACTAGGAGAGCTATAGTAAAGTATATAGGTTGTGTAGAATTCAATCTGGGCTGGTGGACTGGCGTCAAGTACGTATGGTGAGCCTCGGGTAAAGAATGACGGGAGTGTTGATGGCACAAATTCTTGGACTGCCCGAGTAAGTTTGGTGGACTTGTCAGCATGTTGAGATTGGCGATTTTCCGGAAGAAGCTTCTGAGTTGGATGGAATTTAATACACCAGTTTTCACCCGTTATAGTCTACTTGTTATGAATGTTCTTATATACAAGGGCTGTCCCAGAAGTACCCGACCTAACAAAGAAAATACAAAAAATTTGAGAAAAAATATGTTTACTTCTCTACATAGCCTCTTTTCAGCTCGATACACTTTTCCCAGAGATGTTCAATAGCTTCGATACCCTGTTTATAGTGAGAACCTTCGAGTTCTGCATAGCCATCAAATACAGATTCCACCTCTTCATTGTTGGCAAATCTTTTACCACCAAGCCATTCCTTCAACTTTGGAAACAGGAAATAATCAGAGGGGGCTAAGTTTGGCGAATAGGGTGTATGAGGAAGCAATTCGAACTTTAACTCATTACAGTTGGCCTGGGCGATACTGGATGTATGAACTGGTGCATTGTCTTGATGAAACAGAACCTTCTTTTTCGCTAAATGCGGCCGTTTTTGCTTGATTTCATCATTCAAACGCTGCAATAAGTTTGCTCAATACTCGCCATTGATTGCTTTTAAGTTTTGAAGGTAATCAATGAAAATTATCCCACGCACACCCCAAAGAACTGACACCATGATCTTGCCTGCAGCAGATGGAACTGTCTTCGCCTTCTTTGGAGCCAATTCTCCCCTTTCAATCCACTGTTTTGACTGTTACTTCGTCTCAGGTGTGAAGTGATGGACCCGTGTTGCCTCCATGGTTATGAATCGACACAAAAACTCGGCTTTATTGCAGCGAAACATCTCCTAACGCTCGACTGAAACATCCTCACGACGCTGTTTTTGTTCCATTGTGGATAAATGCGGCACCCATCTTGCGCACAGTTTTCTCATGTCTAAATTTTCAGTTAGTATGCGATGTACAGCACTGTTTGAAATGCCTGCGATGTCTGCTAGCTCGCGCACTTTCAGTCGACGGTCATCCAATACCATTTTGTGGATTTTCTTCACAATTTCTGGCGTAGTCACCTCATTTGGTCGACCACTGCGATGTTCGTCTTGGCAGCTCCTTACGGCTTCGCTTAAACTCTGCCACCCAATATTTTACTGTTGTTAACGAAGGAGCAGGCTCCTTCAGAGTAGAATCTAGCTCAGCTTTTAGTTGAACTAAGCCCCTATAAAATGAAAGTATAGTATGACTTAACAAAACCAGTTTTATCCATGTTTACAAATTTGCTGAGAGCGTCCGCGATTGATGGCTGCCAAATAATTACTAAACAATGTAGTATTGTCAAACTTCAAACTTAAGCTTTATAATGGCGTTACTTTATACCATAGTCATTTATTTAAAACAACAACCGCTATCTGTATGTCAGGTCGGGTACTTCTGGGACTGTCCTCGTGTTTTTCCATAGCTGTGTGCTGAATTTAAATGCATAATTTTGTATGTTTCCTTTTGTTACCGTCCTGAATTTTATGGTGTTCAAAGTTGTTGTTTTTGTACCAGGATGTAAATAAATATGTAGCCAATGTGTGGCGCTGATGACCCTAGCAGTTTTGCGCCATCCAGAAGCTATTACTACTACTACAGACCTATAGATTCATATCTTGGTGGAAAGAGGTTTCCCCGAAGGTTGGCCATTGTGGAGCGTTGAAACAACTGCCTATATCTGTCTTTCTTCGTAGAGGTCCTAAATTAATTGAGTGGAAAGAGGACGTCAAATCAGTGGGAGGGAAACTGCCACTTCGATGAAAAGCAGGGGCAGAGTAGTTATAGGCAATTGTGATTCTCTACGATTCTTTATTTATGAGCCCTCTCTAGGAAATAGCAAATGTAGTGACAAGCAGGTATAAAGTAGCAATGTGATTTGGTTTAACTTTCCTAATTAAGGATTTGTTTAAAGAGCAGCTACGGCGATTTTGTTTGTGACAATAACGTAGTATTACCTTCATCTAACACTACCGTGTGCGTGGGCACGGATGCACAAACCGTTAATTGCATTTCTTTATTCTTTACTGCAGAATAATCAGAAGCCCAGCAATACTTTCGCTTGACTTCATAAATTTAAATAATGACACAGTAAGGTGTGAGGGACAGAGACACAGTTGTCGAGCGTTTTCTCACATCCTCCATTGTGTGCAAATTGATTATTTTGCGTGTTAAATGTAAAATATTAGCTCATTACGTTTAGAAATAGAGAAGCCAATACTCCGTTACTAAAAGATTCGGTCGAGCTTAATCACGTCGTATGTATTGTCTAGTAATTATTAGAATCGCTCCTATCCACATTTTTAGTTTCTCTACTACGTATAGTAAGTAGGGGAAGTATTGTATTCCACCCAAAAATTCGATACCGCGATTTCACCGGAAATACATGTTTTGAGACCCCCTGAATCCAAAAAAAGCATTTTTGGAAACATGTCCGTGTGTGTGTTTGTGTGTCTGTCTGTGTGGTGTGTGTGTCTGTCTGTCTGTGTGTCTGTGAACAGCATAACTCAGAAACGAACAGTCGGATAAACACCAAACTTGGTATTTAGGTTCAGTATCTTCCAGAGATGCGACACGAAGGTTTTCAAGAAAATCCCCCCACCACAGATTACCCTTTACATGGAAGATCTATCGAAAATTTTAATTTTCTCAAAAATGGCTCTAACGATTTTGATTAAAATATCATATGTTTAAGATATTTTCATGACAAATAAAATGTACATCTTGAATTTTCTGGTAATGTCTCCAAAAGTATTATTCATTGTGAACGACTTTTGCATAACTGGTAAACCATAAGAGACAGACAAACTTTTACTGCCCAAAAAATGTAGATCGCGTTAAAATACACAATTTATGTCATATACATTTTTTGTTGTTGAGTGAACCATTTTCGAGATATTACTTGTTATTCCCTTAAATTTTTCAATACTTATTTTCTCAAATGGGAATTCGTTATTCATTTTTTTGTCTTGGATATGCAAAGAATATTAATGTGTGGCAAAGGCAATGGTGCTGCACCTAGCAACCAGCTATTGAGAGATATGTATATGCTTAAAGGCTACTGTATTTCTATATTGCCCTTGTAAATATATATTCCCCTTACATCTACAAGAAAATTAGCAATAAGATAGAGTCTGCAAATGTTTATCTCGATTAACATGAAGTAGATGGAGAATAAGCGTTTGTAAAAATAGTTTGTACAAGAGTAGAGAAAGTCATGTGATTGTAACACATCAGAGTTTTATAGTGACAACCAAGAATAACGTTACGACCAGAAAATGATTAGTGATTCTGCTAATTTTGTATTCCCTGTACGTTTGAAGTTCGTTCTATATCGTCCTATATTTCCTATCACTATGCAACTTGTCTTAGAGCTTTAGGCTGCAATTATAATTTTTTTTTCAGGAAATTGATCACGTATATACCTTGTAAATATTAAGTCCAAAAATATTTCATAAGAATTTTTTTTTTTTGGCGTGTTAGTTTTCTTGGTCAGGCTTCAGGGTAAACAGATAGCAAGCCTGCTGCTGTCTTAATAAACGTAAGAATGGTATAATGTTTTAGTCTAATGGAATAACAGTAAGATAAAGAAATAATCGCAATCAATAATTTTCGTATATTAAATCAATGTATAATGTAATAAGATTGAATTGAGAGATTTGTCCAGAAAGAAGATGATAGCAAGTCGTGTAACAAAAGTTATTACTAACAGCCGGGTTAGAACACTTTAGCTTAAAGATTCTTGGAATGCAGTTTAGATTTAAGTTCAGTACGTTTGCACGCTCAAGTAGGCTAATTCTGCAAAAGAGAAAGGTGGATGAAATTCTTGGATTTAGGGAGGCCCCCTAGTAACAAAGTAACAGACGTATACGTAGCATGTTTAAGTAAAAAGCCATTGCGAGAGGAGATTTGGTGGAGTATAATTAAGTAAAGCTAAAATGAAGAAATAGGCGTGCATCTTAATCAGACACACATTCGTTCGTGCGCACAGTTGTGCATACATTCCCCGCTCTGGATACTAGTAACCATTTGTGTGTGTTTTAAGCGTTCAATGAGGCGCTTGCATGAGTAAGATTCAGCGGCCATTGCGAGGGATCTTGCCGGTAAACATTTTAGCGACTCACGGCAAGTTACGCTTGTAGTTTCTTTTATTGCTGAAACAGTTATTTCAAACCGTAAAATTGATACTGCAGAAGTTGAGCGGGTATAATAGTTCAGTTGTTACAATTTCTAATGCTACAATTCAGAGTCAGTATATTCCGTCATTTCAAACGGGCGGCAACTCGCTTTAATAGCTCAAGTATTAGATCACATTAAAGGCTGGTTCACAACCACCCGAGAACGGTAACCAGAACGGAGACGAGAACGGGAAGCAATACACCAAACAACATATTGGTTCACAACAGCGCGGTAACGAGAACGGGAATGCATATCGACGATCATATCGATCACAAAGTGAAAGTCGATTTTACACATTGGGATTTCATTATTTTTTAACTGATCAATGATATTTTTCACCTACTTCCAATTTAGCCAACATAACAGGGGTTAGCCAACGTCAAAATTCGATAGAGTAAACATTATCTAAATGCATATCCATTACATTTCCGATCCCTCTACTTATGCCAAGCTTTCATTCCTTTATTTAATGGCATACATTAAAGTTGTTTATTGTTGTTTTTTAATTCCCACCGGTTTTTGCTGTTCTTTGTAACACACACACACAAAGATGTTTGCAAAAATGCTTTATTTGGATTCAGGGCACCTCAAAACATGTATATTTCCGGGAAATCTTGGTATCAAATTTTTGCGTGGAATGCAACTTACTATACCGAGTAGAGAAAGTAAGAATGTGGTCGAAAAAGGTGAAGTTGTCCAAAAAGCACCGCTAAAAAGACCAACAAGGCCAAAAAAGAACAAAAACCCATTTCAATATCGTTTGGTCTACAGTGAGCCAAAATGAACAGATGTTGGGCCTCAACTTCGGATACTCGAAAGGAAAATGCTTTTTCCTCAACTTCAGAGTCTTGGTTATAAAGTTTGTATTCCGTTGGAATTTCGGTTGTAACTTCGGTTTTGTTACTCATCTGCGAGAACAAATTCCTTATGAGAAACTCCAATGTCCTAGTCCTCTGGTTCGCACCGAAGAGATTCTTCAAAACATTCCGACAGGTGCTGAACAATGTCTCGAGATTTATGTAACAAAGATCCTGACAAATTCAGTGATGACAACTAAGTGAGCATTATTTTAAGGCTATGGGGATGAAAGCGAAGATGTGCTGTTGGGAGGACAGACATTCCCAGTGGAGGATTACGAGGGGCACTATTTATATTTTGAGCCTAATAATTAAAACAAAGTAATTTCTGACTGAAAACTGCTTTATTATTTTTCAAAATATTCTCCTTTATGATCAATACACTGTTGCATCCATTTGAAGCATTTGTCAAAGCATTTATTCCAGTGTTCTTGAGACACCTCCAAAACATGGTTTTTGAAGGCATTAACGGCTTCTTCTGCCAACTAAAATCATTGTTCACGCAATTTATTCTTAATGTACGGGAGCAAAAAGAAGTCATTGGGTGCCAAATCAGTACTGTATGGGGGATGACCCATCAATTCGATTTTTTGAGCCTTCAAATACTCTGTTGTTAGACGAGATGTGTGTGAGCTCGCATTGTCTTGATGAACGATCCTACGGTTCTTGTTGGTTTTCCTTACTTCACCGAAGACTTCCGGCAAACAAATGGTTGTGTACCATTCGGCATTGACCGTTTTACGTTCCTCTAAAGGCACTGTTGCCACATTGCCAGTTTTGCTGAAAAAGCAGACGACCATTTGCTTCGAAGTGCTTCGAGTGCGAACAACTTTTGTTGGATTTGCTTCATCTTGAAACACCCATACAGTCGACTGCTGTTTACGTTCCGGCTCATACCCATAGATCCATGATTCGTCACCTGTTTCAATCTTATATACGTCTTTTGAGGTACCGCTATTGTATTTCTTGAGCACTTTTGTACACCAATCGACACGAGCATCTTTTTGAGATTGCGTCAAATTATGTGGGATCCAACGAGAGCAAACCTTTTTGACGGCTAAATAATCATGCAATATTTTATATATGCTGTTGGAACTAATGCCTAGGGTTGCCTCAATCTCGCAATATGTCGCATGACGATCTTTTATTATTAGTTTTTGCACAGCATCAATGTTTTCTGGCACAACATCTGATTTTGGACGACCTTCACGAACTTCATCATTGAGCGAACAGCGGCCACGATTAAATTCGTTATACCAGCGTTTCACAGTGGCAAAGGATGGAGCTTTGTCGCCAAATGTGGAAGTTAGTTGATCGATGCATTCTTGTCTTGATAATCCACGTCGAAGGTCGTAATAAATCATTGCACGAACATTTTCACGAGTTAATTCCATGTTTTTGTTGACACACAATTTTCAAGTTAGTGTAAACAAAACAAATGACGCTCTATTGAAAAATGTTTGAAGTATATTATGGTAAAAAAATGTCAAACTTTCCATTGGAAACGTCAGATGGCACCTACAGCATTCAGGGTTGTCAAGGCTCAAAATATAAATAGTGCCCCTCGTAAAAACATATATTGGCCGATGGCGTCATAGATAGGTATCCTTCATTCAAACGCCTTTTTAAATGTCCCATGCCTTGTGCATTTCTGGTACCAGCACAGCATGTTTTCGTCGCGTTATCTATGGAGTCTGTAAATATTGGTGATGTCTTGGAATGAAGTTGCGAGCGGGATGACAAAGGCAGGCAGAATCCTCCGCACGTCCTTAAAGTGTTGCAGGTAGCAGGCAGCACAAAAGAATTGCAATTGGTAGGGGCCTGCCACATGAAACAATACAAGGGAGGAGTGGATCGATGGGAACCGTTACCATGGCAACATCTCAACCTCTCTAACATGAATGATTCCTCCCACCGACCTTCTTCCTCTAGAAGCGCTTCATCTTTTAACAGGTGCATCAACTTGGTTAAACTCCACCTGTGGTTGGTTAATCGATCGTCTAGCGTCCCTGCAGATTTACAACTTTGTGACGTGAGTGAACGTTTTGTCCTAATATGAAACGGGCTTTTAACGTTGGAGCTTTGAAATCCAGCTCTTTTCCTGACGAATCTGCTCTTTTTAAACGCAAAGCGAAGGAAAGGAATAAAGCCAATTCTCTTCTTTCTTTAATTCAAAAATGCTTCAGACATTTTTGTCGACACCAATACAAACATGCTGTTTTCACGCTTAAGATCGTCCTTAATTCAAGAAGCCATTATCCTTTAGGAATTGAATCTGCTAAATCCATGACCCATTATCTCAAAAACTATTTAAGATATTAGACTGAAATTTTTACAGCATATAACGTGCTCGTATTCAAGTACAAGGGTGTTGTAAATCCTTTTTAATCGTTTAGTAATTTATGTAATGGAATTAGGTGTTTTATACAGGGTTATTCAAAAAGAAAGAACAGATTTTAAATATTCATTTTTAATGAACGACAATAGATATCGACACATACGACACATCATTGAATAGAGGAAAGTTCAAAGTTTTAAACCCCACCTATTAGTTCCATTCAGTGCCTACAGCGGCGCTGGGTTAGTTTACGAGAAAATGGCAACGCCTCAGGAAAAGTCGTTTTGTGTGCTGCAGTATGCAAAGAGTGAATCCATTGTTTCATTGCAGCGTGCATTTCGTTGTAAGTTCAACAACGAGCCGCCTCGTCATAAAAATGTACAATTGTTACAATAAATTCGTAGAAGATGGTTGCGTATGCAAACGAAAAAGCACTGGTCGTCCTCGCATAACAAATGGCGCTCATTTTGAACACAGAAAATAGAATTTTGAACTATCCTCTGTTCAGTTATGTATCGCATGTGTCGCCATCCATTGTCGTTCATTAGAAATAAACATTTAAAGTCTGTTCCTTCTTTTTGAATTACCTTGTATATCATGTCCATCATAGAGAAGTGGGGCTTTCAATGGCGAAAGAACTACATAAATCTATATTTATACTATAAATAGAGAATATTTGTGTGTGTGTGTAGGGGGGAAGGCTTATCTCAAAAACCACTGAACCGATTTTGGAAGTTTAAAAAAATTATTAACGTTAATACATGAAAAGACAGATTTCATTGTTTGAATTTAGCAAAACACAAACAGTTTATATACAGAATTTAGCTTTATTTTATAGCTAACCTACCGAGATGTCTCCGCGCTAAAGTGTGAGACTCGTATTCGGGAGATTCCGGGTTCGATTCGCCTCGACAGCCCACTGTGACCTTGGTTTTTCGTGGTTTTCCCTGGTCGGTAGGTTAATGCTGGGGCGATATCCCATCTACCACGATTTCCTTTCCATCTTTTCCCTTTCGTTTCGTCTCCTCATTTTCAGGTGTGGGACCAGGTTTCGTGGCGTATGGCGGTGCCGAACAGATGGCTCGGCAAGAATGTTCGTGAATACTAGAGAGCTACTTGGTCGATGGGTCGTTCACCCCTTCTAGTGGGACGGGTCTTCGAGCCTGGAATTGTTAGGGACTTCCGCGCGTCGCTGTGGCCTGTAGCCTCCTGTGGTTCCTTCTCTTCATCTCTTCCTTCTGGCGTGGTAGTTGCAACGAACCTATAGATCATAGTGCGCGAGGTGTAACCAGTAACCTTCATAGCTATATTTTGCATTGATCCTCACTCAATTTAGACTCCAAAGCTGCCATTAGAGGGGAAAAGTTCATAAAATAAAACCCAATTCCTTGTCTCTTGAATATTTGCCAACACATTACAGCATCGGTGTTCCTGTTTCTGTCCTACAGGAAATAGCTTAAAGGAGACTTTTCAACAGTCCCTAACCTAACATTTTATAGAACAGAACGTGCAAGAACAAAATATTAATGATTAGTATATACTTGTTGGAACCGCAAAAAAAATTTAAATGGGCATTGATGATCCATTATTGTATTTTATGCTCTTTTATGCACTGCGTAGAAAGTAGGATATTAGATAATGATTTTAAGGGTAGGTACAAATGATTGAAATTTTCAACTTCTACAATTTTAATGCTATCATTATGAAAATTTAGTCACTTGTGAATATGCTTAACAGAACCGACGTTACCAAATTTGAGCAATGTAGGAATATTTGTCCCGAAGCTTTCTAAGAACAGTTAGCAGAATCTATTTAAAAATATACGATAGCGGGTAGGGAAACTAATGTGGTTAACAAACGATATTTTTACATTTTTTTTAGTGTCTGAAGATGAGGATGTCGGTAGACAGAAAAGTGATTGAAATCAAATTGAAACCCTGTTCGAATTTGATTTATACACAGCTTATCTCTGAGAGGGTAAAGTTTTAAGAAAACGTGACAAAAGCTGAAGAAGGGGACATAAACCTACGTACAGTATGGCGTTTTAACCTTCTTTAAGAACGTTTAGAGAAGTTGTACACACAAAATAATTATATACTCTGAAAATACGATGCTAGCAACTGAAATGTCAAAACTGCTACTGCTCAAATCCAACTAGACTCTGTCCTTAAAGATAGAGGAGCTGTGTCTGCCTGATGGGCGTCAGGAAAACTACAGGCGTCAAGAACTCCGGCCACGCCTGCCTCACCATTAATTACCCACTTTATTCGCCTCCTGCAGTTACTAAACTTTAAAAAGAAGAAACAATGAACATCATTTTAATACTTAAAGGAGCGTTAAACGTGGTATTAAATGTTATCGAAGATTTTTGGAAACCTGTCCGTATATATATATACATGGCTCTAACGATTTTCATTAAAATATTATATGTTTAAGATATTTTCGTGGCAAATGAAATGTATATGTTGAATTTTCTGGGAATGTCTCCAAAAGTGCTCTTCATTCTGAATGACTTTCACATAACTAATAAACCGTAAGAGATAGACAAAGTTTTGCTACAGGAAAATGTAGATCTCGTTAAAACACAATTTGTCATATACAATTTTTGAGAAGTGAACTATTTCCGACGTATTGCTGGCTATTTGTTTGAATTTTCCAATACTTATATTTTTTCTCAAATGCGAATTCATTACTATTATTACTTTCTCTACTACGTATAGTAAGTAGGGGAAGTATTGCATTCCACCCAAAAATTCGATACCGAGATTTCACCGGAAATACATGTTTTGAGACCTCCTGAATCCAAAAAAAGCATTTTTGGAAACATTTTCGTGTGTGTGTCTGTCTGTGTGTCTGTGAACAGCATAACTCAAAAACGAACAGTCGGATAAACACCAAACTTGGTATTTAGGTTCAGTATCTTCCAGAGATGCGACACGAAGATTTTCAAGAAAATCCCCCCACCCCAGACTACCCTTTACATGGAACATTTTTCGAAAATTTTAATTTTCTCAAAAATGGCTCTAACGATTTTGATGAAAATATCATATGTTTAAGATAATGTCATGAGAAATGAAATGTATATCTCGAATTTTCTGGGAATGTCTCCAAAAGTATTCTTCATTGTGAACGACTTTTGCATAACTGGTAAACCGTAAGAGATAGACAGAATTTTACTACACAAAAATTGTAGATCGCGTTAAAATACACAACTTATATCATATACATATCTTTTGTTGAATGAACCGTTTTCGAGATATTGCTTGTTATTTCCTTAAATTTTCCAATACTTATACTTTTTCTCAAATTCGTTATTCATTTTTTTATGTCCTGGACATGCAAAGAGAATGGAATGCGCCACATAGCAACCAGCGATAAAATATTTGACTATCACTTAAAAGCTACCATATTCCCCTTGCATCTACAAGAAAATTAGCAATAAGATTGACATCTCGATTAATATGAAGCATATGGAGAATAGGCGTTTGTAAAAATATATTGTACAAGAGTAGAGAAAGTCATGTGAGTGTAACACATCAGATTTTATTCTG
Source organism: Deroplatys truncata (assembly GCA_030765065.1). NCBI lineage: Eukaryota > Metazoa > Arthropoda > Insecta > Mantodea > Mantidae > Deroplatys > Deroplatys truncata. Next base: position 45,736,802 of record CM060989.1, read on the forward strand.
GTTCCCTCAATAAACTAAACAACTTTTACTAAAACATTTTTTCTAATGTGAATTGTTGAGCTGTTTAGGATGTTTTCATTGAAGTTAGTACATACCTCATGGACACGGGGACGAAATTAAGTATGAAATGAAAGGACAGGGGTATTGCGGTTTCAAAGCTACCTGATAATATGTTGGTCATATTGACTATTTACTGTAACTCTTCAAATTTTAGCAATTCCACACATTTCATATGGCCTTGTACGCTGTAAACACAGAAAACCTTCCCAAAAGAAGCACTAAGTATTTAGATGTTAATGGGGGCTATTTTGAACATTTAATAAAGTAATTTAAAGTAATCGCCTGGGTATTTATTGACTGACTTATTTGTTTATTACTCTGTTTCTGCTACTGTATACTTCAATGAGAACATTCTACAGTTACAGTCATTTTAGAAAACAAATCCTGTGTGTTACACTCCCATGACTTACTCTACTCTTGTACAGACTATTTTTACAAACGCTTATTCTCCATTCACTTCATGTTAATCGAGATACAAACATTTGCGGAAACTATCTTATTGCTAATTTTCTTGTAGGCGCAAGGGGAATATGACAGGCTTTAAGCGATAGTCAAATCTTTTAAAAGTTGGTTGCTATGTGAAGCATTCCATTCTCTTTGTATGTCCAGAGCATAAAAAAACGGATAACGAATTCCTACTTGAGAAAAAGTATAAGTATTGGAAAATTCAAACAAATAACAAGGAATATTTCGGAAGTGGTTCACTGGACAAAAAAATTTTTATGGCAAAAATTTTGTGTTTTAACGAGATCTATATTTCTTTTGTGTGTGTAGAAGAATATTGTTTATCTCTTACGGTTTACTAGTTTTTGAAAAACCATTCAGAAAGAAGAGAACTTTTGGGGAAATTCCCAGAAACTTCAAGATGTGCATTTCATTTGCCATGAAAATATCTTAAACATATGATATTTTAATCAAAATTGTTACAGCCATTTTTGAAAAAATTAAAATTTTTGAAAAATGTTTCATGTAAAGGGTAACCTGCGGTGGAGCATTTTTGAGAGCTACTGAACCTAAATACCAAATTTGGTATTTATTTTACTTTTTGTTTTTGAGTTATGCTGTTCACAGACACACAGACGCCACACCGATACAAACACAAAGACCTTTTTCTAAAAAATATTTTATTTATTGATTCAAGAGGCCTCAAAACATGTATTTCCGGTGAAATCTCGGAATCGAATTTTTGGGTGGAATGCAATGCTTCCCCTGCTTAGTATAGTACATAGTAGAGAAAGTAAGAATGTCATCTTAAATATAAGGCATTTAGAGCCATTTTTTAGAAAATAAAAACAAAACATTTTCCACGTAAAATGTGTTTTGGGGTGGAAAGGTTTTCTCGAACATCATCTTGTGCAACTCTTGGAAGATGCTGAAGTTAAACACCAAGTTTGATATTTAAATGACGTTTCGTTTTTGAGATACAGGGAGAGCCAAAAGACTACGAACCGGCTGCGCGGTGTTTTTCATGTCCGCGTCGTCGGTGCTCGCTGCCGTCTGCCGCTATCATAGAAAGGCGCGGATGAAACCATACAATATTTTTAAAAGTACTTTTAAAGGCTTTACTTAACAACTTTAGGAAAGTGTGTTTGAGACAGAATTATTAGTAAAGATTTGTGACCCCCTCGGTCCCCCGACTTAACCCCCTGCGATTTCTATCTCTGGGGTAACTTAAAACAAAGTGTACAAGACAAACTCACACACCCTGGAAGAATTAAAACAAAATATCCGCCAGGAAATTGCCAGCATTTCTCAACGTGAACTACGGCGAGTGATGGATAGTTTCCTAAAAAAGCCAAAAATGTATGGACAACAGTTTCGGCATCTCCTTTCATAAAGTCGGTAAGTAAAGCCTTTAAAAGTAATTTTAAAATTATATTGTTTCATCCGCGCCTTTCTATGATAGCGACAGGCGGCAACGAGCGCCGAGGACGTGGACAGGAAAAACACCGCGTAGCTGGTTCGTAGTTTTTTGGCTCTTTCTGTATGTGCTTCACAGACATACACTCGGATCGTTTTCTGAAAATTATTTTTCTTTATTATGGAAGTCTCAAAACGTGTATTTCCGGTAAAATCTCGGGATGGAATACAACACTTCCACTACGTAGGTAGTAGTAAAGAAAGTAATGAAGCCTAGTAGAGAATATGGTGCTCCTGCACTGTGAAACACAACGTTGCTTTCTGCAGTAATTTTAGTCTGTGTTTAAGGTCAAGAATTGCGGTAGCCTGACACATGTTAACCCCATGTAGACTTGCGCATAAGCCGAGCTGCTTAACTTTGCATGAATACAAGTGAGACTTTGGATATACAAGAAGGCTTTGAACCAGAAGAAAGGGCATTTCTTGAATGGGTGTCGTTACTGGTTTCAGATGATGAAAAGTGGAGAGCGGCCAAGTGCACAGCGAAATCCGTCAGGGCTGACACTTGTGAATAAAACATGCACCTTTTCTCCGTTCTCCCCTCTCGGAATATTGATCGTCTGCAGCAGGAATCCATAACTCAGCTCGATTCAAGAGATGCGACAACGTTCACAAGAATTGCTGAAGGTGCGCAATTATTGCAAAATCGCATGTAGTGTTCTGTTACATCCTGGTCAGCTATCAGCACAAATCGACCTGGTCATCATATTTGCAGGAAATCAACATCCACCATTAAATTCATGCCAAATTATGCCACTTGTTTCTTGCTTTTCAACATTAGCCTAGATTCTTAGGTTTAAGGGGACAAGGTAATCTGAACACAGGGAAATTACACCTTAACTGTGTTAAATTGCCACTGCTCTTAAAGCTCTCGATGTTTTTTCCTGACATTTTTATGAATTATTCTATAAATCATGGCAATCATTTCAAGTGGTTGTTTGCATTGATAGCTTATATAGTTGAGCCCATAAAAATTATTTCATTTAGCAGAAAAATAATAAAATTTACTCTTAAAACATGTGAATTCATGTACCTTTTTCTCTAATACTATTTGCAATACAGAATCACACTTTTCCATGCTTGTTCTTAGTATAATCAGCTGTCTTCTGAACCTCAATTATTTAGTTTGTATATCAGTTCACTAGAAATTGAAAAACAAAAATTATTTGCAAAGTCACAAAAGTAAAAATGTGGAAAATTTACAACGTTGTTGCTCTTCTTAATATCACCAATATACATTATAAAATTATTATTGTGGTTCAGAAAATTTAACTATGTGTTGTATACATGTACTGAAAAATTCAGCTTTCTGCCGCTCATACTTTCTGAGAAAAAGCATATAAGTGTCCAAAAATGTTGTTTTGAGAAAACTGGATTTAAAGTTCAACATTAAAATTCTGACACACTTCAGTACATTCCAAGGTCATGTTCATCTGCACCTTCATTCCTGGATTATTTCAGCTTTTCTGATTGCCTTCTCTTGGTCCTGGCCTCTTTTGTTAATTGCTGAGCTGCTCGCTGGGCATGATACAGTCGTTCGTTGTTGAAAGATACAAAAGTGTTCTAAAAAGGGATGTTGCATGACAGCTTTAAAGGAATACAGACTAGTATTTAAATGGCATTTAAATGTCTTAAAAACCTCTTAACCCCAAAAGTATACATTTTCTGAAACTGGATATAATAGAGATTCTATTGGTGCCTAAAACGAAAACAAACAAACAAAAAAAAAACAAAAGAAAAGTAACTTTTGACCATTTCAGAGTAGCTTGTTCCCTTAACCTGTTTTTACTTTCTCTACAGCGTACATAGTAGGTAGAGAAGGTATTGCATTCCACCCAAGAATCTAATACCAAAATTTAACGGGCAATATATGTTTCGAGACCCCTTAAATCCAAAAAAGAGAATTTTTAGAAAAATGTCCATGTTTGTGTGTGTGTGTGTATGTATGTATGTATGTATGTATGTATGTATGTATGTATGTATGTATGTATGTATGTATGTATGTATGTATGTATGTTTATGAAGAGCATGACTCAAAAACGAAAAGTTGGTATTTAGGTTCAGTATCTTCCAAGATAGGACACGAAGGTTTAAAGAAAATCTCCCACCCCAAACTACCCTTTACATGAACGTTTTTCGAATTGTTTTATTTAATTATTCTAATTAAAAACGGTTCTAACGATTTTGATTAAAATACCATATGTTAAAAATGTTTACAGACAAATAAAATGTATATCCTGAAATTTTCTGGGAATAACCTTCGAAGGAATTTTGTATAATCTTGTATAACTAGTCAACGTTAAGCGATAAATGAAAACGTACTACACAAGAAATGTAGATCTCTCTAAAACACACAATTTATTTTCTTTTTTTTTTCTTTTTGTAGAATCAACCATTTTCCAAGATATCCGTTATTAATGGTTCGGATTGTTCAATACTTAAAGCCATTCTTTTATCCTATCGATTTTCAGTTGTTTCACGGGATGTCATGCAAAGAGAGTGCAATTTTAAGGGCTGCATAGAGTTCTAAAACATTTGACTATTGCTATTCTCTTTATAATCTTAACTAACTAACTTTTTCTCGGAAATATTTTTTCGATTAAAATGAAGTAGAGGGTTATTCAAAAAGAAGCAACAGATTTCAAATAAAGTTTGTTCCTTCTTATTGAATAAGCCTGTAGATAAGAAAATAAAATTTCGTAAGAATAATTTTTGTACCTACTAATTAGCGATAGAGGATAGAAAAAGTCATTTGAATGTAACAATCACATTTTTTCTTGTCATTTAGTGAACAATTTTCGGGATATATGTACCAGACTTCCTGGGGATAAATATATGAACTATGTAGAACCTATAGATGCATAAAGAATGCATTGCTACCTAAAACGTCATAAATCGCTGTTTTCAGTTCTTCAGATAAATACGCATTTACCCGAGGCTGCCACTATTGTTACATATATCGAGGCACATTATAAATATATCAGAAGCTATTCTTTGCTTGAAAAGTACAGTCCTGTCACTCAAACAGGGTTTGGTATAATTGGCAAAAACAAAACAATGAAAATATACAACTAATTGCAGAATTAAATAAGACAACATTAGAATGCAGAACAAACTAGAAAAGGTATTTAAATAGAGTGGCAGAACATAGAATACCAAAGGCAGTATATTCCTACCTACCAGAAGGAGGAAAAAATCCAGGATGATCCAGAAAAAGATACCTACAGGGTGATTTATGAAGAACCGACACATTTATTTCTTTAATTGTTTCAAAACGAGTTATGCTAGCGACAACTTATTATACCTGAAGTGCAAAGGAATTTTGGGAGAGTATTTACCTCTATAGCAAATGTTGAAAATGTCCTCCATCCTGCATAAGGCACAACTCAACACGTCGTTCCATGTTACTGGCCACTCGTTGGAGGATTCTGTTGTCATTAGTTTAATACTCCTGTGTAATGTTGTACTTCAAATTGTCCAATGTGTGGGGACGTGTGGCATAAACCCTGTGTTTTAAGTAACCCCATAGAAAGAAGTCCGGCGATGTCAAATCCGGAAATCTCGGTGGCCACAGGTTCTTGGAAATTATCCGGTCGTCACAGAAACTTGCAATTAGTGCCATGGATTCATTCCATGTAGCGCCGTCCTGCTGAAAATATCCTTGACTCAGCTCTATATTGTCTAGTTGCGCAGCAAACTCCATGAAAATCCGTCGGTACTCTGCAGTGTTCACATTGTTTTAAAAAAAAATTGGTCCCAATATTCTCTGTGCGGATATTGTGCACCAAACTCCGATTTTACCCGGGTGCATAGGTGCTTCATGAATAACATGTGGATTTTCGCTGGCCCAATAGCGTGAGTTATTTGAGTTCACATAGCCGGATAAATGGAACCATGCTTCATCTGTGAACCATGTGATGTACAATATGACAGGATTTTGCACAATGAATGCTTGAAACCAACGACAATAAATCCTTATCTGGTTCCTGTACTTGATGGACAACCGTAATCCTACACGGCTTTAGGCCTGCACTTTTCACAGCTCTCTGACACATTGAGTAGCTGTACCCCGTCTCCTGCGACAAACGTCTTAATGATTTTTTTTGAGTGACTGATCCAGTCGTGCTCTTACGTCAACAACAACTGTGGGAAGCCTAGATGAACGAGTTTTGCCGTTTTCACTCACCAGAGGTCCAATTTTTCCAATTTGTTTACCAGTCTAGTATTGTGTTTCTTTGGGGAGGATTCCGAACACCAAATTCTCTCTGGTATGCCCATTGAGTAGCTGTAATTGAATTCGTAATCCAGTATTGCTTTACAAGGAAGAGTCGTTCATTTAATGTGTACTAAATTTCCACGTTGAGTGGAACAAAATCTCAAAAACAGTTGGCGACAATAAAACTAACAAGTACGAATAAAAGATGAACATCTGAGCATCTAGTGACAGGCAATCGAAACTCCAAAGGATTCTGCTTAATTTGGTGCTAAAATTGGGGCATTGAGTGAATTCCGAACAGAATAATTAAAGAAAGAAATGTGTCAGTTCTTCATAAATCACCCTGTAGAAAGAGCAAGACTTTGCAACCAGAACAGGCTAAACGGCCTAAAACCGTGCTGGGGAAGAATAAGATAAAGTCTCTTCATCAGTTATACAAATGTCAGTGATTTAACACAGGTATCCCTTCCTCTTCAGTAATAAATATAATATTGTACCTGTTAATTCTCCATTAAGGAAGCACAAGTTGCCATTTAGCTATGAGAAATTACAGTCTTCATTTTATTTGTTGAGTAAAGCAGTTCTTATGTTATTGCGTTTCTACTAATTACTACTCTCATTTCATACAAAAAGAAGTGTTCACTAACAGGCCATTAGTACGTGGTGTTTTGCGCTTAGTTAACTGTCACTTTTATTTTGTTTCTTGCGCGTTGTGTTTTACGCCAAAAGAGAAATTGCTTTTTCATTTCAGCGTATTCAGATTAAAGATGCTAATGGGAATTCCCGTTGACTAACTTAAAACCTAGAAGTTCTTGCTTTTTCCTCATTGCTTCTTTTCAATGTTTTACTTTTCTCTCATTTAGAATTGTTTTGGCTGTCTCACTGGAGCGAATTAAAGACTACAGTTAATTTTGCAAAATAGTAGTGTAACCACGTGCTACGAGAGTTGTCCCAGAAGTATCCGACCTAACAAAGAAAACAGAAAAATGTTTGGGTAAAAACATCTTTATTTCTTTACATAGTCTCCATTCAGCTCGATACACTTTTCCTAGCGATGTTCAATAGCTTCGATACCCTGTGAGAACCGCCGAGTTCTGCAAAATAGCCATCAACTGCTGACTCCAGCTCTTCATTGTTGGCAAATCTTTTATCACAAAGGCATTTCTTCAACTTTGGAAACAGAAAATAATCAGAGGGGGCTAAGTCTGGCAAATGGCTGCATGAGGAAGCAATTCGAACTTCAGCTCATTGATTTTGGCCATGGCGATAATGGATGTGTGCATTGGTGCATTGTCTTGATGAAACAAAACTTTCTTTTTCGCTAAATGCGGCCGTTTCTGTTTGATTTCATCATTCAAACGCTGCAATAAGTTTGCATAATACTCGCCATTGATTGCTTTTCCTTTTCGAAGATAATCAATAAAAATTATCCCACGCGCATCCATAAAGACAGACACCATGACCTTTCCTGCAGATGGAACTGTCTTCGCTTCTTTGGAGTTGATTCTCACCTTTCAATCCACTGTTTTGACCGTTCCTTCGTCTCAGGTGTGAAGTGATGGACCCATGTTTCATTCAAGGTTATGAATTGACGCAAAGAAAATCGGCTTTATTGCAGCGAAACATCGCCAAACACTCGACTGAAACATCCTCACGACGCTGCTTTTGTTCCATTGTGAGTAAATGCGGCACCTATCTTGCGCATAGCTTTCTCATGTCTAAATTTTCAGTCAGTGTGCGATGTAGAGCGCTTTTTGAAATGCCTATGATGTTGCTAGCTGGCGCTTTTTCAGTCGACGGTCATCCAATACCATTTTGTGGATTTTCTTCACAATTTCTGGCGTGGTCACCTCATTTGGTCGATCACTGCTATGTTCGTCTTGGCAGCTCGTACGGCCTCGCTTAAACTCTGCCACGCAATATTTTACTGTTGTAAACGAAGGAGCAGACTCCCCCCAGAGTAGAATCTAGCTCAGCTTTAATATTAGTTGGACTAAGACCTTTCAAATGAAAGTATTGTATCACATAACGATGGCCAGTGTTATTCATGTTTACAAATTCGCTGAGAGGGTTCACCATTAATGGCTGCCAAACAGTTACTAAACGACGTATAATCGTCAAACTTCAAACTTAAGGTTTATAAGGGTGATACTTTCTACAATAGTCATTTGTTTGAAACAACAACCGCTATATATACGTCAGGTCGGGTACTTCTGGGGCTGCCCTCGTACACTGGAGTTTTACGGTGTGTACCTCAAGCGATAAGCTGAGCTTATACGTAGCTTGGCTTAAACCATACTGTACTGTGGTTTACTCTGAGTCGCTGCGTTATCTGAAGAAGACGACATTAGTGACAATAAATGCAAATTATTTTAACTCATGTGCGCAGCGCAACAGAGGACGATCTAGAATATTTATAATGTATTCAAAGCATTCTCACGTGTAGAATGATCAGGAATTCCACGAGAGATTTCGATTAAGTAAACAGCTATGATGGTACCAAAAATTACTGATGATACAATTAAATATAAAGCCGACTGGTAAACAAAACTTGATTTTAATTTTACACTTTATACTTTTGTCATATACATTGTTGCACTCCTTGTCTACAACGTATTACTTTATACTTCAGCACCAAAGCTCTCTCGTCAGAAACAAACAGCATGCAGAGCAATAAAAACCACCCTTCGTAACGGAATTCTTCCCCACGTTTGGTTTTTCCTCATAGTAATTTGTCTGTTTGCTTGCACTCTGTTACATGCTTATGCTACTTCACAATTTCTAGAGAATGCCGAGTTCTTGAGAAGTAAAGTTCTTAGTTTTGACTCTGATTCTTCAATCATTTTAACTTTATGTTGCTGGATAACCTAAAAAACCTTATTTTAGGAACAGCCTCGCCATAAAGAAACGATGTGAATTCACTCAATGGACACACGCAACATTTACCAACTTTACCTTCCGTGGAGTTGTTCACCCCAGTAAAGCCGAATGTGATTACGCCATTGTGAAACTGCAAAGCTTACACCAAACTGTAAGGCTTGCTTAAACGGTGTCCATAGCTTACTAAAGCTTCGGCTTAGGCTTAAACTGTAAAACCGGCCCTAATGTGATCTAGTTCAATTTTCACTTAGTTTTCAGCGTCACTTCACTAATGTGATCTAGTTGACTTGCTGGGGAGCCGAACACAAGACGTCTCTAATCTCTCGCAGTGGCAGCATTTACTGTCGTCACAAACGCACTCGCCAACTTGCAAGCGCGCTCGCTTATACTGCCGCTGGAATTTTGCAGAGAGTTCTGGAATATACGGGAAGCGGGGGAAACTCGAGCCATAGCTACGTCACAATATTAAAGAATTATATTTTTGTTTGCCTTAAGTTCCAACCATTAGGCCAAGAACTTCTCTATTCTCTAGATCACTAAGTCTCAATAGGAATCACTGGGTGTTCGTAAGAGAATTATAGTGAAGCCCAAGGAGTAATTCTTCTTAGAAATATGTAGAATTATATTTTCATAAATATTGTATTTGATTTCGTCGAATTATTTGATTATTTAAACGAAGTTTCTTTAACAAGGATCCTGTCATTTTCCTAAGCTTTATTTGGGCCCTTAAGAGAATGTCTACAACTATAAAATGAGCAAATCTGTGTGTTGTATTCACATGACTTTCTGCATTCACTCTTTGCAAACTTTTTTACAAAAGCTTATGCTTCTACCTTTTCTTTCATATATTGTATATTTTTATGTTTAACGCTCGTTCTTTTTGCATATGGCACCACAGGCGATGGGCACTGAAGATATAGAAATGATAATTGGGAAGGAGACGTTCCAGGCCAAGTTTAAGCTACCTCTCTACCATTTGCCAGTTATGAGGGCAGAGGAAAACCCGAAGAAAAGAAACCTCGCACGCATTTCCTTGTAGGTATGACGATACGGTCGGCTAAAACGATAGTCGGATATTTAAAAAGTGAGTCGCTATGTGATGGCTTCGAAATTCCATACTCTTTGCACGGCCACGAGAAGAAACGAACAGCCACTTACCACTTGAAAAAAAATCTTATGTGTTGCATTTACAGGACTTTGTCTACCACCTATCCCTTATTAGTGGGTATACAAATTATTTTTACGAATGCTTATGTTCCTATCTACTTCATTTTAATTGAGATAAATCGTTCTGGGAGTAGCTAAGTTACACATTTCGTTACAGATACAAAGAGAACAGCTACAGTAAAATGTTAAGAACTGGACGCTGGCTTTAAAATCCCATACTCTTTACAGAAACAACTGTAAATATACAGGACTTTTCTAATGACTAAATATTTGTACAATTCCCACCATTAATATCGTATATCCTGGAAATGGCTGATGCCACAAAAAAATTTATTTCAAATTAATTGTGTTTTTAAAGGGAGACATACTTTTTGGTAGTACGTTTTCGTCTATCGCTTAACGTTTACCAGTTATGCAAAATTCCTTCCAAAGGAAGAGGATTTCAAACGTCATTACCAGAAAATTCAAGGTATACATTTTATTTTTTATGTAAATTTCATTAATATACAGTATTTTAACCAAAATTGTTACCCATTTTTAAAACATAAAAAAAATCGAAAAATGTTCCATGCAAAGGGTGGTTTGGGGTGGCGGAATTTTCTTGAAATTCTTCGTGTTGCATCTTCAAAAGGTACCTACTGAAACTAAATACCAAGTTTGGTATTTTTCCTTTTGAGTTATACTGTTTACGCATGCGCGCGCGGACGTTCTTCTAAATATTCTTTTTGGATTCAGGGTTTTCAAAACACGAGTTTCTGGTGAAATATTGGTATAGAATTTTTAAGCGGAATGCAATACCTTCTCTACTTACTAGGTATGTGGCAAAGAAGGTAAAAAAAAATGTAACATGATCTGTGTTTTTAAAAGATCTACATTTTTTGTGTAGTAAGATTTGGTCTACCTCTAACGGTTTAGCAATTATACAAAAGTAATTCAGAGTGAAGTGGACAACATATACATTTTTCATGCAAATATCTTAAACATATGGTATTTCAATCAAAATTGTTTGAATCATTTTTGAAAAAATTAGAAATAACGAACGTTTTTTCATGCAACGTTTAGCTTGAGGTGGGGATTTTCTTGAAAATCTTTGTGTCGTATCTTTGAAAGCTCCTGAACTTAAAACACCAAATTTGGTATGTAACATTCGTTTTCGAATTATGCTGTTCACAGACACACAGGTGTTTTCAAAACATGCATTTCTGATGACATCTTGGTATCGAAGTTTTGAGTGGAATACAATACTTCCTTTACTTACTGTAGGCGAGTAGTAGAGAAAGTGATAAAACCTTAAGTAGCATTTCTTCACAAGGTAGTTTATGTATTTATTAGGGCTCATAAAAACAACACTTATTTTTAATGACCCATAACTTAAATAGTTTAATGGGACATTTTCGCTCACTTCAGTTAACGTTCTTATAGTGGCGGCTGCTGTGTAACAGCACAAGAGTACATGATCACCCTAACTTTTGACATCTTGCGGATTTGTTGGTTATTTTTTCTTTGAATGATGTTAAACGTAAGATAGATGCTGTAATTTAAATCTACCGCGCTTTTCTAAATCGATGACGATGACAGAGCCACGAGTTCAACCTTACTAGTGCACGTTTTTACTCGTAGAAGCTTTTGAGCGTGCGCAACTGGTATGACGTATTTCCCTTATGGGTAAAATACATACGGGTCGTGCACACTTGAAGACGTGCACTGGCCCTTACCACCCATCTCTCAAACAAGTTTACGCTAATGCCACCAGGTGGTAGCACACTACTGCAGAAGCTTTATTCATCCGAGAGTGCAAGAGTAGGGAACTCCCGTGCACTTATCAGTTTGGTATAAATCTCGCTAGATAGCAGTATACTGAATAGTTATATCAATTCACTCACTGTACAGTGAAATTAAGATCTGGTGTGAGTATATGTTATAGTTATAGGGATAAAAAAGTTTATTTTCTATAATATATAAGTTATTCAAAAAGAAGTAACAGACTTTAAACATTTATTTCTGATGAACGAAAATAGACGGTGACACATGCAATAAATCACTGAATAGAGGAAAGTTCAAAATTTTATTTTACGTTTTCAAAATCATCTTTTGTTGTGCGAGGACGACCAGTGTTTTCCCGTTTGCATACGCAATCATCTTCTACGAATTTATTGTATCCATTGTAAATTTTATGGCGAGGCGGCTCGTTGTTGAACTTACAAGGAAATGCACGCATGGATTCACTCTTTGCATAATGCAGCACACAAAACGACTTTTCCTGTAGCGTTGCCATTTTCTCGCAAACCAAACCTGCGCCACTGTAGACACTGAATGGAACTGATAGGTGAGGGCTTAAAACTTTGAACTTTTCTCTTTTCAGTGATGTTTCGTATGTGTTGCTGTCTATTGTCGTTCATTAAAAATGAATATTTAAAATCTGTTCCTTCTTTTTGAATAATCCTGCACACACACATACATATATATGATTGCTGGATGAGTTTTCGTATATTATGTTAAGGTACTAAATACTTCAATCATAGAGTGATAAAGGCATTTGCGCGATTGAAGAACTGACAAATGAATTTTCTTTATAAATAGATGTTAGCCATGATGGAGTATAGTTTTCCCTATTTAACGTGTATTCACAGTGCAGTGTAACGTTTATTTATATTGATTAACTCTTCTGTGAACTATATGGAGGGACAGGGCATTTTATAAGACGAAATATGCCGTTTTCCTGCTTCAGAAAATTAGAGTTGGTAAGTGCCAATAGAGTAGTAACAACGTTTGGCTGACGAAATAATGTAAATGGAGAGTAGCGAAAGCTTACATGCTATTTCGTTGCTGCTCTAAATTGTATTTAACTATGTACAAAAATCCAAAAGACAACTCTTTATTTAGTTAGACAAGTTATGGATTGTTTTTGTTATTATTGGGAGTGACTGCAGTGGTATCAAATTTGTGTAATATTATAACTATTATGCAATAGATGCTATTTCACATTTTCAGTTCCGTCTGAATGTAACATTCTGTTAACATCCAAAACGTTTAGTCACAAGCCACCACTGGTTCTTACATATAAAAGTACTGACCATATATTGAATTAAAGGATAGAAAATTTTTCATCTGAAAACTATATCTTATTTTATAACGAGCAAATTTTAATTTAAATAATAGACCTGGAAAACTCGAAACACAACTTGTTGAAGTGGATTGTGCACTGTTGCTGAATCTTATTGACCTCCACATACGCACCACTGTGCAGTGCATATGCGAATAAAACAATTTCAATAACAGGGCAAATATTTGCTCACTCAGTGAAAGGGTCTGTCAAAGCTGATATCAAATGCGGGATAAAGAATGTCAATTCATTCAATGGAGAGCATTATGGAGGTGGTCTACTCTATAAAAGAAAATATTAATTTATTTTTGAAACTCGTACACGTCCATTTGTTTCATTATGACCATTTTAATGATATCTATGACGTAACTCTTTATCAGTGTTGATGCATATAGGTAGTTATTGGCTTTTATTTCTGCCTGGCTTTAAAAAAATAAATATGAGATAATATGGAACCTCAAATCCTTGATATTTTAGTTATAAAACCACTATGGGCTCCGTGGTAACGTGTAAGGCTCGCATTTGGGAGGCCGGAGTTCAAGAAAAAAACACGCACCCAAACTACACTTAATGTGGAAAATTTGTCAAAAACTATTTTCTTCAAAAAAATTCTGATGTGTTACACTCACATGACTTTCACATGTGCAGCACTTTTTGAAATGCCTACGAATTCTGCTAGCTCGTGCACTTTCAGTCGACAGTCATCAACACCATTGATTTGTTGTGGATTTTCTTCACAATTTTTGCCTTGGTCACCTCATTTGGTCGACCACTGAGATGTTCGTTTTGGCAGCTCTTACGGCCTCGCTTGAACTCCGCCACCCAATATTTTACTGTTGTAAACGAAGGAGCAGACTCCCCCAGAATAGAATCTAGCTCCTTTAATATTTGTTGGACTAAGACCTTTCAAATGAAAGTATTGTATCACATAACGATGACCAGTTTTATTTATGTTTACAAATTCGCTGAGAGAGTTCAGTATCAATGGCTGCCAAACAATTACTAAACAACGTATCATCGTCAAACTTCAAACTTAAGCTTTATAAGGGTGGTACTTTCTACCACAGTCATTTGTTTGGAGCAACAACCGCTATATATACGTCAGGTAGGGTACTTCTGGGACTGCCCTCGTACCTACAACGAATGCGTAAATTGTAATGAAAGTTTATCTCGATTAACAAGAAGTAGATGGTAGTGGAATAAGGTTTCGTAAGATTAACTCGTAGATGAGTGAATGCAACGCATTTCCGTTTTTGTCTCAGGCTGCCGCCAATAACATCGGCAATCCCAGTATAACCTTCGCAGTCTAAAATGTGTGTGTGTGTGCGCGCTTGAAACTTCTGAAGTATAATTTTGATCGATATATTAATGCACGTTATTTTCTATTTTCAGATGTAAGGCAGAAAAGCAGCGAACCAGGGGCAGCTGGAGAAGAAGATGGAGGAAGAAGCTGGACCTGGTTCTGGAGGCGGAGGAGGAGGCGGTGGAAGTAGCGGTCCTCCTGCCCCGCTGTCCGCCGCACCTCCGGAAGAAGGCTATTTGTTGTTCAGGGTGCACGTGCCCGAACTGAACGTGCAGAAATGCTTGCAGTTTCCTCGAGACCAACTGGTGTGGGATGTGAAGCAGCAATGTCTAGCTGCCTTGCCCAAGGTAAACATCTCTCATTGATGACGTATTCTAACCAATTAAATAACACTGAGGTATTCGCTGCACAAAAGCACATTTGGAGAAATTCTGAGCGAAAAAATATAATACTGAAGTTAAGCTGGGTCAGAAACACTTTTTGGCTTTGTAGAACACGGGGTGTAAAGCTTAACTTTAATCAAAGTTATCATTTAACCTAGAAAGTAACACCACCCTTTAAATTCGAACAGAAATATTCTATGAAATTGACAGGATGATCATTAGACATCGCAATTATATCACTTCACTTTTCTTTGCGACGTACCTTTACTCGCTGGGGAGTCGAACACAAGACCTCACTAATTTATCGCAGTAACAGCACTGACGTCTCAATCGGAGAACGCAATTTATGTTGCACCACTAACTCATTTACTGGTTCACCCGCGAGAACGCTCGCTTATATAGCCACTGGAATTTTCCACACAATATTCTAGTATGTTCGAGAGTCGGGGAGAAGGGAAACTTTCCAGAAGATTCTGGTATTAACGCTGGGCAAGAACGCTGCTTATCTCTTGCTGGCCAGCCAACTGATAGCTCGGCACGTAACTGCGTTACATTATGGAAACAAAGTTCAAAGAACATTTTAAGTCCAGCTTTTTTTAATATGTAAGGCTTTATTGTGCGTATAATTGCGCATTTCATTGCATGTTTCGATTTTATATCAAATGTTTTGAAGCATAAGGGTATAAACTAAATCTTTATGATATTGATTAATATTTTAGACTTATGGCATTTATTGTCCATGTACAAAAAGTTTTAAAGCATAATAAATTAGTTAATATAGGATCTTTCATAAGTAAAGAATAATGCACATAAATTTAAAATTAACCCTTTTTATAAATACTTGGACGTGTCAAATTTAACACTTTAAAAGGAAAATTTTACAAAAAAGAAACATTTTCAGCCATAATTGTACAGGATGGGAGGTTATCGACAAAAATTTTAAAATGGCAACATCTTATTTAGTTATAGGAATGATTTCATTTGTCTTACCTTTTTTTCACAATTTACACAGCTACTGTAACAAACGAAATTCTAATTACTTAATAGGGTGTTCAAAATGCTTCCCGTTTACATCTGGCAGTGGATAGGTCGAAGCATGAATTCTTGAACATTTTCAATCACTGCTGGTGGTATATCTTTGCATTCTTTCCTGATCCTCTTTAACTCATCCATATAGCAGACCTCGTAACAAAGACTCTACATTTCAAATATCCCTATAAAAAGTAATCAAGTGGAGAGAGATCTGGATACGTTTCATTAAAAATCTGATGTGTTACACTCACATGACTTTCTCTACTCTTGTACAATCTAATTTTACAAACGCCTATTCTCCATATGTTTCATGTTAATCGAGATATCGAGATGTCAATCTTATTGGTAATTTTCTTGTAGATGCAAGGGGAATATGGTAGCTTTTAAGCGATAGTCAAATATTTTAACGCCGGTTGCTATGTGGCGAATTCCATTCTCTTTGCATGTTCAGGACATAAAAAAAATGAATAACGAATTTGAGAAAAAGTATAAGTATTGGAAAATTTAAGGAAATAACAAGCAATATCTCGAAAACGGTTCACTCAACAAAAGAAACGTATATGACATAAGTTGTGTATTTTAACGCGATCTACATTTTTTGTGTAGTAAAATTTTGTCTATCTCTTATGGTTTACCAGTTATGCAAAAGTCGTTCACAATGAAAAATATTTTTGGAGACATTCCCAGAAAATTCGAGATATACATTTTATTTGTCATGACAATATCTTAAACATATGATATTTTAATCAAAATCGTTAGAGCCGTTTTTGAGAAAATTAAAATTTTCGAAAAATGTTCCATGTAAAGGGTAGTCTGGGGTGGGGGGATTTTCTTGAAAACCTTCGTGTCGCATCTCTGAAAGATACTGAACTTAAATACCAAGTTTGATGTTTATCCGACTGTTCGTTTTTGAGTTATGCTGTTCACACACACACACACACACACACACACACACACACAGACAGACACACAGACAGACAGACAGACACACACACACAGACATGTTTCCAAAAATGCCTTTTTTGGATTCAGGGGGTCTCAAAACATGTATTTCCGGTGAAATCTCGGTATCGAATTTTTGGGTGGAATACAATACTTACTATACGTAGTAGAGAAAGTAAAAAATGTTGCCATTTAAAATGTTGGTTATGACGTCACACCTGTACAATAATGGCTGAAAATGTTGCTTCTTTTCTGTAAAATTTTCCTTTCAAAATATTAAATTTGACGTCTCTGAGCATTTTTTTTAAAAAATATGAGTTAATTTTAGTCTTATTTGCATTATTCGTTACTTATGAAAGACCCTGTATAATTATTTTGAATCTCTATGTATAAAACATGCAGCTCTTCTTACTTGCGAGGTAACCCATAATTAGTCTTTCTTCTGACTCATGAGTCAACTTCACGTGATGTGCAGATGTTTGCAAGATTTCCCTCCGGGGAATTACAATCGTATAAATCCCGCATATAAAGAAGCAGCATCATTGTGAGTAGGCTATAAATCGTGTGCATATTAGCATATTTCCGTGCATATTTGTGAACTTTTAAAGTATATTTTAAATATTCTGACAGCATAAATACCTGTATATTTTAGATATTTTAGGGCATATAAATCCAATGTCTAATGATCATTTTCTTACATCTGAATTCTAAGGTGATTATCGCTCGGACATAAAAAGGTATTTTTTATCGACCATAAACAAACGAATGAGGCGCTTCTCAGCATGTTGTCGTTTGGGTAGGGAATGAATAACTTGACTTCTCGCTTTGGTCACAATTGTGTTACGATCATGCATACCTGATATAACGTGCACCTACACGACAAAGTAGTTTGAAGTTCCACATGCCTTAAGCCTTCGCTTAATTATTTCTTTTCGTTTTTGACAAGCGTAGCTTGTATTGGAAGAACGCTGTACGTCTGAAACACAGAACAATTAACACTTTTTGAATTGTTATGCTTTAAACTGTAAGGAAGGGAAGGAAGCATACAGAATTAAATATTTAGGGACTTAGCTGGTTTCTGCAGGCTTCCTGCCCGACTTTTATGAATTATTTGATGTATTTTCATCTCTAAATTATTTACTGAAATATGTATAATATAAATTGAATGGCTATTTAATATGAAAGCTAGATTTTTGTTTTTGTAATGTTATTAAGGTTTGTTATTAAGTCGAAAAAGTATAGAGGATGATATTACTTCAAAAAGCGAAACGAGAAAAATAAATGAAGCACAGGAGAGCACTGCAGATACCTGTTTCTTTATAATATACAAAAATAGACTTCATATAATCACATTTTACCTAGAGTGGGGGAATATTCTGTCCATATTTTTACCGCTTTTGTAAATCGGTCAGCCAGTCTATCTGCTATAGCTGTCTTCTGGCTAGCTGAGAGTAACAGCATTTATATAGACATCCGTTGACGAGAGTATCGAATCGAATTTTTCTCCTTGCTGATGTTTCAATCAAATTTGTGGTTGTCTTTGAGCTGGCATATTACTATCTATTTTTCATATTCCGAAATAACGGTATAGCAGGAATTTTATCTCATAATGTAGAACCAGCAGCAACATTACAAGCTAATACTTCTTGCTGTAGCTAGACCCAATCTCGTCTAGGGGACATGTTTATTTCTATAGATACATTTGAGGTAGGAAAATACAAACCTTTAAGATAGAAGAAAATGGGCTATAAAGTAGTTCCAAAAGTGTTTCATGTTCCAATACTACTGAAAAGTCGCCCCTTGTCCTGGAAGAAATCGGGAATAAAATAAAATAATTGATCTTGCACTAAATCTATGATTAATTTCGTTTCATTTTCAAATCGAAGTATTTGGATTTGTATATTTCGTAAATAAATGCTTCCTGTATCTTGTGAAAGCAGGATAGTATGTTCATATTAAAATTAATCTACAAGGAACATGTAAAATTCTAGTAGAAATAATATTTTTGAAAAGTGAAAAACACTGTACACTTATTTTAAATCTGTGTTTTCTTTTCGTTTATACCAAGAAAAAGCGATTTTAAGTAGCAGGTTTTAAGGTTTTTAATATAATACTGAAACTTTCAGCCCACAATGCAAATGTTAGGGGAATTAAATTTGGTCACCCTAACCTGTAATAACCCCGGTATTTGGTTATACCTTGATAGGGCTATCAGCCTGTGAAATTTGGAAAATTTTCTATTTTTAAGCAATATTTTTATTTTAAACCCGTATTTTAAAAATATTCTACAACAAAGTTTCAAATTTTTAGATCAATTTCTTGAGTAGTTACTGAGAAAGAAAATAATTTCTGCTTTTTTAAAATATCAATTAGAGATCTACTTATATGCAGTTTTCAAAATTTTTTAACCTAATTTCAGTTTAGTTTTCCAAACTTATCACACGATTTTCAAGTGCAAAAGTTCATACATCTTGCTTTTTAATTAGTAAAAGCATTATTTCTAAAGGCATTACTCCGTCATTTTTATTCTCCTGAAAATTTCCTGGGAATAAATTATTTATCATCATCTTAAGACTCCTTGGTGAAATTTTCAAAGTAACTGACAAAAGTTTGCACCGCAAGGAACAATGTCAATGATAACGTGAACTAGAAAACTTACTTTTAAGGGTACAGAGGTGATTTTAGGCTTAAAACTGTTGTCTGGCATTTTGATGATTTTAGTGCCTGCACAATTATATACTCATCCCTCTAGACAAAATCTGAATTTTATTGAAATTTTCGACAATTTTCACAGATTGTAAAAACATCAGTTTAACAAAAACCACTTCATTCATCCAAAACTTAGGTGATCTATGACAAGAGATGGGCAACGTATATGTATCATATCATATTCTAAATCAAAGCTTACGATGAACTTGAGTTAAATGGTGCTAAACTAAAAGTCGAATTAGGTGTGCTTAACTTAACAGAGATGACTGATTGGTAGCTGTTTGTATTACATTATGCTGCTGCTTCATGCCTATTGGTCTAATTGATATTGAAAAACTCTTAAGTTATGTCGCGTTAATGAAGTCACGTTAAATCAACTCCAAATAGCTTCATTTAATACAGTGTGTTAGACTTTCACGTTACGTCGCGTTCAGTCACAACATGGTACGTTAAATTCATGTAATCCCAGCTTTAGTCCTTTGTCGACGAGGATTTTCAATTCACGTGTTGAACATTTTTGTATCTAATAATGCTTCAGTAAATTTTTCATATTTCATGGAAGTCTTTATACTACTTTATATTTTGCAAAAAAATGTACACTTTTTCGGATTTTATGTTCATATTTTGTACGATTTTTTTTCCTCTTCGTTAATAATTCCATTAACTTTGAAATCATTAGCTTCGAAGACAAGTTATCTAGAATACACACCGCACTATAATACAGGATGCGGAAAAACAAAATGCAGAAAATTGTAGAGTAGGAAGGCAGTATCAAAACAAGCATTTTGAGGATACAAACAAGGAGTCCCAGAAGCGTTTTACTGCGCTACATGCGTCAATATTAAATCCGACATATTAGAGTCTCCGATTGTGAAACCTGTTTGTGCTGTTCACTCTTATACAATACTAATCATTGTTCCTAGGTGTGTCTATTGTAAAGTCTACTGGATGGTACGGCAATACCGAACGCTTGTCTTGTTTGGTACATACGCACATACGAGGGCGGATCGAAAAGTAACGCACTATAATTTTTTTACAAAAAAAGTTTAATAGTTAAAACAAAACAAAAATCACAAATGAACTTACATCTTTTATATACTTTTCGACATAGTCACCAAGTTTCTCAACACATTTCTCCCATGGTCCATTGCAAGTCCGATGTTGCAAGATCCTTACTGTATGGTGGATGCTGGAGCACCTCCGAACCAAATCTGGTGATTTTATGACGAACAGCAGCAGCAAATGGGGGCGAGCATTGTCATGAAGAATTTTGACATCATCAGCATTCATTTTGTGGCCTTTGTCACGAAGGGCACGACGCAACTTCACCAACGTTTTCATGTAGGCTGCAGCATTCACAGTGGTTCCGTGTTCAGCAAAGTTCACCAATACAACACTATGCATATACGAGAACACCGTCACAAGCACTTTCCTAGCAGATTGAGTCAGTTTGAATTTTTTCTTCACTGGGGAACCAGCATGTTTGCATTCTATACTTGCCTGCTTGTTTGGTATGCCCACGACTCATCACCAGTGACGATTCCTTTCAGAAAGTCATGTCCTTCTGCGTGTACCGCGTTAGGTGATCCAAGTTCGTCATCATTCGCTGGCCCTTGTGGTTGTCATGTTCTTAGGCACCCAGCGAGCACTAACTTTACGAAATTTCAACGTGTGATGAACAATATCGTACACTCCACCATAGGAAATGTTGAACTGTTGCAATAAGGTTCGCAGTTGTATACGCCGGTCGTTAAAAATTGCCGCCTCAATACCCCTGACATTCTGCGGGGTTGCAGCTGTTATCGGCCTCCCGGAGCGTGGCGAATCATTAAGGTTCACACGGCCCTCTAGGAAGAATGCACACCACCTGGAGACATTGCTACGATCCATAAAATCATCTCCATACACGCAACGCATGTCCCTGTGAATATCACTCGGTTTATGCTCTTTGGCCCACAAATATCGAACCACACCTGTCTGCTCTTCACACGTGGGCGACAGTAACATGCGCGCTATCTTTGTTGCGTAGTTCAGGCTTCTCTCGCTAGAGCTGCACATAAAACAAAAATATTCTCTGTAGTGAAAACTTCAAAGTATATCTGTGTGAAATTGCAACATTCCAGCTGCAAGATAGAAAAAAATTATTGTGCGTTACTTTTTGATCCGCCTTCGTATAATGATTAGTTTCTCATTGCTTACCAGTACTCATTAGATGAGACAGCACGTGCGCACTTGTCACGTGAGTTACATGTAGATGTTTCATAAAGTCATTGTCAATTATGTTCATGCAACTTTCTTGTTAAGCTGCATCTGCGACCCTATGCTCCTAACCTCAAAATTCTTAGTTTGTTACTGCCTTTCAGCTCTATAATTTTCTGCTCATTGTTTTTCCGCATCCTATATGTAAAAAATTTCAAGCTCTAGGGATGTTTGCAAAAGCTGTTTCTACCAAATTTGATTTACTAGATAAGAATTCATCATACACTACTATCAAGTTAGTAAAATATTTGGAGAAACGAAATATTAGCAAATATTAAGCTATTAATATAGCACGATTAGTGCATATTTTGATCTGAGCTTTCTTTTTCATTGACCTAAAGAATATGCAACTTTTGTTAGAAAATACCGAAATGCAGCTTATATCATGCAGTAACTGTTGTTAAATTCAGCCAGATTAATCAGTGATAAAATTTCTTCTGTCAGTATAAGGACTGTATAATTTCCATATTTGCCAACTTTAACGAATTACCCTTAAAATGTACGACAACAGAGGACTTTTAACGACTTTACAGCAAAGGAGGCGTTTTTAGACTTTTTGAGCAGATTCAAAGTGTTATCTCAGATTTTCACCCCGGACATGACAAAGCATTCAATTCTATTGCATTATATTGAAACATAAGATTACATATTGAAACTATACAGTGCTATGATTAGCCAGACCTTATCAGTGTGCTCCCCTTCACTGGGCTGCAACAAAATGTATAACTTGCGGATTTAAAGTCTGATTGCACTTCTAGTAACGAGCAGTAAATGGGCGCGAACATTCAGTAATGGACGTGAACTGTAAAGTAAACTCCCTTATGCAAATTATTTTTCTTATATGCGTTCTATGGCTGCGGGATATAAGTTTCCCACTTATATGACAGCTTTTGTTAATAGTTCACATTATAAAGCGTAAAATATGGACTAGAAATCTTGTAGTGTTCTTTGCTTTAATACGTGTTTATTTAGTTACCAGGAAGAATATGTGGTAGGAGGAAGTAGTACTACTAGGCCTTAAACGATTTTTATAAAACGGAATTCCGAATTATTTTACATGTTACTTTACTACATTTACTGCACCTAACATTTTGCACATTCTAAATTTCATGCCATCGTGAAATTATATTACGCTTTGCTGGTTGAGGGAAAAATTTACGAGCTTCAATTTCAGGAAGTTGGCAAGTATGCAGTAGTGATTAACTGCATTTCATTTGGCATCATGCGCACAATTTTAATTTACAAACGGTTATTTTATTTTTTGAAAATAATGATGTAAATGAGCTCTAGCAGTTCAGAGACAAAGGCATTTGCAAGGCATTTTATGTTTTGAATTTTTTTGAAACTTCGGCAAGTATTTCTTAAAGCGCCTGTCTCTATTTATAACTACCTGGACAGTTGTGCGTCATCCCTTTGGAACTGCGGGGCACAGCAAGAAGCAATTCTTTATCGTTCTATGAACTGCGTAATCTGGATTTAATGATTGCGCTCGTGGGCCAGAGCAGAACAAGCATGTGCTCTCCAGAAATACACGGGTCAGCTCTTAGCTTTTCAGGACTTGCCCTGAATACGAGATAGCTCCTTGCCTAGCTCAGGTTTATAGATTATCCTAATGGACATGTTTATGCAGGAGATAGTCACATTGTGCAATAGGCAACGAATACCGATGATGGTTCATGTCTCTAATTAGAATATCTCCAGCAGTCACGAATAGGCAGAAACGCTGCGAATGTTGTTGCTCTTCTGGAACCACATTAAGTACCTTGATATATTAATTGTACATAATGTAAATAAATCGACGTGTTGAATAGCATTAAAATTGTCTGCATGAGGTGTTTGGGGGAATATTGGTAGTTCTCTGCACGTTCTCTTTCACCAAGCTCCTGGGTACTGATATTCTAAACCCTTTTTGCTGTTTTTTTTATTGGAATATTACAGGCAGAGCCAAAAAACTACGAACCGGCTGCGCGGTGTTTTTCCTGTCTGCGTATTCGGCGCTCGTTGCCGTCTACCGCTATCATAGAAAGGCGCGCATGAAACTATACAACATTTTAAAACTACTTTTAAAGGCTTTACTTACCAACTTTATGAAAGGAGATGCTGAAACCGGCCACCGTCGTTGTCCATACATTTTGGCACCTCTTTATGAAACTATCCATCGCTCGCCAATTTTTTTCGAGTCAACAGTTGACGCCCCTACATATGTGAATACAATTTTGCCACCTTTTTTTTTTTAGAGAATTAACGGCCAAGGAGCGTGGTTTTGTTTGCCTTTTTTTCAACAAGACTCTGCAACGGCTTCCATGAGAAAAATTGAAAGTGTGTTAGTAGAATTATTAGTAGAGATGCCCCCTCGGTCCCCCGACCAAACCCCCTGCGATTTGTATCTCTGGAGTAACTTAAAACGAAGTACAGGAGAAACTCACACACCCTGGAAAAATTAAAACCAAATATCCGCCAGGAAATTACCAGCATATCTCAACGTGAACTACGGCGAGTAATGGATAGTTTTCTAAAGAGGTGCAAAAATGTATGGACGACGGTGGCCAGTTTCAACATCTCCTTTCATAAAGTTGATAAGTAAAGCCTTTAAAAGTAGTTTTAAAAATGTTGTATGGTTTCATCCGCGTCTTTCTATGATAGCGGCAGGCGGCAACGAGCGCCGAAGACGAGGACAGGAAAAACACCGTGCAGCCGGTTCGTAGTTTTTTTGGCTCATCCTGTATTACTGGTTATATAGGGTGAGCCAATAAACGCCCAATTTTCAAATTCGTTCTTTTCAGCTGTTGTCGAGTATTTTAATTGTTACGTACAAAAATCTTTTCTTCATTCCGAAGCATTTATCTAAACGGGTGAACAACGGGCTTTTGCTATTAATGCATATCACAAGATTAATTTCAGTTTCATTGCTGCACAATTTTAGAAGTAAATGGTCCTGCGTTAAGGAAGTATTCCGGAAAACACCAATGCCGTAAGAGTTGCTATGACCTGTAGTCCTAAATGTTCTGCCCTTCGTCAATCAATTTCACTTGGCTTGTTAATCAATAGTGCATGAAAAATTCTTCATAAGGACTTCTGCGAGTATCCATACATAATTCAAGTAGTGCAGACAACAAATACTGATAAAGTAAACCGCATGACCTTTTGTCAGCAATTCTTGGATTTCATAAATGTCAACGAAGACTGCGTCCACAATATGCTGATGCATTTTCATCTCTCTGGTTACGCCAACGAACAAAATGTTTGATACTGATCACAAACTAGCCCTTATGAAATGCATGGGAAGCCATAGCGCAGTGTCAAAGTAACAGTTTCATATGCAATAGCGTAATTTGGAATCATCGGTCGTTATTTCTTTGAGAACGAGAATGGGACATCCCCGATAACTAGGGCAGAACCATTTTTCTCCTTCCGTTCAACTATTAAACTACACTGGTGTGCAAAACCTAAGGACGAAAGTAATCTTCGCATGCTGTGACACTGCCGGTAACATAGCTCGATGAAACTTGAATCATACTTAGAGGGAACTGCTACGGT
Organism: Deroplatys truncata; assembly: GCA_030765065.1. Classification (NCBI taxonomy): domain Eukaryota; kingdom Metazoa; phylum Arthropoda; class Insecta; order Mantodea; family Mantidae; genus Deroplatys; species Deroplatys truncata. The sequence continues at coordinate 45,762,313 of CM060989.1, forward strand.
ATGCTACAGTAGGCAACTAAACGAAATATGCAATGAGACGAACAGAAATGCCACTTTTATTCATAGACCATAAGCTACACTAAAGTTAATACGACGTATGATGACTCTCTAGATTTACAGAAACATGGTACTTAAAAGGGTGTATGATCACCACGGACAGCAATGCATGCTCTGCATCGTGCTCCCATGCTGGCCACAAGGTTGGTAAGCGGTTCTTGTGGTAGGGCATTTCATTCCTCCACCAACGCTGTTGACAACTGTTGGATGGTCGTTGGTGCATGTGGATGTGCTGCAACGCGTCTCCCCAAAACATCCCACACGTGTTCGATGGGGTTTTAATCGGGGGAACGGGAAGGCCAGTCCATTCGCCGAATATCCTCTCGTTCCAAGAGATCCTCCACCTGTGCTGTTCGATGCGGTCGCGCATTGTCATCCATAAAAATGAAGTCAGGGCGACTGCACCCCTGAAAAGACGCACATGGGGAAGGAGTACAGTATCACAATAACGTTGACCATTGAGCGTACCGTGTTCAAAGATTTGGTGGTCGGTGCGCCCATGCAACATTATGGCTCCCCAAAGCATAACACCCGGACCACCAAAACGATCATGTTCAAGGATGTTCCAGGGTTCATTACGTGTTCCCACCTCTCGCCAGATGAGGGTACATCAAGAATCGCTACTTAGACTGAATCTGCTCTCATCCGAGAAGAGCACGCGACCCCATTCCTCGTTGGTCCAATTTTGATGATCTTGGGACCATCGCAAACGGTGCGCCGATGTGCGGATGTCAATGGAATACGACGTACTGGCCGTCGGGCAAAGAGCCCACCTCTGTGTAGTCGCCGTGCCACTGTGTATCGTGAGATTGCGTGCCTAGCTGTCCTGTTAAATGTGGTTGCAATTGCAAATGCTGTTTGGCGTGGATCCCTTCTTGCCTGTTGCACAATGTAGCGGCCATCTGCTGCTGTAGTTGAGCGTGGTCGACCACCACCTCTCCTTGGGACAGCAGTGCCTGCGGTTTGGAAGGTTCCCCATGCACGTGAAACAATGCTGTGAGCAATTCCAAACTCCTGAGCAACACTCGTCACACTTTGCCCTTCTTCCAGTTTCCCGTGTGAAGTCATCCCAATGGTGTGTACGGGCCATGTTGCAATGAAGAACACCACTCCAGTGCACCGTAACAGATCGCTAATTGCCACACACCGTCTTGTTTCGTCAACTGCCCCGTGTTGCGGGACCAGACCCATTTGGCACTATAGGCTCGCTACACGCACGCCATGTGACGTCCAGTTTTCTGTGTGCGTGGCAACATGCTCCCGCACCTTCATCTACTTCCACAAAGTAGTTCATTTGTTATGTTACTTTACCCATCTCGTCCTTAGGTTTTACACACCAGTGTATAAGAGAGAAACAAAAACTTCCTACACAAAAATGTAGATCTCTTTAGCAGTAATGGCATTGCTGCATCATCACAGCAGTATATCCGAATGGTTATTTTTTTGTCTCCACTAATTGCTAAGAATCATCTTATCATTCGAGAGACGTGGATTTCAATAGGATGGTGGGATCTGTCACACGGCTAAACGCTCCTGGATAGCCAACGTTCATTTCGAAACCACCTTGTCCTCAGATATGGGGACATTTTATGGCCTGCGAGAGCTTCATATTTGTGCAACTTTTTCTTATGGGGATATTTGAAGAGTATGGTGTTCAAAATCCATCACCATAGAACGCAAAGAAAAAACTCGCCATTAACTTGCTGAAATTGTAATGTTGCGTTGTAATGGGAAACGTACAACTAGACTTGAATATGTTCAACGAAATGGTCCCACCTTCGGGATATAGTGTTCAAAAAATAGAATTTCTTGAGGTACAGGTAAATACCAACGTAAATCTAAGATGGAAGTTGTTTCAAGGTAAACAGTGCAATAATTATTAAAGTTTCAAAATCGCCCGTTTCATTGGCTCATCCTGTACGTAACTTAATGTTGTGTTGAGCGATCAGCGCGTTTGCGCTGTAAGAACCAGCGCGAAATATACAGAAAATGATAATGAAATGCGTTAGGTCCATTTGAATTTTATCAAGAATCGTGCAATGTATGAAAAAAAATCAATAGCAGTATTTGGTTCGCAAGACGAGTCTTTGATCAGACAAAACAGTTGGTTTTGTTACCAAGAGAATATTGTAGATATAATATATGAACCTTTTCTAGGTTCTATAATTTTCAGGCTTGAGTTATCTGTTACTGCATTCTAGTCTCTAGGTATAGGTGGCTATTTTGGAGAAACTATTGAACCGTGGTAAAAATATGCAAGGTTTATTTTGGAAGGGCTAATTTAATTTGAAACCGGAAGTTTCCGAGAATTGGGAAACCAACTCCATTTGGCTCTAAATAAAAAATGTGAATAGAAAACATTACCTATATTATTAAATACAACTTAAAACTACAACTTTATACTACTTGTCAACATGGTCGCCATATTTTAAATTCAGGCATTTGTCATGGCGTTTCGCTAATTTGTAAATTCCTCCTGCATAAAATTTAGCCGCCTGGTAACCTTGCCAACCTTTCACGGCATTTTAAAGGTTGTCGTTATCGAAGTACTGCGACGCAAGCCACTTCTTCCCGTGACTGAAGAGGTAAGCCAAGCCCGGGCTGTAAGGGGGATGATCAAAACTGTCCCATTTAAAGTTATTCAAAAGCTCCTGAGTTTTTCGAGCACAGTGAGGTTGAGCGTTGTCATGGAAAAGCACAACATCGGATGCCAGTATATCGCACGCTTGTTTTGAATGACTCTTAAGTTTTCGAAACAAATCTTGTAACACCATGCACCTCGCATTTAGCGGAATTTTCTAGCGCGGCACTAATTATCTAAGTTTACGATGAGCGAACAACACAGCTATACGATTTCTCGCTAGCGCGGCTGGACGCGCACCGAATTGCGCCCCACTATTTCACGCGCGACGTGACAACAGATGTTAACTTTCCGAATTTTCCTCATACTTCCTTACGTGTAGAGGTCGGACTACCTTTTGCATATTCTTTGTACTAAGCCACCACTTGCCTAGCAACGTGTTTTATATTTTTTGCGATTAACTGCTGTTAATGTTTCCGTTTTTCGTTGTGAATGTCAAATATCGCGTTAAGTTTATGGTTAAGCTTTACGTTGTGTTAATATTTAATTATGATTGTGAATGGCTCCTATATTTTGAAATAGTGAGATAAAAGGGCCTTATACATTGAAACTTAAACATAAGCATAATGTAAGCTTAGAAGCTTGTTTCATGTTATTCTAATGCAGACGTACACATTGACGCTGACATAAATATGGCCATTAACTTATATCGTAAGTATAGAAGTTTGCAAGCTCTAAGCTTTAATGTCAGACATAAACTTAACCACCAGAGAACGATTCTCCATACACCTCATCACGTGGTTATTCTGCCATCTCGCATAAGATTTTCCGTTGCCATTTGTTGATTCGCTAACTCCCTTTCTATGTAATATCACTGGCTAGAAATCACTGGGACATCTATAAACATCGTAGAAACGCAAATTGTGATAGAAGATGATGCATTTTTTTGTGAATTCAGTATCTTCTTGCCGGATAGTTAGCTCTTGTTCATGTTAATACGTGTACACTTGGTCGATTTAAAACTGGCCGCGTTGGAGAGACGGAGCTTGAATCGGATACTTTCTTGAGCGCTCGAGACAGCCAGGCTTTGTTCACAAGGCTGCGTATATTCTTATGGTAGTTATATTGGGGAACACAACTATGATCACTAAAGTCTTCCTAGAAAATAATTAATATGCGAGATTTCAAATAGGCAGATGCTTCAGAGTGTTTCAACACTTAGTATTTGTAACCAAAACACACTTTATTGGTTTATGGTTATAAGTGGATTTTGATTAAGCTAGTTACAGTGGCACGCTTATTGCAGTGCACTTAGCTCAGTGGTAGAGAGTTAGCTTATTGTTGCCGAGGTTGCAAGTTCAACCTGGAGCTACTAAACTTTATTTTCCCTTTCATTTTAAGTACACACAGGGCGTCATTTCAGTTTATGTTTGGGGGGGGGCAAGATTGCCTGAAGCAGTTGCTCGTATTGCTTCACACTTTTTGTGAGGCAGTTATGAATTAATTAAAATTAGACTAAAAGATAAGACTTTTATTTCTTAATGTAAAATATTTCTATTAAAAGTAAATTCTCGTAATTTTTCTTTGGTAAAGCAATAATCAATAGCCTAATTATTTCTCATAACTTCTATGACGCCCCTGAGCACACACGAGTAAAAATATAACAGGCTTTCTTCATTCTTTATCCTTAAAATAACTTTTGCTGTATTAATTTGACGCCTACCTTTGGCCAACACAAACTAAAAGGAACAGGGCAAATGATTTGTTACAGTCCTATATTTGCGACATAGAAAATTAAACTTCTAAAATCGTAACAATCGTTAATTTTATACTTCAAAAGTAATAAAACTAAAAGGAAATAAAAACACCACTCCAGTAGCCTTCTGCAATTATAACTTGCCTGAGACTGTTACCCATGGAGTTTACTATTCGTTGGAAATAGTTTTGTTTTCTGGCAAGTGCCTCCCACGAAGTCTGCACAAGGTAACAAATAAAACATAACACTGCGGAGAATCGAGCTGCTTGCGTAGAAGTTAAGCAGATTAACCACTTTCCTAAGCCAAGCACGGTGTGGAGGTAGCCCAAGTCAGTGCCTTGTGGCTTGTATTATAGTTAGCCAAAGCCGTGCACAGAATTTCACGGTTGTAAACAACGCGCTCACTCGAAGGGACTTTGAAAAAATTTAACTGCGCAAAGAGACCTGCCGCTTTTAGTTTGACGTAGTGAACATAATCTTTTGTCTTGTGCATTGTCGGCGGTTGCTTCGCATGCCGCCATATTAGTTCATCTGTTTCACGCTCTTTTGCGACTGGCTGCTGTTTATGCCTAAGTTTACATTTTTACGTTAATGTTAAATGTTTATTGTGAATGACCTCTATCTCGATCAAAGGACTGTGGTTTTTACGCATATGAGTTGCGAGATGTTTCTCCTCGTAGGTACGGTTTTTCTTTTGCTTTTTTTTTCGTAAAGTGGTGTCATGGTAGATTTCTCTTTCCTTTATGAATGCCACCCAGTATGTTTCTTAAATTGCGAAATGATGAAGCAAAAGAAATTCGGCAATTAACAGCTTAAAAGGCGAATTCCAAGCAGGGAGTATTTTACAAATGGTCACAGGCAAAATATGAAATTTCATAATCTAAATCCGGCTTGCTTGGGAACAAATATTTTCAGTTTTTTCAGTTTGTGTAATTCAATGCACTGATAAAAGCAAAATTCATATTTCACAATATTTTGGCAAAATCTTCATATTTGTTCATGCTTTGTTTATGTACGATTTTAAAATAATTTCTGTTAGCAATGAACCGGACGTTATATACGGGCAGTTTTTGTAAACACATTTAGAAAACCCAAGCCATTGTTTTCAACAAGTCAGATACATTTGAAAATGTAGCATTTCCCCTATGTGACATCACGTACGAAATTTAAGGTCCTGTATTGTTGAAGAGTTTTATTTTCGCGAACCAATGATTTTAGTAACATATTAATTAGTATTATGCAATGACAAAGCAACCTAAGTTTAAGGATTTCAAAATCATTAAAATGTTTGTATTTCATTTGATATTGTATTGTTAAACATGGACAAAAATATAAAAAAACTTGTTTTTTATACTAATGAAGTGAGCTTGCTCCAAACTCTTAAAGTATCAAGATTTATCGACTTTAAATATATATTTCATAACGTTTTGGCATTTTTCCTTCATATTTTGGCAAGCTTTCTTTATATTTTGCTTGTTTCTAGTTATAAGCACAGTTAATTCAGCATTAGTATCTGAAACATTCTTTGAAAAACAACATAAACGTAAAAACGTGTATTAATAAAATATTTACACGAATAAAATGCTACAGCTGTACGAGTAGGTGTAATATTAAAATTAATGCAAAGAGCAGTGTATCAGCCTAGTCCATTAATGAAAGTATGTATTTCAGATGTACAGCGTGGAGAGTAAGTAACAAACAAGTGACGGCCACGACTTCTCACGCAGAGTGCATGTTAGAAAGTGAAGGCGAGGTCAACTCCTTAACCTTTAATTTTTCTTTTTGCAGGTAGTTGCACAGTTGCACTGATTTGAAGCACATGGAGCCATTACGACTGAAATTCGTGCCACGGTATCGCAATTGCTACCAATGCTTGTTGACACACTTTCTTTACACTAACGGAATCCACATGAGAAGTGTTTTCTGAGTAATGAAGCTCAGACAGTATGTTTAGGAATATTCTCTTCCTGCCCTTGTAAGCCAAAATGTAGAGCAGCTGCAGTTCTCTGCGACCCACCTCGAAGAATACTTGGTTAATATTAAAACTCAAAGAGTAAAATTACCACATCCATGCACGAGGTAAAATAAAATCTCCCTAACATGTATATCATTGAAGAGATAAGACTTATTCATGTATTTAAAACATTTTTTTTATATTTAGTACAGTGGTTTTCCCACAGTGCCTTCATAATTTTATTTTCCCATAAATCCTTGTCCTCTACATCTTCATCTGTTAGTCCTCTTAGACGCCACGTTTCTTCGGACCCCATTCATTGTTCTCTTTTTCTTCCCGGTCCTCTGTTTCCTTCAGCTTCCCATTCTAGCACAATTTTTATTTTCTCTACCACGTATAGTAAGTAGGGGAAGTATTGTATTTCACCCAAAAATTCGATACCGAGATTTTACCGGAAATATATGTTTTGAGACCCCCTGAACCCTAAAAAAGCATTTTTGGAAACATGTCCGTGTGTGTGTCTGTGAACAGCATAACTCAGAAACGAACAGTCGGATAAACACCAAACTTGGTATTTAGGTTAAGTATCTTCCAGAGATGCGACACGAAGGTTTTCAAGAAAATTCCCCCCACCCCAGAGTACCCTTTACATGGAACATTTTTCGAAAATTTTAATTTTCTCAAAAATGGCTCTAACGATTTTGATTAAAATATCATATGTTTAAGGTATTTTCATGACAAATGAAATGTATATCTCGAATTTTCTGGGAAGTCTTCATTCTGAACGACTTTTGCTTAACTGGTAAACCATAAGAGATAGACAAAATTTTACTGCACAAAAAATGTAGATCGCGTTAAAATACACAATTTATGTCATATACATTTTTGTTGTTGAGTGAACCGTTTTCGAGATATTGCTTGTTCTTCCCTTAAATTTTCCAATACATACTTTTTCTGAAATTCGTTATTCATTTTTTTTATATCCTGGACATGCAAAGAGAATGGAATACTCCACATAGCAACCAGCTCTTAAAATATTTGACTATCGCTTAAAGTCTACCAATTCCCCTTGCATCTACAAGAAAATTAGCAATAAGATTAACATCTCGATTAACATGAAGCATATGGAGAATAAGCGTTTGTAAAAATAGTTTGTACAAGAGAGAGAAAGTCATGTGAGTGTAAAGCATCAGATTTTTAATAATATTCCCTTTCTTTTCACATGGCCAAACCATTTTACTCTTCTCTCTCTTATTATTTCCTATACGTTTTTTTTTTTTTTTTTACATCCATTATTTTCGGAATTTTTGTATTTATAATTTTCTCTTCTTGAGATTCGAGAAGCCCTCCACCAAAAATCCATCTCTGTTGTTAATTTTGTTTCTTGTTGCCTATACATTGTCCATGTTTTTGCTCCATAATATCGAGTTCAACATTCCAAATTATTTTCTTCCTTCAGTTTTCTTTTTTCTATTTCTAATCCACTATTTCCACCTGCTTCTGTGATTGAACCCAAATACTTAAATTTATTGATCATTCTAATTCCCTTATGCGATGGTAACTTTTGTTATATTTATTTGTTGAGCCCCACGTTTGGGAGCCAATTTGCGGCGGTATTACTTATAATGTTTGTGTATTTGTGTTTACTCCACGTGGTGAAGCCATTTTGTAACGTGATTCTTTGTTAGGTTTGTAGCTCCATCTGGTGTTAGCAATTTGCGGCAGTATTAGTGTTTGTTTGAAAGAATGCTACTTTTATTTTATTTAATTTTGGTTCACTGTCCTCCGGCTAGCTATGATCGCTTTGGTCGAGCACTTCTCTTTATACAGGTTGTGTAAACGGAAAGGAATCTTTTATCCAAAGATAACACTGATGAAAGAATTTGTTTTACACTTTTTATTGTCGAACACATTCACTATCACATTTACACTTTGATCTTAACACTCGCCGAACTGAAACTGTTATAATAACTTCATTACTGATCATTCCAAATTCGCGTACTTCAACTTGTTGTATAATTAACTTTACAACACTTTAGATTTTTCATAACTCTGCTACGCGTAACTTGCGAATCGATAGCCGACGTGTACTGTACAAATATTTCTGCTGGACTGAAGACGACGTGTAACGTACAAATGTTTTCGACGAACTGACGGACTGAAGGCGACGTGTAGCATACAAATATTTTCGGTGAACTGACGGGGTCTACCTCTAATCTAGCCCTTTTTATACTCCTACACCCCGATATGCCTAAAGATTATAACTGAGTTGCTATTGGCTAATAAAACGCGCCAACATTAGCGTCTATTTTTATATCCAATGAAAATTATGAATACATATGCTCTAGGGAAAATGTTCCAGCAAATTCTAAAGAAAAACGCGCCAACATTACGTAACTTCCTCGTCTCTAATAATGATAAACAGCTCACCCCCTCGCTGCATTATTGCACGCTATTATTGTCAGTTTCAGTAAGGCAGTATAAACTTACTTCTCAACAATAATTACAATAAACAAACATCTTAAATCAATGACACACAAAAATGCATATTCATACTATAATCATTCTTTACATTTAAATAATTTATGATACAAATTACTGCATCACTTATTAGTAACCTTTAATTTTTCACCCGTGTTCAATGTTGATGATAATATTCTATTTTGTTAAAGTTAATAAGCCTCCACAATTTTATTCTTCAATTAATTTTCTCATCGTGTAGAAGCGTCCTCAATAACTTGTGTTATTATTAGTTGTCTGCAAAAATTGTTGTAGGGTATTATTAACAATAGTAATTTAACAGTAAAATATTTACTAAGAGTTTTAACATAGGAGAAAAATGGGAAATATAGAAATGGAGAGCAAAGTAGAAAATCGTTACTGCCCTGAAGCTATAGACAGCAAGCAACATGTTGTAACAGGGTTCCATCATTTGCACGCACGGAAAATCTGTACTTTGGTTTTGTACATCAGGTGCGCGCGGTTATATTTTCATAGTATCTCCCTTCCAATTTTATTGAGCCTCGGGACTCTGCACAACAGTGCGGAAGCTTAAATATTATTAGACAACATTTTCATACGTAAAGTCCGGTATACACTAGTCGACCACAATATGAGTGCGCTTGGTGGAGGGCGCCACTGTTTTTGTTGATAATGCCTAACGTCATCAAGGCTATGAATCAGAGGGAAGTGAGGAGCAAGGCGATAGCAAAGTGTACAGTTCCACAATGAAAACAGTACTACATTTGCTACTAAATGCGGATGACTGCACTTCCGATACCCCACCCACTTGTTCCGTAACTGTTTAGTTGCTCTTCCCATCGAACGCACTCATATCGTGGCCGACTATGGGTTGCCGTATCTTAGTTTCTACTGTCATAGTGTGGGGAAGCAAGAGAATTGCATATAGTGTGATGCAATGACCAACACCTGCATGGACTTTAGTTGCTTTAAATTTGTTGATACATTTATAGAAAGGAATAATTGATTTAAATATTTTTCATTTTTCCCTCCTCAAAAACAACACTTAAAAACTACAAAATTGAAAGTGAAAGAAAATTTAATACACGATTGAAGCAGGAATTAGGAAAAGATGGGAGTAAGGAGCTGCAATCATGTACAAGTTACAAAACGTCATGCATACCGTCCCAACCCGTTTCTTGCGGCATGATTAAATCCCCTCCCCACAAAATAAAAGCAGACTGCACATTCAAGTTTACGGTAACTTAACACATCTGACCTTAACGTGGTTATAAACACGGTGGTATGGAAGGCCGGATTAACGACGTTCGAATAAGTGGAATACCGGGTGAGTCAGTTAAAATTTCCACCTCAAATATCTCTGAAACAAAATTAAAGATTGAAAAACCACTTTCACAGGCATGAAGGTAGGGAAGGGGCTCATTAAAGTAGATGATGCAGGCCATTTAGAATATAAGTAAACTTGTGTTTTTTTTAATGGAAATTCTGTATTTATTCGGCGCAAATGATAACATGGGAAATAACACTCGTGGCCGTGTGCACCATTCTTGTTAAATAAACCCATCAGGGACCTTCAGCTTATCGCGGTAAGAATTTGACCGGGGTAATCATCACACAGCGGTGCATTTCAGGTGACCGTGGTTACCTGCCAGGCGCTCACCTTGGTTGAGCGCATCGTTCATTGCTGGTAAATTCTACTGAACACACTCATGTCGTCTGTTTTGCACTTGCGCTTGCAATAGTTCAGTGTGCAATCGAGGAAAGCAAAAGCAGACCCCAGGAACTCTATTATGTTATTAAATTTAGCATGCAATTCTTAAGAAAAGATAGAAAGTACAGAGACAGAAACAGCTGGCCTTACAATTGATTAGAAGAATATGCTGAACTGTTATAGACTTTTTTTTTCCACACTGACTAAATTCCAGCTAGCTTAGTCGATATTCACTTACTGAAAGGCAGGTAGAAAAAGGAAAGGAAAAAATATATTGTTCCCAAACAAGATTTGAACCCGGAGGCGCACTTGCTATCCCAACACCACGATGTCGACTTTAGTTTTCAGACTTCGACACTGATCTCTTCAGGTTACCGGATTCCTATATCTGCAATTAATGTTCATAATACTCCCGAAAACGTACTAATTAGACTAAATCCATTCGTTACTCCCCTTATTTCTGCCTTGTTCTTAGAACTTTACTTCAATTGATATAATTATGGTTATGTAACGCCGTGATTGTGTGGATTTTCATTACGTCTCGAGTCAGGATATTTAAGCCACCTGTCGCATAAAATGGCCTTGAAAGCATTAAAAATTACAAAGTACATTAACGTAACTTTATCACGATATATTCATTGGCGAAAATGAGGTGTATCTATTTGTTGGGAATTTAACCTATATCGTTCCGCCATTTCAACATTTCAGCACATGTATGGCCGTGTGCAACATTTTCGATGAAGATTTTACCGTGGTAAAATATGAACTTTACCGCGGTGAACGGTCATTTGTGGTGCATCGACGCCAGTAAAAGTTTATCGAGGATTTTACCGCGGTTAAATCTGACCGGCCATGAGCGGCCGGTTTTCTTCGAACTTTACTTGTGCTGAAATGTTAAAATGGCGGAACGGTATAGCTTAGAATTCCCAGTGAATAGTTGCAGACACTCAGGGTAATGGGATAAGCTAGTACAACATGCTTACACAAGATGCTTATCACTGTCCCCTATACAGGATGGACCATTTAAAATGGGACTGTACAATATCACCATAAACTAAGTGTTGTAGAAAGAAATATATTGAGTAAAAGTTACTTGATATTATGGGAGAAAGTAAATACCATTAGTCGTGTTTTATTTGGAGGACTTGTGAAAATTGACCCTAAAATGACACTCATAACGTCCTTCAAACAAACCACGACTAATGGTATTTGCATTCCCCCATAATATCAAGCAACTTTTATTAAAGACATTGCTTTGTACAACACTTAGTTTCGAAGATATTGTATCGTCTCAACTTAATGGTTCACTCTGTATATGTACATGTACCAGGTGGCCCAAACAAGCCGTCCTTTGCAGTTTCATGTTTCCCGCATACTCGGACGCAAAAGAAGTTGCCGCATCACTGCAGTTCAAAGGGGTTTTGCAGGCACAAAGCGAAAGGTCACTGAGGTAGTTGCTGTCTGCAGGGGTTTACATGATAGTTTCGTACTGATAAGCGTCGCGTTGTCGCCTGTATGCAGTTCGAGCCAGGTCAGACAAAAAGGTAACATTCACCAATAATGAACACAGATATGGTTACGATCTGTGCGGAGATGCATCAAAATGCAGCTGAAGCTCGAAGGCTGTGTTCTGAATATTTTCACTCTGGCTTCTGCGCACTATTTTGTTTTCTTGCAGAAATAATATTAAGAAATGGTGGACCATTATAGGTAGAACGTGGGCCTAAGAGGCCCTTACATCAATTCGTCCACCAAGGCGAGCATGTTTTGCACATGCTTATTATGAATAATGCACTAATAGAAAATAATTTAGTTCTAACGCATCTTTAAGGGTAGACAAATATAATAAAAATAGAATTTTGTCTAATCTTGTTAAGTTTGTGGCACCAATTATTGCCATATAGTTGTACTGATTGTAGAGTAACTGTCATGGAACTAAATGACTTAACACGTGTGCTCAGGTTTGCGTCAATAAAACCCCCTCCCCCCACACACACACCTAGTTCCTCTCACATTCAAACGCCAGACTGTGAAATGTTATTGTTTAAAGATAACTTTCTGTAGGCCGATGGGAATCGAACCCGCAACAACTCATATAGCTGGCAGCTTCTGTACCGAATGAGCTCGGGGACCAGTAATAACAGTTAATGTGTTCGTTTTCAAATATTGGCATTTCATTTAGCGCTCTCCTTTCTGTCGGTACGGAGTCCCCATTGCAGTTCTGCTTAGGCAAACATTTTGGCACCCGCGCTATCCGGTATAAACTAACTTCAACAAAGGACGGCTTGTATGGGCCACCTGGTATACGAGTATATATGAACAGTCTCCTTAAAATGTTTCCCCAAATAACAATAATATGACATGTAGTTCTCCATTTGTGTCCCATGAAATATTTAATGATTTAGAAAGACGATCACTGGAAAGTGAAACGATCAGAAAAACCAAAAGTGCATGTGCTTACTCTAAGAATAGCTACATGTCTTACGAAAAACACTCGCCAAGGTAATTTAGCGAGGTAGCACACAGGTAAAGGCCCTAGAACAAGTCCCAGAGTTAGGGAGCTACACTCCCTAGCTAAGCTCGGTGTAAGACAGACGCCACCTGGCAACCTAAACAAAAGGAGACCAGGCAGCGTTCATATCCCACATATAACCTTCACCTGGTGTAAGCGCGAAAGATAAATTATGCAAAATTGGCGCGAGGGTCAACCTAAAGTTACAATTTCTCGGGAATAATTGATACTGCGATTCAACAAACACAGTGTTCAATGTTGCGTAAAAATAATACGGGGTTTCATCAAAGTTCGTAGGCTTTCACAACCGGTGACGATAACTAAGTAAACAAGTTCCTGGGCTTGTGGACCGTAGTCTACTGGACCTCTTATTCTTCCCAGAGGTTTCGTCTACTTCTATAGTAGACATCTTCAGTGGCAGTAGCGAGGTCGAAGTGTTGTGGCGGAAGACTGGTCACTTCTGAAGACACCTCTGGGAAGAAGGAGGAACCCAATAGACCACGGTCCACAAGCCCAGAACTTGTTTACCTAGCAATACAGGGTTTCCATTTAAAACAACAGGAATTCATGTTGAAAACCATATTTGCTTTGTTTGTGAATGGCTGTATCATCTACTTTAATGAGTCTCTCCCATACCTTCATGCGTGTGAAAGTGGTTTTCTAATTATTGATTGGTTTGGAGATATTTGCGTTGGAAGTTTTAAGTGCCTCTCCTGTATTTTTCTATATTATGGCATGTTATTTGTAGTCTGCATAATTTACTTGAAGCCTTTGCTTCAGTGTTGCCCCCCCAAAGGTCTTATTTATTAAAGCAACAAGTTGTTACCGTATCCACTATGGTACATAATTGGCTCATTATACCATGTCAATAATAGCAATGAAATATTTTCGGTAACAATGACGTAATATCGATATTGCAAGTTACTATGGCTTATAAGGAGAATATGGAACCATTTTGTGATATTCTTTTCTCTGAGCAACAAAGATGCAAAAATCTCTGAATTATTAAATATGGAATAATTAAGATCTGAATTTATAATTGCTTATCATGCTGTGCTGATAATAGGCTACATCACAGTCCATAACAGCTGCTCACTTCTCTCCTATGACGAGAACGCATGCAAATGGTTGTTTTGCTTATCGGTTCAACGCATTAGCAATTGAAATGTAGGGAGAGAAATTTACGTGTTATAACATTTGAAGACACTCTCACTTATTTCAGCTGTGGATGCCGAATTATTTAATTATTTGTTTCCTACAATTTTTAATGTTAAGATTATATAAAATGTAGTATCCAACTCGTGAATAATCATCAAGATTATCCACTTGTTGTATAATTTACTATTATCTATTGAGAACCTACTAGCAGTACGATATTGTGGCAAGAGTTTCATTCGTTTGGCTCAAGATGATTTACACCTGATTCCTGTGGTAGCCTGCAACATGGTTGCCGGCTGCCCAGATTCACAGAGTATAAGCACTGTATTGTGTAAATGTCTAATTCTGTGTTTTTGTGTTCGCTTTCTCACTAGGTGGCCACGTGGTTCAGGGTAAGATAGCACACTTTCAATATATCATATCTGTGTCATGTTTTCTGTGTGTATGATTGATGCCTGCTGCCTGCAACTCTATCTGCCTGCCTAGTCTATCTCTCTGTTCCTTCTATCTGCTTCTGTGTTTTCAGCATCAAGAAGGGCCCTCGAGCTGCGGATACAAGAGCTGTATTGCGCCGCGTAGACTTGCGTATTAGTTTGATAACGGTTAGCGGTTATAACCGTCGCATTTACAATGAGTTAACGGTTACCAGTAACGATTAGCTGTTACTGCTTACGTTTCAATGTGAACTATGTCGATACAAACAGACTTACTTTGTTATTTGATCCCATCTAAAAAGAATTTTCTCTAGCTGTGTACATGGGAACTGAGCTACTAGGGCGGATCGAAAAATAACGCACAATAATTTGTTTACAAAAAAGTTTAACAGTTAAAAAAATCACAAATGAACTGACATCTTTTACCTACTTTTCGACATAGTCACCAAGTTTTTCAACACATTTCTTCCTTCGTGACACCAGTTTCAATAAGCCCTGTTCGTAGAAGTCCGTTTCCTTGGAGTATAGCCATCTGCGGACTGCTGATTTCACTTCCGCATCTGTCGCAAAGCGTTGGCCGGCCAGGAATTTCTTCATGGGACCAAACAGATGAAAGTCCGACGGTGCAAGGTCCAGACTACGGTGGATGCTGGAGCACCTCCCAACCAAATTTGGTGATTTTCTGACGAACATCAGCAGCAAATGGGGGCGAGCTTTGTCATGAAGAATTTTGACATCTTCAGCATTCATGTTGTGGCGTACGAAGGGCACGACGCAACTTCACCAAAGTTTTCATCTAGGCTGCAGTATCCACAGTGGTCCCGTGTTCAGCAAAGTCCACCAATACAACACCATGCATATCCCAGAACACTGTCACAAGCACTTTCCTAACAGATTCAGTCACTTTAAATTTTTTCTTCACTGGGCAACAAGCCTATTTGGTTTCGGGCGTGTAGTAGTATGCCCACGACTCATCACCAGTGATGATTCCTTTCAGAAAGCCATGCCCTTCTGCGGTGTACCGCGTTAGGTGATCCAAGCTCGTCCTCATTCGCTGGCCCTTGTGGTTGTCTGTCAGGTTCTTAGGCACCAAGTGAGCACTAACTTTACGAAATTTCAACTTATCATGAACAATTTCGTACACTGCACCATAGGAAATGTTGAACTGTTGCAATAAGGTTCGCAGTTGTATACGCCGGTCAATACCTCTGACATTCTGCGGGGTTGCAGTTGTTATCGGCCTCCCGGAGCGTGGCGAATCACTAAGGTTCACACGGCCCTCTGAAAAGAATGCGCACCACCTGGAGACATTGCTACAGTCCATACAATCATCCCCATACACGCCACGCATGTCCCTGTGAATATCACTGGGTTTATGCCCTTTGGCCCACAAATATCAAACCACACCTCTCTGCTCTTCATACGTGGACGACAGTAACATGCGCGCCATATTTGTTGCATAGTTCACGCTTCTCTCGTTAGAGCTGCACATGAAACACAAAATACCAAACTATATGTGTGTGAAATTGCAACATTCCAGCTACAATACCAAAGCAGAAAAGAATTATTGTGCGTTACTTTTCGATCCGCCCTCGTATATGGGAGCCTAAATATAAACTTCGCGTGGTACAGATATATCAAAGGAAAGTACATCAC
The DNA here is from genome assembly GCA_030765065.1 of Deroplatys truncata. Classification (NCBI taxonomy): domain Eukaryota; kingdom Metazoa; phylum Arthropoda; class Insecta; order Mantodea; family Mantidae; genus Deroplatys; species Deroplatys truncata. Next base: position 45,778,613 of record CM060989.1, read on the forward strand.
TATTCAAACATCAACATGCCCTGAAGTTAAGCATATACCGATTTAAATGTTCTAGGACGTTAGATAAAACATAGTGATAACATCTTGCAAGGTGATTTTGCTAGAGAAGAGAGACATTTAACGCCCAAATACACATTGTCTTAACATCACAAACTGTGCAGATAATCTCAGTTGGTTACGTACCACGTATGAAGCAAAGCGGATAATTAGTAGACATTTTTCTCGCCAGATGGCATATTAGATCCACAATGCCACTCATGATCTCTTGCGGAGGAGATTAACACTGCGTAACGAGTGAAGTAACCGATAAGCGGTACCAATGCACATGTAGGAAATGTCGCGCAGACTCACTGACTCGGTAACCGTTATTGGGTAACTAGTTACTTTGTATTCGTTACTTTTGTAAACGTTATTGGTTAACTATAACTTCAGTAACGGCACATTAAGGTAACCGTTACGTTATTTTCTGCTCATCCCTAATTTACATACTTGCCAACTTTTGCAGTTTGCCCGTAAAATGTGTGGGAGCGGAGGCCCTTACGTTACTTTACAATAAAGTATACGATTTTACGGGTTTGTGGGATATTTTCACCACGGGCATAACAAAGCATTAAATTCTACTGCATAATATTGTAACTTAAGATTACAGACTAAATGTACCACTTTAATTGGTATACAGTGCTATGACAGGCCATGGCTTATCTGTGTGTCTATCCTTCATCACGATCATGATTCCCCTTCACTGGGCTGTAATTAAATGTATAGCGTGCGTATTTCAAATTCCATTGCACCACTAGTGGCCTCTAGAGTGAATACAAGTGAGCGCGTCCATTCAGTAATGGACGACATTTATTGTAAAGTCAGCTGTCTCACATAAACTGTTTATCTTATTCGCGTTCTGTGGCTATGGGATATACGTTTCCCGCTTTTATGACAGTTTTTGTTTGTAGTTCTTGTTATGAATCGTAAAATATGGACTAGAAATCTGTGTTAGTGTTTTTTGCTTTAATATGTGTTTATTGTTGTACTAGAAAGAAGCAGTACTGTCAATCTTCAAGGATTCTAATCAAACTTAATTCCCATTCATTTTACATATACTTTTTGCACGTTTTACCTGTTTTAAATGTCATGCCATCACAAAACTAATACTTGCTGTATAAAGGAAAGTTTTGCAGCTTTAAGTTTCAGGAAGTTGGCAAGTATGCATTTCTAGAGGCGTAGTTAAGACTTCTGACAATAACCCGGAATAATTAAGGTCAAAAGGTTATAACATGTATTTATATTTTAATATGTCTCAAGTAGCCTAAATTAAAACTTTTGTTACTATGGTTGCAGTCTTTAATAAGTGATATGCATACCTTGCTATGCTACTGAACTGTTGCTACGAGTGTTACAAATTGGAAGTAGTTATTGATATAAGAGGAGTAATGCGGATTAGAGTTGAGCTGACTGACAGAAGTGGATTAGACTGACCGTGGCATGTAAACAAACCACATATACGCGTTATTGGAAAGGTGGCTGGTTGCTATATTGGGCTCCCTCTGCCACTTCCGGTTTTGCCAGGAGTATTACTCATATCCAATTGTATTATACGAGAGTAGTTCAATAAAGAATGATCATAATATTTTTGTCAACATACCTTTACTCATAATTTTGATGGTACTTCTCAAAGTAGTCTCCTTTGAATGCAACGCACTTGTCCCAACGTTTCTGCCAGTTTGCAAAGACATGCTAGAAACTATGTTCGACAGATCCTTCAGAATCACCTCTGCACCCTTTAATACTGCTTCTGAAGCTGGAAATGCCTCCCACGAAGGTGTTTCTTCAGGTTAGGGTTGCGAAGTCTAATCGTGTATTATCATGGTGAAGGATCTAGTTCGTTTCATGGAAATGTGACTTTTTGCGCCATATATGGCCTTGCACAGTTTTCAGGCCCTCTCTGTAGTACTGACCAGTTACTGTTGTTTGTGCAGGTACATGCTGATAAATCATTCAATGAATATAAAACAGATGATATGACCATAACTTTTCCAGTAGACCAGTAACCACTTTTGATTTTTGGGGGGTTGGTGATGAAGAGGGTTTCACACAGAGCTTTGTTGTTGCTCTCAGGATCAAATATACAGCGACGTTTCATCAGCAGTGATTACCTTTAAGAGACACTCCGCATCTTCCTGCAACTGCACACAAACATCCTTTTGTTAGGGAATCAACAGTCTTGCAACCCACCTGTCACCATGGTTTGGTGGCATCCAGTGTTATTTTCAGTAGTGGATCCTCTCTCACAGTGACAGCAGCGGTGTTAATGTTTTTCTTTCCCATAAGAGCAATAACTGGATTGCCGGGTCCACCTTTCTTTGAAACTGATTGTCTCCCCATTAAACAATTTTAGCTATCTTGGAGCTGTGCTTGAAGGGAAGAATAAACACTTCATAGGCCTCAGCTGAAGATCTGTTGAGACAAATACAGAATTCCAAAGCAGCATATTGTTCGTCCATTTCCTTTTTGCAGTCGGTGATACTGAACATGTCTCAACATACACAAGGCTCTGTATTATCCCCCACGGTTTTCAGCGTCTATGTGGTCGACATTCTGACAGAGCAGCACGTCATTATAGCTGACGACGTGCTGTTGTACTGTACAAACAAAAACTCACGCAGAGCCTTCAACCTCATTCAGAGATACTTCGGTTCCTTCAAGGGTGATGCAGGCGTTGGCGATCGTCCATAAGCCCGGAGAAAAGCCACGACATTTTCTTCACTAAGCGCCGCTTTCCTGCAAACCTCCCTTCATTCATGTATCTCAGGAGAAGGACTGAATGGATGTATACTGCTACTTAGGAGTAAGGCTAGATAAAGATATTTGTGAGAACACACCAGGAGCCTGTCGCATCGGACCACTGGGCTACGACCTCATTGTATCCCATGCTAAAGTCCGGGATGCATGTTCCCTTAAAGCTACGTCTTTGCAGAGCACTTATAGACCCCGTCTTATAGTACGCCCTTGAGATCTGGGGCATGGCCGCAGACTCCAGTCTGCTGCTTCTGCAACGGGTGCAGAATAGGAGCCTTCATACTATCTATTCCAAATGCCCCCCTTTCCAGTGAGACTGCTTCACGAAGCTTCGTCTCTTCCTTAGATGGAGGATGAAATTAGGGGCCGGAATGCAAAATTTTACGAACCACATCATCGGAGCACACCATCTCTTGGGGATTATAACCCCAAAATACGCCGTTTGAGGCGTCACCGGCTTTCCCTCATGGAATGCGGGCACATCCGGTAACATCGGAGCAATTCCACCAGCAGCTAAGGTTGACTCCTATACAATCCATCCAAGAGATGCTTGGGGTTTCAAAATTTTCAATAACTACCCCACTAAATTAAACTGTTGAAAAGTAAGAGACACCAGTGGTGTACAAGGGCCGTTGCACGATGATCTGCAACCGTTGAGGAGCAAATATTGCCTCCTTTCACGCTCTATTTAAATTACACCCGTAACCCTGTAGCCGCACATTCTGGCTGAATGTGGTTAAGCTCTTTTTAGGACAGGTTCACGAATAATACACCTTCGGACTGCCCTCAGCCTGCAGTAAGTCCTCGTCGTCGCTCACCGGCAGGAACCACGAGTGCCAGCAATGAAATTATTACGATGTGTTTTCTACACATTAATCTAAAAACATTGCAAGTTTAAATTCTGGCGCGAGAAGTTATGACAGAAAATGTGATGGTCTTTTATTGAACAGCCTCGTACATGCATGTTGGATATTCCTCTGTCTCGGGGATAGAAGAAACGCTTACGTGGTCTCCTACTGCTTCATTTAAATTATGTTGTTCGTTCTCGTGCATGCACTTGTACTATAACGATATGCATGATACGTTCGCCCCAACAGCGAACTATTTGGAACTAAAGACTTCTAAGATAGTTCGGCGCAATGCAGCTCTTTGATTTAGCTTTCAGAACAATACAGCAGCTTGAAATGTTTTCAGCAGACACCTAGTACTCCTATTAGAGATTGTATTGTCTGTTTTTTCTCGCTTCATTTACTCTGCCAAAGGCATCAGAAGTAATATTTGTCATACTAGTCTCATCAAAGTCGTCAAAGCTTAGTAGATAAACCATAAACAGAACTACAAGACAAGTTAATTTTAACGTATCAAAGTTTGGAAAACAAGTTACGAAAGTAATCATTAAAAAGGCAAATATGATTTTCAAATACTTCCAATATCCACACTTACATGTCAGGAATAACAATAAGAATTTTCATATTTTCGGGTTAAGGATACCCATAGGTGAAATATCTAAATGTTGCAATTTTTATCTAAATGTTTTAAAAATTTAGCCATGTTAGTCTCTACACAATTATAAGCGTTTTTTAAATTCCATGCAGATATCGCTAATGGTTTTTATGAAAAATATGATCTTAGTTGTATTATACTAGTTATTCAGGTGTTCCACACGATGCAGAAATATTAATTTTGAAACTTTTTCACTCTTCTGTTTCAGAAAAAAATACATTTTTTACATATAATGTTTTATAACAAGTTATCCTAGGTGGTGAATTGATCAATTTAAAACTAAAGCAAAAAAGTGCCAGTTTTAAGTTCATTCTCCGAGTTTTTACTGAAAATTTGAACAAGGTTGTTTGCAAACTACATCGTATGGAACAAAAGTTCAAGAAAAACCAAAGTCTAATAAAATCCATTGGAGATAAATACATATCATTAGGTCGTGTGCTATTGAGAAATTATATGGTCACGTGTTGAAACTTTAGAACGCTCCGAGAGCAAACCTCATAAAGCATAATTGAAGCTAAAGGTTCAAAGTGTTTTGGGACATAAAAAAGAATTTTTAATGTGTTGAAATTGTTAGCCAAATTTCGGCCATTGGTATCCTTAAGAAGAATAGCATTTTAGCTGCAATGTGTTTACAACTAAAGCGTTTCACAACGGTTATGGCATGCATTTGTTAAGGAATGTAATACATAGTATAAACTTCATTTCTTGTAAAGCTCCCATATAGTAGATTTAATTGTCTTTTCTATTGAACGGCTCACCAGTAAATAATGTTGAGATATATTCTGTGCATGTAAACAGTGATAACGTGGAAGATGATCTAACCAAGAAGACCAGCAAACAGCCCTTCATTTCAGGATCGGCTTCAGTATGAAGTATTTGAAAGCACGTTCATTTAGCTAATGCATAATAATTTAGTTTGAAATGAATTTCTTCATTGCTGGTACAAAAGCCTCAAAACGATTGGAAGTTTTTCATGTAATGAAAATGAAACGGATAAATTAATATTTTAACTGGGTGACAAGATTTTATTATGTAAAATAAACACTTGAATGCATTGTTCCTTGCAATGCTTGGGGACACGGGTTCGATACTTCAACATTGGCAATTGGAGATCTCGTGACAAGTGCTCTCAACCTTACGAGATTCTTGGGGATCAGTTTAAAACAAAATAAGTGTTTTAGGCCCCTTTTAAAAGCTCGCATGTCTATAGAAACGGTGAATAAAATGGGTGGAATGATGCTTAAATGAGCCTGAGATTCATTGACCTCAGAGTATCGGTGATCAGGAAAACCAGGGAAAAAACCTTTTCGGGTCAAGAGGTGCTAACCAAGGGAACTATTTGAGGATGCAAAAGTAGAGGGCCGAGGTTTGAAGCACTGCACATGCCGTCTCCCACTGCACTATGTTTATGACCTGTATGGTCGGAAACAGAAGATGCAACAGCCGGACGGTAGGCATTGGCCATTTTCGGCTGTACCACTAGGAGTTGCCTTGTATTGATGTAATGCAAAAAACAGTAGGGTCCGAGATGCCGGTTAGCTTAAAGTTACACCTTTTTCGACTCCTGATTATCCCTCTCATATTCTACGCCTGCAAGATCTGGGGCATGGCCACGACAGCTGGCTGTATGGCTACAACGGGCGCAGAATAGGTAACACAGGTCTGTAAAATGGGCAAGACATATGTAAATAAATGTCGCTTCTGTCTAAAAAGGAAAAGGTGAAGCATATACTTTGCGATTGCGAAGCGATTGCTTGCCCAAGGGTGCGGCTTTCAGAGTTTGCCTTCTCTAGTCCGGGACAGATTGGCTTACTACCACCCAGAAAATGTTTAACCGTTATTGAAGTTGGGAAGTATAGATGAGCGGTTTTCACAACAGATCCGTTAAGGTTGCAGTGAGTAGAAGCTAACAGGGCTTAAACGATCCATCAGTGATTAATCTAGGTGATCAGATCTATTTATTCCGTTGGACGTACCTTCCCTATGAGACTACTCCATGCAGCCTCGTCTCTCCCATATGTGGAAGATGAAATTAGGCCCATATGAGCAAAATTCTACACCATTTGCCTCAGCATCGGAGTACCCTAGTTAGGTATTGGGGATTATGACCCCAGAACTCGCCGTTTCGTGTAGCACGGGGTTCCTTGCATGGCGTACGGGCATATCTACCAGGTAACACTGGATTACTTCCAAATAGAAGCGAAAGTTGAGCTCCATACAACCCTACCAAGATCTATTTGGCATCAAAATTAAACCCGATACAAAAATAAATTTAAAACCATCCATCAGAGGTCTAGAAGAACCACTGCTCCCTAACGGACAGTCGTCGACGAGCAACATGCTACCTTATGTCCATCAAACTAACAACTCAAAACCGTCATCCTAAAATACCAATATCCATATCCTTATCTTGTTTAGGGTGGACGTACAGCAAAATCACTGGGACTGAAGCTCAGCCTGCTAGCAGCTAAGTGGAAGTGGATCTGTCCAAAAGAACTTGGAGATCAAAATTACAATCGAGAACTCAACCAACAAATAACCTTTTTGGAAAACACACCACACCAGCGGTGCAGAAGAGCCGTTTCACCCTGACCAGCAGCTGTCGAGGATACTTTACTATCTCCTTTCATCCCCTTACCTCAATCTCACCCGCCATCCTGAACCTCCATCACGTCAAATAAGTGGTTAAAAACTATCAAGGGTAGATATATTTGCAACACTCTCTCGGGCTTACCCTCAGCCTGCCACCGCTTCATCATCGTCATAAATTGTAATATCAATTATTTGAACTAGCAAACACTGATAAAATTCTTCGTTTGATTCAGGAAGTTTTTGTGAAAGCGCGTTTGTGTAGGTATATTACAATAAATGCCACATTTTAAATTTGTTCTCTTCCCTTGAGTCCAAATATTCCTTGTCGCACCGACACGGACTCATGAACGAGAGGTCCGCGGTTGAAATCCCGTTAGCACCGTTGAAATCCCCTGACCGACGTTTTTGTCCGCAGGTTTTTCTGAGTTCTCACAAGTGGCAAATGCCGGGGGGGGTACCTTAAGTTGGGTCTGGGATGTTTCCTTCCCAAATTTCCTTTCCCAATTATTTAATTTATCATCAGTGCCCACCGCCTGTGTGCTGTGTGCAATTAGAACGGGTGTCTAACACTATTATAAAATTCCTTGCCACTATTCCGAGCCGAAATCTTCATTTATCGTCACCTTATTTGAAGATTTTGCATTTCTACTTTCTATTTCATGGGATAAAGATGATTAAGTTTAAAGTTAATTTCCAAAGTGATCAGATAGGTGAAAGACTTTAATAGAACGGTATTACACAATGGCTGAGTTACTTCTACTCGTGACTTAATGTTCGCTATAAATTTTGACATTGTGAACGCAGCTTTTTTCGCCAGCCTTTGTTTCCTTAGCATACCTTTCTGAGATGAGTTCCAAAACTCTAGAAATGCCAATACATCACTTCGCATTACTCCGCACGCGAAAAATAAATAAATTTGCATTTAGCGTTAAATTTCAGGTGCGAACGTTTTTATGCCGAATATACTTCGATGGAAAATAATCCTTCAAATAGTATAAGGAGGCCATCCGTATATACTAGGAACCTTTAATTTTCTACAGCTTACACCAACTTTGTAATGCGTCTAAAAGTTCTCGCATATATAGAATTTAAATTCGCGTGTGCTGCAGTTCGTGAATTGTTTCATGCTGCATACAGACTATAGACGCTGATAAATTCTCTGCAGTAGCAAACTCTACTAAAAGAAATTACGTAGCTTAAACATTCCTTTGAACTGTTCTGTGGTAAGATATTTTAGATTAGAAATTAGGAGAATTGTTTCTCAAGGTCCGTTTCTTGGTACACTCGTGAAATAAGCTTATTTATTCTAATGGATTTTCATTTCAAAGTGTGGCACGTCATGCTGTAAGACGTCAATTGTCTAGCCACTGAGCCTAGAATTCATAGAGTCTTTTACTTCCACAGAGGCGTATGACTTAAGTGTCGGAGAAGTTGACTAGCAAGCAAGGCGTTCAGTTTGAAAGTGAGAACCTTCCACATCATAGCAACAGCAGAAAGCTGTGAGTGTGGCACTTATCATCGTTCGCGTAAGCCGGTTTTGTCAACAGTGTATGTTGCGGCTTCCTTCTTGAAAGCAAATAAGAACATCTATGTGGAATGAATGGGGGTTGGTAGGGTTGCGTAAGAAAGATTAATATGCTTGATTGTTTATTTTATTTTAGATTTTATTGTGTAACAGTGTGAAGAGCGTTCTTTGGTCTACCTTTTTGTTATCAATGCCATTACCGTACTTTTCGAATAACGATGTGCTTGCTAGGCAACTTCTCCGCCACATGCGTATACGTTACGTCCTTTCCTTTACAACTGACACTCGCTTTAAAAAATCGAATCAAAACAATGACGTCATGACACACTTTGAAATGAACCCAGTGGCAGCGCTTTCCGCTGCAACGTAGCCTTTTTGCTTCCTGTTAATATTCAGACTTCCTCTTAGCTTGAGAAATGTAAACTCTAGAATGTTGGTAACAAGAAAAGTTGATTCTGTGATGTATTTAGTTTGCACACGTTAATACACGTCCCAAAGAACAGGCACGTCTTGAGAGATTGCTGAGGCATGAGTAACTTCGAAGAAAGCTTATCAAACGACGAGGCACGAGGCATGTGGGTCTTGTTATACATTTTTTTTTGAGATCTTCATCAAGAAAGTGTATCTTTAATAAAATAGAAATGTGTAAATCTTATAACCAAGCTTGGCAATTAGATTGTGATTTTATTCTTCTAGTACACTTTTGAAAACTACTGTGTTCAAAACCTAGATTTATCAGTGTGTCGAGCATGTTTAGGAGTTGATTGCATGTTGGAAGAAAATGAATGGCTAGCGTTGTTTTATAAAACCCTTTCCTATTTCATTGTGATAAATGGCATTTTGTAGATGAAACATACAGTTAAAAAACTAATTGAAATTTGATAGAAGTCGTAGCTATATAACATGTTGAAGTTTTACCACAAAGCCACTTAAGCAGACTTTTGTAGTGGAAGCTGTTTATTTTAATGCATATATATATATATATATATATATATATATATATAAAAGCTGTTGTTTATATAAACAATATTTTGAGGTACAATTGAGTGCACTGAAACTTGCCGAAGCTTCTTGTTTCCTACAGTGTTTTAATGTTGAATCTCTTAATCACCGGTGTTCCACACCAACCGCGGAAAAGCTATTGCCTTACAGACTGAAAACAGTCAGTAAAATGAGTCTTTAAAGGCTTAGTACTATTCGGCCTCGAAATGAGTGCGCCTGGTGGAGGGCACCATTGTTTTTGTTGCAAATGAAAGGCTAGGGATCAGAGGGGAGTGATGGACAAGGCGATAGGTGAATGTACAGTTGCAAAATCACGACAGTACTACACTTACAGGCCTCAGCCTTGCTAGTAAATGCAACTAGGGGCTGCGGATGTTTTCTTTGCCTGAATGTCCTTCCAATGCCCCGCCCATTTTTCCGTAGCTGGTTAGTTCTTCATACCGCACGCACTCATATCGTGGCCGACGCTTCTTAACAATGCAAGGCCCCGCCCACTTGTTCCGTAACTGTTTTTTTAATGGGGGAAAACAAACGCACGCTGTAGGTACAGGGTGGGCCAAAAAACTATGAACCACCTGCGCAGTGTTTTTCCTGTCCGCGTCCTCAAGTTCGTTGCCGTCTGCCGCTACCATAGAAAGGCACGGATGAAACCATTCAACTTTTTAAAACTACTTTTAAAGGCTTTACTTACCAACTTTATGAAAGGAGATGCTGAAACTGGCCACCGTCGTTGTCCATACATTTTTGGCACCTCTTTATGAAACTATCCATCACTCGCCGTAGTTCACGTTGAGAAATGCTGGCAATTTCCTGGCGGATATTTGGTTTTAATTCTTCCAGGGTGTTTGGGTTTGTTTTTACACATTGTTTTAAGTTATCCCAGAGATAGAAATCGCAAGGGGGTAGGTCCGGGAACCGAGGGGGCCACAAATCTCTACTAATAATTCTGTCAAACACACTTTCAATTGTTCTCATCGAAATATTGTATAAGCTGTTGCAGAGTCTTGTTGAAAATAGGAAAAATCACGGTCCCTGGCTGTTAATTCTCTAAAAAATGGGGGGGGGGCAAAATTGTATTCTTATGTACGGGCGTCAGTTGTTGATTCGAAAAAAAATTGGCAAGTGATGGATAGTTTCGGTATCTCTTTTCATAAAGTTGGTAAGTAAAGCCTTTAAAAGTAGTTTTAAAAATATTGTATGGCTTTATCCGCGCCTTTCTATGATAGCGGCAGACGGCAACGAGCGCTGAGGACGCGGACAGGAATAACCGCGCAGTCGGTTCGTAGTTTTTTGGCTCTCCCTGTAGAACGCAATTTAACAAATAGACGATTTCTCATGAAGATAAGTCAGCACAACGTCTTCATTCACACCAGCTGATTTCCGTCACACCATGTTTTAAAATTGTATCCTTTCTCACATATGGAAGCAAATCAAAGTAATATCTTTCGCTTTTGCTTTAATTTATCTGAAATTTTAGATATTTTAACTTTTATTCAAAAACAAACAAACCTGTAACTATACCAACCAACACAACTTCGTAAATAACACGAGAAACTGGATTTTAGCTACTGAGATACATTAAATTAATGTAATTTGTGAATCTTATACAAAAAACTCTGATGTGCTACATTCAAATGACTTTATATCTTCTATCGTTTATCAGTGGATATACAAACTATTGTTAAGGAAAGCTTATTTTTATATCTACTTTACTTTAACGGAGATAAACCTTTGCAGAAATAGCTGCATTACACATTTGGTTATAGATACAAAGAGAACAGCGATAGTCAAATGTTTAAGAACTGGACGCTACATGCTGGGCTTTAAATTGTATACTGCTTCCATAAGATCATGAGAAACAACTGAATGTTGACAGAACTTTAAAAGAATGACAAAGTATTGAACAATTCGAACCATTAATAACGGATATTTCGGAAATGGTTTATGCCACAAAAACGTTATTTTAAATATATTATGTGCTTTAAAGATATCTGCATTATCTGTGTGTTACATTTTCGTCTATAGCTTAATATATTGTATTTTAATCAACATTATTAAAGCCATTTTGGAGAAAATAAAAAATAGAAAAATTTTGCATGAAAGGGTAGTTTAGAGTCGGGGGATTTTCTTGAAAGTCTTCGTGTCGCATCTTTGGAAAATACTGAACTTAAATACCAAGTTTGCTATGTATTCATGCTTTCGTTTTTTAATTTTCTAAAAATGCTTTTTGAATTCAAACTTTCTCAAAACGTGTATTTCGGTGAAATATCGATATGAAATCTTTTAGTAGAATGCAATACTTTACTTACTGTAAATACGTAGTAGATAAAGTAAAAATGTATGTACTACGTACTTAAAAAGATTTAACACTCATCTGTTATCATGGACGGAGCGCTAGCCGAGATTCGTCCGCTAAAAGCGCTACTTTACGTATTGATATATAAATAATTATTATCTTTAATTATTTACCATCGTGTATGGTGTTTTTCCTCACGTCATCGTAACTTATATTTAATGCCGAGATAGAAACAGTGTTTTAATGAAGAGAGCCTAATAAAAGCCGAAAAGCGTCACCAGCAGATTTCTATGTTGTGTATGCTTCGGTGATTCCTATTGAGGTACAATTAGTATTAGAAAAAATTAAAATTATTTTTTGTTCGCCTAATAGGTTCAAAAGTTGAACTGAAGGGTGACATAATGTGATTGTTTTAAGAAAAGTAGTTCCTTTCCTGCTCCACCCCCGCGGAAGCGGAGAGTTTAAAGGAGAAAAGCTTGATATCGCTGCAGTGATAGACATTTGGTAGGACAACCTCTCGTCCAGCAGGGCAACGCCCTCTCTCTCTTGCCGCATTGTCAAGTTGAATCACGATCGGCTTGCAGCACGGCATTCGATTCCCGGTCCCAGCAACGCTGTAACTCAACTGTAAATTCATAAAATGTTATACATGTTTCCTAAATAACTGTACAGGATAAAAACTAGATGAAGACTTTTCGCATAGAGAATTGCGAATATTGTGCAAGCAAAACACACATCCCTAATGTCCCAAAAATGTGAACAGCGTAGTTAGTTCTAATTGTGATAGGTATTTCCTACCGGTGAGCTCTGTACAGTAGTTTCTGTTTAATCATGTCATAAACACAAATACAGCAGCTTTAAGAAGGGTACGGTGGTTGAAACATGATTGGTGCACTCTAAGAGCAAGAAATATTCCATCACCACTTCGTTTTCAAGCGGGGTTTACACGGGTCCGTCCGTATGCTGCTAACCTTATTAAGTTCATTAACAATCTCCACATTATTTCTTACCATCTTACCAGATTTGAGGAGAATACAAATAAACACATTTGTTAAACGACGCAGTGCAGCAAAAATTTTAGAAAAAAAATCTGATGTGTTACACTCACATGACTTTCTCTACTCTTGTACAAACTATTTTTACAAACGCTTATTCTCCATCTACTTCGTGTTAATTGAGATAAGCATTTGCAGCGTCTATCTTATTGCTAATTTTCTTGTAGATGTAAGGGGGATATATATTTACAAGGCCAATATAGAAATACAGTAGCCTTTAAGCATAGACATATCTCTTAATAGCTGGTTGCTAGGTGCAGCACCATTCCCTTTGCCACAGATTATAATTCTTTGCATATCCAAGACAAAAACTGAATAACGAATTCCCTTTTAAGAAAATAATTATTGAAAAATTTAAGAGAATAACAAGCAATATCTCGAAAATGTTTCACTCAACAAAAAAAATGTATATGACATAAGTTGTGTATTTTAACGCGATGTACATTTTTTGTGTATTAAAATTTTGTCTATCTCTTATGGTTTACCAGTTATGCAAAAGTCGTTCACAATGAAGAATACTTTTGTAGACATTCCCAGAAAATTCAAGATATACGTTTTATTTGTCATGAAAATATCTTAAACATATGATATTTTAATCAAAATCGTTACAGCAGTTTTTGAGAAAATTAAAATTTTCGAAAAATCTTCTATGTAAAGGGTATCCTGGGGTGGGTGGATTTTCTTGAAAACCTTCGTGTCGCATCTCTAGAAGATACTGAACCTAAATACCAAGTTTGGTGTTTATCCGACTGTTCATTTCTGAGTTATGCTGTTCACAGACAGACACACACGGACATGTTTCAAAAAATGCTTTTTTTGGATTCAGGGGGTCTCAAAACATGTATTTCCGGTGAAATCTCGGTATCGAATTTTTGGGTGGAATACAATACTTCCCCTACTTACTATACGTAGTAGAGAAAGTAAAAAAGAAGAAATTGAAGAAAGAAATGTTTCTACAAGAGGTGATGAATGAATGTTCACGTGGGCGTTCACAAGATTTGATTACGTTAGGAAAGTGCCCTACAGAAATGAAAATCAAGTGCTTGAAGTGTTCGTTTAAAACAATGTTTTCACTAAGTACTTAATGCCAAGCTTTATGACAATGTTACAATTTTAAACAATGAAAAAAATATTAATCATTCCAGCCTGTATTAATGTTGTTCAGCCCCAAGTCGTACTAAGTGGGAGGGAAATGTTTGTGTTTGTAGCAATTTACAGAACCTCCTGGCGATTAAGGCCTAATTCCTCTGAATTATTATTTATTTTTGTTTCTTCCTTGTCATATTCCCACATTTGTTCTTAAATCCATACTTTACCGGAAGAAGTCGTCTATCGCCCTTCTTATCCTACAACGGCGCATTCATTTCATTTTTAGTTAGACAGAGGCCGTTGATAAACGTGCTGCTGTTCCCACGCTTATCTCACAGGTCTAAGTGGCCACGAGAGCCAGTGTTGCTGAACGTTGGTGATAAAACTGGCTTAAAGTTACCCAAAATAGTAATTATCTGGCCGCAAATTAGATATCACATTAATGAGAGAGATGATAGGGAATTTCCAACTTTATAAAATAAGCTTTGTGGCTAATCAAAGCAATTTATTTCATTCAGGAATAATTTTCTGCCGTTTCATCAAAAATTGCTCACGAGTAGCATGGTTATATAGAAAAAAAAATGTAAAGAGAAAAGAAACAGCGATTCAGCGCTCACCGGCCATAGAAATTTAATATGACATGCCACGTATAAATATTCATTCACACAAATCCTAACTTGTAGCGTGCAAATCCCTGTAGGTTGCAACTCACTAGAGATTCTTTACTCCGGAACCTCCATTCCTCACTCCCCTGCACAGACACCAAAGTGTGGAAATTTGCAAGTGAAAGATTGTGACTTAATGTTTACGTAGTCGATCCATCATTCTAATATACATAATAAACTCCTCTCTAATATTTTAGTGATTTGAATTTTACAATTAGGTGAAATGGGCAAACGGGGTACCCCTCGCACATTCTAGAGTTAATTAAAAGTATAAACAAATGCTACAGTTATTATAAACAGGCACATCCAAACCAGAAACAATAAAAGCAAACCAAGGAGTAAGACAGGGATGTAACCTTTCACCTACTTTATTCAATATATGGTCTTATAAAGACAAGGAAAAAATAAGTGCATTCAGAAATACAGTTGAGTAAGAATTCATATTTAAATATGTTATACACAGATGACCTTGAGGCAGTTTTCTGTACCGAATCAATGCTATATTAATGCGTTATTATTATTAAATATGTAATATGTAGTCTTGATGTAATCATACTGTTAATTATATTTGCGTGATTGTTATTTTACTATATATGTTAGCGATATCTCTGGTATACGACGCAGTAATGTTTCCACAGGACACGATTTTACGAGCAAGAGCAGGCAAAGTTACAGGCCGGGGATTCCACCATTGTATCAAATCATGTAACTGTTGAGAAGCCAACAGGGAAAAACTAAACCTCTCCCCAAATTTCTCAAATTTAAAAAAATCTGCGACCACATTCAGCCAATAAGAAAATTGGAAGTAAAATACGGACCGAACGACTATCATCCTACATAAGCTAAGGTCCGGGAGACGTTTTACGCTTTCTGTTCAATTCACTTGCGGGATAAATCTGCGACACTGGACATAAACCTTCCGCGCCAAAACAATACATGAAAAGATGTAATGTAATGAATATCGTGTGCGCGACGGTGACTATTTCAAAATGAAAGTACTGGTGTTAACTCATCTTCAGTGAACAAAGTGTGTGCGCGAACCAACGATCCCAAGTCCAATAAGGTGGAAATGCGCCAATTATCGCGTATTAGAACTATTGCAAATGGCTGTTGTCAAATATTCACATTTTTATACAAACTTATTTAAAGTAAATACTATCAACTTAAGTTTAATTAGGTCTTCAATTTTAGCACGTATTCTTATGAGACACACGCTTGAGACACTCATATCCAGTTTCGTGCTCAATAACATTTATCAACAGCCGATAGCAGTCGTCGACAGAGAACTTCAAATGCAACAGCTAGAATCTGAAGTCACGGCCTCGTAACTAGCCAACTCTGTTAGTAATTAGCACAATACCACTTCTGTTCGCTAGAACAATAGCCATACAGTAATTACTTTGAATTGGTAAATGTATGTCGTCAAGTTATCCTTCGCTATTTATGCTACATAATTAATGATAATAAATAACAGTCGACAAGGAGGATGTAATATTGCAGAACAACGAAAAAAACCTACAGCGCTCTGTTTATAAATTGTACCAACTGGGCAATAAACATAACTTTAAAATTTCCATAAAAAAGACAAAAGTAATGACACACCAAGGAAAATACTCAGTGAGAACAAAAATATGCATTGGAAATAATATCCTGGAACAAGTTGTAAATTCTAATTACATGGGTTGTGCGGCAGTCACCTCCTGTCCGAAGTTGTGGGTGTTTTTTTAATGCCCGTTGCTCGCGGCTTACCTTGCTGCATCCTCCATGTTGGCTCTAGATGTTTGCAGTGTGCTGGTTCTCTGCAATTTTTTATCCTCGGCTAGCTGCAGTAATTTTCTTTAAAACTATGTGGGAGCATGGACTTATCCTTGGTAAATGAAGCGTAGATCTCGGGTGGTGGTAAAAGGAGAAATAGACGTGCTTTGGTTACGAAAAGACGACACTGCAGTTTCTTTTTATTTAGCTACTCCTCGTAGTACACAACATTGATATTGCCGCCGTTAAAATACTGTCCACCGCTGTTGAAACACGGCGCGGATATGACGCGAAGTTTAAATATGTTTATTATCTCTTTGCGCGTAGCGATTCTTATGTGTTTCGAAAAAACTGTCTTCATTCCCTTTTGGCGCGATATCTCTCAAACATCCTGCAGCATCTCTCCCTGCCTGTAGTTTAGCAAAGTGTTCCCTGACCACATGACAAATGACCCACAAATGACAAAATGCCCCGAATTTGTTCCTAACAGATCCATTTATAGTCTCAGGCTTCTGGGGCTGCTTCCTTTCCTATTGGTCCAGGTTTTAGCGCCACTCAACGCGTCTCACTATTTCATATAAACTTACAGGGATCTCATTGGTCCAAGTTTAACATAAATCGCGGCTTTTTCTAAATTCACCGTTAAGCTTGTTGTCTCTCTCACTTGGTCACGGCGAATTATCGTATAAAGGAACAAAGACTCTACGCCCTCGCTGTATGAACAATGCCCCTGCGACCAGAGAGACATCGTAAAACTAGATTTTCTGCCTTTGAAGACACTATTCCTGTAGCTAAAACATTTCGTCGTGGACAGTATTTTAACATAGCGCTTAAATTATTTAAATTAAACAATTTATAACTCCCCTAATATTATTTACCTAAATACAGACATATCGTTAAATCACCCTTCTTAAACTATACAAGCACTAAAAAGAAAAAGATATGTACATAGCATGAATTAACATCAATAAAAATTAATTAATCAAATTATCTATAATTACAGTTCTCGGGCTCGGCCTTGAGTTGCCGTTTCAGTTGTGACGTAAGTTTCTATGTCGATAAAAAACAAGATAAACAATTTCAACAAATATGTGGAATCATAACAAGAACTTTACGAAACAAAACTGAAGTTCTAAAAGACCATAGCGGTCTCTGTGCTTATGTATGGCAACAAATCGTGGATAATAAAAGCAAAATACAAAAGTAAAATTGCAGACAACCGAAATGAGATTTTCACGGAAAACTAAGAGATATATTAGACTAGATTCAATAGGAAATGAAACAATTAGAGACGAACTGGATATTTATAAACTTCGGTGGTGATAAAATTAAAGAAAATAAACATAATTGGAAAGATGACAGAACCGCACGAGGCAAAAAAGGATACCACTTTTAGTAAATAAATATAAACCTTCAGGAAAAAGAGGCATCGGACGCCCCAGAGAAAGATGGCAGTAAAGTGAAGAATACGAAGACGAAAAAGAAGAAAATTAAACAATGAAAACTAAAAGTGGCTAGAAATGGTTGAATATTTTGAAATTGGCTCAGCTAGTATGTAAACTGGTCGGAAATGCCTATATGAGCTTTTTTCCCCCCGCAAACTAGTAGCTCTCTCTTCATAAGGGCTAGGTTTAGCCAAAAAATGGCTAAGTTGGCATCTCTGCTTGTGATGCTTCACTGGGAAGACGTGGAGGGAATTTTATCTAGAAAGGGGACAAATTGCTACAAGGAAGAGTATAGATTGCCCATATGTCTCTCAGAGAATGAACATAGTCGAAGGAGATCCCTTTCGAATGGCCGCTGAGTATGGGCTTTGTCTTTATTTCCTGGTAGTGCAAGGTTTGTTAGCAACCCTTATGATGGCGGTCTTCCTCTATTTACTATACGTAGTAGAGATGGTTAAAATTGAGTTTTATTTATGGACGCTTTTTAACTACTATGGTTCTTAGTGTCCCATTCTACATTGGGAGTGAAAGACTTGAAATTTTGCTCAGAGGCCTCTTTATCAGACTTGACGTTCTTTTACGTACTGTAAATCTGCGACACGGGACCACCGGCTTTACTTCCCTTCCGAAGGAAGCCATGCTAAGGATTTTTACCCCTGAAAAAATCCATCGCCCTCCGCCGGGTTTGAACCCGCTAACCTCGGAAGTACCTTTTGGTGTGACATTCACCTCACTTTCAACAATCTCGCTTCACTTTCTAAATAAAATGTTTGCTCTTCTAGTGCTAAATACAGTGCTTTTCTTTCACACTACGGCCGTCGCATGTTGGCTTCGCACTGGTCACTACAATTCCAAATCCCGCCGAAACAATCATAATATTTGTGCAACTACTTCACGTTCTCATAGTTGCAATTACAGTGATGCTTAGCACATGCATGTTGGAAATGTTGTCCTTATCTATTCACACATTCCGATATCTCATTAAATTTTCATTTACACTCTAGAGTTCAATATCTGAAATTGAGCGTTTTCTTTTAATTCTTCCAATGTATGGGGTTTCTTGCATACACTTTATTTTCCATTAATTAGATTTTTCGAAATGTCAATTATAGAGAGATTGACCCACGCTTAATATTTTTTTTCTGATTAAGCATGGTTCTATTTACATGGTTATGTTTGGTTGTAAACTAACACGTACTGATGCACAGAGAAACCCGATTTTACACTCGATATTCCCTTACATGACGCGAAAATCGATGTATGGCGTGCAGTAAATGCGTACAGAATAATATACATATATTTTCTGAACAAATAATAAATGCAGAGAGAGAGAGAGAGAGAGAGAGAGAGAGAGAGAGAGAGAGAGAGAGAGAAAGAAATGACGTACACCTTTTTTTCAAGAGCTGACCAACGTTGAATGTCAGTCTGGGTATTTCCAACAAGACTTTGCTACCGCGCATACAGCTGGTGTGTCATTAAGTTTAATTCAGGACATTTTTGAAGATAGGGTAATTGGTAAAGGTATATGACCCTCAGTATACCTTGATCTAACTGCATACGATTTTCATATATGGAGGAACATAAAAATTAAGTGTACGAGGTGTGATAAAAGGATAACCGGAATTTTTGTTTTTCTTAAAGAATTTTTATTTAATCATCGACATTAACTTTGTCCCCTTCAAAGTAATCCCCTCTCAGATATAATACACTTGTGTCAGCACTTTTCATTATGGTGTTAAGCGATTCTGCTTTTATCCCGTTAATAGTGGCAAAACCTCGACCTTTCATGGTTCTCTTCAGCCTCGGGAATAGAAAGAAGTCGCAGGGGGCCATGTCCGGCGAATAGGTGGCTGAGGCAGCAACAGTTTCGTTTTTTTTCCCCCAAAAAGTCACGAATAAGCATTGAGGTGTCAGCGGTTGCATTATCGTGATGCAATTTCCACGAGTGGTTTTGCCACAATTCTGGTCGTTTTCTTCGGATTGCTTCACGCAAACGGAGCATAACTTCCAGGTAGTATTCCTTATTGACAGTACGACCATAAGGCAGGAGCTCCTGTTGCACTATCCCATTGTAATCGAAGAAAACAGTGAGAAGAATCTTCACATGTGATCCAACTTGAAGTTTTTTCAATCTTTGCTCTTCAGGCAGTTTCCATTGCCACGATTGAGCCTTGGTTTCGACTTCATACCCATATTTCGTCACCTGTTATAACCTTCTTTAGAAGTTCTGGATCGTGTTCGACTTCATTCAGCAATTCCTGAGTGATGTCTACGCGACGTTGTTTTTGGTCGAAATTCAACAATTTCGGAACAAACTTTGATGCTACACATTTCATTCCCATAACATCCCAAAAAATTGCTTGACATGAGCCAAAGGATATGCCGACATCATCAGCAACCTCTCTGATGGTGATTGGGCGATTTCCCAGAACAATTTTCTTTACTTCTTCCACATTGTCGCCAGTGATTGATGTGCTAGGACGTCCAGGGCGGTCGTCGTCTTCAACGTCTTCTCGACCCTCTTCGAAACGTTTGTACCACTCGTGAACTCTTGTCTTACTCATAGTGGATTCGCCAAAGCCACAGTCAACATTCCGAATGCCGTGCTGCACCTTATTCCGTTTTTCAAGCAAAATTTAATGCAAATTCTTTGATCTATCTTTTTTTAAAAGTAAAAATTCGTCGAGCACTCGAAAACACGTATAACTTTTTCGGCTCAACAATAAACTAAAAATTCAAAACAGCTGAAAATGCAAACATACATCAGAAACATGTGTATCAACAAGATAAATCAAAAGTTTTGATCATGAGTTCCCGTTATTTTTTGGATAACATCTCAAATATAACAAGCCCCCATACATTGGAAGAACTAAAGGAAAATATCAGGCGAGAAATTCACTCAGTTTTAGATATTGAACTATAGAGTATAAATGAAAGTTTATAGAGGAGATGCCAGAAATTTGTGGATGGAGATAAGGTACGTGTTTATTATCATTGTAATTGTAACTGTAAATAGGAGAACTTGAGCGGGTTGCGCAGATATAACTGTTTCGGCGGGAGTCCGTGCTGTGGTGGTCGCAGTGTGGAAGAAAATTACGCTTATAAAATGTGTTGTTCTAGCACAATCTGCATATTTATCCCTTGATTCTTCACTTACTTTGAAGTTCTTATCCCTTAATCTTCTATTGTCTTCAGGTGAGGCCTCTCATACCCAATTTGTTTTCTCTAACAACCGGTTTTTCAATCTTGATATGTAGTATACAGTCACTACTTGCCCTTTAAACTGCTGCTACCTATTCTCGGGTTTGTAGCTCAGTTGACTCATCAACGCTTGAGGATATCTATATAGGTAGGTTCGAACCCTAACTACCGCTCTCAAATATGTGGTAAAGGACAGGGTGGGCCCTCGTGAAATAAACTGACCAGTAGCGGCTGGTGAGTTTACACTGAGAAGCGCGTTGCTTTTCGATTTGAATATAGGTCACAGTTAACAGGCCAGTCAGCACTGCAATACATACGTTATTCACATACGATTTACAGGTTCATGATGGGTATGAATAAATAATAATTTTGCTGTTCAGTAGCAAAATATGCGCGGGCCACTAAGCTTAAACGCAATAAGATTTTCACAGTGGTCAGGGGTCTATTGCCCCTCCTAGGTTATGAGAAACTATTAAGCTACTGGTTATTATTGCTCTACCAAACGAAAAATGACAGTTGTACTTTTATTACAAATAGGTATTTCACATTTGAGAAGTAAAACTTATTTCCTTTACCTAAATGTGTCATTAAAATTCACATGAAAATTCAGGAAACTGATTCAGGCAATCTTGCCTCCCCTAAGCAGAAACTGAAATGGTGCTCCTTACAAAGGTGAATCAAGATCCAGAGTTTCACAATTTCAGCAAGTTTACGCTCTAAGATTGCTTAAAGAAACTCGAGTTTCTCCAACTTTCGAATTCGAAAAGTACGTGTGAAGATGTGTGTTTCCTCTCTTTTGAATTTGTTATCATGGATATTTCCGTCTTTAACCTTGCATGGGAAAGAGCAATGAAAGACCGACAGATATACGACAGGATTAAATCAGTATTTCCCGAATCATACCTCGAAGTTGAAAGGGCTGCCTCATTCCTAAACACATAATTGTAAGTTGGATATTATTTATTAATGTTATACACTGCATGCTTCCGAGCTAGATTTGCATGAATGTAGTTCCTTTTTCATTTACTCGCGTCTGTTCCCATCTGCACGTGCTAAGAGAGGCGCACTTGCGACGCGAATAGCTTAGCTAATAGGGAGAAGGCAACACGGAGGAATACATCTTAGGCATGTGCAGGAATATAGAAGCAAGTGCAAATGCATTTTGCGATTTTAAACCACCGCAGTAATCTAAGTGTTGGCAGCTAGAGAAACTTCATTTTAGATTGCATCAAGTAACAAAAATAAGTCTGTATCGACATCGTTCATATTGAAACGTAGATACAGCTAATCGTTACTGGTAACCACTAATATAATGTAATAAGAACATGAAACATGAAAACAAACTTAATCGCTACGGTAATCGTTACATGTAACCGTTATCGCATTGTAGATGCGACAGTTATAACCGTTACTCGAAAATAACTGTGTCACATCCCTAATAATGTATAGGTAGTTAACTGCCGTATACTTAGAGACCGTCCAAGGATGCTAAATGTCA
Source organism: Deroplatys truncata (assembly GCA_030765065.1). Classification (NCBI taxonomy): domain Eukaryota; kingdom Metazoa; phylum Arthropoda; class Insecta; order Mantodea; family Mantidae; genus Deroplatys; species Deroplatys truncata. The sequence goes on from CM060989.1 coordinate 45,801,032, forward strand.
TTTTCCTTTTTACTTTCTGTACTATGTATAGTAAGTAGGGGAAGTATTCCATTCCACCCAAAAATTCGATATCGAGATTTCACCGGAAATACATGTTTTGCGGCCCCTGAATAAAAACAAATTTAGAAAATAGCCTGTCTATGTGTCTGTGAACAGCATAACTCAAAAACGAAAAGTCGGATAAATACCAAAGTATATTTCAAAGATGCGACACGAAGATTTTCAAGAAAACCTTCCCACCCCAGACTACCCTTTATATGGAACATTTTTCGAAAATTTTGAATTTCTCGAAAATGGCTCTAACGATTTTGATTAAAATATATGTTCAAGATACTTCCATGGCAAATGAAATGTTTATCTTCAATTTTCTGGAAGTGTCCCCAAAAGTCGTATTCATTCTGAATGAATTTTGCATAACTGGTAAACCGTAAGAGATGAACAAAATGTTTCTACACACAAAATGTAGATCTCGTTAAAACACACAATTTGTCATAGATTTTTTTTGGAGTACACCATTTCCGAGATATTCATTGTTATCTGTTTGAATTTTCCAATACTTATACTTTTTCTCAAATGGGAATTCTTATTCGTTTTTTATCCTGGACATGCAAAGAGAATGGAATGCTCCACATAGCAACCAGCTCTTAAAAGATCTGACTATCGCTTAAAGCCTACCAATTCCCCTGGCATCTACAAGAATATTAGCAATAAGATTAAAATCTCGATTAACATGAAGCATATGGAGAATAAGCGTTTGTAAAAATAGTGAAAAGTGACAAGCTGCATTAAAAGTCTTATGTAAAAATAAATAAATTGTATTCCAATTGGATCAATGAGGTAAAATATTAAACTCCTTGCAGTATACATAACCCAGTTAAAACAAACGGTAATGGGCAGAGAAAGTCATTGAATGTAACACTTTTTTAAAAAAAATTAATTCTCTACTCTAGTATTGTCTTTATCAGTGAAGGCTTCGTTCCTTTGCTGTTTAGATAGACTGATAAACAGTTGGGTTTTTTTTTGGCGGCTATAGGATTAAGCATTGTTGGAAGATGGTAACTTATGAAGCAGCATATAACGGAATGAAGGAATCATGCGTGCCGGAGTATGACACGTAAAGTGCTGACCTCTGCTTGGTCTGCTTGCTCACGCAGTAGCCTTTGACCTCCAATAAAGTACACACTGGAAAGTAGATTTGTGGGCATAACATTAATAATAAAGGAACGCATTGGACAATAGAACGCCTATCACGTCAGCATTGTGGGTGGTTGGGAGGGGAGGAATATGCACGTGAACTCCGTAAGGGTTACCATCAGTGGCGACTCCTAGCTTGTTGGTAAGGGGATTTGGCTGAAAACAACGTATGAAAAACGGTCAAGCAGATCGGATGTTTAACACTAAACTTGTTATTTCAAATTAAAAAGCTAATTAAGAAGCAAAAATGTCCGTGTGTGTGTCTGTGTACAGCATAACTCAGAAACAAACAGTCGGATAAACACCAAACTTGGTATTTAGGTTCAGTATCTTCCAGAAATGCGACACGAAGGTTTTCAAGAAAATCCCCTCACCCCAGATTACCCTTTACATGGAAGAGTTTTCGAAAATTTTAATTTTCTCAAAAATGGCTCTAACAAGTTTGATTAAAATATCATATGTTTAAGATATTTTGATGACAAATAAAATGTGTATCTTGAATTTTCTGGGAATGTCTCGAAAAGTATTCTTCATTGTGAACGACTTTTGCATAACTGGTAAACCATAAGAGATAGACAAAATTTTACTACACACAAAATGTAGATCGCGTTAAAATACACAATTTATGTCATATACATTTTTTTGTTGTTGAGTGAACCATTTTCGAGATATTGCTTGTTATTCCCTTAAATTTTCCAATACTTATACTTTTTCTGAAATGGGAATTCGTTATTCATTTTTTTGTCTTGGATATGCAAAGAGTATTAATCTGTGGCAAAGGGAATAGTGCTGCACCTAGCAACCAGCTATTAAGAGATATGTATGTGCTTAAAGTCTACTGTATTTCTATATTGCCCTTGCAAATATATATTCCCCTTACATCTACAAGAAAATTAGTAATAAGATAAGAGTCTGCAAATGTTTATCTCGATTAACATGAAGTAGATGGAGAATAAGTGTTTGTAAAAATAGTTTGTACAAGAGTAGAGAAAGTCATGTGAGTGTAACACATCAGATTTTTATACATCTTTCTGTTCTTAAAGTTTTATTTTTCTTCTCCACTCATCCCTGTCATTCCATTCCTCTTCCAGTCCTTTTGCTTTCATCTTTGTCATTCCTATGATGCTGGCAGCCTCTCCCTGTTCGTCTCCATATGCTGCCAACCTACATACTTAAAAAATCGCGAAAAAATACACGAGTAGCAGTACTACAGAATACCAGTGTTGTTGGCAGTAGGGTCGTCCTCCGTGGACTAGTGGTACCGTGCTGGCCTCTTGTTCCAAGATCGCGGGTTCAAACCCGGAGGAGGGCGATGGATATTTTCGGGCGTAAAAATGCTTGGCATGGCTTCCTTCGGAAGGGAAGTAAAGCCGGTGGTGCCGTGTCGTAGATTTACGACACGTAAAAGAACCTCAAGCCTGATAAAGAGGCCTCTGAGCAAAATTACCGGTCTTTCACGCCCAATATAGAATGGGACGCTAAGAACCACAGCAGTTAAAGAGCGTCCATAAATAAAAACTCAATGCAATGCATGTTGGCAGTAGGTAGTCCATGCCACCGAGAGGGAGAAGGCGGCATGAAAAGTCATTGCTGTTCAAAATGTTCAACTGGAGTGAATTTACGATTGTGCGGTTTCTTTAACCAAACCAATGCAAAAACAGCCTTTTTTAAGGCTAACATTTGCATCATAAAAGAGCAAGCAGATCTGGTTGGACTGACAATTATTCTTAAAGTTGGTATTATTATTTGTTTACAGCTATCACTATTAACTATTATTTGCTTTCATTTACCTACGCATTTTAATTGGCTACTTAATCACGTGAAGATCTGGTTGGATTATTCTTAAAGTTACGGCTATTATTTACTTTAATTACGACTTTTAGTGTCATACATATTGACTATTAGCAACACACCAGTTATTTGATAGTGATATGTTGCCTATGCATTGCATTCCTTAATTCAATAATAAATAACCCAATGTAAGACTGAGCAGTACAATTGCAGAATAAATGCGAGCTTCTTCATATTGTGATGAAATAACCTCAAATAAACGTTAAATCATAACCTCGCGCAATTCCACAATAGGTAAATAAATACATTTCGTGACGGGATTATGACATTTCTAATGAAATAAACCATGCAAATGCACGATAAGTAATGGGTGTGTTCCACATCGTACGCCGCTTTTATCTGCGCATTCTCATTTGCATTTTCTACGATCCGTTTCAGTTCCACTACCGGTCCTTTCCGCACACACTACCTCCCTTCATACGTCACTTCCTTCCTCTATGGAACTCCGACACTCATCTTCCTGCCAAACACATCCCTCTCATTTTGCAACATTACGAGGTTGGTATGGTTTAGCGACGTGACGTAGGACAGGGAGAGGCTGGCAGCAACATTACCCTTATTTCCTGCATCCAAGTATTTCTGGGTCTAATACCTTCCTCTTCCAAGCGTTTCTAGTATTTTTTGCTTTGACATGCTGCTGATGTGTCCATACCAATTTAGTTGTATATTACATATTCTACCTCTAAATTCCTAACTTTTATCTCTTCCTTAATAAAAGTGTTCTTAATTGAACTTCCAAAGTTCAGCTTCACATTGATGGTACTTCTCACTATTGATGTATAAACTAGATATTTAGTTTCTTTGGTTATATTTCTGTCCCATAAAATACTATTTAACATGTCTGTTGTTGCTCCACCTCAGTTAATTCTGTCCTTTGTCACTCTGCTGTTTATCTTTTTATCACTTCTAACTCCCAAGTAACCAAACTTTTCACCTGTCCGATATAACCTCCCGGGTTAAAGGGAACTTAAGCTCTGGATTTTTATTTTAAATGTAGACATGGACCTATTTTCTTGAGAAATACCTAATCCCTTCTGTTAACTGACTCAGTTTTTTAAAAAAAGAAAATCGAATACTGTAAATGAATACAGTATAAAGGGACTTGCATTTAGTGTTGTTCACAGGATTCAATACAACAACATTCTTTGGTGCCATTCATAATAATTGTTGCTGTCATACATAAAAGTCTCTAAGGAGTTATCCATTTGCTCACATTGAACATGTTATAAAACTAGTTGAACCAATCAAGTAAGTTGTTGGTGACGATTTCATGTACAGTTCATAACTTACCCATAAATTGATCATATAAAATGAAAGCAGGACTATAAGCTGTCTGGCTGCTTTTGACTGACCTGGCTGTCAACATAAACAATTGCTAGTTTGCATCTTGTAGCATGTGACTTATTTTTCAGAAGCAGGGATACAATAATATAAAATTATGTTGTCGCTTTTTACTATTCAGTCTTTGATTTTATAGTTTGTGGATAAAACTGGCAGCTAAATTTTACATATAGCTTTCTAAATATTGCATGGATTTTGTGATGGAAATAGCAAGATAGATTTTGGGCATGAGTATATTGATATTGCAAGTAAAACAGAGAGAAAATGTTTCTTCATATATGAAAACATGCTTATGATTTCAGCATTGAGCATTATTTTATCAGTTATAAGAAATTGAAGAGAAAAGAAAGAAAATCTTGCTGCTTATTTTAATGTTTAACTTTCAGAACCAGGAAGATAAGGATAGCATGCTGTAGATCTTTTGCCATATACTTAGTGTGTGACAAAAGTTAGGAAAATCAACTTTTTTTTCCCGATCACTCTTTATTTGATTTTGAAACAATAACTCTTTGGGTGTGTATAACAGATCAGTATCAATGTCAATTTCAACATAAGCAGTAAATAAATTAAAGGAAACCTGTGGTAGATACCTGCTTGCATGATAAGGAATGAAAAAGTATGGTATATATAGGTCCAGTAATGTACTATAGACTCTCAACATCTCATAATAGATGTGCCCCATCAAATATCTTAAGGTCATTTCAGAAAGCATGACAAGCCTTATGCAAACTTTGCACCAAAACCTACACTTCAAAAACTGGCACAGTGTACACCTTACTGTTCATATGCCCCCCAAAATAAAAGTCAAGAAGATTCCAGGCAGGAGCATGTGGAGACCATGCTATGGGTCCCTCTCAGTCAATCCAGTATTCTAGCTACTTGCAATTCAATGAGCAGCTTACACGGGGATTGAAGTAGGCTGAAGCTCTTATGCACCAACTATAGCATCTGACCCCATTATTATGTCTGTTGATCAACAAACCGATACCAAGGTCTACTGTAATACAGTGACGAAGGTTGAGGTGTGGTTTTGCAGTTGGTGTGATTACAGCGCTCCTGGTGGTCATTTACTAGCAGAATGGTTTTAACCAATCAAACACCTGTGTTAATTTGTTGTTTGAGAGAAAAAGACATGTTATGTGAAATATTCATTAAGGATAATAGTATGGGAAAAATTTGTAGTCTTATAAATTGTGGTAATGGTAAGAAAAAGAGGCCAGATTTATCCTTCGGGTTTCTGAAAGAGCCAATAAGATGAGTTCACAAGACACTCTGCCTATATTAAAATGTAAAAAAATCTGATGTATACACGTAACTTTCTCTACCTTATGTTGTTTATCAGAATTAGTAGGTGCACAAATAATTCTTACAAAAGTTTATTCCCCTGTCTACTACATTTTAATCAAGATAAACTTTTGCAAAAATAGCTGCATAACTCATTTTGTTAGGATACAAAGGGAACAGAAGAACTGCCCTTAAAATTCCATCCTCTTTCCATGCATTTGCAAGAAACAGCCAAAAATCGACAGGAGTTAAAAAGAATGCTGAATTAAGCAATTCATACCATTAGCAATGGATATCTCGGAAATGGCTTATGCTGCAAAAAAATTATCTGGAATAAAATGTGTGTTTAAAAGAGATCTACATTTTTCTGTATTGCGTTTTCATTTAATCACTTAACATTTCCCAGTTGTACAACATTATACAAAATTCCTTCAAAATGAAAAGGACTTGACAGACTTATTTCCAAAAAATTCAAGATATATATTTGATTTGTCATGTAAATATCTTTAAAATATGGTATTTTAATCAAAATCGTTAAGAGCCATTTTTTTGACATAAAAGATAGTTGGGGTGGGGGGATTTTCTTAAAAATCTTTGTGTCACAACTCTGGAAGGTACTGAACTTAAATACCAAGTTTTGTATTTATCCACTTTTCCTTTTTGGGCTATGCTTAGACACACACGCACACAGACCTTTTTTTTTTTTTTCTAAAATGCTTTTATTGGATTCGGGGGCCTCAAAATATGTATTTTCAGTGAAAGCTTGGTATCAATTTTTGGGTGGATTGCAATACTTCCCCTAATTACTCTACATGGTAGAGAAAGTAAATGACCCAGTTGTGGTTGACAATTTATGAATGAAAACAACTGTTCACAGTTACAGCAAATGTCATTATGACTACATGCCTGTAAATAATGATTACTATTATTTCTCATGTCTTTGTGTTTATTGGTGGAATTTATTATACTTCATAAAAATATGGAATTAAATATGCTCTTTAATTAGATAACCGTTTCTGAGTTGGAATTTGTAACACTAAAACATCACTAAAAGGTAATTTTACCTGACATGTCTTGAAACATATTTTTAATTTTTAAATAATGGGAGGAAGGTGTTTATTTTTCCAAAAGAAGACAATAATGAAAGTGTATTTTCCATTTTCTGAGATGATCCTAGTAGCTAGCCACCAGGAATGCTAGTATTGCCTCAACTGTCAAACCAATGTATATTCTGTATGTATTGGGCTTTGGAATTCTGTGTGCCAATGCCATGATAGATAAGCTTCTATTTTTACTTTCTCTACTACGTATAGTAAGTAGGGGAAGTATTGCATTCCACCCAAAAATTCGATACCGAGATTTCACCGGAAATACATGTTTTGAGACCCCCTGAATCCAAAAAAAGCATTTTTGGAAACATGTCCGTGTGTGTGTCTGTGTGTGTGTCTGTGTGTGTGTGTGTGTCTGTGTGTCTGTGAACAGCATAACTCAAAAACGAACAGTCGGATAAACACCAAACTTAGTATTTAGATTCAGTATCTTCCAGAGATGCGACACGAAGGTTTTCAAGAAAATCCCCCCACCCCAGACTACCCTTTACATGGAACATTTTTCGAAAATTTTAATTTTCTCAAAAATGGCTCTAACGATTTTGATTAAAATATCATATGTTTAAGATAATGTCATGAGAATTGAAATGCATATCTTGAATTTTCTGGGAATGTCTCCAAAAGTATTCTTCATTGTGAACGACCTTTGCATAACTGGTAAACCATAAGACATAGACAAAATTTTACTACACAAAAAATGTAGATCGCGTTAAAATACACAATTTATGTCATATACATTGCTTTTGTTGAGTGAACCGTTTTTGAGGTATTGCTTGTTATTCCCTTAAATTTTCCAATACTTATACTTTTTCTCAAATTCGTTATTCATTTGTTTTATGTCCTGGACATGCAAAGAGAATGGAATGCGCCACATAGCAACCAGCGTTAAAATATTTTACTATCGCTTAAAACCTACCATATTACCCTTGCATCTACAAGAAAATTACCAATAAGATTGACATCTCGATATCTCGATTAACATGAAGCATATGGAGAATAGGCGTTTGTAAAAATAGATTGTACAAGAGTAGAGAAAGTCATGTGAGTGTAACACATCAGATTTTTTATGTCCTGGACATGCATAGAGAATGGAATACTCCACATAGCAACCATCTCTTAAAATATTTGACTATCGCTTAAAACCTACCATATTCCCCTTGCACCTACAAGAAAATTACCAATAAGATTGACATATCGATATCTCGATTAACATGAAGCATATGGAGAATAAGCGTTTGTAAAAATAGTTTGTACAAGAGTAGAGAAAGTCATGTGAGTGTAACACATCAGATTTTTAGGCATAGGCATGCACAGAGTTATTACAGTGGGAGGCCTATTGTGGCAAATCTGGTAGGTGTGTAATCCTGTAACCAGGAAAGCAAGGAGGGAGGATCCAAGATTCCTCCCCAAAATAAATTTTGAAATGTTCACCTCTGAAAATGGTATTCTAAGCACCTTTCCCTATCAAAGCCTGTTGTTTTCAGAATACGAAACTCACAAGTGATCAAAACATTAACATTTAGACTTAATGTTTAATTTATTTATTTTATTTAAATATTACTGATTTAAAGTTATAATTCAACTGCAGCAACATTTACAGGTTTTACAAAATCAAAAGTTTCACAAATCAGACAAAGACTTAGTAATGATCTCTACCTAACTGACTTAGTGACATTCTCGTCTTAAAAGGACAATCCTAATGTCTTATAAACTGACATCTATTGCGGGTTTCTGTTCTATAAAGGTAGTAATGAATTCTCCACATGTTTCTGCTTCATACGAGGGCTGATCAATAAAGACTGAGACTGATTTTTTTTCACAGATATTTATTACTCCATTTCAATGTTGACGTGATCTTTTTCAAAGTAGTCCCCTCCTAACTGAATGCACTTTTTATAGCGTCTCTGCCAGTCCTCGAACACATGGTGCAGGCCATTCTTTATCAGGTTTTTGAGAATTGCCTCACTTTTCTTTAGCACTACTTCAGTGCTCTCAAATCGAATGCCCCGGAGCTTTGCCTTTAATGATGGGAATAAAAAGAAATCACAGGGGGTAAGACCGGGGCTTTAAGGTGGATGCGGCACACAGGTAATGTTGAATTTAGCCAAAAATTCCTGGACTTGATTTGCGACGTGAGGCCACAATTTGTCGTGATGAAGTCACCACCCATTCCGATGATGTTCTGGACGTTTCCTTGTAATGTGCTTTCTCAGTGTAGCCAATACTGACATGTAGTAGCTGCTGTAACAGTAGTGTGAGGGGGGGGGGAACTGCATGCTGGTAAATCATTCCATTCCGAAACACCAGGCCCACCTTGCTTAGCACAGAGGACTCGTCCTTCTTTAAAGTCCTTGAACCACCTAAACACCGTTGCACGAGGTAGTGCATCTTCACCGTATGCTTGCCTTAGCTTTTCGAAAAAATCAAGGATGTATGATTAAAACGAAAATAAAATTTTATTGCGCTGTATTGTTTCTCTCGTGTCGCCTCCATTTTGTGGTATGCGAAATTCAAGCAGGGTCAACAATACACAGCATTACTACCAACCTACCATTACGAGAGTGCTGTTGCTTATGGACATTATACATGAAACCCTGCTCTTTTCAAGTATTTGTGGTAGAGACATAAAACTATCAAGGAAACTACAGAAAAAATCAGTCTGTCTTTATTGATCAGCCCTCGTAGAAGGCCTTAGTTTAGTTTTTAATGTGTGTTGCTTAGAGAATCCTGATTCATAAGAGCATCTAGCAACTGGAAATGTAGAAAATTTTCTGTAAACCATCCTGACCAAGATATTCACATCTGCATGTGTCTGTAACTACTCACATGGGGGAGTACTTGGAATAGAGGTGGTGTGCCCACACTATCTTGTCCACACATCAATGAGTTATACTCGTATAACGATGGCAATTTTCTAAGCATTACATTCCAAATGAAGCACACTCCTCACGCTGGTCGCAGCACTCAACTGTCGTCATAGAGTTACTCTGGGTTTCCCCTAGTACCATTTATACAGCTACTTTATCATTTGTTATAATGTTATGCCTCCTATAATTTTTCTGTTTTGGTCAATTTTATTTTCTAAAAAAATCTTGATGTTATATTCACTTGACTTCCTCTTTCCTCTGTCATTTATTAGTGGCTGTATAAATATTCTTACAACAATTTATTTTCCTATGTACTTCATTTTAGTCAAGATAAACCTTTGCAGAATACATTTTGTTATAGATACGAAGGCAATAGTGATAGTCAAATGTTTAAGAACTTTGTGTAGTATGTTTTCAATGTTTACCAGTTAAACAAGATACTACAAAATTCCTTTTGTATGAAGAGGTCTTCACATACTATTCCCAGGAAATTAAAAATATACATTTTATTTGTTATGTAAATATCTTTAGTATATGGTATTTTAATAAAAATTGTTGGAGCCATTTTTTAGAAAAAATAAAACATTTTGAAAAATGTTCCTTGTAAAGGGTAGTTTTATGGTGGGGGTATTTTCTTGAAAATCTTTGTGCCACATCTTTGGAAGGTACTGAACTTAAATACCAAATTTGGTGCTTATTCAACTTTTTGTTTTTGAGTTGTGCTGTTCACAGACAAGACACACACACAAATGGACCTTTTTATTAAAAATGCTTTTTTTGGGGGCGGGGATTCAGGGGACTTCAAAGCATGTATTTCCAGTGAAACCTTGGTATCATATTTTTGGGTGCAATACAGTACTTTGCCTACTTACTATACGTAGTGGGGAAAGTAAAATGTCACTAATTAAAAGGAGGACCAAGGTCCCCTGGTCTCTCCCCTTCGCACGTCCTGTTTTTGGGTGAAACAGAGTTGCCAGCTGTGGTGAAGGAAAAGCATTTGCATACATGATTATGTTCACTGGACCTCATTTATCCAGGTCATGCCAGGGAATCATCCACTGATGTTGTCTCCTTAATTTATTAACATTCCATTAATTCTATTTCAGCTGAAGCATATTTTTAATTAATTTGCAAACTATTAGCAATATTTTGGGAATTATTTCTACCTTAGTTAAAAGAACTACTACTTTAGCTTAAAATTTTATTTAAAAAAAATAAGATTGACTTACTTAAATATCTTTAAAACTTGTGGCATTTTTGAAAGGAAATCTTTGGAAATGAATGGTTTGTGTCTTGCAACATATGTGAGAGTAATTGAATACATCTGCTTCTACTGAGTGAGCTGTTGCTGAATAAATTAAACTGTAAGAAAGAAGCTATAATTTCTTCTGTGAACTCCTGACCTTTGTTTAAAATGTGAATTAATTTGTTGTAGGAGCTAAAGGAAAGCTTCAATTATGGATTATTCTGCCCACCAGTTAATGGAAAAGCTGGCAAATTTTTAGATGAAGAGAGGCGTCTTGGAGATTACCCATTTAATGGGCCTGTTGGTTACCTAGAGGTGAGCATGCTTCGAGCTCCAAAATGATAAGTTACAGACCAGTGAATCTGGATCAGCAGACCAATAGACATTACACAAAACCTGGGACCTATTTCATAAAATGTAAAATTGCTGTCTGTTGTATAAATTAATAAGACTATTTTAGCTCATGGTTCAAATAATCAACAGCTTCCTGATAATTTAGAGCTTCTGTTGATAATATAAGGCTTCCGGTAAGTGTTGCCAACACAAATTCACTTGCCGGTTTCAGTGTTAAAATTTGCAATGGAATATATCTCTGCACATAACTTCTTTGACCAAACTATCAATACAGTAACAATCGTATGATTAGTGTGCACTAGCACTAATAAAGCTAACAGGTCATTTGGATGCATCTGCCTTCAAATTAATGGACAGATCATTCAAGAATCAACAATTGCGGAATCCAGAGCCTGCAAGAGAATGTACATGAACATCTTCACATCCATCTCTAATAACTGCATATCTGTTTGCAACAAGAAAGAAATTCTATCAACTTTTAATTTTAATAATTGTATGTTTTGAAGTTCCTATTAAATGTTGAACAATGAAGCTGCATTCTCATTATTTTACAAATAATACAGGCAAAGAAGCTAGAAGTAAATCTAAAAAATAACTATTTAGGAGTTATATTACATAACCTTAGTTGTTTATTGCCACGTAACTGTTAAAAATAGGATTTGATTTTGTTTAGTTCCAAAGATATTTAACAGTAAAGATATCTTATTTATTATAATCCAGTGAACTTCACAGAGCCTGGGATGGCAAAAATACAACTAAGGTTTTATAATATATTCCATAAGTGGTTAGTTTTTAGATTTATTTTTAGCTGCTGCTATGTATTATTTGCTGAAATAGTCAAACCAAATCTAATGCAAGATTGTGTTATTTCTTAGACGAAATCACTTGAGACTTGCAGTCAGTCACTCATGATTTTTTTGGAATAGCACAATCTCTTGTTAGAGTACTTATGATAATCTTGGCTGGAATAAACACTCTATGCTCCATTCGTGTCTTGGTCCTTACCTAAAATTATTGCTTTCATCATTGCCTAATATCAACTATGGGATATTGATCTGTAGATCCTGTCACGCTTACCTCATTTTTCTGTTCCCAAAAGTGACTTCAACGCAATAAGCTTATCATTGGGTACAAGCAATGAGGTAAGTGTGACAGGATTGACTATATGGGAGAAAATCTTTATAAAATGTTGACATCACATAGGGAAAAAATACTTAACCTGAGGTTCATAAAACCACAAGGAGAAGCACCTCAACACAGAGATCTTCGGATAAACATTCAAAGTCATTTCTCCTCTATCCCATGCAAATTCTTTCCTTCTCCTTTTATTGTAAATATCCACTTTTATTTTATGTCCCCATTCTTTCTTAAACTTTCTATAATACTTTAAAATACTTATCTCTTAGACTACTCATGGTTTTCGTTGCCAATCCTTAATTTCACTTTATTCTATAATCCTTACCTATTAATTATCTGTTGATTATCTGTCTTGCCCATTCCAATTTCTTATATTATTTTCTTCATTTGATAGAGCCAACTTCTTTCCCATTTTGCATTATCCTGTATCTGTAAACAGTCTCTCACAGCATTTCCTTCTCCTTTGGTTCAACCTAATGCCAATATTTTAATACATATTTAAGTACTATGCCTTTGCTGCCAACTCTTCTAAATTCAGCTATGCTACCTAATTAGGATCTGTACTAGGTAATCCTAAAACCATTTTACAAAATAATCTATAAATATAATCAATTTTCTCCCATCCTTTCTCTGTACCCCAAACTTCCACCGCATACATAATTTTTGATTCAGCAGTAGTTAAATAAATTCTCTCTAGCCAGGCTATAGTTATGCTTGATATTTTCTTCATACAGGTGCTGTTAATAGTTAGTTTTCCCTTGCCTGGCACATTTTTACTCTCTTTCAAACTAGTAAGAATTGATTGAAAAATACGAGGGCTGTTCAATAAAGGATGATCAATAATTTCTTTTCAGTCATAATTTCTTACGCTAACATTTAAACTTAAGATACTCTTTTAGCTTATGTGTAACAAACACGTACTAGGTTCATTATTGACACTCGTGGTTCCTGCCTGTGAAAGGCGTGCAAGCTGAGACATGTTCAGTATTGCATACAGCAAAAATGGAGGTGACACATGATGAACATGATGAGATAATTGACCATGGCATTGAAGCATGGTGATGGTGATTATACAGATCTGTCACATACATACCCTATGCTGCTACGCTTGGGTTCTGGAATTCAAAATGTTTTTGTTGGAACTGTTGTTGTTCACCAATTGCACTGGGGATTAATTGATCTGCATCATTTTTCCTCTGGCTTCCCAATATAAAGTCTGTAAATTATCACTTTTAAGGCCTTTGCATTTGGCGAGATGCTGTTTGTTCAGGATGACATCTTCTTCACAGAGAGTGCACTTGGGTGTAGGTAGGCATTGTATCTTATAGAGATGTTCTGCGAGGCAATCGTGGCCAGTTGCCATCCTAAATAAGGCCACTACAGTCTTCCTTGGCCTTCCTTTTGTATATCAACTCTATCTTTAATATTCTTATAATCTTTATCTTTTAATTTATCTTCTTCATCAAGTCTCTGTTGTCTTTTGAAATGTTGTTTAATATTATTTAGTTGTTTATTTTTTTATATTTGTGCTACAGGTTTTATTTGTTGTATTGGACCTTTCTTTGCTAATTGATTTGCATGTTCATTGCCCAAAAGTCTGACATGAGCTGGGATACATTGTAGAGTGACATGATTTCTAGTTTCAACTGCTTTAATTAGGCTTCATATTTCTTTAACATTTCTTGTTGTTTTATTATTGTAGTTTACTATTCCATCTATGGCTGATTTTGAGTCTGGTAAGATGACTTTTTTGTTTTATGTATGGTCTATATAAAATGTCTGTAATGCTCCTTTTATAGCTGTTAATTCTCCATCATAGTGGTTGGACGTTTCATCTAATGTTAGATACTGTGCAAAAAACTTGGAACTTAAAAGAGTACATTTGCACCTTTATGAAGCTCATTTAAGTTGCTACTCCTATAAATTGTAGACTGGTTTACTTATAACTTGTGCTTTTATGAAATGGGTCCCAGATGTTTCACTGAATTGTTATCAGGTACAAAATGATTAACGTTTGTAGTAGTTTGTATTGCCTCACGTATGGAAAGCCAATTTGAAGTAGGAGTATTGAAGGAGTTGTACTATATTTCGACTGTTGGAGAGCTGAACTTGAAGTAGTTGCAACCACACGTATGGTAAAAAGTTTCCGGTAGCCTTCGCCCCAGTTTAGAAATATTAACTTTATAATTTTGACTGTTTCTTTAAATATTATATTTATGTTTGCCTCGGCTGCATCGGTATTATTGTTAGAGACATGTTTCTCTTTGCAGGGAGTGGTGCGACTGAAGAAAGTAGGCTTACACAGATTATAATTTTACTCCACTCCTTTTATTAATGCTTGACATGATTTAAATAACACTTCACTGATATAGAGAGAGCTGTGAGTTTTTTTTTTTTAATTAATCACATGCATTTTTTAACACATGAACTATTTTTGTCTCACACGAAGACGTATTAAGTTTTTCGAGGACGTGTCTCGCATCTGTCTACAACCAACGCGTCCAGTTATGAGCACTGTCTACAAGCAACTGAACTCTGTATTTGAAAATTTTGCTTTTATCTGTTTGTTTGATTGGCTATTTTATAAACTGTCTCAAAATTTACATTATTGTTGCTCCAATAATGACTAAGTAGTATTATTAAACTTTCTTATTCATTATTGGCTCAAGGTTACCTCATTGTTAGCAACTTTTAACCTATTATTCTCACAGCTCCTACATTATTAAATTAGGTAATACATTCGCATAACATTATTACATGTATACAATGATATAAAGATTTACAGTGACTGTAATATACACTTTTTATATATTGTTACATGTACATATTGCTTTAAGGCGGGCTGTTATTATATTTTTTATTATATAATTTGACTAAAATCATTTAAGTATTAAAAATACTGCCTCATGTTTATTCCAAGTAAACAAAAAAAAAGTAAACTTAAAAAATGCTCTAATTTAATGCCTGTCTCACAAAAGTGACCAGTTACATTTTAAGCACTTGTTGAACTTTCTCATTCTGCAGTTCATACAATACCAAGGACAGATATTTGAGAAACATTGTGTTGTTTACTTTATCTTATATTATAATACTAAAGCATATGTTTTTCTGTTTAGTTGAAGTACAAACGCAGAGTCTATAAGATGTTAAACCTGGATGAGAAGCAGCTCAAGGCTCTGCATACTCGTGCTAATTTAAGGCGCTTTCTTGATTACGTCTCCAATGGGCAAGTAGAGAAGATTACCAAAATGTGCTCTAAAGGACTTGATCCCAATTTTCACTGTCAAGAAACTGGAGGTAAGTATAAGTAAGCTCTGGAATTAGTTTAGGAATCAAACAAAATGGAAAATAGTGGTATGTGTGTAGGCTGATAAGTCTACTGTCTCATTGTTGAATGCATTACATTGATTACGAGTAAGTTATACATTTGCAGAGAACGAAAGTGCATGCAGAATCAAAATGGATTTGTGGAAGATATTGAGCCACACCTTTCTGATATTTAAAGCACCTCCCTAGCATGCAAGCATTTGAAATTTATTGGAATTCCAATACTTGTATACTCCCACATAAGTTCTACAATCTGAACATTTTAGAATATTAACCCCTCATGCATTGTTTTCATTGTTGTACTACTCAGAAAGGGATGGTAGAAATGCAGTCTCAGGTACCTTCTAAAGAAAGCAAAAACAATACTTCTCAGTTCCAGTTTTATAGCTCTTCGTGAATGAATTTATTGTACAACTTGTTTTACAATTTGGTTTACAATTTTTATACAATATATATCTCTCGTACCCCTACACCTTATGTACAGTTTGTCTGGTGCCTGTCTACTTATTGAGCCACTTAGATTGCTTGGCTTAGTAATAGAGAAACATAGTACCATAGTAACATTTATTTATAACTTTATTTCACAAAAGTATATCATTAATTGCTATTCTTGGAGTTGCTTGAGATAGGATCATATACACTTAACACCCTGGTTGTTTGTGTATGTCTACCCTTCATTTTACTATATACATTTTCCAAAACTAGCAATTTAAATTTTTCTCATCTATATTTATTTACATCATCACTCCTATTATTATATTCCTCTTTTTCTTTAATAATTTTCCTCCACCATTTCTCTCTTACCTTCCCTGTATATTTACCTAATTGTTTCAAAAATTCTTTCTTATTGTTTCCAAAGAATTTTAAAAATAATATCTCTATCTGTAATTTATCCCACTTTCTATTCCATATTTCCTCTCTCCAAACTTTGGTTTCTGCACATTCTATTATACAGTATAAATTTTTATATACCCTTCCACATAGTGAGCACAGTTCTTTGTCAACTTTTAAACCCCTCAACAACATGGTTCCTGTTCTTGCGCATGCCAGGCCCTCTCTTTCCATTTTATCACTGACATCAATATATTTTTCTCTTCCCCAATCTTTTTTCAAGTTCAGATAATATATCAGGGTTCTCTTATCCCTTAAACTACCATATATTTCCTGTTTCTCAATATCAACAACCCTGAATTTCACTTTATTCCATACATTTTGTCCCCTTGTCTGAATATTGGTTGGCTCGCTCAATCCTACTTCCCTCACAGTTTCCTTTAATTGTGATAACCAACTTATTTGCCATCTTGTTTTTTCTTGTATCCTTAAACAGTTATAGCTCTTCTTGTAACCATAGCTTATTCTTCTGTGTGCTTTTGGTTGACAACTGTCAATAACATGGTCTTACATGTTACAGTTTTTGCAAAGTCTTGCTAACTGTTCATATATATTACATGGGTGTTAAAAATTCTTAAGATTTTCTCATTAGGTGTGTTTGCAGCTACTTTTTATACTGTTTTTTTTTCCCTGTTATCACTACCACCCTCACTCTAGAAACATCCCTGGTGCTGAACCAGGAGGACCAAAAGCCATATACTTTTGAAACTATTCCAGAGAAATTGAAAATGTAAGTGAAGCTATGAGGGTGAGTCAGTAAATAAGTCACAAGCATCAGTTTACGTATAACATATTTAAATTCCATGTACATATTTAGCCAGCAGATAGCAGCTTATGTATGCTTGTTGTAGCGGGTGTACGACTTCACATAGGCACCTATCAGTCAACAGCAGGCAGAAGAAGATGGCGGGTGTGTTGCAGGAGTGTTCACAAGAAGAACAGCATGCGGTTGTGCATTTTTTTTGGGGGGGGGGGGGGAAAGGACTGTCCACAGAAGTGCATCGTGAAATGCATCCCATGTATGGTGACAACTGTTTATCACGGAAAGCTGTGTTCAATTGGATTCAGAAATTTTAACATGGGAAGGCAAATCAACAGAGATTAGAAGTGTCTGGTCATCGTGCGGAGGTGTCAAATGAAACCACAGTGCAGCGGGTGGAAGAAATCATTCGTACTGACAAGCATGTGATGATCGATAACGTAGCGTGTGCTATAGGTTGTTCACATGGAACTGCTTAACATCATCCATGAGTAGTTTTAATTTTGCAAAGTTTGGGCACGGTGGGAAACATTCCACATCCCTCCCCCTCAAAAAAAGTCCAAGATGATTCCAACAGCCCTTAAGGTTTTGCTCACCATGTTTTAGAACACGCAGGGCGTCATACTGTTGATGCCTCCGCAGGACAACCAGGACGCTTCTGATCTCTGATGCTTTGCCTCCCTATGTTAAACTTCTAAATCCAATTGAACACAGCTTTCCCTGATAAACAGTTCTCACCATACACGGGATGCATTTAGTAATGCACTTCATCTTTGGACAGTCCTTTTGTCCACAAAAAATGCATAACCACATACTGTTCTTCTCGTGTACACTCCAGCAACACACCTGCCATCTTCTTCTGGCTGTCACTGACTGACCAGGTGCCTACGTGATGTCATGCACCTGCTATGACAAGCATAATTGTGCTGCTATCTGCTGACAAAATACATGCATGGAATTTAAATATGTTATATGGTAGGCTGACGTTTGTGACTTATTGATTCACTCTTGCATAAGTTTAAACAGTCAATCACCAGCTTCACTGTTAATAGCAACTTCATTTTAGAATGAGGCAAGATTAAAACATGAAGATACAGGAAAACAAAACCTTTTTAGTGGCTTAACAGAAATAAGAACATTGCTAACTTGTGTTATGCTGAAATGTTCTTGGGACAGAGAAAAATATATTGATAAAGTAAACAAGGAGGAAAGAGAGAGCAAGAATGGAGTGTGAAAGTTAAAAGGTCAGAGAAATGGTTTTAAACAGGGGTAGTGTATGTTATGTGGAAGGGAGAAAGGCCTAGAGGGCAAATTTTACGAATTTTTTGATTGAAAAATGTTTTTATTCTATAGAAGTTTTATAAAGATAGTTGACCAACGCACTAATACTCTTTTCTATGTAAATTTTAATTGCATGTATATGTTTACTCAGTGGCATGTTCATTATTTCATTTCATTTTATTTCATCCATATGTTCCAAATACATAGGATACACTGGAAGAGAATGCTTGTTTACAAATGCATTTCTTACAGTCTTCATATACAATATCTTAATGATTACATTTCCTACTATAAAAATGTTTATAATATTTACATTCTTTCTACACATGTTTACAATATACATGCACACTCTGATTTTATGCTGTATTAAACTTAAACCTTTAATGCTGCAGAATGCAATTGCATACTTCTTGATGAAGTTTATTCATATTTCTCTTTGTTCTATATCTTTTATTTCTTTGGGTAAATTTTCTAATGAACAATTATTTAATGTTCCCCCAAGTACGGTTCTGTAATAATACATTTATTTCTTACATTATAGCCATATTTTTGGCTATTTATTTACTTTCTCTACAACGTATAGTAAGCAGGGGAAGTATTGTATTCCACCCAAAAATACGATACCGAGATTTCACCGGAAATACATGTTTTGAGACCCCCTGAATCCAAAAAAAAGCATTTTTGGAAAAGTCAGTGTGTGTGTGTGTGTCTGTGAACAGCATAACTCAGAAACGAACAGTCGGATAAACACCAAACTTGGTATTTAGGTTCAGGATCTTCCAGAGATGCAACAGAAGGTTTTCAAGAAAATGCTCCCACCCCAGAGTACCCTTTGCATGGAACATTTTTCGAAAATTTTAATTTTCTCAAAAATGGCGCTAATGATTTTGATTAAAATATCATATGTTTAAGATATTTTCATGACAAATGAAATGTATATCTCAAATTTTCTGGGAAAGTCTCCAAAAGTGTTCTTCATTGTGAATGACTTTTGCATAAGTGGTAAACCATAAGAGATAGACAAATTTTTACTACACAAAAAATGTAGATTGCATTAAAATACACAATTTATGTCATATACGTTTTTTTTTTGTTGGGTGAACCATTTTCGAGATATTTCTTGTTATTCCCTTAAATTTTGCAATACTTATACTTTTTCTCAAATTCGTGATTCATTTTTTTTGTTCTGGTAATGCAAAGAGAATGGAACACTCCACATAGCAACCAGCTCTTAAAATATATGACTATCACTTAAAGGCTAGCAATTCCTCTTGCATCTACAAGAAAATTAACATCTCGATAGCTCGATTAATATGAAGCATATGGAGAATAAGCGTTTGTAAAAATAGTTTTTACAAGAGTAGAGAAAGTCATGTGAGTGTAACACATCAGATTTTTTGTTGTTGAGTAGCACATATTTGATACTTTCATATATGTGTGCACATGGAACAGTTAGGATTCTGTATTTTTCATATGTCTCCTTGCAAGTATGTTTTCATTCTACTTTCCCCATTATTTTAATTGCCTTTTTTGTAATTGAATATCTTTAGTGCTTCCTTAGCTGCAATATTTCCCCATAATCTTATTCCATATTTTATATATGGATATACAAAAGCATAATACGCTTGCTTCAATGTTTTATTATCCATGCTATTCTTAACATGTTTCATTATGTATAAACCCCCTATTTATCTTTTTTGTTGTGTATGGTATATGTGATTGCCAGTTTAGATATTTAACCATAACACCTAGAAAATTTATGTCTTGTGTTTCAAGGAATACTTTCCCCATTGAGGTCAATAAAATTTATATGTTGCTCTTTTAATGTGAAATTTATCCATGCAGTCTTTTTTACATTTAATACTAGATCCTAATTTAGGAAGTATTCTTTTGGTATGATCCCTAATTATTATTGTTGCATCAATTGTCATACCTCCATTTCTTGCTACTATTCCAAAAAGCGCACTTATATACACTAAAAACAGAAAAGGACCCAACATTGAACCCTGTGGAACTCCTTGTCTAATTGTTTCCAAGTTTGATCTTATTTTATTTACCATACCCTTATTATTTTTGTAATTTATTTCTACACACTGCTGACTATTTTCTAGATATGATACAATTCACTTACTTTTATAAGACGGAAAGGAGGAATAAAAAAATTAATGAATGAACAGAATATTTAGAGAAGAAAGGAAGAGTATAGGTCAATGTTTACATAATTTAAAAAATAACTGGAAAAGGACTGTGAAGAGAGAGAAACATAATTTAATTGTGGGTAATAATATGCAGTTATTAAATTTGCATGTGTTATCTGGTGAGTGATAACTCTAGGCACCACACTAGAATTGTTATGCATCCAAGTCATGGATAATGTAATGGAATCACAGTATATGCAATACTTGTACCAAATTTCAGTGAACATATCAATTGTAATTTTTTCTTTGCACTTTAATAACAACTTCAGAATTTTAATTTTGTTTTTTAATTTTTAACATTGTAGTTAAGTTACTTTTGTTAACTGGAGCTTCAGTGACATTTGAATCTTTCAGAGACACCACTGACTTTGGCTACTGGGATTAAGAAACCAAGTAAGGTACTAATAGCCTTAGTTAATGGAGGAGCGCTTTTGGACTATCGGACACGAGATGGTTCAACAGCAATGCACCGTGCTGTTGAACGGAATAATTTGGAAGCTGTTACAACACTTCTGGAACTGGGTGCATCTCCAAACTACAAGGATGCCAAAGGGCTCACACCCCTGTATCTTGCTGTTACCTGTCGTACAGACCCTCTTTTATGTGAAGGTCTGCTTCACGACAGAGCAGTTATTGGGGCCCAGGATTTGCAAGGCTGGCAGGAAGTGCATCAGGTATGTGGTTTATTGATTGTCAGTAGATTCTATTAAAAGAAAAGCACATAATATGTAAAGAGGTGTAGAAGATAGAAAAAATGTTTCAGCCACACTGCCTTCTATTAATAGCTATTTATGCAACAAATGTATAAACCCTTCCACACACAATAACAGGTATTGTGATAATACACAATAATTTGGGTCTAGAATGGCACCATAAAGCACATGGACATGCCTTGAAAGAGCAGCACATCAGAAAATGCTTCACCAATGCAAGAAAACTCTATAAACACCACCTGGCAGGTGAAAAGTGGCAGTGGGTGATTTCTTTAGATGAAGCATGGGTTTATCTAGGTGACACACAAAAACCCGAGCTATTTATTACCACCAAGTGGGCCAAAAGGGGGCTTCAACTTTATTTGGGAGAACAAGGAAAAGTTTTCCAAGGGATTCATGGTGGTTGCAGGTTATTGCTCTTGGGGGAAACTTGCCTTCACAGAGTTGCCAACAGTGTAAAAATTAATGCAGCCTACTATCAAAGGAATGTTATGGACCCAATTTTTGATGAAGAGATTCATCGGTTGTATGGTGGAGATGCCCCAAATGTTTGTATGCATATGGATAAAGCATCCAGTCACATCTCTCGGTCTTCCCAGCATTACTACCACTGGAAAGTTATGGAAACGGGTGTCAATATGATACCATTTAAAAGGATCCCTGTGAAGTCACCAGAAGCCTCGCCAATGGATTTTTGTGGATTTGTTCTGCTGAAACAGTGCCTTGCTTCTCGGCATCCCACCACAATTGAAGGATTCTGGAAAGTCTGGAGGAGCATTGGGCTAACATCCCCCTTCCTGTTCTTAGATGCAGCTCTCTTCAATGGAAATTGTGCTGCAGAGCCATAGTTAAAGCCCGTGGAAATCACATTGAACACAGTAGGTGGTGGCGAAAGGGAATCTCACCTGAAAAAACATAAGCAAAATCGTCCGAGTGTAAGTGGGGCAACCCTCCGTATATCTCAGAGTAAATGTGTCTTAGTAGTGCAGATTTCCATTTTATGCAGTTTCAGATGGTTTCCATTTCCACATGGGGCAGTTTCTGTATTATCCAGAAAAAATAATAAAGTGAATATTGAGGCAGTATTTTATATCACAACACTGTGAATGTCAGAGTGATTGCAGTGTAAATCAACATTATTGTATGACATTGATTTGAGATGTTTGTTAATTATAAGCATTGTTAGGAAATAAGTTTACACGGCCTCACTGAAACTGACAATAGGAGCGGGTAACAATGAGCAAGGGAGTGAGTTGTTTATCAATTAAAAGAGACAAACAAATGACGTCAGAGTAGCGCGCTTTTCTGTAGAAATAGAGGGAATATTTTCCCTAGAGCATATGTGTTCGTAATTTTGATTGGATATAAAAATAGACGCTAATGTTGGTGTGCTTTATTAACCAATGGCAGCTCTGTTATAATGTTTAGGCATATCGGGGTGAGGGAGTATAAATTCTGTGATAGAGACAGGTAACGTTCAGTTCTACAGAGTAATTCACAAGGCAAACGTCACGCAGTTCAACAGAATCATTCATGGGTTACACGTTGCACAGTTCTACAGAATCTCTCGCGTCGTAAAGTTAGTTAAAACATGTGAAATACGTGAATTAATAATGTGCAGCAAATAAGTGATTATAGTTACATTCTAAAATATAACAGTTTCAGTCGGGCATGTATCAAGAGTAAATATGTGAAGTTAATAACGTGTAACGGCAATAAAAGTGTAAAAACAAATTCTTTATCAGTGTTATCTTTTAATAACAACTCCTTTCCGTTTACACACCCTATTCAAGAGATTTGCTTGACTGAATAATAATAGCTAGCCGGAGGACAAAGAACTCAAAATTCAAAATAATAAAACAATAACAGGTGCTCAGCAAATAAGATAACACGAAAGTTACTGCGACAATATATAATTTCCAGTTGGACCAAAACTTTTTTCTCAAATAGACAGGATTCTGGTTTATTCAGCATCTGATTTGGGCAGGTTTCACTGTATTATATTCCAAAATATGCATGTTTTTGTTGTACCACAGTGTTTGGGACATTTCGTTTTACATTTATAAAATCATCATCATGGCCATGGGGAAGCTATGCTTAAATTTTACTTTCTACCTCGCATATTAAAGAAGGCTTTTAATGGTTTTCACAGGCTTGCAGAAATGGCTTGGTGCAGCATTTGGAGCATTTGCTGTTCTATGGTGCTGATATGAATGCACGGAATGCATCAGGGAATACACCACTGCATGTGTGCGCTGTAAACAGTCAAGAAAGTTGTGCACGTCTACTGTTGTTCCGAGGCTGTGATCGTGATGCTCTAAACTATGCCAACCAAACACCTTACCAAGTTGCGGTAATTGCTGGCAACCTTGAGTTAGCAGAGGTTATCCAAAACCATAGGCCTGAAAATGTTGGTGAGTTGTTAGGTAGATAGATAAATAGATATATATTGGTGTTGCCCACAGTTTTAGTATCTAGAGCCTTAACTGTTAGTTGCATTTAAAATGTTTATGTTAGACAACATATCAGTTATTGTTCTAAGACACTCTAGTAAGGCTGTGAAAAGTGTTGAATTTTTAAACCAAAGTCCAGATCTTAGATTTTATTTTGCTATATATTGCTATTGTTGTTTTGTTTGTGAATCTGACTTTCTGATATGAAGCATTCAAATTTTTGTCTCTGAAGAACTGCATGGACTTTAATATTTAACTGATTTTTTATGTTGTACTATAACTTTTCATACAAGTTTGCAAGATTACTCCCTTAGGAAGGTGTATATAAAATAACTCATTTATGGGATGTACACAGAGTCATATTTAACTAAAATGCGTCCATGCTTCCCCAAGTTGCATGTTAATGTAAAAAGTATAATTTTATAAATATCTTTTTCTTTTCTTCTGCTAATTTGCAGTATTTCATACCACTAAGACATTTTCTGCCATCCATTTTTTTATGGAAAAGGCTCAAACACAATGAAAAACATATACACTCTTATCAATTAGTGACAGAAAATGCACACTCAGAAGGGTGAAACCGGCAGCAAAATAAGCATGCTCACTAGCAAACAAAGTAGCCAACAGCGACTGGATTACAAGTTAAAACTTCTGCCACCCATGTGTAAAAGTACTGAATATCACTTCGTTATTTAAGGTCTTCAAGGTGTCTCTTTTCTTCAAAATTGTATTTAAAAAAAAAAAGCAAAAAAGTAGTTTTAGTGTGGGTATTTTGCCACCCTGTTTCCGGGGCCTATTTGGACCTTGTCTAAATACGCTCTGGCTATAAGCATTGAAATACTAACTAATCCCCACATTAATGACACTGCAGACAGACTCTACACTTTCAAAACAAATTTATAACTCTTCAATTTTTATAGTTTTACAAACTAACATTGCGGATAGTTTCAGGAACTGTGCAAAAGAGTTAATATCTCGTATTGAAATACCACAAAATGCAGGTAGTGAGGACATAGGAATCACATTGAAAAATATTCATTTTTAATGTATCTTCAAATAAACTCCAGAGGATCCCTGAATCCAAGAAAGGTTTTTTTAAAAGAGGTCTTAGCGTTTCTGTCTTCTGTGGACAGCATAAATTAGAAACAAAAAGCTGGTTAAATGCCAAACTTCGCATTTAAGTTCAGCATCTTTCAAGGATTTGACACAAAGATTTTCAAGAAAATCCCCCCCTCCCCACACCAAACTATGCTTTACATGGAAACATTTTTGTTATTTTTTATTTTCTCAAAAATGGCTCTTACGATTTTGATTAAAATACCATATGCTTCAGAATATGTGCAGGATAAATAATGTATTATGTATTTGTTTTACTAAGAGTTTTACAATTTGATTGTCTACTGCACTTTGGCCCTGGTCACTCATTCAGTAGACAATCACTACAGTTTATTTACATTTTACAATTTCTTGTCAATAAATTTTTTTTTTCAGTTCTTTTTTCATGTCCCATTTCCACTTGTTTTTTACTTTACAGTTATTCATTACTTAACCATCACACATTCACTATAGTTTTCCATTCAAAGTACGATATGCTACCTCTTACTTTTCTCTTTCCACTGTCCAAAGCCATTTATTTTTTACTTTACACAAAAACTGCCCAATGCTTCTAGCGTCCTTGCACATCATTTCGATCATAAGTGTATTTCTATCCCCCTTCAACCACTTCTTATTAAAAAATTCTTTTCTCCAATTTTCTGTTCCTTGGCACTTAAATACTATGTGTTCAATGTCTTCATTACCACCACATATCGGACATTGGTTCTGAGGAATACCCTGTCTTAACCCTCTTAGCCTCCATGCTCTGGTTCCCCATGTATTTTTCATTGGCCTATAACAAACTAATGAGCTCTTTTCAGCAATCTCACTGAACATGATTTGTATTTCTATATCTTCCAATCTTTTCCTCGCCTTTTTCCAAAACTTTTTAATGTACTCTTGAATTTTCTGGAAAAAGCCTTAAAGTCTTCTTTATTCTGAATGACACTTAATACAATTGGTAAACCACAAGAGATAGACAAAATCTTACTACACAGCAAATAAAAATATGCATCTTGTTTAAGCCTACAATTTATGTAAAATACATTTTGTATGACATTAACCATTTTCAGCATTTCTGAGAGGATATTATTATTATTATTTGACCTTTTTCAAGTGGTATGTTGCTATTTTTTTTTTCACATGTTCATGCAGAGCATGGCATTTCAAACCTATTACATAGCGATCTACTTTTTATCTGACCATTGCTTTAACCTACTTATACCTACAATGAAAAGTGTAAATGAACTTTGAAAGTTTGTCTGTATTAACAAGAAGTAGATAGAAGATTAACCTTTTATAAGAATAGTCTGTAGAAGAATGAGTAGAGAAAGTCATGTGAATACAATTACATCAGATTTTTACTGTGCCTAGTAGGTAGAGAAGGTATTGCTTTCTACCCAAAAATTCAATAACGAGATTTCACCGGAAATGTTTTGAGGACCCCTGAATCCAAAAAAAAATTACTTTTTAGAAAAAGGTCTGTGTGTGTCCGTGAGTAGCATAACTAAAACAAAAAGTCGGATAAATACCAAACTTGGATAAGTTTAGTATCTTCCAAACAATCAACACGAAGATTTTCAAGAAAATGCCCCCACACTAAACTACCCTTTACATAGAACATTTTTTGAAAGTTTTTATTTTCTAAAAAATATGGCTCTAATGATTTTAATTAAAATGCCATATATGAAAGATATTTACATGACAAATAAAATATATATCTTGAATTTTCTGGGAATAGTGTCTGAAGTTCTCTAAGCGAAAGATGAAAACGTACTACATAAAAAATGTAGATCTCTTCAAAACACACAATTTATTTTAAATAAGTATTTTTGCAGCATAAGCCATTTCCGAGATATATGTTATTGATGGTTCAAATTGTTAATTTCTTGTTGATTCTCTAAAAGTCCTGTCAGCATTCAGTTGTTTCTCATGATTGCATGGCAGCAGTAAGATCAGCATATAGCATCCAGTTCTAAAACATTTGACAATCACGGCTCTCTTTGTATCTATAGCCAAATGTGTAATATAGCTATTTCTGCAAAGGTTTTTAAAATGTATTTGATAGAAAAATAAGCTTTAGTAACAATACCCATAAACAATAGAAGGTAGAGAAAGACATGTGAATGTATCACATCAGATTTATTAAAAAAAAGTAATGTACTTTTTCTCCTCCATAAGAACGTTGTTAATTATGGGAAGGAAGTCAGCCTGGATAACTGATGCTAAGGGAAGACCTAAAATGCAAAGGGTTGAGATGAGATGCTCCCTTTAAGATCCAATACTATTAAGCTCTTGTAGGGCCAAATTGTTTTACAAAAGTCTTGACTTTGTAAATAGTAGACCCCATTCGGAAAACATAAATTATATGACTTTGTGGACTGCCTTACTTGTTTCCATTATATACATTGCTATAATTTCCCTCTTGCTTGCTTATTGTTGGTAATTGCTACCTGCAGAGCATAAAAAGAAATACTCCCTTACACTTTAACATGTTTAGTGGCATAAGTGAGTTAAGTTACACAAAGGAATCGGTTTATGTCCCTGCCTAGATCATATGTATGCCTACTCCTTGTGGTCTACCACATCAGGAGCTTTCCATTCTAAAACTCCCATGTTACTTACCCACAAGTAATAGTAACATGTACTATAATGAGTACTAACTTTGTTATAAGTGGTACATTGGGACATACCTGGTACTCACAAGGTTGTAATTCATGTATAATAGTCACTCTGTAGGGTTTTAATTTTAAAAGTTAAATACCTGTATGTACAGAGGTTTTTGAAACACCTACTTGCTGTGCAATATGTCTTAGAGACTTCTATATAGAGTGTTTGAATGATGCATGATTCTTAAATTTTTTTCTCTGTTAGAACATGTCTTTTGCTTCTTCCATTTAGTGATCCCATTATCCTAAACTTATTAACCAGACATCTGACAGTATCTCTATTTGGAACTGGAATACCAGGAAATGTTTCCCAAAATTGTCTGCACACCTACCTATATGATTCAGTTTTTACATATGATCAAGTGTGAATTTTTCAGTAAGCATTCCAGTGAACTAATAACAAGACAAGAACAACAACTATAATAAGAACACTTTAAAGTGATTCACACACAACACAGATGTTTAAAGCTTTCACATTTGAGATGCACAATGAACAAACTCTAGTCTTTACAGCATGAACATAAGTAAGCAAGTGACAGCTGACATTCCAGCCAATAAAGCATAGCTTTGAGTGGGTCATTCTCCACTAGTATGCTAATGGAACTACCAAGGTTGCTGCAGTGTAAATGAATCACACATACGTGCGATATGGCTGGCCCTCAAAACAACTGCTCAGTATGAGCTAAACAAATGCTGGATGCCATTGGATATTTAAGACATTTAAGGGGATACTCAGATGTTTTGGAGAAGTTTTATCCTTTTATGACCAAATTTTATTTAATATTTGGGTTAATAATTGATACTACAATGTTTCAGAGCCTTAGAATGAATTGAAATGGATAAAAAATATATTTTTTGAAGCTATAAACTGAGAGTCATGAGTCAGATATTTTAAATTTTTAAGTTCCGGTACATTTCTGTTAGCTAAAATATCTTAACTTAAAAATCATACAATTCTGTTTTTAATTTGTGTGTTTAAAAAGTGATACTTGGGGCTATTTAAACAATCAGCTAAATATACTATAAAAGTTAAAGACACATTGGAGAATGTGTACTGTAAAAAGTAGGGGCAAAATTACAAAAAAAAATAACATTTTGGGAATTAGTATTCACTTGAGCCATGCCTCCTTCTGGATTTACCCAGGCATCTGTATCCTCAGTTTTATCATGTTTATAAGCAGAATTCAGTCAAATCCTTTGGGTCATTAATTGAAGACATATCAAGGTAACCAAATATAAAATAAATTTTTTTTGACAAAAATCTGAAGGAAAAAATCAAGACTTTTTAACTCTTAAACTCCCTGCACAAAAGAACTGCTGTTCATCTCCATTGCTGGAGTTCAGCATACACAGTAATTTTGGTTATCATAAACAAAGTATGCAACTGCTACTCCAATTTATTCTTAGAACAAAACACAAATAAAGCCACAGTAATGCATGTGGCAAGAATCACCTTGCTTCATTGTTAGACTTAGCTTTTATATGCATGTTTTGGCACATCTAAACCACAGTCCTCTATACATGATAGGACAGAAGTTTCTTTTGGGTCTATGTTATTTAATTTAGGAATTGGATTTATATTTAGGAGACAAACATAAGTCACTATTGCTTTGGTCATTTATATCTTATTTTGCAAGGGAAAATGCAACTTTTATTCCATTTTTCCAAGAGTTTCCTATATCTTGAAATTAAGATATTAAAAGCTGTTATTCAAAGAAGTTCTTCTTATTTAGGTGAAGTTAAACAAATAAATAAGTATTTACATAATGAGCCAGCACTGCTGCAATTAGTTTTGTAGAAAATAAATAAATTATATCAAAACTTGGAAAGTAAGGTATTAAAATGACCTTTGCCACGACCTTTAATTACTGCTGATACCTTTAGTTAAAATATGTATGGTTATTTCTTTGGTCATTACAGTTTTTGTTTTGTTTTTATAATATGCATGAAAGAGACATGTTAGTAAAATATTCTCTCTCTCTGTCTCTCTCATGAGCATGATTGTGCTATTTATTACCCTTTGTAGTTGGGTAAAACCGTAGGTAGTAATAGCAGTTAATTGGTCTCAAAGCTTTATCTTTCATTTCATTAATATGGCATACAAAATAGATCATTTCCTAAACTACCCAAAAAAAAAAAAAATGATAAGAGAAATTTAGAGCACTTTAAATCTTCTTTAGAAAGTAACTATTTTATAGCTAGAGTAGGTTTAGTATCTGCAGCATTCATTTCATTATCATTTTTACAATCTTTCTTTCTGAGTAAAGCTTACTGGGGAAGAAGGTTGAACGCTTGAGCTGTAATGAGTACAAAGGGACAAGAAGTTCGTTGGGTGTTTGCATTTTAATAGAGCAGCAACATGGGCAGTGGACATTGATGATACTTGAAATGATGATTGGGAAAGGAAATATGGGAAGGAAATGTTCCAGTCATAAATTTAGGTTATCTTCCCGGCATTTGCCATTTATGAGGACTGAGGAAAACTTCAGCAGGGAGGACAATCCTACAAAGCTCCTGTTCATTCATTAACGACCATATTATCAAGAAAAAAATAGTAAATAAAGGTGTGATTGATTGATTGTCCTTTATGATCTTGAGTGGAATGAAATGAATGATACTTCAAAAGGTCCTCGGCAATTAATGTTAACAAGCGCTCATTCTTCAACATAAGTAAAATCTTCAGGAAAATCCTTACTCAAGCAAGTTATTCTAATTCAAAATTGAAATTGTTAGCTTAAGACAAGAGTCAGAAAAGCTAACATTAATGACAATGAAAACTAATTAAGTTAAAAGCACTAAGTATTATGGCAAGTACCCTAGTAGACTAGACTGAAGTAGCTTAAGGGTATGGCATTGGAATGAAAAACCTATAGTCGTGCTGGCCTTAGAAGAGAACCTGATGTAAACAAAAGCCTGTGCCAAGCTGTGTGCATCGGCTGTGGATTAAAGTGCCCGTGGCAGGGATGTATACACCCATTTAGGAATTAGAAGAAGATTGGCATATGTAGCAAATTAATTCATGCAATAAAGGGTTAAAAATTATTCATAATAAGCCTAACTAATGTAGTGACTTATTTTGTAAATATAAAAGCATGTATGAAACAGTAATTTGGCTGTGAAAGAGTAGAAATAGAATGTTCTGTATAAATTAAAGAATGTTTTTTTTTTTTGCTTCTTTTCTTTTTCTTTTCCATATGTTATGCCTGCCTCTATGCTTTTTCTAATGGCTTCTCAATGTGAATATGTTTGTGTATATGGTTGCATTTGTATGTGTGCAGCGTGTGTGTCTTGGTGTGAATGTGTGAATAAACTGTAGCTTGTAATAAATAGAATTGAGTAGTGTTTCAGTGTTGTATTGTGGGTTGGTCATTTGGTTGAGTCATTGGTTTGGTGGTGATGGTTGTGTGTGCTGTAGGAGTCCAAGTAACAAATTGATTTAACTAGTCTTGTGTTCTTATTGATTGATTAGAATATTTTAATAACACAGGTGCCACCATTTAAAAAGGGTGGTAAGAACATGCACACGTAGAAATAATTGTAAAGAACACGAGCAATAAATGAATATTACTGTGATTTTGTAGTATGAAATTTTTAGCATAAACATGCACAAATTGTAAATTGCAATTTAAAAAGTTATGCACTACTGTGTTGTCCTTCACTTAAGTAATGTTAATTACAGTAAATAATATTTCTGCACTGCAGGATCCCTTATTTATTTTTGTTTATCTTTTAAACAACTTTTCAAGCAGGAAATTCAGTTTAGCTTATTCAATTTCTGAAACTAAGTTAACTGTGCTGCTAATTGAATTCTGGAAGGTCTGACTGTGTTTAATAGGGATTGGCAAAAAATAATGTAATGATTACATTGTAACAGTTACCTTAATGTAAGGGTTACAGAAGTAAGGAGACAGACAGTAATTGGTTACAAAAGTAACGAATCCAAAGTAACTAGTTACCCATTAATGGTTACAAAAGTAACAAATTCAAAGTAACTAGTTGCCCATTAATGGTTACAAAAGTAACGAATCCAAAGTAACTAGTTGCCCATTAATGGTTACAAAAGTAACGAATTCAAAGTAACTAGTTACCCAATAATGGTTACAAAAGTAACGAATTCAAAGTAACTAGTTACCCAATAATGGTTACAAAAGTAACGAATTCAAAGTAACTAGTTACCCATTAACGGTTACAAAAGTAATGAATTCAAAGTAACTAGTTGCCCATTAATGGTTACAAAAGTAACGAATTCAAAGTAACTAGTTACCCAATAATGGTTACAAAAGTAACGAATTCAAAGTAACTAGTTACCCAATAATGGTTACAAAAGTAACAAATTCAAAGTAACTAGTTACCCATTAACGGTTACAATAGTAATGAATTCAAAGTAACTAGTTACCCATTAATGGTTCCAAAAGTAACGAATTCAAAGTAACTAGTTGCCCAATAACAGTTACAAAAGTAACGAATTCAAAGTAACTAGTTGCCCATTAATGGTTACAAAAGTAACGAATTCAAAGTAACTAGTTACCCAATAATGGTTACAAAAGTAACGAATCCAAAGTAACTAGTTCCCATTAATGGTTACAAAAGTAACGAATTCAAAGTAACTAGTTACCCAATAATGGTTACAAAAGTAACGAATCCAAAGTAACTAGTTCCCATTAATGGTTACAATAGTAATGAATTCAAAGTAACTAGTTACCCATTAATGGTTCCAAAAGTAACGAATTCAAAGTAACTAGTTGCCCAATAACAGTTACAAAAGTAACGAATTCAAAGTAACTAGTTGCCCATTAATGGTTACAAAAGTAACGAATTCAAAGTAACTAGTTACCCAATAATGGTTACAAAAGTAACGAATCCAAAGTAACTAGTTGCCATTAATGGTTACAAAAGTAACAAATTCAAAGTTAACTAGCTACCCATTAACGGTTACACAAGTAACGAATTCAAAGCAACTAGTTGCCCATTAAAGGTTACAAAAGTAATGAATTCAAAGTAACTAGTTGCCCATTAAAGGTTACAAAAGTAATGAATTCAAAGTAACTAGTTGCCCAATAACAGTTACAAAAGTAATGAATTCAAAGTAACTAGTTACCCATTAACGGTTACAAAAGTAATGAATTCAAAGTAACTAGTTGCCCATTAAAGGTTGCAAAAGTAATGAATTCAAAGTAACTAGTTGCCCAATAACAGTTACAAAAGTAATGAATTCAAAGTAACTAGTTGCCCAATAACAGTTGCAAAAGTAACGAATTCAAAGTAACTAGTTACCCATTAATGGTTACAAAAGTAACGAATTCAAAATAACTAGTTACCCATTAATGGTTACAAAAGTAATGAATTCAAAGTAACTAGTTACCCATTAATAGTTACAAAAGTAATGAATTCAAAGTAACTAGTTACCCATTAATAGTTACAAAAGTAATGAATTCAAAGTAACTAGTTACCCAATAATGGTTACAAAAGTAACGAATCCAAAGTAACTAGTTGCCCATTAAAGGTTACAAAAGTAATGAATTCAAAGTAACTAGTTGCCCAATAACGGTTACAAAAGTAACGAATTCAAAGTAACTAGTTGCCCAATAACAGTTACAAAAGTAATGAATTCAAAGTAACTAGTTGCCCAATAATGGTTAGAAAAGTAACAAATTCAAAGTAACTAATTACCCATTAATGGTTACAAAAGTAACGAATTCAAAGTAACTAGTTACCCCTAATGGTTACAAAAGTAATGCATTCAGAGTAACTAGTTACCCCTAATGATTACAAAAGTAACGAATTCAGAATAATTAGTTACCCATTAATGGTTACTTGGAGATGCATTCACTGTGTGTGCACGGGTATCACTTATCGGAAACAAGTTACCTCAATTCGCTAGGCAGTATTAATCTCGTTTGCAAGAGAAAGTGATTTGCATTGTCATTCTAACACACTATATGGCAAGAAAAATGCCTACTAATTATCCTCTTTGTTACATATATGTAACCAACCTAGACTGACTGTATCTTATGTGATATTAGAAAATAATGTGTTTGGGATTCATATTTTCCCTGCTCCAGCAACATCGCCTTTCAAAATGACATTACTGTGTTTAATCTAATGTCCTACAAGAATATTTAAGTTGTTATATGCTTAATTTCAATCATGTTGATGTTGGCAATAGTGATGTATTTTCCTTTTGGTATGTCTGCATCACGAGATGTTTATATCCCATATAGTTCACTTGTATAGTGAACTTACCGTTTAGTATGATCCTTACTGGTCTGTGCTGGTAACCATGAAAATTTGATAATCATGAAAACAAATTAACATTACTAGTAACTGTTACATGTAACCATTAATGCACTGTAACTGTGACAGTTATAACCGTTACTCAAAAATAACTATTTGTCACATCCCTAATGCTTAGTTTTAATTGACTTTTTATTTTATTCTATGCAAAAATAGGTTACAACACAGATTATAAGACGACGTTTCTCTTCTTGCACACATTGGAATAATTGTAATGAAAAAATTGCACTTTCTGGCTTTACTCATAGACTCATTGCTTTGCTTCTGTGCTTCCACTAATCTATTTCTTACACTAATCCACTAAAATATAGAACGTAATCTTTCTATCTTATTGCATCTGTTTACTAACAGTGCTTGGTGAAAATCTTAATTTCTTTTGTCCCTTTAAATGGTCTATACTGCATTTCTCTCTGAGCTGTAGATCTTATTCTTTAGATAGAGAGAGAAGAAGAAAAGAATTTAAAATGTTATGAAAGTATGAATTTAAAATGTTTTTGTCATAGCTGATATATTTAACATTTACTGCTTAGAAAATTAGATTTTAAAAAGCAGAGAATTAAATTGATGTAAATCAGCTGAAAACTGCATTTGCAGACTAACAGTTGCCAGTTTTAGAAATATTTAATAAGTTGTGATTATATTGTACAAGGTTAGCACAAATTATAAATCCAGCTTCAGAATGCTGTATTAACCAAAGTATTGCACACAAAATAATGGTTGATGCACAAAAACAACCAAAAGCTCTCCACTGTTTCTTCACAACAATGCAAATAACAAATAATGTGAAAGTAATCACAAAATGGTGAATGAGCAGCAAAAAATACATGTTACTGTAATATGTGAAGCACTTTTCGATTTTAACAGTACAGCATGCATTAAAAAAAAGAAGTAGCTAAAGCCACCAGGTTCTTGTAGCATTTTTCATTGCTATTGCCAGCTGTGGTACTTGTGTTTTCTATGTAACAGTAAGAGAATCGGAGAGAGCTGTAAAGTCCACAAAAGTTAATATAGCCAGCAATGATGGAGACAAAAACTCAGAATTTTTTCATTTGCAGCTGTTACACCAAGTGTTCAGTAATGAGAATGAAAATGCAAAGAGCATTGGACTACCCAGTTTTGTTACCAAATTCGAGGGCACAGGGCTAGTACAGTGGTTGTGTCCGGCTCTTGTTCTGAGGGTCCAGGGTTTGATTCCCGGCTCTGGGGTGGTGATTTTAAGTTGACCCTATTCATGCCTTCACCTCTTAACTTGTTCATGTGATGTACAAGGGCAGTCTCAGAAATACCCAACCTGATTTATATATAGCGGTTGTTGTTTCAAACAAATGACTATGGTATAAAAGTACTACCCTTATGAAGCTTAAGTTTGAAGTTTGACGATGCTACATTGTTTAATAATTATTTGGCAGCCATTAATAATGAACTCTCTCAGCAAATTTGTAAACATGGATAAAACTGGCCATCGTTATGTGATGCAATACTTTCATTTGAAAGGTCTTAGTCCAACTAATATTAAAGCTGATCTAAATTCTACTCTGGGGGAGTCTGCTCCTTCATTTACAACAGTAAAATATTCAGTGGCAGAATTTAAGCGAGGCCGTACGAGCTGCCAAGATGAACATCGCAGTGGTCGACCAAATGAGGTGACCACACCAGAAATTGTGAAGAAAATCCACAAAATGGTATTGGATGACTGTTGACTGAAAGTGCGTGAGCTAGCAGACATCATAGGCATTTCAAAAACTGCTGTACATCACACACTAACTGAAAATTTAGACATGAGAAGGTTGTGCACAAGATGGGTGCCGTGTTTACTCTCAAAGGATCAAAAGCAGCATCATGAGGATGTTTCATTTGAGTGTTTGGCAATGTTTTGCTGCAATAAAGCTGAGTTTTTGCATCGATTCATAACCATGGATGAAACATTGGTCCATCACTTCACATCTGAGACAAAGGAACAGTCAAAACAGTATATTGAAAGGGGAGAATTGGCTCCAAAGAAGGCAAAGACAGTTCTATCTGCAGGCAAGGTCATGGCGTCAGTTTTTTGGGATGCATTGGGATAATTTTCATCTTCAAAAAGGAAAAGCAATCAATGGCGAGTATTATGCAAACTTGTTGCAGCATTTGAATGATAAAATCAGGCAAAAACGGCCGCATTTAGCGAAAAAGAAAGTTCTGTTTCATCAAGATAATGCACCAGTTCACACATCCATTATTGCCATGGCCAAAATCAATGTGAGTTAAAGTTTGAATTGCTTTCTCATGTCTATTTGCCAGACTTAGCCTCCTCTGATTATTTTCTGTTTCCAAAGTTGAAGAAATAGCTTGGTGGTAAAAGATTTGCCAACAATGAAGAGGTGGAGTCTGCAGTTGATGGCTATTTTGCAGAACTCGACGGTTCTCACTATAAACAGGGTATCGAAGCAATTGAACATCGCTGGGAAAAGTGTATCAAGCTGAAAGGAGACTATGTAGAGAAATAAAAATGTTTTTTCCCAAAATGTTTGTTTTCTTTGTTAGGTCGGGTACTTCTGCGATAGCCTTCATATCCCTAAGGACCAACGTGGTTTGGAGCCCAAGGTAAAAGTTGCAGATTCTCTCATTCCACCACCATTGTCGTCATCACTCTACCATTGGAGGTAATGGACTGGGTGCCTCCACCTCAGAAATGAGTCCCAAACATTTCTTGGTGGAATTAGGTTGCCCCCGAGGATCGTAGGCCTTGCATTAGAGACAATGATTACTGATTTGATATTAAGCCCAAAGCGAAATTCTGTTGTTCTGGAAAAGTTAATTGCCTCTGTCTCAAAATATGAGGCATGGAACCTCTTTTTATGAATGTGCAATTTGAAAAGGATTTGTCAAAGCATGTCTTCCATGCAGTTTCACAGGCAAAGTTGGAAAGATCATTTAACATTTTTTCTTTCTTAATTTAGAAGACCATGATTAGTCCTACTTTCTTATGACACTTTTCTGCAACTGAGTGCTGGCATCAGAGATTTTTTTTCTACTAACAACACTGGAACACTTATGTGAGGTGTTAATTGAACAGTGAACTTTTACGTTGTTAGAATGGGCTTTGAGATGAGCCTGTTTTTGTATTGGTACCCAGCTCTCCTGACCTTATGCTGTGTAACTTCCTTCTTTGGGATACTTAGGATCCTGTAAATTCAATATTAATAGAACTTTGGGAATGCGTCACTGCCATCAACCTTTAGGTGCTATATATTGTCTGGACTAGATTACTGTTTGGACATGTATCATGTGACAAACGAAGCACACTTTGAACATTTGCTTTGTTGTGATGATAATTTGCAGATTTTCTGTTTGTTTCTGTGTATCAGATGTTGTTTTATATGTAATACTTGGAAAAATGTAGTGTTTTGAAATCATATTAATACTTTGTGCTAACCATATTATTGATTTTTTGTGGTATTACAAGAAAATGAGGAAATGATCCATCAGTAGGGTGCGCTTGGGATGTTAAAAACTCTTGACAACTGGGGGCTCACTTGCTTGCTCATTGATGTTTGCAGTCCCGTTCCGAGAGCCCCCCAGATACAACCCTCGTCGTCGGACTGCTGGGGGTGGGGGGGCATCACATCACCACCATTCCCATCATCATTCTCACCATTTTGGACACCATCCTAACCTTCCACATCTAAACCATACTCCTGATTCCCTAGGTTTAGATATGCCACCTTCCCCCTCCCCCTCAAACCGCTCGCTGCCACCCTACAGTTCGGCTTCATCGAGTCTCAGCGAGACTAGCAGTGGTTCCACCCAACCGAGCGTCGAGGACAGTGCCAGCTATGTAACAGGTAGGACTGCCTAAGTAAACTTGTAACATAGGGACTTCGGCTACACAACCATCACCACCTTGTTCAGCAAATCTGGTTTGATTGCAGTTATTTCACTTTTATGTATCTTCGTGTAATTAAAATATGTATCATAAAACTTTGAAATAAAAAAACTTTTAGAATGGTAAATAGCATTAGATCTCTTAAATCAATAAAGCTGCATAGTTTATTTTAAAAGAGATGGTCATAACTTTTAAAAGTAGTTAGTTTGATGGTTTCTGACTTTTTTTATCCATAAAATCT
Organism: Deroplatys truncata; assembly: GCA_030765065.1. NCBI lineage: Eukaryota > Metazoa > Arthropoda > Insecta > Mantodea > Mantidae > Deroplatys > Deroplatys truncata. The sequence goes on from CM060989.1 coordinate 45,839,202, forward strand.
AAATTTGAATTAGTGACTAGAAAAAAGGAGGATTAGAGGAATAAATTAGATCTTAGAAATGCACTTGTGGTGATTTAGAGGTGTTGTTTCCAGATAAAAGCTTGGGTGATACAAGCGACATAATCAGTGATAGTTCAGGAGTTGGCACTTCCAATAGTGATAGTACAACGCAAGGCTCTGTGTCACTCTCTGGCACAACGGTAGTGTGTCTGGAAAACTACAGCTCTGGTCTCCCAGGGCATCTTCGCATCAGTCAAGGTGACATTCTGGAGGGTAAGTGTCAGTAGTACATAATGGTTATCACCACCAATACCGCCAATGTTACGACCAATGACAATGAGAGTAATACTTTTATCTTTGTGTAGTTTATTAGTACACTATTTTGATAACATGTAGTGTTGCTATATCCATTGTAAATATTTTTCTATGTGAAGTGCATGCCATGATATGAGTGCACTTGGAGGAGGGCACCACTGTTTTTGTTTACAATGTGAACATCATTAAGGCTAGGGTTCAGAGGTAGTGAGAGGCAAGGCAAGGCAATGCAATACAGTTGCACAATGAAAACAGTACTATATTTGCAGGCCTCAGCCTTGCTATTAATTACAACTTGGAACTGTAGATATTTACTTTATCTGACTGTCCTTCTGATGCCCCGCCCACTTATTCTGTTACTGTTTAGTTCCTCTTCCCACCAAATGCATTCATATCATGCTGACTAGTACAGCATAACCTCAATTATATGTTGTCAAAGGAAGACAGCTAAAATAATGTATAAAAGTGAATTTTCTTATAGAACAGAAACAGTTTTTTAGACTATTACTCTAATTATGTATTATGAGGAAGATTTGTTCTGTTATTTGCACCACGCTTTGGGTGTCAATTTGAAGTAGTTTGTATTGTAGGAGTTGTATTATATTTCAACTGTTGGAGAGCCAAACTTGTAGTAGTTGCAACTGCACATATAGTAAACAGTTTCCGGCAGCCTTCGCCCCAAATGTACTTTCAGGTGGCCTTTGCCCCAAGTTTTAAAAAAAATATTAATTTTGTAATTTGACTGTTTCTTTAAATATTATATATTTATGTTTGCCTTGGCTGCGTCAGTAGTTTTGTTAGAGACATGGATGTCCTAGCAGGGTTGTGATACGACAAGAATGTAGGCTTACACAGATTATAATTTTACTTCACTCCTTTTATTAATGTTTGATATGATTTAAATAACACTTCACTGATATAGAGAGCTGTGAGATTCGTTTTATTAATTAATTACACCTTTTAACATGTAAACTTATTTTTCGTCTCACACGAATACATATATCTCTCGAGGACGCATCAAGCATCTGGTTACAATCACTGTCTGCAGGCAACTGAATTGATTTCAACCGTCTAAACTTCTAAATTTCTGTATTTCAAGTCTCTGATTGGCTAATCCTACTCCAATAGAATACCTGCATTTAACTAAAGCTTTTTCTGGTTGTTGATTGGCTATTTTTATAAACTGTCACAAAAATTACATTATTGTTGCTCCAATAATGACTAGTAGCATTATTAAACATTCTTACTCATTATTGCCTCAAGGTTAACTCATTGTTACTTCATTGTTAGCAACTTTTAACTTATTATTCTGACAGCTCCTACATTATTAAATTATAATTATTTAAGGTTAAAAATACTGCCTCAATTATTTAATATAAGAAAGCAATAATGGAAAGAAACACATAAATAATAAACATAATATGCTATTTACAGTATTTACATACATACCAGTATACTGTTATTCTTATTTCAAGCTAAAAAAGAATTGAGAGCACTGGTTTAATAAAAAATTGTCAATTTTTCTTTGCTGCTTTGATTTTTTCACAGTTGCACACTAGTAGATATATGTACTAATCGCAGAATGCTGTCATCATTTAAGCTTTACAATGATGGAAAGCATTGTGTAATTTCTAGAGCTTGAATTGCTTCTTGCACACCGTGAGTATCTTTATTATTTAGGCTTATTTCATCACCATCATCATCAAATAGAACCTGGGGAAGTATGACCTTGCCCAGTCGTATTGTTAACATTTGCATAGCAATAATGCATTTTGAAAATATTGATGCCTTGCCCAACATGCCTTCTGTTTTGTGCTGTGACAATAAGGATACAGTATACAGTAACCAAATACATCTTACCACATAAACATAACATATAAATGAGTAAATAAATTAATATATTTTGTACATGGTGACCAGAAAAATATGACATATTAATGAGAAAATGTACAATCAAAAGACATATAATTGAGCTAAATATTGATTGACAAAGTTTGGTGCCTAAAAAGTTTAGCATATATCTGCAAAAAGCATAGAAGTGAATAACATAATAAGTGGGATTTAACTGTAATTATTGCAAATATTGTAATCAGAACTTACAAGAAGGAAATAAATTGAATGTTTCAAGGACTATGAATTTTGAGAGGCAAAAAACATTCCTGTTAATTCCTCAGTATGCTTTTCATTTCTGAGCTAGTCCCTTTAGTCTCTTTGTGCTGCTGGTGCTCTGATGTATGTTTTAAAATGTTGGAAAGAAAACTTTTGAGCATTAAAAATATATATTCTGTATGTTACATTTTTCTATCTTCAGTTACAGGTACTACAGACTGTGGTTTACTAGAAGGGACACTCCGTGGACAAGGAACTGGATTGTTTCCAGCACACTGTGTTCAGGAAGTGAGGTTACGTCAAGGTGTTGTACCACCTCCAGCATTACCTCCTCCTCCTTCCATTATGTCTGGTACCATTTGTGCACAGAGAAGCACAAGCAGAGTGCAAGGAAGACGGGAGTCAATGCATAAACACTTTGCCACAGCACCTCGCCTTAAGAAGCAGTAAGTATTTTCAAAAGTAAACATAAATGTCATTAAATAATATCAGTCCTACAGAAGTTTGGAAAAATAGCTGCACACATGTTGAGGTTTAATCTCATTTTATGTTATTACAGGCCTAGGTTACTTTAATAAAAAGAGAAAAATAAGTTAATAATTTTTACTTTCTCTACTACGTATAGTAAGTAGGGGAAGTATTGTATTCTACCCAAAAATTTGATACCGAGATTTCATCGGAAATATATATTTTGAGACCCCTGAATCCAAAAAAAAGCATTTTTGGAAACATGTCCGTGTGTGTGCGTGCACGTGCGTGTGAACAGCATAACTCAGAAATGAACAGTCGGATAAACACCAAACTTGGTATTTAGGTTCAGTATCTTCCAGAGATGCGACACAAAGGTTTTAAGAAAATCCTCCCACTCCAGATTACCCTTTACATGGTACATTTTTTGAAAATTTTAATTTTCTCAAAAATGGCTCTAACAATTTTGATTAAAATATCATATGTTTAAGATATTTTCATGACAAATGAAATGTATATCTCGAATCTTCTGGGAATGTGTCCAAAAGCATTCTTCATTGTGAAAGACTTTTGCATAACTGGTAAACCATAAGAGATAGACAAAATTTTACTACACAAAAAATGTAGATCGCGTTAAAATACACAATTTATGTCATATACTTTTTTTTTGTTGAGTGAAGTCTTTTCGAGATATCGCTTGTTATTCCCTTAAATTTTCCAATACTTTTTCTCAAATGGAATTCGTTATTCATGTTTTTTATGTCCTGGACATACAAAGAGAATGGAATGTGCCACAAAGCAACCAACTCTTAGAATATTTGACTATAGCTTAAAGCCTACCAATTCCCCTTGCATCTACAAGAAAATTAGCAATAAGATTAACATCTCGATATCTCGATTAACATGAAGCATATGGAGAATAAGCGTTTGTAAAAATAGTTTGTACAAGAGTAGAGAAAGTCATGTAAGTGTAACACATCAGATTTTTATTCTACTTAACATAAAAATGCAGCTGTTTTTACATTTAGCATATATTTCTCTCTTATGTAGGATTACCATTATATCTGCTTTTATCAGGTGCAGATAATTTTCAAAATCATTCCCCCAGCCTCTGTAATATTATGTAACCTAAGAAACCATTTAGTTTTTATCTACAGTAAAATAATTCATTATATTTATTAGTGTTTTTATTATACAGCACTATTTGATAATGTAGCAGAATTTTAGTAAAAAAGGGTTTCTTGAAAAACAAATACTGCACATTGATGACGGAAAAGTAACTATAGTAGAATCAGATTGAAAAGTTAGCTGGGATTTGAAGCACAGATCTTCCAGTTTCCGCCCAGTTACTCTAACCAACTGAACTACCATAGCAACATGCCAGCATGACATTAAATTCCCCAACTTTTAAAGTCATCATTGGGATATATAATCCAAAATTAATTTGAGGTCTCCCTATGGTTTAGCGGGAAAAATGCACGTCAGTTGGGGAATTTAATGTCGTGCTGGCATGTTGCCAGCTCAGTTGATTAGAGCAACAGGACAGAAACTGGAAAATCCGTGGATAAAATCCTGGTTATGGCATTGAATTTTTCAATCTGATTTTACCTTTCCAACCTTGGAAAGAACAATTAATTACTATAGAAAGAAGTTTATTCTGTTTTGCAGAGAACCTTCTCAAGCTTTAATGAAAGAGAGAAAACTATTGTTTTCCTTTAAAAGTAAAGGATGCATGCTTTATACACCATTAGTGGTAATGCTGTATGAAAAGCGGCCTGTCTTCTGCTAGCAGCAGCATGGGCGTTGCCTAAGAGGCTCGAGTGTTGCCAACCTTTGGAAAATCTGTGCACATAAAATAACAATATTGTAACATTAAAGTAGTCATACACAAATTCATGAAGGGAATATAACATTGTGGTATGAAATTAGCCTTGCACCAATGCATGAAGAAACCTAATTTTCCATTGGATGGGTAGTTATATGCATGCATTTATAGCATTTGGTGTTCATCTATTTTTTGTTTTTTGTTATATACTTTTAATAATAACCATATATTTCCTCTTTAAAAAAAAAGTGTCTCTTTATTCAGAGAAACTAAAAATGTATATATACAGATAAAACTTCCATGAGTTGCTGCTACTTGCAGGTAATCATGGCGACAGTGTTTTCAAACATTTCATGTGAGTACCTCTGTAACATGTACTTAAACTTTGAAATAAATGTGAAAAATTAAAATTTGGTTCACTCCAAATGTACCCATTCATCTGTTTGGAAAAAAAAAAAAAAAGTTTAACCACTCCATGTGATAACTGAGCATACTAATGACTGCAATATTACTGCAGCTAATTTTTGTTGGTCCTTCTCATATATATGATTCTCCTTGTGAAATTGGAAGGTATCAGTGGTGTAGTAACCCTTACTGACAGAGTATTTTTCCAGAAAAATCAAAGTTCATAACTTTAAAAATATCGTATGTGTAGCTATTTTCATGCTTGTGGAAAAGAAATTAACTATTTTATAGTAGAAATCTGTATCATATTCTTATTAACTATTTATTTGCATTTATCAGTATGAATATTCGACAAGAATTATTAGTTATTACGTTACTTCAAAGTTTAACGTCATGGACCATAGGCGTCCTATATCAAAGTGTTCCCTCTGCAACCTGTGGAAGTTTGTGGTTAAATTTTGTAACACCACATGTATATATATATTGCCATGACATCCTTAGCCAGGTGAAGCATAAAAAATCCTTAGCATGACTTCCTTTGGAAGGGAAGTAAAGCCAGTGGTCCCATGCCATAGATTTATGGTACAAAATTTCCAATCTTTCATGCCTAATATGAATGGGATGCTAGAAGCTTAGTAGTTAAAGAGCATCCATAAATATAACTAATTTTCTTAGCCAGGTGAAGCAGTGAGAGCTAAAATGCTTCACTGACTGGTTTCCGACCCACTCTTCTTCAGTGCAGTATGAGTTTTGGTCTTTAAGGCACATTTGCCTACTTTGCTGCCTATTTTCATTTGTTCTTTAGCTTGTTACAAGTATGGAAATTACCTAGATTCATTGGAACTTGTTTAATATTTTTATTTCTTAAATTCTGGTGCTTTTCTTGCTGTGTTTGAGAGTTATGCATAAGGTAGTTTTCTGATTACCAGCAACTATATAATTGGAATAATGTGACTTGAGTTCTGTAAATGGATAAATGTTCAGTACATAAGTAATTTATGCAGTTCTGGACCATCTCAATGCTGACAGACGAATAATGTTAGCTGTATTACTGTGCAAGTCTTACCATTGTACCTTTATGGAACTTAGGAGTTATTTTATCTTGAAAAATTGTTGAATGTTTTTCTAGTGTACAGCATATTGAGCGCTTGCAGAAATAGTTTCCAGTCTTTAACCATCGTTTTTGAGACTAATTTGTATGTACAGAAAGTATAGGCTTGTAGGTCATATTCTATAGTGACATGTAGAGTTACTGGTGCGTACAGGTTACCAGCAGAACCACGAACAGTGGTTCTCCATCGTGCACGGAAAGGATTTGGCTTTATCCTGCGAGGAGCGAAAGCTACTTCTCCACTTATGGAGCTGCAACCATCCGAACGCTGTCCTGCACTGCAGTACCTGGATGATGTAGACAGGGGAGGAGTTGCTGATATGGCAGGACTTCGCAAAGGGGATTACCTTTTAGCGGTAAGTAAGAGTTATTTTTAAAAACTACGAGGGGCATTCTAAAACTTCTTGACCTGACCAGAGTCATGAAGATGGCAAAATTATGTAACAGTTCCTAAATATCATTCTTTAAAAGGTATGCTGTCAAGTTTCAGGTGCACAAGTGTAATCACTTGTTTGTAATGATCATGTAAACAAACTAGTGTTCACATTTTCTACAAAATGGATAAAACTGAAATCAGCTATGATAACGTACTTCATTTTGAATTTAATTTCAATAGAAATACAAAAGGAATTAGATTTTACATTAAAGCATTCTTCTCCTTCACTTATGATGATGATAATATTCTGGTTGTAAAATCACATAAATTTTTAGGTCTTATTGTTGATAACAAGCTAACATGGGCTAAGCATATTGAACATATATGTGGTAAAATTAGTAAAACAGTGTATCTACTCAAATATTTCAACAATCATAGTGATGGTAACATATTGAAACTAATATACTATGCATGTTTTTATTCACACATACTCTATGGGGTTGAAATCTGGGGTGCTGCTGCAAAAATGCATATGGATAAATTACCTATATACCAAAAGAAATGCATCAGAATCATGTTTAACCTATAACCAAGGGAATCATGTAGGGAAACCTTTGTTAACAATAAATTGCTTACTATTTACTCTCTCTATGCATATAGAACAATAATGTATGTAATAGATAAGTACAAACCAATTAAAAACAACCAAATCCATAAACATAATACAAGAGGAAACTTGGACTACTTTAGGCATAGTGTAAAAAAAAAGTGTATCTTTAAAGGATTTATATATTTCTGGAATCACACTATTTAATAAATTACCACTGGAAATCAAATCTGTAGTTGATGTTTCTAAACAGCAATTCAAAAGGAAATTGAGGGTGTATCTAATAAACAAATGTCTGTATGATTTAAAGGATTTTTAAAGATGTAATTGTTTTGACATGTCCAAAATCGATGTATGATAAACTGGATGAAATAAATTATTATTATTATTATTATTATTATTATTATTATTATTATTATTAATTAATTAATTAAAAACTGGACTGCTGAATTTAAGCGTGGTTGACATCCATTCAAGATGAGCGCTCAAGGCATCCCAAAATCATTATGACGAACAAGATTATGACAAAACTTCCCACTGCTGTACTCAATGATCACCAATTGAAGGCATGCAAGTTGGCTGACATTGCAAAGACCTTAATAGACTGTAACCACTACATTTTACACAAAGTTTTGGATATAAGAAGACGTTCCACTATGTAGGTGCCATGTTTGTTAACATTGGACCAAAAATGCATTTGAATGAACATTTCTCTAGAGCGTATAGGCTTCTCTATGTTCCATAACAGTAGATGAAACATGGATTTATCACTACATGCCAAAGACAGTTCCATCTGCAGAAAAAGTCATGGCTATGGTTCATAGTATGGTATTCATAGACTACCTCCAGAAGGGCAGAACTATCCACTGGAGAGTATTAGATTTCACCGCTGGAACAACTGAAGATGCCATTCAGGTTAAACGTCCCACACCTCGTGAAAAAGAAAGTTCTCTTTTATCATGATTGATGCACCTTCACAATTCACACACATCTACAAAACTGCTTGACCTTTGCTTCTAAGGGCTTCCACATTCACCATATTCACTGGTCTGGCTCCCAGCTATTACTTTTTATTGCCAAACCTGAAGAAATGGATAAGTGGATGAAGACTTAACTCAAATGAGGTTGAAGTCGGGATGGATCCTTGTTTTACTCAGTTCGACAAATATTATTTTACTAAGGGTATTAAAAAGTTAGAAAGTCATTGATTTAAAAGATGTTGAAAACAAAACATTCTCTTAAATCTTGTGTGTTCTTGATCAGGCCAAGAAGTTTTAGAACATCCCTCTTATTATGTCCTGTGCAAAGAACCGGCTAGATGTTCAGGGCTGTAATAATAACAAGCACCAAATTGCTAATCAGTTTTCAATTGAAGTGGTATACTTCTGTTATATTTATTTATTTATTGAATTGAGCCCCACTTTTGGGAGCCAATTTGAAGTGGTTTAATGTTATTTATATTTAACATTTTTGTAGCCCCACGTTGTGGTGGCCAATTTGCGATGGTAAATTTATAATGTTATTTGTGTATGTGTGTTTACTTCACGTGGTGAAGCCATTTTGTGACGTGATTCTTTGTTAGGTTTGTAGCTCCATCTGGTGTTAGCAATTTGCGGTAGTATTAGTGTTTGTTTGAAAGAATGCTACTGTTATTTTATTTAATTTTGGTTTACTGTCCTCCGGCTAGCTATTATCCTTTTAGGTCGAGCACTTCTCTTTATACAGGTTGTGTAAACGGAAAGGAATCTTTTATCCAAAGATAACACTGATGAAAGAATTTCTTTTATACTTTTATTGTCGAACACTTTCACTATCACATTTACACATTGATCTAGACACTCGCCAAACTGAAACTGTTATAACAACTTCTTACTGATCACTTTTAATTCACGTACTTCAACCTTTTGGTGTAATTAACTTTACCATACTTGAGATTTTTCATAACTCTTATACGCGTAACTTGCGAATCGATAGCCGACGTGTAATATTTCTGCTGGACTGAAGGCGACGTGTATCGTACAAATATTTTCAACGAACTGACGGACTGAAGGCGACGTGTAGCATACAAATATTTTCGTTGAACTGCCGGACTCTACCTCTAACCTAGCCCTTTTATACTCATACACCCCGATATGCCTAAAGATTATAACTGAGCTGCAATTGGCCAATAAAACGCGCCAACATTAGCGTCTATTTTTATATCCAATGAAAATTATGAATACATATGCTCTAGGGAGAATGTTCCAGCAAATTCTAAAGGAAAACGCACCAACATTACGTAACTTCCTCGTTTCCAATAATGATAAACAGCTCACCCCCTCGCTGCATTATTGCACGCTATTATTGTCAGTTTCAGTAAGGCAGTATAAACTTACTTCCCAACAATAATTACAATCAACAAATATCTCAAATCAATGTCACATAAAAATGCATATTCATAATATAATCACTCTTTACATTTAAATAATTTGTGATACAAATTACTGCATCACAATATTGTAATATTCTGCTAGAAAAAAACTCCCAAGGTTTAGTTGAACTTAAAAATAAGCTTAAACTTAAGTTCTCTTTCAAATTTTAGTATTCAGCTTATTTGGGTGCCTGAAGACTCTTGAGCTCATTGGATATTTGTTTCATTACTCAGCCATAAAGCAAAGAGCATAGAGTATAGCAGCTAAGACAAGATTTAAATTCAAGTTTGAGAGAGTGAATGAGAGACCTAGTGAATCAGTGGGTGAGAGAGAGTTAGAGAGGGTGAGTGAGAGAGTTGGAGAGAGAGTGAGTTAGAAAGAGACAGAGAATGAATGAAGGAATGGGTGAGAGTAAGAGAGAGAGAGAGAGATATTCTCTTGGTGGTCATTTTCCACCAACACCGATAGAAATATGGGGATTAGATAAGAGGATGGGAAAGTATAGAAGATGTGCACAGGATGTTTTGTAGAGAAATACTAGGGTTACCGAAGGCAATTGTAAGACAGGTAGCACAATTAGAGATGGGCAGGGTGCCAACTAAGGGGAAGATAAAGGAAAGAGCTTTGAAATTTTGGTTCAGAACTTTAAATATAGGAAAAATTAATGTGTTAAGACAATGCATAGAATACCAAGAGAATAGCTTAATGAATGATGGATGGGTAAGTAATTTACGGAACATTTTGGAGAAAAATGGTTTAGGGAACATGAGAAGGAGAGAAAATAACGTGAAAATTTTTTTGGAAAAAGGCAAGAAAAGACTGGAAGATATAGAAATACAAATCATGTTCAGTGAGATTGCTGAAAAGAGCTCATTAGTTTGTTATACACCAATGAAAAATACATGGGGTAGGGAAAAATATATAGACATAGTAAATAAAGAAGAGAGAGAATCTATTGCATGGGTAAGAACCGGAGCATGGAGGCTAAGAGGGTTAAGACAGGGTATTCGTCAGAACCAATGTCCGATATGTGATGGTAATGAAGACATTGAACACATAGTATTTAAGTGCCAAGGAACAGAAAATTGGAGAAAAGAATTTTTTAATAAGAAGTGGTTGAAGGGGGATAGAAATACACTTATGATCGAAATGATGAGCAAGGACGCTAGGAGCGTTGGACAGTTTTTGTGTAAAGTAAAAAATAAATGGCTTTGGACAGTGGATAGAGAAAAGTAAGAGGTAGTGATCTTAATTTGAATGGAAAACTATAGTGAATGTATGATGGTTAAGTAATCAATAAGTGAAAAGTGAAAAACAAGTGGAAATGGGACATGAAAAACTGAAAAAACAAGATAATTTATTGACAAGAAGTTGTAAAATAAATAATCTGTAGTGATTGTCTACAGAATGCGTTGACGGGAAATTGTAAAATGTAAATAAACTGTAGTGATTGTCTACTGAATGAGTGGCCAGGGTCAAAGTGCAGTAGACAATCAAATTGTAAAACTCTTAGCATAATAAATGATACACCAACACCATTCTAACCAGTTATTTTTTTCAGTGCTAGCTATGTTTTTAATACAATGTAAAATAATATTTTCAGATAAACGGGGAGGATGTTTCTGCAGCTTCTCATGAACATGTTGTGGATCTTATACGCCGCTCTGGTGACTTAGTATCCATGACTGTTGTCTCACTTGGAGCCACTGTACCAGGTGTTCCAAGCTCTAAATCATCAACTTTGCTACCTGGAAGTGGTGGTCCTAGCCATCATAGGCAGTATGCTACACTGCCACGGAAAATGAACGCTTCCACTACTGGTACTATGGGTGGGTATAAAAGTCAATATTAACATTTTCTTTTTGTTTAAACTTGTTCAGCATTAAACATTTAGAATATAGTAGTGTTCACTAATTGGAAAAGTACACAAACAAGGTGATTGGGACATACTACAGTAATGTACTCGTATTAATATTTTACGTTTCTCAAAAGTATTAGACTACAATTACTTCACAAAATGCCAGTCTTAAGAAAACCATATAAAACCATGGATGTTTCAGTTCTCTGTGTTCGTGCTTGCATATATATGCTTTTTTTAAATTAATTTTTTATTTCATTAAATTTCTTAACCCCTTTGCTGATAAATGTTTCTTTTGGCTCCTTCAAGCTCCAAACTCAATAAAGTAGTTGTTAGTACAAGATTTTTAAATATCTACTGGTGGTCACATGTTTCTCTCCTGAAGAGGATAAAAGTATAATTTGTAAACATGCATTCCCTTGTGACAGCTCTGCTTTGTAAATGTAAATGTTGAGACATGTTAAAATAATATATCATCATTGAGGGTGATCAGTGATGTGCAAATAAGGATGTTGGATATACTTTGATCTCATCAATACTTTTTTTTAAGGGAGCAGCAAAAATGGAAAGTTAAAACTTAAGTTGCAGTTTATGCATATTCCCAACATTATATCTCATACGTAACGGGTGTAGGGCAAAGATTGCACCACATCTTAGTTCCTTATTTAATTTCATTGCTACATTTTTTTACTATTTTTACAAATTCAGTAAGGGGTGTCAGGAGGGCCCATCTCCCCCAAAACAATCATCCTCACCACCTCCCCCCACAATTTTTCTGAGAGCTCAATTTAAACTATTTAGTTTCTTTTCTATGTTGCTGGAAAGCTTTGCAAAGGAGCTTGCACCTTTTATTGCACCACTAGTGACCTCTAATAGCCAGCAGTAAATGGGCGTGAACATTCAGTAATGGACACCGTAAATTGTAAAGTCAACTCCCTCACATAAATTGTTCATCTTATTTGCACTTAATGGCAGCAGGATAAAAGTTTCCCATTTTTGTGACAGTTTTTGTTTATAGTTCATGTTATGAAGTGTGAAATAATAATAATAATAATAATAATAATAATAATAATAATAATAATAATAATAATAATAATCCAGACATGTATTTGGCCACATGGCTTGTTACAATATCATAAAATAAGTATTTTTCTTCCACTGCTTGTTAGGACATCCCAGAGATCTCTTCCCATTTTACGTGTTCTGAATATCATATCTCACAAAATTATTACACTCTGCTGGAAGGTTACAGATTTCAATTTTGGGAAGTTGGCAAGTGTGCATATTTGAATTATGATGCCACAAAGTGTGGAAAGCTTATGATTCTCTGCTCAAATATGGAGTAAAATGTTATAATTCCCCTTCCACCTAGTATGCATTTTTGTTACTCTCCTTAAAGTAAAATTTCTAACTGCTAAGGAAACAAAAACTATGCATGTTAGTATAATGACAATGCCATAATTACATCAGTTTAGTTAGTATAGAGAAATATAGGATCTTTCTAAATCTATGAGCATGAAAGTCTAGTAAGACTTAAAAGTAACTGGTATTCTCAAAATAACACAATTGCGTATATTGTTTCCCATTATTCATTAACTAATTTATAACAAAATGATGTATTTTTGTTGTTTATAATGTATGAAAACATACATAATTGTATTCCTACACTGACAGTTTTTTTGTAATCTCTAGAGACAATAAATGAATTGAATTTTTTGTTGTTTAAAGGTCGATCACCAGCCCCATTACCTCCAAGACGAGATCCAAAGACCACTCTGAGTGTGGGACGTGCCAGGGCTAGATCAATGGTAGCTGGACTTGGTAAGCATTAGCAGCATCTAATATATTTTATGATTGATTTCATCTCGTAATAAAATCTTCTGAAATTCAGTCCTAAATAAACTTCATAAAGAATTTAAGCTGTGTGCAGGAATAGTAATTCATAGAATAAAAAATTTACAGGATATTCGTTTTATAGGAAATTTAACAACATTTATTTCATTTATATTTATTTTTCATTTCATTTAAATATAGTTTAAGTTTCTAAGTGGTACGTTTACAAATTTAAAGTGCTGTGCAGCAAATTTTAAAAATGATTAAACAAACATATAATAATCAGATCCCTAATGAACAAGACTGCCATTGTTTTTTATAAAAGTTAGCTTCTCAACCAGCATTTGGATTGAAGGAAACATTCACAGTCAACTTAAAATGAGCTTTAACCATTTTTATGCCTTCATAAAAAAGTGAAAAAGAAATTTAACTCTTTGTGGTTGGAATGTGGGCAAAACCACAAGCATTTAGAGGTGAGGTAAACTTAGTTATGAACTGAACATTTGTGGCTAATCTATCTAATGTTTTGTACAAAATGATCATCAGGTATAAGCAATATGCAAGGATGCCACCTGTAGCAAGGTGAAAATGTTTAAGGGGGATTCCCAGGGATTATCCTGGAAATTGTCTTATATAGATAAGTCAGCTCAACTGTGATTTGAACTCAGGACCTCTTGATTGTGAGTTAGACATGTTACCCTTAAACTATGGAGGTAGATTATTGTTGTGAATATACAAGGGTGGTCTGAAAAGTTTCCGACCTCAATATGAAGATGGCAGCTCTCGTAAATAAAAGCTAGTGAAATTCGTTGTTCATCTGTTGACAGTTACTCACCAAAGTTTCAGCCATTTTGGACGTTCAGTTGTTATGCAACAGTTCTTTTGATTGAGGTGATGTGGGTGTTTTTATGAAAATGGACAAAATCGAGTATCGAGTGTCATTAAATATTTGTTTTTGAAAGGCAATACGCCTACGCAAATCAAAGATGAGTTGGATTCTGTGCATGGGGACTCTGCACCATCATTTACCACAGTGAAATTTTGAGCAGGTGAATTTAAACGTGGCCGTAAGAGCTTGGGAGACGATGAACGTTCGGGACATCCAAAAATTGCAACTACCGACGAAAACATCGCCAAAGGTCAACAAATGGTGCTAGACGACCGCCGAATTAAAGTGAGAGAGATAGCAGAGGCTATGAACATGTCAAAAGGACGTGTTTGTCACATATTAAATCAACATTTAGACATGAGAAAGCTGTCCGCGCGTTGGGTGCCGCGTTTGCTCACATTTGACCAAAGACGTGTTCGAATGAACATTTGTAATGCTCTGTTGGCGCAGTTTAGGCGCAATAAATCCGAGTTTTGTCGCCAATTAATTACTGTAGATGAAACTTGGATACATCATTATACGCCCGAAATAAAAATACAGTCCAAACAGTGGACTGCAAAGGGGGAACCGGCTCCAAAAAAAGTAAAAACTGTTTTTTTGGCTGGGAAAGTGATGGCGACTGTTTTTTTGGATAGTCATGGAGTTATTTTAATTGATTATCTTCAAAAAGAAAAAACCATTACAGGAGCATACTACACATCATTACTTGACAAGCTGAAGGCAGAACTTGCGGAAAAATGGCCACATTTGCAGAAAAAGAAAATCCTGTTTCACCAAGACATTCACACCTCAGCGGTTGCAATGGCGAAAATCCACGAATTACGGTTTGAACTGCTTGACCATCCACCTTACTCACCAGATCTAGCCCCACGCGACTTCTTTTTGTTCCCTCATCTGAAAATTGCACTCAGAGGACAGAGATTTTCGTCAAATGAAGAGGCAATCACCTTCGTGAACAATTATTTTGCAGAGAAAAACGCCGAGTACTATTTGGACGGGTTACAGTGATGGGAGCATCGCTGGTAGAAGTGTGTAGAGTTACAAGGAGACTATGTTGAAAAATAAAAAAATTATGAAAAAATGTCTTGTATCTTTATTAGGTCGGAAACTTTTCAGACCACCCTCGTAGCATCATATAGTTTTCATGGTTAGCTGTGCTAGAGAATGCTATCTCAGCAATGCTTATTTATATGACAAATGAGAATGCAACGTAGCAGTGTTCTGACCTTTCCTATGTGCTCTTTATCATTTGTAAAGAAGGGGGTGGAGAGAAGGAGGAAGGAGATGACTTGGAGCCTGGTGGTTTAGTAAGTGGTTCAGGAACGGCCAAGAGCAGCTCTGCGGAATCTATTCACCACCAACAGCAACAAGGACAAGGAACTGGTGGTTCCAATACTCCTGTGCAACCACGAACTGCATCTATCAGAGCTCGGCCCACTTCAAGTCGCATTACAGCTGCAGAATTAGAAGAACTATTTCAACGGCAGCAAGGATCAACAGGTATGAACAACTTGCATGTATCATTAATATTTATTTTCATATTGTTTATCTACTCAGAAAACATCAATAACATTCTTGAGTAACAGATTGGAGATTGCGGGTACAAAACTATTAAACTTCATTTTTTGTAGCATTTTAAGATTTTATGAAATAGATAAACTGGCATCTGAAAATGGACAAGTCCATTCCTGGTGAAAGTTGAAGTTGTTTGGTTTTCTGTACGATTTCCTATATCAGTGCAACTGTTAAAAATAGGATTTCATTTTGTATATTTCCAAAGAAATTTAATGGTAAAGACATGCTATTTATAATAATTTGGTAAACTTCAGAGGACCTTATTTTGCAAGTAGTTAGTTTTTAGATTTATTTTTAGCCTCTGCTGTTGTACTGTTCAGTGAAATAGTCAAACCAAATGTGAGGTTATGTTATTCCTCAGACAAAATCTCCCGCAATCTTTCTGGAATAACACAACCTGTTGTTAGTTTACTTACGATAAACATTGTAGTTCAATGAATTACAGGCCTGTATTGCTTATTCTCAACCCTATTGCAACTGAAGAGTAGCTGGCTGGCTGATGTTAATTAAGAGACTATTCAAATGAATACAAATATATTGTGGCTATAACGGTTGAGAGTTATGAACATATTTACATCCCAAAAATCTTACTTCCTGCATATTTGCCTCAATAAAGATCAAGTAACCTGTATACCTCTCCCACAACTGTGGGTTCCAGGCAAGACAGTGCCAAGTTGTATTTATATTCTTGTCTGAAGAATTCCAGAAACTAGAATGTACCTTCTCCTATTTAATCTGTACATTAAAGACCTTTGTTTTTCTGGGTTTCTTCATATGCATTCATAATTATAATGCAGTTTTAAGTAGGGATGGGGTCTCAATACCTCAGTACTTGGTGCCATCAAAGTATGTATAATATTTTTAAATAAATCTTTTGTACCTTTCAATACTTAGAAATTAAAGATTTTTGTGTTTATTTTTATGCTGTTATTGGCAGGTGGAGTGATACAGTTTGCACAGGAGCAGAGCACTGATTATTATAGGTTGTTGTTCTTGCCATCTTTTCATGCTTGTGTTTTCTGTAGATGGATCAATGCTACTTCCTATGAGTTCAATGGGTTGTATATGTAAATGAAAACATGCAAAACAATAGGAGAACTTTGAAGTGGTTTTGTGGTCTTTACTACAGCTTCACAGTTAGGGAGCCGAATGACGCAGTGTTTTTAGTTTGCGATGGTGGTGCTTCACTTTAACTTAGGGTACTTACCCAACTTGGAATTCTCTCGAAGCCCCGATATCACTCTCGATGTGCATCTACCATTTCTGCATTGAATCTTGTGCTGTGTGGTGGATTTTGAAATGCCTGAGCTATGAGATCTCTACTTACTTATCTCGGATTATGGTACAGGAAAGAAATCTTAAATGAAAGTGTGTGCTCTGAAAATTTTCTGAATTTACTCTTTTTTCCAGAATAACACAAAAATAATAAGTTTTTCAATACTAATAATACAATGTGTGGTATTTCACTAAGTTTTACAATGTTTTTCACTGCTGATGATCCTTCTGAATTTGTGTGAATAAATCACTGTCCGCAGTTGCAAATTTACCTCTTGCGGAGATACGACTCGGAGCAAAGAGATGCCAATGGTGTTTCCCTTGTCCATGGCATACCTGTATATATTCCGGCATTGCCATGGTAATTCAGTCAATAAGTATTGTGAAGGATCTCTATAGGCAGTTCTTTAACCAATAAAATTTTTTTTATAACTATGGTTTATAATGTTGGCTATGAATTCCATAAATGCTTAACATTTTTCTTTGAATTTGATATTCCTGATGCTTTTAACTATCCTAACTATATAAAAATATTTCTCTTAATAAAAAATAACTCTTATAATTTTCTTTCTGGATTAGCATTTTAACACAAATTATAAAATTATTAATAATGTTGAACTACTTCTCAACAATCATTCCATCTTGAAATATTCCCTTTCCAGCTTTACTTTACAAACAGTTTTATTTGATTTTAAATTATTTAACCCCTTAATATCTGTCTCAACCTTTTTTACTTTCTCTACTACGTAGAGTAAGTAAGTAAGTAGGGGAAGTATTGTATTCCACCCAAAAATTCGATACCGAGATTTCACCGGAAATACATGTTTTGAGACCCCCTGAAACCAAAAAAAGCATTTTTGGAAACATGTCCGTGTGTATGTGCGTGCGTGCGTGCGTGTGTGTGTGTGTGTGTGTGTGTGTGTGTGTGTGTGTGTGTGTGTGTGAACAGCATAACTCAGAAACCAACAGTCGGATAAACACCAAACTTGGTATTTAGGTTCAGTATCTTCCAGAGATGCGACACGAAGGTTTTCAAGAAAATCCCCCCACCACAGACTACCCTTTACATGGAACATTTTTCGAAAATTTTAATTTTCTCAAAAATGGCTAACGATTTTGATTAAAATATCGTATGTTTAAGATATTGTCATGAGAAATTTTCTGGGAATGTCTCCAAAAGTATTCATTGTGAACGACTTTTGCATAACTGGTAAACCATAAGAGATAGACAAAATTTTACTAACAAAAAATGTAGATCACGTTAAAATACACAATTTATGTCATATACATTTCTTTTGTAGAGTGAACCGTTTTCGAGATATTGCTTGTTATTCCCTTAAATTTTCTAATACTTATACTTTTTCTCAAATTCGTTATTCATTTTTTTATGCCCTGGACATGCAAAGAGAATGGAATGCGCCACATAGCAACCAGCGTTAAAATATTTGACTATCGCTTAAAACCTACCATATTCCCCTTGCATCTACATGAAAGCTACCAATAAGATTGACATCTCGATTAACATGAAGCATATGGAGAATAAGCGTTTGTAAAAATAGTTTGTATACAAGAGTAGAGAAAGTCATGTGAGTGTAACACATCAGATTTTTTAAGACCTGGACATGCAAAGAGAATGGAATGCGCCACATAGCAACCAGCACTTAAAATATTTGACTATCGCTTAAAACCTACCATATTCCCCTTGCATCTACAAGAAAATTAGCAATAAAATTAACATCTCGATATCTTGATTAACATGAAGCATATGGAGAATAAGCGTTTGTAAAAATAGTTTGAATAAGAGTAGAGAAAGTGATGTGAGTGTAACACATCATTTTTTCAGTCTGTTTGCAGTCGCTTAAGTCATACTTTTTGTGTAAGTGTAGACTCACTGTATCATAATGTATACTCCTCTAAAGAGACAAGCTATGGAGCATAGCTTAGAATATTGCTCCCTACTTTACATTGTATAAGTATGAACTGGGCTAAGGAGAGGTGAATTAATCGAGTTACTAAAATCATTTTATATAATGTATCTTTATAATAGTGTGTACATGTTGGCATTCCCACAGGTGAGGAAAATGTCCATTAACTGTATTTTTCACATCATATAATGTAACTCTGACTGGCATATGCATCCTCTCCTGAAGCCTTCACCTCAACTCTACACATACAAAGGCAGTCAGCCTAACCTGACTCAGTCAACCCTTTTAAAAGGTTTGGTCCACCACCACGAGACATCCCTTGGAATTTTCCAGAGGTGTCACGTGGTGCCCTAACAACATTTAGCTTACTTTTATTTCTACTCCCCACCTACTGCTATAATGGGAATAATATACCCACCTTTAATGACCCCTATATGTTATAATACCACAATTTCATTAAATATTTTGTTTCACTCAGTTGCTCAATTATGTACAGTAGTGATTGTAAATAAAATATGAGTGAAGTGTAGAACTGTTTTGAAGTAAGCACAGCACTAAAGCAGTGTGTAAAATGTGCAGAAAAGCATTTTTATGCAATATTAAGTCACATAATACATCAGATTTAAAGAAACATATTACAACTGTATACCAAATGAAGTTTATAGAACCGCCATTGCAAAATTGATGTACAAGTTTCTTGGTGCGCTTAACTTGATGCTGTGACATTTGAAGATCAATAATAGTGCAATAGTCTATCTAGTGCTGTCCTGTAGCTTCAGCATTGGCCACATAAACTAAAATAGGAAGAGGTACTCACATTCAGCCTAATATAATTAAATATGAAGGTAAATAAAGAAATCATCATCAGCAATTAAAGTTGGGAAGGTGAGTGAGCAAGAATGAAAGAAAGAGACAGTGTACTATTTCTATTTCTCTCCCTCTGTACAGTAGCTTCCCTGACACTCCTTCATGTGTGCTAGCGACTCTAGGGACATATAATCCATAGCTTTATTGAAATGATAAACAAAAAGGTTTTGCCAGTAGAGAATGCAAAACAACAACAGTCACAGGATTAGCAAGTAATACAAAATTGGTTATGTTTATATACTAACAGCTAAATGTAGAGAAATACTAGAGCTACCGAAGTCAATTGTAAGACAGGTAGCACAATTAGAAATGGCCAGGGTGGCAACTAAGGGGAAGATAATGGAAAGAGCTTTGAAATTTTGGTTCAGAAGTTTAAATCTAGGAAAAAGTAATGTGTTAAGACAATGTATTGAATACCAAGAGAAGAGCTTAATGAATGATGGATGGGTAAGTAAATTACGGAATATTTTGGAGAAAAATGGTTTAGGAGATATATGGAGAAGGAGAGAAAATAACGTAAAACATTTTTGGAAAAAGGCAAGGAAAAGACTGGAAGATATAGAAATACAAATCATGTTCAGTGAGATTGCCGAAAAGAGCTCATTAGTTTATTATAGGCCAATGAAAAATACATGGGGTAGGGAAAAATATATAGACATAGTAAATAAAGAAGAGAGAGAATCTATTGCATGGTTAAGAACCGGAGCATGGAGGCTAAAAGGGCTAAGACAGGGTATTCCTCAGAACCAATGTCCGATATGTGGTGGTAATGAAGACATTGAACACATAGTATTTAAGTGCCAAGGAACAGAAAATTGGAGAAAAGAATTTTTTAATAAGAAGTGGTTGAAGGGGGATAAAAATACACTTATAATGGAAATGATATGCAAGGACGCTAGAAGCATTGGACAGTTTTTGTGTAAAGTAAAAAATAAACGGCTTTGGACAGTGGAAAGAGAAAAGTAAGAGGTAGTGCATCTTACTTTGAATGGAAAACTATAGTGAATGTGTGATGGTTAAGTAATAAATAAATGGAAAGTGAAAAAAAAAAAGAAAAAGAAAAAGTGGAAATGGGACATGAAAAAAAAACAAAAAAAAAAAAAAAAACTGAAAAAAAAAGCAAGATAATTTAGTGACAAGAGATTGTAAAATATAAATAAACTGTAGTGATGGTATACTGAATAAGTGACCAGGGTCAAAATGCAGTAGACAATCAAATTTGTAAAACTCTTAGCATAATAAATAAATACTATACTAATACTATACTATACTATACTATACTATACTATAAGCTAAAAGGAATGCCAGGAATTTGGTATAAAGTATTAATGCTCAAAATCTAATACATATTATGAAATTGTCCCATGACTAATTTTAATTCATGTTTAACATTATTTTTTGGATTTCTTAATAAGTTATGAAGCAATTTTTTAACTTAAAACTTCAAAAAAACTAATAAATTACTTTTTGAGGTAATTATTATTGAAATCTGGATTTTGACAGGTATATTGCTTGGCACTGTCTTGTCCAAACCCCTAAATTAAATTGTTCTTTACTGTTAAGAAGGTGAATAATACACAGCTTTAACAATACTATGCTTTGACTTATTTATACATTCGTTTAATAAAATTCCTCAGTAATTTGTTTAGTACTGAGTAAGAATCTGGAAACATGTGGGGGGGGGGGATAATGGCACCTTATCTAGGCAGTCCCAAGATCAAGTGCTGAGGGTGTAAGGAAATGCAGTTATGAATAAATAAGGAATAGCCCAACTAAAGAAACAGCAGAAAATATACCCCTTGGAATTATTTAAGGCATGCTTTAAATGAAAGAATGTACACAAATAAGCCAGATTACATTCTCCAAGCATTACTAGCCAGCCACATTATGAATGTGCTTGAGGAGGGTGCCAGTGTTTTTGTTGACACTGCCTAACTTCATCAATGCTAGGGATCAGAGGGGAGTGAGGGACAAGGCAGTAGGGCAATGTACAGTTGCATAACAAAAGCAGTACTACATTTTACAGCCCTCAGCCTCGCTAATAAATGTAACTCGGAAGTGCAGATGTTTTCTTTACCTGACTGTCCTTCCGATGCCCCACCCACTTGTTCTGTAACTGGTTAGTTCCTCTTCACACCAAATGCACTCATATTGTGACTGACTAATACCTACAGACTATAGATAACAAGAAGAAAGTTACTGTATAAGTAAATACAATGAAGTCAAGGCACAATAATTCAAGCAATGAAACTCTCCTTTCAAATATTTTCCATTGCTAAGAATTGGCATGATAATTTTGATTTTTGCACAAAACTGCGCAAGGCACATGTGTAGTTTATGGCTTCTACTGTATTACAAACTCTTATTATATAAAATGTTGATGTTTTACAAGAAAAGCATTGTAGATTGAACTATATTTCCATATTTATTTTATTTTATCTAGTTATTTGTTTGATGTATAACAAATGAAGGCTTGCATTAAGTTTTTATGATATATGTGAGAATGAGAAATTGATGAAGGTTAACATATGTATGTTAAATATCACTGTTTAAAATACATATATTTTGTTTTGTTAGTTTCTTCTGAAGTTATGACCTCACACTTTCAAGCACCAGTGTTAAGTGGAGCTTCTCAGCCATCTTCTCCAGCAAGAACTCCCCGTGTATATGCCAGTGTTGCAGAAATGAAACGTAGTAAAGGAAAGGTAAATGAGAATATTCAACTATTCTGGAATAAATGTGTCTGAAGAGCAAAATGAACAAAATATAATTTAATTCATTTTGACATGGTTTTGATAACAGCTGATTCTTTCATATCCACTTTTTCCTTTTCTAACAACAATATACATTTATTTTCAAGGATTATTCTTTGATCAGAAAAATCCTTACCAAAACTAAGCATTTTGAGGTTAGGAGCATGGAGTCGCAGATGCAGTATAATAAAAGAAGCATATCAAGAGAAAAGTCTAAAACAAGGGATGAGTAGTGTGTCTCGGAAATAATTTGAAAAGTAGTTGGAAATGTGGAGAGATTAATGTGAATGTCTTTTGGAAAACAGCAAGAAAAAGATTGAAGATATAGAAATACAAAACATATTTAGTGTGATAGCTGAAAAGAGATCACTTCATGGGGAAGGGAAAAGTACATAGATGTGACTAATAAGGAGGAATGAGAAGGTATTGCTTGGATGAAAGCAGGAGTATGGAGGTTAAAAGGTTTAAGGAAGGGCATCCCACAAAATCAGTATCCTATATGTGGTGGAAATGAAGATATGGAACATATAATATTTAAATGTCAAGGGACAGAAGTTTGGAGAAAACAGTATGTTAATAAGAAATGGTTCAAGATGGATAGAAATATAGCAGTAGTGGAAATGTTTCAAAAAGATAGTAAGAAGATTAGGTAATTTTTATATAAAGTTAAAAATAAATAGGTATGGACAGTAAATAGAGTTAATATGAGTATGACTGGCAAAGAGCCAGGGCTGAACATCAGTCATACTAACCTGTATACAGCTTAGCAAATAAATAAATAAACAAATAAAAAATAAACAAAAATAAAAGAAGCACTGCATGGATATAATTAAAATATGAGTTTGTGAAACATCTTCATTTGCCAATCAAAATGAAATGTAACTCACACAAGTGTTACGTACTGTCTCAACTAA
This sequence comes from Deroplatys truncata, assembly GCA_030765065.1. NCBI lineage: Eukaryota > Metazoa > Arthropoda > Insecta > Mantodea > Mantidae > Deroplatys > Deroplatys truncata. The sequence continues at coordinate 45,862,718 of CM060989.1, forward strand.
TGAATATACAATGAGAAACTAACCATTACATGCACATACTGTGTTATACTTTTTGTACTGAACAAGTCAAGCATTCAGTAGCAGTGACAGTGACTGACTGTTACCGTACAAGAGCATGTTTTGTATATATCTGATATGCCACAAACAGATTTCATATCAAGACAGATTTAATGTTGATACATATAGTACAGCATAAAAGCTTCTGTAGCTCCTTGTTCCTGCCCTCAAAATGCTCATTTTGGTGCTGTCTTTCTACTCTTATAATTTTCCGCACTTTCCCCCCCCCCCCAGTATGATATTTCTGTAAAAACTGTTTTAACACTACCTATGTTTTAACTAAAATATCAAATAAGAGTAGTGTAATAATATAATACAAAATGTAATATTAACTACTATTTTCAATTTTATGTAAATGAAGATAGCAGTGTGAAAATTAAGAATTTGCGAGTCCAGAATGGACGTCTTTGTATGGAACTTAATTTAAAAGAGATTAAAGGCTGTAGATTCGCTTATACATGTATGAAATAGCATATATTCACCTTTGTGCTTAAGAGGGTAGTTTGGCAGTTCAGATAAACTACAGAATGTATTAAACTGTTCCATATGTATCCTTTCCATGTTCCACATGCAACTGCTGATTTATTACTTTCTCTACTACGTGTAGTAAGTAGGGGAAGTATTGTATTCCACCCAAAAATTCGATACCAAGATTTCACCGGAAATACATGTTTTGAGACCCCCTGAATCCAAAAAAAGCATTTTAATTTTCTCAAAATTTTAATTTTCTCAAAAATGGCTCAAACGATTTTGATTAAAATATCATATGTTTAAGATATTTTTATGACAAATAAAATGTATATCTTGAATTTTCTGGAAATGTCTCCAAAATTATTCTTCATTGTGAACGACTTTTGCATAACTGGTAAACCATAAGAGATAGACAAAATTTTACTACACAAAAAATGTATATCGCGTTAAAATACACAATTTATGTCATATACATTTTTTTTGTTGAGTGAACCATTTTCGAGTTATTGCTTGTTATTCCCTTAAATTTTTCAATACTTATTTTCTCAAATGGGAATTCGTTATTCATTTTTTTTATCTTGTATATGCAAAGAGTATTAATCTGTGGCAAAGGGAATGATGCTGCACCTAGCAACCAGCTATTAAGAGATATGTATGTGCTTAAAGGCTACTGTATTTCTATATTGCCCTTGTAAATATGTATTCCCCTTACATCTACAAGAAACTTGGCAATAAGATAGAGTCTGCGAATGTTTATCTCGATTAACATGAAGTAGATGGAGAATAACCGTTTGTAAAATGGTTTGTTCAAGAGTGGAGAAAGCCATGTGAGTGTAACACATCAGATTTTTTTTTTCTTCTAAAATAATTTCATTTTCCGAGATAAATGACATACATTCACTATCCTAAGGTAATATTTAGCATTAATGTTTGTACTGAATATGATTATTTCATATGGAACTTGTTACTCTGTCCAAACATTCTAGAGGAATAACACCATTCAATTGGAAGCATTTATGTTAGAAAACCATTGATGAAAACTAAATCCTTGCTTTTGGGTATAACATGTTCATGTTGGTGGTTTATCCTTAGAGATAATATCAATGTTTTTTACTTTCTCTACTTTATACCTAGTAGGTAGAGAAGGTATTGCATTCCACCCAAAAATTTGATATTGAGATTTCACCAGAAATACATGTTTTGAGGTCCCTGAGTAAAAAGAAAAAGTATTTTTAGAAAACTGTCTGTATGTGTGTAATATAAGAGAGAGAGAAAGAACAGCATAACTCAAAATGAAAAGTCGGATGAATACTGAACTTGGTATTTAAGTTCAGTATCTTTCAAAGATGTGACAAAAGATTTTCAAGAAAATCCGCCCATACCAAACCCTTTACTTTGAAAATTTTTCCAAATGTTTTATTTTCTCAAAGATGGCTCTAGTGATTTTGATTAAAATAGCATATATTTAAGATATTTACATGACAAATAAAATGTATATTTTTAATTTTCTGGGAATAGCCTATGTAGTCCATTTTTGTTCTAAAAGATTTTGTATAACTTTGTGTAATGGGTAAACGATAAGAGTGAGACAAAAACGAACTATGCACAAAGTGTAGATCTGTTTAAAACACAATTTATTACTTGTATTGTGGCACCAGCCATTTCTGAGATATTCGCTGTTTTTTATTTGAATTTTTCAGTAGTTTTGTCATTTTTTGAAGTACTGTTTAAACCTTTTACAATTGCTATGGTTTCCTGCATCCTCTTTGTGCCTAAAACGAAATGTGTAATGAAACTAATTCTGCAAACATTCATCCCTATAAATGAAGCAGAAACAAAAATAAGTGTTTGTGAGAATAGTTGTAGAAGATATATAAAAATATTTGATGGTAGGTGGAGAAAGTCATGTGAATGTAATACATCAGAATTTTTTTTTAGAACATGCCTTCTCTTATTTTGATTTTACTGTTTCAGCAGTCTAGTACAAGGGTCCGATTCTCCACTGGTGGTTCAGAACTACACAGGGATTTCCACAGCACACCTGATTTAGCACACAATAATCTGCTGAACAATGGCATTTGCTTGGGGGCAGGCACAATTGATTACCGTGTCCCTAAAGGGCATCGCAGCCAAGAAGATGTAGCAACTTTAATTCTACTTCGAGATGGGGTAGTAACAGGCCGTCCTCCTCTACCACCACCAACACACCCTCCACCTCCTCCGCCTGTAATGGGACAGCTGGTATGTTCTTCACACATAAAGTTTGCTGTTGAGCATTTTTGTGTACATGTTATTGTTAAAACCTAAAATTCGTCAAAAACAATTTTAACTGGTGAAAACTAGATGATCTTTTTACCTAGTTAGAACCAGGTACTTATTTGTTCATGATTGCTCTTAGGTAGAACCAGTTTTAACAGATGTTGCATTTTTTAATTCAACTAAAAATATATTATTTTAACCAGTAAACATTTCTTCCCAGCAGTACTGGATAGTAATATTAATGTCATTATTATTATTATTATTATTACTATTATTATTATTATTATTATTATTATTATTATTATTATTATTATTATTATTATTATTATTATTATTATTATTTGTCAATGGTACTTCTTCAAGTTTGAACACATATTTGTGCATTATTTGTAGATATCAGTACAAGTCAGTATTATTTTATCCAATGCCTCAAGGTACAGAAATGATTGTGAGATAGCTGAAATTTTAAATTGGTTTTAAATGTAGTACCAATGATTTGTTTTATACAGTCCGATAGTCTATTATGAAACATTATTTCAACCTTGTTTTTGGATTTAAAAAAATTGATACATTTTAAACTGGTAACAGAAGATGGCAACTATGCTTTTACATATTGTTTATTATTATTATTATTATTATTTATTAATTTCTATTTTATGAATAATTACTTGGTCCTATCGTCAGTTTATATAGATTATGTCCACGGTGCATGGCAAAGCTACTTCTTATGCAAGTAGTTTCAGTTTGACAAGGAGCATAATTCATTAATTTGCCTGTCTTTTGCAATATATAAGTAAATCAACAGACTGGCAGGTGGACAGAAAGGTGAACAAATAGAGGGATATAGGGAGATGTATGGTTGGATGGATGAATGGATAAGAGGGTACAAATAACAGATCTTAAGTTTTAGTTTTCGCAGTGTATGTGAAAATATATATTTCGTATTGTCAGAAAAAGAAAAACACACTTCGTAAAAACACAAAATTGGTCAAATACGTGCCCTACAGCAGACATTTGACAGCAAGCCCAGTAGTCAAAGCATATAGAATTGAAGCCATTAAAAATGAAAGAAAATTCAAAAGACATTAAAAAATTCATCGTGAAGGGCATTATAAGCATTTCAAAGGAGAGAACAGTTAAACTTTATATATAGCTTTATTGAAGAAACATTTATGCAGCTAACTATGGTACCTTTCAAATGGGAAGAACATTGCTCTTCAGGGAATCAGGCATGGTTATTAAACTATGCGTTCCACTTTGTTACTCACACACTTTACATATTTCAGTCTCACTTGCACACTGTTTAGCGTAAGGTCATGTAAGTACCCTGCGAAACACACTTTGCCTACATCACATGCTTTAGCAGAAAATGCTGAACCTATTTGAATTGACATGATTTCTCTCTTCCTTGTTGTTGCATCTTTTAAAAATCTCTATAACCTAAAAATAATATTTTGAGCCCAACCTCCCATTAAATTCACCGTTTAAGACCATTCCACGACTTCATGCCTGTTCTATTACTACTGAAGCAATGGTGATAACTAATATGAAGTATTTGAATTCTGAAAGGTAAACATAAAGCCCGCTTTTAAATCATAAACATGTCATGATGACGTTCTCCAAATGAAGCATTCTGCTTACCAGGCTAAGTGAGCTGTTGGTTATATCTTGAGCAACAGAGAGAGGAAACAAACAAATTCCTAGTGCTTGTTCAATGTAATTTCTTTAGCACCATCCTGGCAATAGTTTGCATTACAGTACTATGGAATTGCAAATATATATGTACACCCATGGACAAAAAAATGAATCATGTCTTGAACGCCAAATTTTTCTAAGTCCTACATGACACAGCACCTTGTTTACAATGCAATACAGTTTTGTAGCCGCTATAGCAAGTTGTTGTACAGCATTATTAAACATGCTACCTTCCTTGTGTCTTCTCTGTAGTGCTGTAGCAAAGTGTATGATACTTCTGTGGCTAAGACCGCAGGTTTACTTCTCGCATGTAGCAAACACTTTTTCCTTCTGTTAATAATGTTTAATCAGCACATAGTGACTACTTATTTTTGATATCTGCATTTCATACACAGCATTTGGTAAAGTTCTGAATAGATTAGTTACTGCAATGCAAAATATGTGGCTTCACAGTTTCATCATGATCGCATGTCTGTATTTTGTTGGATATCAAAGGATGGTCTAGTCGTGTTGTGGCAGCTTGACAATACACTGAACAGTACACAATACACGCTAATACTTGAGAATATTTTTATTCCCTCTCTGAGGATAAGATATCCTGATGGAATTGTTGAATTGGTACAGGTTAATCATCCTGTCTACATATGTTGAAAGGTTTCAAATTGGTTCTTGGAGAGGTAGGACATCAGTGTGATAGATTGGCCTCCCTGTTCACCAGATTTGAACCCTAATGAAAATGCGTAGGCTGAAGGGAGCTGTGCTCGAATTTTCCTGAATGTTACTACAGGGATTTAATTTTGTCTATAACCTGAAAACTAAGGGTAGTCATAGTGCTCAGGGTTCATATACCTGATATTAATTTTGATTATTTTTTGGTGTTTTAGTTTTAGAAGATAATATTTTATTTGCATTTAGTTCTTTTAGTTATTTAAAACAATTGTTTTAATAGAATTATGTTTTTGTGTGCATGTATGCCTAAAACTTAAATTGCTAAAATTATAATAATGCAATATTGTGTTCTACACAGCCAGTCATAAAATTAACAACATAAAAAATAACAAAAACTAATGCGAGATTTGAACTGAGGAGCTTATAAGCACAAGCCGTGCCTTCTTAAGCTTTTGCCCAATGAATGTTTCAGTAGCTTGTAAGTGCCACCACTGAGAAATACTGTTATAAAGTGATCATTACCCTCACAGACCTTACTAGTTCCTGCATGTGCATTGTAAACACAGCTGTTATGAAGGTATATGAAGCCTTCCCGATCATCACATGGAATCTGGGGATGACTGGCTTTTGTTTGTCCACAGGTGTACATAGAAATGATGGCCATTTCAGTGCCTACGAGGCTATGATTGTATATGGGTGTGTTTATTCATTTGTATTATAAGCTATTTGAACTAAAAGTATGTGGTTTTCATGGTTGTGTTCAACCATTACCCTCTATCTTTCTCGTGGATTAATTTTTGCGGAATTGGAATTTTTGGACCTAGCATAAGTGGTATTTATCAAAGATGGATTCACTTGACATGAGGCACTTGCTACTAGCAGGATGGGCTAGAACAGGGGTTATGAAACTGAAAGGTTTAAGAATAGGAAACAATATAGAGAAATGCCCTTTGTGTAACAGTAAAGAGGATAATTGGCACATAATTTTGGATTGTGAGGAGACCAAGATACTTAGGCAGAGATTTGGAATAAAGGAGTAGTCAAATTTATCAAAGGAAATTCAGGGAAAAAAGCTTATGAATTTAAAATTAAGGATAAACATAATAGAAGTTGGACATTTTTTACATAGCGTAAGAGCCAAATGGCTGGGGAAAATTAGTCAGCAAAAGGAAGAAGAAAGTTAAATAATGTTAGGTATTGAATTTTAAGCTATAAGCAGGACCCAATAGCTCGGCAACCACAGGGTTTGACTCTTTTGGGCCCCAGGGGCACAGCAACTCATTGTAGAGGAAGAAGGTTAAAGTACAATTAGATTGTAAAGCGTGTCTATTGTTTATGTTGATATTATTATTCTGTTTGTATCAAGAATTTGTGCATGTAGTATACAATAAATTACTTACTTACTAGCATGAATACAATATGACAACACTGCAAGACTAGCAATTGAAATTCCAGTTTAAGTGAGGCATACAGCTATCCAGGATTCAAGAACTTATACTCAAATCTCTATTTTAAGTTAATAATAGATACTAATGTAGAATAAAACTAATTTCAGTTATTCATATGACTATCTTAGAGTGCAAAAAGAATTCCAAAGTGCCTACTCTTAAAACTAGTTCTACCTAAGAGCACTGATAATAGCCAGTTCTAACTAGATATTTTGTCTAACTAGTTTTTATTAAAAAAAAAAGTGGTTTTGGTGCATTTCAGGTCTTAACAGTAGTATACATAGAATTAATTTCTATGTAAAAGTGCTTGCAATTTTTTAGACTTGGCTGGTGGATTCAGAAGTAATAATAACAATTATGAAAAATTGGCTGCCAGTTGTTAAACATTTACTTCTTTGCTGCAAAATAATGCTGTTAATTAAAACGTTCAACAAATCTTCATAAAGGGTCTACGACTTTCTTTCTTGAGTCAGTTACACAATGAAAAAGCCTAACTGCAGCTAACTCTTCTTAAATATCTTCATTCAAGAGAGATTAATATTTTGTCTAGGTAAAAGTGGATGTCTCTAGAGGCACCCTAAAGCATAACTCGGCACCTTCAGCAGAATATGCCAACATGGCTAACAGCACAAAAGGAGAGAGCAATGCTGTTGTATCAGGGACAAGTGACGGTGGTGGAATAATGTCCAGCTTCCGACCTGCCAACAGTGCCAAGCTTTATGCCTCACCAGAAGATGTGAAAACTGTAGGCTACAGATCCCGCAGTCTGCCTGCTCATTCTTCAAGGCCGCAGGTTTGTTGAGCAGCTCAAGACTCTAAAGCTTGCATTTCTTAGCTTCTTAAAGAGGCCTCAGGCTTCATGCTGCACCAGTTGAAACAGCACTTGGCAACAATTAATTGTTTCTGCAATTGTTTCACTTCTTCTCCTGGTTAATGGCACTCACCAGTTTTTAGAACTTGGCACCAGTTTGAAATTCTGCTCTGTTGGCAGAACTTCTTAATTTTGTGGAAGCTACATTATACCATCTTTAATCATAGCAAATGAATAGTGAAATAAATGTTTTATTTCTGATGATGTCCATTCATTGAGGCTTGTTACATTTGAATCTGATATTAACACATTGAGGATGGGATACTTAAATCATTTAATGCCTATTCCCAGGGGTTAAATGCCTCTGAACAGATGTTTGTACTGTTTATTCGGTAATTAATATCTGTAAAATCTCAGACTTTTATGAGCTATGATTATGAGATGCACTTACCAGGGCTCTAGTGATGCTTGGAGGGTGATACAAGGGGCATGCCAAAAGTTTTTAGCTCTGTCGCAATACGCCACGGTACGAAGTTGCCACTGCATGCATCTGATAGCCTGAATGTTTATTTAGGATGGCCTGGAAAAACAATTGCAATATCTGTAAGTGTTGAGTCATGAGGGGGGAGAGTACTACGTCATCTGTTGACCAGTGTGTTATGAAAGATGGAGCTGTTCAGATGTGACTTTCAAGAGATGATCTATTATGATTTCAAAAAGGGGTTAGACCCCAAGCAAAGCCACCAAATTTTGTCAGAAGCTTTTGGGGACCCTGCTCCTTCGCTGGCCACAGTTAGAAACTGGTTTCGTGAATTTCAAAGGGGAAGAGAATCTTTAGAAGATGAGCCTTGTGCAGGTAGGCCACAAACTGCAGTTACGCCCGAAAACATCAAAGCTGTGAGGAAAATGGTGAAAGAGATAGAGAAGACATTAAACATTAGATCAACAGCAGCTCAAACAATTGTGCATCAACATCTTGTTCTCACCAAGAGATGTACACTTTGGGTCCCACATTCCTTCACCGATCATCAAAAAGCAGTCTGGGTGGATTGGTGCGAATTTATGCTAAAAAATTTAATTCTGGTGAAAGTTGGGACGTATATAACATTGTTATGGGTGCTGAAACGTGGATATACCTTTATGATCCAGAAACTAAACAGTAGTCGCGTGTCTGGTGCTCTGAAAATGAACCACCTCCAACAAAAGTCAGGAGGGGACAAAGTGTTGGGGAAAAAAATGGTCGCCTCTTTTTTCTCAAGAAAGGGTCCCATAGTAACCATTCAACTTGAGAACCAACACACAGTCACTGTGCTATGGTACCCAAAGTCCTGCTTCCAGAGGTCATCAAGCAGTGGAAGGAACAGCACCCAAGGTGACGGGTGCTGCACCATGACAATGCCTCCTCTCACACTGCTGTCAGAACGATGAATTTCCTGAATGAAGAGGGCATCAGGGTGCTGCCCCATCCACCTTACTCACCAGACTTGGCCCCTGTGACTTTTTTGTGTTCCCCAAAATGAAGGAACGGCTGCGGGGGCACCGATTTACGACAGATGGTGAAGTTATTAGTACATATATGGAGGCTGTGAACAGTTTCGAAGGAAAAAGTGTGGCAAGAAATGTTTGCAAAGTGGTTTGTGTGAATGAATAAGTGTATAAGTGTTGCAGTGGACTACTTTGAGAAAATGTGAAAGAGTTTTGAAATTTCGTTGTGATTTTTGCTAAAGCTTTTGGCATGACTCTCGTATCCCTAAAATTATTCCCTTTGGTGAAATGGCATTAAGCAAATTTTGCAGATGCCTCTAGTTTCTCTATTTCTATAAGAACATGAAAAGGCTACTTCCTTTTACCTTGTTTACTTTTTGCACTTTTCTTAAGCAAATATTTTCACATTCCATCTGAAAGTCTCTCCTGCATTTCAAAGAAAGTGTCAGGAAAATCCCCGTGGCTTCTGATATCTTTGTCATAGGTCAGAGCAGATTTATTTTACCAATGTATTCCAGTAAGAGGTCCTAAATTGAGTGTTTTTATCCAGCTGGTTGTCTCCGGATTTCTGAAGCCCTTATTGTCACCTCCATCAGTCCTTTCAGTATAAAGAGACTTATAATATCTAACAAATTGTCAAAGAACAGATTATTTTCTTCAGTAATAATTTTCCTTACTCCATGTGTTCTTTCATAATAAAGAACTGTATGTTGATTAAGAATGTTACACAAAGTAAACTTTCATTTTTCATTGCCAAGATATATGAATAAGAGCCAAGTAATATCCATAACATATAAACAAACAAATGAGATATTTTTGGTACATAGAAATCACATTTGTTACACACAAAAACCATCTACATTTGCATCCACATTCTGTGCTTTCAAAGGCACAAATTTGCATCCTCTGTCCTCAATGTGTTAATTTGAGACAAATAAAATACCTACTGCACAAATAATGCTTTCATAAGCCCAAATTTTAGTTAATTTACTTTAATAGGGGATGTCTATATAATAATATTATTTGCCAAGCATTTAATTTGTCCTAGTATTGTAGTTACACATCAGTAATATTACACTGTATAAATAACTAGATTAGTCCTAACATAGTTATGATTGTTAACCATAGATATAAACACATACACTCATTAGCACTATTATTACTGCAGTCATGGTGGTGTTGATAATATAATTAAGCATATGGTTGTGTGTAGAGGTGTGACAACCAGTTACTTTCAAGTAAGTGTTATAACTTTCACAGTTGCAGTACATTAATGGTTACATGTAATGGTTACCAGTAACAATTAAGTTATTTGTTTTTGTGGTTATCATGTTTGCAGTTACATTACATTAATAGTTACCAGTAACAATTAGCTGTAACTGTTTCAATATGAACGATGTCAATACAGAAGTTTTTCTGGCTGTATCAACACTGATTACTACGGTGGTTTATAATCAAAGAATGCATTCATACTAGCTTCTACATTTATGCACACACACACATCCACGATGTATTATTTAAGTGATGTATTCTTTTGTGTTACCTTCTCTCTATTGGTATTGGCTAAGGGAGGCTTACACCATGCCTCTCTTAGCACGTGCAGATGGGAACAGCTGTGAGTAAATGAAAAAATAATTACATTCATGCTAATCAAGGTTGGAAGCATGCAGTTGTAGACTATTAATAAAGCATAATTAACTTACAATTATAGTGTGTTTGGTAATGAGGCAGCCCTTTCAACTTAAGGTTTGATTCAGGGAATACTTATTTAACCTTGTCGTATATCTGTCGGTCTTTCATTATGCCATACAAGGTTAAAGGTGTAAATATCTGTGATAACAAATCAAAAAGAGCAGAAACACACACCTTCACGCATGCTTTTTGAATTTGAAAGTTGCAAAAATTTAATGTTTCTTTAAGCAATCTAAGAGAGTAGTCTTATTGAAATTGTGCAAGTCTGATCTTGATTCATCACTGTTAAAATTTATGTATTATTGTTTGAGGTTAGCAGCACATGCGTATTACTTTCTCTACTATGTATAGTAAGTAGGGAAGTATTGTATTCCACCCAAAAATTTGATACCGAGATTTCACTGGAAATATATGTTTTGAGACGCCCTGAATCAAAAAAAAGCATTTTTGGAAACGTGCGTGTCTGTCTGCCTGCCTGTGAACAGCATAACTCAGAAACGAACAGCCGGATAAACACCAAACTTGGTATTTAGGTTCGGTATCTTCCAGAGATGCGACACGAAGGTTTCCAAGAAAATCCCTCCACCCCAGATTACCCTTTACATGGAACATTTTTCGAAAATAATTTTCTCAAAAATGGCTCTAACGATTTTGATTAAAATATCATATGTTTAAGATATTTTCCTGACAAATGAAATGTATATCTCGAATTTTCTGGGAATGTCTCCAAAAGTATTCTTCATTATGAATGACTTTTGCATAACTGGTAAACCATAAGAGATAGACAAAATTTTACTACACAAAAAATGTAGATCGTATTAAAATACACAATTTATGTCGTATACATTTTTTTTGTTGAGTGAACCATTTTCAAGATATTGCTTGTTATTCCCTTAAATTTTTCAATACTTATGGAAATTTGTTATTCATTTGTTTTGGTCCTGGTAATGCAAAGAGAATGGAATACTCCACATAGCAACCAGCTCTTAAAATATTTGACTATCGCTTAAAGCCTACCAATTCCCCTTGTATCTACAAGAAAATTAGCAATAAGATTAACATCTCGATTAACTGAAGCATATGGAGAATAAGCGTTTGTAAAAATAGTTTGTACAAGAGTAGAGAAAGTCATGTGAGTGTAACACATCAGATTTTTTTTTGCTACTAAACAGCATTAATTCTTTATTCATACACATCTATATGTGATGTATAAAAACTCATGCACCTATAGTCATATGTGATAACCATCTTAATGCAATGCAATGCAATGCAGTGCTGACTGACCTGTCATCTGTGACCTGTGACTTATATTCGAAGTGATAAGCAACACTCTGTAATACTTGCAATATGGCTCAAGATGTAAATGAGTTGAATTAGTTTCTGATAAGCGATACCAATACTGCGCACATGCAGTGAATGATATTATCCTACCTGGTAACTGTTATTGGGTAGCTAATTACTTTGTGTTACTCTGGTAACTGTTATTGGGTAACTAGTTACTTTGGTAACCATTACATTATTTTCTGCTCATCCCTAGTTGTGCACTTTATAAGTATATCCACTTATGGTAATAAATTGCTATTATTAATTTACTAAATTATATTATATTGCGTAATTTAATCCTATAATATGAGAGAGGGAAAGGTTCTATTGGGATCATGAAATGTCAGCAAACTTGCAAAACTATATTTTTTAACATTTGCAAGTTTTAAAAGATAAATAAAATTTTTTATGAGAATGCATTAATATGCAATAACAATAAGGTTGCATTAATTTGGTTTGGTTTAGTTTGATTTGGGAGGGGGCAACACTTTCCTGCACTGCAACCTTTGCAGATCTATTGCACATCCCCAGCCTTATTATCAACAGTACAGAAGTTTGACATTAATAATGAACTGAATCAGGCTCTGGACCATATTGTTGCTTTATTTACTTGTATTTATTTCTATTATTGCAGCTTGCCTAGGACAAAGAGCATAACAAAAGAATATATATAGTTTAGGTTAGTTGTAGAAGCATGCTTTAAATTTGTGAAATATTTACTAAGACTTACAAATACAGAATTAGTCAGTTACAATGGATATTTATATTGTTTAGACAGCTATAAAGAACAGTATACTTACGTTGATATTGTAATGAAAAGAAGCTAGAAACAGTGATGTGTATTGAATTTATTTAAAGGTGAGTCGGAATTGTAACACTAACATCACTTAAGTTTACTCAGTGAGTAAACTTAAGTGATGTTAGTGTTACAATTCCAACTCACCTTTAAATAAACAGTATACTTGTTCATATGCAGCTGAAGGAATATAAATTATATACAGAAGTTGTACATAAACATATGTAATGTATTTTCCTCATATACTCATCTACAGAATAATAAGCCTGGTAGTTTTAAGAGAGCTTTGAATGAATTAAAATTGTTAATGAAGGCCTTAGGCTAAGGAGAAGATTATTAAAATATATCCATAATAAATTCCTTGCTGATAAGAGGATAGTGCTGAAAATGGTCAATGTAGATTTCCTTTCTAGTGTGAGGGGATATAACTTTTAATTGTTACTGCATATATTCAGTGAAACCAAATGCACTTCCCCCCCCTTCTCTTGTAAAATGTTTAGAATATTAGATACATGTTTTCCAAGTGCTTTGATAGATAGAAATCCAAAGCCATTGAAAATTAGGTAATACACTGTTAACACACCTTGAATAATATTTTGCTGTTTCTAGAATAGCTGATTCAATATTTTTATGTTAATGGGAAGAATAATTAGCTGCTTCACTTAACATATATGTTTTCTCCCTGCTATCTTTTCTTTAATAAAGTTTCAGTGCATATGTTGCATGCCAGCAAATAAGTTATCTTATAATGCGTGATAGAATTCTAGCGGCCTGTGGTGGAAGCTCACATCTGGCATTTAGTGATGCTAAATATTTATTCCATGTATGAATATGATAATTATAAGCAACATGAAACTGAAAATCTGTTTTAAGATTCACAAAATAACACCACAAGGAATAGAAATTATAAATACAGCTGACTCCATATGTTTTCTAATATGACTATGTGAAGTTATTTCTGAAATAAAGGAAAGGTAGAATCAGACTGAGAAATTCAATGCCATGGCTGGGATTTGAACCAGGACCATCATCTTTCCATGTGGATGCTCCAATGGCATTGTATTTTTCAGTCAGATTCTACCTTTCTGATCCTTGTGTTACACATGGCCTTGAGGAAAGAACAATCAATCATTATTGATACTTATAAAGTTTCATAGTCGTTATGATAAGCTTGAATTTTGGGGGTTTTGGTTATAAAATGAAATCTTCGCCAACCCTGCTAAGTGCAGCTTTCTGGAAATTTTCCACTATTATAACAAATTATTTGAATGCCAGTTAGATCTTGTATAACTTAGAAATATTGATTCTATTGTTGTGTGCATTGCAGGCTTGTGTTGTTCTAATTCAGGTGATTTGTGATGGCATTTAGTGTTTCCTGTTCCCTTCATCCATTTTCAGGCTTAGTTTTGATCCTAAACATAAGAGATTCATACATTCTCTGAAACAGTCGCTGAACTACAAAAATTGGGTTTGAAATACAGACCATGATATAGTTTAGGGCATTTATAGCTGATGTGTACAGTCAAAATGTTAAGTTACTTTTGGGTCCAGCATCACAATTATGAGAATTCATTGGAATGTATCCTAAAATTATCGCCATAATATTATTCTTAAATACATCAAGATTTGCTGTGTTTTATACAACAGGACATAAGCTGAAATTAACATTACTAACAGAGTATCAAATTCACACATTGAATTTTAAAATCATGTCTCATATGTATATGACTTTTTGTTCATTAAAAAAAAAAAAGTCATACATGTAACTGATGGACACAAAAATAATATCCTATTAATTTTCAATTAAAATTTAAATTAACAAAAACAGATGGATTCAAATATGATGATTATTGACTAATTTTGAAGATTTGGAAGCTAGTAACAGTGATGTGTCATAATTTAAAATAAACAGAGTTGAGGGTTGTTACACTACATCACTAAAATATTCTTACTTGAACACGTTTCGGTAGACGGCTTGTTCCCATAAAGTTGACAACATGCTGACGATGGGAACAAGCTGTCTCCCAAAACGCGTTAAAGTAAGAATATTTTAGTGATGTAGTGTAACAACCCTCAACTCTCTTTATTTTAAAATGATGATTATTATTTAAATATGGCACTGCAGCTATTGTATAACTTTTTCTGTTCCAAGATATGTAATTTGTTTCAGGTTCCTCTTCGCTTTTATTCTGTTCAGAATTTTAACCATGCACATATTCTTCTGCAGACACATTTTTTTTTATATATATCTGTGCCCTCTCGCTCATCAAAATCTTATATTAATGTGGAATTTTTGTCATTCTCTGCATCATGGATTACTTTAGTGCCTTTTAGTTATCTTGGATATTCATAATTATACAGTTGCTTCTGGGCCGTGAATGATTGAGTTAGCTTACTAGATCCCAAGAAGAGCAATGGCCTCCTAATAAAGGGTGAGCTCATGGAAAATTCAAGCGGTGAGCTAACCCACATAAATTGTAAATTCTGGCTTATGTGCTTAGTTCCTAAATTGTGTGGGTGTTAATTTTACAAATCTTAATCTACACGTATTTGAGCTCTATTAAAATAGCTCTTTCAGGATTGACCCATCTAGTTTTTTCCACTTGTTTGATCACTAATTGTTTGTTGCTATACTAATTGTTGGCTGCAAGCTAGTTCCTTCCATTTACTCCAGCTCCTTTCTAGTATGGACCAATGTACTCCTATAGAATTCTTGAACATCTTGTGGCTGGTCTGCCCCAGTATCTCTTGTCAATGTGTGAGCCCCAATTTGTGCCTATTTGCTGCTTTATAGTTGTTTGAGGTGACCTTATTTCCACTTCAGGGTTGTTGCTCGGACAATATATTTTGTGTTCACCAGTGTTCTTAATCTGGTGTTTGCGACCCTGTCTAAGAGGGATATTCGTAGGATCTTTCACTGCAGACTTGGAGCTTTTGGGCTTCAATCAGGTTCCATATTTGGCATCCATGCAGTAATTGGTAAAAAGCAAATTTGTGCTTGTGTTATAGGCTATCAGTGTGATAAGATGTACTAAAATGATAATCAACTGCAAGTTTGTCTGCTGTAATAATGAAAGTATGCCAGACTTGAATACTGGAAACTAAAAATAATCTCTTAAGTGTTACATTCACATAATTTTCTCTAACTGCCATCATATATTTTTATACCTTTTTTTTTTACATACTTAAAAAAGTTAATTTTTTTATATACTTCATGTTAATCAAGATGAACATTTGCAGAAATAGTTTCATTACACATATTTTATATCGCTTGTGCTGGCTTTGAAATTCTGATTTTTGCATTATGTTACAATACAAAAAAAATAGTGACCTAGCACTTAAAAAAAATGTTATAAGTATTGGATAACAGTAACAAAAAATTGCATGTTTAATGAAATCTAAATTTCTTTTAGTGTAGTGTATCTTTAATGGTTTACATGTTATACAAAATTATAAAACATTTATTCAGGGCAAAGATGAATTCACAAACTGTTTGCAGAAAATTACGAATACACATTTTATTAGTCATGCAAATATCTTAAATGGGTCTCATTTGATCAGAGTCAAAAAGCTGGAATTGGGCTGGAAAATTCAATGCACAGATCTTTAGTTATCCATACCAATGCTTTACTGCTTGAGCTGCACTGACAAGATACTTGTATGCACATTAAATCTTCTCATGTGATTCAAGTATCCCAGTAAACCCTCAAGATGATCCCAAATGTATAGACATCATACTTCAAAGTGATTTGTAATGTTGCGACTGGTTTGAGCTGTGGTCATGGCATTGAATTTTTTTAAGTCTATTCCAGCTTAGTGTCTATACACGGCTAGCATAAAAAAGCAATAAAACTATCAAAACTTTAATTAAAATCATTATAACCTTTTTTTTGTTTGTTTGTTTATTTTACAAAACCAAAAATAATGAAACAAGGGTAGTTCGTGGTGGGCAAATTTTCTTGAAAATTTTTATTTCACATCGTTAGGAAATACTGAACTCAAATACTGCCATTTAATTTTTGAGTTATGCTGTTCTCAATAATTCACTTGGTCATGCTCGCATGTAGTACACACTGTGTATTTCTGGTGAAACCTCATTATCTAGCTTTTTTTGTGAAATACATTACTTCCTCTACCTACTATAGGTAGGTGATAGAGAAAGTAACTAGATGGAAGATATTGCTCTATATTCACCTCATATACATGCAACTGATGTAAGGAGTTTAATTTGTTACTGTAATTTCAAACACACCACTATCATGCATGAGAGATAGGATTGAATTATTGTATGTAAATATTTTATACAGCACCTATACTCTTTTCTCTCTCCATAAATCACTAGAAATCACTAGACAATACAAGAAATTAGGTGCACATTTGTAAAAGCAATATAATATTAAAGTTTCAAATGTAAATGAAATAAAACAGATTATAATAGAAATAAAATGAATGCAAAATAACATCCATAGCTAAGATGTTCTATAAATCAAATCAAGTAAATGGAAACATATAGCATTTTAACGTAAAATACACCTGTAAATTTTGAGTTAATAGCTTCAACCTCTTGCTTATGTATTGTATGATTTTTTTAATTAGAAGTTTAACACTTTTCTGATTTTAGGTTCGCAAATCTCACAGTCTTAGATCTTCAGCATCTTCTTTCAAGCCTTCTTCGCAGCAGCAGCAGCCACAGACTCCCACCTCTGGAGTAATTACAACACCCACTTCAAACCCTTATTCTGCAGGGATGCCTAACAACAGTAACCCATATGCTCAGCCCTTTCGGAATGCATCTCGCAACCATGGAAATCCAAATAATAATTCCATTAATCGTGACAGCATTAAGCTGAAAAGCAAAACAAAGAAGAAAGGCATCCCAACCAGCTCATCAGCGGCTAACCTTTCAAACCTATCAGGAAATAACGGTCCACCACCAATTCCTGAACCGGACTACAGCTTGAGTGAAAGTGAGGGGGATGTAGAAAGTGAAGGGGAGGGTGGTGGGAATGACTGTAATGAAAATTCAGACAAGGGTCCGATCCGCAACAGTGCAACAATGGCTGAAACCAGTGGCAATAGTAATGCTAGTGGGAGCAGTTCTGGGAGCTCAAGCACACTACCTCACAGCTTTAGTGTGGAAGAAATACAGAAGGTTCGCACACAACTCAAGAGTTCAAAATCATATCCAAACGACTTTCTTGTGTTAAATTCTGGTGTCACTCCTGGCACGGGAGAAGATGGGGACAACTCTTCAAGTGGTGTGAGCTCTGATCAGGACGTTCCAGTAGGACCTCCAAGTGGATTTGATGATACCAGATCATCCGAAGGATCCGGAGGCTCTACAAATGACGAGAGAGGCTTGGGGGGACAAGGTCATGGGGATCAGCGACAGGGAGATACTTTTAAAGATACAAATAAACAAGGATCAGCCATGACTCTTCCCTCGGGAAGACAAAGGGCAGCAATTGCTGGAGGCATATTAACGAGAAACGCTGTCTCTCTTGCACAGCTTCCTCCACCACTGGAAGGGGAAGGAGAAGGTGAAGGAGAGTTGGTTGTACCACCTCCCCCTGAATTTCTAGGTGCAGCTGGAAATGGTGGCGAAGAAGTGGTAGCTTTGCCACCACCCCCGCAATTTTCCGATAATAGACTAGTAACGAGAGTGCGTATAGTGGGTGCTGTGCCTAAAACACAAGGTGGCAATGGCAGACTTCATAGTCAATAAACTTTGGCCATTATTATGACCATAAAATTCTTTATGTAATTTTTTTCTCCATCCTGCCATGTGACAAAATGGTTATTTTAACATATGGTGCATAATGAAGCATCGTATCACTGTCAAGGTTGCCAGTAAGCCCTCATTGGAATTGGCATGATAGACTGAAATAGTCTATTCCTAAGGAACATGGTTCTAATCATGTTCTTTAGAGTAGAATAATCTGTCCAGTTATAAAACTTTAAAATAAAAAAAAAGGTAAAATAAAGAGAATCTTATTAAACAAATACATGGAAATTAAAATATTTGTTTCAGTATAAAGGCCTAAATTATTGCATTTAATATGCACTTGAACTTTGTATACCTGGGGTTAAAAAAAAAAGAATCAGTTTATATAACAACGAAATACACCAACAGAGAAAATAGTGTTAGAAACACTACTTGCATTTCCATTAACCATTACGTTTTTAAGCAGGCATCAAAGTTATGCAAAAGTAAGCAGATTAATACATTAAATGACCAATTCTTATAACCTCTTATTTGTTGTCCTATACCCATATTGATCATTATATTGTTATCAGTATTGTTCTCTTAACTTTATAAACTTAAAAGAAGATAACTTTGAAGTGTATTTGCCTGTGTCAGTATGATTACCTAAATGTGACATTTTTTGTGAATTCGTAGGAAAGCTATGCTATTATATTGTATACAGTTAAGAAGATTCTACTGCTCAAATAAAAGTTACACTAAAGAAGAAAAAAAAAAAGGCATAGTTTAACTAGTGTTGAGATGCATTCCAATACTCATGCTGGCTTCTAAGTAATAATAATGCAATGAGAAATAAAGAGCTGTATTTGTTATTGTGTAAATATAGTGAAATGTGTTGTCTTAGATATACAAATATAAGAAAGGACGCCTTTTGAAGTAGTTGAATGTCATTTCAGCCTCACGGAATTTCCTTGTTTCTCATAACAATGTGAAAATGAAAACTGTGTGGCCATTTTCAAAAACTTCAGAGGTTAAATAAATTCATTATAATGTTTGTGATTAACTATGAATTTTTATTAATAAAACCAAAATGTTGATTGCTTTCACATTAACTGTGCAGTGCTTTAATGGAAGCTAAGATTCCCTGATGTATCAAGTGAGACTGAGCCCTACAGTTTTGAGGCATTTATTGGAAGTTCTTATACGTGAAACCTGCATTGACTGTTCTTTATTTATTATAGCTAACAGGTAAGTAAGGCATAAAAGCATAAAGAGAGTCTAATAGATTAATTTCAATTAAAAGTCTGAAACCAACAAGAATAAATAGGTATGTTTAAAAATGGATTTTGTAATTTGTCATAACGTCCTAAAAGGTATAAGCCAGTGAAGGAAAACATTTTCGGAATGTGTGCCAATTAAAGTCAGGTTTATTGTTTTTTAATTGTCTAGTGTGCCATCAGTTATTTTCCTTGAAGTAATCCCTGCAGAACCCTGCTTTGATCTCCGTCACCCAACCCAACTTCATTAATATATGCTTAGGTGGTAAACATAATGACATAATACTTTGGACTGCTCTTTCCATGATTTTACTTTGCAGATGTAAAAATCTGATGTGTTACATACGAGGGCTGTCCCAGAAGTACCCGACCTAACAAAGAAAACACAAAAATTTTGGGAAAAACATCTTTTCAGCTCCATAGACTTCCCAGCGACGTTCAATAGCTTTGATATCCTGTTTATAGTGAGAACAGTCAAGTTCTGCAAAATAGACATCAACTGCAAACTCCAGCTCTTCATTGTTGGCAAATCTGTTACCACCAAGCCATTTCTTAAACTTTGGAAATAGAAAATAATCAGAGGGGGCTAAATCTGGCGAATAGGGTGCATGAGAAAGCAATTCGAGCTTTAACTCATTGATTTTGGCCATGGCGATAATTGATGTGTGAACTGGTGTATTGTCTTGACGAAACAAAACTTTGTTTTTCGCTAAATGCGGCCGTCTTTGTTTGATTTCATCATTCAAATGCTGCAATAAGTTTGTATAATACTCACCATTGATTGTTTTTCCATTTTGAAGATAATCAATGAAAATTATCCCACGCCTCATCCCAAAAAACTGATGCCATGACCTTGTCTGCAGATGGAACTGTCTTCACCTTCTTTGGAGCTGATTCTCCCCTTTTATTCAACTATTTTGACTGTTACTTTGTCTCAGGTGTGAAGTGATGGATCCATGTTTCATCCATGTTTATAAATTGATGCAAAAACTTGGCTTTATTGCAGCGAAACATTGCCAAACACTCGACTGAAACATGCTCACAATGCTGCTTTTGTTCCATTGTGAGTAAACGCGGCACCCATCTTGTGCACAGCTTTCTCATGCCTAAATTTTCATTTAGTATGCTATGTACAGCACTTTTTGAAATGCCTACGATGTCTGCTAGTCACACACTTTCAGTTGACGGTCATCCAATACAATTTTGTGGATTTTCTTCACAATTTCTGGCAGGATCACCTCATTTGTTTGACCACTGTGATGTTCATCTTGGCTGCTCATACGGCCTCACTTAAACTCTGTCACCCCTCTGTTGTAAATGAAGGAGCAGGCTCCCCCAGATAGGATCTAACTCAGCTTTAATATTAGTTGGACTAAAACCTTTCAAATGAAAGTATTGTATCACATAACGATGGCCAGTTTTATCCATGTTTACAAATTCGCTGAGAGAGTTCACTATTAATGGATGCCAAACAATTGCTAAACAATGTAGCATTGTCAAACTTCAAACTTAAGCTTTATAAGGGTGGTACTTTCTACCATAGTCATTTGTTTGAAACAACCGCTATATATACATCAGGTCGGGTACTTCTGGGACTGCCCTCGTACTCATGACTTTCTCTACCTACAGTCATTTATTTTTATATAGATTTTGCAAACCATTCTTACAAAAGCATATTTACTTAAGTTAATTGAGATAAACCTTTGTGGAAATAGTTTCATTACACATTTTGTTGAAGCTACAAGGGGGACAGAGGAAACATAATCATATATATATATATATATATATATATATATATATATATATATAAAAACCATAAAACTTACAAAATGATGTATTGGTATAGTCAGCATACAATAAAATATTAAACTTAAGTTACACTTGTTGGGTTCCCACTTGCTCATAGAATTCTTTAATTTCATAAAATGGGTTGTCCATCAGCCATCTCTGTTGGGTGGCTCTAAATCTTGGCAAGCTAATTTCATGTGCACTCTGAGGTAATTTGTTGAAGATTTTTATAAACATAGCATTAAATGAATTTTTTGATTTGGATAATCTTATTGGTAGTTCTATTAAGGCAAAAATTGGGCAAAAGTATTGAAAAATTAGGATTTATCCTTTTTAATTTATTATTATGTTCAGTTCTCTAGGAATGTTTTTGTGTAAATATTTTTGTTATTGGAGTGAAAATGAGGGATTACATGATTTAAAAAATCTTGAGCAGAGGGTGTGGTTACACATTTGAGGGTTTTACCGATATTTCTCACATTTTTTCCAAAATTTCTAGAAGCACTTTTGCAGAATTGGCTCCACATATGTTATTATTAGGGCCCGGATTTTGATGAAATGTCATATTTTTTAGGCAATCGGAGATGATGCAGATGAATAATTAAGTGCATTATGCAATAAATATGTTAAATTTATGAGGTTTTTATACGTCATTAAAATACATTTGTCCACTTTTTTCAGATAGTCATTTTTAAATTTTATGTGTAGTTTAGGACATTTTATTTATTTCTGTAATTTTATTGGTGACTTTTTTAAATAATCTATGGTTAAATGTTCATTCTTGTAGCTTTTTGCCTGAGAAACACAGTCCATTGCTTCAATGTAATGTAAAATCACTGTGCTGAGCCTCCACTTGCTTTGATTCGGGACTTCCCATTTGCTATCTGGTTTTTCATGCTCAGGCAAGCCAGTGAGAAACCACAATGCATTGCCTCAATGTTACGTAAAATCATGTGCTTTGATTTGGGACTTCCGCTTCATCTCGGGAATTTTTTAATTTGTAATCTTTCCATTAGTCTTGGGAGAGTAGTGTTTCTGTATTGTTGTGTTGCCAAAACAAAAATTATCTTCTGCTAGCCATTTAAGACAGTATGTAACAGAATTCAGTGAAGAAGTATTTTGCTTAAAAACTATTTAATAAAATGTTATGAAGACACATTAAAACATATACGTGAGCGTGTGAATGTAAAGAAAATTTATGTATCAATTGACAAGACTACCAATTCAGAGGGACCCTAGAAACAAACAGTCCTGGGAAGATTTTTCTTCTGACATCAGAAGTTTTAGAGGCAGTTAATCACTCTCAGATATGCAAACTGTTTGATAAATTCATGTATTTATTGTGGCCTAATGGAATACAATATGAGGGCATGCTCCTCTTCCTAACAGATGCAGTGCCTTACATGGTAAAAGCAGCAAACTCTATCGAGTCATTTTACAGTAAGCTAGTAAATCTTAACTGTCTGGCCTATGCCTTTCATAGAGTTGCAGAAGAGATCAGATCCAAATTTTCAGAAGTAGATAGACTAATTTTCACAATAAAGAAAGTATTTGTCAAAGCTCCGCCCCGAACTAAATGACAAGGCCCCTGTTGTAGCATTACCCCTAGAACCAATTTTGACACACTGAGGCACATGGTTGACAGCAAGCATATACTATTGTCACAATTTTCATACGGTGAGAGAGGTAGTAAATAGCTTTGATAGGGCAGACGCTAAGGCAATTGGGAGTGCACAGGACCTGTTTTCTGATCTGAAATTAAAAGTAGGCTGGCTTGCATTAAATCAAATTTTGGATTTTTGCTAGAGACCTTAACTCATTTAGAAAAAGGTTGTTTCATTGGACAAGTCAATAGAGTTACTCAATTGTGCTGAAAATTGTATAAACAATGTAAATGGAGAGTTTGGGGAAGCAGTTAGACAGAAATTGAAATTTGTGTTAGATAAAAATAAAAGATTTCAGACTTTGTGTCAAATGCCTCTATTTTGTCAGGTGAAAAATTCAGAATGGCTATTTTTGAAGAAGATTTAACAGCCAGTGACATAGTGTTTTGAAAATATGTGCCCGTTACATCTGTGGAAGTACAGGGAAGTTTCTTCAAGTATAAAACAGTGTTAGCTGACAACCGCCAATCCTTCACTTTTGAAAACTTTAGGATGACTGTGGTGGTGTATTGCAAGCTAACTAAGGTATGTTTAGTTAATAACTTTTTATATTAGTTTAATAGCAATGAAAATTACCTAGTGATGGATATTAATTTATTAATTATTTTTAATAATACTAAGAAAATTAATTGTTTTAGAATGTTTACCCCAATCAATAATCATTATTGTCTTAGACCATTTCTAATTATTAATTACAATTTATAATTTTAATTAGGTCAGTTTTTTGCAGTTTTAGGTCATTTTGAGAGAATTTTAAGGGAATATTATAGGTAATTTTTTTTAAACATTTTAGGTCATAAACATCTGGGCCCTAGTTATTACGTTTTTAAATTATGTATTTTAGGTAAAAATGTATGGTATTTAATGAAAAATATATAAGCACAATTTCAGATCAGTTTTTGAGTACATTTTCCTGTGCAGTTTTCTCAGTTGTAATATTTTAGGCATTTTTTGCATTTAAAATTCTCTTAAATATAACTTTAAAGTTATCGGAGTGAAACTTCGAGAATAGTTTCCTCAAAATATGCTAACTAAAACTTGTCATGTAGTTATTAATATAAGGCAAATGTGTTTGATAGGTACATATTTTTTTTGCAAAAGTCGAAATTTGCAATTGAATAAAAATTATTTTTAAAACCAATTAATTTAAAAGTATATTTCTTAGCAAACTAGCTCAGTAAGTAACATACAAGGTAGTCCCCAAAAGAAGTACCCGAGCTGACCACAGAAATGACTGTGGTAGAAAGTATTAACCTTATAAAGCTTAAGGTTTGACAATATTACATTGTTTAGTATTTGTTTGACATCTATCTATAGTGAATGCTCTCAGTGAATTTGTAAATGTTGAAAATTTTGGCCATTGTTATGTGATGCAATACTTTCATTTGAAAGGTTTCAGTCCAACCAATATCAAAGCCAAGTTAGATTCTAGTCTGCTCCTTGTACACAACAGTAAAATATTGGGTGGTACATTTAAATGAGGTTGTACGAGCAGCCAAGATGAAAATCGCAGTGGTCGACCAAATGAGGCAACCATGCAAGAAATGGTGAAGAAAATTCACAAAATGGTGGTATTGGATGACTGTCAACAAAGCGCATGAACTAGCATACATGGTAGACATATGCTGTATATTGCATATTGGCTGAAATTTGGACTTGAGAAAAATGGGTGCCGTGTTTCTCACAGTGGAACAAAAGCAGCATCATGATGTTTAAATCGAATATTTTGTAATGTTTCACGGCAATAAAGCCAAGTTTTTGCATCAATTCATAACCATGAATGAAATATGAGTCCATCACTTCTACCTGAAACGAAGGAACAGTCAAAACAATGAACTGAAAAGACAGAATTGGCTCCAAAGAAAGTGAAGACAGTTCCATCTATAGGTAAGGCCATAGCTTCAGGTTTTTGGACTGCGCACGAGATAATTTCCATTGGTTATTTTCAAAAATGAAAAATACTCAATGATGAGTATTATGCAAACTTATTGCAGCATTTAAGTGAAGAAATCAAGAAAAAATGGCTACATTTGGCGAAAAGAAAGTTTGTTTTGTTAAGACAATGCAGCAGTTCACACATCTGTTACCGCAATGGCCAAAATTAAATACTTAATCTTCAAATTGCTTCCTCATGCATCCTGTTTGCCAGATTTAGCCTCCCCATCCTGGGTTATTTTCTGTTTCCAAACTTGAAAAAATGGCTAAGTATTTTGATAAATAAAATAAAAGATTTGCCATTAATAAGGTATTATCTCCAGTTGATGACCACTTTGTGGAGCTCGATGGTTCTCAAAATAAACAGGGTAACAAAGCTATTGAATATCACTGGGAAAAGTGTATTGAGCTAAAAAGAGACTATGTAGAGAAATAAACAGATTTCCCAAAGTTTTTTGTGTTTTCTGTTAGGTCGAGTGCTTCTGGGGCTACCCCTGCGAATGTTTAAAAATTATGAAAATTACATCATAAGGAGCACTTTTCTAAAATAACTTGTGTTTGTGTTTTATAACGCATAATCCAGGAAGGACTTTACATATATGCACCAAACTTTTCAATCACATTTCTTTATATAGATAATTATAAAATGTGGTAAAAAATTCAAAACACTCAGTAAAATACTTCATTTTGGAAGATTCATCGATCAGACCCCTTAAAAGATAACTGGATCTTGTATTATAATTGCGTATTCCTGACTACCGCTATGTTTGTTTCAGTCTGCATTTTACGTTAATAAAACTTCCAAAATATATAGATTAACAATAATAAAATTTTCTCTGTCTTAAACAGAGGTTTGCAGTGGGTATTGAATTGGCCACCTGTTATACGTAAAGACCTTTTTTGTAAAATCAAAAGTTTAGATATATATTCTAATTCCATATAATAGTAAACTATTGAAGAAAGCAAAATATGACATTTCAAAGTAGGATTTGGATACTAATGATTTCAAATGGTGCAACAAGAAGGGTACTCCGGATAGCCTTGAGCACAAATGTTTGATATGACTATCCCAAGACATTTTAGCATCCAATATTAGGCCAAGTAGTTGAACATTTAACTGCCTGCCTCCGGCAGTGATGATATATGACTTTTCCTCACTGAGGAGCTGTCTGTTGTCTACTAGGCAGGCTTGCATTGCTTACTGATAATTTTGAGATTGCATGGGAAATTAAGACCACTTCTCAATGCAAGAGTTGATTGTATTTCTAGAGGAATAGCACAAGCTGTATAAATTTTAGAAATATCTAATTCCAATCCTTCAAAGGAAGGAAAACCTAAAAGTTAGCAAACCACTCACTGCTAGTTAGACTCTGGAAAATGCAAGTTTTGCAATAAAGGTAGACATTTCTTGCAAGACTGTAACCATTTTAAATTAAGAATCATTGAAGAAAAAATTTTTTTCTGAGGAATAGAAACTTCGGTTCTGTATTTAAAGAACAATCACGTTTTTTCTAAGTGTAGAGAAAGGTGCATCATTTCTTAGATACTGAAGGTCAAGGCCTCACTGGAAATGATGTGTCTAGCTATACTACTGTAAGGAACAGTTGTTTGCCAGTCTAAATAGTTTGCTGCCAAACTTTGTTGTAAATATTAAAGATCAAAATGGCACATTAGTTAAATGCCAAGGCATGCTGATTCAGGAAGCCAAATATCCTTTATTTCTCAAAAACTAGTTAGGCAGCTTGGAATTCCATTAGGAAAACCTAAGTTTACATTAAGTGGAATTAATGACATGCATGCTGCAAATGTTAAAAATAAATGGATTGTAGACATTAAATCTAAACTTAACCATGCTGTGTTTAAATTTAACTGTGCTGTGCTAGATAATGTTACTGACCTTGTACCAGATACTATTGTTGCTTCATTGACTGGAATTTGCCTGAAGACATAAGCCTACTAGATTGATACTTTATTACTTGGTGCAGACATGAGTAATTGTTTGTCTTCCTCTTAAACGTTTGGTTATTCTACATTGTTGAATGTAATATTTGGTTATGTTTTATCTAGTCAAATACCACAACACGCTTTTCCTCCTAAGCTGTCTAAGTGAGCTGATGTACTTAGCAACTAGTTGAGAAAGTTTCAGGAGCTAGAAGTTAATTTATTCTGCAAACAAGGAAGGATACATTTTGTGAGCAACACTTTGTTGAAAATAAAACTAGAAATTCAGAAGGAATTCAATTTGAGGTTGGCAATCCTTTTGAACAGACCAAGAAAAAAAATGAGTTTGCTGAAAAGGAAATTTTAATCCAACAAAAGACTAGATTATGATTATGTGCAATTCATGGAACAGTATAACAGTTTGAGGCATATGGAATTATATGATATTCTCCATGAACTCGCTGAATTCTTTATTCCATATCATACAGTTTTCAAGTCCACCAGCTCTCTACAAGGCTTAGAGTAGTTTTTTATGGTTCTGCTAAGTCTTTGAATAATTATTCTCTTAATGATTTCCTTTATGTAGGTCCTGTTATTTAAGAAGATTTGTATTTTATTATTCTGAGATTTAGAAAACATCCTGTTCCTATGTATGCTGATATTGCTAAAATGTATGATCAGATAATAGTCGATTCTAGAGATAGATGTTTGTAAAAGGTGCTTGGAGAAATACTGCAGATCAAGAATTGAAATGTTATAAATTATCTGAGTGCTAAGCAAGCAGTGGAAGAGAGTGGATGTGTGAGGAGGAAGCTCCTGGAGTGGAAGAAAGAAGGGCTCAAGTAACCATGGGAATTGGTATTGAGGCGTATAGAGCAAGAATTGGAGCATTTAAGTTAAAATGGAAGGATTCTAAAACAAACAAAGGTGTAGAAGAAATGGTAAACATGTTTCTTCTCACACGTGTAATAGGTATACTATTGGTAATTGGTGGAGTTGAAATCAACCCTGGGTCAAATGGGGATCGAAACGTCATGGAACAAACGTTGGCATACATTAAAGATATGGATGAGAGATTAGGAATTAAACTCAATGGAATGGAATGGAATGGAAAGGAAAAGGAACTAGTAGATATCAAGGGAGAGATCAGAAATGAAATGCAAGATATAAGAAATGAGGTACAGAAAGTTAAAAGAAGAGTTGAGCTGCTGGAAGAGAGACACCACAGATTTAATTTGGTCATAGCAGGAGTGAAAGAAAGGAATGGAGTATGGCCTGTAGATGAGGTCAGAGAGATTATAGAAGGAAAGCTTGGTTTGAAGCTTCAGGGCTGGGAGATTAGAGAAGCATTTAGAGTGGGGAGATCAAGAGGAGCCAGAATGATAGTTGCAAGATTTACGTCAGTGCAGCTTGTTTATGAAGTATTGAAGAAATCAAAGTTACTAAAAGGAACAAATATCTTTATAAACAGAGATTTATTGGTGGGACAACGGGCCTTGAAGAAGGATTTAATACAACAAATGATGCTGGCAAGAATGGAAGGGAAATAATATTAGTATTATAAGATTATTATTTTGGTATCATTACTATTATTTTTATATTATTATTATTATTATTATTATTATTATTAATAATAATAATAATAATAATCATTTTTATGTTATAATTAAAGAGTGTAATATGGGTAGAATATGGCAAGATAACAGCTTGGGCTGATGTATAGCCATAATCTAAGGAAGATTGCTAGCACAAATAAATAAATAAATTACCTACTGTGACTTATGGCACTAGTCCTGCTAGTTTTCTCGCAATTAGATATCTGAAGCAGCTTGCTAATGAAAATGCAGAAACCTGTCCTGTTGCTGCATTTTGACTTTTATCTGGATGACTACCGGTAGGGGCAGCTAATGTTAAAGATGTAAGTTGCTACAAACACAGATTGTGAACTTGCTGGCATCTGCAAGATTACCTCTGAGAATATGGTCATCATGTCATTTTGATGTATTACATAATGTTGAACCTGATATGCTAGAAAAGTAAACTGGTTGTAAACCCATTGGTGGTCAAACTATGCAAATGTTGGGAAATAACTTTGCATCAAGTACTGATTGTTTTTGCTGCTGTGTTGTTATAAAGCCACTAATGAAGTTAACTAAATGTAACTTTTTGCCTGCAATTTCACCCATCTTTGATCCTATAGATCTACTGCCTCCTGTAAACATCAGTGCAACATACTCGTGCAAAAGTTATAGTGTTTGAATTTATCTTGGGAGAGACACTGCCCATCCAGAATGAATGGAGTGAAATATACGATAACATGCAGTACTTAAATAACATCTCTATTGATAGGAAAATTGTGCCTGTTGCCAACCCAAAGAGTTTTTAAGGTTTCTGTGAAGCCTCTGAACAAACTTGTGTGTAACTTCATAGGTGCTGCTTCTGAGTTGAAGTTTCTACAAGATCTTGCTGTCTAGATTTCTGTGTATGATTATGGCTTGATTGAAGGTTTTGACTGAAAGTTTATTCCACTTCAATCTCCCCATTTTGGTGTTCTTTTGATTTTTAAGAGAAGCTGTACTAATTTTGAAGAGTATTGTACCCTGCTGTCAGATAGAGGCTTGTTTGAATTCACAGCTATTATGTCCTATCATTGATGACCATGACTGCTCTGATCCTTTGACTCCAGGCCATTTCTTAATTGTCGTCAATTGCTGAATCACCTGAAGCTTCACTTCTGTTTGTAGTGTATGACAGAGTTTTCAGGTGGTGGCACACCCAACAGATCTGGAGCAGAATGTTTTCTGAGTACCTGATAGAATTGCAGTGATGCTCAAAGTGGACCAGTTTGTAACCCAGCCTGCAATTAGGTGATCTTGTGCTTATGGTGGAAACATGGCTGCATTACTGAGCTGTATGCTGAATGACTGCAATTATTGACACAAAGTATAACGCCATACGAATGAGAGAAGAATTCTTCAAAATATCTGTAGTCAGTTAACAAAGATTGTCAAATGCAAGAATAGTTCTAGCAACTAATTCTTCTGCTCTATTTATGAGTGTTTCATAAACAGTTGTTTTAATATGACCTCAAAAACAAAACAACTGGAGTTACATCTGTAATTAAATAAACAGATCACATAGAAGATTTATTTTGTGACATACAAGCTTATTATCAGTGATATTTCATACATTTACAATAAATACAACAAAACTCTGTTCTAAGTGGTTCTCCGTGGTGTAGTGGTTACCATGCTAACCTCTAGTTCCCAAGGTTGCGGGCTCAAACCCGGTGGAAGGGAAGTAAAGCCGGTGGTTCCGTGTCGCAGATTTATGGCTTGTGAAAGAACCCCAAGCCTGATAAAGAGACCTCTGAGCAAAATTTCCGGTCTTTTGCGCCCAATATAGAATGGGACGCTAAGGACCACAGCAGCTAAAGATGTTCATAAATAAAACAGTGTAATTTATTTATCTGTTTTACAAACAAATAAATTAACATGTGTTTAAAAATATAAGTTACATTGTTATAATTGCATTCAGTCATGCAATGATACAGTTAGTCCATTATCAAACATGAGATTTTATATATATATATATATTTACATAAATATGTATATATTATATGAATGCTAACTGAGTACTGAAAGGAGGACATGTTACAGTGAGCTTCTGCATCTAAGTGGAGTGTACAGGAGTGCATGCATTTAGGCATAAAAGTGGATGGAGGGAGGAAATGGGAAAAGCAAAAAGGATTGGCACTTGCAAAAGGGAAAGCAGCTATGTCAATCATAAAAAATATCTTTAAAATACCACAATTGGAAGTTAAATAGCTAGAAGAAATGTATAACACAATGGTCAAAGCCACATGCTTTGTGTAATGAAATTTGGGGAATGGAAAATTCCAGGAAAATTGTGGATATAGTATATAGATCATTTTGCAAAGAAATTCTCAGCTTACCAATTGCAACTGTAAAAGAAATTGCTTAGATAGAAATGAGAAGAGTTACAAGAAATGGTTAATTATGGAGAAAGTTTTAAAATATTGGTGCAGGATTTTAAACCTAAATGATGACAGTCTAGTTAAACAATCTTTAATATATCAAGAATCATGTCTTAACTAAGGGGTGGTGATATTTTAGAGAGTAACGGATTAGGGTACATATGGAGGAAAAGAGAAACAAATGTTAGAGCATTTTGAAAAGAGGCAAGAAGACGTGTTGATACAGAAATACAAAAATTGTTAAGTAATTTAACTGGAAAACATCATTGGAATTTTACGTTAGGATGAAAAGGGCATGGGAAAGGGAAAATTATATTGACAAAGCTAATAAGGAGGAAAGAGAAGGTATAGCATGGATGAGAACAGGTGTTTGGGAATTAAAAGATGAAAGAGAAGGCTTTACTCAAGGAGAATGTCCCTTATGTGGAGGGAAAAAAGACTTGGAACATATAGTGTTTGATTACAAGGAAACTGAAATTGGGGAAATAAATTCATTAAGTTTAAATTTAAAAGGGACAAAAGGACAATTGAACAAAATATTCATAAAGGAAAGTAGGAGTGTGGGACAATATTTATTTACAATTAAAAAAAAAGTGGAAGTGGACAGTAAAGAGAGAAGAACAACACATTACATATGTGATAATATAATAATTTTTGTATGTGGGGTGGATGTCTACAGAATAAAATGCCAGGTACAAATTTCAGTAGGCAATCCTATATATTGTAAATGCTTTAGCAGTAATATAACATTGAGATTTTCTTTATCTCTGATACTTCTAAAAATGTCTTGTTTATCAATATTCTCTATTCTTTGTCTGACCTCTTTGACTAATTTATCTGTTTGTATGCAATATTTCTGAAGTGTACTTTTATTCTTGTGCTTATGTTTTTCTTGGTTTTCCAGTGAATGTTTAGTTGCAGTCTAAAGAGTCTATTTTATATATGTCTGGTTTCTTTTCTGATGGAATTCTGTCTGTGTTCTGATTTCACTAAGTTGATATTTTTTTTTGTGGTGCTAGGACTATGTTAAACTCATTAAAGACCTTTTGGAATTTGTGAAATATCCAGGGATGGTATGTGAACTTCTTAAATTTAGGTTTATCCTTGTTGGGGATTAGTGTAGTTATTTCTTGAGCTCTGTCTGCTTCTTGAACTTTTTAATAATTTGGTGCGCATTTAATGTCGATTCATTTTCCATCATTTAAATAAAAACTTAGTGACTTTTTCCACTAAGCTTGCATTATTTGCAATTCAGGTGGTTGTAATGCAAGTATCCATCAATAGTTACCAACTTTGTATGTACAAAGCAAAATGAAATGATGTATAGATATGAAAAACAAGTATATAGAAGGCAATAATGGTTTAATTATGAGGCATGTGTAACGTTCTATGCATATTAAATATCTGGATATAGAGCAACTAAGAAAAAATGAATTTTATGTAAGTAATGAGTTTCCTTTTGACAGATGAGGTTTGAATTCACTTCAGATGGTGACAATGTATGAAGATTTTTGTATTCTGTGTACAGAACAAGAAAATTTATATTAAATTATAGGTGTAATGCAAATATATTACATAGATGGCACATAAAATAAAATAAAACATGTTAATTAAAAAGTCAAGCCCTTAATACGTAAAAGAATATATCCCTTGAAGGTGATGAACTTGAGAATACTTCAGAAATAATGAGAAATTTCATTTATAGGGTTGGAAGATGTGGATGTAACAGATATTCAATGATCAAAGTAGACTACATAACAAAAAATTCTACCATACAATAGCAAATATTCTCAAAAAATTAACAGAAAAAAAGAAGGAAAGGAGGCATTTTACAGAAAAGTCAAAATATATGTACATCATATTACACCATCACCCCAAGTCCTAGTATTTCAGTAAAAGTATGTAGAGCCGTCTTTGAGGAAATATAAATATAAGAGAATCTTGTTCCAGTCATGGGTACCTGAAGAGAGAGAAATTCTGCAAAAACTTTGGCTTTATGTGGTACTGATATACATTTTTTATTCCCTCCCTCCCTCATTTTTTACTGAAAGTAGGTACTTTTTTTTTCATTCCTCAGCCATAGAATATATGTTTTTAAAAATTTTTGATTTTATAAAAAATGGCTCTAACGATTTTGATTAAAATGCCATATATTAAAGATATTTACATTAAAATAAAATGTATATCTGAAATTTTTTTGGGAATAGCCTATGAAGTTCACTTTATTCGGATGGAAGTTTGTATAACTAATAAACGTTAAGGAATGGACGAAAGCGTACTACACAGAGAAGAATGTAGATCCCTTTAAAACACAAATTTATTCCAAATAACCCTTTTTTTAGCATCAGCCGGCCGAGCCGACAATATTGTTCGGTTCATAGCGTGAATATTTCGATAGAATGTATTTAAAATGCCCGCGATTAGTTCTGTTTTCAGCGCATAAACAAAACTTTACAGGGTCGCCATAATGTTCTTAAGTATGCGCAATCTAAGATTAAAATACTTTTCTGCAGGACCAATAAAGCACTCAGATGTATGCGTGGTGTAGATATTATTATTACATTTTCTAAACGCAGCATAGCTGATACACTTTTAATATGATATTATTTTACTTCAATTTTTTCTCCTGGTGTTTCATAACCTGATTTTCGCAGAAGCGTCAAAATGGAAACCGTGAGAAAGAATGTTTAAATAATAACAATTATTAATTTAACGCCACAGTAGTTGCACATTCTGTCTATAATGGACAACTGTTGTGAGTTTTAAAAGCGGTTAATAAAAAGCGGATCACCGATGAGACATGTCAGAAAAGGTATATATAAGCAGAAGATAGGTTAAGAATTTCAAAGGATGATTGTTCGTAAACATCATCGGTTTTTGTAGAATGTGTTTCCATGCTTAAATATTTGTGTAAAGGAAGAATATTAACTTGCTCTTTAAAAAATAAAAACACGTGCATTTTTCAGCATAGCAATGAACATAATTAAGGAGCGAAGTGATACAGTAATAATAGTTAATTGAGTTATGACCATACAGTTGTATCAAATATAACAACATAAGATTACAACAAAATTGCTAGCTCTATCCGTACCAAAAACTGTTATACAGTAATTCCACCTTTTTTTGTCTACTGTAGTACAATCCAACCTCAATGCAAACTAATACAGAATTTCAATAGGTACACTGTTGGAAAAAGCGGTAAATACAAAATTTATACCTTATTTTTTTTGAAGTAATTCGTCAGTGGTGCAGTACATTCCACTGCTACCCCCTCTCTCTCTTTCTCTCTCTCTCTCTCTCTCTCTCACACACACACACACACACACACACACACACAAAATTTATGCTTTCTGCACCCAAGGGAGGTAAGGAGTGATTTTGGGTAATAGTGGGGCTATTGTACCTGGCTGTCCTCGCTGTGAAGTGTAAATACTGGAGCATGCATACTGCAGGTGTGGCTGTGGTGGAGGGAATGCACTGCATGCAATGTAAGCATCACCAACGTAGGAGAAAGGGCATACGTGATAAAGTCGGGTCCCTGCGCTTACCTTCCATATCCACCAAATTCCACCTTCCCCTCCACGCAACATGGTTCCCCCACCACTGCCTTATACACGCAACATGGTTCCCCCACCACTGCCTTATACTGCCTTACTGAAACTGACAATAATAGCGTGCAATAATGCAGCGAGGGGGTGAGCTGTTTATCATTATTGGAAACGTATTCATAATTTTCATTGGATATAAAAATAGACGTGGAATGGAGTAGGCCCAGCAGTACATCAAAAGGCAGAATATGTTGAGATTGATGTTTTGGTGGTCTAAAAAAGAGCCACTTCGAATTGACTTCTTGCGCCCTTTGTGGCTGGGACACCGCCACACCAATCCATCCTGGGCATCCGCACGTCGAACCTCCGTCATTTCTCTGCCGCAGCCAACTATAGTCCATCGCGGCGGATCTCTGGCCAATATTCCATTAGCCCGAAGAAATGCCACTGCACCTTCTATGGTAGCAAATTGACTTGTAACTTCGAAAAAATTCATGTCGAACGAACAGGTCTAAATGTGCTAGCAGAATGAGGCATTCGCGCTAAAGTTTTCAAACGCAGAGGTGGAGAACTAAATTAGGGGAAAAGGTAATCACGTGATCATTATGGTGGGGGCTATCACGTGGTTAAGAGTAGTGGGGGCACTCTTACCGTTCGTGCGAGGAGAATGACGGGTAAGCGCACGGGCCCGACTTTATCACTATTACCGGAGAAAGTTAACTAGTTGAGTTTTGGACAGGTCATACTGTTGTAAGAGATGCTTTTAATTACGTAGTAATCTCGTAAGAAAGGAAATGGCAATCCTAAATGTGTCATTACATGTATGTTATAATTTGCGTTACCTTATTGTGTTTTTAAAATAAACAGTCAAACAGGCTTTCTGGATTTAGAAACCAGTAAGCTGACTGCTAAAGTAGAAGCTGTCTCAGCTTATATGTCTTCATATCTATTAAATTTAATGCTATCAATGACCAATTTCAGTTTAGTTTTTGGGGTTTTGTTCCCCAACTAATCGGCAAGATTTACTTAGCATGGATAAGATTTGATGTAAGAGTCCAGCCCAGAAACATTGATGAGGGCCCTAAGCCGCAAGGCGTAACTCAACATGAGGGCCCTAAGCCACAACAAGGGTTGTTTTTTAGAAGTAAAAGAGTGGAGCAGTTGCGGTCTACTTGTTTGAGATTAGGACATGTTTTGAGGGCTATTTTTTTTCATCACTGGTAGACAAGTAATTAAAATTACTGTCTCAAAAATGAAGTTTAAATGTGTCTGCCCCTTCACTTATACCAGCTTCAAAATCAATAATTTGTCATTCTTACATTCAGTTTGAATTTTCTGTATCATCGTTGTGGTCAGGGAAAGAGAGACAAAGTGAGAGAGAGAGAAGAAAAAGTGGGTATTTAACTATTGAAACTAAATGGTTTGAAAAATATATAGCAGTTTTATGACAAACTTCCTTATCTGTTGCCTTTGGTTAGTTTGCACTTCTGCCAATAGGGGCCACTTGAGCCTCTTTATAGTTCATGCAGGTCAGAGCTGAAGAGGTGCCAACACGAGTGAAAAACACAGCCAGATTGAAATTAGAAATGAGTATGAGGTGAGCTACAGCAAAACGACAGGTTCCTGTGCTTTCTAAATTTAGCTCGAGGTTAGAACGCCTAGGTTAGTGTATGTGTATGAATAGGATTCAAACAACTGGATCTTGCAGATTACACTTGTGTGGTTGGGTTGGCAGTTTCTTCTACGCATATTCAGTAGTGAAAAAATGGAGTCCTTTGTTGACATTCCGCAATGATTTTTCTATAAAACAGTCTTAAAATGTGAGGCAAAGGAGTTACAGGTTCTCCAAGTGCTTACATCTTTTCCAATACCTCTGTTTTAGAAATTTTTATTACTTATATTACAGATACAGCAGCTTTGCCAGTTTTGTTTATAAATGTTGTTATCTGAAAGCTTGAAGAATTAATTTTGTTTTTCAGCAACTCTTCAGGCTTGAACAGCCTCATGGGCCTGGAGACACTTTTATGTGTTGGCAGCATGGAAGTGGCAGCTTCTTCGCTACTGCAGGTGTTGATCAATCTGTGGCCATATACAACCGTCATGGGAAGAAGGTGGAGCACATCCGTCTGCAAGGGTAATTTCTGTGGTTTTAAGCACAAATTAAAACATTATATGAATGTGGAACTTGAAAAGGTTTTACATTTACTTAAATAAGCTTTATTTAATTTGCTGGCTTTTGATTGAAAGCTATACTAGTGTTGTTGGAGCACAAAAAAGCAAAGCTTACTCTGAGTGTTATATTTTAAAATTTCAACACAGATTCATTATTTAATGCTCTACTGTAGCATATTGTGTGGGAGCCAGAGGAATGTACCTCCAAAACTGGTATTTTTTACTTTTTACTTTCTCTACTACGTATAGTAAGTAGGGGAAGTATTGTATTCCACCCAAAAATTCGATACCGAGATTTCACCGGAAATATATGTTTTGAGGCCCCCTGAATCCAAAAAAAAAAGCATTTTTGGAAACATGTTTTTTTGTATGTGTGTGTGTGAACAGCATAACTTAAAAACGAACAGTCGGATAAACATCAAATTTGGTATTTAGGTTCAGTATCTTCCAGAGATGTGACACGAAGGTTTTCAAGAAAATCCCCCCACTCCAGATTACCCTTTACATGGAACATTTTTCGAAAATTGTAATTTTCTCAAAAATGGCTGTAATGATTTTGAATAAAATACCATAA
Organism: Deroplatys truncata; assembly: GCA_030765065.1. Lineage (NCBI taxonomy): Eukaryota > Metazoa > Arthropoda > Insecta > Mantodea > Mantidae > Deroplatys > Deroplatys truncata. Next base: position 45,900,024 of record CM060989.1, read on the forward strand.
GTTTAAGATATTTTTATGGTAAATGAATTGTATATCTCAAATTTTCTGGGAATGTCTCCAAAAGTATTCTTCATTGTGAATGACTTTTGCATAATTCATAAACCATAAGACACAGACAAAATTTTACTGCACCAAAACTGTAGATCATTTTAAAACACACAATTTATGTCATATACATTTTTTTTGTTGAGTGAACCATTTCCGAGATATTGCTTGTTATTCCCTTAAATTTTCCAATACTTATACTTTTTCTCAAATGGGAATTCATTATTCATCTTTTTTTTTGTCCTAGTAATGCAAAGAGAATGGAATACTCCACATAGCAACCAGCTCTTAAAATATTTGGCTCGCTTAAAGCTTAGCAATTCCCCTTGCATCTACAAGAAAATTAGCAGTAAGATTAATATCTCAATATCTTGATTAACATGAAGCACATGGAGAATAAGCGTTTGTAAAAATAGTTTGTACAAGAGTAGAAAAAGTCATGTGAGTGTAACACATAAGATTTTTTAATGTACGTTCTCACAGTAATGAGCTTTATGTTGTGCCAAAATGACATATCTGCATCTCTTCTTCTGGTAAGAATAAGGTGCTGCTTATCTCCAAATTACAAGTTTATTTAAGAGACAACAGATAGACACATTTGTTCCTCTGTCTCGAAGAAGTTTATCTCAATTTTGGGATCACCAAACGGCTCTATAATCCCACCGGTCTTAGAAGGGAACCTGATATAAACAAAAACAGCATGCAAAATACTGGTCTGCAAATTGTATTGTATTGCTATGCCCTGATTGGAGCATATACAGTATCTGAAGATAATGTGCTTCTGAAATAAAATTGAGTTTTATTTTTTGGATGCTCTTTAACTACTATGGTTCTTAGCATCCCATTCTATATTGAGTGTGAAAGACCAGAAATTAAACAGGCTTGAAGTTCTTTTATGTGCTGTAAATCTACAACACTGAACCACCAGCTTTACTTTCCTTCCAAAGGAAGCCAAGCTAAGGATTTTTATGCCCCAAAAAATCCATTGCCTTCCACCAGGTTTGAACTGCAATCTCAGGAACTAGAGGCTAGCAAGATACCCCTAGACCATGGAGGATGTGCGCTTTTGACTCGAACCACCTGACTGGCATAAATGAACATCAGTGGTGTTCATTTCTGAACGATCGCATTATCCTCCTTTCATTAACACTGTTACTTCGTTTGACAACAGATAATTATTTTACATTTATTGTGCTGTAACCTTTGACCAAAACATGCTTTGAAATAATTTGGTGTTGGTGTATTAGAATATTGAAGAACAACATACTTTAATTAACATGTTTCCTGCAGACCGAGTATGAGTTACAAACTATTTAAAATACTGAAGTAGTAATACAAAGAGTATGGAATGATAGAACTGGAATGATGATAAAATTTGAACAGTAACTTATTAATCAGAATATGAAAGTGGTCTGATCCTGTCCATTTTTCTGTTTCCTTTTCTTTGAAGGTGATAACAGTTTTCAAGTTTTGTGCTCTTCCATGGGAATGGAGTTGGCATTTTTTACAGAAACACCAATAAACTCAGACATGTCTTTAATGGCTAAATCTGGATACTTCTCACAAAACTTTATGAACACATTAAATATACTAGTTTTTTCATCACTTTTCAAAAGTTTCCGTTTGGGATGTCTCACATATACATCTTGATTACTCATAATACTTATTAACTTCAACTACCATTAACCACACTGTAGTAAACAATTTTAAAACAAGCGAGTGCCGTTAAATGCAACAAAATTTATTATCTCCATTATTTTTATTTCTATTAATTACATATACATGTTTTTAAATGCAATGTGAACTAAAATGTAATATTCTGACAATGCTTTTTAACAAAATAAGCTATTAAATAATATAAAACAAAATTCATCCCCATAGTCTGATATGGGACTACGTTGTTTTAATCCATGACCAATACACACAGCTTGCCACAGGCTTTTGTTTACATCAGGTTCCCTTCTAAGGCTGCCGGGATTATAGTAATCAAATATTGAGCATTTACAAATGTGAGAAAGTGAACAGTCAAGGAGTGAGAACTTCTATTGACATTCTCATACTTTTACAAAACTATAGCAACAATATTTATTTTAAATGGATTTGTTAGGTATACATGATTTTACTTCATACCCATGAATCTTAGTACTGATTTACAATATCTTAACTAAATTGGCACTAGTCCATTCCAAACCAGAGTGCCTTTCACTGAAAACAAACTCTTTGTATTATCCGCGCGAAAGTAGTTTGCAATCCCCGCCCATAATGGCTGCTTGTTCCCCTCCCACGTGCTTGTTGAACACTATTTAATCTATAAAAAGGCGCCCTGCGTGAGAATCATAGTTCAAAATGTAACCTGAGGTAACAATCGATTTTATAAGTATGCGGCAATGAACATTTTACTTACGTTGATCACAATCCTCCGGCAAAAGTGCAACACCCAAATCCGAATCCTCCGAAGATGGCTCAGCTGCCATATCAGAATCAGAACTACTCTCCAAAATAATGACAAGCTTATGCACAATTCCACAGCATTGTTGCACTTAAAACAAGTTCCCACATTTTATCCTCTTCTATGTTGTATTATGTCTATTTATATTGCCTGCTTGCTTTGGGTATACTTCTCACTGAAACGCCTGTAAAATCCGATATTAGTTTCGTAATATGCAATAATGCAAGTGTCGGGTATTTTTGTAATGTGAGTTGAATATATGAAGTATTGTTTGTTTTTAGCCACTTTTTAACTGTTTCCCACTTGTGTGTTTGAACAGTTTATTCGCACTACACGTACCTTCCTCTGCCATGTGATCCCAAATACCAAGTGACTAAATCACAAGGTTTGACCTGAGCTGAGCATATGTGTGTTAGTGTATTATGAATGACTGTTTGCTTATCTTATATCCTGTGTTACGCAAAGTGTTTATTCGGTACTCAGATAGCACCTCTGGGAATTCATTGCTGCATTTCTTGTATATGTAAGAGAGTGGCAGTCATGCATGTCGGTTGGTATTAACAAGCAAGATGCTCTCGGCGTTAGACAAAAATAATATTTTGTAATCTCTTAACAGCTAGTATATATCCATTACCTTTAACAATGAGTTCTTATGACAACTGCAATAAAATGTGCAGTTCTATACCTTTCCTGCTCTAATATTTCATATACAATACATGTATTAAGGAACTATTTACGTTGGCATAAGAGTATATTCTTGGGTTCGTGACAAGCCGAAGCATGAACTCTGGTTTGGAATGGACAGTAAACTGAAGTGATGCAATTTCTATAGAATGACTCATTCAAACATGCCAAAAAATTCTGTTATGTAAAATATGTTTGAAATGTTTCTCTGGAGCATTGGTTTACAGTTATCGATTTTGATCAGATACCTGTTTTAAATGTAGAAGTTATGTTTGTGAATTTCTATTGTAAGGGCTTTTTTTTTTTTTTAAATGAGGTGGATTATGCAGAATTTTATGAGGATACTGTATACAAAAGCAATTCAGATCAACTTTTCGAAACATTAGGAGGTATCTCATGAGGGCCACTGGTTCTTTTAGGCTTTAATTTATTAATAGCAAGATCGATCTCCATTACAGATGTTTGAGGTAAAAGCTTTATGTAATGCTTCAGGATGTGCTCTGGCTTTGGATGGGACATGGATGGAGATTTGCTTGCTATAATAACCTCCAACTCTCCCCATATTACTCTTTGGGATGCTAACACAGGCAAGAAATCTCAGGTGGACACAGGCTTGAGGGATCCCATGAGTTGTGTCAGATGGTCCAGAAATGAGCCACTACTTGCAGTTGGGACAGCAAAAGGAAATGTAGCAATTTACAATCATGTCACTGCAAAGTAAGTTTTTATTTTTAAAGTTTGTCATTACATAAGATATTAGTTTATGCAAATCATAAAATGCTGTACAAGACACTTTTAAACATTAAGGATAAAAATAACTTTTTACTTTATTATTATTAGATATATAATTAATTGTCAGGGAACAAAACTTGAGTCAATTGGGGAATTCAATGTCCCATCGGCATGTTGTCACAGTAGCTCAATGGTTAGAGCAACCGCACGGAGAGTGGGAGAACTGTGTTCAAATTCCAGCTGTGACATTGAATTGTTTGTTGACTATTAATAAAAATAACTTATTACTAAGAACCAAGCGTAGCACTAGTTGATTTGGAAAGAGTTGGTAGGAAAGAATTAGTGCTAAAATATATAGTGAAATATTGAAATGGAATCCAATCATTGGAGGAAGGATATATTATCAAAGAATGTTTAAGGACTCAAGAAATATGTAATTGGGAAAGAAGTTGGTTATGTCGTTTAAATGAAATTGTAAAAGAAATTGGATTGGGTGAGTTAATTAACCAGCAAGCAATAGGGGACAAAGATTATGGAATAAAGTAAAAGCTAGGGCAGGTGATATAGATAAACAAGAACTATTCAGTAGTTTAAGCGATAAAAGTACTCTGATTTCATACAGGAGCGTTAAGAAAGAATGAGGAAGAGAAAAATACATTGATGTTTGTAATAAAATGAAAGAGAGGGGACGGCATGGGCAAGAACAGGAACAATGTTATCAAACAGTAGGTAAATACGTAGGGAAAGTAAGACAGAAATAGTGGAGAAAAATCATCAAAGAAAGTGAGGATCAAAAAAATGACAATGTGTTGTGGATAATTTATAGAAGAGGGAATCTAATTGAGGTTAGACTTGGAGGTAAACGTACATATACACAAACAACTAGAGGGTTAATTGTATATGAGACCAATATTTAGCAACTCCAGGGGAACAGATTATACATATGTACAATATTTGTAATTGAAAGAGATGAAATAAATTACCTTACTTACTTACTAAGAACCAAGAAATGGTTTTGAGATGCAATACAAAACAAGATTGTAAGCGCATGCTTAGCATTAACTTCAGATACATTCATTTTATGCAGAAGTAATGTATAAAATTGGTAAAAATCTATTATGGATATTCTGGGAAAACATAATTTTGATGAGGCTCTCCCAGTTTGTTTATATTTCACGTTTCTCATGTCAACATCAACAGCTGCAGAGCATTCATTTTGTGGTCCACAGATAATCAATTGAAAGAGAAACCTATCTTTTAAAGGTCCTTTGAAAACTGTTAGAGTTGTCTATTTGGTAAAAACTATTCATACATAAAAATAAACACAATTTATTAAATTTTGATGTTCCTTGTGAAAATATTGCACATTTTATTCAGTCAGGAAATGCCATTTACAAACCATAGGAGGAAGTGTGGAGTCTAGGCTGATGATGGAGACACCAGTCTCCCGAACATGTTTCAATAAATTTTGGTATAGAAAGTGAAGCTAAAATAATAAAATTCAATTTGTGATTTGTATTTAAAAATTAATTCCTTTTTTTCTGCAGGAGAATACCAATCCTTGGAAAGCATACCAAACGTATTAACTGTGGAGCGTGGAGTTCAGAAAATTTGTTGGCATTGGGTTCAGAAGACAAGACAATATCCATTAGCAATAATGAAGGTGATACTTTGCGTATAATATCCTTGAGATCTGAACCCAGTGATGTGCAGTTTTCTGAAATGAAGCTGGATGAACGTTTGGGTGGAGAAAACACAGTGAGTAGATCTTTTGTAATTTACCCCATTCCCTGCAAGAAAGAATATGCATTGCATATTGTGTTAAGAAATGGATTTAGCTATCATTAATTTTAGGGAACGCTTCAGCTGTAATATTACATTATTATAATTTTCAAATTCTTTTTAAATACCTAAGTCATTTAACCACTGCATATGGCCAACAACTCAATAGTTGATGGAGCCTGTGGCGGTAAAAACAGTAAAGGAAATTTGCTCAAAGTAGTGGTAACAATGGCTTAATAGTAACAAGTGGCAAACTGTTTTCATTCACCCATTGTTAACACAGAAAGCTTAAAATAAAAATAAAGTATGAGCAGAATATCATCCGCAGAACAGCACCTGTTTCTTTTACAGAAGTAGTGGCACTTTATTGAAATTATGAGGAAGTAAGCCAATCTTTCATTAAAAAGTATCTGCATTCTCAGCCACCATGCAGGCAAGCTATCTGCAAATTAAATTGCAGATTGAAGATGACAGGTTCTGATTTACCATTGGAGTGGCCATCCAAAATCAGTAAATGAAGGAATTACAAGGCAACATTACTACAAGCCCTAAACAAGGATGATCCTGATCAAAGATGTGAATTTTGTGAGTGGTATGTGATCAGGAGTAAAGTGATCCTATCTTCTACAAAACAATGTTTTAGTCCAATGAAGATGTTTTACGTTAAATGGAAGAATTAACAAACATAATTATGTGTATTGGGCTTCCAAAAATCAGTTTGTGATTAAGGAAGAATTGAAGGTATCTGGAGTTATGTTTTGGGCAGGTATATGCAGGGAAGGAGTGAGAAGGAGTGATAGGTCCTTATTGTTTCAACGGGATTGCAAATAGGTACCTTCAAATATTAAAAAAATGAGGTAAGGATAGAATTAGACAAGCCCTGTGTTTGGCAACAATATGGTTGCCCACTGCACTATGGATGAAGCGTCTGTTCATTTTTAATGACCATTTTAAAGAGTGGATAGGAAGGTGGGGTAAAATCGATTGGCCACCGAGATCACCAGATCTGACACCATGTGACTTTTCAATATGAGGAATTTTGAAAGACAAAGCTTTCAGTACAAAGCCTATAGCTATAAACTTACAACATTTAATGGATTTGATTTAACAGGAATTTGAAAACACTTTTGGTAATAATGGGAAATTATGTAATGACACCTGTAAATCAGTATTCAAATGATATCATAAATGCTTAGATAACAATGAAGGCCACTTTGAACAATTTCTGTAGTTGTTTTTTGTAGGTTACAGAAAATAATAAAATTGCGTTTTCGGTCAACTGACTTATGCCGCACTCTCTGTATAGTTTTTCTATGGTAATTGGACGTTTGGAGTTTCATTATACTCATATTCATTGGATTGAGAGGTATGATGGAGCTGTAAAATGAATATGAGATTGGAATATTTAAATAGGAGAGTTACACAGGAAAATTGATTTTCATAATTATTAAAAACCTTAAAGAGCAGTCTAGTGTAAAATCATATAAAACTGTAAACCTGAATGAAGAAACACAAGCGCGACGTGCACCAGCCTAGAGTAAGCTCTACTTTCATAGTAAACTACTATTCAAGTCAACACTTGGCAACTTTCATATGAGAGTAAACTACTTGCGAAGTATTTTACTCCTTTCAGATACTCCCAGATTAAATTACCGCAGATGTAAATTTTGGGGAGCACCTTCATATTGTATGTTACTACGGAATTAAATAGAACACAAATATAGGTTAGAATTTACTCTTGCAACCTGGATGGAGTAACTAACCTGTCGACCATATCATGTTTGGATGAAGATATTTTTGACGTGTTCATGTATTACTTAAATTACAATGATGATCTCAATGAAGAAAACAGCGATTACTTAGGTTATGTTGATCTCAACAAAGAAAACGGGAATGCTATAGTGGTATGCGAGAACCACATGAAACTTATACAGAGAGAGAGGGGGGGGAAGAGTGCAACAAACGTTTTGGTATCAGGAAAGAATCTTTTACATGCCTTTCTAACCTGCTTGGAGAGCATTTACAACAAAACTCAGACAGGAATTCAGCTCTATAACCCAAACTGCAATTATTGTTATGCATCTGGTGTTTTGTACTGGTACATTTTAGATACTTAAGCCGGCATTACATTGAATTTAATGTAACGCAACATAACCTAAGAGTGTGGTGATGTCAAACTTTTCCTTCCCGTTACATCAAGTTTGATGTCACATGGTAATTAGAGTAATCGATGTGAAGCACTAGCTCGAAGTAATAAAAGAACTATCAATCAAGAATCATTCCCATTACGTTAAATGTATGTGAATTGGACCTTTAGTTTACCGGTATTTCTTAGCTTCATGTCATGCTAAGAAAAGCTCATTGCAATCTCAGCATTACAGGCAATCTTGTATATAAAGGTTCACCATGTTTCTGTTAGTTGTGTATTTCATCGCGTTAGAGCGCTTTTGAGGTTAAGAGCAAGGTATCTACACATATAAATATACATGAGAGTTCAAAAAATCAAAGGCAATTCTTCTTCACTTTTGCAGATTTCCTACATATTGTGGGTGGAACTGACTGTACGCATGTTACTATTTTGTGCCCATACGTGAATATGGTGAACTTTTCTGAAATCAGAAGGGGTATTTCTCCATCAACACACAAGTGATCTGCAATGAAAAATGAAGATTAGCAACATTGTTTCCAGAATTTTAAGGTGCTCTTCAGTACGTTTCCCGTCACTTGAAGCATTAAACTTGTCCATCACAACTTTCCAGCATTTCTCTTCCAGCATCTTTATAACACATTTTTTACACTCATATTGTTTAAAGAGGGGGCGAGAGATTATCATTGTAATCGAAGTAATACATGAACACGTCAAAATATCTTTCTCCAAATATGATACAGTATTGTAGTTCAATCGACAGATTAGTTACTCCATACTTTAGAAGAAGATTCGAGGACATCGAGATACAACTATTATTTAGCCAGATAACTGAGAAGAGATCTTTGATTTTTTATGTTAACATAAAAAAACACTGGGAAAGAGAGAAATATGTAGACAACACAAATAAAGAAGAAAGAGGAGGTATAGCATGGCTAAGGGCAGGAATATGGAGGCTAAAAGGGAAGCAAAACGGCTATGCACAAGGTGAATGTCCATTATGCGGGGAAAGTGAAGATATACAACATATTATATTTGAATGCAAAGAAACAGAGATTTGGAGAAAAGAGAGTTTATGGTATGGAATGAATAGGAATAAAGATATACATACAATTTTAGATAAAAACTGTAAAAATATGGGTAAATACTTAATGAAAGTAAAAAATAAATGGATATGGACGGTTAAAAGAGGAAAAATAGTGTAAATAAAAATAAATATAAGAACTACTAAATGTATCAACATGTAATTGTAATTCACAATGACTGCTCATCTTAGTGGCCAGGGCCAAATAGAGAAGGCAGTCTAAATATGTAATAACTTACTGCTCAAATAAATTATTATTATTATTATTATTATTATTATTATTATTATTATTATTATTATTATTATTATTATTATTATTATTATTATTATTACTCCATACTTGTGTTGGCATATTTTTCACTTTAGTTGTATTGTCGTAACCTCTACATTTTCATAACTCGCAGGGGGTAGAGCGTGGTACCAGGATCTAACATATCACAAACTACATGAGGTCCTACAGGGCGAGCTAATAGAAGTCCCTAAATACACCTGAAAGTTCCTAAAATATTCTTAAATCATAGTGTGGAAGGAAGGAAGTATCTGTCTACATCAAGAATTCACATAGTGTTAATTTGGATGGAAAGTTATATTAAAGAACAATAAAGATACAGAGTACCTTCTGCTGATGGGCGTCTCCTAGCCTAGTCCATGTCTGCACTCCTTGGTGGTTACAAGAAAAGAGAGAGCGTCAGACGCTACTACTGAAGAACCGGTTTTACCACCACGCTTATTACGTCATTACCGGTCTGTGTTGCCAGTTCTAACATATAGCCATACGCTGTTACTAACTGAATTACAATATTAACATCTCACATGCCACAGTATTTGTATTTGATGATCCTAAAACATTCTTTCCAACTTATATTAAGTTCCTATAACTCTTTACAATCTAAAGAATGCACTTATTTTTCTAAGGTTTATCTTTAATAATTTAGTGCAATTGTTCTGGATGTCAGTACTGCCACTTAGCAGTTATCTGATGAATATGCTGTTGTAATAGCAAATAATATACTTTTGTATGTAGGTGAGTGTTGTGGTAGGACGGAAGACACTCTTTCTGTACAACTTACATGATCCAGAGAATCCTGTGGAGTTAGCGTTCCAGCAGCGCTACGGCACTGTTGTCACATATAAGTGGTAAGATATTATAATATGAAAATATTAAAAGGCTTATGTACCTTGCTGTACCCTAAATTTCCATATCATGAAACAACAAAAATAGTAAATATTTTAAATATACTGTCTTCTTTAACATGACAAATTCTCAAGCATACTATTGAAAAGACATGATGGGTTACATTCATATGACTTTCTATATCCCCTCTTCTACAAATTATTCTTACTAAAGTTTATTCTTCTATTTATTTCTTTTTAATTGCATAAACATTTTGCAGAAACTCTTTTGTTGCACATTTCATTGTAGGTACAAGGAGAAAAAATAATTGAGTTTTATTTATGGACGCTCATTAACTGCTGTGGTCCTTAGCATTGTCCTCGGTTGTGTAGTGGTTACCATGCTAGCCTCTAATTCCCGAGGTCACGGGTTCAAACTCGATGGAGGGTGATGGATTTTTTCAGTCATAAAAATCTTTAGCCCGTGGTCCTGTGTTCTAAATTTAAGGCGCATAAAAGAATCTCAAGCCTGATAAAGAGGCCTCTGAGCAAAATTATGGGTCTTTCATGCCCAATATAGAATGGGACGCTAAGGACCACAGCAGTTAAAGAGCATTCATAAATGAAACTCAATTTAATTTAATTTGTGGTCCTTAGCGTCCCATTCCATATTGGGCATGAAAGACTGGTAATTTTGCTCAGAGGCCTCTTTATTAGACTTGAGGTTCTTTTACGTGCTGTAAATCTACGACATGGGACCACTGGCATTATTTCCCTTTCAAAGGAAGCAATGCGAAGGATTTTTATGCCCAAAAAAATTCACCGTCATCTGTTGGGTTTGAACCTGCAACCTTTAGAACTAGAGGCTGGCATGTTATCACTAGACCATGAAGGTTTTGTCGTCCTCCATGGACTAGTGGTACTGTGCTAGCGTCTAGTTCCCAAGGTTGCGGGTTCAAACCCGGCGGAGGGCGATGGAGTTTTTCAGGCGTAAAAATCCTTAGCATGGCTTCCTTTGGAAGGGAAGTAAAGCCGGTGGTCCCATGTCGTAGATTTACGGCAGTAAAAGAACCTCAAGCCTAATAAAGAGGCCTCTGAGCAAAATTACCAGTCTTTCATGCCCAATATGGAATGGGACGCTAAGAACCATAGTAGTTAAAGAGCGTCCATAAATAAAACTCAATTTAATTTAATTTAACCATGAAGGTTGACAAAGTATGCTTTAGGTTTTAAAGCGTTTCAGTATGGAAATGTAATTAAAGGTTTAGAGATGATCAGTAATACCTCGTGCTCAAAATACTTTCTTTTTTCAAAAAACTATATTCTTTATGGGGCATATTGCCAGCCTTCTGATGCCTTTCTGTCTACTTTAAACAGCTCATCAATTTCATAAATAGCAAAGAAGTATTCAAGTAATATAAGTGTATCTCAAAGCACTGCTTATAGGACAGTTTTTAAACCTGCCACTCCAGTAAAAGTTGTTTGTTCTTTTTAATTCCTGAAATCATGCTTTGGTTTGTGCAGCAAAAGACATGCATAATGTGGAGCCATTATTTGGTTTAAAGTATTAACTTTGAATGCATTCTGAATAATAAAGATGTTTGTAATGTGTTATGACAAACTTGTATTTTTTTTAGGTTCGGTGATGGTTATATTCTGCTTGGGTTCAGTGGTGGATACTTCATAGCAATATCAACGCATATCAAGGAAGTAGGACAAGAGTTATTCCAAAACAAGAACCATCGCAACACACTGAATGACATTGCCATCTGCACGTGCTTAGGAAAAGTTGCATCATGTGGTGATAATCAGTATGTTAATATTTTATTGTAATTCACAGTTCTTATAATTCCTATGAGCATGCTGTTTTATACACTTATTTACATATTTTACTTTCTTTCAGGCTAATTTCTAGAATGCATTAATCCAATTTGCATATATTCTTATTAATTGACTTTCATCGCAATCAGTAACAGTTGGGAGACTGCTTATTGCAGTGACTGTTTACTGTTTGTTTCACTTATCCTCCCCCCTCCCCCCATTTATGTGAGGTTATAATGTAATAACCTCAACCAACCTTTTATGGGATGGCCGGTATAAGTTTATAACACCCGAATCAATTACGTAATATACTGCATTCAGTGTCGACCCCAAGGGAAGCAATATTGAAATTTTTTATTTTAATTTTTACTTTATCTGCTACGTATAGCAAGTAGGGGAAGTATTGTATTCCACCCAAAAAATTAATATAAAAATTCCACCCAAAATACATGTTTTGAGGTCCACTGAATTAAAAAGAATAAGCATTTTTAGAAAAAGGTCCGTTTGTGTGTCTGTGAACAGCATAACTCAAAAATGAAAAGTCCAATCAACACCAAACTTGATATTTAAGTTTACTAACCTTCCAAAGGCGTGACATGAAGATTTTCAACAAAATCCCCCCCCGCTCCAATTTCCTCTTTACATGGAACATTTTTAAGAAATTTTGAGTTTTTAAAAAATGGCTGTAATGATTTTAGATATTTGCATGCAAAATGAAATGCATATCTTGAATTTTCGGGGAATACCCTATGAAGTGCTCTTCATTTGGAAGGAGTTTTGTATAATCTTGTATAACTGGTTAATGGTAAGCAATAGACGAAAATGTACTACACAAAATATGTGAATCTCTTTAAAACACAGTTTATTTAAAATAAGTTTTTTTGGGGGGGGGAGGCATAAGCCGTTTCTGAGATATCTCTTATTAAAGGCCTGATTTGCTCATATCTTGGTCATTCTCTTAAAGTCCCTTCAATATTCAGTTGTTTGTCGTGACTGCATGGAAACAGTATGGAATTTTAAGGCCAGCATATAGCGTCCAGCTAGTAAACATTTGACTATCGCTATTCCCTTTGTATCTATAATGAAATGTGTAAAATAACTATTTCTGCAAAGGTTTATTTGGATTAAAATGTAGTAGATAGAAAAATAAGCTTTGAGTAAGAATAATTGTATACCCCTAATAAACGATAGATGGTAGAGAAAGTTAGGAGAATGTATCACATCCGATTTTTCATTTAGTGTTAATCATGCTGATGTCTATAAATTAAATCAGACTTCCAAAGTATTCAGCAGTAAAAACAATAGTGGTCTTCTCAACATTTTTCTGCAGCTATTATTATTATTATTATTATTATTATTATTATTATTATTATTATTATTATTATTATTATTATTATTATTATTAATCTATTAATTTTTTTAATTGTTTCATTTTTACAGCCTGTTTTAACTCCTATGATCATAATGTGGGCTTTGACTTGATAAATAACTCGACTGTAGCTTCTTTAAGGTTGGTTTTTTTTAACATTTTCACTCCCACATATATATTCCCAGACTCTGCTGAGGGTAGCTAACGATTCTAATTACAGAAAAATTTCCCCATCACAGCCAGGAATTGAACCTGGGACCACTGGGTTGAAAAGCCAGAATGTTTACCTCTCCACCACAGAGTAAAGCTGCAACCATTATTGTTTTGAATTTATATGCATAATAATGAGTATAGGGACTGAAAAGTTTTAACTGAGCATATTTAGATTAAAAGCGCATATACAATAGAACTTCTGTTATCTGAAACATTTCTAACTGAAATGACCGAAAAAATTAATAGTTTTGGTTAAAACAAATTGAAAAAGTATCATTTGTGAACTTATGTTAGGAATGGCAAAGGGGATACACAATGGAATGCATTGACTCTGGCCCTGACTATTTCATCCTTCTCTATTGACAACTGTTATGGCTCTTTCGCTTGTTAGCTGTCAGTCATTTATGATCACACGGACTGTCATTACTGCAGCTTAAGTTTTCTTGGTGGAGAATGTAGTATTGTGGAAGTTACAGACAGTCATTCTACCACATTTTCATGTAAGGGATTTTTCAGTTGCCGTCAAGTATCTAAACTAATGAGAAGGAAGTGAATCTACTTTTCTCTTTCTAAAAATCCTTGCCAGATAGCATTATGGTTGGTCGAAAGATTTGAAGAATCAAAGTCTTCTTATGTTCCACTACAGTGACATGACATAGCGACTAGAAAACAAAGTAAAAAGAAAATGGAAGATTTTTTTCAAACAAAATTAGTACTGTGTATGTAGTTAAAAATATTGTATGCATATGGAACATTTTTTTTTGTTTGGTAAATACAGTAGCTTGTGTTTATTAAATACTTTAACATTGTATTTATATGTATTGTATTAATTTACTTTCACCTAAAACTTAAAAAAATGTTTAACTCCTAAAAATGATATTTTTATTTTTATCCAAAATTACAGTTATCTGAAATCACCTTCCTCCCTTGTTCTGGTTAACAGAGGCTCTAATTTATGCTGGAGAGAGACTGACTCAAGTTAGAATTTTACATATTCTGGCTCAGGCTGCAATGCTTGTGGTCCGCATTTGGAAGATTCTAGGATCGATCCCCAGTGACCATGCACTCTGACCCATGTTTTTTTTTCCCTGGGGTTTTCCCGGGTCATCAGGCAAATACTGGAGTGGTTTATTTCAGCACCTGAATTTCCTGTCCCTCCATTTCGTTCCATCCTTCATCCTGTTGGTCTCTTTCAGGATCAGAAGTTACTTAAACAAGGGTCTACCAGGGCAAGAGCCAAAGTCCAAACCCCCCTCCTTGCCAAGGATGGTGCCAGCCGAGTGGCTCTCTATTCCTTGGTATTTCCCATGAGGCGGCCAATACCTAGAGTCTAAAAAGCCCCCCCTTCTCACGACTCTTGGGAACCAGTGCCCACCGAGTCCAACCCATTCCAAACAACATCCCTTCTGGTGGGGCTTGGACGTTTGGCCCGGCGTACTTCTAGTAACGTCAGAAGTACCTCGAGTGCTCAGGGTCCGCAGCTGAAGGGGTCGGAACCCCCGCCCCCTAGTGTCGGCAATGGTGTTTTAGTGCAGCATGGCAGGGGAAAAGGATGCTCTTTGTAACTCTCTCTGTCCCTGAGCTTTCAGCTGGCTGCCGGGGTATTCAAACCCCCTTGACGGTCATTGTACTTCTGTATGCGGGATGGGGTCCCTGGTCTGCCTGTTTGTCTGCCAGGATGTCTATGTCTGGAAACTTAGGGACCCTGTCATTGTTGTACCATCACTCCTGGATCCAGTCTGGTGTCTCCTCTCTCCTGGGGATGCCCCTTCATGGAGCATAGGTACAATATCCACTCTGGATCGGTTCCGAGTCCCCTCCGTAATAGTGGATAAGATAAAAATAAGATCATTGTTTTCTCATATCTTATTAATATTTTCTCAAATTGAAGAACCTTTTGTACTAATTTGACCATAATATTCTAGGGTGAAGATACATGATATGGCAAACCTTCAAGAGACTTCCAGTGTCTTAACCATAGATGAAGATGAAGTGGAAAGGCTGTCCTGGAGTGAGGATGGACAACTCTTGGGGGTGATCACAAGAAGTGGTTCAATTTATGTTTATCTGTCACGGCTGCCCATTATCTCATCTGTGTTTAACACTCAACTAGCAGTTCTGACTAGTTTGTCTGAACTAACAATTTATACATGTATACAGGATGCAAAGGTTAGTTATTGTAGTTGCGTATCATGTAAACTTGTAAATTTTTTAACGATTTTGTGAAAGAAAAAGAAAAAAATAAGATAAATATTTGTCCTTTTAAGTATTCAGTATCAGAGTTTCTTGAAAAATTGGAACTTACATACAGTGAAGCATTCAAATATATTGAAGAAAGAGTGAGCTGACTTAAGATACTCTTTGCACCATTACTGCATATTACATGCAGGACATGTTTCATGAGGCTTTCCCCACATCTTCCGCTGCTATGCGTCGACTGACTTCGGAGTAGGATTCCGGTTCTCTGGTGCCATCTGTTGACCGACTGATGAACCAACAGTGAAAAACTGAAAATCCTTGATGCAGATCACAATCCAAATATAAAACATGTCAATATAGCGTGGAAGTTAAGCATTCCTCCATCAACCTTAAACACAGTTGTTAGCAAACCTGAATTGATTGAAACTGCTTTTAAAGAAGGGAAAAATGCTAAAACAAAACTTTCCTCTTGGAAAATAGGATCAGAAGAGGATCGTAATGAAATTTGTTGCATGGAAACACTTACTGTATTCAAATCGTATTGAATATGCCAAAGATACATTCGCCTATTGTACTCGTAACATGATGCACGCTCATAATTTTTTTTTTCTTTTTTAGCGGAAATTGTTATCACATGTGTAATAAAACGCACAGCAAAGCCACTCTTGTCGCTTCCATAATTCGGAATTTATTTTCTCAAAAACATTCATAACCTCAAAAATCCAAGTTGACCAACATAAAACCTTGAATTATTTATTCTAAGGCTTTGTGTATCCAAATCCATTTGAACACATATTGAATTCAACATGGATTGTATTCAAAATCGATTTCAATTACCAATGGAGACGTAGTAATTATTAGATTTTATTACATAACTATGTTCTTAAATTGCATATTTTGCATTTTCGTTAACACGTTTTCCCACCTATGACGTCCAAATCTTTAGGTCCCTGCAAAAACGTGCTAACGAGATTCTACTGTATACATCAAAAAGTTCCAAGAGCAACTGATGAACTTTGAAATACCACCGGGAAGAGATCTCATCACTAAGTTCATCAGTCGGTCAACAGATGGCACCAGAGAACCGGAATCCTACTCCGAAGTCAGTCACATATAGCAGCGGAAGATGTGGGGAAAGCCTCACGAAACATGTCGTGCATGTAATATGTAGTAAGTGGAGTAAAGAGTATATTAAGTCGGCTCACTCTTTCTTCAATATATAAGTATTGAGTATGTTATGATTTGTTAAAAATATACAAGAGATGATAAGCAGCACGCTGTTATAAATTCATGTGCATTGTAATGACAGATCTTTGCTGCAGAAGTTTTGAATAAAATTAAAGAGGATGATGTTTCCTAGATAAAGTATGCTTCTCTGATGAAGCAACTTTCTACTTATGTGTGGAAAGTTAACAGACATAATTGTTGTATCTGGGGTAGTGAAAATCCTTGAGGTTGAAAGAAACTCACCAAAATTAATGTCTCTTATTTACATTTGTCCTTGGGATAGACTTATTTAAGTAACAGATTCTTGTAGGCTTGTTGGCGTAGCCTTTTGTGCACTACATCATGAACTATGGACCATGGAAAGTCAAGCTCTACATGGCACTTCAAATTAACTTCTTCGGACTTCTTACGAATGCTATACAAACCCTTTCCGCGTTTTCGGCATACACATTCTGTTTGCTATGCTTCTCACCAGTTTCTCATAACTGTCTGTCCCATTTGACTATGCTCACATAGGTGGGAACATCTTCATGATGCCTAAGGTTAAATGGACACTGAAAATTTTGTCGTGTACTCTTTACAGATTTTTTTTCAGCTAGTCCAAGAATTCAGAAAACTTTCTGTTGTGGTGTCCTTATCACTATCTCTGCACATTCTAATCATGTGATCATTGTCATTTTTGCAAACAAGTTCATAAATTGGAAGATCTGCTATAATCCTTTCAGCCTGAGAATGGTTTCTAACAGAAACAATGCACGTAGTATCCTTCTGCGCTTTGAAGTTTCTTGAATTCATGGAAAAATTCTTCTCTTTCCCCTCAACAGCTGCTAAGCTGTTTACTTTCAGGATTTCAAGAAACTGTCATTGTTATCTCGCAATGTTACCTTAACCATGCTATATTTCATTGTACCAGCACTGAGAATTAGAGAAATATATACCCCTATACTTGTTAAACTATACCTCCGCTGTTGAAATGTTGCACTTGACAGCTAGCAATTAAGTTGGTACACTCATAAAAACACAGACGAAAAGCTTTAACCATTAGACTTCTTAAACCAATCACAAGGCAGCACTTCGGGTGGTCTATGACAAAGCGGAAGTGGAACTGGAAGCGGATCTTTTACCGGATGTAGCTATTTCTAACCACGTGCTTCAGTTTGTGAATCTCTAGCACGTGTGTTGAGTTGTTCTTTGCAAACTAATATTGTTCATTGTTATTTATATTTGTGGTTATTGTTGGTGTTCATTTATGCATATTGTCGTATGCCTCTCTTTAAATTATTTTACAAATACAGATGGGAGCTACTCGCTTGCAAGAGGCACCGGTAAATCAAACAAGAACTTCAAATGCGAGGCTACGACGGGGAAATGCAGCTAAGTTATATTCCAAAATAATTGCTGTATCAACATAATACCTGGCTTAAGGGAGAGGAAGGATTCTATTCTACCATAATTAAAACTTTCAAACGTGGATGGCACACAGTTTAATGGATGAAGTTAGATACTTACATTCCTTTGCCCATTGTCTGCCGACGAGGACATCGTGCTTTAGCAGTTTCCCGTCTGTCTCACACGAAGCTTACTTGCTGACTGTTACAAAAACCCACGCCAAACTCGGGCGTCAGTAACGCTATCCCCTCCCTTGACACTTGGTTCCCCTGACTCACCCCTACTCACAGACAAACTGCCGTCTCTAACTTCGGTGCCCAGAGAGAGTCTTGTCATATTATCTGTGCACATGCCACAATATATATATTATCTATTTTATATATATTTCATTCATATTATTTATACAAGAGTTGAAGTGCGACAATGTCTCAAAAACGAAGCCGATCACTGATTAATGATTCACAAAGTGAAAATCCTTTGCATCGAGATGTGCCACTTAATAGTCAGGCATTGGAACTGTTAAGAAGGACCCAGGAATTCTTTGAACAGGAGAAGGAGTATGTGGAGGTTCATGGGCATCCCTCTATTCCTGCTGATAAAGCCATACAATGAACTGCAGCAGCTCTTGGACTACTCACGAGAACCGTTATTTACAAGGGAGTGAAACTCCAAGAGAAAGAGGACAAAATTCCTGAACCATCTGGAACGCAGCGTAAGTGAAATTAACTTTGTTATCGCAGGTTATAATTTGTTTTATTTCCCCTCATTGTAGCAGGCACGTTTGCATTATTCTGTTTCTATATTGTCAAAAGTGCGTAATTTATTCTACATTCATTGCAATGTTTATGCCGAGTTATTTTCAATTAAGAATATTAATACAAAATAGTTATTATTCATTGATGTTCGCTATTTATGTACACTTTTTGTATGCGGCTTAGACATGATAGAAAGGAGAACAATCAGCTGCTAATAAAATTCTACTTCACTGAATTTTCCATTAAGTGTTATGTTAAAATCAGCTGTTGTTGTTTACTAGTCACTCTGGCAACGTCGCAACCACAATATAGCCAACGTTATGCAAAGCCACTCAAACTGTCAAGTGCAAAGATTCAATGGCGGGGGTATAAATGTACTAATTCAAGAATGGGTGATAAAAAGTTATGAAATGTTTTTAATTAGTAAAAACTTGTGTGTTAATCTGAGTCCTTCGGTAGTAGTGCGGTATCCAGCTTGGAATCAGAGGTGATGATATCACTTGTCATTTTCAAGGTTTATAATCAGCCTTTCTACAAAGCATTCATAGACACACCAATTGCTTCCAATGTTAATGTAATGACATCCTTAACAGCAAGGGTATCATATCGCACAAACAAAAGTTTGAACACACTCAAAGTTATAATTTTTTAACCACTTTTAATGGCTTTGCAGGTTCTGTGTTTAATTATGCTGCTATATCTGCTGCTATTTGTTACATTTAAATGAAGTGATTATTAAAGTACTATCATTATTCATTGTCTTTATTATTTGAAGTACAAAAACAGCAATAATACATGCAATGGAGCAACAAACTATTTTCATTCTCTTAAAAGGTATGCTGTGGTGGTTGTCACGTGTATTTGTTTACATCAGGACCCTTTCATGGGCTGGATTTAGTATAATCATATATGAAAGAATTTCTTATTGGAGTATGATACAGCTAAGGTTATAAATTTGTAATGTTAAATCAATAAGCTGGATGCCTTATATATATTTTGCAAGGAATTGTATTACTTTTATATATTTATTAGCAGATGGTGATTCATTGAATTCTTCAGCTGCATAGAATTGATTCAAAAGCAGGAACTCATTTAATTCAATTTTACATTTTTACTTTCTCTACTATGTATTTATTTATTTATTTATTTATTTATTTATTAATCCTTTAACATCAATTCAGTACATAGTACATTGATACAGGATATGTCAATAGTTAAATTTATATATTTACATTACAATAAAGTTATATATAATTTGAGTTCAACTATGATATACAATAGATATATTTATAAATTAAATGACATACTACTAGATAACTTAACGGATTAGTACAATGTCTTATGCAAACAAGGATTTATTAAACTGTAAATATTCCTTTACGGTGTAGAAGCAGTGTTCCTGCAAGAAAGCCTTTGTTCTAGTTTTAAACACATTATAATTATTTATATCTTTAATGGCATTAGGTAGGGAATTATAATTCTTTATACTGGAGTGCAGTACTGCATTCTTACATATTGTAGTTCTGACAGAGGTTAAGTGTATATCCTTATTATGTCTAGTGTAATGACTATGGACATTGTCATTATTTTGAATATTAAATTTATTTCTTTTTACAAGTAAGACTGTTTCCAATATATAAGAACATGCCAAAGTAAGTATGCCAAGTTTTCTGAATAGTGGTTTACATGAGCATAACCTTTTTTTACCACATATAATTCGTATGGCTTGTTTTTGTTTGATAAATACATCCTTAGTTTCTGGTGAGTTTCCCCAAAATATGATACCATATTTAATTATTGAATGTATATGTGCATAATAAGTTGTTAACAGCACATGGAGACTGACATTTTGACTTAAAATTCTTAAGGCATATACATTCCTGCTTAATTTGGTTATTAAATGTTTTATTGTATGAGAGAATGTATAGTAAGTAGGGGAAATATTGCATTCCATCCAAAAATTTGATACCGAGATTTCACCGGAAATATATATTTTGAGACCCCCTGAATCCAAAAAAAGCATGTCCATGTGTGTGTCTGTGTGTCTGTCTGTGTGTGTGTGTGCGTGCGTGTGTGTCTGTGAACAGCATAACTCAGAAAGGAACAGTCGGATTAACGCCAAACTTGGTATTTAGGTTCAGTATCTTCCAGAGATTCGATACAGAGGTTTTCAAGAAAATCCCCCACCCCTGACTACCCTTTACATGGAACATTTTTCGAAAATTTTAATTTTCTCAAAAATGGCTCTTAACGATTTTGATTAAAATATCATATGTTTAAGATATTTTCATGACAAATGAAATGTATATCTCGAATTTTCTGGGAATGTCTCCAAAAGTGTTCTTCATTGTGAACGACTTTTGCATAACTGGTAAACCATAAGAGATAGTACAAAATTTTACTACACAAAAAATGTAGATTTACGTTAAAATACACCATTTATGTCATATACATTTTTTTTGTTGAGTGAAGCATTTTCGAGATATTGCTTGTTATTCCCTTAAATTTTCTAATACTTATACTTTTTCTCAAATTCGTTATTCATTTTTTTTGTCCTGGTAATGCAAAGAGAATGGAATACTCCACATAGCAACCACCTCTTAAAAATATTTGACTATCGCTTAAAGCCTAGCAATTCCCCTTGCATCTAAAAGAAAATTAGCAATAAGATTAACATCTCGATATCTCAATTAACATGAAGCATATGGAGAATAAGCGTTTGTAAAAATAGTTTGTACAAGAGTAGAGAAAGTCATGTGAGTGTAACACATCAGATTTTTTGTATTATGATCACTGGTAATAGTTGACAGCTTTAAAAGCAGCCTAGCTTGGATCCAAAACAGGATATATGATACACAAGCACTTATCAATTACACCACAGGGTTAATGATTGCAGAATATATAGGTCATGTTACTTCTCTATTATTTATCTATAGCAAGTGGGGGAAATATTGTATTCCACCCAAAAATTTGATACTGAGATTTCACCGGAAATACACGTTTTGAGACTCCATGAATCAAAAAAAAAGAATTTTTAGAAAAATTGGCATGTCTGTCTTTGTGAGCACTATAACTCAAAAACAAAAAGTCTGTTAAATACAGAAAGTTTAGTATCTTCCAAAGATATTATATGAAAATTTTCTAGAAAATTCCACAACCACACTACGCTTTACATGGACAATTTTTACAAAATTTGGTTTTCTCAAAAATGACTCTTAGCAATTTTGATTAAAATACTGTATGTTTAAGATATTTTCATGACAAATGAAATATACCTTCATTCATTTGGGAATAGCTTCTGAAATTCTCTTCATTCGGAATGACTTTTGCATAATTGGTAAACTGTAAGAATCAGTCAAAATCTAGTACACAAAAAATTTAGATTTTGTAAAACACACAATAAATTATTTATGCCTTTTTTTTTTAAATATATATAACCATTTGTGAGATATTCCTTGTTATTGGTTTGAATTCTCAAATGCTTGTACTTTTCTCAAATGAAAAGTCATTTGTTTTTTTTCTTGTGGTCATGCAAAGAGCATGGAATTTCAAAGCTATCACATAGCGACACAGTCATTAAAAATCTGACTCACTTTACTTACTGTATTATATAACAAAATGCATAAATGTGAATTGAAAATTTATCTGGATTAACAAGAGGTAGCTGGAATAGTAATCTTTTGTAAGAATATTTTGTAGAAGAGTGAATAGAGAAAGTCATTTAAATGCAACCATCAGATTTTTTTTTAATCTGTAACGTAAAAGACATTTTAATGAACCAAAAGATTATACGCTACTCTTGCATGGCTAATTGATGTTAAAGGCATGTTTACAAGGACCAGTAGTATTTATTGAATCTATGAGGTTGCACTTGCTACTCAGCCTAAAAATTTGGTACTTAATTATATGTTATGATTTAATTGCAGAATAAGCTTCCTGTACCAGCAACTACAATAGATCTTCCTGTAGAACCAAGTTTTGTTGCTCTCGGGCCATACCACTGTGCAGCAGGAATGAACAACCGTGTATGGTTTTATGATCTTTCTAGAAGAGATGCGGAGGAAAATCAGCCATTATTGTTGAAAGACAGAGAGTATTTAGGCACAGTGACAAGCTTACATTTGAATGCTGAGTATGCTTCTGCACTGTATGAAGGAAAAATACAGCTTCACACAGTAAGTATTTGTCATTTGATACCAGAGGTACAGTGTCATTAAGTATTGAAAGTTATAATAAAGAGCTTTTATGTTTATAACCTCATTAAATTGTATGTAGCTTTTTGCTTGCAAAATAATTCATGCTTAAATAACTTGAAAAGGAACTTAATACCAACAATGTAAAAAATAAGAGTTGAATCAACTGACCACTTGCAAGGTTTTATTTACCATACATTACAGCAGGAGCATGCTTTTGTGGATTGTTATCTATAAGGGCAGTCCCAGAGGTACCTGACCTGACGTATATATAGCGGTTTTTGTTTAAAAAAAAATGACAATGGTAGAAAGTATCATTCTTATAAAGCTTAAGTTTGAAGTTTGACGTTGCTAGGTTGTTTAGTAATTGTTTGGCAGCCATTAATAGTGAACTCTCTCAGCGAATTTGTAAACATGGATAAAACTGCCCATCATTATGTGTTACAATACTTTCATTTGAAAGGTCTTAGTCCAACTAATATTAAAGCTGAGCTAGATTCTACTCTGGGGGAGTCTGCTCCTTTGTTTACAACAGTAAAATATTGGGTGGCAGAGGTCGTACAAGCTGCCAAGACGAACATTGCAGTGGTCGACCAAATGAGGTGACCACGACAGAAATTGTGAGGAAAATCCACAAAATGGTATTGGATGACTGTCAACTAAAAGTGCTCGAGCTAGCAGACATTGTAGGCATTTCAAAAAGTGCTATACCTCGCATACTGACTGAAAATTTAGACATGAGAAAGCTGTGCGCAAGATGGGTGCTGCATTTACTGACAATGGAACAAAAGTAGCATCGTGAGGATGTTTCAGTTGAGCGTCTGGTGATGTTTTGCTGGAATAAAGCCAAGTTTTTGCGTCGATTCATAACCATGGATGAAACATAGGTCCATCACTTCACACCTGAGACGAAGGAACAGTCAAAACAGTGATTGAAAGGGGAGAATCAACTCCAAAGAAAGCGAAGACAGTTCCATATGCAGGCAAGGTCATGGTGTCATTTTTGGGGATGCACGTGGGATAATTTTCATTGATTATCTTTAAAAAGGATAAGCAATCAATGGCGAGTACTATGCAAACTCATAGTAGCAGTTGAATGATGAAATCAAGCAAAACCGGCAGCATTTAGCGAAAAAGAAAGTTCTGTTTCATCAAGATAATGGACCAGCTCACGCATCCATTATCGCCATGGCCAAAAATCAATGAGTTAAAATTCAAATTGCTTCCTCATGCACCCTATTTGCCAGACTTACCCCCCTCTGATTATTTTCTGTTTCTAAAGTTGAAGAACTGGCATAGTGGTAAAAGATTTGCCAACAATGAAGAGGTGGAGTTTGCAGTTGATGGCTATTCGGCAGAATTCGATGGTTCTCACTATAAAAAGAGTGTCAAAGCTATTGAACATCACAGGGAAAAGTTTATCGAGCTGAAAGGAGACTATGTAGAGAAATAAAGATGTTTTTTCCCAACATTTTTGTGCTTTCTTTGTTAGGTTGGGTACTTCTGGGACAGCCCTCGTATATCATCAGCTGCTGGTTTGAGCATCTGGGTCCCTCATGGCTTGATGAAGTTCTTCTGGCAGTGGAGACTTGAACAAATTCACACATCTGTAAGAATATTAAAGTTCATAACTTGATCTTCATGCTTCTTGATGAAAATGTTCTCCCATTCGTCCAACTCTGTGGCATTGTTTGTATTTTTTAACAATTTGTTATAATTTTTCACGTTGTGAATATGTGTTCCAAAAAGCAAATGGACAAATCTACAATAGCTGACAATTTTTGGCACACACATTACAATATAAACCAATCACATAAAGATGTTAGAAAACAAAAAATGCCAAGGAGTTGGATGTGTGGGCGAACATTTAATCAAGAGGGATAAAGATCAAGTTATGAACTTTGATATTCTTATGCAATAGATATCTGCTACCAGGAGAACTTTGTGGAGCCATGAAGAGCCCAGTTGTTGAAACCAATTGACAGTAGCTGATGATAAGGTAACAACCTATGAAAGTATGCTTCTGCAATATATGTATATGGTAAGCAAACCTTATGAGTGTTTAGTTGACTCTAACTCGATGTTTTACATTACTGCTTTAAAATTGATAATGCTGGACAGTAAAAACCTTATAAATCCATCCGTCTACATTTTATGGGATAAACGAATATTGGTTTTAAAAATATATATGTATACTATAGCATTCAAAAAGTAATGGTAACACTGTTGTAAATCAGAGATCCTATAGTAAGCTTGTATATTATAGAACAGTCTTTGTTGTATAAATCTGTAATATTGAAAGTCTCGAAATAGTAATAGTTTAAAATAAAGAGAGTTGAAGGTTGTTACACTACATCACTAAAATATTCTTACTTGAACGCGTTTCGAGAGACGGCTTGTTCCCATCGTCAGCATGTCCTCAACTAATTTTTCCGGTCAAGCCATCTCCCGAAACGCGTTCAAGTAAGAATATTTTAGTGATGTAGTGTAACAACCTTCAACTCTCTTTATTTTAAATTATGACTCATCACTGTTACTAGCTTCTAAATCTTCAAAATTAGTTAGTAATAGTTTGTGAATACATTCACTGTTTCTCACATTCAGTAAGTAATATCAACCTAAAATGATGTTCACTAGATATGAACAACAAAGGTGCTTCATAAAAATCCAAGTTGCAAGAAGAAAAAAATGCAAGTCAGGTCTTTAGAGCATTGCAAGAAGCTTGCGGGAGAGAAGTCCTACCTTATTGAGCTATTGCAACTAATGCAATTATGAGGCATTCGATTTCAATCAAGAGTTGACATCCAGAGAGTTCTAGATTGATCAGTGACAGTTGGTGAGCGCATCTTTCAAGGATTTGGCAACATATTATTGACCTTAGCAGGAGACTATAAATGAAGTTCCTAAAGTCTAAAGTAACCTAAATACATTTTTTTGATGTTATAGCAATGTTGCCATTACTTTCCAAATGCCCTAGCAAAATAATAGATAAGCAGCAATGGTTAAAAGTACTCTGAATATATAATGGAGAGTGTAGCTGACACTTGTAGATGCTAAATGATGATGGTTAACAATGTTTCATTGAATTCATAGGCAGACCCAGGAGTGACTGAGAGGGGTTATAACCTCCCCTTAATTATAAAAGAAAAATGATAATTAATATATTTAAGGTTATGGTGTTGCTTGGCTTTGATAAAATCAAAACCAATGCTTTTATTTCTGTCCTATTTACTTAAACCAGATGAGCATTTATTCGTTCATAGTCAATGAGTGAATTTATCCTAGTGGTGGACTATATCTCACTCAAGAAGGGAAAGAAGCAGATAGCTTTAGATTTAGTAGTAAATAACTTATGAATTAGAATTAGGCTCTCAAACAATGAGAAGCAAAAACTTATGGTAAAACTGAGCAATCAAACTATTTAAATACAGTAGAATCTCGTTAGTACGTTTTTGCAGGGACCTAAGGATTTGGACGTCATAGGCGGGAAAATGAGTTAACGAAAATGCAAAATCTACAATTTGAGAACACAGTTATGTAATAAAAATCTAATAATTACTATGTCTCCATGGGCAACTTAAATCGATTTTGAGCACAATTTCATACTGAATACGATCCGCGTTTCCGTGTTAAATTCAATATGTATAAATGGATTTGGATACACAAAGCCTGAGAATAAATAATTCAAGCTTTTATTTTGGTCAACTTGGATTTTTTAGGTTATGGATGTTTTTGAGAAAATAAATTGCGAATTGTGGAAGCGACAGTAGTGGCTTTGCTGTGTGTGTTTTTTTTACACATGTGATAATTTTCGATAAAAAAGAAGACAAAATTATGAGCGCGCATCGTGTTACGAGTACAATAGAGGAATGTATCTCTGGCGTATACAATACAATTTGAATACAGTAGATGTTTCCATGCAACAAATTTCGTTACGATCCTCTTCTGATCCTATTTTCCAAGAGGAAAGTTTTGTTTTAGCATTTTTCCCTTCTTTAAAAGCAGTTTCAATCAATTCAGGTTTGCTAACAGCTGTGTTTAAGGTTGATGGAGGAATGTTTAACTTCCACGCTATATCGACATGTTTTATATTTGGATTGTGATCTGCATTAAGAATTTTCAGTTTTTCACTGTTGGTTATTTACTACACTTTTTTTTTTTTTTTTTTTCTTTCTTTCTTCATTGCAAATGAAAAGTTAAAACACAATCTACATATGTCATCACTCAACATTAGAAACTATCATTAGCATTTACCACACCACAGAAATCCCGCCCACAGAAATCGTGTCACACAAATATTTACATACATGCATGTGATTGGCTGCCGATATTCACCCCGTGACCAAGGATTGACCAAAGTAGCAAATGAGGATGTCAAACTATGAACGTGTTAAACGCCTACTCCCACTGACCGATCAAGGATTGGTAGGGACCCCGACTTTTTGCGAGTAGTTAATTCGCGAAATTGGCCGAAAATTAACAATAAGGAAAACCTTTAATCAATTATTTTTAAATTCCACATATATATCCATTCTGAGTCGCGAAATAATGCGACATTAGTTCTATATCGCGAAAATGCGAAATAACACCGTTATGAAAAAAAATGTGCAAAATAACCCGAAATTTTTTTTTCTCTCTCTCTCTCTCCTTTTTTTTGGCATTTGTCTCTCCTTTTCACATAAACAATAAGATATTTGGCTTATCAATCATTTACGGATACGTGTATTGTCATTCGCTACGGCCATGCTGCATGGCACAGAACACCAAACTGCACTGTGAATTAACCAGAGCTTTGGCAAACATCGGTGCTGCTTCGACTACCCCGTCCTCTTCACTCTTCTTCACCTATCGCATGCACAACAAAAGGAATGCCATGTTTATCGGAACTCGGCAACACCGCATCAGTGACGGATTTCTCATTTCACTCAAATTATTCTTTGGATTTAAATGACAATACTACCTGCAATTCTTCTCTAATGCCATATTTTAACGATTCGTGCTTGCATCGCCCCATTTCATGCCGGCTGGAAAAGACTGTGGCAAAGGTATCGTTAAATAATGCATGAATTTCTAAGTCTGGTTCAAGTCAATTCTGACAGTAGACAGCCTCTTCTACCAATCGCTGCACTGTTTCCTGTACCCTTCGCACGAAAATTGTTGCTGTCTCGCGACGTTGCCATAATGTGAACGCATGTTTAGGTATATTTTGTGTCCGCTATAATGAAAGATTCGTTTGGAGTCAAGTTATATTCTTTAAATTACGTTACAATTTAGCGCAAGGAGTCTGTTTACCTTCTGCTCTGAAAAAGAAAAGGAATTATGCCGATGGAGCCATGTTTCAAATTAAGCTAGTGCATGCATAATTCAGCTGACGGTGGAGTTGGCAACGTGCCGTTCGCGCGCTATACAGACAGCATGTGCAAGACCAGGTCAGTTTAGTTTTGCGGCACGCGGGAATTCAAACCGATTCCACAGTAGTATTTCAATGCGGTCTCAAAATATAATAAACTGCCAGGCATCTTTCCTTCTTGAACACTGCAAAGACACAATTTGCCTTATTGAAGTGCTTGAGGGATCTAAATATCCATTTGTTCATATACTATATAGCAAACTTAAAGATATATCAAATGGCTTCACAATAGTAGCTGAGGGCTCGTTTGGAGAGAAAACTTCAAGTCTTCTTCAGAGACTGCCAACCCTCAAGAAGTCTTATGTTATCAGTCAGTTCAAGCAATTGGGCATAAAGTCAGTTACCAAGCTGAATTCCTTAATATCAGCTGATCCAGCTGATGATATTCATTCTGCAGGTAAATTGTTTAATGTATGAAAAATAGTATCAAATGAGGCATCTACTGATATTACCATAGAAAAAGCAAGAAGAATGTTACCTTTTCTGCGAGACTTGCCAGAGAAGACATTCGAGGAGGGATATGCTGCTCTGAAGAACATAGTGTGTGAGAAATTAGATGATGCTGCTGAAGTGAACATACTGGATTTACTTTCTGGACTTCAATGTGATCACTTGTGTTTCAGTGAGAAGTGTATGAAACTATTGTGGGTACCCATGTCCAATGTGGACAGTGAAAGACTTTTCTCTGCATATGGGAACATCATGACAAACTTAAGAATAAATCTTAAGCCAGAGAACACCGAACTTATGGTGGCTTTGTCTCTAACAAAGTAAATCAGTCAAAATGTATACTATGTAAATATTTTCATGCACCTTTTTTTTAAGTTACATGTAAGGTGCCCTTTGTTCCACAGTAAAGTAGTTTAAACTGTGTTTTTGTTTTTTCCCTTTTTTTTTTTTTTTTGCAGGAGATAACACCGTTAAGCAGTTTTATTTACCGCCCAAAACACCGCTCACTATAATATTTTTACACCGATATTACATTATTTTATTTACCGACAATCTGGGGTCCCTAAGGATTGGCCAAAACAGCGAATGAGGACGTCAAACTTCAAACGTAGTAAGCGGGACCGGGAAAACACACTAAGCAAATGTTATTTATTATATTTGGTGATTTGGTGCCAGCACTTTTATAATTCAATGTAATACATGGGAAAACGTGTTAATGACGAACATGCTAACGAGATTCCACTGTATTCATTTAAAAGGCATTTTATTTCATAAATCTTTTTGTAAGTTTTCTCAATATTTAAGTTAATGTTTGCATCCAAATAATTATCTGTGAATCACTTATATGATAATTGAAAATCTAGAAAGATAAAATATTGTATTACTGACTGTATTTTGCTCATTTGTAATTATATGTCAAAATGTGTTAGGCCCCCCCCCCCCACCTAAAAGAATCCTGGATTTGACTTGGATCAAATGCGCTTACATGGCCTTATGGATATGTGCTAGAGATTTCAAAGGCATGGATGGAAAAGCTGAGGAGATGCAAGCTTTCCATTTTATGTAAATAGGTGATGAGGTTGTGTAAATCAGTGTGTCTGATTATGTACAGTGCTTATTGTGTGCTAATTAATTGGTTTATGTGGTTTTTACAGTTCGATATCATTTTCATTGCTTAGCAACTCAACTTGCAGGTTAATTAGTGCTAGGTAGGAATTGTATTAAGTTGTTATATATTCTTAATATATTGTGCCCATTTTTCTTTGACAGATAGAGCCATTAGATACTGATATTGAAGATCGTGAAATGAAACTTTTCCCAGATAAAAACTCTCCAGAAATGAAAATTACTTCACATGTTCTGACAACAGATTTCCTTATTTATGCTTCAGATGTAAGTAATAAAAAATATTTGTGCTTTAAAGCTCCTTATTCTATAATTTGTTATGGTAGAGTTATTTGCTCTAAGCTGCCATGCGCATGCCCATATAGCTATTTCCAACCATGTGCTTCAGTTTGTGAATCTCTAACACGTGCATCAAGTTGTTCTTTGCAAGCTAATATTGTTCATTGTTATTTATATTTATGTCTCAAAAACGACGCCGATCGCCGAGTGATGATTCACGAAGTGAAAATTCTTTTTGTCGAGATGTGCCACTTAATAGTCAAGACATTGGAACTGTTAAGAAGGACCGAGGAATTCTTTGAGCAGCTGTAGTATGTGAAGGTTCATGGGCATCCCTCTATTCCTGCTGATAAAGCTGTACAACGAACTGCAGCAGCTCTTGGACTAATCATGAGAACTGTTATTTACAAGGGAGTGAAACTCCAAGTGTGGCGTGCATCATGTTGGAGTAAATTGCTTTGGAAGTAATGTTTACTAAAGAAGTCCCCATTACGGAAGTATGTTACTACAGGAGCAATTTACTCCAAAAGTAACGGAGAGCTCAATTACAATTTACTCTTTTAATTATGACTACGGAAGTAAGAGCTCATTACTCCCGAAGGTATTGTTTTGTTTACACGATTTACTTGATGCAATCATGAATAAGGTTATATGCGATAGAAAAAGGGGAGAAACATCAGTGAAAGAGATAAATGTTTGTTGGTAAAAATAAAGAAAATTCATTTAAACAATATGAGTGTAAAAAACGTGCAATAACCTGCATTACGTTGGTCTACAAAGCCAGTGAGATACCGCCAATGTTTGCAATGTGCGTTCCTAATTACTTTTGATTTTAGGTTTATCAGTTTTTTACATTTCTGATTTATGGGAGGTTAGGTTATATATATATATATATATATATATATATATATATATATATATATATAAAAGCTTAGTTCCTAATTCACGGGAGGTTACTTATATTAATGTTTTCAATGAAGACCCAAGTAATGCAGTAAGACCAAACATGTTATAAAAATGCTGGAAGAGAAATGCTGGAAAGTCGTGATTGACGAGTTTAATAATTCTAGTGATGGGAAACGTACTGAAGAGTAGCTTAAAATTCTGGAAACAATGTTTCTAATTTTCATTTTGTATAACAGATCACTTGCGTGTTGATAGAGAAATAACCTTTCTGATTTCGGAAACGTTCACCATATTCACGAATGGGTACAAAATAGTAACATGCGTGCAGTCAATTCCACACAAAATGTGTGGGAAATCTGTGAAAGTGAAGAAGAATTGCCTTTTATTTTCTTAACACTCGTGTATATTCATATGTGTAAGCACCTTGCTCTTAACCTCAAAAGTGCTCTAACAACGCAGTGAAATACACGGCCAGCAGACGTGTGGTGAACGTTTATTTATAAGATCGCCTGTAATACCGGGATTATGATGAACTTTACTTAACGTGGCATGAAAATGCTGGTAAACTAAAGGTATAATTGGCATGCACTTAACGTAATGGGAATGACTCTTGATTCATAGTTATTTTATTACTTCGAGCTAGTACCAATTGGTTGTAATTACCATGTGGAATCAAACTTGACATAACGGGAGGGTTTGATGCGAAACTTTTAAGTTACATCGAGTTAAGTCAAATCTAAATATCTCCATTTAATACAGTGTAAGACTGTCACAAATTCATCATAATGCCGGCTCAAGCTTCTGAAATATTCCGGTACGAAACACTCATAGGACACATAACAATAATTGCAATTTGGATTATAGAGCTGAATTTGTGTCTCAGTTTTGTTGAAATGTGCTCCAAGCAGGTTCAAAAGGCGTGTATTAGATTCTTTCCTAATACCGAAATGTTCATTGAACTTTCTCTTTCTCTCTGTATAAGTATCATATGGTTCTCGCATAGCACTATCACATTTCTGTTGTTTTTTTTTCTGTCGAGATCAATGTAACCTAAGTAATCGCTGTTTTCTTCATCGAGATCATCAATGTAATCTAAGTAATCCATGAATGCGTCAAAAATATCTTCCTCCAAATACGATGCGGTATTCTAGTTCAATCGACAGGTTAGTTACTTCATCCAGGTCGCAAGAGTAAATTATAACCTATATTTGTGCTCTATTTAATTCCGTAGTAACATACTACATGATGGTGCTCTCGGACATATACTTCTGCGGTAATTTAATCTGGGAGTATCTGAAAGGAGTAAAATTCTTCGGAAGTAGTTTACTCTCGCATGGAAGTTGCTGAGTGTTGACTTTAGTAGTTTACTACGAAAGCAGAGCTTATTCAGGTTGGCGCATGCCACCCCAAGAGAAAGAGGACAAAATTCCTAAACCATCTGGAACACTGCATGAGTAAAAATAACTTTGTTATCGCTGCTTATAATTTGTTTTATTTCTCCTCGTTGTAGCAGGCATGCTTGTATTCTGTTTCTATATTGTCAGAAGTGCGTAATTTATTATACATATGTTGAAATGTTTATGCTGAGTTATTTTCAATTAACAATAATAATACGAAATAGTTATTATTCATTGAGTTCGCTACTTATGTACACTTTTTGTATGCAGTTACACACGATAGAAAGAACAATCAGCTATTGTTGTTTACTAGCCACTCTGGCAATGTTGCAACCACAATACAGCCAACGTTGCGCAAAGTCTCATGAACTGTGAAGTGCAAAGATTCAACAGCAGGGGTATATACTATGCTTTAAACATTAGAAGGAATTTGTTAAATGTATTTTAAAATAACTCATGAAAAACTCCAGAAGAAAAGGTGAGAACGAGCTGCCCATTGCTAAAGTCAAACGTGCTTTGATAGAATTTTCTATAAAAGCTGAAAAAATGTTGATTTAAGCAAAAGATATGTGTTTAACAAATATCATCTATTAATTATTAATTTAATTCTATATAATTTAACAATTGTATAAAAGGCGTTATAAGTTTCTCTCTTGGAACGCTTAGAAATAAAGGAGTTACATGAAAGGAAACTCGCATACCATTAGTTGACAACATTGTGTTGCAATTCTTTTCTATTAATTAAATTAATTTCTAATACATAAGCTGTCAATTATTTCAAAAAGACAAACAGTGGTAGCCTCTAAAGATAAATCAGATAGGTTGTGCCATTAAGATTAGCCCTTCTCATCTTTTTCCCATTTGGATGATACCTTCTGTATGCAACATTCTGTGAATTGTTATTTACATTTCTATTTCTTAATAGAACATGTCAATAATTGTTTTTTTGTTCCAGATGGGACATATCCATTATTTCTTTTTAGAAGACTGGAAATTAGTAACTGATTTTCGACACACGGTTGGTATTCGGGAACTGTATGCAGATCAGACAGGCAGCCGGCTTATTGTTCTTGATGACAAAAGTGAAGGATACGCATATAACCCAGTAAGATGAAACAAATTATGCATGTTCATGTTTACAATCCTGTAGTATGAAAATTCTGTAGCACAGAGAGAGAGGGAGAGAGAGTGCAGCTTATAAAAAATGTCATTTTTATTTTGGAAACAGGTGATAACATCTAACAATCACTGTCATATTTCTTTCTTTTTCTTGCATTTTTAAAGTGTGTACTTGTAATGGCTCACAACTCGGGACATTTAGGAATAGTGGTGGGGCACTGCTATCGTGTTATCATGCAATTATCTGCTTGGGAGTGATGATAGGTGAGTAGTATGTCACAAAAGGTTGTACACCATTGCAGGTGGAGAATTCGCTGTGCTGGCTATGCTATGGAACAGAAGCAAAATATTATTTATGTTTTATTATATTATATAATTAATGAAATTAATTATACTTCTCTGAAGACTTACATGGCTAAGGATTGTTTTTGATGTAGAGTCAATGACTACATCAAAAACAATCCTTAGCTGGGCAGTCTTCAGAAAAGTATAATTAATTTCATTAATTATACAATATAATAAAACTTAATAACATTTGCCTCATAGTTGACTTCACTATTTGTATACCCACAAGTAAAATACTTGGGCCAGTTTCACCAACCGGTGTTAAAAATACTCTAACCTATTGTTTGTTAACTAGTTGTTCAAAGTTTAACATAAGGTTAAAACTTTTGCGTTTCATCAAGCTTTTACAGCAAATTGTTAGTTAACATGTTTTTAACGTCAAAGACAACTGCGAACGCCAGCTTTTGAGAAGGTGGTGGCCAAACTACACTGCTTCTGAACGTGCTCTGATGCACTTTTGTCTACGTATTGCTGCGCGCTCTGTGTAAGGTGCCCACAACTATTTACATTCATGGTAATGGCCATGTGATGTTCCCAGTTGTTTGAGGTTAGACTCATGATGTCAACTGAAATAAATGTTTCACTGTTTGAAACGCGTTAATTAACATCTGGCTAATAAGTACAGACATATTGTCAAGTGCGAAAAAGCTGACGTTCTTACATTAAAGGATAAGATTGCAGCCTGAAACAAAATCCACACGTAATTTAATTGGAGCGAACGCGTTTCCCTTAAGTCCTGTAAGCAACTACAACAATGTTAGCTAACATAAAGTGCAGCACCAGAAACGTTAGGTGGGAAGGGTGTTTAAGACGCTTTAAAACTGGTGGTGGACACTGCATTGAAACTTAAGTGGACGAAAGTGTGTTATCGCTGGTTAATCAAGCTGACCCGAAAAATACTGTTTACTTCTTGAATCAATTGCTTTGGAAATCTTTCAGATAAACCCACAAACGGTAGCTTTGGAAATTTCAACATTATCACAAGTAAATGAAAAATGTTAGTAGCATAAAATCTAATTACCTAATTAACACTTAGCATAGGAGAAAGAGGCATGCTTCTGTTGGTAGTATTCTAACCTCTCGTATTTCCCATAAAACCATGTTTATGTTACCTTGGACAGTCTATATTGCTTTAAAAATTCCTCCTTTTTAAGGGTTTCAAATTTATTATGACATACGAGTACTCTTCTGTTAGGAATGACATTAAAAAATGCTAATTGTGGCAAACTCGCAACAACAGTTTGGTTTGCGGCAGCCATTTTCCAATTTCTAGCATTTGTTAAACGCCTTAACATAGGGGTATGGGGATGTTAATTTAACACCGACTTTAACAGATTGTTAAAGTTAACATTGTTTGATGAAACAGAATTTGTGTTAACTTCAGTGTTACATCAGTGTAACACTGTGTTAACATTTAGCATCTGTTGGTGAAACCAACCCTTATGAATTATAAGTCGATTGAGATTGTTGTCTCTAAAGTGAGATGCCGTGATGGTGTATCTGGGAAAACCTCACGTCAATTGAGGAATTCAATGCCCTACCAGCATGTTGTCATATTAGCTCATTGGTTAGAGCAACTGCATGGAAAGGAAAGGAATCTGTTCAAATCCTGGCTATGAAATTGAATTTTTTAGTTGATTACATAAAAAATATAACTTAATTCTGAAATGCAGATTTAGATTCCTTTATACCAGCCTCACTTGCTGTATCTGTAGAGCTTCCATCTGGTGTACTGTCATCTAAAAGAGGGATCTTGACTATTATGTCAGTCTCACTTGTATTTGTAAATCTGCAGAGTTGAAAGCATTTTCTTCATCCTCATCACTGCTATTCAAAGCCACATTAACTACTACTGTTTCTATTTCTTCTTCCATCAAGGCATCCCCATGCCAGTAGTCTTATGCTATGGACTTTACTTTTAAGGCTGGTTCACAACCACCCGGTAACGGTAACCAGAACGGAAACGAGAACAGGAAGCAAGAAATTTTGATTCACAACAGCCCGGTAACGAGAACAGGAATGCATATCGATCACAAAGTGAAAGTCGATTTTGCGCATTGGGATTTCATTTGTTTTTAACTGGCCAGTGACATTTTTTCATCTACTTCCAATTTAGCCAAGCCAACGCCAAAATTCGATAGAGTAAGCATTATCTAAATGCATATTCATTACATTTCCGATCCCTCTACTTATGCCAAACTTTCATTCCTTTATTTAATGGCATACATTAAAATTGTTTATTGTTCTTTTTTCATTTCCACCGGTTTTAGCTGTTCTTTGTAGCTTTTGCCATTGTTTTTTAGGTAATAGCCAGTTTTGAGTTGCATATAAACAAACTACAAATGATCCCTTCACCAGAGGAACCAACGCTGATTAGATTTGCGGGTGTTGGGATGAGGTTAGGAAGCACATTTACTACTAATTCCTTCCAGTTTCATGTTTCCAGCTTGCGACTGTAGAGAGCACTAGTG
The DNA here is from genome assembly GCA_030765065.1 of Deroplatys truncata. Taxonomy (NCBI): domain Eukaryota; kingdom Metazoa; phylum Arthropoda; class Insecta; order Mantodea; family Mantidae; genus Deroplatys; species Deroplatys truncata. The sequence continues at coordinate 45,936,727 of CM060989.1, forward strand.
GCTGTTTCATGTCACGGCCGCTTAGAATAACCTCTAGAGAGAAGAGTCTAATATGCACAATAGGGATCTAATATGCCGTGCACGAGAACGAGAAAGTTAAAAGTTGGGCAACTCCTCTTTCCCGTTCCCGGGGCCCTGGAAGGCTTGCCGTCGGTTGTGAACATCCCCATTTGAATACATGTATTTCAACTTTCTCGTTCTCGTTCTGGTTACCGTTCTCGTTGGTTGTGAACCAGCCTTTACACACATGTTTCTCCAGTCTTCTTCGGTGATGTCACTTAAATACTGTTTGGTTAATGTTTTAAGTGTGCTCATAGTAATAGGAGAGACATTTTTTTCTGTTATTTTTCACTTCGTTATATTCCACATCATTTCAGTAGGGTTTAGATCGCAGTGATGAGGCACCAGTTTCAGGACTTCAAATCCATGCTCTCTCAACATTTTATCCGTAGCATGCACTAGAGGTGGTTTGTTTACTATGACAATTTCTAGCAACTCCTTTTTGGTTAAATTTTCGTCAAAGTTCAAACCATTATCTTTTAGCCATTCTGTAATGTGTTCTTTCCAAGATGCCATAGCTGGAGCTTTGTTTTTCTGGATGATGTAGTAAGGTACGTTATCCAGAACAACAATGCTATTGGGTGGGAGATTTGATAGAAGCTTTTCATGAAGCCAATTGCGGTACTTTGTCTTGTTCATCTCACTGTGGTAATCTATTGCAAATTTGGAATTGTAGATTAGTTTTGCTCCTGTAATGAAATTCGTTTTGCCACTAGTATGCACCACTATTGCCCTTTGCCCAGCAGATGTATTAATCAAAACACCAGAAATCTCGTCATGTTGCCAACACTTCTTTACTGTACAGCTTCATTGGTGTAAACTACTGGTTTCCTGGGACCCTTTCCATTATTTCTCAAAGCTCGCAAATAGGTTGCTCTGCAAGCAACGATGTGCTGGCATTCCAGTAAAATGTGCCAAATTTTTTTTACATCTTTTGAAAGAAAGCCCATTTCTTTCAGAATAGCCCAAAATGCTTTCTGTCTGTCACCAAATGTAATCTTTGCTTTACGGCTTTGAACAACTTCACTGTTGGAATTTCTTTGCGCAACTAATAATATTCCAAAAAAGTTTTGTAAATGATGCATTTAACAAAATCATTTACTTCAAACTTCTTTTTGCAATTTCAGTGTATTCTTGGAGGTATAACTTCCTTGCCTGAAATTGCAGCTTTTTCAAATTCCTTAACAATATTGTACACTGTGTTTGAACCTTCTCCCTCTGTTTTAGCCGTTCTAGCCACTAACCTTTGCTAAGGAAGAATCAAATTTGTGTATTTTTGTTTCTTTTTCTTTTTTCTTCGTTGCAGAACTTTAGAATATTGTGAATTATCTTTATAACAGTTTATAATTTTCTGCAGTGTCCTGTTTGGAGTTTCCATATTCAAAACCATTGTTTGTAACCTTCACTTGCGATATAACACTGAACTTCCATTACTCCTCAGATAAGAATTAGTTGCACATTTAATAGGCAGCCTATACCTTTTAAACATAATGCAAATAGTTGCTGTGCTGGCCGCATGTAAACAACACTAAAGATATATGTCTCAAGCAGTACATAAAATACATGGCTTTTACTCCCTCAATATTATGACTTTCCAGCTCATCTTTAGTTTTGCCTTCTACTTAGCACCTCAATTAACGGTACACAATCAGCCTCTTCTCTTTTGTGACCACTCATGTGCCGAACACACAGCTTGTTTTGCTTTCTCATGTTTAGCAAGAACCCACTGAATAAACAGCAAAGTAGAAGTGAAACAAACCTACTGGGCAAGCAATCACCTCACTTTTATACCCTAGTGGCACATTACTCAAGATTCATGCAGACCGGGGGGGGGGGGGGGGTTGTTCTTGAAACTACTTTCTGCATCATGATTGGAGTTATGGACAGTTCAATAGGCTGAGATTCTATAAAGGCAATAGCTTATACAATCGGCAAGTATCCTCGATAGCACACTCAGGATGCAGAGAGGAATATTAAAATGGATTTTCCAGGAGCAAATGATAGCATATAAAATCAAAATTGCTTAGCTAAATCATTTCAGTTTTAATTCTTATCCAGGTTAGATCTAATTTAAGATTATTTGGTCTCTCATGATATATTAAGAGCAACAACAATAAATAATAATGGGTAGATATTAACATTTCTTCTATAATGAACTTTGTGATTAAAAGACATTAACGTTTAAAAAAAACAACTTTTGAGTTGTACGCTCACTAATTAATACAGCTGAAACATCTTATTTATCTAAGAAACATTTCTTTTCTTGTCGGTTTATTCTAAAATATTTTGAAGATAAATAACACAGGTTACTTCTTTGAAAATTGGAATGATATTAATACTTTTTGCTACCTGTTTTGGCTTTGAGACACACTATATATGTGTAAAAAGCTATGAGGTTTTTTTTTATTTAAGTTTTACTCAATCATTTATTTGTTTTTTTATTTTAATCTTTAGATACTTTAGTTTTATGCATTACCTACTTACTTTGTCCTAACATCATATGACTGAGAATTAGAAAGGAAAATTCATTGGATGTTTGATTAATAGTTATACGAAATCCCTACAATATATACTTATTTTTCCAGCTCCACTGTTATTACCCTTATGAAATGCTTGAGTTTCATTCACATAAAGTCATGAATATCAAGCAAATCACAATAGGTTTATACTTCAGGCCTGTTTATTTTTGCATAGTATGTAAGGGTGAAAACACACATGGAGTAGATGCTGTGTTTGTCTTATTGTGAGAGAAGCATTTCCTCTCTTTAGCTCCAGAGAAGATACTAAGGCAAACTTTCACATTTTATCCATATCAGGCATTGTGTCAGAAAAGTTGCATGCACACACATACCAAAAAAAGTTTTCCTCTCTTTAGCTTTAGAGAGGATATTAAGGCAAACTTTCACACTTTATTTATCCATATCAGGATTTGTATCAGAAATGTTGCATGCGCACAAATACCAAAAACAAAGTAAGAAAGGAAAAAAAAGTATTGCAGTATTACATTTTGATTTGAAATGATGTTAAAAGTGAGAGTATATTCATATTTTTATTTCAGATAACAAATGATATGTTGAGTATAGCAGACTTTCCTCAGAATTGTGCAGGGGTTTTGTGGGATACTCATCCGCAGGAGCGAGATATATTTATTGCCTTTGATAGTGCAAAGGCTGTTACCTACGTCTACACCAAAGATTCCTTTGAAGGTTAGTGAAAATGAGGTATATAATTGTGAATTCTTAACTAGTATTATATCGTAATTCTATTGTGGAGTTCAAACCTCCTGACGTTTCACGAAAGCTAACTTTATAAATGCTAGAACAGAGCCTATCACTGAAAGAACTTAGCAGCAGTATTACATAGAAGTTTAACACACAAGTAAGGTGAGTATAACCCTTCACTACTCCTTTTCCTTATTGTTATTGTCCACTAAACCTTAATTGCTTCAACCTGGAGGAAGTTACGGTCAATGTCCTCTGCCTACATAATGTTCTACGACGGTAATACCATAAGTAAGGTCTCCAAAGCGCTGGGATCGCAGGGAAACTGTTTGTGTGGATGTTGGCCATACTGCTTTTTTCCTTCCTCCCTCCACTCTCTTCAGAAACCACCACACATCCCTTAGCGCCCTCAGTCTTGGCTTGGCAGCCAGTTATAATGGAGCTCCCGTTAGCCACTACTGCCAGGTGCGAATTTCGTGCAGTTATTCGCTTTTTGAGTGCAAAAGGGGTTAAACCTGTCGAAATTCATCGACAGTTGATGGAAGTGTATGGAGAGTCTTGTATGGATGTCAAAAATGTCCGCAAGTGGTGTAGAGAATTTGCAAATGGTCGCACGGAAATTCATGACGAGGAAAGAAGCGGGAGACCGTCCATTTCTGATGAAACAATCGCAAAGGTTGAACAAATCATGCTTCAAGATCGGCGGATCACTCTCAATGGGCTCTGCATTGTTGTTCCTGAGATTTCTCGAAGCACTATTCATCGGACTTTGATTAAAGAGTTGAAATTTCGGAAGGTGTGCGCAAGATGGGTCCCAAGAATGCTGACAGAAGATCACAAAAGGCAACGTGCTGAAACTTCCCGCCAATTTCTTCAATGCTATGCAGATGAAAAGGACAACCTTTTGGATTCAATAGTCACGGGTGATGAAACCTGGGCTTTCTACTTCACACCTGAGACCAAACAACAATCACATGGGTGGCGACATTCCAATTCACCCAAGCCGCGAAAATTCAAGAGAGCACAGTCTGCCGGTAAAGTCATGGCAACTGTGTTTTGAGATCGAAAGGGGATATTGTTGGTCGACTTTATGGATCCTGGGACAACAATAAATGCTAACAGGTATTGTCAGGCATTAAAAAAACTCAGATGGGCAATTCAGAAGCGTAGAAGAGGAATGTTGAGCAAGGGCATAAGCCTTCTCCATGACAATGCTCGCCCCCACACCGTCCGTCAAACCATGAATCTTCTGCAACAGTTTGGATGGGAAACCATCAGCCATCCACCCTATAGTCCGGACTTAGCACCCAGTGACTACCACTTGTGTCCCAAGTTGAAAGAACATTTGGCTGGAAGGTGCTTCGGTGACGACGAAGTGAAAAATGAGGTCCATCACTTTTTCAAGAGCATGGCGGCAAGCTGGTATGACATGGGCATACAAAAACTGCCACAGCGTCTACAAAACTGCATTGACCGAAATAGCGATTATGTGGAAAAATAGACAAACGTCAAAGCTTCAAAACTATGTACCATTTGTTGTCAATAAAAGTTTCTTTGTATTTTAAAAAAAATCTGATGTGTTACACTCACATGACTTTCTCTACTCTTGTACAATCTAATTTTACAAACGCCTATTCTCCATATGCTTCATGTTAATCGAGATATCGAAATGTCAATCTTATTGGTAATTTTCTTGTAGATGCAAGGGGAATATGGTAGCTTTTAAGCGATAGTCAAATATTTTAACGCTGGTTGCTATGTGGCGCATTCCATTCTCTTTGCATGTCCAGGACATAAAAAAATGAATAACGAATTTGAGAAAAAGTATAAGTATTGCAAAATTTAAGGAAATAACAAGCAATATCTCGAAAACGGTTCACTCAACAAAAGAAATGTATATGACATAAGTTGTGTATTTTAACGCGATCTATATTTTTTGTGTAGTAAAATTTTGTCTATCTCTTATAGTTTACCAGTTATGCAAAAGTCGTTCAGAATGAAGAATACTTTTGGAGACATTCCCAGAAAATTCGAGATATACATTTCATTTCTCATGATATTATCTTAAACATATGATATTTTCATCAAAATCGTTAGAGCCATTTTTGAGAAAATTAAAATTTTCGAAAAATGTTCCATGTAAAGGGTAGTCTGGGGTGGGGGGATTTTCTTGAAAACCTTCGTGTCGCATCTCTGGAAGATACTGAACCTAAATACCAAGTTTGGTGTTTATCCGACTGTTCGTTTTTGAGTTATGCTGTTCACACACACACAGACACACAGACACACACACACACAGACACACACACACACAGACACACACACGGACATGTTTCCAAAAATGCTTTTTTTGGATTCAGGAGGTCTCAAAACATGTATTTCCGGTGAAATCTCGGTATCGAATTTTTGGGTGGAATGCAATACTTCCCCTACTTACTGTACGTAGTAGAGAAAGTAAAAATTGGAGACCTTACTTTTGGGATTACCCTCGTATATATCCTCCTTTTATCGTTTAAGGGTAGCTTCAAAAAATGTATGGCTTTCGTGCAAAGGAATGTTTCTTGAACTGGAAGCTCTAAAAACTGGAAGCATTAAAAAAAAAGAAGTAGCTTAATTTATGCCAGCAACATATTTATCACTATCATAAGCATAAGTATAACTAAAAGTCTTTATTTAAACATCACAAGAGATAACTATACATTAGTGATATAAAATTTGAACCACTGTTTGTAAAAAAATATGATTCTTCTTTGCTCTTACTCAGAATAATGTCACATTTTATACTGGCTACTTGTTGCTTTTCTGTAATATGAAATACGCATGTGTGCATATGAATTGCATTTGGAGTTTTAAAAGTGGCAAGCTGTACTGTGTGTATGAGGCAGTGTTGTACCGCTGCTATTTGCTAATGCTGTATTAGTGGACATGCCTCAAATGTCAGGAGATTTGGACCCGATAATACAGTTCATCATCTAGTTTAATATTAGGATGGGACATAAATCCTTTGTGTTTTTGATTGTGCTAATTAATAATTTTATGAATTTCTGAGTACAGCTTCTTCCAAGTCATTATGTGGGATATTAATAAATTATGTGAACAAAGATAAGGGGGTGATTTTTGTGATATAAGGATTAAAAAAGAAGTCCTTTATGTCCACAAATGCTTAATTTTGTAGCATTGCCGTTTCATCTCAAAATGTAACTACTTAATGTGAAAATGCAACATGTTCTGAACATCGTTTATTTTTTTACTAGCTGAAATCCTTGGCTTTGACGGTGGTTTGACAATTATCCCTGGAGCGTTTAGCCTTAGGTTGCACTTACCCAATAACCTTGCATTTCTTTGGCGCCATTTAAAACCTTTTACACAAATACTTAAAGAAAAAGTTAATTAAAACCCTCAGGACTCTATAAAGAAAGAAAGAAAAAAAAAAGTAGAGAAAACGCTTCACATTCTGGCTGCCTTGTTCTTAATAGAGAAAATCTTGATTGGGAAGAAATAATTGCAGTATAAGTAACATCACTATAACATCTTTGTAACTAACATACACAAAGCTACTAATAAAACACACAAAAGACAAACTGAATGCCAAAATTAACATACAAAGAAAAGACGAATAAGGATAAAAAATGGTACTTGATTGGTTTGATGCTGTTGCTGTTATCCATGCCCACTGTCATTTTATATGACTCAAAATTAAATTGAGTTTTATTTATGGATGCTCTTTAACTGCTATGGTCCTTAGCATCCCATTCTATATTGGGCGTGAAAGACAGGAAATTTTGCTCAGAGGCCTTGAGGTTCTTCAACGTGCCATAAATCTGTGACACGGGACCACCGACTTTACTTCCCTTCCAAAGGAAGCCATGCTAAGGATTTTTACGCCCAAAAAATCCATCCCCCCTCCGCCAGGTTTGAAGCTGTGATCTCGGGAACTAGAGGCTAGCATGGTACTCTTAGAACATGGAGGATGATATATGTATCTCAGTTTTTGTTTTTCTGTTTATCAAACTTACCATACAGAAAGAAACCCATTACATACAAAAACTGAGAAACTACAAATTATAATAAGTGTATATTCAAACATTGGGGTATGACCGCAGAATGTATGGATATGAACTTTGACTTATTTATGACTCTTATGTTAGCAATGTTTGAGCACCATAGATGCTTTTGTAGTTGATGTGATTATGTTAAATGCTTTTGTGTTATTTTATATCAATTCTTAATAAGATGAAGAAGAATAAGAAGTGATATTTTTTATAGTTTGATGCTCTTGCTGTTATTGCAATCTAGTATAATAATGGAAATAATTGTTCTTTCACACAAGCTGTGTGTTGGACAGGGTTGGAAAGGTAGAATCAGACGACTGAAAAATTCAATGCCATAGCCGGGATTTGAACCACGGATCTCCCGGTCTCCGTCCGGTTGCTCTAACCACTGAGCTACCATGGCAACATGCTGGTACGCCATTAAATTCTCCAGCTGACTCGAATTTTCCCAGTAAACCACAAGGAGATCTCAAATGTATTGAGATGTCATACCCCAATGGCGACTTACATTCTTTGTAAGTACTTAAGTCCCGGGCTTTTAGTTTCAATCACTATTAGGTCAATTAATGGAAATAATTGTTCTTTCACACAAGCCGTGTGTTGGACAGGGTTGGAAAGATAGAATCAGACGACTGAAAAATTCATATATAATAAGATTGAAATGTTATTAATTTTTTACTGAACAATTGTAGCGTCTTTACCTATATTTCCACAATCATAAACAGAGATGCCAGAGCTTTTATAATTATTTATTTGACTATGTTATTACTCCACGATCAGTGCCATAGAGAAGGTCAATGAATAATATGTGAACTTGTTCTTCCGTTGTTATTTTCTGAGATTGTGAGAGCCTAAGTAATTATTATTCTTATGTTGGCAATGTTCGATCTATCATGATTATTGTTGAGGAAGATACTGATGGTCTTGCAAGCTTCTGTAGGCATCATGCAAAATTAAATAACTAATTAAGTGAAATGGGGCAGAATTTCGAATTCTAAGCTAGATAATGACTTTTGCCTTATGGGTTACCTTGCCTATGAGAAAAAAAAACCACACACACACACATGCACGCATGCACGCACCGCCCCCCCATGCACGCACGCACCCCCCCCCCCCCATGCATGCACGCACACTTATTACTGTCCTGCTACAAACCAGAGAATAAATACACATACATTTCTTGGTGCAAACAGGATAATTGTGTTGTGGGTGCATGATTTTCTCGATTCAGTTGCAGTCATTCCACTAATGTAGCATGGGTGCACTTAAAGTAAAGCATATGTGTGATATATTAGTGTTAATTGTTAACTATCAAAATATTTAATATCCCCTTTCTCAATATTTTCTTCATTTCATTGTCTCTGGCTTGGATAATGTCAAAATATTTCATACCCCAAATAATAACAACATTAATTATAATTTCAATCTTTGGACATTAAAGTAATGCTCAATGTGTGTGATGGATAACAATAATTTTGTAATTTTAATTCTCTTGTTAGTATTTTCTTCATTTCAGTGTCTTGGGCTGGATAATGCCAAATTACAGATGTTTATTTTTGATGCTGAATAACCAAAAAATCACAAATGTTCTCTTACTATCACAAAATATGTAAAACACAATTTTTTTCTTTTCTTGCCCATGGAACTCTGAAGATTCTGGATCAGACCTGTAGATTTGATTTCCTATTCCCTGCTGTTCATTTTATCATTGTTTTATTATTTTCATCCTCAATTTCAAAATTTAAGCAAGATAAACACTTTTTTTTTATATAGTACATTTTGCTAGTTGCCCATTGGGTATCTCATAAAGTCGTCCTCGGTGGAGTAGTGGTTACCATGCTAGCCTCTAGTTCCTGAGGTCGTGGGTTCAAACCTTGGCGGAGGGCAATGGATTTTTTTTGGGGTAAAAATCCTTAGCTTGGCTTCCTTTGGAAGGGAAGTAAAGCCGGTGGTCCCATGTAGATTTACAGCACGTAAAAGAACCTCAAGCCAGATAAAATGGCCTCTGAGCAAAATTATCAGTCTTTCACACATATATAGAATGGGACGCTAATGACCACAGCAATTAGAGTGTGTCCATAAATAAAACCCAATTTAATTTAATTTGTATCTCATAAAATAATTTTTAATATTAAGAAAGAATATATAGGCTAATCAGTGTGATCACATTAAATGTTTTATTTTAAAACAGAGATACAGCTTTGTTTCTTCCTTGCACTAAGTTGAAAGTAACTGTTTGCTTTAACATCTTTAACTTAACTTTAATTATCTCTTCCAAGTATGGGTATATCAACTGGTAATTAATGATGATAATGACTATATTGGTAACCTCTGCTTATGTACTGTTTGAATCCTAGGTCCTTCAGTGTTTGCTGTGGGCTACACCAAACTGCCATCAGGACAAATGCCTCTCCTTTTGTTTGGTGGACATCTTGTTTTGGAGACACTTAGTGGAAGGTTAAACCAGCTAGTATTATCCACTCATGAAGTGTCTGGTTCAAATATCCATGACAGTCACAAAGATAGCCATGAAGTTGCACTTGCCAAGCAGCTCAAATTACACAGGTACTGTGAGTTTAATATCAGAGTTGTTTCTTTGCTTTCCTATGAATAGTCTTCCTTTGCAACTAATGGAGTCAAAAGTAGTTAAAAATGGATACAAATTGGGTTACCAGCTTTTGAACAAGAAATTAACAGAGATTTTGGGAACTTTAGATCCAATCACCTAACATGCAATTTCATTTTGCTTGATGGTAGATAGAGTCACAGTTTTTGACACTCAACTTCACTAATTAAATGTTGTATAAAACAGAAACGTTTTTGAGGACATTGGTCCTCATCGTCAGTGACTGGGTGACTAAAGGTCTCTTTCTCCCGTATGCTCTTCTTCCTCTTCCTGCGGATTCTGAACCTGTTACCATCTGGTGTTGGAGATTGTTCACAGGTGGGATTTCAAAATTAATGATGTTGTTGCTGTTTCTGATGATGTGTATTTTTACCCAGATGTTCAGTTCTATTGGCGTGGTGAGGGGTTTTAACAATTTTATACTTTGGCCAATGTTGTGGTTTTCTGTCCAAAAATGGTGTGATACAGCAGATTTCTTTATTTGTTTTTAATTTTATGTTCCTTTGGTGTTCCTTAAGTCTGGTTTGCAAGTTTCTTTTTGTTTTTCCCATGTAAAGAATTGGTTCAAAGTTTCTAAGGGCCCAAGGGTGATATGTGAATTTCTTGTATTTCCAGTTTGTGTTTAAGAGAGGTGTTAGAGTGGTAGTTTGTGAAATTGCCTTGAGTTTCTTCTTCTTGTTTATCGTGTTCCTTATGAGATCTGAGTGAATGAATCCATTAGTTATTTTTTCTATATGTTGTTCTTTTAAACATTTTTCTTTGTTCAAGGGGATACTATGTAAGCGGTGGATCAAACTTCTAAAGGCGGCTAGTTGGTGTGAAGTTGGGTTGCAACCGTTTTTCTTTATATAATTGTCCACATGTGTAGGTTTCCTATGTATACTGAGTTTAAAATCATTTTGATCTCTAGTTATAATGAGGTCCAGGAAGGGTAAGGTGGTGTTCTCTTCAATTTCAATTGTAAATTTAATGCTGTTATCCTGCAGGTTCAACAGTTTCAAAAGTATCTTCTGTTAATTTCATTTTGCTTATAGTTTCTAGCTTCCATATTTTCTTTTTTCTCATGTGTACTGTAATGTATGTATTTAAATGAAAGATGAAACAAATGTATTTATAAGTACAGTAGAACCTCAATTATATATTACAATGGAGGTGGTGATGTTGATGATTAATTGAAATTGACAGATAATCCATCTTACTTTATATAAACAGTAGGTTTCAATAAGTAAGTACATAAAAATCTCGCTAAACACACAAGTCCTATGTTACGTTTTGAGGCAGTATTTTTAACACTAAAATGATTTTAGTCTAATTATATAATATATAAATTCAATAACAGCCTGCCTTGAAGCAATGTGTATGTAATAATTTGTAAAATGTATGTAACAGTCATTGCATTTGCTTATTTTATTGTATACATGTTCAATAATGTTATATGAATATATTACGTAATTTAATAAAATAAGAGCTGTGAGAAATAGGTCAAAAGTTGCTAACAAAGAGGTAACAATGAGGTAACCTTGAGTCAATGATGAGTAAGAAAGTTTAATAGTACTACTTGTGGTTCTTGGAGTAACAATAACGTAAATTTTGAGACATTTTAAAAATAGCCAATCAACAACCAGAAAAAGCTTTAGTTAATTGAAGGTATTCTATTGGAGTAGGATTAGCAATCAGAGACTTGAAATACAGAAATTTACAAATTTAGATGGTTGAAATCAATTCAGTTGCCTCCAAACAGTGCTCATAACCAGACACGAGATGTGTCATCGAGAAATTAATTACGCATTCATGTGAGACGAAAATAGTATACATGTTAAAAAGCGCAAGTATTAAATAAAAGAATCTCACAGCTCTTGATATCAGTGAAGTGTTACTTAAAACGTATCAAGCATTAATAAAAGGAGTGAAGTAAAATTATAATCTGTATAAGCCTACATTCTTAGTCTTGTACTTGCCACATGGTCTGAAAGTGTGACAGTATTTCCAGTGCGAATGGCAGAAGGATACATTATAGCGGTGCACTGGTCACCTGGGGTTAGTTTTGACACAGATCAACCTAAGAGTGAATACAGAGTGTGAGTTTACTACTAGTTAAAGCTGCTGTATGTGACCATGTATTGTCGTGCAGAAAGAGGACATCACAAATCAGTCATATGTTGCGATAAGCAGTCTTGGCTTTATCCAGCAGGTGGCAGTAGTAGGCTGCATTCACCGCCCTTTGATCATGTAAATAGTCAATGAGCAACACATCTTTTGAGCCCCAAAACTTTCCTGGCTGACAGTCGAGTCTTGGCCTTGATCGGTGCTCCCTTCCTTCAACTTTCATCCACTCCATATTCTCCTCTGGGGTATAGTGATGGACCCATGCTTCATCGCAGGTCATAATATGGTCCAAAAATGCCTCCCCTTCTTCTTCAAAGCAACTCGGAAGTTGTTGTTAGATGTCTTTCTGCACATTCCTTTGTGCCTCAGTGAGGAGACATGGAACCCACTGTGCCAATATTTTTCTGTATCTAAGTGTGTCTGATACAATGATATGGACACTTCCAGCACTTATACTCACCACTGATACGGTCTCAGCAACAGTAATGCAGTGATCACCTTCCACAAGCTCACACAAGGCCTGAATACTGTCTTCACTGATGCTGGTTGTTGGACACCATTTATGGCTTTGATTTTCCACTTTATCACAACCATTTCAAAACCTCTGGGCCCAATGGAACACTTGGGTTTTACTGAGAGTGGTGTCCCTGAGCTTGCTTGGAGTCTCTTTAAAATTTCATTCGATTTCACACCTTCTTTGGCGAGAAAACAAATAACGCATTGTGCAACAGATGCTGATACTTCCTGTTCAATCATAGTGATACTGAAATGGTGTATGTGAGTTTGAGGTTGTATGCATGGCTGTACCCTCTCCATTTTTCCGCCACCAATTAGCGGCATGCCCTTGCTGCTCATGTCAGTATGCGAGCTAAATGAATAATATTCCAGTTTATATTTGAATGATGCTTGATAGCAAAATGCAAGAAAATGAGCTTAATCTTTTTTCATTTTGTTGATTATAGGTTTGGGGAAGCCTGGAAAACATGCCAAATCTTAAACAGGAAGGAAGCTTGGGAGCAGCTGTCAGAAGCTCTTACAAAGAACCTAGAAATAGAATTTGGTATGTCTTTTAATAAATAGGTATTTTCTGATGCAAAAGTATGTTCCTATTGGGCTTCTGGCCATCCTGTCATACAGTGACTGTTTGGTATTGGAAGTTTTGATAACTATACTGATTTAATAGGACAGACATAGGAAATTTCTTTTCTAGATCCCTTGTGAAGAGGAAAGTGCAGCAGCAACCCTATTATTATGGTCTATGATTGCAAATACTTTTGAGCAAAGTTTTGACTATATATAGCTATTGTTTGGCAGTGAAAGAGAGTTTCCTGGTGTTAAACCATTTTGTGTCTATCGGATATAAAATAAGATATTTAAAAATAAAAAATCACTGTTTATTGTTTGAAAATGTGAAAAAAGGCCGTTACAGGTGCAGAAAAGAAAAAATCTGATGTGCTACACTCACATGACTTTCTCTACTCTTGTAGAAACTATTTTTACAAACGCTTATTCTCCATATGATTCATGTTAATCGAGATATCGAGATGTAAATCTTATTGCTAATTTTCTTGTAGATGCAAGGGGAATATGGTAGGTTATAAGCGATAGTCAAATATTTTAAGCGCTGGCTGCTATGTGGCGCATTCCATTCTCTTTGCATGTCTAGGACATAAAAAAATGAATAACGAATTTGAGAAAAAGTATAAGTATTGGTAAATTTAAGTGAATAACAAGCAATATCTCGAAAACAGTTCACTCAACAAAAAAAATGTATATGACATAAATTGTGTATTTTAACGTGATCTACATCTTTTGTGTAGTATAATTTTGTCTATCTCTTATGGTTTACCAGTTATGCAAAAGTCGTTCACAATGAAGAATACTTTTGTAGACATTCCTAGAAAATTCGAGATATACATTTCATTTCTCATGACAATATCTTAAACATATGATATTTTAATCAAAATCGTTAGAGCCATTTTTGAGAAAATTAAAATTTTCGAAAAATGTTCCATGTAAAGGGTAGTTTGGGGTGGGGGGAGTTTCTTGAAAACCTTCGTGTCGCATCTCTGGAAGATACTGAACCTAGCTACCAAGTTTGGTGTTTATCCGACTGTTCGTTTCTGAGTTATGCTGTTCACAGATGATAGACAGACAGACAGACACACGGACATGTTTCCAAAAATGCTTTTTATGGATTCAGGGGTCTCAAAACATGTATTTCCGGTGAAATCTTGGTATCGAATTTTTGGGTGGAATACAATACTTCCCCTACTTACTATACGTAGTAGAGAAAGTAAAAATAGGTGGTCGAAACAGCCTCATGTATGGATTATAAAATGTTGTTATTTTAACAGTTAGCATATCATATTACAATCTTTCAGCACAAAAATAGTGTAACAAATGATATACATTTCCTACAATTTAGACTGATACACTTTCCTTCAGGCCCTAACGTGACTCCATGGTTGCTGATAAGTGTCAGAGCCCTCTTTTGACTACTTTTTCTCTCTTAACTTTCCTAATTCGTTTTGTCACTTATTGTTACTAAATATTCACTCATACTCCGACTTTTGTGTCACCTGTGCAGTTAGCACATAATAGGTATAGTGGTTACTGATAGGCTCATAAGTAGGAAATATCCCAAAGATCCGGTGCTGGATAAATAATGTTTTGAGTGGATGATAGGAATTTTTTGGCTAAAGAGGCATAATTGTCAAGTACATTGATTTATGATGAAAATAATGTTAACATTAATTATAACGTCCTTGGTGTGAACAAGGAAACTTCATTAAAGTTAATTTGAATCATGAAGCTCTTAAGAACCATATTTTGTGAAAGCATGTTTCTCATTTGTATGAACTGAATGAATTTATTGTTTACAATATATACAATGTATATTCATCTATCACTGTACCCCTACATCTTTTGTACAATTTGTCTGGTGCTTGTTTTCTTATTGAGCCACTCAGATTGCTTGGCTCCCTGACCTTTTCGCTGACTGAGCGGCCTTTGCTTCTCTACTTTTCTATACCATTTTACCTTTACCTTCCTTAAAAATTCTCCCATGCCCTTAATTTTGTTTCTTAGAACCTTTTGTTGAGTCAGGTATATCTTTAAAATTCTTCTATTACCTTTCCTCCTCATTCTTCCTAGTTCTACTAAGGCAACCTCTCCAGTTGCTGCTCTTGGTAGTCCAATTAATTCTTTATAAAACATTCTATACATTTGGGTATTTTTCCTATTTCATCTGTAATTTACTAAACCTGGAATCCCCTTATCTGTCGTTACTGGAGATGCTAATTTCTTATTTTTACTCCTTGTAATATATCACCTATGAATAAGTTAAGTAATATTAAACTCAACTTACATCCCTATCTTAATCCTATTTTTTATTGAGTATCAAATTTACCCCCTTTCCCTATTTGTTCTTTGTTTTATCCTTATATTCTCATTTGTATATATTACAGAGAATAATTAATACACCCAGTAAAATGTGATTTAAGCAAAATAGTTCAGTGGAGAAAACTGCTTCAGTAACTGCATAAAAGTAAGCAAAACTAAACTCCTTTTACACCTGAAATAGGTAATATAGAAAAGAAGAGCACGATTATGGAAAGGGCTCTTAAATGGGATCTTGAATTTAGAAGGAGGTAACATACTAAGAGTGTTAATTAATTGTACTTTCACAGAAAGCTGTGTGTAGGCCAAGGGTTGAAAGGAGGAATCTGTGAAAAACTCAATGCCATTGTGGGACTTAAAGTACTTAGGACATTGTAAGTCACCATTGGGGTATGCTATCTCAAATATGATTTAAAATCTCCTTGTGGTTTACTGGAAAAATGTGAGTCAGTTAGGGAATTTAATGTCCTACTGGCATGTTGCTATGGTACGAGGGCTGTCCCAGAAGTACCCGACCTAGCAAAAAAAAACAAAAAATATGTTGGGAAAAAGCATCTTCATTTCTCTACATAGTCTCCTTTCAGCTCGATACACTTTTCCCAGTGATATTCAATAGCTTCGAAGCCCTGTTTATAGTGAGAACTGTCAAGTTCTGCAAAAATAGCCATCAACTGCAAACTCCACCTCTTCATTGTTGGCAAATCTTTTACCACCAAGGCATTTCTTCAACTTTGGAAACAGAAAATAATCAAAGGGGACTAAATCTGGCGAATAGGATGCATGAGGAAGCAATTTGAACTTTAACTCATTGATTTTGGCCATGGTAATAATGGATGTGTGAATTGGTTCAGTGTCTTAATGAAACAAAACTTTCTTTTTTGCTAAATGCGACTGTTTTTGCTTGATTTCATCATTCAAATGCTGCAATAAGTTTGCATAATACTCGCCATTGATTGCTTTTCCTTTTTGAAGATAATCAATCAAAATTATCCCACGCACATCCCAAAAAACTGACACCATGACCTTGCCTGCAGATGGAACTGTCTTCGCCTTCTTTGGAGCTGATTCTTCCCTTTCAATCCACTGTTTTGACTGTTCCTTCATCTCAGATGTGAAGTAATGGATCCATGTTTCATCCATGGTTATAAATTGATGCAAAAACTCGGCTTTATTGCAGCGAAACATCGCTAACACTCGACTGAAACATCCTCATGATGCTGCTTTTGTTCCATTGTGGGTAAATGCGGCACCCATCTTGCGCACATCTTTCTCATGTCTAAATTTTCAGTTAGTATGCAATGTACAGTACTTTGGGAAATGCCTACAATGTCTGCTAGCTCGCGCACTTTCAGTCAATGGTCATCCAATACCATTTTGTGGATTTTCTTCACAATTTCCGGCATGGTCAGCTCATTTGGTTGACCACTGCGATGTTCGTCTTGGCAGCTCATATGGCCTTTGTTTAACTCTGCCACCCAATATTTTACTGTTGGAAATGAAGGAGCAGGCTCCGCCAGCTTTAATATTAGTTGGACTAAGACCTTTCAAATGAAAGTATTGTATCACATAACGATGGCCAGTTTTATCCATGTTTACAAATTCGCTGAGAGAGTTCACTATTAATGGATGCCAAACAATGTAGCATCATCAAACTTCAAACTTAAGCTTTATAAGGTTGGTACTTTCTACCATTGTCATTTGTTTGAAACAACAACTGCTATATATACATCTGGTCGGGTACTTCTATGACTGTCCTCGTAGCTCAGTGGTTAGAGCAACTGGACAGAAAGCAAAAGATGCATCGTTAAATCCTGGCTATGGCATTGAATGATTTAGTCTGACTCTACTATACTATGACAATGTTTACTTTTTTTTTTTAGGAGATTTCCTGAGCCCAAGGCTTATTTTGGGAACATAACATTACAGTGTGAATGCATTACAATTATTAAATATTGCACATTAAATAATTGAATCTAAGCAAAAATTATAATAAATATGCATGTATCAATGTAGGAATTATAAGATATAACAGAATATGACAATACTAAATACAAAAAAGATTATAACAAATTAAGCAAGAATAGGACATATTTGAGGATTATACATGAAATACTATACTACATAAACATTGCACACTACCAAACGAAATCCAGTCTTGGTAAAAAGAAATTACCATCTAGGGTTTACTATAATTAACAGTTACTAAGTAGATGAAAATAACAGTATATTATAGAACTTTTATACATGGTCTTCTATTGTTAACCAGTACATATCAAGAGAAGAGTTTGGATTAATAGTCTTCTAAATAATTTGGATAATAATGGGTTAAGAGAAATTTGGAGAAGAAGGGAGAACAATAAAACTGGCTTTTGGAAAGTAGCAAGGAGGAGATTTGAGGATATAGAAATTAAAAAACTTTTTAGTTAGTTAACAAAAAAAAAAAAAAAAGGCTCTAGTGTTTTATATTTCAGCAAACTCTTGGGAAAGGAAAACATATATAGATGAAAAACATTAGGAACAAAGGGAGGGTATTGCGTGAGTAAATGAGCTATAAGGAGACTAAAAGGAATAAGAAAGGGTATCCTACAGAATCAATGCCCCATTTGTGGCGGGAATGAAGATATCGAAAATTTGAGGCAGTATTTTTAACACTTTAATGACTTCAGTCAAATTATATAATATAAAATATAATAACAGCCCACCTTGAGGCAATATATGTATAAAATAACATATAAAATGTATGTAACAGTCATTGTATTAATGTTTATATTATTGTGTACATGTTTAATAATGTTATGTGAATGTATTTGTAATTTAATAATGTTGGAGCTGTTAGAATATAGGCCAAAAGTTGCTAACAATGAGGTAACAATGAGGTAACCTTGAGGCAATAATGAATTAGAAAGTTTAATAATACTACTAGTAATTCTTGGAGCAACAATAATATAATTTTTTGAGACAGTTTATAAATAGCCAATCAACAACTAGAAAGGCTAAAAATTTAATTTTTTTTTTTTTGGGGGGGGAATAGGAAGGATTAGGCGTGAAGTAGATAGGAGAAGTAGGGTAAGGTATTGGGGTTCCGCTTCCGCACCCCCGTTAGTACGTGGAAAGATGGGTGGCTGCCAGCTTATTGCGCTGGCAGCGGAGTAAGGAAGTGTCCGGGAGACGACCATGACCAAGGCCCTGGCCGGCCCCTGGGTAGGTACGTGGAAAGGAGTAGGAAAGGTTTTGTAGCGTTGTTGTACGTTGTTTTTTTTTTATTGTATCATCCGTTAATTTTGGCGCGGTCCTCGAAAGGAGCCCGCTGGTGGTCTGAAGTGGCTTGGAAAGAAGCGTGCCGCTTCTAGCGACATTAGGTAGCTGTTTGTGCGCTCCTGTTCATTCTTCATGGCCGAGAGGGCGGATGTCCACTCGTCCATCGTGGTGAGCAGGGTTGTCGTCGTGTGCCTAACCTCCTCTAGGCATTCTGTCGGAGGTGGCTGTGCTGATGGTGGTGGCAGGCTGGCGATTGATTCCCCCAGGCTTCGGATGGCTGTGTCGGCTCTTTCGAACCGGCGTAGGCAGCGTGCGGTGAAGCTGTGGAAAGCAGTGGTGAAGTCTGTGACGATGGTGTGAAGGTCCTGGATTGCGCTTTCCAAAGCGTCAAGTCGATCAAGTTGTGGTTCCAGGTTGGTAGCTTGAGCGGCGGTGGCAAGTGATGCGAGTGCTTCGTCCTGTTGCGAGATGCTGGATCCGATGTTCAGGACCTCTGAATGTAGATCCTGGATTGCATCTCGCAAGGTGGTGTCTGGTGCTGCGGGTGGTGGCGATGCTGGTGTCGGAGATGTGGGTGTTGGTACTGAAGCCGGAGTGAATCGACGGCTTCTTGGATACATAGGGCACTGTGCCTGCCCGGTAAAATGGCCGTGGCCATTGCAGGAGGCACAGTACCGGCGTCGGCGACGTAGATCGTGACTGGTACACTGTGCTGTCAAACACGGTGCTCCACAGTAGTGGCACTTGGGTTGTGCAGCGCAGGTGTTGGAATCGTGGCCGAAGCAGCAGCATCTGCGACATGGCTGGTGAGCTTCCGTTCGGCTGGCCTCAACGCGAAGAACCTGCCCTAATAAGGGCAGGCTGGACCTGAAGGCAGCCTCTCGGTCGGACGGATCAGCCAGTGCCAGGCGGACGAAGGTGGTTGCTCCTCGAGACATGATGATCCGTGTGGCCTTCAAGGTAGAAGGCCGCCGGTGTTGAGCTGCGGCGAGGACGTATCTTGTAGGCAGGTCTCGAGGAACTCCGGAAATCACTGCGCTGCAGCGGAGTGGTGTAGGCTGTTGTGGTGGCTGCTGCGATGGAGGTGCTGTTAGCGACTGTTGTGGATGGAGGTGAGGCGTGGTGCTGACTGGCGGAGAACGGTGAGGTCGCTGGCTCCGTGGCAATGCAGTGACCGCTGCCCATGAAGGCCCGGTCACCGTTGGCAGTGTGGCAGGACTCCCGGCAGATGCCGGGGGAACGGCCGGCGAAACTGCGGCGGCGAGGCTCGTTGCAGCTTCTTCAATTGATGGCTTGGCGATGGCCTCCTCGGCGGGTGCCAAAGGGGCTGCGGCGGGTACCTCAGCGGCTGTCCGGCGTGTGCGTCTTCCCATCTCCGGTGAGTCACCCCTAGGAATAGCCAATCAGAAACTGAAATGGAGCAAAATTTACAAATTCAGAAGTGAGTTGCAATCCTAACCGGACGTGGGACGCGTCCTCGAGAAGTTTAATACGTATTCAGTGTGAGACGAAAATAGTTTACGTATTTAAAATGTGCAAGTAATTAATAAATAATCTCACAGCTCTCTATAGAAGTGAAGTGTTATTTAATCGTATCAAGGATTAATTAAAGGAGTGAAGTAAAAATTATAATCTGTGTAACCCTACATTCTTTAGCCGCACCACTCCCTGCAAAGAGAAACATGTCTCTACAAATTAATACTGACCCAGCCGAAGCAAACATAAATATATAATATTTAAAGAAACATTCAAAATACAAAGTTGATTCTTAAACCTGGGGCAAAGGCCACCGGAAAGTAAATTTGGGGCGAAGCCTACCGGAAACTTTATACCATGCGGTTGCAACTACTTCAAGTGTTCGGCTTCCCAACAGTTGAACTACAATACAACTCCTCCTAAAATTAACCTGCTTCACATTAACCATTTGAACGTAGACACATTGATTTGTGAAGAAGGGAGCTAATGAATCAGAAATGGTTTAAATTACATAGAAAAATATCCTGGACTGAAGTTTTCAGAAAAGATAGTAAAAACATAGAATGATTCTTGAAAAAAGTGAGAAAAAGGTGGAATTGGTGTGTCAAAAGAATGATAGCACAAACATAATGTCATAGTAGTGTTTCTTTTTATAATCATTTTATAATTTAAGAAGAGTTTATTGTGTAGATTCGAATATTACTACCCAACAGACTGGTCTCAATGCCTAGTCGTGTTCACATGTATAGCTTAGTATAAAGAAATAAATAAATAAATGTAGAAAAGTAAATGTCACATTAATTGCTATTTATCTCTCTGAGTGTTCTTTTGCATTCTGTAACATGTTCTTTTGTTTTTCCAAGCTATTCGTGTATACCGACACATTGGTAATGTGGGAATGGTCTGGTCTCTTCAAGCACTGCAAGATATAGAGGACCAGAAACTTCTTGCTGGACACATAGCCATGTTCCACAAAAAGTTTGATAAAGCTCAAGTAAGTATTTTAATATTACATTGTAGAAAAAGATCATTTGTTCAAGTGTCAAGTCTACAGCTAGAGGTGACGTTGCCATACTAGTTATTTTGTACCTGACCTAGCTCAAGTATGGCAAGTAGTTAGCTATATAGTAAAAATATACATATGTTTACACATGAAATTACCAGTAGTGAAATACGAAGTACATACAGATGATTTAAAAAATTGAGTTTTATTTATAGGTGCTCATTAACTATTGTGTTTCTTGGCGTCCCATTCTATATTGGGTGTGAAAGATGGGAAATTTTGCTCAGAGGTCTCTTTATCAGGCTTGAGGTTCTTATACGTGCTATAAATCTATGACATGGGACCACCGGCTTTACTTCCCCTCCGAAGGAAGCTATGCTGGGGGTTTTTATGCCAGAAAAAATCCATTGCCCACTGCCAGGTTTGAACCCTGACCTCGGGAACCAGAGGCTAGCAAGGCACCCCTAGACCATGGAGGACAGTAGACAATGTACTTCCATACTTCATGTTGCCAATTGGCAGTCACAAATATCTGCAATATTGCAAGTAAGATCCATGTGAAATGAAGAATGTGAATTGAGATATGCTCAAATTTTGTTTGATTCGTATTGCGATGGTACACTTTCTTTCCAATATTGAGAAGCATTCCATAAAACTTGTGCTCGTCTTTCGTAACATACACAATAAACGGCAGAAAGTACTCCAATGGGTAAAACAGATTATTATACCTGTAATTATGTTTACCTTAATGCAATGTATTACAATATATGTATAAAATACATTAATTATGATTCCTCACATCTTAAACCTTATTTGTTTTTAGTTTCTTACAATAAAAGTTTATTTCAGTTACACAGAATGTGAAATTCATATAACAAAATGCAGTTAAGAGACAAGGGAGTAAATAAAAAGAAGATAAAATGTTTAAGATTCATTCCTAAATCCATTCAACTTGAAAATAGCATATGTAGATATTTAACGCACTTAAGCTTATGTTATTTAAAAAATTGTTATGTATTTGCCTTCTATAAATGTACATACTGTACCTCACACAATTATATTGTGTTTTAGGTTTATTATTATTTTGCTTATAATTTTAAATAACAATGCACTGTCAATTTGCACATTTTATACAAATGATTCCATGTTTCGTCTAGATAGTGAACTTCTTTTTTACTTTCTCTACTACATATAGTAAGTAGGGGAAGTATTGTATTCCACCCAAAAATTCGATACCGAGATTTCACCAGAAATATATGTTTTGAGACCCCCTGAATCTAAAAAAAGCATTTTTGGAAACATGTCCGTTTGTGTATCTGCCTGTCTGTCTGTCTGTCTTTGTGTCTGTCTGTGAACAGCATAACTCAGAAACGAACAGTCGGATAAACACCAAACTTGGTATTTAGGTTCAATATCTTCCAGAGATGCGACACGAAGGTTTTCAAGAAAATCCCCCCACCCCAGATTACCCTTTACATGGAAGATTTTTCGAAAATTTTAATTTTCTCAAAAATGGCTCTTAACGATTTTGATTAAAATATCATATGTTTAAGATGTTTTCATGACAAATAAAATGTATATCTTGAATTTTCTGGGAATGTCTCCAAAAGTATTCTTCATTGTGAACGACTTTTGCATAACTGGTAAACCATAAGAGATAGACAAAATTTTACTGCACAAAAAATGTAGATCACATTAAAATACACAATTTATGTCATATACATTTTTTTTATTGAGTGAACCATTTTCGAGATATTGCTTGTTATTCCCTTAAATTTTTCAATACTTATTTTCTCAAATGGGAATTCGTTATTCATTATTTTGTCTTGGATATGCAAAGAGTATGAATCTGTGGCAAAGGGAATGGTGCTGCACCTAGCAACCAGCTATTAAGAGATATGTATATGCTTAAAGGCTACTGTATTTCTATATTGCACTTGTAAATATATATTCCCCTTACATCTACAAGAAAATTAGCAATAAGATAGAGTTTGCAAATGTTTATCTCGATTAACATAAAGTAGATGGAGAATAAGCGTTTGTAAAAATAGTTTGTACAAGAGTAGAGAAAGTTATGTGAGTGTAACACATCAGATGTTTTTCTTTTTTTTTTTCTCAAAAATGACTAACAATTTTGATTAAAATGCTGTATGTTTAAGATATATTTATGACAAAATATAATTTTTCTGGAAATAGTCTGTGAAACCCTTTCATTTGGAATAACTTTTGTATAATTTATAAACCTTAAGAGATAGACAGAATCTTACTAGTTAAAAGATGTAGATCTCATTAAAGCACACAATTTATGTCATATAAATATATTTTTTTAAGTTAACCATTTCCAAGATATTCTTTGTTATTTGTTTGAATTTTCAAATACTCATATGTTTTTCAATGGTAAGTCATTATTCAATTTTTCTCATGGTCATGCGAGGAACATGGTATTTCAAAGCCATCATACAATGACCTACTTTTTAAAAATCTGACTACATATTACTTTAGGCTACTGGATCCTCCTTATACTTACAACAAAATGTATAATGAAAGTTCATCTTGATTAATAAGAAATAGACAGAAGAATGAGATAGAGTAGAGAAAGTCTTGTGACTGCAACACATGTTTTTTTTGTTTTTTTTTATTGTCTCATATAAGTGTGATTCTTATTTGTTATCCATCGTTAATCTTGATGAAGTTTTTCTTGTTGGAAAGCAAATAGAATTAAATTGTTCTGTGCTTATTCAAAATTTTGAGAGAAACATTGCAAGAATTTTCTGATTCCCTAACACACACAACTAAAACCAAACTTTACCAGCGCTCACTTGTAATTGTAGTTTTTCTTGTGCTAAATATTAAATATAATCTTGACTTTGTTGAGATTTTCTGTTCAGCATTCCAATACATTTAAAATAAATCTGTATATTTTATGGTTTACTATTGAAATTACCGTTTTAAATCATTTAGAAACTTCTATATGCCTTCTCTTGCAAGTAGTGACTGGAAAGTCAACGATAAATGAAACAGAGCACATTAGCCATAAGACTGGATTTGATTCCAATTGTGAATGAAACTTCCTAGCATGCAGAAACTAATTTTTGAGATTTACAGTTATTATTGTTATTTCTTCTCAGCGATCATCTAGAAAATGTTTGGCATTGAATGAGTTAAAAATGGAAGGCAGAGTTCTAATTTTCAGTTTTATTTCCTTTAAGGAATGGTACCTGAAGTCTAGTCAACCTGTAGCAGCTTTACATATGAGAAGAGATTTATTACAATGGGATCAGGCTCTTCAGTTGGCAGGGAAGTTGGCTCCAGAACAGATCCCATATATTGCTCGGGAATATGCTCAACAGCTTGAATTCATGTAAGATGTTATTTTACTTCTACTTTTATTTTCAAGACACTGCAATGTAAGTTCAGATAAATCTTAAAAGAACTTCGTATTGAATTCCAGAACTTAATATTCACAAAATGCATATATATTGTCCATTCCAAACCAGAGTTCCCTCTGATGTAAACAGAAGCACGTGCTTCGGCTTGTCACGAACCCAAGAGTATACTCTTACGCCAACGTAAATAGTTCCTTAATACATGTATTGTATTATGAAATATTAGAGCAGGAAAGGTATAGAACTGCACATTTTATTGCTGTTATCATAAGAACTCATTGTTAAAGGTAATGGATATATACTAGCTGTTAAGAGATTACAAAATATGATTTTTGCTTGCTATTGCGCTAACGCCGAGAGCATCTAGCTTGTTAATACCAACCGACATGCATGACTGCCAATCTCTTACATATACAAGAAATGCAGCAATGAATTCCCAGAGGTGCTATCTGAGTACCGAATAAACACTTTGTGTAACACAGGATATATGATAAGCGAACGGTCATTCATAATACACTAACACACATATGCTCAGCTCAGGTCAAACCTTGTGATTTAGTCAGTTGGTATTTGAGCTCACATGGCAGAGGAAGGTGCGTGTAGTGCGAATAAACTGTTCCAACACAAGCGGGAAACAGTTAAAAAGTGGCTAAAAACAAACAATACTTCATATATTCAACTCACTATTACAAAAATACCCGACACTTGCATTATTGCATATTACGAAACTAATATCGGATTTTACAGGCGTTTCAGTGAGAAGTGTAACGAAAGCAAGCAGGGAATATAAACAGACATAATACAACATAGAAGAGGATAAAATGTGGTAACTTGTTTTAAGTGCGACAGTGCTGTGGAATTGTGGATAAGCTTGTCATTATTTTGGAGAGTAGCTCTGATTCTGATACGGCAGCTGGGTCATCTTCGGAGGATTTGGATTTGGGTGTTGTACTTTTGCCCGAGGATTGTGATTAACGTAAGTAAAATGTTCATTGCCGCATACTTATAAAATCGATTGTTACCTCAGGTTGCATTTTGAACTATGATTCTCACGCAGGGGGCCTTTTTATAGATTAAATAGTGTTCAACAAGCACGTGGGAGGGGAACAAGCAGACATTATGGGCGGGGATTGCGAACTACTTTCGCACGTATAATACAAAGAGTTTGTTTTCAGTGAAAGGCACTCTGGTTTGGAATGGACAGTAGTGTGTTTTTACTTAAGGTAAGTCGTAATTAGTTACACTTACATCACTAATTCCGACTCACCTTGAGTAAATTCAAAAACACAAAACACATTACTGTTTATAGAAGAGGATAAAGTTTTAAGTGCGACAGTGCTGTGGAATTGTGGATAAGCTTGTCATTATTTTGGAGAGTAGTTCTGATTCCGATATGTCAGCTGAGTTGCCTTCGGAGAATTCGGATTTGGGTGTTGCACTTTTGCCCGAGGATTGTGATTAACGTAAGTGTTCATTGCCGCATACTTATAAAATCAATTGTTACCTCAGGTTGCATTTTGAACCATGATTCTCACGCAGGGTGCCTTTTTATAGATTAAATAGTGTTCAACAAGCACGTGGGAGGGGAACAAGCAGACATTAGGGGCGGGGATTGCGGACTACTTTTGCGCGGATAATACAAAGAGTTTGTTTTCAGTGAAAGCCACTCTGGTTTGGAATAGATAATAGTACACAGTTTTCATGCTAGGCAAGCATAGAGCAACTCTCTCTGAGTTCAGTGCACCCAGTGGCATCAACTGGGAAGGTTATCTCTGGTCGCAGTGAAGTGTTTTGTAAAAGCTTACTCCTTGTTTTATGATGGTGACTTATGTAAACAACGTGCAGCTGTGAAATTTGTTTCCTATTTATTTAAAGGTGAGTCGGAATTGTTATACTAACATCACTTAAGTTTACTCACTTAACATGTTTCGGGAAACCGTTGTTCCCATCCTCAGAAGGTTAATTCGACTGTTAATTCGAACTGTAAATTCAATACACATCACTGTTTCTAGCTTCTTTTCATTACAATATCAACGTAATTTGTTTCCTACTTGAAAAAAAATGATGCAGAAACTTTGTGATGTTGAACACAGCTTACAAGAACAGTGCTATGGAATAAACTCAAGCGTTTGAGTGGTTTTCTTGTTTCAAAAAAGCTGAAATGTCAATTGATGACAAACGTCGTTCTGCATGCCTGTCAACTTCCCAAATGGATGAAAATGTTAGAAAAATTTGTGCACTTGTACTCATAGAGCAACAATGGACCATTGAACAGAGCAGGGGATTTATGTGGACGGTATTGGAGCTTGGCCTAGCAAATTTTAATGGGAGATTTGGGAATAGGAAGGATCACTGCAAAATGGGTGCCCCTGGTTCTGACTGATCAGCAAAAAGAGAGTCAAGTGGAAACATGTAGCACTTTGAAAGAACAGCTCCTAAGTAACCCAGACCTTTTGTCCAAGTCATTACTGGTGGCAAAACAGTGCTATTCTTAAGAGCCCGAAACCAAACAACAATGAAGCCAATGGAAGGCCTCATTGTCACCTTGTCAAAAATAAAACTCATCAAGTGAGGTTGAACGTCTAAATGATGCTCATTTGTTTTTTGGTATGTAGGGTATAGTGCATTTGCAGTTTGTTCCACCGGGACAAATGTTAATGAAGCTTTCTGTCTAGAAGGTTTGAGAAGATTGTGTAACAGTGTTTGACAGAAATTTTGAAAATGCTGGAAAAATGCTTTTCTGTTTCTGGAAACACAGCATTTTCTCCTCAATAAGCAGGTCTTCATTTCTTTTCCAGAGGAAATTATTCGGAAGCTTTAAGTCACTATGAACGTGGATTAATGGAAGCCAAACCTAATGGAAAAGCAACACCGGAGGAAGAAAGCCATTTTATGCTATGTCGTGCAGGAGTGGCTCGCACGGCCATTCGTTGTGGAGACATTAGGCGTGGTGTTGCTATGGCAGCAGATATGGCCAGTACTCGACAGCTAAAGAGGGAATGTGCAGAAATTCTTGAAGCAATGAAGGTATAATTTTGTAATATATTCTATCTTTTGCTGCATTCACCAATTGTGTAACTGTGTATAGCTTTTTTGGTGTCGGTTAGTAAATTTAAATTCGGTTGCCATTCGTTAAAGAAATGAACTCTTTTTGACAGGGCAGTCAGTTTCATTCTATATAAAAAATGTATAATTATATACATTTTTTATAATAGTTTTTAATATCTTCCAAATCAGAAAAAGAAAGTAAAACTCTCAATTTTTGAGTTTCTCTCTCAGATCTGTAATGCTGAATGTATAGACTGAAGTAGTGCTTCAATTTGATGCATCATTACTTCTAGTGGGTCATACCAAAGAGTCTGTGAAAATGGTTTTATTTTTTAGGAAAATTCATTTTAATTTGGTGTTATTGTCAATTTGGCAGTGTTAACTTTATAAAGGTACATAAATGCAATTTGTACAATTGCGGAAAAGCAAAAGATGATGGTAGTTGAGCATTAGCACCTATATTCTCTTGCATTAAATTATGTTCAAAGCTTTTCCTATTACAGATTTTAGAGATGAAACCAACAAATATGAACTATTTATTCTACAAGTACATAATTTGATTGTAATCCAAGTTGATCGACATTGGTAAACTACATTAAATTACATTATAGTAAATTACAATAATAAAACAACAAGAAATATTAAAGAAATAAGAAGCCTAATTAAAGCAGTTGAAACTAGAAATCATGTCATTCTACAATGGATCCCAGCTCATGTTGGACTTTTGGGCAATGAACATGCGTATCAATTAGCAAAGAAAGGTGCAATACAACAAATAAAACCTGTAGGACAAATAGAAAAAAATAAACAATTAAATAATATTAAACAACGTTTCAAAAGACAGCATAGACTTGATGAAGAAGAGAAATTAAAAGATAAAGATTATAAGAATATTAAAGATAGAGTTGATATACAAGAAATGCTAAGGAAGACTGCAGTGGCCTTATTTAGAATGGCAACTGGCCACAATTGCCTCGCAGAACATCACTACAAGATACGATGCCTACCTACACCCAAGTACACTCTCTGTGAAGAAGATGTCATCCTGAACAAACAGCATCTTGCCAAATGCAAAGGCCTTAAAAGTGATAACTTACAGACTTTATATTGGGAAGCCGGAGGGAAAATGTCCCCAGTGCCATTGGTGAACAATAACAACCAAGTTGCCAAAACTTAATATTTTCATTGAAGGAGAACTGGTCTATTATTGGTTTGGGGGAAAATTATATCGCCTGAACTTCTGTCACATTACATTTACTGGAGGCATGCTTTTTATTAAAATCAACTTTCCATAAGCTTGTAACAGCTACTAGAAGTTGCCTAATAGTGTCAACAAGAACTTTTAAAACAAACACATGAATTTAGCATTGAATAATGTGGAAGATACACTGTGCAGGGAAATCATAGAGCTTAGAATCTGTGAAGCAGACTGCAGTGACGGATTTACCTTGAAGTAGATGGTTTGTTAGCAGTTGGAAGAGCTTCATGTTTATCTGCACAACGTATGGGAGCCAATTTGTTGCGGTCACTTCGTGTTATCTTTTTGCTGAGCGCCTGTTATTGTATTACTATTTTTAAATTTGGGTTCAATGTCCTCCGGCTAGCTATTATTTCTTGGTCGAGCACATCTCTTGAACAGGGTGTGTAAACGGAAAGGATTTGTTACTGAAAGATAACACTGATAAAAGAATTTGTTTTTACACTTTTATTGTCGTCACACATTATTCAATTTCACATATTGATTCTTGATACACGCCAGACTGAAACTGTTATATTTTCTAATATGACTATAATCACTTATTTACTGCACATTATTAATTCGCGTATTTCACATTTATAACTAACTTTACAACGCGAGAGATTTTGTAAAATTGCGCGACGTATAACCCGCGAACGATTCTGATGAACTAAGCGAAACCTGTCTCTGGCTTTAGCTTTTTATACTCCCTCACCCGATATGCCTAAAGATTATAACCGAGTTGCAATTGGTTAATAAAACGCGCCAACATTAGCGTCTATATTTATATCCAATCAAAATTACGAACACACATGTTCTAGGGAAGAAATTCCTGCCATTTCTAAGAAAAGCGCGCCAATCTGACGTCATTTGCTTGTCTCTAATAATTGATAAACAACTCCCCCTCGCTTATTGTTACCCACTCTTATTGTCAGTTTCAGTGAGGCCGTGTAAACTTATTTCCTAACAATGCTTATAATTAACAAACATCTCAAATCAATGTCATACAATAATGCTTATTTACAATACAATCACTCTGGCATTTACATTATTGTGATACAAATTACTGCCACAACTTGATCATGGCAGGATTCCAGGAGAAGTCAATCCTAAGTAAACGTCTCCTTGGGTAGCCAATATGGTGATTACACACTTGCATCTTTGCAGTGCTTCATTCTAATTTCATTTGTTTTTAAAATGAGGAAAGAAAAGTTGATATTGAGATGAATATGAAACTTATATATCATGAAAGTATTGCTGAAAACACAATATGAGAAAGATTTCGCAGAAAGCCCAAAGAAACATTAAATAATTGAAGTTACCAGCTTTTTGCATAATGACATGAAATTCTTGTTTTTTTCATGATTCAGAAGTGCACATTTTGGTGTTATAGAAGCCACTCTGAGCCAATAATGGAAAATACTGTGGAAATGGAAGCAATTCATTTGACAGCCCCCTAGACATGTCTAACTTGTTCATTGATAAGTGTATGAAATGCTAACACTGCCACAAGACTTTTGTATTCTGGTATTAGTGCCAAAGTTAACTTCATTTTATTTGCATTTGATGGTTATATGAGCGACAAGGGTTGAAGTGAATGAAATTGTACCCTTAATTTATTTTTGGGGGGCATTTTTTCCTTATATACCCATGACTCCCATTCCCACACTCACTAAGTCCCAGTATTTCTAAATGCATTACGAAATGTCTATTCTTTATAAAAAATATCTTATCCCAAATATTAATTTTATAGGTCCATTCATTTGCTGTCAGCAATCATGTGTAAATAACCAAAAATGGTCTGCTACAGTTGATTTGTCAGGTTGCTTGTATTTACTATTTCTAAAATGCTTTTTAAATTTGATTCTCGGTTATGTAAAGTTTTTCCAATGTAAATGTTGCCATAAGCCAAACAATTTCAGTAATAAATGCCAGATTTTTTTTTTCGTTTAAAGTAATTCAACAAACTTCTCTTGTCATCCAAGGAGATAAGTAAATGTTTGAAGTGTATAATTGTGTTTTACCGTTTTGAGGGCAGAAATACTTTCTTCAGCTTTCTGATATTTAAATTATTCGGTCTTTCTTTTCTTTTTATGTGTGTTAAACCAATGTTGAAACGCAGTGTGTATTTAAAAGCAATGTTGATATTGTGTTTATATTCATTATGAAATTCGTATTTGCTTGGAGGTGTATTTATCAATTATTAAGCTAACTTAAAAAACAGGAAATTTATATGAAGTGGGGTTAAATCTTTCATTTATGTATACTTTTATCTGTAGAGTTGGTTTCTACAAATGCCAAAAGTCAGTTGTTATTTTTTATCATCAAGTCTAAGAAACTTGAATTTAATGGCTTTATCCATTAAATTTATAAGCTTTAAAGCAGCATTTATGCGCTTATCAGAAACAATAACAGAAATATAGTCTACATACCTATCTGTACCTTATTTAAATATTAGAGGAAATGCTTAAGGAACTTATGCTTCAAAATAGTTCTTGAAAAGATAGGAAGAATATGAATAGCCCATTGCTGAGCTAGAAGTTTGTTGATAGATGATGATAGTTTTTTTTTATGTGGGGGTTATCTACATTGATTGGGTGCCTGCAGTCAGTGTGTCAGTCAGGTTTATTAAAAAAATGTTTTAAGACCCTCTGTGAATGTATGCGATAAAGGAGACTAGACTCGCAGAATGACGCAGTAATTTGTATCACAAATTATGTAAATGTCAGAGTGATTGTAGTGTGAATATGCATTGTTGTGTGACATTGATTTGAGATGTTTGTTGATTGTAATTATTGTCGAGAAGTGGGTTTATACGGCCTTACTGAAACTGACAATAATAGCGTGCAATAATGTAGCGAGGGGGTGAGCTGTTTATCATTATAAGAGACGAGCAAATGACGTCAGAGTGGCGCGTTTTTCTTAGAATTTGCTGGAACATTTTTCCCCAGAGCATATGTTTTCGTAATTTTCATTGGATATAAATATAGATGCTAATGTTGGCGCGTTTTATTAACCAATAGCAGCTCGGTTATAATCTTTAGGCATACTGGGGCGAGGAAGTATAAATTCAGTGTCAGAATCAAGTTTCACGTAGTTCAATGAAGGCATTCATGGAGTATACATCACACGCAGTTCAAGGTTACGCGTAGCAAGTTTGTGAAAAATCTCTCGTGTCGTAAAGTTAATTACACAAAAAGTTGAAGTACGCGAATTAATAATGGGCAGTAAAGAAGTTATTATTACAGTTTCAGTTTGGCGAGTGTCAAGATTAATAGGTGAAAGTGAATAATGTGTTACGACAATAAAAGTGTAAAACAAATTCTTTCATCAGTGTTATCTTTGGATAAAAACTCCTTTCCGTTTACACACCTGTAAAAGATAAGTGCTTGATCGAGAAATCATAGCTAGCCGGAGGACAGTGAACCCAAAATTAAATACAATAACAGGCGCCCAGTAAAAGATAACACGAAGTGACCGCGACAAATTGTCTTTCATACGTGCGGCAGATAAAAATGAAGCATCTTCCAACTAATAACAAATATACCACCACAAGAAGAAAGGCCTCATGAATCCTCCACCAGGACATTGCTCCCACAATGCAGTCTGTGAAAAGTTGGCAAAAAACTATGTTCCAAAGGTGGAACTTCTACCATATATTCTGCGAACCTAGCACTGCAACTTGTTTCTCTTCCCAAAAGTTAAGTCTGTGCTCAAAGGAAACAGGTTTAAGTCTCTGGATGTAGTGAAAGCAAAAGTGATGCAACTGTTGAACAGCATAAGACAAGATGACATGCAGCACTGCTTCAACAGTGGAAAATTTGCATGGAACAGTATAGGTGCCAGGGAGGGATGACTTTGAAGGGGAGGACATTGCCATTGATTAATTTTTTGTCATTAAACTGTTACAGAATGAATCTGGTTTTTTTATTGCTGCATCTTGTATTCCCTTAAATATTATTTATTTGCTGAATGTGTTTAGCTCTCTCCCATTTTTGTTTTTTGCGCATTCCTGTTCTCTATTTAAATAATAAAGTCAATTTCAAAGCATCTTCATCCTCATTTTTATCCTCAATGCCTGATTACAAATGCCTTTTCAACTTGGCTTGTTGTTTCTCTTCCTATACAAGGCAAGAACAGGTGTTCAGACATTGTATAGATAGATCTCAAAGATTAAAATGATAATGAAGTCTCCCTGTTTGACAAATGGTGATATACTATTCTGGACATAAAGCCTAATGCATACAGTTCCACAGGAAATGTTGGTTGTCTTGCACCACTTGACTTTGCATATGTGTTATATTAGGTATCTACAGTTAGATAGTTGGAGCAAAGGGCAGTTTAACAATTAGTGGAATGGAAGTTATATGAGAGGAAAGAAAATTTAAGGAAGGGATTTTGGTGAAGATGATTGGGAGGAAGATGACTGATCATCATCATCATCATCATCATCATCATCATCATCATCATCATCATCATCATCATCATTATTATTATTATTATTATTATTATTATTATTATTATTATTATTATTATTATTATTATTTCTTTAGTTGTTGTCTGCTATATTTCACCAATTATTTTGCAGCAATTGAATGATGCAGCAATGTTGTATGAAAGAGGCCAGTATTACGACAAAGCTGCTTCAGCTTATATTCGTCTAAAGAATTGGCAGAAGGTCGGTGAACTGCTTCCTAACATCACTTCGCCAAAGATCTATTTGCAGTATGCCAAGGTAAGACATTTGTGCACTTGAATATGAATATTTGTTTGTACTAAGCATCAATACAAAAGAGTAAGGCTAAGCATTCAGCCCAGGTTGTTAACTTGCCATATTCATATCCAAAATTTCCTTATTTCAAAGCTCTGTTTTTTGACACTTTGAAGAGCGTTGAAGAATTTATAAACAAACTAGACTATAGAACAAATAGTACTAAGGTACATAATTACATTAAACAAATAAATAGAGACAACCAACAAAATCAGCCATTAAATGTCGATAACCTTATAGCAGAAAAATTAGCAACATACTATAAAACTAGTACTATATTAAAAAACAAAAAACGGAATAAATACTTAAGAAATAGCAACCTCGAAGATACTTCTAACTTTCAAAACATCTTCAATGAGCCATTCACACTCCCTGAAATAAAGCAAGCAATAAGGACACTAAAAATCTGATGTGTTACACTCACATGACTTTCTCTACTCTTGTACAAACTATTTTTACAAACGCTTATTCTCCATATGCATCATGTTAATCGAGATATCAAGATGTCAACCTTAATGGTAATTTTCTTGTAAATGCAAGAGGAATATGGTAGGTTTTAAGCGATAGTCAAATATTTTAACGCTGGTTGCTATGTGGCGCATTTCATTCTCTTTGCATGTCCAGGACATAAAAAAAAATGAATAACGAATTTGAGAAAAAGTATAAGTATTGGAAAATTTAAGGGCATAACAAGCAATATCTCGAAAATGGTTCACTCAACAAAAGAAATGTATATGACATAAATTGTGTATTTTAATGCGATCTACATTTTTCGTGTAGTAAAATTTTGTCTATCTCTTATGGTTTACCAGCTATGCAAAAGTTGTTCACAATGAAGAATACTTTTGGAGATATTCCCAGAAAATTCGAAATATACATTTCATTTGTCATGAAAATATCTTAAACATATGATATTTTAATCAAAATCGTTAGAGCCATTTATGAGAATATTAAAATTTTCGAAAAATGTTCCATGTAAAGGGTAATCTGGGGTGGGGGTATTTTCTTGAAAACCTTCGTGTCGCATCTCTGGAAGATGCTGAACCTAAATACCAAGTTTGGTGTTTATCTGACTGTTCGTTTCTGAGTTATGCTGTTCATAGACACACACACGGACATGTTTCCAAAAATGCCTTCTTTGGAATCAGGGGTCTCAAAACATGTATTTTCGGTGAAATCTCGGTATCGAATGTTTGGGAGGAATACAATACTTCCCCTACTTACTATACGTAGTAGAGAAAGTAAAAATAAAAGGAGCCCAGGTCCTGATAACATACATCCAGAGCTGCTCAAGAACTTAGGACATGAAGCACTCCATACTTTATTAAACATTTTCAAAAAAATCTGGACAACCAGAAATAACATACCAACACTGTGGGGAAAAAAGCAAAAATTATACCCATTAAGAAGAAAGGAAAACCCACTCAAATGATAGATAGCTATAGACCGATATCCTTAACATCAAACATAGCAAAACTCTTAGAAAGAATGGGAGCTACAAGACTGGCGTACTATCTAGAAACACAAAATCTATTAGTTCCTGAACAAGCTGGATTTAGGAAGGACAGCTCAGCAATACACCAGGTTGTAAGACTCACACAGGACATTAAATAAAATTTCAATAATAATAATAATAATAATAATAATAATAATAATAATAATAATAAGACTACTCTAGCACTGTTTGTCGACTTCAAAGATGCATTTAACACAGTATAGTGAGAAATGCTACTATACAAGATGAAGACATATGGCATATCAGGCCACATGCTAAACTGGTTTCAAACCTTCCTATACCAAAGATGGTTTGCAGTACAATACAAAACAGCCACATCTAAATGGAAATAAGAGAGAGTTGGAGTACCTCAAGAGTCTGTTACAAGTGCTATTCTGTTCAGTATATATATATAGTGATTAGAGAAAGTCATGTGAGTGTAGAATCAGATTTTTGTATTACCTTAACAAATTATTATTTTGCAGAGCTTATTTTGTAACTGAAGTTCAGTTTATTTTCACAGGCTAAGGAAGCAGATGGCAAATACAAGGAGGCAGCAAAGGCATATGAAATGGCAAGAGATATGGATAATGTGATACGACTCAATCTTGATCATCTGAACAATCCTGAAGAGGCTGTGCAAGTTGTTCAGGAAACTAAAAGTATTGAAGGAGCAAAAATGGTTGCAAAGTGAGTAATAAAAGAAAAAGTAAATAAAAACAGAAAGCAATTCCCTCAGAGTTCATGCATGAGCACGGTTGTAAACTAATGGCATGTTTTATAGATTTTTCCAGAGGCTGAATGATTATCGCTCCGCCATTCGATTCTTAGTCATGTCTCATTGTCATGATGAAGCATTTCAACTAGCACGTCAGCACCATCAAATGGAACTGTATGGTGATATCCTGGCAAGCTCTTTGGATTCTGATGCTCGACCTGATGACTTTAGAAGTCTTGCTTTACATTTTGATGCAGAACATAATCATCTTCTTGCTGGAAAGTATTACTTTCATGCAGGCGATTTCCATAAGGTAAGCAAGTGTAAACTGATTTCAGATGGAAACAATTTGAAGGTGGTTTCTGTGATGTATATTAATGTTATGAAAGTTTTACAGCTTGTAAGTTATGTTTAATTAGGGTCCATTTCATTAATCTTCATTAAATTTTATCACAAGTTAAAGTGTCACTAACATTGGTAATCAATTGTTCTTCCACACAAAGCGTGTGTAGGACAAGGTTGGAAAGGTAAAATCAGACAACTGAAAAATAATGTCAGTTTTCAGATGAATGTCATCTCAAAATACTTTGAGATCTACTTATGGTTTACTGGGAAAAGTGTGAGTCAGTTACGGAATTCAATGCCATACTGACATGGTTGTTCTAACCAGACGGAAACTGGAACATCTGTGATTCAAATCCTGGCTATGGCATTGAATTTTTCAGGCATCTGATTCTACCTTTTCTGTCGCTAACATTGTTTAGTGACTGCTTAACCATTGCCCTGACAATGGCATGTAACCTTGAAGCAATGCCATCAATTCCTTAGCAGTATATTTTTACGCTTTGATACATGCTTCTATTCCATTGTGCCTGCTGACTCAGAAATTAAATAGACACCCATTTTATTTATGCTACATACTTATATCTTCCCTTGACCTTTTGTCTCACATTCCCGCTCAGCAGAAGGTGAATAACAGATGAAATAGCATGCACATTTGTATAGTTTCGCAATGGCTTTGGAGCAGAACAAGCGTGTTCCACTAGATAAGCTTGAATGTATCATTTGCAACATTTTTGCAGACATTGAAAGTGAACATAAAATGCTATTACTGGTATAATATATAGAAATGGTTGCAAATATACAATTTCTATATATTATACTTAATCTTTTCACTATGTCTTCCGATTTAAAATTAATGCTATTACTGGATTTCGATGAACATGACATGATACCGATGACAGTGTTAATGATGGTATTGCACCTGCAATAACAAATTTACTGACCTTTCAGGTATAAAAATTGATGTGTCGAACATAACTGATCCTTTTTTTTTAAAATAAAGAGAGTTGAGGGTTGTTACACTACATCACTAAAATATTCTTACTTGAACGCGTTTTGGGAGACAGCTTGTTCCCATCGTCAGCTTGTTCTCAACTGATTTTTCCGGTCATTGTCTGGGGGATGTGTGCGGCTAGTGGTGTTCTCTGGTGCTGGGCTGATGAACCTCCAAAGGCTGCTGGGTGGTGGCAGTTCGAAATTCATTAGGTGATTCCAGTGTTTGACAATATGTATTTTTTCCCAGATGTCCAATTCATTGCTGCTGTTGATCGGTTTTAAGAGTTTTATGTTCGGAGTGATATCATGGTTTGAAGACCAGAAATAATGTGCTACTGCTGTTTATCTGACTGCTTTTGGTAAATGCATCTCATATGCTCTTTAAGTCTTATTTCAAGATTTCTTTTGGTTCTTCCTATGTATACCAGGTTACATTCATTACAATCAATTTGATATATACAGCTGATTTATCGTTGGGGATAGGATCTTTTGTTCTGTTGCATAGTAGTTTCTGTATATTGTGGTTATTCTGTGGAGACAGGGTGATGATGTATTTCTTGAAAATCCTTTGAAATTTATGATGTGTCCAAGGGTGATAAGTGAATTTTCTATATGCTTGTGGTTTTTGTTGTCTGAGTAACGTAGTCATTTGTTGGATGTATTTCTGTCTTTCAAACCTTTTTATCTTCTTATCTATTGTTTTTTTCTGGTGGCTATGTTGATAATGTGTTGGTATTCTTTCTGGTATTCCTCTTTCTCCATTGGTATATGTACTAACCTGTTTGTAATACTATTTAAAATTGCATGTTTGTGGCTTGTAGGATTGTAGCTATTGTTTTTCAAGTAAGAATATTTTAGTGATGTAGTGTAACAACCCTCAACTCTCTTTATTTTAAATTATGACACATCACTGTTACTAGCTTCTAAATCTTCAAAATTAGTCAATAACTGATCCTTTTGCATAGCTGAAAGTATTTTTGGATGGTCTAAATAATCACATTACCACTGAAACAAATCTCTATGCACATCAGTTCAAGTATCTCCTCCCTCTCGAGACAGCAAAGGGAGAGCTCGAGATGTTGCAGTAGATGGAATATGTACATACTTTGGTATAGTTTTTATGACAGGTGGATAAATGTCGTGAAATTGAAGACTTTTGGTCTACTAAGTCCTTTTTTAACACCCTTGGTATAGACAAAAATGCTATTACACTGCTTCCAACAAATTTTTAAATTCCTGCATTTTGCTGACAACAAAGTTTGATCACCTAACTGCAATGACAGACTATTAAAAAGGTGTGAGTACATGTTAATTGCAGGAAATCTTTAAATATAAAATAATACTTGGAAATCTTATATCAAAATAATAATATATGCAAGATATCTAAGTTATATTACGTGCATGTATTTAAAGGATTTCAGGTTTAAATAGGCTGACATGACAGGGAATGACGTTTAAATACTCTTACGCCAATAAAAGTTTCAACTTTGGCTCCACACAAGGAATACGACATAAACAAATTACTGAATGCTTCTTCAAAAGACAGAAGTTTCAGTTGATAAAATATCTGTAATTTATCAAATAGACTTTCTGGATTGGGACAGTTTATGTTAGAAAAACCAAAAGGAATTTGGGTGTTTTAAAGCCAAAGAACATTTTCAAACCGAGTGGGATGGCTTAGGTGGTTATGTCTGTGGCCCGCATTCGGGAGGTCCCGGGTTCAAATCCTGTGGGCTGACCAATCTGTCTGAGATTTTTTCTTGGTTTTCCTCAGTCGCCAAGGTAAATACCAGATTGGATATTTAATGCCACAACCCAAAGTTCCACTTTAAATCTAAAAACAATAGTAAAATTAAAAATAAGTGGTAATAGTGAAAGTTATGCCATCTATCCGCAGACAATGTAAGCAGTTAGTTTGGACGGCACCCTAATGACATCTGCTTGGCACAAAGCAGGTGGTTACAGGGATGAGACCTAGAAGGCTAACTGTCCGCCTTTCTGTGTGAAGGCGGCGGTCAGACTGGACGACACCCTAATGCCATCTGCATGACACGAAGCAGGTGGTTACAGGGATGAGAGCTAGAAGGCCAACTGTAGGCCTGTCCATATGAGAGCAGCAGTTAGACTGGACAGCACCCTAATGCCATCTGCACAGCCCGAAGCAGAAGATCTGGCTGCCATGCACTGGCAGTCTCTGTGGGCACGTGACGAAGCAAGATGGCATTTTCCAAGGATGAGACCTAGAAGACTGACTGTCCTCCATTCTGTGTGAGGGCAGCAGTTGGACTGGACGGCACCCTAATGACATCTCATGGCATGAAGCAGGTGGTTACAGGGATGAGACCTAGAAGGCAAACTGCCCGCCTTTCTGTGTGAGGGCAGCGTTTAGACTGGACGGCACCCTAATGCCATTTGCACTGCATGAAGCAAGTGGTTACAGGGATGAGACCTAGAAGGCTAACTGTCCACCTTTATATGGGGGCGGCGGTTGGACTGGACGACACTCTAATGCTGTCTGCACGGCACGAAGCGGAAGATTTGTTAGCTGTGTTCTAAGGTCTCTGTGACACGTGACGGAGCGGGTGGTTAAAGCGATGAGACCTAGAAGGCTAACTGTCCATCACATATCGTTCTAAGAGTTATCCACCAACAGATCCATCATGATATGACCAAGGAGTTAAAGCGAGTAAAATAAAATAAAAAAAAAAAAAAAACTTTTCAAAACAGAAAGTTTTGGAAAAATCGGCCATAGCTACACATTTTTGGACATACAGTCATAAGATCAAAATGGAGGCAAAATTGTTGAAATCCGTACAGGTGGAAGCAAAAATTCCACCTGGAAAAAGACTTTTATAATAAAAACCGTGAAAAGGTAATGAATTTTAAGTTGCTATATTAAGTGAACTAGGCAAAGTTGTCATACTGCTAGATGTCTCCCAACATACCGAAGAAGTAAATGTTGCTGATGTTCCTGGCAGCTGATATACAGCTATGGTGACAATGCATTCTTGAAACTTGTACTGTTGTTTTAACAAGAAAGTAAAGTAGTGGAATTAAGTGTTCTTCCACACAAGCTGTGTGTTGGACAAGGTTGGAAAGGTAGAATCAGATGACTAAAAAATTCAATGCCATAGCCAGGATTTGAACCATTAATTGAATTTGAATTCCATTAATTGATCTAATAGTGGTTGAAACTTTGAAGCCCGGGACTTAAAGTACTTACAATATTGTAAGTGGCCATTAAGGTATGTCATCTCGGTACAATTTGAGATCTCCTTGTGGTTTACTGGGATAATTGCGAATCTGTTGGGGAATTTAATGTTGTACCAGTATGTTACCATGGTAGCTCAGTGGTTAGAGCAACCAGACAGAAACCGGGAGATCCGTGGTTCAAATCCCAGCTATGGCATTGAATATTTCAGTCGTCTGATTCTACCTTTCCAAGTAAAGTAGTGTCTCTAAACAATGTTAGTTCATTATTTGATTGTTTAACTTCCCTTTAAGAACCTCCAGTTTAAGAATTAAATAGTGTGATTTCATAAACATGTTTGTTTTTCTGTATGTAAACTCGTTCCCACTTTGTCAAGTCCATCAGTTTGCTCACTGTTTGTAACAATTTTACTTCATCATGTATATAGTGATTGGTGTCTCTCTATTGCTGATTTATCCATTTGTTTGCACCTAAGATTTCTCCTGTGTTCCTTCAATCTTTTACCAATTCCATATATGATTAAAACAAAAAGGAGGAAAGCCCACAGTAAACAGAGTAGAACTGCAAGTCATGGTAATTGAAAATCAAAGAAATTGAATGCATGCATGACTCAAATGTCAGTTTCCAAATTTTTATGGTTATGATGTATTACAGGCTTTGAAGCACCTGATGCAAGTAATTAAAGCCAACCCTGAGGACAATGAGGCTATATCTATAGCTATTGATGTTGTTGGATCTGCTAATGATGATCATTTGGCTAATCAGCTGATAGAATTTCTTCTGGGAGAAACAGATGGAGTACCAAAAGTAAGCTTTCAGGTTTTTATAAACACTCCATTTATTTTGTTTTTGGATTTGTAATACTAATGGTGTGTTATGTTTTCAAGGATCCTAAATTCTTGTTCCGCTTGTATATGGCAAGAAGGCAGTATCGGGAGGCAGCAAAGACAGCTATAATCATAGCCAATGAAGAGCAAATTAATGGTGAGTAAATGTTGGTTGGTTGGTTTTTGAGGCTTTGGTTAACACTAGTAAGTACAAAAGTAATCAGTACTCTAAAATATGCTGCAGCACCTTTCAAATGGACACAGTTTTGCTCTCCACAAATCAGATGCTCTTATTTACTATGTATTGCCACTTCATTACCCCCATTGTTTTCGTATTTCCCTCTCTTTTGCACACTATCTAGCGCAAGGAATGTAAGTATCACGTGAGACACACTTGCTTTGCCTACACCACCTGCTTTAGCAGTAAGTTGTTCAGCATTTTTGATTTCTCTCCTCCTCATTTTTGCATCTTTTAAAAAATATGTATCCCTAAAAATATTTCCAGCCTGGCTTTGCAATATCTGCCTCTTTGTCCCACCACTAAATTCATTGCTTACGGCCATTGCATAAATTCACATCTATTCTACTGCTATGTAAAAATAACTGATTACTGATATGAAGTATTTGAACTCTGAAGGGTAAAGACAGAGCCTGCTTGCATCATAAACATGTCATGGCTGACATTCTTCAAATGTAGCATTCTGCTTACCGGACTAAGTGAGATGTTGGCCCTCATCTTGAATACAGCTTATACATCATAAACATGTCATGGCTGACTTCTCCAGATGCAGCATTCTGCTCACCAGGGTAGGTGAGCTGTTGCCTCTCATCTTGAACACATGCTTTTGCATTATAAACATATCATGGCTGACGTTCTCCAGATACAGCATTCTGCTTACCAAGCTAAGTGAGCTGTTGCTTC
The DNA here is from genome assembly GCA_030765065.1 of Deroplatys truncata. NCBI lineage: Eukaryota > Metazoa > Arthropoda > Insecta > Mantodea > Mantidae > Deroplatys > Deroplatys truncata. Next base: position 45,978,884 of record CM060989.1, read on the forward strand.
TCATCTTGAACAATGGAGAGAGGAAACAAACACATTCCTGGTGTTGGTTCAACATAATTCCATTAGCACCATCCTGGCAATAGTTCGCAATACAGTATTTTGTTGTTATGAATATACGAGGTGTGGCAATAAAGAAACAGGACTGATGCTTTAAATCTTTATTGAAAAATCTTACACAACTGAAATGTTGTCCCCTTCAGTGTAGTCGTAGTCCCCTCCCCAATCCCTGCACCGCTCTATGCGAATTTTCCACTGTTGGTAGCAGTGCTGCAAGTCTCTTTCTGTTATGCTGTTGATATCGTCGCATTTTACTTCAGTGCATCCACAGACTTGAACCTGGTTCCTTTGAGCACATACTTCACTTTTGGGAAGAGAAAAGTCACATGGTGCTACATCAATTGAATACTGTAAATAAATATTCCATCATTTGAATGTTCTTTTACACCAAAAACCTCTTCATAGACATTGCGTTATGGGCCAGCATGTTATTTTGATGAAGAATCCAAGAGCGATTCTTCCGCAGATCTGGTCTCCTTCGTGACACGCATTCACGGAGGGTCTTCAGAACAGTTGTATAATAAACTTTATTGACAGTCTGACCTTCAGGCACCCTTCAGGCGGTCTTGAGCATATCTACCGACCTTCTCCACATTCTCTTCAGTTTTCGAAGTGGAAGGACGGCCCGATCTCGGATCATCTTCGACGTCTTCCCTACCATCCTTGAACCTCTTAACCCATTTGAAAACTTGCGTATGAGATAGACACTGATCATGATAAACTTGTTACAACAAATCGTAAGTTTCTGTGGTGGGTTTTCCAAGTTTTGTGAGGAATTTGATGTTAACACATTGTTCTACTTTAGAGCTTAGCATAATTCCAACGGAGCTCAGATACACGATCCGTTTCTAAGAAGGCTCACAGCCAAACTAACCACCACAGCGGCTTGAAATTTTGTACACGTATCAGGGAGAGTCCCAAGGCCAATCCACAACTCTTCTCTTTGTCATCGACAAAGCCGGAAATGCACACAACAATCACTCCATTTCTTTATTGCCATACTTTGTATATGTACATACACGATGGCCATTTTAGCACCTATGTGGCTATGATCATGTATGAGTGACTGTATTCATTTGTAGTATGAAAATTATTTGAATTAAAAATATGTAGTTTTCATAGTTGTAATGCAAACATTGGCATGTACTTTCCTTGTCGATTAATTTATGCAAAATTAGAATATTTCGATCTATTTAAGTGGTATTTATTAGAGACAGATTCACTTGACATGCAACATTTCCTACTAGCGGGAATACAATATGACAACACTGCAAGACCTCATTGGTTGACGGTCTCATGGCACTTGAGGAAAGAAATCATGTAATTTTAAAACAACCTTAGTTATGTATCCCAAAGGTTATGGGCCATTCTATATTCCCACATTAAATGGGTAGATCATATCTTCAGATGTTAAAATTCCATTTCTAGCCTTTAATGCTGTTGTGAAATGTTTGAAAGAATATAAAAAATACATTATTTAATATTTTTAAAATATTTTTTCAGGTAATTACAGAAATGCTCATGATGTACTGTTTGGAATGTATCAAGAACTTCGCCTAAATGGTATAAAAATTCCTACAGAAATGCAATCAAATCTAACCCTTCTACACTCATATATTCTGGTGCGGCTACATGTGAGAAGAGGGGAACATTTGAAAGGTGCAAGAATGCTTATTCGAGTAGCTAATAACATCTCTAAATTTCCATCACGTAAGTAATGCTTATTGTTTATCTAGTAAATTTAAGTGATTTAAAATAAAGACAGTTTATTCTTCATATGCTTCATGTTAATCGAGATGTTAATCTTATTGCTAATTTTCTTGTAGATGCGAGGGGAATTGCTAGCCTTTAAGCTATAGTCAAGTATTTTAAGAGGCGGTTGCTATGTGGAGTATTCCATTCTCTTTGCATTACCGGGACAAAAAAAAATGAATAATAAATTTGAGAAAAAGTATAAGTATTGAAAAATTTAAGGGAATAACAAGCAATATCTCGAAAATGGTTCACTGAACATCAAAAATGTATATGACATAAATTGTGTATTTTAACGCGATCTACATCTTTCGTGTAGTAAAATGTTGTCTATCTCTTATGGTTTACCAAAAGTCGTTCACAATGAAGAATACTTTTGGAGACATTCCCAGAAAATTCAAGATATACATTTTATTTTGTCATGAAAATATCTTAAACATACGATATTTTAATCAAAATCGTTAGAGCCATTTTTGAGAAAATTAAAATTTTCGAAAAATGTTCCATGTAAAGGGTACTCTGGGGTGGGGGGATTTTCTTGAAAACCTTCGTGTCGCATCTCTGGAAAATACTGAACCTAAATACCAAGTTTGGTGTTTATCCGACTGTTCGTTTCTGAGTTATGCTGTTCACAGACAGACCACACACACACACACGCACACACAGACATGTTTCCAAAAATGCTTTTTTTGGATTCAGTGAGTCTCAAATTATGTATTTCCGGTGAAATCTCGGTATCAAATTTTTGGGTGGAATGCAATACTTCCCCTGATTATTATATACCTTGTGAACTTGCAAAATAACATGCAACTTGAAGTAACTATAGGAGTAATTTATAATGTATGTGTTAACATACACATTCTGTACTTAAAAGCCATTCCTTTGTGTAATAACATTCACTTTACCTCAGAAAAGTAATAAAACTAGAAGAGCAGGTCATGCAAATACCGCCTTGCTGATTTTTGCTAGAGTTCACAAGGAATAGAAATACATGTGTTGTGGATATAAGAGAACATAGTTTGCCAACATAATTTTTGTGCGCCAAGATGGATTTGCAAGTTTAGATGGAGTTAAGAGGTATTCAAATTAAAAAACATTAATGCAAAAACATTAGAAGATTTTTGTGCAGATTTTAATTTAACATTCATGATATGATGGTGTTACTGAAGCTTATTGGAACTTTTCAGTCTATACAGTGAATTGTTTGTCAACAGATGGTACACAAATCTAAAAATTGACCAAAAGTCGTATTACAAGGTTTGCAGATTAAACCTATAATATGCTGTTTAGTGCAAAATTCCATTTTGTTGTGATGGTAGCAGGATTCTTAAATATCCTTAAAGGCTGGTTCACAATAATCCGAGAATGGGAAGCAATACAGCATACGAGATTTCGGTTCACAATAGCCCAGTAATGGGAATGCATATTGATGATAATATCAATCACAAAGTGCAAAGTCAATTTTGTGCATTGGGATTTCATTTGTTTTTAACTAACCAATATATTTTTTCGCCTGCTTCCAATTGAGCCAACATAATGCAGGTTAGCCAATGTTAAAATTTAAGAGTAGACATTATCTAAATACAAATCCATTACATTTCCGATTCCTCTAGTCGTACCAAGCTTCCCTTCCGTTATTTAATGGCATACGTAAAAGTTGTTTGTTAATTTCTACCAGTTTTTGCTGTTCTTTGTAGTGTTTGCTATTATAGCAGTTTTGAGTTGCATATAAACAAATGGCCCTTTCACTAGAAAAACCAATGCTCAATGTATCTGTGGGCGTCAGGATCTGAGTTTAGAATGCACATATGCTAGAATTTCTTCCAGTTTCATGTTTCCAGCTTGCGACTAGAGAGAGCACTAGTGGCTGTTTCATGTCATGGCCGCCTAGAATAATCTCTACACAGAAAAGTCAAATATGCATAATATAGATCTAATATGTCATGCCCGGGAACAAGAATGAGAAAGTTAAAACTTGGCCAAGTGTTTTTCCTGTTCCTGGGACCTAGGAAAGCTTCTTGTCAATTGTGAATGCTTCCATTAAAATACATGTATTCCAACTTTATTATTATTGTTCAGGTTACCATTCTCGGTTGTTGTGAACCTCCCCCCCCCCCCAGTTCCTCTTTTATTGTTTATTTATATAAATTTAGGCAGTCCAAAATATGTATTAAGAGTACCTCAGTTATAAATGTTGCATTTGGCTGTTACAGATATAGTTCCAATTTTAACTTCAGCAGTTATTGAATGCAGTCGTGCAGGTCTCAAAGCTTCTGCGTTCAGCTATGCAGCCATGCTTATGCGACCAGAATATCGATCTCAGATAGATCCAAAATATGCCAAGAAGATAGAAGCTGTAGTTCGCAAGCCAGGGTCAAAGCTCTCAGCTGCTAGCGAAGAGGAGGAACAAAGTTCTCCATGTCCTTACTGTGAGAGCCCTGTGGTTGAAACTGATCTCATTTGTGGACAATGCAAAAATAATATACCATTTTGCATAGCTACGGTAAGATTAATTTAATCATCGTAATTATATACAGTATTTGTGGTGAATTAAATGTAAGAGGCATTTAAACAGTAAATGCTCGGAGACCACATATTATACCAAATGTTAAGGTGCTCATTACTGAAATTGCTAATTTCTATAGATTTTAACAAATTTACTTGGCATTGTTATTACACAGTTTTTCTTTCTTTTTTTCTTCTTCTCTATTTATTTTTCTCACTTTAACTATGTGGTCATATCATAATGGATCTGGAGATACCTGGTGGCTCAGTGTGTGGTTCACAATTAGTCTTCTAGGTCTCATACCTGCACCATACCATCTTGCTTTGTCATGCATCCACTGAGGCCTTAATACTAAGCAACTGTTCTGTTTATGTATCAGGCAGAGGGCAGCTTCAAAACATGTCCATAGATACCTTAGTGCTAGGAACTGTACATGTCCTGGACAGATGGCATTAGGGTGCCATCCAGTCTACCTGTTTTCATTATCTGTGGATAGATGGTAGAGCATTTGTTATTAGCATCTATTTTCATTTTTACTATTGTTTTAGACTTAAGGTAGAACTTTGGTTTATTGTGTTAAATATTCAAACTAGTATTTACCTTGGTGGTTGAGAAAAACCTATAATAAAAAAAAAGTCGGATTGGTCAGCCCATGGGATTTGAACCTAGGACCTTCTGAATGTGATCTACAGACTTACTGCCTGAGCCATCCCACTTGGTATTACAGATTTGTTCAACATAATTATAGTATAAAATTGATTTTTGTGGTCCGACATACTTAACTTTCCAATGAAATAATTTTCAATACATTAAAATCAGTTCTCGTGTATAATGTCCCACATTTGGAAAGTTTAAAGCTTCACACATTATTCCTCAAATAAAGTTTTGGATATACTCCCATATATGCCACTTGCAATATGCACAACATATGCCCATCCCATAATATTTTATTGTATAACACAAATATATACCTAGAGAGAGAGAGAGCGAGAGCGAGTGTGTGTGTCATCTAAGGTATTATGCAACATTGCTTCTGCTGCCAATATTGGCAATTCGAACATAGCAGAAGGTATGAAGTACTCCCAACACTTGGAAGGGCCCTCAGCCACAAATATAGCCCGGTGTTTAAGGCCTTAAGCCTCAAAGGGTAGCCTAGAGATGTTTTTTATAAGCAGAGGGGTAAAGCAGCAAAATGAAAGAGTGTAGCCTTAGGATCTGTTAAAAATTGAGTTTTTTGTTTATGGACTCTCTTTAACTACTATGATTCGTAATGTTTAATTTTATATTGGATGTGAAAGACTGGAAATTTTGCTCAGAGGCCTCTTTATCAGGCTTAAGGTTCTTTTACATGCCATAAATCTATGACACGGGACCACTGGCTTTACTTCACTTCTAAAGGAGGCCATGCTAAGGATATTTACACTCAAAGAAATTCCATCACTCTCCATTGTGTTTGAACCTGCAACCTCAGGAACGAGAGTAGGATCTCTGAAGCTAAACCCTAATGATCCAAGATTATTATTACCATTGATCAACTTTTTGCCAGTTCTTTAAGTGTCTTTTACTACTTTCCATCTCAAAATTCTGCCAGTTTCTCCTGTATAATTGTCACTAAAAAGAGTTGAGGAGTTTTTTTTTTTTTTTTATTTTATTTTATTTATGGATGCTCTTTAACTATTATGGTTCTTTGCATCCCATTCTATATTGGGCGTGAAAGAGCGGTAATTTTGCTCAGAGGCCTCTTTATCAGGCTTGAGGTTCTTTTACGTGCCGTAAATCTATGACATGGGACCACCGGCTTTACTTCCCTTCCGAAGGAAGCCATGCTAAGGAAAAATCCATCGCCCCCCACCGGGTTTGAACCTGCGACCTTGGGAACTAGAGGCTAGCACGGTACCACTAGTCCACAGAGGACGGCACTAAAAAGAGTGGGTGGGCGGGTGGGTTAGATGATTTGTTTCGGGCAATATCTAGTGCTTAACTCCTTCCTTTTTCATTCCAGATTATTGGGGATGCAGTCTCCTCAAATTCATAAACTTTTGTAATGTAAAATGGTTAGTTTTATATACGGGAGTTTACAATCAAATATTAAATTTTGTGTGACATTGAAACTTTTCCCTGCAAATAAAAATTAAGGTATGGAACACTTTTAATTTTCTAAAAATTAATCACTGTTAAATTATTAAAACCTTAAACCCAAACATATACTTCATATCACGAAAAGGCTTATTAGATCTCTTCATCGATCTTCACAGAAGGTATACTGAAAGCCTGAAGTTAACAAAAATTGCATCACGACAAACATTTTAAAGTGGCAAAAACATAAAAAAAATATTGTAAGAAAGCAAGTTGTAATTTTCATGTTATGTGCACCTTTATTTGAACATCATTATATAGCGTTTAAATGGGTAAAAAAGCAAAAAAATTTTTTTTCATAAATGTTATCAGAAATTCAGTATTGAGTAACCTTAAAGAGAAGAGTAAAGAAGAAAGCAAGAAAAAAAAAATAATAATCATGATGATAATGCCCATTTTACACTAATATGAGAATGCTGTTGTTGCTCTTCTTATCATCCATTCAAATCTGTAGTTTATTCTTTTTTATTTTCTTGCTGTGTAGGGACGACATGTAGTGAAAGATGATCTCACCGCTTGTCCAAATTGCAATTTTCCAGCAATATTTTCGGAACTTAAAGTGTAAGTACTTGCTTATAAGCATATTTTTATTTACTTACTACCTGTCTGAGGAATAAGTGCAGACAGGAGGTAGAGGAAGCTTGTGCAGAAACATAACAAACATTCCCGGTGCAGTAAGGGAATGCAGCAATTGAGTCTGTTAGTCACAATGGATAGGTTCGTAAACAAGTCAAAATGTAAACAGCACCACGTGAAGTCATATGCTCACAAAGCAGAAAAACAATATACATGTGTTATAGTTTTGTAAAGAAGAGAAATGTAAAGGTCTAACTATTCCATTACGTACGTTGTGTTGATGTTTTGATGATCAGAAGTGCTGTAGTATGTCATTCAGGTGTTTATCTCTCCTGTCTTAAGCTTTGCCATGGCACACAAGCGACCTCACCTGAAAACTGCACTCTTTTGTCAGACAGTAGTGCTTACATTCTGTATATATTGCAAAATTACACCAAAATGTGAAACAGAACCATTACACTGATTGCAAGAAAACTATTTATAAATCATTGTTGTATTGTAACTTAATATATACTTATGATTGTATTCTCCATTGTAGTTTGTAGTTTTTTGTAATGTTTCCCAGATCTTATGTTCTTTTCTGAAGTCCATATTACCACGTCGTCAGCAAACATTCCTATTTGTATGTTACCTATTTTCTTTAGTACATCTACTAGGTCGTTTATATATATATATTCAACAGAATAGCACTTGTAACAGACCCTTGAGGTAATCCAACTCTCGTTGGTTGTGGCTGTTTTATATTGTACTGCAAACCATCTTTGGGATAGGAAGGTTTGAAACCAGTTTAGCATGTGGCCTGATATGCCTTATGTCTTCATCTTGTATAGTAGCATTTCTCGCTATACTGTATTAAATGCATCTTTGAAGTTGACAAACAGTGCTAGAGTAGTCTTCTTCTTCTTCCTCTTCTTCTTCTTCTTCTTCTTCTTCTTCTTCTTCTTCTTCTTCTTCTTCTTCTTCTTCTTCTTCTTATCATCATCGACGTTGTTGTTGTTCACTAATGGCACTGGGATTAATTGATCTGCATCATTTTTCCTCTGGCTTCCCAATATAAAGTCTGTAAGTTATCACTTTTAAGGCTTTTGCATTTGGCGAGATGTTTGTTCAGGATGACATCTTCTTCACAGAGAGTGCGCTTGGGTGAAGGTAGGCATCGCATCTTGTAGAGGTGATCTGCAAGGCAGTTGTGGCCAGTTGTCATTCTAAGTAAGGCCGTTGCAGTCTTCCTTGATATTTTCTGTATATCAACTCTGTCTTTAATATTCTTATAATCTTTATCCTTTAATTTATCTTCTTCATCAAGTCTCTGCTGTCTTTTGAAATGATGTTTAATGTTATTTAACTGCTTATTTATTTCTATTTGTCCTACAGGTTTTATTTGTTGTATTGCACCCTTCTTTGCTAATTGATCCGCATGTTCATTGCCCAAAAGTCCAACATGAGCTGGGATCCATTGTAGAGTGACATGATTTCTAATTTCAACTGCTTTAATTAGGCTTCTTATTTCTTTAATATTTCTTGTTATTTTATTATTGTAATTTACTATTCCATCTATCGCTGATTTTGAGTCTGATAAGATGACTACTTTTTGTTTTATGTATGGTCTATATAAAATGCTCTGTAATGCTGCTTTTATAGCTGTTAATTCTCCATCATAGTGGTTTGATGTTTCATCTAATGTTTGTTACTGTGTAAAAATTTTACAGTATACTCCTGCACCAGCATTTTTTTTATTGATGAGGGATCCATCTGTATATATATATATACAGTGGAATCTCGTTAGCACGTTCCTCATTAACACGTTTTCCCGTGTATTACGTTTAATTATAAAAGTCCCGGTACCAAATCACCAAATATAATAAATAATGTTTGCTTAGTGCGTTTTCCCGGTACCGCTTACTAAGTTTGAAGTTTGACGTCCTCATTCGCTGTTTTGGCCAATCCTTGATCGGCAATTCGGCACAGTGGGAGTAAGCGTTTAACACGTTCATAGTTTGACGTCCTCATTTGTTACTTTGGTCAATCCTTGGTCACGGGGTGGAAATCGGCAGCCAATCACATACATGCATTTAAATATTTGTGTGACACGATTTCTGTGGGCGGGAATGGTGGGATAGAGAATGCTTTACCTTGGCGTGGTAAACGCTAACGATAGTTCCTAATGTTGAGTGATGACCAAACAACCGTAGATTGTATTTTAACTTTTCATTTACAATGAAAAAAGAAAGTGTAGTAGGTAAATAACCAACAGTGAAAAACTGAAAATCCTTGAGGTAATCACAATCCAAATATAAAGCATGTCGATATAGTACGGAAGTTAAACATTCCTCCGTCAACCTTAAAAATGATTGTTAGCAAACCTAAATTGATTGAAACTGCTTTTAAAGAAGGGAAAAATACTAAAACAAAACTTTTCTCTTGGAAAATAGGATCAGAAGAGGACCGGAACGAAATTTGTTGCATGGAAACACCTCCGTATTCAAATCGTCTTGTATACACCAAAGATAATATCGTCTATTGTAATCGTAACACGATGCACGCTCATAATTTTTTCTTTTTTAGCAGAAATTGTTATCATGTGTGTAATAAAACACACAGCAAAACCACTATTGCCGCTTCCACAATTCGCAATTTATTTTCTCAAAAACATTCATAACCTAAAAAATCCAAGTTGACCAAAATAAAAGCTTGAATTATTTATTCTCAGGCTTTGTGTATCCAAATCCATTTAAACATATTGAATTTAACATGGAAACGCGGATCGTATTCAGTATGAAATTGTACTCAAAATCGATTTAAATTGCCAATGGAGACGTAGTAATTATTAGATTTTTATTACCTATGTTCTTAAATTGCAGATTTTGCATTTTCGTTAACACGTTTTCCCGCCTATGACGTCCAAATACTTAGGTCCCTGCAAAAACGTACTAACGAGATTCTACTATATATATGGAGCCGTTCTTTTTCTGGGTATCTTTCATTTTCCGTAGCTATTGCTATGGCTCTCATTTCATCTGGTATATTGTTTTGTTTGTGTATTGTATATATATCAGGTCATTCTGATATTGTATATCAATATATTCTATTATTATTATTATTATTTTTATTTTTTTTGTTTTGTTTTTTCTAGAATTGTGGAATCTGGCGAATCCTGTCCTATGTGCATGGGAAGTATTGCAACTGATCGACTGATAATGGTCCGTGATCCAAAGCCATACCTCTATCAAGAGGGCGAGGAGTAATAGAGGAACCTGAGTAAAAAAAAAAATTTACATTTCCGAGTTCCTCGCAGTGTGAATAATATTACAGTATTAATGTGCATTATGTATAATTTTAGTATATTTATTTAGAATGAAGCCACTCATGTCAAACATTAGTGTGATTTGGCCTTGATATTTAATTAGACATTATTTATATTTTTAACAAATGTTAATATATTTGCAAATGAAATACTGAAACATTGCAGTAAACAATGTTGAATGCTTTGCCTGCAGACCTGCGTTCTAGTAGGTCTATCTCATTGTTTCACATGTTATTAACATATGAAGGAGTACTAAATCATGTCACCAACTTTAAAACCGATAGGTGCTTGTAAGTAATAGAAGAGGCACAGAGTGGCACTTGAATAAAATGTGCAATTAAATATTTATTTTTGCGTATATAGAGCAGTTGTTTTATGAGCCAACTTGGATTGTCTGTATGTGTGCTGTGCGTACTATCTACTATACTGGGGTGTTTTCCACTCTAAAACTACTGCATTACATACTTTAGAGTAATTGTAATGTGCACTATAATGAGTTAACTGATGTCCATTTGCGTTGAGTCATTCCTGGCATTTTTCATCAATAGTCACCTATACGGTTTAAGTTTTAAACGTTTAGCAGGTGTATGAACAAAGATTTTTGAAACATTTGCTGTACAACATGTCTTAGAGACTTCTTTGGAGAGCATTTGAATGACGCACTGTTTTCATCAATTTTTTCATCCGTCCATTAGAACATGTCTTTTTCGCTTCTTAGGTTTAGTATTCAACGATCCTGTTTTTGTAAACTTATTAACCATACATCTTACAGTACGAGGGCTGTCCCAGAAGTACCCGACCTAACAAAGAAAACAAACATTTTGGGAAAAAAACATCTTTATTTCTGTACATAGTCTCCTTTCAGCTCGATACACTTTTCCCAGCGTGTTCAATAACTTCGATACCCTGTTTATACTGAGAACCGTCGAGTTCTACAAAATTGCATCAACTGCAGACTCCAGCTCTTCACTGTTGGCAAATCTTTTGGCACCAAGCTATTTCTTCAACTTTGGAAATAGAAAATAATCAGAGAGGGCTAAATCTGGTGAATAGGGTGCATGAGGAAGCAATTCGAACTTTAACACATTGATTTTGGCCATGGCGATAATGAATGTGTGAACTGGTGCATTGTCTTGATGAAACAAAAGTTTCTTTTCTACTAAATGCAGCCATTTTCGCTTGTTTTCATCATTCAAATGGTTGCCATTGATTGCTTTTTCTTTTTGAAGATAATCAATGGAAATTATTCCACACACATTCCAAATGACCTTGCCTGCAAATGGGACTGTCTTACCAGCTTTGGAGCCAATTCTCCCCTTTCGATCCACTGTTTTGACTGTTCCTTCGTCTCAGGTGTGAAGTGATGGACCCATGTTTCATCTGTGGTTATGAATTGACTTAAAATCTCAGCTTTATTGCAGCAAAACATCACCAAACACTCGACTAATATATCTTCACAACGTGCTTTTGTTCCATTGTGAGTAAACATGGCACCCATCTTGCGCATAGTTTTTTCATGTCTAAATTTTCAGTCAGTATGTGATGTACAGAACTTTTTGAAATGCCTACAATGTCAATGTCTGCTAGCTCGTGCACTCAGTCGACGGTCATCCAATACCATTTTGTGGATTTTCCTTGTAATTTCTGGCATGTTCACCTCATTTGGTTGACCACTGTGATGTTCATCTTGGCAGCTCCTACGACCTTGCTTAAACTTACTGTTGTAATTGAAGGAGCAGACTCCCCCAGAGTAGAATCTAGCTCAGCTTTAATATTCTTTGGACTTAGACCTTTCAAATGAAAGTATTGTATCACATAACGATGACCAGTTTTATCCATGTTTACAAATTTGCTGAGAGCGTTCACTATTGATGGCTGCCAAACAATTACTAAACGTCGTAGCATCATCAAACTTCAGATTTAAGTTTTATAAGGTTGCTACTTTCTATCACAGTCATTTGTTTGAAACAACAACCACTATCTATACATCAGGTCGGGTACTTCAGGCACTGCCCTCGTATCTCTGGAACTGAAATATCAAGAAATGTCTACTGAAATTTCTGTATACCTGTCTAGAGTTTTGGTTTTTATGTAGTATTATACATAAAAATTCTTTGTTCAGGTATGAATTATTGGGGTCATTTCAGTGCACTAATAACAAAACAAGAACAGCAACAGTTATAAGAGTACTGTAAACTAATTCATACTCAACACAGATGATTGAATAAGCTTTCACTTTTGAGATGCACAATGAACAAACCCTAGTCTTTACAGCATGAACAGAAGGCAGTAATTGACAGTTGACATTCGTAGCCACTAGTGAGCTGGTAAGGTCACTGCAGTGCAAGCAAATCACGCATACATGTGATCATGGCTGGGTCACAAAATGACTGCTTGGTATAAACATATTGCCATGAACATGTATTTATTAGTAACAGAAGGAACATACATTGTTATCATCTAAACATACCTGTTACACATGATTACACAGTGGTCTTTTCACGCTACAGCTTATAATTGATTCATGAGTGTTCTGTCTTCCTGTTATTTACATGTCATTCTACTGTAGGAGTTCCCAATTGACATTTTCAGTATTTGCCACTTGTATAAACTGTTGTGTTTTCCCCATCAGGAGTCTTGGTAATTTTGTGGTATTTACCATTGCTGCATAAATTTGTGTACAAGATTGAGGGCAAGTTTACTCAAATAATGCCACCTGGTTTACTTAGTCCAGTGTTATGCAATAATTTGAGAATTTATTTCATTGGTATAATAAAGCAAAACTCAAAACTCTCAAGCGGCTAGTGATTGCTTATCCTGGACACAGCATATGATACATAGTATGTACATCTTTATATCCATTATAAAATATAAATTTTCAGACTATTTAATAGGGTCCTATATAGGGCTGGGTGATGTAGTGCTTTGTGAGAAGAGCTCCAACACTGATAGGACTAACACTTCTGTGCCAATTTTTGGATAGTGAAAGCACTAGTAAAAAAAAATACAGTGGAATCTTGTTAGCACGTTCCTCATTAACACGTTTTCCCGTGTATTACGTTGAATTATAAAAGTCCCGGTACCAAATCACCAAATATAATAAATAATGTTTGCTTAGTGCGTTTTCCTGGTCCCGCCTACTACGTTTGAATTTTGACGTCCTCATTCGCTGTTTTGGCCAATCCTTGATCGGTACAGTGGGAGTAGGCGTTTATTATAACACGTTCATAGTTTGACGTCCTCATTTGCTACTTTGGTCAATCCTTGGTCACGGGGTGGATATCGGCACCCAATCACATGCATGCATTTAAATACTTGTGTGACACGATTTCTGTGGGCGGGATAGAGAATGCTTTACCTTGGCGTGGTAAACGCGGTAAACGCTAACGATAGTTTCTAATGTTGAGTGATGACCAAACAACCGTAGATTGTATTTTAACTTTTCATTTACAATGAAAAAAAGAAAGTGTAGTAGGTAAATAACCAACAGTGAAAAGCTGAAAATCCTTGATGTAATCATAATCCAAATATAAAACATGTCGATATAGTGCGGAAGTTCCATCAACCTTAAACACGATTGTTAGCAAACCTAAATTGATTGAAACTGCTTTTAAAGAAGGGAAAAATAGTAAAACAAAACTTTTCTCTTGGAAAATAGGATCAGAAGAGGACTGGAACGAAATTTGTTGCATGGAAACACCTCCGTATTCAAATCATCTTGTATACACCAAAGATAATATCGTCTATTGTAATGTAACACGATGCACGCTCATAATTTTTTCTTTTTTAGCAGAAATTGTTATCACGTGTGTAATACAACACACAGCAAAACCACTATTGCCGCTTCCACAATTCGCAATTTATTTTCTCAAAAACATTCATAACCTAAAAAATCCAAGTTGACCAAAATAAAAGCTTAAATTATTTATTCTCAGGCTTTGTGTATCCAAATCCATTTAAACATATTGAATTTAACATGCAAACGCGGATCGTATTCAGTATGAAATTGTACTCAAAATCGATTTAAATTGCCCATGGAGATGTAGTAATTATTAGATTTTTATTACCTATGTTCTTAAATTGCAGATTTTGCATTTTCGTTAACACGTTTTCCCGCCTATGACGTCCAAATACTTAGGTCCCTGCAAAAACGTACTAACGAGATTCTACTGTAATTGCTTACTAGAAATATCGAATTGATGCATTTATATTCCTTATTGGGTCCCTTAATGTTTGTATTTACTGCCACTAGGATCGCTGCATCACACCATAAAGTCATGTACACTGTCATTGCTGCATATTGTATTATCTTCAGAGTTATTAATTACCAGTTGTAGCTAAACTAAGAAACTTGGAAAGAAATCATAAGTGTATTTGTGTTGGTTTACGATTAGTAGTCATGTTAAAACCTTTGGAAGTTATTTGTTCCGTGATGTATAATGGACCCCACATTAAGTGACATATTTGGTGGTTAAGGAACTTGTTGTAAACATTGCAGGAATAATAATGAAATATATAAAAATGTGAAAGTTATGAAGAAATTGGGCTGTACCGGAGTCATTTTAGCATTATTAATGTATTAAAAACTTCCAATGGTAGTGATGTATAATGGTCCCAATATTAAGTGACATTTAAATGTCAAACTGTTAACTTTGTCATCCTCCGTGGTGTAGTGGTTACCATGCTAGCCTCTAGTTCCCGAGGTTGCAGGTTCAAACCCAGCGGAGGGCGATGGATTTTTTCTTGGGGTAAAAATCCTTAGCATGGCTTCCTTTGGAAAGGAAGTAAAGCCGGTGGTCCCGTGTTCAAAAAATTCCGAAACTTTGTCCACAACATTTTTCTATGCTTACCTTTTACTTATTGTGCATGGTCTCCTTTGAAATACTCTCCTCCACAATTGATACTCTGCTGCCAACGCTGTTTCCACTTCCGGAAGCATCTTGGTACACCTCTTTCTGGATAGTGCGAAGTAAATTTTCTTTTATCTTGTCTATCGTTGCAAATCTTCATCCTTTTCAAAGGGGTTTTCAACTTTGGAAATAAAAAAAAAAGTCTGCAGGGTCAGGTATGGAGAGTACGGAGGATGAGGCAGCACAGTGATATGGTTTTTTGTGCAATAATCGCGCACCAACAGGGATGAATGTGCGGGTGTGTTATTGTGATGCAAGAGCCATGAATTTTCTCGCCACATTTCAGACCATTCCCTTCTCATTTTCTCTCAGGCGTTGCAACGCGTCCTGATGTTGTCCCTGTAGCATGAATTCATGATGAACTAATCCTTCGAAGTCAAAGAAAACTATCAGCATGGGTTTGACATTTGACCTGACAAGCTTTTTTTGGTCTTGGAGAACCTTTCCCGATCCATTGTGAAGATTGAACCTTGGTCTGAACATCATAACCATACACCCACATCTCGTCAACAGTTATGATTCTCTTAAGGAACATCTTGTTCTCATTTGTGCAATCCAAAAGCTCTTCACAGATGCGAGGCGATGGTCTTACTAGTATGCATTCCAAGATACTGTGTCAGGATTTCATGATATTCTTCTGCAATCTCTCGGACAGTCAGTCTTTGATTGACATGCACAATTTTGTTGACGTTCCTGACATGAGCATCGTCAATAGACGTCGAAGGGCATTTTGAACGAGGGTCATCTTTAACTTCCATCTGGCCATTTTTAAACTGTGTGAACCATTCATAACACTGAGTACCTTAAGCACTCATCACCGTAAGCTTCCTGCATCATTTGGTGTGTCTCTATAAAGGTTTTCTTGAGTTTCACGCAAAATTTAATGCAGACGCGTTGCTCCTTTAACTCTGCCATCTCGAAATTCGCAAACTGTGCAACACAACATTCTACTCAATACAGCACTGAACAATAACTAACAGACATAGAATAATGAAACTTCTGGCAGTTACACATTAAACACAGATGTGTGCAGGGATGCCAACTGCATTTGTACCAACACTCCATTGGCGGGAAATTACGAATGTTCCGGAATTTTTTAAACATCTCGTATAGCAGGGGCAAAAAGGAGAAATTCCTTGGGATGGATACCTGTATGTATACAGTAGAATCTCGTTAGTACGTTTTTGCAGGGACCTAAGGATTTGGACGTCATAGGTGGGAAAACGTGTTAACGAAAATGCAAAATCTGCAATTTAAGAACATAGGTAATAAAAATCTAATAATTACTACATCTCCATGGGCAATTTAAATCGATTTTGAGTACAATTTCATACTGAATACGATCCCGTTTCCATGTTAAATTCAATATGTTTAAATGGATTTGGATATACAAAGCCTGAGAATAAATAATTCAAGCTTTTATTTTGATCAAGTTGGATTTTTTAGGTTATGAATGTTTTTGAGAAAATAAATTGCAAATTGTGGAAGCGGCAATAGTGGTTTTGCTGTGTGTTGTATTACACACGTGATAACAATTTCTGCTAAAAAAGAAAAAATTATGAGTGTGCATCGTGTTACGAGTACAATAGACGATATTATCTTTGGTGTATACAAGACGATTTGAACACGGAGGTGTTTCCATGCAACAAATTTCGTTCCGGTCCTCTTCTGATCCTATTTTCCAAGAGAAAAGTTTTGTTTTAGTATTTTTCCCTTCTTTAAAAACAGTTTCAATTAATTAAGGTTTGCTAACAATCTTGTTTAAGGTTGACGGAGGAATGTTTAACTTCCGCACTATATCAACATGTTTTATATTTGGATTGTATTACATCAAGGATTTTCAGTTTTTCACTGTTGGTTATTTACCTACTACACTTTCTTTTTTTCATTGTAAATGAAAAGTTAAAATACAATCTACGGTTGTTTGGTCATCACTCGGCATTAGAAACTATCGTTAGCGTTTACCGCGTTTACCACGCCAAGGTAAAGCATTCTCTATCCCGCCCACAGAAATCGTCTCACACAAATATTTAAATGCATGTATGTGATTGGCTGCCGATATCCACCCCGTGACCAAGGGTTGACCAAAGTAGCAAATGAGGACGTCAAACTATGAACGTGTTAAACGCCTACATCCACTGTACCCATCAAGGATTGGCCAAAACAGCGAATGAGGACGTCAAACTTCAAACGTAGTAAGCAGGACCGGGAAAACGCACTAAGCAAACATTATTTATTATATTTGGTGATTTGGTACCGGAACTTTTATAATTCAACGTAATACACGGGAAAACGTGTTAATGAGGAACGTGCTAACGAGATTCCACTGTATTTAATATTTATAGTATTTTATAACAATAGGAGTGTCAACCATTTATTTTTTATACAATTCAAATCTAGAACCAATGAAAGACCATCTAATTGCTATACAGCATCATGAACATACAGAAATATATACACAATATTTGATAGAAGTCGTCAGGACTTCATTGTCATAATAGCTGTCTGCTAGAAGATTATAGCTTAGTTGAGCACTTCTATTGGTGAAAATTGGTATTTTGTAGGAACTTGTATTGCCATTTCTGACGCCGATACGCCAGCTTGTAATATCTAGTAAGCAGTGTCAAAAATAGCACTGCAGTTTTCAGTTGCATCCATACTACTTAGGCACAGTTTATTTGACTGGGTGTTTAAAGCAAAGTGTTTCTGTGATTCTTTCCCAAATCAACCAGCAGTGCTCACAGTGTCAGTGAAAAAAAATAAACCAGAGTTCCATTATGAAGCATATTAAATATAATTTCATTATAAAGAGGAACATGGAGCAAATAATGAAACAATACATAATTGATTTGCAAGGATTTGTATTGATTTAAATCACAACTTGGAGTATCTAATCAGTCATTCCAGTGTCAACAAGCAAGCAGACAATAGAACAAAGTAAGTGAAATACTTTAAAAAAGTTACTAATCTGTTGTCTATATAAGCAAGAATGTATTTAAAAAAAAATCTGGTGTCATATATTCACATGACTGTTACGCATTTTATCTCACTCCAATGAACTATCCTTACGAAAGCATATTTTTCTATCTACTTTATATTATACCCCTGCTGTTTAATCTTTGCACTTGACAGTTTGTGTGGCTTTGTGTAATGTTGGCTGCGATTGTGGTTGCGATGTTGCCAGAGTGGTTAGTAAACAACAACAGCTGATTGCTGTCCTTTCTATCGTGTCTAAGCCGCATACAAAAAGTGTACGTAAGTAGCAAACATCAATGAGTAATACCTATTTCATATTATTATTATTATTATTGTTAATTGAAAATAACTCAGCATAAACATTGCAATGTATATAGAATAAATTAACACTTTTGATAATATAGAAACAAAATAATGCAAACATTATAAGCTGCAATAATAAAGTTATTTCCACTCACGCTACATTTCAGATGGTTTAGGAATTTAGTCTTCTTTCTCTTGGAGTTTCACTCCCTTGGTTAGTTCAAGAGCTGCTGCAGTTCGTTGTATAGCTTTATCAGCAGGAATAGAGGGATGCCCATGAACCTTCACGTACTCCTCCTGTTCAAAGAATTCCCAGGTCCTTTAACAGATCCAATGCCTGACTATTAAGTCGCACACTTGACGCAAAGTATTTTCACTTCATGAATCATCACTTGGTGATGGGCGTTGTTTTTGAGTCATTGTCATACTTCAAATCTTGTATAAATATGCGAATGAAATATATATAAAAAAGATAAATATAAATATATATGTATAAATGAACAACAATAACCACAAATATAAATAACAATGAACAATATTAGCTTGCAAAGAACAACTCGACACATATTCACAAACTGAAACACATGGTTGGAAATAGATACATCCGGCAACAGAGCCGCTTCCAGTTCTGCTTCCGCTTTGTCATAGACCACCCCTTAATGCTGCCTCGTGATTGGTGTAGGAAGTCTAACAGTTAAAGCTTTTCATCTGTTTTTTTGCGAGTGTACCAACTTAATTGCTAACTGTCAAGTGCAACGTTTCAACGGTGGGGGTATAATTGAGACAAACATTTGCAGAAATGGTTTCATTACATACTTAAGGTAAAAGGACAATAGAGGAGTTTAAAGTGTAAATCTTAAAGAAGTGGATCACTATATGGTGACTTTGAAATTCCATACTCTTTACATTATATCAAGAGAAACTAAACAATAATTGTGAAATAATATGGGGACTATTTCTTTCTTAGTGTTCATTAGGGACAGTTGCAGCTGTAGCTGCATTTCAGTTAACTGCCATCTTTTTGGTTGACACTGTAATACGCTGATTATATGTGACCTAACTGAACCATAATGGCATCCATTATACTTCAACTCATTATGATCTTACTCAGTGGCTCGCGCAGCTTGCCCATACCTTTTAACACCTTCAAAGCAGCAGTCCACAGGGATTATACATATTCAATAAACTTAAAGTTTTGCCTATCCCATGCCTATATATTCTTGAAACCTTAAACTTCATTCATAATAATATATTTCAAATGAACTTAGAATATCATAACTATAACACAAGAAATCTCAATAACTTACATTTAGATAGCCACAGGTTTACAAACAGCCTCGCAAGCATTTCTGATCTGGGTATCTTAATGTATAACAAACTAGATACTTCAATAAAAAAACTTAAATAAAGACTCTTTTAAAGGTAAACCAAGAAAGCTACTTCTAAAAAGGTAATATTTAGATATAAATGACTATTTAAATGAATGTTTTCCATAATCACATAATTAAAGTACTAGATTATTTAATTTTGTTATTCTGTGACACAGTATTTTTTGTAAAGAAACTGACTTGTAATTATTACTAAGAATTATTTTAGTATTACTTGCTGTAATATAAAATTTCTACATATCCAATCCTGACGTGCCCAAAAAACAATGTAAGTTGTTTTCAAAGGATGAAATAAATAAATAAAAAGATTCATTCCCCAGATAAACAATGAAATATGTATATTTAAAATAAAAGAAATTGTGTTCATTGTAATTTTAACATACTAATAAATTGAGTTCATTTCCTTTGTTTCAATATTGTTCAATATACGTTACCTGTTAAAAATTTATAAATATGGCCTGGACTAAATAGTATTGCCATCTGTTGCAGTATTTGCTGCCATTTAATCAGTATTTAATTGCACACAATTAACAAGCTCATATCCTTTTGTAAAAACTTAAAATTTTGAAATTATAGTACGGTCGACCAAAAAGTTATATGCATCTTGACTATAATGATAATTAAGGCACTCATATGAAATGCATTCACTTCTTAATTACTGTCATTATAGTCTTGTCGCATAATATACTATTCTGTGTCATGTCCATTTGTTTCCGTCCAGTAGACTAATTATAATGAATACAGATTAGAAGCTGTGATAAAATTAATCTATAAGCAATTAGATCGACTAGAAAGATCAACTCTATTTTGCACATTGGCATCCACATGTATAGCTTAATTACTAATGAAATAACTGTCAGACACTCAACTAATTGAAAAAAAAAGTTAAGAGATTCTTAATTGATGTTTTTTTTTATACTGCTTATGAGTTCATGAGTACTTCAGTCACAGATTGTAAACAAACAGTGTATATATGATAACAATGTTACCTTTTAGTGTAAACTGTAAATTTAGTATGTATTTGATGAAGCCATGAAATTGTACAAAATTTCCAAGCGGTAAATAAAGATTATGAATATGAATATTGTTTCTTACTAAAGCTTCATATGCTTTCAATGTATTTTTTTTATACAAAACAAAACATTGCATGTTAATTACTCATTTCAACTGTTCAGACAGATGTTGCAAAATGTCACAAGATTCTGCCTACAGACCACACCATTTAGGACAGAGTACAGTTCTGTTTGACAAACACAATGACTAAAGTTCTACCTAGGGGTTGCTGATACAATTTTGGTGTTTGGTGGTAAGTAACATATAAATAAGATTTAAAGAATACATTTGTAGTAATATAATTTTGACTCATGCAAGTACGAGGGTAATCCCAAAAGTAAGGTCTCCAAAGCGCTGGGATCGCAGGGAAACTGTTTGTGTGGATGTTGGCCATACTGCTTTTTTCCTTCCTCCCTCTACTCTCTTCAGAAACCACCGCACATCCCTTAGTGCCTTCAGTCTTGGCTTGGCAGCCAGTTATAATGGAGCTCCCGTTAGCCACTACCGCCAGGTGCAAAGTTCGAGCAGTTACTCGCTTTTTGAGTGCAAAAGGGGTTAAACCTGTCGAAATTCATCGACAGTTGATGGAAGTGTATGGAGAGTCTTGTATGGATGTAAAAAATGTCCGCAAGTGGTGTAGAGAATTTGCAATTCATGACGAGGAATGAAGCGGGAGACCGTCCATTTCTGACGAAACAGTCGTAAAGGTTGAACAAATCGTGTTTCAAGATCAGCGGATCACACTCGAGCTCTGCAATGTTGTTCCTGAGATTTCTCGAAGCACTATTCATTGGACTTTGATTGAAGAGTTGAAATTTCGGAAGGTGTGCGCAAGATGGGTCCCAAGAATGCTGACAGAAGATCACAAAAGGCAATGCGCTGAAACTTCCCGCCAATTTCTTCAATGCTATGCAGATGAAAAGGACAACCTTTTGGATTCAATAGTGACGGGTGATGAAACCTGGGCTTTCCACATCACACCTGAGACCAAACAACAATCACGTGAGTGGCGGCATTCAGGTTTACCCAAGCCGCAAAAATTCAAAAGAACACAGTCTGCCAGTAAAGTCATGGCAACTGTGTTTTGGGATCGAAAGGGGATATTGTTGGTCTACTTTATGGATCCTGGGACAACAATAAATGCCAACAGGTATTGTCAGACATTAAAAAATCTCAGACGGGCAATTCAGAACCGTAGAAGAGGAATGTTGAGCAAGGGCATAAGCCTTCTCCATGACAATGCTCACCCCCATACTGCCCGTCAAACCATGAATCATCTGCAACAGTTTAGATGGGAAACCATCACCCATCCACCCTATAGTCCGGGCTTAGCACCCAGTGACTACCACTTGTTTCCCAAGTTGAAAGAACACTTCTCTGGAAGGCGCTTCGGTGACGACGATGAAGTGAAAAATGACGTCCATCACTTTTTCAAGAGCATGGTGGTAAGCTGATATGACATGGGCATACAAAAGCTGCCACAGCGTCTACAAAGATGCATCGACCGAAATGACGATTATGTGGGATAATAGACAAATGTTAAAGCTTCAAAACTATGTACCATTTGTTGTCAATAAAACTTTCTTTGTATTTTAAAAAAAATTAGAGACCTTACTTTTGGGATTACCTTCGTACTATTCTGTTATAGTGGAATTTTATTAGAAATATATCCTTTTAATATGCAATAAGTAACTTATGTCTAAACATAACCTAAATGTTGCTTTAATTTCTTTTTAAATATTTAAATTAAATTGAGTTTTATTAATGGATGCTCTTTAATTGTTGTGGTTCTTAGCGTCCCATTCTATATTGGGCGTGAAAGACCGGTAATTTTGCTCAGATGCCTCTATCGGGCTTGAGGTTCTTTTACATGACGTAAATCTACAACACGGGGCCACCGGCTTTACTTCCCTTCCAAAGTAAGCCATGCTAAGGATTTTTACGCACAAAAAAATCTATCGTCCTTTGCTGGGTTTAAACCCACGACCTCGGGAACTAGAGGCTAGTATGGCAACCAATTATAATGCTTTGAAGCTGTGTATAATACAGATCAAATGTCATATTTAGTGGAATTTGGCATTATTAACTGAATATTATTTTGTTGTCTTGCACTATGGTTATGGATTTCAGTATTCCTTTTAATATTAAAGGTTAATTTAGTTACTTTATTTATAACTTTATACATAAGAGTTGATAGTCTGAGTTTTATTCTGACATTTAAGTTTGGGATTTTTGTGATTAAATATAACTCTCTCTTTGGGATTTTCATATGATATCTCTTTATTGCCCTCCTCTGTAGTATTACTAATTCATTTATTTAAGATAGTTGCAGACCGCTTTCCAGCAGAAAGTCTAGGGGTACCATGCTAGCCTCTGGTTCCTGAGGTTGCGGGTTCAAACCTGATGGATGGTACTGGGTTTTTTCAGGCATAAAAATCCTTAACATGGCCTCCTTTGGAAGGGAAGTAAAGCCAATGGTCCCACATTGTAGATTTATGGCATATAAAAGAACCTCAAGCCTGATAAAGAGGTGCTTGACCCAAAACTTATTTACTGTTGTTGAATTTTCTGCCTTTTTGTATTTGATTCACTGCAAATGCTCTTTCCCTTGGGTTTCTATTTTCCTCTTTATTTTTCATCATATGCTTGGTTGCAAATTCTACAACTGATTAGGTTAATTCCAGACTTCTGTTTTTTCTGGAATTTTGTCCTTGAATGCAGATGAGAGCAAATTCTTTATGTTGTTAATGCACAGATTAACATTTTTATTATTCTAGCTTCACTTTTTCACCAGAACTTACTGGGACATGTTTCAGAGACCAATGTCTCCATCATCAGCTTGGATTCGCTGCCATGCTTCCTCTTGTGACTAATAGATGGCACTATCTGGTTGGTTGTACTGTGTAATGAGATCCTTTTCACATGGGACATCAAAGTTTAATATATTGTGCTTCTTATGAATGAATAACTTTTCCCAAATTGAGAATTCTGCTGCTTTTCTAAGGGCCTTTGAAAAAACATTTGATTCACTAAATTGAGCTTATGCGAGGGTGGTCTGAAAAGTTTCCGACCTCAACATGAAGATGGCAGCACTCGTAAATAAAAGCTAGTGAATTTTGTTGTTCATCTGTTGACAGTTACTCACCAAAGTTTCAGCCATTTTGGATGCTCAGTTGTTATGTAACAGTCGTTTGAGTGAGGTGATGCGAGTGTTTTTATGAAAATGGACAAAATCGAGTATCAAGTTGTCATTAAATATTTGTTTTTGAAAGGCAATATGCCTACGCAAATCAAAGATGACTTGGATTCTGTGTATGGGGACTCTGCACCATCATTTACCACAGTGAAATTTTGGGCAGCTGAATTTAAACGTGGCCCGTAAGAGCTTGGGAGACGAATGTTCGGGACGTCCAAAAATTGCAACTACCGACGAAAACATCGCCAAAGTTCACTGCTAGATGACCGCCGAATTAAAGTGAGAGAGATAGCAGAGGCTATGAACATGTCAAAAGAACGTGTTTGTGACATATTAAATCAACATTTAGATATGAGAAAGCTGTCCGCGTTTTGGGTGCCGCGTTTGCTCACGTTTGACCAAAAACGTGTTCGAATGAACATTTCCAATGCAGTTTAGGCGCAATAAATCTGAGTTTTGAGCCGATTAATTACTGTAGATGAAACTTGGATACACCATTATACGCCCGAAACAAAAATACAGTCCAAACAGTGGACTGCAAAGGGGGAATCGGCTCCAAAAAGAGCAAAAACTGTTTTATCGGCTGGGAAAGTGATGGCGACTGTTTTTTGGGATAGTCATGGAGTTATTTTAATCGATTATCTTCAAAAAGGAAAAACCATTACAGGAGCATACTACGCATCATTACTTGGCAAGCTGAAGGCAGAACTTGCAGAAAAAGAAAATCCTGTTTTACCACTGTCTCACATCTCAGCGGTTGCAGTGGCGAAAATCCACGAATTACGGTTTGAAGTGCTTGACCATCCGCCTTACTCACCAGATCTAGCCCCAAGTGACTTCTTTTTGTTCCCTCATCTGAAAATTGCGCTTGGAGGACAGAGATTTTTGTCAAATGAAGAGGCAATCACCTTTTTGAACACTTATTTTGCAGAGAAAAATGCTGAGTACTATTTGGACGGGTTACAGAGATGGGAGCATCGCTGGGAGAAGTGTGTAGAGTTACAAGGAGACTATGTTGAAAAATAAAAAAAAGAATTTCTGAAAAAATATCTTGTATCTTTATTAGGTCGGAAACTTTTCAGACCACCCTCGTATATGGAGAACAACAGTAAAATTTGTAGACCAAGTAAACTTATGTATGAGAATTTTGCTTGCAGTGTTATGCACAAAGGTATATTGACAGAAAATATTGAAACTACATGTGGAGTGAAACAGGATTGCATTCTCTCTCCAGTTATGTTTCTGATTATTATGAATGACATTATAGAAAGGTTGGTAGGCAGTGTTAGAAGAGGCATGAGATGGGAACTGAATGATATCCTGGAAGACTTACACTTTGCAGATGATGTTTGCTGCTCTCCCATAATTTTGATGATGTGCAAAGTAAAGTGAATATTTAATTAGCAGTAATAAAGAAGTCTGATATGAAAATTAATATAAAGGAAACTAAAGAAATGAGACTAAATAGTAAGAAAACAAACAAAACTATAATAGATAATAAAAATATTGATAGTTTCAGGAATTCAAACATTTAGGTAGTATAATTGATAGGATGGTGGAGCCTTTGAAGATGATAAAAATAAAATAAGGGAAGAAAATGGTGCTTTTGTCATATTATATCGAATTTGGAAATCTAATGTTATATCAAGACGTACTACAATTAAAAATTTCAGTAGTAATTTGAAATCAGTTTTATTATTTGGCTGTGAAACGTGGAAAAAAAGTAAAATTATTCAAAGCAAATTACAAACATTTGTTAATAGATGTTTAAGAAGAATTATAAGAATAAGATGGCCAGGTACAATTTCAAATTTAGAATTATGGAAAAGAAATTACAACAGAAATAAAAACAAAAATGGAGGTGGATAAGATACAAATTAAGAAAAAAAGTTAAAGCAGTGGAAAGAATGGCTTTGGATTGAAATCCCCAGGGTAGTAGAGGAAGAGGAAGACCAAGAAACATGGAAGAGAACAGTCATCAAAGAAATAGCTAAAGAGGGGAAAACGTGGAATGAAGTAAAGAAGTTGGCAAGAAATGGGGTCCAATGGGAATAATTTGTGAGTACTGTATGCTTCTTATAAGGAGATACAGGAGATTGATTGTTTGATATTGAAAGTGACATGTTGATATGGTTGTGATATGTATATCGCAACCATATAATATGTACGAAGGACGTCCAATAAGTAAGTTTCCCTATTTTATAAAAAAACATTACACACATCATGTTGAATTCATTTTATTTATATTATACAATCCTTCTGTTACTTTTCTACATAATCAACATGTTTTTCCAAGCATTTTTGGGGACGTGACACAAGTTTTTCTAAGCCAGTGTTGTACCAGGTCGGGTCCTGTGCCCGCAACCAGCTGTTCACTGATTTGACTACTTCATTGGTGTTAAAATTGCTTACCTTTGAGTTGGAGGAACATGTGAAAATCACTTGAGTCAAGCTCCGGGGAATACGGAGGATATGAGAAAACTTCCAAGTTGAATCTTGACGCAGGCGGAGCTTAGAAGATTCAACTGGGAAGTTTTCTCGCACTCTCCATATTAACCAGATATTTTTCCAAGTGATTTTCACATGTTCCCTTGACTCAAACGTCATCTTGGAGGAAACACTTTAACACCGTGATGAAGATCAATCAGAAGTGAACAGCTGGTTACGAGCACAGAACCGACTTCTGGTTCATCTTTGTCTCGGTATCATAGTGCTTACCTCCAAGATGACCTTTGACTCGGGGGAACATGTGAAAATCACTTGGGAAAAGATCTGGTGAATATGGAGGATGCGAGAAAACTTCCCAGTTGAATCTTCTTAGCTCCGCCTGGGTCAAGATTCAACATTTATAGGTTTTCTCGTATCCTCCGTATTCACCGGGGCTTGGCCCAAGTGATATTCACATGTTCCTCCAACTCAAAGGTAAGCACTTTTAACACCGATGATGAAGTCAACTCAGTGAACAGCTGGTTGTGAGCACAGGACCCGACCTGATACAACACTGGCATGGAAAAGCTTTTGTCACGTCCCCAAAACTGCTTGGAAAAAACATTTTGACTATGTAGAAAAGTAACAGAAGGATTGTACAATATAAATAAAATTAATTTAACATGATCAATTGTGTGTAATGTTTTTTATAAAATAGGGAAATTTACTTATTGGATGCCCCTCGTATATGATTTCATTTCTATCTACTTCCGTCTTTCTCTCTCTCTCTTTCTTACTTTCTCTGTTCAAATTTCATAATTAGCTGTTACATTGAATATGAATATTACTGTCGTAATGGCAGCATGTAAATGCGGAGAGCAAGTGTTAAAGAAAACAACTGCTACATATTTTTGTAGTTCGTTTATTGAACACAAGTATTTATTTTTGCAATGACAATAATTACAAATTGAACATGAAATCATTCAATATAAAAAATCAAAAATATACACACATTGTACGAGAATTATTTAAACTTACATGGCTGAAACACTCATACATACATACATTCATACATAGATAGTATTATGTAGAGAATATACACAAAGTGTTATCTTAATTTTATACTTACATACAACATAATTTCTTTGTTAATAAACTACAAGGCAAAGTGATATAGCTTTCTTTCTTTCTTTCTTCAAAAGCTAACGGTATCTCAGATACATATGTTTAATAAATCTATAATTTTAACAGTATCTACATAAACATCTTTACATTACTTTCTCTTATTAAAAGAAAATGAATAAAAAGTTAATTGTGCTGTAAATAAATAACTTCTCTGAAGCTCAAAATGTGCTCATATAAAATGTGATCTTTAGTGTGCAGAAATTATGTTCTGATTTATTGAAATAATGTTTGCAAGATATGCCAAAAAAATCAAACTTAAGGTGGGAAATACCTCAGAGAGCCAATAAGAATGTTAGTTATTTAATTTAAAAAAAAACTTAATTGCACAGCCAGGTGCACTTCTTTCAAACGTAGGAGAAGGTTGCCATTTAAAGGTTTTTTTTATAGAGATGAATATAAATGTAAATATCAGGTCCTATTTTGGAGGGTGACTATACAACTGATTCGAAGTCTAAAAATGTTAAAAAATCACTTAAATCTGCTGTCTTATATTTTCAGTGAGTAACTTTTACCAAGGATATGAAATGAGCTCAAGTTTCACAGAGACTGAATGTATGGATTTATAATTAGTTAATAAAAAGATAATTTTTCTCAGTTATAAATTTCTGAATAGTAATATAAATATGGTGGTCTAACATACTCTGTGTGTATCTAAATTTCATGTATGTACTTAAGTAAATATGTATTTTCTTTAGCATTAAGTTTGTTTGATAATGCAGTTTTTGGA
The DNA here is from genome assembly GCA_030765065.1 of Deroplatys truncata. Lineage (NCBI taxonomy): Eukaryota > Metazoa > Arthropoda > Insecta > Mantodea > Mantidae > Deroplatys > Deroplatys truncata. Next base: position 46,007,380 of record CM060989.1, read on the forward strand.
TATATATGCTAGGGTCTGACAAATTAATTATTGTTATTGCCACCGTTATAGTTACTGTTACAGCCGTATCTTTGAAAGAGAAGTATTTTCATCTCTGTGTCCTACACTCAAACTAAGAGCAATACAATGTCTTTGTACTCTGAAAGAACCAAAATTTATAGCTACTGCTCATGCCCATACCCAGAAAAAAATGTTGGGGAGGGTTTTCCACAAGTAGATCTAAACTTAACAGTACCCCACACAGTTACCATGTACCTACTCTGTAGTATATAGACGTTACATGGATAAGAACATTGCTTGGAGACATTATTCACCAGAATGAGGATATTCCACCTTACAGCACAAAACATGGAGACTGCTTCAAAAACGGTAATGTATAGTCACCTTACATATGTAAGGCGATGATATTAAGTTTCCCTTTTTCTTGTAAATGTGCTACTAGCAGTAGACCTACTGTTATCTAATGACATTTTCCCATATTGGTTTGCTATGAATTTAAATAAATAAAACTGTCAGAAGTTTCGGGAGGGTTTGAACCCTAGAAACCCTCCCTCTAAATACGGCCCTGCTACTGCTTATCAGCTGTGAGTTGGGTTACATTTCCTTTAAGGAAGAGGCACTGTGATTTCTCCCCCTAGAATTTTGTCCATTTAACATCCTGAAGTTCATTAGGAGTATATAGAGTAATTAAAACAGTTTGGGAGAGGGAAAAGTATATAGACATATGTAATAAATTAGGACGGGAAGGATTTGCTTGGGCAAGAACAGAAGTTAGTAAAGTGAAGGATATAGGACAAGATGAAGCAAATAAATGTGCAATGTGTAATGAAGAGAATATGGACTATCATTGTATATTATATTATAAGCAAACAAAGCTATGGAGAGATCAGGTTTGGGAAAATTTGGATGGGGAAATAGTAATAAGGAAAATTTTGAATATAAAAAAGGGGAAAAAATATAAAAGCCATGGGAAAGTATTTGGGTAAGGTAAAGAGAAAATGGGTAAGAATGGCTACAAAGAGAGAGGAAAAAGGACATAGATAATGGATGATTATGCAGATAACTTGAGGTGTGTATTGAGGCCATAAATTAATATGTGTAAGTAACTAAGTAGAGCCACATAATCTTAGTTTGAGTCCAAAAACTCATTTGTCATGAATTAAATGAGGACCTGGCATTCTAAAGAAAATAATTCCAATGCTGTTAAAAGGGAGCTTATAAACGTTAAAAGAAGTTAATAGTCATCTCTTGTTACAGAATAGGTTCTTTCTTTAGTGTTTAATGCTCATTCTTCTGCAGATGACACTACAGCTGGTGGACAGTGATGTTACTTGAAATGAAGTGATAATTGGGAAAAGAAATATGCAAAGGAAGCAATCTAGGAAAACTTGGCAAAAACCACAGTTAAGGAAGAATGCTCCTGGTGGGATTTGTATTGCAGACCTCCAGTTCATGATTCTATGCCTTAACGACCTTGGCTACCCTTGTTGGTTTACCAAATAAGTGAATAATGCAGTGAAACTTTTGCAATTCGATATAAAAGGCCTAAGAAAATATTGTTATTATCCAAGAATTTCAATTAACGAAATGATATAGGCAATGTACATAATATGTATTTTGAAGTCAGCAGTGTGTACTATACAGTTAATAGGAAAAAATACAGTACAGTAATGCCAGTACACAATGATAGGCCTAATGATCTCGTGAATGATTGTAACATAGGTTTGCCATGAGTACATCATGTATAGAGCATAGCAGGCACAAAAGCATATATTTTCTAAGGGATGCGCAAGCCTTATTAATATATCAGAATCTGAGCCGTACAGAGATCTATTCTATCTCTGTAGTTGCTGATTTTACAAATTCCTCTCAGAGACATTCTTGTGTGTGGAGCATAGTACACAGTCATCTTGAGAGGTCACCATTGGCGTGTCTCTCACTTCTCGAAAGCACTAACTATACGTTTCAGTTTTACAATTAGAAGTTCTTTCATTGTCAGAGTAGACACTCCCCTCCTGCCCGCCACATTCCAGAACTTTGTACCACTCAGGATTTTTTCTTTGAATTAAACAAAATTGGGTTTGAATAAAAGACAATATTTATGTATTGTTTACATAGCAAATTCAAGGAGATAAAGGAGAAATTCAAATTAAAGAATAATTTGAATTAAAAACATTCAAATTAGTTTCACTGTAGTTACAAGGAAATTGCATTGCTCAGCGAGTATAAAATTTATAATTTCTCTGAAACTCTAAGACAGCAGAAAGTAAGTTGAAATCTTCTGTTTCTCTTATTATGCTCCATTACCAGTTTCAATGTTTATTTTAGGCAGTGAATTCCCTTTGTTAAGTTTGTACAAATGAATGTTAAGATAATGCATTGCTATTAGATCTTCAAATTAACTTGACAAACTCTGTCATAAACTTTCTCCTAATGAGCAGCAACTCTCAAAGTAATTAAATTATTCAAAAGCAATAGCCATTGAATACCTCTATGTAAAAATAACTTTACTGGTACTAATTAAAAAGCAACTGACATAATGCAAATTGCTGGTGCTGACAATATACATACTCTGCACTAGATTTATTTCCATTTTCAGTATATGACCACTCCTCACCCAATAAACTCAACAAGTCAGCACTGCTTTATTTAATGGCACTTGTAGAAATAAATTTTCATTATCCCTCGCAAACTAGTATAAAGTGACCATTTATTCAAAACTTGGACAAAGATCTTAATGCAATGAAAGGATCCTGGATACATTTTATGTTGTCTTTGGCAGGATGCAAAGTTTCAGCTTCAGTAATGATTTTTTTAAAATTTGAATTTGAATTGCAAGAGTTAAAATAGTGCACATTTAAGTTAGTGGTTACAACAGAATTTTCAACATTAATCATTTGCCACACTTATGCTAAGTAGAAAATGTTTTGATCCAGCTACTGTTTGTAAAAGAAATTTATACATCCTTTGTATTTTATTCCTTCAGACTTCTGTTGTTCCAGATTCATCCTAATGCCTGAGAAAATTTATGTCCTATTTTAAGATAATATAACACTGTATTTTAGGAATTAACTGTTTTTTATTTTATAATTTTCTGTATTTCTTGAGGAAAGATCTTATGGGCCTTGATATAGGGACAGGAAATGAGAATACATATCTGAATAAACTGGTGAATTCTCTATGTCTTGCAGAAGAAATATGCCTCGTGAACATATCAGAAAGATTTAGTATTTCTCTTTCATCATGTGGTATAATGTCTCAGACAAGTCAGATGGTGGTTTGGTCTTAGTGAAAAGCATAGGCATTTTTATGCTGTTTTAAACAGGTGGGTTTTAGTTTGAACTTTGTTCCACTTTCATTTTTTCAGGATAAGTACCTAGTTATAATTTTATAGTTAATTACAATATACAGTGTGATATTTTAGTCTCTCCACAGTACCGCAGGCCTTCAGTACTCTCCCAAAACAGTTGGTAGTGCTATTCAAGGACACAGCAGTTGCATTCTGTGCTTAAAAGTACCTTTCCTAGTGTAACAAGGGTTGAGAGTGCTGGTCAGTGTTAGACTGTCTCTATTAGTGAATAAGTGTGATTTAATTTTTTGATTAGCAGCGTATGTTTTTAGAGAAGGTGGTAAATATTCAGTAAAAGTGAAACAAAAATTTACAGAGCGGTTTCCAAATTCCACATTACCATTTTGGGAAACTGTTTATGATTTAATAAATGAATTTCATGAGATTGGTTCTGTTCATGACACTGCAAGAAGTGGTAGACCTGAGTATTTCTTTCGAGATGCTGCAACGTCAATAGTCTATAAAGATAATCTGACAACTAAAATTGTCAGTAATACATTCCACTAATTCAGTGACAAAAGAAACTCCAATCAAAGTGTTTAACAATAAAATTAAACGTGAATAGGTGCCTTCAGCAGAATTCAGGTTATTTTCAACATCATCTGTTAATGGGTAAGTTAATTGTGATTTTTGTTTGTTTTCTTTTTCTACTACTTTTTCCAAATTAATTTCAACCAGTCCACCACTGTAGCATCAGGGTTACCACCACATTCCCATATCTCAATTATTCAACCATTGTGGAGGGACTTAAATATCACACTGTAATTAAAAGAAGAGAAAACAGAATTCTAAGGAATAACTTTGCTTTAATTGAAAATTATATTCTACTTGTACTTAGAGTTTGTATACTCCTTGGTTCTACTTCATTTAATTTTGTAAATAAGCAATTATGTTTACGTTAACATAAATAAAAGTCAAATGTATTCTATATGATGCTTTCTAAAAGTCTGTCCCATTGCGCTACAACCTGATATTGGGAGTGTTTAACCAAATCTCATGTTTCAAGAGAGCAATGTTAACAATACAATGTATTTCAGATATGCACAGCGAGAGTATACCACTGTTCTCCTTTTGGGGAGTTATGAGATTTTGAAGAGTTTAGCTAAAGGTCTCAAAACAGAGGAATTCCCATCCCTAGTTTGACATTACGTGAACTGGCAGTTATAAGTGAAGTACACATCAGAGAGAAGGGAGAGCAAATTGTCGAGTGAATGTGAGAGAAAGTTATTTTCTCAACATTAACCCAAGCTGTACTCATATAAATTAGTAATGTCATTTTAAATCACATGATGAGCACAGTTTGCAAGTGTGTGCTGGCCAATAAAACTACTTAAATTTGTATTTTGAACTATGAGGTGGCATTCAAAGGATCTCCATCTCTCTTTAGAAGACTAACGAACAGAAAAACTAATGCTGTTAGTACCATGAGAGCAAATGAGAATATGTCACCTGATATATCTCAAATTAAATGAAACATGGTCTGCAAAGAATGTTTGTGTGAAATGGAAGGCTAAAATATGTTTATTTCCTGTCATCGATGAAACACGAAGCTGCTAACATAACAGCAACAGGCAAGCTGAGAAAAAGGAAGGGTCAGACCCTCGGAGAGGAGGTAAAGAAACCAGTGAATACCAGAACCAAATGGGAGGTTTCCATTTTTAAGATCAGGTGACAGCTGTGTTTGCTATAACACACAGCTAGACATGTGCGTATTCAATTGTTTCACAAATGACTGCTTAAGAAAAAGACCACCACACAGACTTTAGAACCAGCATCACTCATCAACTGCTTCAAAATGCAACACTATCAGAGTTCAGCGTTAGAGGTCGATGTTCAACTGGGAATACCCCATTGAGACTGCAAGCTCAAACAAGCATCAAGAATAAATGGAACAGAAAAAAATAGGGGAAAAAAATAGTAAAAATGCCTTCAAAAAGTTTTCTTTTTGCGCTTAATTTTGAGTACTTTTTTGAGATCTACCCCACCCAACAATCTCATTAACTAGCTACAAGGCAGAAACAGCCCAATTAGGTCAGAACCTTCCACCCGAGTGGAGGATTTATACTCCCCAGGATGTATGACAATGCAGACGCCTGATGTGGGGCAGAGGGCCTAAGGATCAGAGAGTGAGAGACTAGGGTGGGTAATCAGCCACACGCTCAGGATGAGAGCAAGTAAGTAGATGATAAATGCAGATGAGAGATGAATAATTGGAAAGGTGATGATGGAACACTGGTGGAATGAAACATGGTGGGGAAACCGGAGAAAAACCCACCCAGACACCGCTTTGTCTACCACATATCCCACATGCAGGTCCCTGGGATTGAACCCGGGCTGTCTTCTTGAGAGGCGAGTGTTCTAACCACTCTTTGAGTTAATGCTTCCAGTATCATGCACGCAGAATTTCAGAAAGGAAATTATAGTGGTTGATTATATATGAATTTTTAAACTTCACAGTGTACTTTTGCAGCTGTACAGAGATTTAAACCAGATTTCTGAGGTAACCACAAGGGTATTAAGACTCCAGTGAGTTAAATAGAGGATATATTCCAACATTTCCTACATATAACTTTGAAAAATTATTTTAATTTCATAACCATTAATATTCATTATTTTTAAAAGCGAGATATTTATGCTTCATAAGTGGCAAATGATAAATGAAATGATCACTTTGTACTACCAACCTTAAAATATTATTTATTTACATTCTTTGCCCAAAAAGAAATACATTCTCAGTCAACATATAAATACATTATTTATAACCTTTTCTTTGTTTGTGTCCAGCCAAACATTTTATGCCAATATTTTCACAACCCTGATCATTCGTTTGAATTTACTTAAATATCTTGTGCAAAATATAATTTATTATTATATGGTACATCAATAAGTAATCCTTGGAAATATTTTAAAGATAGTTAGTCAAACATTACAAGTTGTATATGTAATACTAATAATATTTGGTAACTACATTATCTACATTGCTATATATCACGATAATTTATAAAAAAATTAAATTATCATACAAATCAGCTTATGAACAGAATGCTAAGTTATCTGGAAAGATCTGTCAGATACATAGATAAATGCTAGCAAGGAGCACACAACAGATTAGCGATTGTAATAAATAATTGTTTACATGGGAAGAAAATCGCTAAGTTGTATCTCTCGCCCTCGCGTTCATACAAAGAATTCTTTGGTAAAGCTACGGCTCTGCTAGAGAATTTCATTCACACCTAGCTAGAGTCACTCCTTGATTTTATGCTCACACCAACTGTTTCAAAAATCTGGCAATCCAAAGCTCCAATGTTTGTGAATAAACTTGTCATGAAGAAGTGCGCCAAGAATTGTGTACCAAATTAAGCAGGCTAGTGAATTTCAGGAATATTGTATTTTTTCAGCTATAGTGGTGGTATTGAAGTAATAAACGTAGGCATGTTATTTTCTTTATTAAATTTGATTCTACCGGTTAATAACTATGATCCTATTGTTTTCGTGTTCAATACCCTGTAATGAGTAGGGCTGGGATGTTGTGCCTGTTGTACTGGGTGGTAATAAATCTAAAGTGATGTAGATATAATTGACTTTTGTGGTATATGGAAGTGATAGAACCAGTTTTTATTTTGCTGTTTTTAAATTGACTTAAATGTTTTCAATTTATTTTCAGTTACATTTAGGGAACTCTATGTGATGGGCATCACTTGCATATGGAATGTGATCATCTTATGTATTGAAATGTTTGCTATGTGTGCTACCTCTCAAGGGTATATCATTTCACTTTGAAATAGATTCCCCAGCGTTGGAAAGTTTTATAGGGAAAACATTTTGACAGATGGTGATGGTCAGTTACTGTTGCATGAAAGCAGACATAACATCATTTATTTAAGATATCACAGTTATGTTAGTGAATTTGTTGACCATGTGTTTTCAATTGATGGAATAGTTTTATTCTGTAAGGTTTGCAAAAAGACAACCATGAAAAACAGATTATGATAGAAGGTGTAAAACCACCTTTGACATGTGTGGAATATACTATTTTTTACACTGCTTGAATTTGTAAAATAAAATTAACAGAGATCACATCTAGAACATGGTTTTGAAACAAGAGAAATGAAGTTAAAAAAAAAAAAAAGTGAGGCGTCAAATGTTTTGATGTTTTGTTGATTCGCTAGCAGTCATTTTCAGTAAAATTATTTTCAACATGTTTTGCCTTACACCAGACAATGAAGCAATTAAATGCTATATCATATTGCTTTCTGAATTTTTTGGGTAAGTACTTCTAGTGTTACTCTTTCTGCTGCTTCTCTAATTTCACCTGGCTGTTCATAATTTCCGCCATTTAATCTTTATGTAGGTTATAACAGATAAAAGAATGTTTTAGATCAAGGAAAGCAGAAGGCTGCAATATAACATATAAGTTAACTCTACAATAAATTGTGATAAACTGAAATATGAGGATTTGTATTGTAAACAGATAATGCGAGCGCCATGAGAAATTAATGATGTAAAAAGACATAATGAAAAGTAAAACCTAATCAAACCAAGTCGAGTTATTAAACATGCGCAAATACAAAGAGTAATTGCCATGTGATTGGACTTGAAATCAAAGTTGGTCACAGTGAAGATTACTGCACAAGCTTTTACCCTATGTGCACTGTGTTAGAACTTCTACTTTTAGGTTCATGCTGTTTCAACATGTTAACAATAAAGCATAAATTGTTTCATTGCCACATCTAGCTGACTTAAGTCTCAATAGTAGCAAATCCAGAATATCCAAGAAAGCTAAAAGCAGACTGCATTGTTTTTCATCATAGCACATTCACAGCATTAACATCTTTTGTTTATTTAAATTATACTTATAAAGGAGTAATGTCATTTTATTTTCTTTTTTGAGTAGAAGCAAAATTTAAATCTATTCATTTTTATGCACTGTACTGCATAGTCATAGGCAGTAAGGCTGCTATTTTGTACTTTAATCCTTGTGACAGACCACCAAAAATTAAGACAGATCTCTTCATTGTTTTCTTTTGAGCTTTGGATAACCAAGATTCTGCAATAAAGAGTAAAGACCACCTTTCCTTAAAAGAATTTGTTGCAAGTTTTAACAGTCTTTTTCAGTAAAATCAGCAGTAATCCATTTTAAAACTATAAATATTAGTTTATTGCTAACAAAAACATACAAAGGAGCTTTTTTGGTCAGTATATTTCAAATCTAAAGAATTTTTAGTCTGTGCAGTACTTAAAGGCATGAGAAAGCAAATAAATTAGCTGATAACAGCCAGAATTAGTTTCTTTCCCTTTAGTAAATACAGAGAGAGGCAAAAGACTCTGAACCGCCTGCGCAGTGTTTTTTCTGTCTGCATTCTCGGCACTCGTTGCCGTCTGCCGCTATCATAGAAAGGCGCACATGAACCATACATTTTTAAAACTACTTTTAAAGGCTTTACTTATCAACTTTACGAAAGGAGATGCTGAAACTGGCCACTGTCATCCATACATTTTTGCCACCTCTTTAGGAGACTATCCATCACTCGCCGTAGTTCATGCTGAGAAATTTCCTGGCAGATATTTTGTTTTAATTCCTCCAGGGGTGTGGGTTTGTCTTGTACACTTTGTTTTATTTTATGAACAATATTACCGACTGCACGGTGTTTTTCCACTGGGCATGTGGAAATATGATAAAAACATGATAACCTACTGCTGCTATAAACAAAGTCACACTGTGGTTTAGCTTTGCAGCGTGAAGTGCAGTATTGAATTGATGGAGATGTGATGTAGTTCAGTTATTACGAGTTATTTATTATTTTGTCCATATATTATGGCTCAGCATATATTTTCTACTGCACTGTATGTATTCATTTTTAATTCGTATGTGTTAACTCGATAAGCTCGCCAAGTGAAAGTAAGATTTGCAGAAATAGTTCCAGGTGTAAAAGTTCCAGGCCGTTCAACAATCCATGAACTTTACAGTAAATTTCAAGCCACAGGAAGTGTTCAGGCTAAGAAATCTAAAAGATGGTGTTCGGTTCTTAACGAAGAAACATTAGACGACATCGGTCATCGTATTCCATGATTGATAGTTTCCTAATGAGGTGCCAAAAATGTATGGACAACGATGGTGGCCAGTTTCAGCATCTCCTTTCATAAAGTTGGTAAGTAAAGCCTTTAAAAGTAGTTTTAAAAATGTTGTATGGTTTCATTCGCGCCTTTCTGTGATAGCGGCAGATGGCAGCGAGCGCCGAGGACGTGGATAGGAAAAACACCGCGCAGGCGGTTCGGAGTCTTTTGGCTCACTCTGTATAATGCGCTGCTTAATGTTACCACTGCAATCAGTACCAAGTTCTAAAAGCACTGCTTTGTTGGCAGAGGTGCGTGAATCCAGAGGAGGATAATAACAAAGCATACAGTTGTGTCAATCATGTGAATTAAATGCCTCAGTGCAATATGTATCATATTAAGTTAAATGTTATGCAACTGATACTGATATAACTTTCTATATCATGATATTATACAGTGAAATGAAATCCTCACAACCAATCACTAGTTAATGAGAAACCAGAATGGCCCAAGAACAAAGGAGCACCAACTTTTCCCTAATCTCACACTGCATCACTGCACTCCAAATATTAACAAAAAGATTCAAATTAAAATAAGCAGAAATGAAGTTGCATGCATTTCTCCCCACTTTTGAAAATAATTAATGACCTTGCACATTATTTCATAACAGCAATAATAAATAAAAGATTAAATTTATGCTTTTGGTAACATTTGCTTACAAGAAATTGTATTAAGGAATGCAAAACTGCAGGGTAGAAAGGGTTGTGTATAGATTAACGACTGATTCTACATGATATATTGAAAGGAAGCGTAACTTTTTTTCCTATGAGCACTAGATTCGTCACAAAATATTATTTTGTGCAAACATTTCATCACATGGTGTGATGCCTTTGATTATTAAAGACTATGGGCAATTTGTAAAAAATGGAACAGGTTTTCTCTTTGCATTTTTTTTCTATGATCAGTTGATTTCACACAATTAACAATTGAAATTTCCACACAGTCATAATTTTCATGGTGTAGTACAGTCGAGTGCAGGGAATCATGTTGATTTAATGCACAATGGTTTATGTTAGTAAGAAAATGCAAAACTGCCTCTGTCATGCCCAGGCCCCACTGCTTATCTTTTCTAGCAGTCCACTTAATGTTTGTCTTACTCCCTCCTTTTCCTTCGCTCTTTAGGTTGGAACTGGCCTGTTTTCATAGTTTAATGTTTGAGTATCAGACTTTTGACATCAAACCACTACAAGACGGACTCATTGAGCGGCTGGTGTGGATCATTGTTACAAAGCATGCCTTCAGCCACTCGGATGGAGTGTTTCCATACTCTCCCACTTTGCCACTCACCTAGGCCTGACCTTTGTTCATAGACTGATATATGTGTGTATCAGACTTCAATTCAAACAGACTTGGCTCACTTAGGATTGTTGTGGAGCACAGATGATAAGGGGTTTCTGCCAACATTCAATAAAGAAACACACTATAGAAAACCAGAATCATCAACACGTTTCCATGCATTTGATTGTACATCAAGTAATGCCACACGGTGTATGTCATCTTGCCTCTTTCAACAACTCTGTCTTGTAAGAGAGTTGCATTAACCAGCTGCAATACGTGATGATAAATGACAAAAGTCTGTATCAAGAAGCCAACTATGGAAGTTCTTACAGATTCAGACCAGGTAAATAATATTTGAAACTAGAATGCAGTGCTAGAAATACAAAGAACAGTTTGTCTAGCTGAATATGTTAGCAGTTGTTTCTCAGATCATTTGTTCAGTGAAGACAGAGATTACAAAGTGCATCCAGAATCCTGGAAATAGGAGAAGGGATTCAGTAGGCAATGGAATATGATCTAAAAGAGGAATTATGAAAACATAAATTTTTATTGAATCTGCAGGTCTCACATGAAAGATACTTATTTAAAAACATTAAGAAATGAGTTACATAAACAATTCAAGCAGAATGTCTTGGACAGTTAAGCTGGACAAAGAGAAGGAACACTAGAAGGCCTGTAACAGGAGAAGTGGTAATAATTGCTGCTGATAATCATAAAAAACAGAATGGCTACTATTGGTTTTACGAAGAACAGAGATACAATCATCCGTTCAATACAGAGAATATATTCTTCAGAGGTCAGTTCAAACTTCAAACACTGGATACAACCAAGCAGAATCCAAAACTGATGCTTCACTTGAATCCAGTGTTGAAATGAGTATGAGATCCAGATGAAATGTTTCAGCACCTAAAGACTAGATCTGTAACTACTCTCAAGTAAAGTAAAAAAGAAAAAAGATGTTGTTTCCAATTGTGAGAAAATTTTAAATTAGGTGAGAGTATATTGGTGCTCCTGTTTTGTGTTACTTTCATGGTCCCTAAGAAAGCTGTCCTTCTTTATCTACGAGGGCTGATCAATAAAGACCGAGACTGATTTTTTTCTGTAGTTTCCTTGATAGTTTTATGTCTCTACCACGAATACTTGAAAAGAGCAGGGTATCATGTATAATGTCCATAAGCGACAGCACTCTCGTAACTGTAGGTTGGTAGTAATGCTGTATATTGTTGACCCTACTTGAATTTCGCATACCACAAAATGGAGGTCACACAAGAGGAGCAATACAACGCAATAAAATTTTATTTTCGTTTAAATCATACAGCCTTGAAACTTTCGAAAAGCTGAAGCAAGCATATGGTGAAGATGCACTACCTCGTGCAACGGTGTTTAGGTGGTTCAAGGACTTCAAAGAAGGGCGAGTCCTCTGTGCTAAGCAAGGTGGGCCTGGTGTTTCAGAATGGAATGATTTACCAGCATGCAGTTCCCCCCCTCACACTACTGTTACAGCAGCTACTACACGTCAGTATTGGCTACACTGAGGAAGCACATTACAAGGAAACGTCCAGAACATCATCGGAATGGGTGGCGACTTCATCACGACATCGCGCAGCCTCACGTCGCAAATCAAATCCAGGAATTTTTCACTAAATTCAACATTACCTGTGTGCCACATCTGCCTTAAAGCCCCAGTCTTACCCCCTGTGATTTCTTTTTATTCCCATTACTAAAGGAAAAGCTCTGGGGCATTCGATTTGAGAACACTGAAGCAGTGCTAAAGAAAAGTGAGGCGATTCTCAAAGACCTGACAAAGAATGGCCTGCACCATGTGTTCGAGGACTGGCAGAGACGGTATAAAAAGTGCATTCAAGTAGGAGGGGACTACTTTGAAAAATATCATATCAACATTGAAATGGAGTAATAAATATCTGTGAAAAAAAATCAGTCTCAGTCTTTATTGATCAGCCCTCGAAGATGTTCATATTCAATAAAAATGGAAAACATGCAATCCTTTATTGCGTGGTAATTTATTTAAAAACCAAAATTGCAATGATGCCACTTGATGTAGCTTCAAGGAACATTATTCAACTGAAGCAAAGTAATCCTTGTTCTCAATCAACATGATGTACAGTTTGACAGATATATTTATGGTGTTCTTGTACATTTAACTTTTTAAGACAAGTGCTGTCTTATGGCGAAAAATGAGTCTCCTAGCTTAAAAAAATGACACTGTTGGCATTATTTTAGGTTTCAATACATATTCTTAAAGGTGCATGTCCATTTCTAAGGTACTAATTTCCACATTTTAAACTTTAAAGTTAAGTATCCAGATTTGGTGTTCAGATAGGTCTGGTTTAGTCTCTTCTTGGAAACAAATAACTAGCATAACCATTTTAAGAGAATATGTAGATTTCACAAGAGTGTCGCATTTAGAGAAAAAAGGAAACCACGATTATTGTTGAATATAATTCTAATGAGATGATAAGGTATTACTGCTGTGCAAGCAAACTTAATTTTGGCACTGCTTTGGAAGTAAGAATTTTCCTGTCGTTGCCTAAATCTGAAATTCTTTTGTCAATATGTTTAGAAATATTAATGCTGCTTTATTGACTTATCTTACGGTAGGCTTTACTGATTTGTAACCTTTCACTGTTTAGGCATGCAACCTTTTAAACAAAAGATACAGTTGCCAAATGTATAAAAAATCTTTTTTCTCCTTTCTTGCTTCTTCTATTTATCAGCAGAAGATCTTTTTTTATGTGTTTAAATATGACTGACCAATGGTACATCTATGCATAAGAAGAGCAGTGTGTTTTTTTGAAGTGCCTTTTCATTTGCCCATGGAAAATCTTCTAGGAATCATATATGCAGAGAATTTACAAATATGATGTCTGCAAAAGTTATGTATAAGATACTTTTTAGTACATGCCTCTAAAACAACTGCTGTCGGACTGTTAACATCCCCCAAAAATAGCACTTTGGTGATGTAATAAACAAAATCCAGATGGCAGTGATCAATCATACCAACTTTATCTTGGTTTTACTCACAGTGAATGCAACTCTTCTTTTCTACAAGCTCCAGATATGCCAAAAATTTTATCTTAAGATACACATCATTATCTGCCTTGCTTAGAAATGTATTCACTTCTTCCCTAGAAAGAACTTTAGATTTTTTTTCCTTTGTATCCCTCAGAACTTTGCTTAAGAAAAGTGATTACTTTAAATGTTTGTTATCAATATTTTCTTTCTTACAAAGTAGTTTTAAGTATTTTTGGACCATAGTGAGGAAGCTGTCAGTGTCTGATTTTTTTCACATAAGTCAGCATCACATCTTTGTTCACAAGAGAAACACTGCTTACTTTGCATCATTCTTTAAATGCAATACATTTTCATACTGTTGCTGAGATTCAGTGTTTCTAGCTTGGATTGAAATTTCCTTGGTATTTTCACCCATATTTCCAGTCACAAGCTTGTTGTTTAGAAATGAGCACTCAGAATACGCACTGCCATGTATATCTGCATCTTTTATTGTTACGGTGTATGCTGCTTAGGAGGCATTAGTATGATTCAGAGTGTAGGATGTAGGCTGCTGTGAGAATATGTCAAGAAATGACTTAACTATGCCTTTTATATTTATACATTACTTATATTAAATTTGTTTTATTTAATATAATTTAGAGAGATTTTACTAAAAAACTATTGTATGCACACATACACAAAGCTGTAGTAGATTCATCCAGTATTTCATACGAGACTTAAACTTTGTCCGAAATACTTAATTTGTTTGCTAAAGCTTTATTTTTTGTACTTGATACATAAATAGCTACTTTGTAAAAACATTATATTTCGTTACTGCGATTGAAGCTAATGGTACTTCTGCATGAAGCAGTTAGCAAGCTCATCAACTATTAAACAGAAGTAGCATTAAATACTATCTCTAAAACGTAAAATTAAAAGATTGTGGATAGTATTACCACAAGCTTTTATTTGGAATTCTTTTAAAGAAAGGTGGCTGACTTTCATTTATATCTTCCCATGCCAGTATAGGGCTCTCAGTAAGACATTTTATGTCAAATTAATACTTTTATGAAATACGTACACACACTATCTTTGCCCTCCATTCATTCGAGGATATAGTCATATAGTGAAGCTTGTGCGAACGTATGGGAGCCGTGAGAGCAGGAGAATACTGAATACAGAAAGAGGGAACATGATGTGACTCTTGTGGGCTCTGACCCAGTTCGCTTGTCTCTCTGCACATGTTGTTATCTGCAACCTGAAAATGAGAAAAAACGTTTTAGGTCTGTGTGTATATACATTTATTTTGGTTGAATAAACCTGGAGCTTAAAAGAAACTGAAAGAAAAGCCCTTCAACAATGGCAGCCGATGGAGGACTCTAGGGCGCCACCCTCACCATAAATAAATAACCCGTAAATAAAAAAATAAAGGAAGGGTAATATTAGATGTTATTATAGTATTAATTTCTGAACTTCTTGATTTAGTTAATAGATTTTGTTTTGTTTGAAATATTTTTGCAACGCTCATACAGTGAGTAGCAGAAATGTTTTTATTACAGAGTGCATTTTGGGCTACATCTAGTCCATCCGGGAATCCTCATATTTGTGGATACTGCTAGAGGTGAGACGTGCAGAGGGGAATGCTCAGAATGATGGTAGGAGGTGCAGTGAGGTAATAGCAACTTGGAGGAGTCCGAGGCGATTCACTCTTGGGTTTTTTTTTTTTTCCACATGGAGTCATTCAGTTTCATTGCTGCCACCATATGAAAAAAAAAAGTACTCAGTCCTGTCTGAAATTTCTGTTATATGAATTGATTTCAAATTTTATTTAAATTCTTAAGTTATACGTGATTTAAAGTATAGCATTGTAGAGCTAAAAGGATTCAGAGCAGAAAATAAATAATCTCCCTTCTTACTACAATCTTTGTTGGCCGCTTTTGTTTGCACAATACAATCACAGAGCACTCACCCACACACAGTGTGTAATTCATATACACTATGTGATCAAAAGTATCCGGAACCCCCACAAACATACGTTTTTCATCTTAGGTGCATTGTGCTGCCACCTACTGCCTGGTACTCATCTGTGACCTCAGTAGTCATTAGACATCGTGAAACAGCAGAATGGGATGCTTCATGGAACTCACGGACTTCGAATGTGGTCAGGTGAATGTGTGTCTAGTGTCAGAAGTCTGTACGCGAGATTTCCACACTCCTAAACTTCCCTAGGTCCACTGTTTCTGATGTGATAGTGAAGTGAAAACGTGAAGGGACATGTACAGCACAAAAACGTACAGGCCGACCTCGTCTGTTGACTGACAGAGACCCCGACATTTGAAGAGGGTCGTAAAGAGTAATAGGCAGACATCTATCCAGACCATTACACAGGAATTCCAAACTGTATCAGGATCCACTCCAAGTACTATGTCAGTTAGGCATGAGGTGAGAAACCTTGGATTCCATGGTCGAGCAGCTGCTCATAAGCCACACATCACGCAGGAAAATGCCAAACGACGCCTCACTTGGTGTAAGGAGCATCAACATTACACGATTGAACAGTGGCAAAATGTTGTGTGGTGTGACGAATCACAATACAAAATGTGGCGATCCAATGGCAGCATGTGGGTATGGCAAATGCCCGGTGAATGTCATCTGTCAGCGTGTGTAGTGCCAACAGTGAAATTCGGAGGGGGTGGTGTTATGGTGTGGTGTTTTTCCTGGAGGGGACTTGCACCCCTTGTTGTTTTGCATGGCATGATCACAGCACAGATCTACATTGATATTTTAAGCACCTTCTTGCTTCCCACTGTTGAACAATTCGAGGATGGAAATTGCATCTTTCAACACGATCGAGCACCTGTTCATACTGCACGGGCTGTGGCGGAGTGGTTACACGACAATAGCATCCCTGTAATGGACTGGCCTACAGAGTCCTGACTTGAATCCTATAGAACACCTTTGGGATGTTTTGGAACGCCAACTTCGTGCCAGGCCTCACCGACCTATAACGATACCTCTTCTCTGCACTCCATCCCCAAGAAACCTTCCAGCACCTGATTGAAAGTATGCCTGCAAGAGTGAACGCTGTCATCAAGGCTAAGGGTGGGCCAACACCATATTGACTTCCAGCATTACCGATGGAGGACGCCACAAACTTGTACATCATTTTCAGCCAGGTGTCCGGATACTTTTGATCACATAGTGTATGTACATATTAAAAGTTAATGGGTTATTCGGATAGGTTTTTGTACGTGCTGAAAAATGCATGCAGTAAACTGAACAAATGAGAAATTGTATGCTGAATATTTTGGTTTATATGGTTAATTTTGTTTACATAATCTTTCGGGTAAATTTAGAATAAAACTTACTTTGTAAGTGTGCTTATTACGAAAACATTACCTACCGCCCTTCCAAACTTGCAATGCAAATAATGAGCTGCCACTGCTTTTAAAGCATTTCATGAAACCCCAGAGTATTCATATTAAGATACCGAAAGAAGCTCTGGACATCACTATTCACAGAGATAGGAAGCACAAAATAGGTAGACACAAAAAATCAATGCCTCCCATTTAGCAGTTTTGGAAATGTTATGTAGTCTTTTTAATCGAGAAGGAGTTATACAAATAGGTTGAACAAAAATCATAGATATACAAATGTACTTTCTCTGTTTTGTATTTTAGTATATGGATAAGAACAAGAGCTTCAGAAGATGAATAAAAGAAATTAAGCTAATATGTAGAAAAATAGTATTTTTATCCAATGTGTGCAACTTTAGCAGTTCATTATTTTATTGTTTTGAACCATGCTTTCCACCCTCTACCACTTATCTATGTAAACAGAGAAAGTATTGCGTAAATTTATATCAAAATTTCAATTTTGGAATAAGCATACAATTCAGAATTGGTTACTTGTGATCACATGCAGAAAACTAGTAATAAGAACATAAAATTCAGTGTACAAGCTATGGCCATTACAGTTTTTATAAAGTATCAAGTATCAGTGTTCAAAAATCAGTATTGGTTTCGAGTATCGAGAAAAAGCGGCATTGTCTCATCACTAACTAAAACATAAAAGGTTGCATACCTTCAGTGCATGGAGACAAGAAGTGACTAGTAACTTGATGGGGCATGCATGTGGAGCATGAACTGGGGGAACAACTAGTGCAGTCTTGGAGGCGGAGGCCTATTACGGGCTGCAATAGTTGACCAAGCACTGGGGCATCCTGTGATGGAACGCCAATCTGGGAGCTTCACCCCAAGTCTCTGACACTCATGAGCATAGGCAGTGAATGACTCACAGTGGCAGCGTCTTGACGGGCATTCACACATGTCCACAATGCAGGACCTGTAAATCATCATCTATCAAAATTTCTGAAGATTTGAAAAATTAAGACTTTAATTTCTGTACACAGGATAGACGGGTTTACAGTACAGTTCTTTGTAGAGAATTTTCTTCATAATAAAGCGAGAAAAAAAATTGTGTTTCTATATGGTGTTGAGTGGAAATATACTCAACTTTGAGGCAGTATTTTAATACATGAATAATTTCAATTGTATTTTTATAATAAGTAAATTCAATAACAGTCCGCCTTGAAACAATATGTATATAATAATTATTTAAATTGTATGTAACAGTCATTGCAAATGCTTATTTTTATTGTAAACATGTTTTAATATGTTATGTGAATACATTACATACTCTAATAATGCAAGAGCTGTGAGAATAGTAAGTTTTAAGTTGCTAACAATGAGGCAATGATGAGTTAGAGAGTTTGAATGTTGCTAGTCATGATTAGAGCAATGATAATGTAAATTCAGTAACAGTTTAAAATTAGCCAATCAATAGCAAAGAAAAGCTTTAAGTAAAATGCAGATATTTTATTGGACTAGAATTAGCCAATCAGGGACTTGAAATACCGAAGCTTACGGGTTTAATGGTTGAACTAATGTTAAGTTGCTGGCAAACCTTGGTAGTGACCAGATGGAAGATGTGTTCTCTACAGAAATATTACGTGTGAATCGTAAAATATGTCTATGCGTTAGCTAAGTGAAAGTATTAAAGAATCTCACGGCTCTTAAAAAGTGTAGTGCTTTATTAAAATGTGCAAGGATTAATAAAAGAAGTGAATTTAAAAACTTAAATTCTGTGTATGTCTACAATTATTATCGTACCGCACCTTGCCTAAGAGATACATGACTCTACAAACATTACTGACGCAGCCGAGGCAAATTCAAACACAAACAATATATGGAAGCAGTTTTAATAACAAAGTTAAATATTATAGTGTAAAACGTGGAGTGTAACAACAAAAACACATCTTTAAATCAGCTTCTCATATGTAGCAGCATATTGCATAACAACAGTAACTATTACGTAATCAACAACTTCAAACTGACGCCCAAAGCGTGTTGCAAACTTCTTAAACAAAGTAACTCCAAGAACATACTTCTTCAAATTAGCTTCTCAAGCGAGAAATTAATAATAAGTTATGTAATTTATTACGTAGCAAAACAATTACTTCAACTTAGAGAGTAAAAAGAATACGGAGGGTTGCCCCACTTAAGCTCAGACGAATTTGAATCGCCCTCCCACTCTGTCATTGGTCACACTGCTTATGCTTATTATTGCATCAGCTCACTGCGAGTGGCAGTCTGAGGCAAAGTTTACTCGTAATGGCTTCAACAATTGCTGACTAGTGGCAGGGGTACATTGTTGGGCTTTCCGATGCCAATTACTGCCATTCAATGATAGTGGAAAGGTGCAAACAAAAAGGTCTTATCATAAGTAAGTCCTGTGTAGGGCGTATAACACAGCTGCATAAAAATGGATTCCCACCCAAGAGTCAATGTGCGAAAAAACTAGCAAGAAAAAGCAGTAGTAGCCAAAGTGAGTGCAACAGTGACCCAAAAAACCCACCAACCAAAGAAGCATTTCCAGCTGCATTGGAATATCCAAAGGGACCGTCTATCAGATAATACACAACAATTTGGGTTTAGAACGGCGACATACAGCATGTGGACACGTCTTGAAAGGGTGGCACATCAGAGAATGCTTCACCAATGCAAGAAAACTCTATAAACACCACCTGGCAGGTGAAAAGTGGCAATGGGTGGTTTTTTAGATGAAGCATGGGTTTATCTAGGTGACACAACAAAAAAATCTGATGTGTTACACTCACATGACTTTCTCTACTCTTGTACAATCTATTTTTACAAACGCTTATTGTCCATATGCTTCATATTAATCGAGATATCGAGATGTCAATCTTATTGGTAATTTTCTTGTAGATGCAAGGGAAATATGGTTGCTTTTAAGCGATAGTCAAATATTTTAACGCTGGTTGCCATGTGGCGCATTCCATTCTCTTTGCATGTCCAGGACATAAAAAAATGAATAACGAATTTGAGAAAAAGTATAAGTATTGGAAAATTTAAGGAAATAACAAGCAATATCTCGAAAACGGTTCACTCAACAAAAAAAATGTATATGATATAAGTTATGTATTTTAATGCGATCTACATTTTTTGTGTAGTAAAATTTTGTCTATCTCTTATGGTTTACCAGTTATGCAAAAGTCGTTCATAATGAAGAATACTTTTGGAGACATTCCCAGAAATTTCGAGATATACATTTCATTTCTCATGACATTATCTTAAACATATGTTATTTTCATCAAAATCGTTAGAGCCATTTTTGAGAAAATTAAAATTTTCGAAAAATGTTCCATGTAAAGGGTAGTCTGGGGTGGGGGGATTTTCTTGAAAATCTTCATGTCGCATCTCTGGAAGATACTAAACGTAAATACCAAGTTTGGTGTTTATCCGACTGTTAGTTTTTGAGTTATGCTGTTCAGACACACAGACACACACACACACACACACACACACACACACACACAGACACACACACACACACACACACAGACACACACACGGACATGTTTCCAAAAATGCTTTTTTTGGATTCAGGAGGTCTCAAAACATGTATTTCCGGTGAAATCTCGGTATCGAATTTTTGGGTGGAATGCAATACTTCCCCTACTTACTACACGTAGTAGAGAAAGTAAAAACCAAGGCATTTATTACCATCAAAGTAGTGCTCCAACTTTATTCAGGAGAACAAGGAAAAGTTTTCCAAGGGATTCATGGTGTTTGCAGGTTATTGCTCTTGGGGTCAGCATTCACAGAGTTGCCAACAATGTAAAAATTAATGCAGCCTACTATCAAAGGAATGTTACGGACCCAATTTTTGATGAAGACATTCGTCGGTTGTATGGTGAGGATGTCCCAAATGTTTGTATCCACATGGATAAAGCATCTGGTCACACTTCTCAGTCCTCCCAGCATTATTACCACTGGAAAGCTATGGGAATGGTTGTCAATGTGATACCATTTAAAAGGATCCCTGTGAAGTCACCAAATGCATCACCAATAGATTTTTGCAGATTTGGTCTGCTGAAACAGCACCTTGTTTCTCGGCATCTCACCACAATTGAAGGACTCTGGAAAGTCTGCCAGAAGCAGTGGGCTAACATCCCCCTTGCTGTTCTTAGATGCACCCCTCTTCAACGGAAATTGCGCTCCAGAGCCATAGTTAAAGCCTGTGGAAATCACTTGAACACAATAGGTGATGGCAAAAGGGAATCTCACCATGAAAAAACATAAGCAAAATCATCCGAGCTTAAGTGGGGCAACCCTCCGTATTAAGGCAAACACTTTTTCTTACTTTTATGTGAGGATGATTATATAACAAATTCCTTTGAGTGAAATTTTATTTTTATTTTCTTGTTTCCACAGTAATTAATGTTGTAGTAATGGTGGTGGCAGTGGCGGTGGTTACTTAGTATTACATTAATTGCATAGCACAGTCACGTGGGTCACAATGCCATACCTGGTCTGTAAACTTAAATTGCAGAAGCTTTTGACCTGGTTGACCATGATATATTAATTTACAAATTATGCAATAGAAAACACCTAACTGAAATCGAATCTGAAATAAATTCAAAAGAAATTAAAGCTTCACATTCTGGAATATGTTAAATATTGAGTAGCTCAGGGCTTTATACTGGGCCCCTCACTATTTTTACTGTATATTAATGACCTGGCCATAAACAATGACTTCCCTAACGCTAAATTTACTCTTTTTGCAGATGACACAAGCCTTTTAATTTCTGGTAAAGATAAACAAGAACTTAAAGTAAACATTACATGGCAACAGATTATGTAGTAAATGGGTTTAGTAACAACAGACTTATCATTAATAAAAATAAAAGTGTTGTCTTAGGATTTCGTCATAAAGTTAACAAAAACTTAAATTTTGCTGAAGTTTATTTAGAAAATGAATTGATAATAATGCCTAATAAAATTAAATTTCTTGGAATCTGGATTGATACTAACCTTGACTGGGGAATCTAAATAAATTATCGCAAACATCTTTTGCATTATATACCCTTAAAACTTCAGTTAATCTTGATGTACTTAAAATAGCCTACTTTACATATTTCCATAGTCATTTATCATAGAGTATAATATTCTGGGGTAAGTCCAGTTATAACAATAGAATCTTTATAATACAAAAAATGGCAATCAGAATAGTATTAAAACTTTTGCAGCAACACAAGGTGCAAACATTACTTAATACTGTTAAATATCTTGACTGTTCCTTCGCTATACATTTTTGAAACTCTGGTAACAATGTATAAGCAGCAAAATAGTTTTAACACAAATGCTGATATTCGTGACTATAATACAAGAAATAAATCTAAACTGCACATTACAGGTCATAAAAGAACCCTATATGAAAAAAGTTTATATTATAATGGCATTCAATTGTTTAATAAACTCCCCACATGTTTAAAAAAAGGTAAATTCCTAACAGTCTTTAAAAAAGATTTTAAAAACTGCCTAATGCAGGGTTGTTTTTATTCAGTGGAAGAATATCTAGAAATTAATTAGTTTATAAGCTTTCTTATGGAATATACTATGTTTGCAATTCCAAAATTTAGTTTAGGTGTCTACTCATGTAATAAATTAGGATTTCTGTATTTGTGTATTACATCTAATTAGACCTGTTCTTTTTTGTACTAATAATTGTATTGTTGAAATGAAGACAATATTTCTGTATTGAAATAAAACGGTGAATAAAATTTGAATTTGAATTAGAATCGATCAGAAAACACCTATTTTATAATCACAGCACTACAAACATACACATAAAACAAAAAATACTCTGGAAAAAACACACACGTTTAAACAAAATTTACATAAACACTTTATCTCTTAGTACACGTACTTCATTAAGTGTGTGCCCAAGTTTGGTCAGTTTTGGCTGTTAGAATTAAATCCCAGCATGTTGTCCTCCATCTATTGGAAGCTAAAAATATTCCTGTAATAGTTTTTTCCTAACACCCACTGTCTACATGCATGCTGCCAAAATATGCATCCAGTCTTCCTGTTTCCCGCATAATGGGCAAATCATCTTAGCAGTATTGTCAACAATCTTGTGAGCTTTCCACCTTCCCAACACAAGCCATGCTATTCCCGTCCTCTGTTTTATACCCAATTCCAAAATATATGTTTCCTTACCCCACCCAGTTTTTATTTCATTTTGTAGCTCCAATGCTGATCTTTGTCAATCAGTTGCATTTGCATGACGTTCTGTTCTCTTCTACAAATTATTCTTACAAAATCTTATTCTTCTCTCTTCTTTTTTACTTTCTCTACTACGTATAGTAAGTAGGGGAAGTATTGTATTCCACCCAAAAATTCGATACCGAGATTTCACCGGAAATATATGTTTTGTGACCCCCTGAATCCAAAAAAGCATTTTTGGAAACATGTCCGTGTGTGTGTCTGTGTCTCTGTGAACAGCATAACTCAGAAACGAACAGTCGGATAAACACCAAACTTGGTATTTAGGTTCAGTATCTTCCAGAGATGCGACATGAAGGTTTTCAAGAAAATCCCCCCCACCCCAGAGTACCCTTTACATGAACATTTTTCGAAAATTTTAATTTTCTCAAAAATGGCTCTAACGATTCTGATTAAAATATCATATATTTAAGATATTTTTATGACAAATAAAATGTATATCTTGAATTTCCTGGGAATGTCTCCAAAAGTATTCTTCATTGTGAACGACTTTTGCATAACTGGTAAACCATAAGAGATAGACAAAATTTTACTACACAAAAGATGTAGATCGCGTTAAAATACACAATTTATGTCATACACATCTTTTTTGTTGAGTGAACCATTTTCGAAATATTACTTGTTATTCCCTTAAATTTTTCAATACTTTTCTCAAATGGGAATTCGTTATTCATTTTTTTTGTCCTGGATATGCAAACAGAATGGAATGCGCCACATAGCAACCAGCACTTAAAGGATTTGACTATCGCTTAAAACCTACCAATTCCCCTTGCATCTACAAGAAAATTAGCAATAAGATTGACATCTCGATATCTCGATTAACATGAAGCATATGGAGAATAAGCGTTTGTAAAAATAGTTTGTACAAGAGTAGAGAAAGTCATGTGAGTGTAACACATCAGATTTTTTGTTTATATAAACTTTCATTAAGAATTTACACATTTTGTTATACTAAGAATAGAGTAGATTGAAGTGATTCAGATTTTTAAAAAGTGAATGGCTATGTGATGGCTTTGAAATTCCCTATTCTTTGTATGACCATGAGAAAAAACAAATAGCGAAGTAACTAAGTATTTGAAAATTCAAACCTGATAACAAGGAATGTCTCAGAAATGCTTAATAGCACAATTTTATTTGTTGTGAAGTGTGTGCTTTAATGAGATCTACATTTTTGTGTAATAAGATTCTGTCTGTCTGTTATGGTTAACCAATTATACAAAAGTAATTCAGAATGAAAAGGACTTTACAGGCTATTCCCAGATATCCACATATTTTATCAAAAGCATTACAGCCATTTTTGAGAAAATAAAAATAATGAAAATTTTTCCATACAAAGCTATTTGGGGTGGGGGGATTTTCTTGAAAATTTTCGTGTCACATCCTTAGAAGATGATCTTAAATACCAAGTTTGGTATTTAACCGAAGGGAAGTAAATGGAAATTAATGAGATCAATATTTGAGTTTTAAAAATTCACGTATGTAACATTGATTTAAGCCAGCTAGTATTTGAATAAATAAATGTTACCTGGAGCCCAGGCATTTGCGGACCTTTGGCATTCAAATAAATGCAGTAAGATCGTATAATTCAAACAACCATGAAAGATATTGTCCACTTTGCATTCAATACTTAATGTGTGATTAAGGGGGAGGCCTAATGGCTAATATTGCCAAAAAGTGACATGTTTATATTTTTGTGTAACCTTAAAAATTATAATTTCCGTTTTAATTTCATATGCATTTTATCGTTATCAGCACAATGCTTATATTTAATTTTTTATTTTTTTAAATGATACTGCATCTGTCATTTAGTACTCTGAATTTGCACAGGAAAAACCAATCATAACTCATTTTCAGGGGAAGTTTTGTTCCACAACTTGGTACCTTTTTAAATAAGGCAACTTCTGTATATACAAACAATGTGATTTTTTCTTTTTAATTATATATAAGTTTTTTTCTTCAGTTTTACTGTGAATCACATTTCTGATATAATGTCCTGGTTTCTCAGAAATCATTGAAGATGGCTAAATTAAATTTTAATGTAATAAAAAGAACATGTCAATGCTGTTCTATTTGGTTGGCTATTTTTAAAAAAATTAATTGTTGATAAATTTTAGTTAAAAAGATGTGCAATTTAAAAAAGAAATTTGGACTTCAGTTTGGCCAGTAGTAGGCACTTTAAGGCTATGCAGTTTATTCTGAAATGCTGTCAACATTTGAGCAAAAAACACTGCAAGTTTGAAATGAGCAATGTTAATGATTAACATTCAAGAGTGTCATTAAACAAAAATAGAAAGGAAGAAATGAGTATGAGGTGAGTGGAGATCATTAGCTCATAGCAAGAATCGATAGGCTCCTCTGATTTTGAGGTTAGGTTCAGGTGTGTGGGGTGTGGGTGTTTTTTTTTTATCAGAAATTGTGCAGTAAAGAAGGTGAGAGAAAACTTAGATGCCTGCCTAAAACTTTAGCTTAATGATGATGCATATTCTTATTTTCACAGATTATGCTAATAAAGTTGGGTTGACACTTTCTTCTGTGCATGCACAATATTAACAAAATGGTGTACTTTATTGACATATTGCTATGAATGTATTATATTGTATAAGAGACTATATAGATCACATTAAATTATAACAGTAACTTTTGGAGATAGAACAGTTGAAATACTGGCAATTTTTTCTCTGTTTTTACTATTTTTTCACGTACTAGTCCCTATAAATATAAGGTAGTTATGGAACTGTTACCAAAAATTCTAACTTCTGGCATGCATCTACACCATGTAAAAATTTCAGTTTCTATCTTAAACTGAGATAATGGGTCGTGAATTTAACAAACTTAACATTGGTGAGATAGGGATTTTAATTTCCCCTTAAACAAATTTCCACAAACAGATATTTGGGTGCAGCTTGTTAGCATATTTGAGAATACTTCCCTACAGAGAATCCCATGATGATGATGATATTTTGTCTGTTAACGACGCTGCCAATTTACAGGATCATATCAGCAATGCCAGTGTGCAAGAATTTTGTACCGTAGGAGTTCTAGTAAATCTACTTACGTGGGGCTGTTGTTTTTAAGCATACTTATAAACCATCACTCTGGGTCGGGTTTGAACCTGGGATCAGAAGGCCAGCACCTAACCAACTGAACCACCCAGACCGACAAATCCCTGGTGCTGATAGTTCTTTACTCTCATGCATACACCCTTCTGATGCTGATATCCAATGTTAAATTAAGTCGGAGCCTGTGAACATACTTACTTGAGATAGAGCATTGGGTGGACCTTGGTAGCACATGCTGAAAACACTTCCCCACGAAGAAGCCTGCAGCGCTGATAGTTCTCTACTCTCTTGCGTATACCCTGCTGATGCTGACACTGCAAGTCCCTGTTGAGACGTTCTTCAGGACGAGCACATGCTTTCTTGCCTCCCACACGCCATGATGTTCCAAACCTTTCCTCTTCTCCTTCTCCCACCAACTCACCTCTGCGAGTTGTGAGATCATCTCGTGACATGAAGTTAAAATTTCCACAGAGGCCGCATAATTGGCCTTTGTATGAAGCTGGGGCAGAGACTTCCAGAAAGCTGCTTCCATCCCATAGCACTTTAACCCCTATGCTTGTGTCAACAAGTAAACTGTCCTCTGTCCTGTTGATGAGAACTTTTCCATCTAGGCGATAAGGAGCTACAACCTTACGTCCATTTACCTTCAACCGCATCTTCTGTCCAAGGTTGATTTTCAGTTCTCCAACCTTGCAAGTAAGAACAATTTAAGTTACTACAGGGATTCAAACTTTTTGCACCCATTACTACCTAAAGAGCATAATTAACAATTCTATTTTCCATTTATAATACATCAACAGTGCTTCCCATAGCATAAATTTAACCCTTCCAGCCCAATGGCGCCACTTGGCATCATCATGTATATTTGTTATTGGAAGTGGGGTAAAACAGATAATTCTCTACCTGTATTGGTATACATTTCAGTGTTTTCTTTAAATTTGTTGATAATATCATAGCTTAAAATAAATAAAAATAAAAAGAATGTTGGTATTTTTATGTAAATGCAAAACTTCTATACTGCTACAGTGCTAACAAAGTACGTAAACATCCAAGCATGCCAATCACTGTTTATTTTATGTGGGCCCATCCCATTCTTTACCAGAGATTTGGTAGCACAGCACCAATGACTAGAAACTAGAGAACACCCAATATGGAAATCCTGGTCAGTGATGCTCAGAACTCCTCAAAGACCAGGTAGGGCATTTTCTAACAGCTAAAGTATTCTTTATTTGCGCTCTGGTTTCGAAACCCGTTTGAACTGAAAATAAATTGAGCTGGAAAGGGTTAAAAGCAAGATGTTTAAACTTACGTTGAAAAATGCTGTGAGCTCATTTCTTTCAACCTAAAACAAACCTTTTACATAAAAATATTAGGCTGTAGAGAGGACTTCATTACAGTGATGTTACAGTCCACACTTTCATCATCAGCTTTTTGTTGACTGCTGGTATTGTTTGAAGTGGACACACTTTTCTCTGGTGGTGGAAAGAAAAATCTTCTGAGGACATTGCCAGGCATGATTTTTAAGTTTGTAATTTTTTCTTTGTTCTTTTGCCTGGTGATCCCTAATAAGATTTGTTGATCCACCACCAGGGAGGAGTACGTTCACTTGGAGCATTACTGCCAGGCGACAGAAAGCTGATGATGAAAGCAATTACTTTAGAAACATGTACTAAATGAATGTTAAGTGATGTATAAGTGTTACAAATGGACTGAAGTGTTAATTTTATAAAAATTATTATTTTTTTTAAAATACTGAATAATTAAATGGATGGGAAGGATTTAAGTGCAAAAATTTTGACATTCTTCTACCATAAAACCAATATCCTATCTGTAATTGTATTTTTCTCAACAATTAGACCATAAATTGATCATAGATTTTAGTAAATCTTGTGTTTTGAAAAGACCTTGTACTTTATTGTAAATTTTATTATTTTCATAGAACTGAATTGAAGCTTTTTAAACATTTTCAAGTTTACATAAATTATACACTTGTGCTTGAAACGGCGATGAGGCTGTTCGAAACAACAATAGCTACTTATGGAATTGAGCTTATCTGGGACAAACTAAAAACCAGTGACATGGAAAAATTGAAAATGTTAAAGCAAGATATATAAAGAGGGCAATAGGGGCAAGCAAGTATGCACCGAACAGATTGGCATTTGT
Source organism: Deroplatys truncata (assembly GCA_030765065.1). Classification (NCBI taxonomy): domain Eukaryota; kingdom Metazoa; phylum Arthropoda; class Insecta; order Mantodea; family Mantidae; genus Deroplatys; species Deroplatys truncata. The sequence continues at coordinate 46,036,005 of CM060989.1, forward strand.
ACTTGCAAGAGAAACCTTTCTTTCTGGATGACACCACTACCAAACACAGAAGCAATAACAAAAAAGAAACAGAAGGGGAAAAAGATAGACATGGATGCCATGATAAACAGACAATGGATAAACAGATGCACACAATCATGGCTTCCACCGTATAATGTATACAAATAAAAAGTACCATCAAGCTCACAAACAATGTGTTTGCAAAATATGTGGAAAAAAGTGTGAACTATACCACTTCAACAAGTGAAAAAAAAAGGACATACTCTTTAAATGAGCTTATAAAAGCAAGCAAATAGACAGATACTGTATACTTATTCGAGTGCAGCTTTGGTATATTATTAAACTGGTGCTTGAAGTGTTTCTTTTTGTACACTGTGGCATATTTTAAGGTCCCAGAGTCTAACATTGACTATTTATATTCAATTAATGCATTTTTTAATTTGGAAAGTTTTGAAATATGTAATGGGTGTTCTTCTAAGAGCTTGATATAGTTTGGCTAGAAGTGAAGAGCTTCATGAAAAATTCTTGATTTTTTTTAGTAGCTCAGAAGGTAATGCTCCACTAATTCCATATCTGTGAAAAAATTTCTTTGCGCTTATGGAATGCTTCTTTTTTGAAAAAGGCCTAATTAATGTAAAAAAAAAGGAAAAATTGTAGCTGGGTAATTATAATTGAAGGGCTTAGTGAAGAGGTACTGAAATCTTTCATTCATAAAATAATTTAGTTCAATGTTGTTGATATTAGTCTGTCAGCACAGAGGAATGTTGGAATGAATTCATTATAATTAGGGATCCAAAATATTATATACATTGCCCTCAAATTCTTTAACTACAGCATTTTTTAAAATTATTATTTCATTTATGTAGCCCCCCTTTTAAATTGTTAATATTGAGGCTTTAGCGTTTATCAACTCGACTGTACGTTTTTAACTTTTATTTTATTAATTTTCGTTAGGCAACATTCCCATTCATGTTCCAGACTGTGGAGGGTAGGGAATGATTCTAATTAAAAAATCTGATGTGTTACACTCACATGAATTTCTCTACTCTTGTACAAACTATTTTTACAAATGCTTATTCTCCATATGCTTCATGTTGATTGAGATGTTAATCTTATTGCTAATTTTCTTGTAGATGCAAGGGGAATATGGTAGTGCGGTAAAAGTTAACTCCAATCCCACGGATTCTCGTCGCGTTCATGCTGATTTTCTATTGGTCAAGTCCCTAGTGTCGCCCCATTGTGAACTGGGCATTTCAGAGGGGGGAGGAGAATAAAACGTCTGAGTAAAATAAAAAAAAAATCCTGAGGTGTTTTAAAGATAAATTAATTTTGTGCAGCTATTGGAAAGAATGTTTCTCATTAAATGTTGCCATAAGTGCAGTTAATGACTTGTCAAGCCTATATTTTCCTTTTAATAATAGTGGTATGCAGGTTCTTGTTGAGGGGAACTGAAATGTCCCATCTTAGCAATATTAAACGGCAGAATTATCCAGATCATAATTGCGGTCTATCGGCTTTCGAAGCTACGCTCAACATAGGAGCCTACTAAAAGCGGAAGCTTCCAGAAGTAAGAACATTCGAAATGTTGGAACTCTCTGAAGGGGGGAGATAACCACAACGAACTGGGCACTTAAATAAGGAGTATTTAGCGGCAAATGCGATGTCGGGGAAGTTAGTTTGAACCGCAACGCTTATGAAAACATTAGAAAAACTGAGTGAATGCTACGAGGCGTAGAACCACTAAAAGGAACCGAAAAACCATTTAGCCAGCTATCTGTTGAATGTTGGCGACCATAGCAATTTATCTTTAATACTGCCGATACCAGCGGGAACAACACGCAATTAATGCACTCGCTTTCCTTTCTCTGTGTGTGTGTGTGTGTGTGTGTGTGTGTGTGTGTGTGTGTGTGTGTGTGTGTGTGTGTGTGCGCGCGCGCGGGGGATAAACTATATAAATTGTTTTACTATTTCTTCCTCCTCTTCATTTTTTCTTCCAGCGTGAATGAAGATGAAGCTTGGCAAAAGGAGGCAACTTTTCGAAAATTAGCGAGTGATTCGAGGGTGTAAAGCAATACACCTAATACTGCCCTATGAACACTTTTTATGCAGTTTTCTGCAGTATTCAATTTTTACTTTCTTTACCACTTATCTAGCTATAGTATAAGTTATTCTACCCAAAATTTCAATGTCAAGATTTCACCGAACGGCGTAACTAAAAGTCGACAGAAAGAAAAAAAGTCGAATTTAAAATTTGTGTCACTGTTCAGGCATGCCAAGAGAAGGTTTTCAAGAAAATCCCACCCCAAATTATTCTTTATGTCGAAATACCAATATTTGCGTGACTAGCAAAATGACGTACCTTGGATTTTCCATGAATAGTCTGTTAAGTTCTAATCTAATGAATTCTGTATACCTAATTTTGTATACCTAGGAAACTGTAACAGATAGGCTAACACTTCAGGAAGAATGCAAGGTCATTGAAGCGTACAATTTGTGTCAACTCCTCGCCTACCGTAGCGTTAAGTGTTTTCGAAATATTTCATGTTATATGTTGCACATGTAAGGGTTATTCTGAAGGAATTTGAAAATGTCTGATTCTTCTTTATATTTGCTATACCACGTAGCTAGTAGGTAGAGAAGGTATTGTATTCCACCCAAAAATTAGATACCGAGATTTCACTTGAAATACATGTTTTGAGGCCCCCTGAATCCAAAAACATTTTTAGAAAGCGCGCGGGTGTTTGTGAACAGCACAACTTAGAATCTGATATAATGCATTCACGTGACTTTCTCTAGTGGGTATACAAATTATTTTTACTCAAGTTTATTTTTCTATATATTACATTTTAATCCAAATAAACCTTTGCAGAAATAGCTACATTACACATTTATCATAGATGCAAAGAGAACAGCGATAGTCAAATGTTTAAGAAACTGGACGCTATATACTGGCCTTACAATTCCATACTGTTTCCATGCATTCGCGAGAAACAACTGAATGTTGAAAGGACTTTAAGAGAATGATTAAGAAATGAACAAGTCGAACCTTTAACAACGGATATCTCAGAAACGGCTTATGCCACAAAAAACTTATTTGAAATAAATTGTGTGTTTTAAAGAGATCTACATTTTTGGTTAAGTACATTTTCGTCTGTCGCTTAACTTTTATCACTTATACAAGATTATACAACATTCTAACCGAATGAAGAGGACTCCATAGGCTATTCCCAAAGAATTCAAGATATACATTTTATTTGTCATGTAAATATCTTTAATATATGGTATTTTAATCAAAATCGTTAGAGCTACTTTTTTAGAAAATAAAAAAAATCGAAAAACGCTGCATGTAAAGGGTAGTTTGTCGTGGGGGTATTGACAATCTTCGTGTCGCATCTTTGGAGAAATCGAACTTATATACCAAGTTTGGTATTTATCCTACTTTTCGTTTTGAGTATTGGTGTTCACAGACACACACACACTCGGGCGTATTTCCAAAAATGTTTTATTTGGATTCAGGGGCCTCAAAACATGTATTTCCGGTGAAATCTCGACATCGAATTTTTGGGTGGAATGCAATACTTCCCCTACTTACTATGCGTAGTAGAGAAAGTAAAATGGTAGGTAAGTCCAATAAACACCAAGGTTGGTATTTAGGTTCATTATCTTCCAAAAGTGCAACATGGAAGATTTTCAAGGATATCCCCCCTTCCAAACTATCTTTACATAGAAGATTTTTGGACTTTCTCAAAAATGTCTCTAACGATTTTGATTAAAATATCATATATTTAACATACTTTCATGACAAATAAAATGTATATCCCGAGTTTTCTGTGAATGTCTGCAAAAGTATTCTTCATTGTGAACAACTTTTGCATAACAGGTAAACCATAAGAGATAGACAAACTTTTACTACACAAAAAATGTAGATCACATTAAAATACACAATTTATGTCATATACATTTTTTTTGTTGAGTGAACCATTTTCGAGATATTGCTTGTTATTCCCTTAAATTTTCCAATATTATACTTTTTCTTAAAAAGGAATTCATTTTCATTTTTTTTTTGTCCTGGTAGTGCAAAGAGAATGGAATACTCCGCATAGCAAGCAGCTCTTAAAACATTTGACTGTCACTTAAAGCCTACCAATTCCCCTTGCATCTACAAGAAAATTAGCAATAAGATTAACATCTCGCTTAGCATGAAGTATATGGAGAATAAGCGTTTGTAAAAATAGTTTGTACAAGAGTAGAAAAAGTCATGTGAGTGTAACATCAGATTTTTTTATTTCCTGGACATACAAAGAGAATGGAACACTCCACATAGCAACCAGCTCTTAAACATTTGACTATCGCTTAAAGCCTACCAATTCCCCTTGCATCTACAAGAAAATTAACAATAAGATTAACATCTCGATTAACATGAAGTATATGGAGAATAAGCGTTTGTAAAAATAGTTTATACAGGAGTAGAGAAGTCATGTGAGTGTAACATATCAGATTTTTTGTTTTAGGCACTAATAAAATCTCTGTTATTTCCAGTTTCAGAAAATATACACTTTTTGGGGGGGTTAAGACATTTAAATACAATTTAAATGCTAGTCTGCATTCGTTTAAAGTTGTCATGCAACGCCCCTTTTTAGAACATTTTTGTATCTTTCAACAATGAACCACGAGCAGCTCAGCAATTAACAAAAGAGGCCAGGACCAAGAGAAGGCAATCAGAAAAACTGAAACAATCCAGGAATGAAGGTGCAGATGATTATGACCCTGGAATGTACTGAAGTGTGTCAGAATTTTAATGTTCAAACTTTAAATTTAGTTTTCTCAAAACAGCATTTTTGTATACGTATGTACCTTTTCCTCAGAAAGTATGAGATATGGGGAGCTGAAATTTTCGGTACATGTATACAGATATAGTTAAACTTTCTGAACCACCGCCACAATTTTATAATGTATATTAGTGATATTATTAACAAAGCAACATTGCAAATTTTCCACATTTTTACTTTTTTAACTTTGCAAATAATTTTTTTTTCAATTTATAGCGAGCTGATATACATAACTAAATAATTGAGGTTCAGAAGATAGCTGATTATACTAAGAACAAGCATGCAAAAGTGTGATTCTGTATTGCAAGCAGTATCAGAGAAAAAGGAACATTAACTTTAAGAGCAGTGGTAATTTAACACACTTAAGGTGTAATTTCCATGTGTTCAGACTACTGTGCCCTCTTAATGAGTAGAGAAAGTTATATGAGCCACATCAGATTTGTTCCCCAATATTTGGAGTATACGGCGTGGACCAAAAGTCAGGTTACATCAGTAAAACATATCTTATTTTTATGTAAAACTGGTGGTACTAAAGTTATACCAAACTTACCTGAATGGGGAGATGTAAAATGCATACGACAGGAAAATTAGTGGTTTGATGTGGTGTACGGGGAGAAATATTTGAGCCTTTTTCTATTGAAGGCTACTTCAGTGTTGAGGGCTACAAGGAACGTCTTCATGAGAGTGTCTTCTTGAACACCCTGAATAAACAAGGAACCTTCTACAGATTTTCCTACATAATGGTGCCCCACCTCATTACTACGTTGCTATTCGAATGTGATTGCATAAATAGTGCATGAAGGTTAACAGGCCATTGAGGTCCTGTTGAATTACCAGCACAGTCATCAGAACTAATAATCCTAGATTATTATTTGTGGAGTCACTTCAAGGACATGATGTATGCAGAGAAGAGTAATCACATAGGACAAAGCAGAGAAATAATCATAACTCACTTCCAGCACTTCAACAAACATCTTATGCAACTGGGAATATTGATTTAAGCTTGCTTGCTATTCAGCAGTAAGGTTCCACATTGAACAAATACTATGATTTTAAAGTAACTTGACCTCTGATCTAATCTATAATTAAAATGAACCAACTACAGCTTAAGAAATCATAAAATGTATGTTCCAGCCACAGTATTTGCTTTGTTTTTGTTAGTATGTATCCTAATGCTTAGACCTAGTTAATTGCATTGTTGTTATTTGAATAGAGATGCAATTTGGATGTATAAAACCCCAGTTTAAGCTCCCTGTTAGTATACGTTGAGTTCCTAAAAGAATATTTATATGCCTGTTTGGTAATTTTTAAAACTTCTTTTAGAAATCTGAAGGTTATCTTTAAGCACCTAAAAATCCATAGTCCGGTTGTAAACTGCTATAGTGCAGTACGTGGTAAGCGAGGCTATGTGGGAGGAATAGCTGTTATTTTGTATGCGGAGAAAAGAAAGCATATGAAAGCTCCGATACATTGTGAAGCTCGCCAATGAAAACATCTATGTTACATTCACATGAACTTTCCCTACCCTCTATCGCTTGTTAATGTCAATACAAATTATTATTACGAAAGTTTATTTTCCTATCTACTTCATTTTAGACTAGATAAACCTTTCCGGAAATGGCTGCATTACACATGACCTTATACAGGTGATTTATGAAGAACTAACACATTTTATTTCTTTAATTGTTTCAAAGCGAGTTATGCCAGCGACAACTTATTATACCTGAAATGCAGAGGAATTTTGGGAGATTATTTGCCTCTATAGCAAATGTTGAAAATGTCCTCCATCCTGCATAAGACACAACTCAACACGTCGTTCCAGGTTACGGCCACTCATTGGAGGACTCTGTTGTCAGTAGCTTGAATCTCCTGCGTAATGCAGTGCTTCAGATCGTCCAATGTCTGGAGACGTGTGGCATAAACCCTGTCTTTTAAGTAACCCCATAGAAAGAAGTTCGGCGATGTCAAATCCGGAGATCTCGGTGGCCACAGGTTCTTGGAAATTATCCGGTCGTCAAAGAAACTTACAATTAGTGCCATGGATTCATTTGATGTGTGGCATGTAGCGCCGTCCTGCTGAAAATATCCTTCACTCAGCTCTACATCGTCTAGTTGCTCAGCAAACTCTATGATAATCCGTCGGTACTCTGCAGTGTTCATATTGTTTAAAAAAAAATTGGTCCCAATATTCTCCGTGCGGATATTGCGCACCATACTCCGATTTTAACCGGGTACTTATAGCGTGAGTTATTTGAGTTTACATAGCTGGATAAATGGAACCATGCTTCATCTGTGAACCATGTGATGGACAATATGGCAGGATTTTTGCACAATGAACACCTGAAACCAACGACAATAATTCAGTCGTCTATCCTTATCTGGTTCCTGTAACTGATGGACAACCGTAATCCTATACGGCTTTAGGCCTGCACTTTTCACAGCTCTCTGACACATTAAGTAGCTGTACCCTGTCTCCTGCGACAAACGTCTTAATGGTTTTTTGGGTGACTGATCCAGTCGTGCTCTTACGTCAACAACAACCGTGGGAAGCCTAGATGAACGAGTTTTGGCCTTTTTCACTCACCAGAGATCCAGTTGTTTCTAATTTGTTTACCAGTCCCAGTATTGTGTTTCTTTTGGGAGGATTCCGAACACCCAATTCTCTCTGGTATGCCCTTTGAGTAGCTGTAATTGAATTCGCAATCCAGTATTGCTTTATAAGGAAGAGTCGTTCATTTAATGTGTGCTCCATTTTCACACTGACTAGCAAAAAATCTCAAAAACAGTTGCCGATAATAAAACTAACAATTACGAATAAAACATGAACATCTGCTCATCTAGTGACAGGCAATCGAAACTCCAGAACATTCTGCTTAATTTGGTGCTAAAATTGGGGCACTGGGTGAATTTCAAAAAGAATAATTAAAGAGAGAAACGTGTCAGTTCTTCATAAATCACCCTATAGATGCAAAGGGAGAATAAGAACTGGACGCTATACGCTGGCCTTAAAATTCTATACTGTTTCCATACATCGCGAGAAACAGTTGAAATCGACAGGACTTTAAGAATTGAACAATGGAACAATTAATAACGGATATCTTGGAAATTGCTGATGCTCCCAAAAAGTTATTTGAAATTAATTGTGTGTTTTAAAAATCTAGATTTCAGATAGAACGCATCCGACGCCGCACGCTCTGCCCACAAATCAACAACCTCCAGGTTCCCCCGGAGCGGAGCCGCACACTGAGGAGAGATCTAACAGAGCGGTGCTGCAGCGACGCCAGGTAGGTATCTTTCTACAGAGCGTAAACCACCGCCCAGCCGCAACGTGCAAAACATCGTCGCCTGGTCCTACAGCCCCGAAACAGATGATGGGTACAGGAAATGAGAGGCAGGAGAGGCGTGGTGGGAGATGAACCACCCCGGCATTTGCCTGACGACCCGGGGAAAACCACGAAAAACCCATGGGCCAGAGTGCGCGGTTGCCGGGGCTCAATCCCGGGACCTCCCGAATGCGGGCCACAGACACAACCGCCTGAGCCATCCCACTCGATCCGAATGAAGAGTACTTCACAAGCTATTCTCAGAAAATTAAAAAATATACATTTTATTTGTCAGGTAAATATATTTAATATATGGTATTTTAATAAAAATGGTTAGAGCCATTTTTAGAAAATAAATAATTTCGAAAAATGTTCCATATAAAGGGTAGTTGGGTGGGGATTTTCTTGAAAATCTTCGTGTCCCGTCTTTGGAAGTTACAGAACTTAAATACCAAGTTTGGTGTTGATCCGACTTTTCGTTTTTGAGTTATGCTCTTCACAGACACACGCACACACAAGGACCTTTTTCTAAAAATGCTGCTTTTGGGTTCAAGTGTCTCAAAACATGCATTTCCTCTGAAATCTCGGTATCAAATTTTCGGGTGGAATACAATGCCCTCTCTACCTACTATGTACTGGCAGGGAAAGTAAAAATGCTGGCAACGAATGCGCTACGTAAGCATTTCCCTTCCCTCGTGGCGCTACAGCCCGAATGGGACCTGGGCCTGCCAAACCGACTGCCGGCCTCACGCCCACTTACGCACCTCCTCGTATCATCCAACTGATACGAGGAGGTGATGTGGCCAGCATCTCGCAGGTGATGTTGGCTTTCATGACAGCAATCGCTGCCTATCGCGGCTCCTCAATTTCCTCTCCATCACGTCTATGCAAACTACATACACACTGCACTTCACGTACACAGACGTACACACAACAAACTGTAAAATGAGTCGATTAACTCCTCTCCCTCTTCAGCCACTAGTGGCCTTCTTCTAATCGGTGAACAATACATACGGAGTGGGCAAAAAGCTCCTATACACTGACATTTAAACTTTGTAGTTATGTACCGCTTACCTCCTATGGATCCAAAACGTCTGTGTGGGTTCTTCCATGTTTATAGCATAATATATACGCAACGGCGTATTTGAAGCGCTGCGCAGATTGCGTCTTTCAGCTGTTCAGTGTCGGCGTACCGGTTTTTCGCACCACCTTTCTGACAATACCATAGTGCATTGTCAGATGTAGTGAGGTCAGAACTTCGGTAAACCAAGACAATGGAGACTGAGATTTGTTCTGCTCCATGTCTAAACCAGCAATTTGAAAAAAATAAATTGTACAAGCGTTTGCGGACGTTCAAAGCCAAACGCGCTGGTGCCCCGTCTTGTAAGAAAACGGTGTTGACAATTCCTAATCTCTTCAATTCTGAAAGTAACCACGCTTTGATCATTTCCAGATAAGTGTGTTGGTTGACAGAGTCATCTATATTGGGCGTGAAAAACCGGTAATTTTGCTCAGAGGTCTCTTTATCAGGCTTGAGGTTCTTTTACGTGCCGTAAATCTACGACACGGGACCACCGGCTTTATTCCCTTCCGAAGAAAGCCATGCTAAGGATTTTTACGCCCGAAAAAATCAATCGTCCTCTGCCGAGTTTGAACCCGCGACTTCGGGAGCTAGAGGTTAGCATGGTAACCACTACACCACGGAGGACGACAGGATATCAGGTGATTCAAGTTCGTGGTCCCACATAGAAGCCACGAAACGCTCTGTCACTAAACGCACTCGTATCTGTATATGCGTTATCATATGCGTTTGCTTCACAGAACAGTGTAAAACGACTTTCTGACCACCTGTATACTCGTGCTTATGACCACAGCTCTCAATATTTGGAAAAAAGCAGTGTATAGATATACTTACATTACATTCCCAGGTAATATCGAAAATATTACCCTTTCTTACCTGCATAATTACATGACAAAAATACAAGTAATACCATTTTATTTTTCCTGCTGTAACTGCAATTCATAGTAAAAAAAAATTATCAGAATATCACTTTGAACCACAATTCTTATTTTCATTCTATGAAATTTACCTTGATGGATACGGTCTTCGTCCAAGAGGAAGTTTTTGTCTTTCTTGCATCATTTGTGACCCTTATGGAGAACGTTCTTCCGACGCAGTCTGCTGTGAGCTGATACTTGCAAGAGCCCTGGAAACTGTAGAACTTTCCATCGAAGGTACGGTAGTGAGGGTCACCAAAAACCGTGCACACTCCATCACCTGCAGACATAAGTGGATGCAGTTAGTGCCAAAGACATACCCTCAACAGTAAATATAGCAAACTGAGAATAATACACTACGTATACAGCCTTCGGGATTGTGTGCCATAGTCTTTTCAAGGCCATAACGTCTGCAAGAATACATATCATTGTTGAAGCTAGTTGTTTATTTTTGAGTTAGTCATTCTTTTGAAGTCCTGTCAACATTCAGTTGTTTTTCACGATTCCATTGAAACTGTATGGAATTTAGACCAGCGTATAGCGTCCAGTTCTTAAACATTTACTATCGCTGTTCCCTTTGTATCTATAACGAAATGTTATGTAGCTATTTCTGCAAAGGTTTATTCGGATTAAAATGAAGTAGATAGAAAAATAAGATTTAGTAAGACTAGTTTGTATACCCACTAATAAACGATGGACTAGAGAAAGTCGTGTGAATGTATCACATCAAATTCTTTAAAGTTTCAGAACATCTCGGTATCGAATTTTTGGGTGGAATGCAATGCTTTACCTGTGTACGTGGTAGATAAAGTAAATAAAGGTGATGGGCGTGTGTTTAAGTGCGTTTATTTGATATGTTGTTACACATATGGTAATTATATGTTACACTCACAAACTATTTTTACAAATGCTTACTCTCCATATACTTCATGCTAATCGAGATGTTAATCTTATTGCTATTTTTTTATGCAGGTGCAAGGGGAATATGGTAGGCTTTAAGCGATCAAATCCTTTAAGAGCTGGTTGCTATGTGAAGCATTTCATTCTCTTTGAATGTCCAGGATATAAAAAAACGAATAACGAATTATTGGAAGATTGAAACAAATAAGAAGGAATATCTCGGAAATGTTCACTCCACAAAAATATATATGGCACAAACTGTGTGTTTTCACGAGATCTACATGTTTTGTGTAGAAAAATTTTGTCTATCTCTTACGGTTTGCCAGTTATGAAAAAACCATTCAGAAAGAAGATGACTTGTGGGGATATTCCCACAAAATTAAACATATGCATTTTATTTGTCATGAAAATATCTTAAATATCTTAAATTTTAATCAAAATCGTTGGAGCCATTTTTGAGAAAATCAACATTTTCGAAAAATTTTCCATGTAAAGGGTAGTACGGGGTGGGGGAAATTTCTTGAAAATGTTCGTGTCACATCTATGGGAGATACTGAACCTAAATAACTAGTTTGGTATTTATCCGACCTTTTGTTTTTGAGTTATGCTGTTCACAGACACACAGACAAACCTTTTTCTAAAAATATACTTTTGGGGGGGGGTTCAGAGAGCCTCAAAACATGTATTTCTGGTGAAATCTCGATATAGAATTTTTGGGTGGAATGCAATATTTATTATACGTAGGGGAAAGCAAAAACTTCTCTTATTTCCACGAAGGCGCTAGTGAGCGATTTGGGAATAGAACCTAAAGTTGGTATACATGAGCTACCAAACAAGAGAAAGTCAATTGCTTTTGTTAGTGAAAGGGGTGGCAGAAGCAGTAGAAAACCGTGTAGCAGGGAGTGTAGTTAGAGCAGTTATCGACACGTGAAAATCCGGTATTTTGTAAGACTTTTGGATATTACGTCGCGCGGGTGAAATGTATAATTTCTGAAGTGTTTACATCAACTATTAGTCGATGGTTTTAAGAACAGTTCTGTGTTGTGTGTAGAAAAATTAGTGCTGTGAAAAGTGAACCTAGTCGCGAGTTGAATGGGACACGTGGAGCAAGGGTCCGATAGTATTTAATAGAAGGAAAACGTGGCGAAGACCCTCTAGAGTCTACGTGAACAGGCAGTTGTGACGTTCATCTGCTATGAATTGGGAAGGAATTACAAGTCGGCCGCCCGTCGCTAGCATCGAAGCAGTGTCGTTAAGGAACGTCCTGGGTTTAAGTCCGGAGGGTGAGAACGGAAACTCCAGCTTTGTTTTTCGTGTCTAAGTGTAGTGTAGTGCAGTGCAGTGCAGTGCAGTGCAGTGCAGCGTGCTACAGCGATCGCCTCAACGAGAAAAAGGTAAGAGGCACCATTTGTACTATTAAGGAGGGCATCGTATTTGTTGTTCAGATACTCAAGGGCAATATGCACCCATAAAAACGCTATACGTGTGCCCAGGGGTATTATATTAGTAATATTTTTTTAAAGAATACGCACTTAATTTTTAAATGCTCGAATTTTCTTGTTAATAACATCTACAACAAAATTACGCGATAATTTCGCGACAACACTAGAAAATTATTGTATTATCTGTAAAATTGAATTGTTAACACCACAACGCTTGTGCGAGGTTTAACAGAGCTAAAAGTTTTTGAAAGGGTATTAATGTTTAGTAGGAAATATTAAAATTAAATATTAGCCGAATTGTTTATTCCATTACACCAAATTGCAACATAGAGTTTCAATGTTTTCGGCCATTGAAAATCTCGTCAGTAACTACTAAATTATAGTGCGAAATAGTTAACGTGTTGTCTACAACGTTTTATCTACGTTCAGAGTATTTAGAATAAGAGTAATATGGGCTTTGGGGGTGGGGGCGGACACGATAAATCAACAAACTTTGTTGTTAGCTGATTTTCACGGTTCAGGAAACATTTTAAAAGCAGTCCAAGATGCAACTATTAATTTATTTCCAATGGAAGTTTTATTTATGTAGTTATACGAAATTCAAGGATGGTGTGCGGGTAATGAAGCAGAAGTAAATGAAGATTCTTTGCAGTTGTTGTAATATTACAATAACTATCAATTAGGGGAGAAAGATTTTGTTTTAATGTATATTATTATCAACGAAAATGAGATATAGATCATTATTAAAGTTTAGTTTACATTTTGTTGAACCTGTATTTTATGTTTTGATAGCCTGTTTTGTTGGAATATAAAGTAAAGTTTTGTTGCCTAGTAATTGCGAACTAAAGCATCACTGATTATTATAGTTGTAGATAGAATATTTCACTGTCCGCATTTGACGGATAAGGTTTCAACAGATATCGCATAAAATCCATGAAACTGTTACCTTAGCTTTAAATGCCAAAAGACCAGTTTATTTACTTTCCTGATACAAACTTCGGACATAGTTGCATATTTTAGTATTACGTAAAAGTAGGTGTTATTTTCAGTCTGAAATTCATGTAGTTGTTTATACATAATCCTTATCAAATGGAGCTTGTGTTCAGATTTTGCAATTAATTTTAATCGCTCAAAAATAAAACCGACTACCTTGATTAAACTTTCGTGTTTATCGCGCAAATGAAGATTTTCACGAGAAGTTCGTGAAAAGTCGCCTAAAAGTTACTTATTTACCGGTAGCCATCGTTGAAATTTCTAAACTCGGAATTTTTATCTAAATGTTTTCAACATTTTTTCACATGCTACTGTACCACAATGAAAGTTTTATATTTCATTCAGATATCTTTGATAGTTTCTGAGGAAAAGGTTTTAATTTACGTTTATTTTACTAATCTATTACGAGTAAGTGTTGCATATTATGCAGAAATCGTAATTAAACATACATTATTTAAATACTAATTTCTGGTTGTTGCAGAAAAAAATCCTTAAAATATGATTTTGGTAACAATTTATCCTCAATGGTCGAATTAATTATGTGATTTCTTAAGTTTTTTAAATTTGAAACATAAACCATATGCCAGCTTTTAAACTTCATTCTCTCCGAATTTAAGCTGAAAATTTGAACAAGATTGATTACAAACTGCATGGCAAGGAATCTTTTTTAATGCCCAAAAGTGTAATAAAATCATAGTGGAGTTAAAGGCATTGGAAATAAATACAGGCCATTAAGCCGTATGTTATTGGCCTTTAAATTGTCACGTGTTGAGGCTTTAAACGGCTGTGAGATTAAAAGAGCGTCCATAAATAACACTAAATTTATATTTCACGACCTAAATAGGTCTATTGTGCCTACCACCCCAAGGAGGGAAACGCACAGGAGGCTACAGAACGCAGTCAGACAGGCCACAGAGACGCGCGGAGGTCCCTAAGTTTTCAAACTCGCAGACCCGTCCCACTGCTGGAGCCGCCTAGATAGGACGATGAACGACCCACCAGTCGAGCAGCCCTCAGATATCCACGGTGAATATTCCTACCAGGGAGCATGCATCCGCGCCATCTGTTCGGCACCGCCACAGACCACGAAACCCAGAAGCAACCTGAAAGGTGAGAATCGTGGCACAGAAGAAACCACTCCAATATTCACCTGTCGACCGAAGGAAACCACGAAAAATCCATAGGTCAGAGTGAGTGGTCGCGGGATGGAACTCGGAACCTCCCGAATTCGGGCCATAAACGTTACCGCTTGAGCCATCCTACATGGTCAACTGAAGCTATAGGCTCAAAGGACTTTTTTGACATAGAAGCTCATTTTTTAATTTTTTGACCAAATTTCAGCAAGGTACCCTTAATACGTATACATTTATCGTGAAACACACATACTCCCTCAAGAAAGTATTTGTCTGCACTTTAAAATATTCTAGTAGCCAAATTAATGGAGGGGAAATCTAAAGATCAAATAGTAATGCAGCATACGTGTTTTGGCGGTTTTTCAGATCGTTCATTTTACCAGTTATATAATGGCTCACTGCTTACGACTTCACGAATTTGTTTCTCCACCAGTTTAACGCACATGTCGAAAGAGGGGGATGTATGCACAAAAAATCTGATGTGTTACACTCACATGACTTTCTCTACTCTTGTACAAACTATTTTTACAAACGCTTATTCTCCATATGCTTCATGTTAATCGAGATATTAATCTTATTGCTAATTTTCTTGTAGAAGCAAGGGGAATTGCTAGCCTTTAAGCGATAGTCAAATATTTTAAGAGCTGGTTGCTATGTGGCGCATTCCATTCTCTTTGCATGTTCAGGACAAAAAAATTCTGATGTGTTACACTCACATGACTTTCACTACTCTTGTACAAACTATTTTTACAAACTCTTATTCTCCATCTACTTCATGTTAATCGAGATAACATTTGCAGACTCCATCTTATTGCTAACTTTCTTGTAGATGTAAGGGGAATATATATTTGCAAGGGCAATATAGAAATACAGTAGCCTTTAAGCACATACATATATCTTAATAGCTGGTTGCTAGGTGCAGCACCATTCCCTTTGCTACAGATTAATACTCTTTGCATTCCAAGACAAAAAAATGAATAACGATTTCCCATTTGAGAAAATAACTATTGAAAAAATCTGATGTGTTACACTCACATGACTTTCTCTACTCTTGTACAAACTATTTTTACAAACGCCTATTCTCCATATGCTTCATGTTAATCGAGATATCGAGATGTCAATCTTATTGGTAATTTTCTTGTAGATGCAAGGGGAATATGGTAGCTTTTAAGCGATAGTCAAATATTTTAACGCTGGTTGCTATGTGGCGCATTCCATTCTCTTTGCATGTCAGGACATAAAAAAATGAATAACGTATTTGAGAAAAAGTATTGTATTGGAAAATTTAAGGAAATAACAAGCAATATCTCGAAAACGGTTCACTCAACAAAAGAAATATATATGACATAAGTTGTGTATTTTAACGCGATCTACATTTTTTGTGTAGTAAAATTTTGTCTATCTCTTATGGTTTACCAGTTATGCAAAAGGTGTTCACAATGAAGAATACTTTTGGAGACATTCCCAGAAAATTCGAGATATACATTTCATTTCTCAAGACATTATCTTAAACATATGATATTTTCATCAAAATCGTTAGAGCCATTTTTGAGAAAATTAAAATTTTCGAAAAATTTTCCATGTAAAGGGTAGTCTGGAGTGGGGGGGATTTTCTTGAAAACCTTCGTGTCGCATCTCTGGAAGATACTGAACCTAAATACCAAGTTTGGTGCTTATCCGACTGTTCGTTTTTGAGTTATGCTGTTCACAGACACACACACACACACACAGACACACACACACACACACACACACACACGGACATGTTTCCAAAAATGCTTTTTTTGGATTCAGGAGATCTCAAAACATATATTTCCGGTGAAATCTCGGTATCGAATTTTTGGGTGGAATGCAATACTTCCTCTACTTACTATACGTAGTAGAGAAAGTAAAAATTAAGGGAATAACAAGCAATATCTCGAAAATAGTTCACTCAACAAAAAAAATGTATATGACATAAATTGTGTATTTTAACGCGATCTACATTTTTTGTGTTGTAAAATGTTGTCTATCTCTTATGGTTTAGCAGTTATGCAGAAGTCGTTCACAATGAAGAATACTTTTGGAGACATTCCCAGAAAATTCGAGATATACATTTCATTTGTCATGAAAATATCTTAAACATATGATATTTTAATCAAAATCGTTAGAGCCATTTTTGAGAAAATTAAAATTTTCGAAAAATGTTCCAATGACAGGGTAATCTGGGGTGGGGGGATTTTCTTGAAAACCTTTGTGTCGCAGCTCTGGAAGATACTGAACCTAAATACCATGGTTGGTGTTTATCCGACTATTCGTTTCTGAGTTATGCTGTTCACAGGCAGACAGACACACAGACACACACACACACACACGGACATGTTTCCAAAAATGCTTTTTTGGATTCAGGGGGTCTCAAAATATGTATTTCCGGTGAAATCTCGGTATCGAATTTTTGGGTGGAATACAATACTTCCCCTACTTACTATACGTAGTAGAGAAAGTAAAAAATGTCCTACCCAATGCATGAAAGATAATTTGGAAAACACCACCTACAAAAAAGTTGCAATTTTGTCATATTTTTCAAAAATTTATAAAACTGGTTAAATGAACGATCTGAAAAATCACCAAAACACGTCAAATGTATTAGCATTTGATCCTTAATTGATCCTTCATTAATTTGGCTGCTAGAATTTTTTAAAGTATAGACGAATACATTCTCGATAGGGTGTAGATACTTCTGGTCGAGGTTGTAAGACACATTTTTGTGTTTATCCTTAATAATAATAATAATAATAATAATAATAATAATAATAATAATAATAATAATAATAATAAATAATAATAAATAATAAATAATAATAAAATAACAATAACAAGGCTCTGCATATTAAGAGGCTTGATCCCCAGGTATGGGAGCCAAACTTGCAGTCGTTGTAGCCCCACTATTGGAGAGCCAAACTTGATGTTGTTTAGACCACGCACGTAATGGATACCAATTTGCGGGAGTTTGTTTCTAGGAGTGTTCGCCCCAAGTACGATACAATCTTAACGGTGGCCTTCGCCCCACGTTTAAAATTCAACTTTGTATTTTAATGTTTATTCAATATATATATATATATATATATATATATATATATATGCCTCGGGTTCCTCAGTAGTAATTTTCTGAACACGTATCTCTTAGCAAGACTGGTACGGCTAAAGAACAAGGCTTACACAAATTATAATTGTATTGTACATTTTTTATTAATCCTTCACACGGTTAAATAACACTTCACTGATGTGTCCTACTGTAGAGCTGTGAGATTATTGTTAATTGTAGTTTTTAACACGTAACTCTATATTATTCTCACCACAATGCATTTTTTATGTCACACACTGAACACGTACCAAATATGACTGCTTGGGTACGCTATCTTTTAGCGTCTACCGCCTGAATTTGTAAATTTCCTCTATTTCAAGTCTCTGATTGGCTAAGCCTACTCCAATAGAATACTTTTATTTAACTTAAGCCTTTTTCTAGTGTCGCTCCATTGTGATCTGGGCATTATGGAAAGCGAGGGGAAAGAAGTCTGAGTAAACTAGAAAAAAGTCTTGAGCTATTTATAAAAACGTGATGTGGCACATTCACCTGACTTTTTCTACACTCTGTCTTTATTTGTGGGTATACGATCTATTCTTACTAAAGCTTATTACTTTCTCTACTACGTACAGTAAGTAGGGGAAGTATTGTATTCCACTCAAAAATTCGATACCGAGATTTCACCGGAAATACATGTTTTGAGACCCCCTGAATCCAAAAAAAGCATTTTTGGAAACATGCCCGTGTGTGTGTGTGTGTGTGTTTCTGTCTGTGTGTCTGTCTGCCTGTGAACAGCATAACTCAGAAACGAACAGTCGGATAAACACCAAACTTGGTATTTAGGTTCAGTATCTTCCAGAGATGCGACACGAAGGTTTTCAAGAAAATCCCCCCATCCCAGATTACCATTTACATGGAAGATTTTTCGAAAAGTTTAATTTTCTCAAAAATGGCTCTAACGATTTTGATTAAAATATCAATAGGTTTAAGATATTTTCATGACAAATAAAATGTATATCTTGAATTTTCTGGGAATGTCTCCAAAAGTATTCTTCATTGTGAACGACTTTTGCATAACTGGTAAACCATAAGATATAGACAAAATTTTACTACAGAAGAAATGTAGATCGCGTTAAAATACACAATTTATGTCATATACATTTTTTTGTTGAGTGAACCATTTTTGGGATATTGCTTGTTATTCCCTTAAATTTCCCAATACTTATACGTTTTTTCAAATTCATTATTCATTTTTTTGTCCTGGACATGTAAAGAGAATGGAATACTCTACATAGCAACCAGCTCCTAAAATATTTGACTATCGCTTAAAGCCTACCATATTCCCCTTGCATCTACAAGACAATTAGCAATAAGATTAACATCTCGATTAACATGAAGCATATGGAGAATAAGCGTTTGTAAAAATAGTTTGTACAAGAGTAGAGAAAGTCATGTGAGTGTAACACATCAGATTTTTGTATAGTACGTTTTCGTGTATTGCTTAACGTTTGCCAGTTATACAAAATTCCTTCCGAATAAAGAGGACTTAACGGGCTATTCCCAGAAAATTAGATATAAATTTTATTTGTCATGTATATATCTTTAACATACGGTATTTTAAACAAAATCGGTTGAGCCCTTGTTTTTAGAAAACCTAAAATTTCAAAAAAATGTTCAATTTAAAGGGTAATTGGGGAGGGAGCATACTTTTAAAAATCTTTGTGTGCATTTTTGCGAGATCTGAACTTAAGTACGAAGTTTGGTATTTATCTAACACTTCGTTTTTGACACATGGTATGCGCGCGCGCGCGCACACACACACACACACACACCATTTTCTAAAAAATGCTTTTTTTAGATTCAGGAATCCTCAAAACCTGTAAAGTAATAATTTTTGTACAATAATTAAGGGTTTCTCTCCAAAATTCTGGATTTTTTAATAATGTAATTTATGTTTCAAAATTGGATGATTAATTTTAAAAAGCATATGATCATTTTCTTTAATTTGCTTCTGAGAGGCAGTACAAGACTTTGGAAACAAATTAGTAAAATATTGCATCTTGTGGAGCATTTTGAATATGGAAATATCCTGAAAAAATTGGCGAGAAAACATTATTTTAATAATCTGTCCAAACTTCATTCTTGTCCAATACCTGATTTAGCCGCCTAGGCACCTAATCACTTAGATGATGGAAGAACTCTTGACTCTAAACGCGTATGTTTCCCACATTTCATGACAGTGTTCCAGAGGGCGACGAGTGATTGAGTGCTTAGGCGGCTAAATCAAATATTGGATAAGAATGGGGATTGGTACAGATTGTTAAAATAATGTCTAGTAAATATGACCTCTTTGACAGTAAAAAACATAGTATATGTTTCATTAGAAGTACTTTTTCATGGAGAAATTTTGCAAAACAGGGCTTTACTTAGTTATATATTTAAACATGGTTATTGTATATATGATGATGAGTAAAGCTCAAAGCTGGACATTCCACATGAGAATAATCTAGAACTGTGCGGTGAAACATGACCCGACTGCATGCGCGAAAATGTAAACAGATACATGCACCTCCTCCTTGCTATACATATTAACCTGTGAAGGTCAGTATAATGCCTCCCAAAGCTGCGGGGGCGGCATAAATGGAAGCCAGTGTACCTGCCCTTGGTAAGGATTAACCACAGAAATGGTAGGGTAGTAGATTTATAGGGTAGTTAAATTATATTCGAACCACTCGCGACCTCTCTCTACTTCGCGAGACAGCCGGCAGCTGCCGGGGAAATTACGCCGGCAGAGGCGGACTAAAGTCTTTACCTTATAATGGATGCTGGAAATGTTGATCTTCTGCTCTCAAACAGGCAGCATATCTCGTATAAATATTCTCGCTCACTCTCCGAAACTCAGCAGC
Organism: Deroplatys truncata; assembly: GCA_030765065.1. Classification (NCBI taxonomy): domain Eukaryota; kingdom Metazoa; phylum Arthropoda; class Insecta; order Mantodea; family Mantidae; genus Deroplatys; species Deroplatys truncata. Next base: position 46,056,593 of record CM060989.1, read on the forward strand.
AGGAATTTTTGTGATGAAACGCCTCATTATGCTCAGAAAATTGGAGTGTGGTGTGCGATAAGTGCTAGAAGAATAATAGGGCCCATATTCTTTGATGAAACAATAAATGCAGAGCGACATCAGAGGTTAATTCTGAAGCCATTTTGCAATCGCTTGACAGAAGAAGAGAAATCTTATGGTTGGTTCCAGCAAGATTCTGCAACAGTACATACGGCTGCCGAATCATTACATGAAATAAGAGAGGTGTTTGATGACAGAATAGTTAGTGTTGATTTGTGGTCCCCTCGTTCTCCTGACCTAACGAGTTGTGATTTTTATTTATGAGGTTCTTTAAAAGACAAAGTGTATCGTTCCAATCCTCGCACACTTCAGGAACTTAGAGAAAACATTGTGCAAGAAATCACAAGAATTCCTGCTGCTGAACTTCGGAGAGTGAGAGAGAATTTTTACACGAGATATGCTGCCAGTTTGAGAGCAGATGGTCAATATTTCCAGCATCTATTATAAATTTATAAGGTAAGAGTTTTAGTCCGTAAGGATTTCCCCGGCGACTGCCGGCTGTCTCGTGCCGCGAGTGGGTTCGAATATAATTTAACTACCCTATAGTTTTTGGGCGGGAAAATTAAATTGAGTTTTATTTATGGTAGCCCTTTAACTACTGTGGTTCTTGGCGTCCCATTATATATTGGGCATGAAAGATCGGACATTTTGCTCAGAAGGCTTGATTTTTTTCACGTGCCGTAAATATACGACACGGGACCACCGGCTTTACTTCCCTTCCGAAGGAAGCCGTGCTAAGGATCCGGGAACCAGAGGCTAGCATGGTACCCCTAGACCACGGAGGACGACTTTTGAGTGGAAGATAGTAAAGAGGATCTAAGCCACTTTTTTAGCGACGGCACTTATATAGCAGAAATCGGCGCCATTTTGAGATGGAACCCGCTAAAACAATCGGCAAAAAGTTGCTTAATTAATGTCGCCAACATTTTAATTACGCCGTCCTGGTTCATTGGGTTTTAGCTTCACAGATCGTACACCTATGTCTTGTCGTTCCGCAGTTGTGGCCTTAGGCGGTTTAGGGTCATCAATCCCTCCCAGGTGTTGGCAGCACTCAGCTATGTTTAGATTGTGAATGTTGGCAGCGGAAATGGTACCACAATGCCTCGGGTGTGATGCGTATTGTTTATAATGACGAGAGTTTAAAGAATTACGACGTTTTTCATTAAATATGTTTTCTACATTTTTAATTTGTGTTAGGATGTATAAATTTGTGTGATGGAATAAAGTAGTAAAGGATACGTGTGTTATATGAGTAGTGTAATTCCGAGCCATTGATGGATACTGAAGTATTGCCGCTTTTGTTTCGCCACTGTTTGGCTTTACAGCCAGAACATCAAACAGGATGGGCGCAATGAGTTTCTTATAATGCTCCAGGGTCTGTTGATTCTATACTCTGGGCAGAGGCCCAATTTTTGTAGATACACTGTAATTCTATGGGGACAACAATGCACACATTACTGACTTATTTTTCTCTAAGAGAAAAAAACACCCTTCAAAAAGCAAGAGAAACTAAAAATGAAAATACTCACTCTCTACGCAGCGAGGGCAACATTCACCAGGTCTCTGTACCATTTTGTAGTTGGCGGGGCACGGAATGTTCCTTTGTGGGCACATCTCCATGGCGCAACGTGCCTGCCCGTGCTGGCATACACATGTCTTGCAGGGGCCAAGTTCCCACGTCTCCCCATCCTGGGAAACATAGTTCACATTAAACAAGATGAGTGAATCGTAACATGGAAACAGTCAATTTACCTAGTACACTTCATTTTTGTGCGTTAGGTAAAAACTGTTTCCATGGTGACGAGTGTTTACAAAAGAATGCCTTAATTGTCAAAGGTAATGCTATTTTCTGATTAAACTTATAACCCCCTCAAATGGAATTTATTAAGACTATTCCATGAATAAAATGTAACATTATATAAATAATATTATTAATAATAGTATTTTTTATTTAGGAATTATCTACAATAAGGTAATTTTCATATAAGTCCCACCGGCCTTAAAAGGTAACCTGATGTAAACAAAACAGCACGCGAAATACTGGTCTGCAAATTCTATTATGCCCTAGACGGAGCATACGGACAATAAGAAGACACGTGCTTATGACCTAAACCACATCAGGTGTTTATTTCTGAACGATCACATTATCCTCTTTTCATTAACACTGCTATTTCGTTTGACAACAGACAATTATTTTACATTTGTTGTGTGGTAGCATGACCAAAACACACTTTGAAGTAATTTGGTGTTGGTGCATTGAATATTGAAGAACGTACTTTCCTGCAGATCAGGTATGAGTTGTACACTATTTAAAATATTGAAGCAGTAATATAAACAGTATGGAATGATAGAACCGGAATGATAATATCGTTTGAAATGTACATTATTAATCAGAATATGAAAATGGTCCAATCCCTTCCATTTCCTCCTCCTCCTCCTCCTCCTCCTCCCTATCATCACATTTCGTACCAAACACAGTTTTTTCGGTTTCCTTATCTTTGAAGGTGATAACAGCTTTCTAGTTTTGTGCTTTTCCATTTGGCACTTTTTACAGAAACATCGGTAAACTCGACCGTTAAATTAAAGATGTCTTTAATGGCTAAATCCGGATATTTCTCACAAAACTTTATGAATACATTTAATACAAAAGTTTTTTTCAAAACGTTTTAAAATGTTCCCTTTGGAATGTTTCACACATACATTTTTATTACTCATAATTATTAACCTTAACCACGTTTTCCACACTGTAATAAACAATTAGAAAACAAGCGAGCGGCGCTAAATGCAACAATGACCAACTGTATTTTAGCATTAGAAAATGGTGCATACGCGCATTACGTTTTTATTAATTACATATTTATTGCTTTTAAATGCAGTGTGAACTAAAATTTAATATTCTAACAATGCTTTTTAACAAAATAAACTCTTAAATAAAGTAAAACAAAATTAATTTCTGTAGTCCAACATAGAACTACGTTGTAATCCGCAGCCGATGCACACAGCTTGCCACGTGCCTTTGTTTACACCAGGTTCCCTTCTAAGGCCGGACATGTATAATTTTATTTTTCCATAAATTCTATCCTCTGCACCTCCACCTATTAGTCCTCTAGACGCCATGCTGCTTCGGACCCATCCATCCATTGTTCTCTTGTCTTCCCCGTCCTGTGTTTACTTCAGCTTCCCATTCTAGCACCATTCTTACTATTCTATGGTTTCTCATTCTTTTCACCTGGCCGAATCATTTTAATATTCCCTCTTCTATTGTTTCCAATATATTCTTTTTTGGTCCATTATTTCCCGAATTTTTGTATTTATAATTTATCCCTTCTTGAGATTCGAGAAACCCTCCACCAAAAATCCATCTCTGTTAATAATTCTCTTTCTGTTGCCTATTCATTGAGTACGTTTCTGCTCCATAGAGTAATACACTTAGTACTATTAATTATAAATGAGGTTTCAAGTTTTATTTAAAGTGTTTCTTCTCCATAATACCGAGTTGAACATTCCAGTTGTTTTTCTTCCTTCACTTATTCTTTTTTTTTTTTTTTTTTACTTTCTCTACTACGTATAGTAAGTAGGGGAAGTATTGTATTCCACCCAAAAATTCGATACCGAGATTTCAGCGGAAATACATGTTTTGAGACACCCTGAACCCAAAAAAATGATTTTTGGAAACATGTCCGTGTGTGTGTGTGTCTGTCTGTCTGTCTGTCTGTCTGTGTGTCTGTGAACAGCATAACTCAGAAACGAACAGTCGGATAAACACCAAACTTGGTATTTAGGTTCAGTATCTTCCAGAGATGCGAAACGAAGGTTTTCAAGAAAATCCCCCCACCCCAAATTACCCTTTACATGGAACATTTTTCGAAAATTTTAATTTTCTCAAAAATGGTTCTAACGATTTTGATTAAAATATCATATGTTTAAGATATTTTCATGACAAAATGTGTATATTGAATTTCCTGGGAATGTCTCCAAAAGTATTCCTCATTGTGAACGACTTTTGCATAACTGGTAAACCATAAGAGATAGACAAAATTTTACTACATAAAAAATGTAGATCGCGTTAAAATACACAATTTATGTCATACATATTTTTGTTGTTGTGTGAACCATTTTCGAGATATTGCTTGTTATTCCCTTAAATTTTTCAATGCTTATTTCCTCAAATGGGAATTCTTTATTCATTTTTTTTGTCTTGGATATGCAAAGAGTTATAATCTGTGGCAAAGGGAATGGTGTTGCACCTAGCAACCAGCTATTAAGAGAGATGTATGTGGTTAAAGGCTACTGTATTTCCAAATTGCCCTTGTAAATATATATTCCCCTTACATCTACAAGAAAATTAGCAATAAGATAGAGCCTGCAAATGTTTATCTGGAATGACATGACGTAGATGGAGAATAAGGGTTTGTAAAAATAGTTTGAACAAGAGTAGAGAAAGTCATGTGAGTGTAACACATCAGATTTTTTTGTTTCTAATCCTAGTTCCATCTGATTCTATGATTTTATAATAATAATAATAATAATAATAATAATAATAATAATAATAATAATAACCTTCTTACTTAAGTGATTCAAAACTAAATGACATTGTGTCAGCTGTTAGATCATGACATACAAATTAATGAAGAATCGAATGTGACATGGAATACTAACCAGTGCTATCAATAGTGGGAATGAGAAAATAGTTAACCTCAACATTAAAATAAGCTAAAATCAGAACACATTATATCGACACGGCTAGCCGGAGTCGTTAAGACACGGGCTCGTGAACAGAAGGTCTGCGTTCTGGTCCGCGGACCGTTCTCCCTGACAGCTTTTTTCAAGGTTTCTTCGGTTCTCATAACAGTTGGGCCTGACCTTGGGTTTTTCATGGTTTTCATAAGTCGGTAGGCTAATTCTGGGGTGGTTGCTCGTCTACTAGAACTTCCTGTCCATAACGTTCTCTCATTTGTTTTATGTTCATATGCTTCAGGGATATACATCCAGGCGACGGCAATTGGTGCGTTGCGGCAGAACGGTGGAATTTGCACTGTGTAAAGATTTCTTCCTGGCGCTTGTAGGATCGGCTGGTGACCCTTCTTCGGGAGGGGGGTTTGTTCGTCTCAGGATCACCGGGTTGAAGATGGCATATATAGGCTTGCACCGGCGTCTGGATTGGTGTTATTCTGGAATCGTTGTTAGCACGCATCGTCGACCGAATCTCCCCTTCATGCCTTCTTCCCAGGGGTCACAAAGAGTCTACAATGGCGGTGCTGAGCTCCAGTGGTTGGTGACCCCTTCGCATGACTGATCCTAATCAGCAGTGAAGTTACGAACCTGTTATCTTGAGAGCTAAGATTCAAAATCCATTGTTCACCTCACTTATTCTATTTGAAGAGATTGACAAGCTAAAGCAATCAAGTTGCAGTCCTTGGCAGCACGAGTAGAAATGAGTGGGAAGGAAAACTCACTTTTCCCCTTCCTTCCAGGTAGGAAATGTCGGGGAGGCACTCTAAACTTAGGTCTGGAACGTTTTCTTCCCAAATTTCATTTCTCAATCATTTCATTGCGTGTATCATCAGTATCTATCGCCTGCAGTAAGAACGTGCGTTAAACACAACTTAAAAATCTCTGATGTGTACCTTCACATGACTTTCTCTCCCTTTATCGCTTATTAGGGTATACAACTTATTCTTACGAAAACTTTATTTTCCGATCGGCTAATTTTAATTAAGTTAAACCTGGTTTATACATTTCGTCATAGATGCCAAGGGAATAACGATAGTCAAATGTTAAAGAACTGGACGCTATACGCTAGCCTTAAAATTCCACACTGATTCCATTGAAACAATTAAATCGACAGGATTTAATAAGAATGGCTATTGAACAACTCGAACAATTAATAACGAATATCTCGGAAATGGCTGATGTCACGAAAATGTTATTTGGAATAAATGTGTCTTTTAAAAATATTTGCATTGTTTTTTGTGTAGTATGTTTTCGTCTATTGCTTAACGTTTATCAGTTATAAGAGATTATACAAAATTATTTTCAAATGAAGAGGACTTCACAGGCTATTTCTGAAAAATTCAATATTGTGACTTTGTCCAGTTCTTCAACTGTCACTTTTTACTCAGTTTTCACTGTCACTGTTATGTTTTTCAATGCGACTGTTTCGTTATTGTGTACTTCACCTTCACTGGGAGTTCACTTCAGCAATGTTACTTCGCTAAGGTGAACTAGTTCAATTCTCCGTGACTTCATTTCCTTCGTGATGCAAGCTCTTCACGTTGGACGATTCACTTCACTCGGGAGTCGAACACAAGACCTCTGCAACCGTCGCTCCGCGGTAGCACTCGCTGAACGTCACGGGAAGCCGTCACGAACTCGCTCGGAGAATCGCTCTTAAAGTCGCGCGGGAAACTTAACCGCCAACTCGCTCGCTCTCCTCACAGTCGACTCGCACTCAATTCACGACTCTCTGCCCGCGAGAGCGCTCGCTTATATAGGCAGGGAATCTTCCACAGAAGGTTCTCGAACTATTTCGACACACTTTTTGGAGGAGGGGGGAGATGAATCTTCCAGAAAGCTCAAGTTGTCTCCCGATAGGGCCCGGTGTTTACGCTGGCAAGCGACTTTGTCTTTGTTTACTAGGACCTCTCGGCGCCGACCTCCCGATAACCTTGGACTACAGCCACTGCTTCATAATATATACACATTATTTTTCATGTAAATATCTTTAATACCTTATTCTAATGCCTTAGATTACCACACGATCTGATGTGTCTATCCACATGTTCATTTAAAAGCAGTTGCATTTATTGACAAACTAAACATTTTAAAAACTGTGAAAGATGTCCCCATCCCCGTGTTCCTACATCCTATGGAGATAAGGCCAAATGCATCAACCAGTGAGGAGAGAAGAAATATGCTAGTTAGTAGAAGGAGTTTTATATATTATGGCAATAAAATTTTGTTACATTTTTGTCTATAATCCTGTTGTATTCCTATGAACTTCAGTATGTTAGTAACGGTATATTAAGCAATTATAGTTTAATTAGAGGTAAAAAATGCTGCTTTATTTATTATTTAGTTATGTTTGCTTCTACGCAGCAACAACCATTCATATCCTGTGAGAATACAGTGCTGTTTACTTTTTGTTATAAAGTGCTGCCTTGAGTTTGTCTACTCTTGTAAAATACAACAATCGCCTGGGACTCATTGCCGTGCATGCTTTTCCTGTCCCTATAATCTAACACCTTGTGTATAATACTAAATATATACTTTTAGTAACTACATACTAACATAATGAAGGAAGAAAGAAAAGAAAAAAAGAAAAAATAGGGAAAAATAATAAACATGAATTAGTTTTATTACAAATATATGCAGTGTACCGACCCTTAAGAACTCGCTCTTATGTACCTTCCCCCCTCTTCCGTTCTCCAGGGCAATTAATCTCCTTTGCCGAATCTTGACAATATATATATATATATATATATATATATCAGTGCAGGCCTCCATTCCCTTATTTGACTCCAGAAACTGTGGTGGTAAACATTGTTTTCTTAATAATTCCGTTTCCCTGTACTCAGTCAGAATATGATTCCATGTTTCCCTTTCACCACAGAGTGGAACATATTCTCACTCCGGTGTCAACAGTTAATCTGTTGCCTTTCCAGGCGCCCAATCTTAGCCACGCCAAAGCACTTCTTTCCTCTCGCGTACAGTTATCTAAATAGGTCTACCTCCCCTCGCGCCGCGCTATTTGACACTGTAAGTTAAGTGAAATTTTAGCCGTACGTTCTGATTCTAAATTCTGTCTGTCAATATCGCGTAGTCGTCTCTGAATTATCTTCCATCCGCTACGTCCCATGTCCCTCCCCTGTAGCCAAATGTACTCCATTCCAATTTACATGATCGTAAACGGCTGACCATCCAGAGTAACTCTCCTACAACACACTGGCCACACGTCTTCTCGAGGGCTGCTATATAGAAGAATGCAGAGTAGTACAAAGAGCGGCAAAGAAAATCTCACTGCACTTCGAGTCTGTCACATTATTTATTGTTGTACGTGGCCTTGCGAAGCCATGGCCATTTCATTGGTTGCTTTAGGCCAAGCTGCAAGGGTGCGCCAGTCCTTCTGCTAAATAGTTACATCAATAACCACAACAAAGGTTGCAAAATGGCGTAGAAGCGAAATGTGTGTTTACGCTGTCGATCGTATTGGCTAAAAGAGAAAGAGATAGAGTGAGTGCATTCAGTTTGTCATACAGACCTCTTGTCGTGATTGGTAACCTATATCTTATCGGCTAGTTCAGGACACGCCTTTGAAAGGGTTAAAAGCTAAGGGAAAAACTTGATGAGCGCCCAGGTTAGGGAAATGTACAATGTGCAGTGTGAGAAGGTTTTCAGCGGGTGCAAATTAAAGCTTGAATATTATCCATAAAATACATAGCAAGGCAGCACATCATAATACAAAGTAAAATATAACTGCATTCTCACAGTGATATCAGTGCTTGTTGCTGCATAGAAGCAAACATAACTAAATAATAAATAAATAAAGCAGCATGTTTTCCTTCTAATTAAACTATAACTGCTTAATACACCTTTACTAATTGCTGATCATAGACAAAAATATAACCCAATTTTATTGCCATAATGTGTATGTCATATTCGGCAAACCATATAATATTTATCTCTAGTTTCTAAACATGATCAGTCAATTATTACAAAACAGCAATTTGTATTTAGTAAACGAACATTATCTGCGGATGTTTTACGGGGAGTGCCCACTTTCTAACGAGTATATAGACCGTCTTCCCCACTTTCCTGGAATATTTTTATCCAGTAATTTACTATAAAACACTTTTATGCACTGCCGTTGCAATTGCTGTAACAGTGCGATGAGCGTCCTACATGTCCACGATAGTCCACGAGTAATCTTGCTAGTATACGGCATGACTGGTTCTGAGACAATAAACATGTTTTGGTTTCAATAACACCAGAAAAGCAAAGGCATAACCTCCCCTCTTTTCCCCCTTATTGCTGTGTTATCAAGCTACCACGCTCTGCGATAGGTAAGATGAAGGACACGCCTTAAAAGACCCCAGAAAACGATACCAAATCCACTGAAGATTTTCTTCGGCGCTCTGTGTACATGCAATGACACAATGTGATCTTTTAGTACCTCCTCTGTACCGCAGTCGATAGCTTTAGTACACTTGCAAAACGGATGCCTATGGTTTAGTGCCTGTCAATGATACTTGAGGTGTCATTCCGTGGCCTAAGCACCACCCGTATTGGGGTTGTGAATGGTGGTTAATGTCAGACTGTCTCTGTCAGTGTTCAGGTACGATTTCATCTGAGTGAAAATGTTTTAGATTGAATGGCGTGTTTTTTTGGCAAATATACACATTTATCTTCGGTAATTTTATTGTTCCGGACAAATGACTTGCTTCTAAATGGACTACCCTGAAGCCAAAATTTGTTGCTGACAAATCACACCAGTAGGCCCAGTCTACGATGATGATGACGACATTGGCAAAATTATTTAATTGTTAGAATCATCGAATGCTTGAACTCTTGCAATATATTTTGCATGAGGATCATGTTTAACATTATATTTACATGAAGACCGAAATTCATTGGCATTTTGAAACGTTTAAAGCAAACTAACAATCAGGCAGAGGAAGCAGCTTTCCATTGTCAGAAAAAAACTTTTTCAAGAAATTCCTTGCGGCCAGGTTTGTGACCTGAATGCGCCCCATGTTTGTTTTAATTTCGTGAGAAGGGTGGTTGTCGATGAAGGGATGAGATAGGAAGTGACACGTGGATGGAGACAGCGTGGGACATGTCAACTTGCAGCCTTCTCTCTGCTGCCAATCTGTAACGGCTGACTCGTCTCAGATCACGGAGTTTTGCTCACGCTATTCTCAGCGCTGTGCCACATTTGTTATTGAATGAAGCTCTGGGTAACAAAACAACATCTGAGGAAGTCGAATGACGTAGCATCATCAAACTTCAGATTTAAGCTTTATAAGGGTGGCACTTTCTATCACAGTAATTTGTTTGAAACAACAACCACTATATATACGTCAGATCGGGTACTTCTGGGACTGCCCTCGTACACTTGAAAAAATAGAAATTTCTTCACTTAAATAAAAGTAAGAACATCATCTTTACTTATCATACTTAATTATATGAAATTAAAGTTTAGGGAATCAAAATAAAGCTCGATTTAAATAATTAGATGTGAAGGTTTCACATTTATAACAGCTTGAAGTTGGGAATTTTAGGAAGATACGATAAATTTGAACAATTTTAATTGCAAAACTATGATGTTCTGAATTTTAAGAGTTTGTGGAAAGCACTGTATATTGCTTGTTTCCAAATACAAAACGTTAGTTTCGTTTAAAAGAATGCAAGTTCGATTTTCCTTCTATTTCGGACGATTTGAAATGGAATGCCCCATATATTGCTGAAATTTGTAAACTTGAGCTCAAAATACTAAACTGAATGGGAAACATGTGTTGTGCAGAACCACCTAGCGCAGTTGTAATCTCGTCTATCCCGATGCTGCGACGTCTGCGGATGTCATTAGTTTACCAATGTAAATCAGATAGCATTATAGTCTGTCAAAGAATCTGGGATTCTGTAGGTTGTGAGAAATTAATATTTATTCGAGAATGAACATACAGTTTTTGGTTATGGTATTTTTAAAAATGGTTTAACTCTGTTATAAAAATCATAATAAAATGATGTGAGCTGCAACAATATACTAGTCGGCCACGATATGAATGAACATGAAGGAGAGCGCCACTGTTTTTGTTGACAGTCAATGCAAGGGATCAGAGGGGAGTGAGGGGCAAGGTGAGAGGTGAATGTACATCGCACAATGAAAACTGCATTACATTTGAATGCTTCAGCCTCGCTAGTAAGTGCAATCAAAGCTAAGTTAAATTAAATTGAGTTTTATTTATGGACGCTCTTTAGCTGCTGTGGTTCTTAGAGGACCATTCTATATTGGGCGTTAAAACCCGGATATTTTGCTCAGAAGCCTCTTTTATCAGGCTTGAAATTCTTTAACGTGCCGTAAATTTATGACACAGGACCATCGGCTTTACCTCCTTTCCAAAGGAAGCCATGCTAAGGATTTTACGCCCGAAAAAATCCATCTCCCTCCGCCGGGTTTGAACTCGCGATCTCGGGAATTAGAGACTAGCATGGTAATCACTACACCACAGAGGACGACAGTCGGAGCTATGAATATTTTCTTTACCTGACTGTCCTTCCGATGGCCCGCCTACTTGTTTCGTAACAGTTTCCTCTTCCCACCACACGCACTCATATCATGGCCGACTATTACATTCTTTGGAAGTGTCCTAAAATGGTATACACTATTGCTTTGAATTTATGAGTGTCCTATCCATAAGCCGCATATTTTATATTGACCAATAACGCTTAGAAATGCCTCGAATATCGACTAAGTCGTTTATCTGCTTGCAAGGGTGCGATTTTATCGAATGAAGCGTCAGTTTGTTATTGAACCGTAATAGTATTAGTATACACTTCAGTATGATCTACTCCTTCAGTTTCCATTACTGAATTAAACATTCAACTTTGAAAACTGTGTTTTTAATCATTAAACATTCAAATAATGTACATTTCCAAACGAATGGAAATAGTTTAGTGTTCCGAGTTTAGCTTATCTTAATTTTGAGGTTAACCATGTTCTCATTCCCAGTGTTGGTAGCATTGGTTAGTATTCCCTAACGCGTTCGATTATTCATTTAGTAGCTATGCCGTCATCTGACAGCTGAGGCAATTTTAAACAACATAAGTAAGAAAGTAAACATTATTTATATTACTTATAATCCATTGATACTCAATGGGTTTCATATTGTACCTAAATATACCCCCCCTTGAAACGTTATACTTGACAGCTACTGATTAAGTTGGTACACACGCGAAACAAAACAAAAAAAAAAGGTGAAAAGTTTAACCGTTAGACTTCCTAAAACAATCACAAGGCAGCATTCCGGGTGGTCAATGACAAAGCGGAAGCGGAACTGAAAGCGGCTCTGTTGCCAGATGTAGCTATTTCCAACCACGTGTTTCAGTTTGTGAATCTCTAGCACGTGCATCCAGTTGTTCTTTGCAAGCTGGTATTGTTCACTGTTATTTATATTTGTGGTTATTGTTTGATAGTTTTGCTGTTGGTGTTAGTTTATATATATTTCACTCATATTATTTATAAAAGATTTGAAGTGTGACAATGTCTCAAAATAACGACGCCGATCACCGAGTGATATTCACGAAGTGAAAATCCTCTGCGTCGAGATATTCCACTTAATAGGCATTGGAACTGTTAAGAAGGACCCGGGAATTCTTTGAACAGTAGGAGTATGTGAAGGTTCATGGGCATCCCTCTATTCCTGCAGATATAGCCGTACCACGAAGTGCAGCAGCTCTTGGACTAATCACGAGAACTGTTATTTACAAGGGAGTGAAACTCCAAGAGAAAGGGAACACAATTCCTGAACCATCTGGAACGCAGCATGAGTGAAAATAACTTTGTTATCGCAGCTTATAATTTGTTTTATTTCTCCTCGTTGTAGCAGGCACGTTTATATTATTTTGTTCCTATATTGTCAAAAGTGCTAATTTATTCTACATACGTTGTAATGTTTATGCTGAGTTATTTTCAATTAGCAATAATATGAAATATTTGTTATTCGTTGAGGTTCACTACTTAAGTACACTTTTTGTATGCGGCTTAGACATGATAATAAGGAGAACAATCAGCTGTTGTTGTTCACTAACCACTCTGGCAACGTCGCAACCACAATATAGTCAATGCCACACGAAGCCACACCAACTGTCAAGTGCAAAGATTCAACGGTGGGGGTATAAATATAAATAAAGAAAAAGGAGGGGAAACGGAAGAAATCAAATGTAGTAGGATATGTTTAAAACGTAGGAAAGGATGTTATAGAAATTAAGGAATGGACAAAAAGAGGGAAGGAATAATGAAGGAGATGAGAACTTGGATGTAAATAAAGAAATGACAGAAAACTGAATGGAACATATCTACTTTAAAGTAAATGATGAATAAAATGTTTTCTACCTGGTATGTGCGACCCCCAATTGTGCATGTTGTCTTGCTCTCCAGTACAGGCGGGCAGTGAGGACAGCAGTCTCCAGGCTTGGTCATCTGTCGCTCCGGCGGACACTCTAGCACGGGACAGGTGATGCGCCGACAAACGGATGTAGCGTTGAGACAGGTACAGTGTGTGCATCGGTCTGGTCTGAAAGTGGATCCCGAGGGATGAACCTCCAGCCCCAACAAACAGCTATCCTTGGGCGGTTCTATCAAGTGTCTACTTCCGTGACACTGCTTGCAGCACTCGCCGGGCACCTGATTGATCTTGCTGTTGGGGCAGTGTAGCACCGGACATGCCCTCTTTGAGCAAGTCATCCTTCCCCCAGCCTCGCACTGGCACTTGAGGCACGGGTCTTCTGGGATCCGCACATCGCGGTCACTCGATAGCAAGTGTCCGTTGATGCGACAGCCTGCGGGAACAACAGTAACACGTAGGTTATTACTCTTGGCTGAGAAGAAGCAACTGTGTAAGTGGGGCGTGTATGCCTGCGAAGAGCGTAACTAAAAAATCTTATGTTGTGTTCACAGACTTTCTCTACCCACTCTTATACGAGGGTCGTCCAATAAGTAGCTTTCCCTATTTTATAAAAAAACATTACACACAATTGATCATGTTGAATTAACTTTATTTATATTGTACAGTCCTTCTGTTACTTTTCTGTATAGTCAACATGTTTTTCCAAGCATTTTTGGGGACGTGACACACGTTTTTCCAAGCCAGTGTTGTACTAACTCGGGTTCTGTGCTCACAACCAGCTGTTCACTGATTTGACTTCATCATCGGTGTTAAAAGTGCTTACCTTTGAGCTGGAGGAACATGTGAAAATCACTTGGGGCAAGCTCCGGAGGATACGAGAAAACTTCCAAGTTGAATCTTGACCCAGGCGGAGCTCAGAAAATTTAACTGGGAAGTTTTCTGGCATCCTCCACATTCACCAGATCTTTTCCCAAGTGATTTTCACATGTTCCCCTGACTCAAAGGGCATCATGGAGGTAGGCACTTTAATACAGCGACGAAGATCAATCAGAAGTGAACAGCTGGTTACGAACACAGGACCCGACTTCTGGTTCACTTCTGATTCATCTTCGTCACGGTGTTAAAGTGCTTACCTCCATGATAACCTTTGATTCAGGTGAACATGTGAAAATCACTTGGGAAAAGATCTGGTGAATATGGTGGCTGCGAGAAAACTTCCCAGTTGAATCTTCTGAGCTCCGCCTGGGTCAAGATTCAACTTGGAAGTTTTCTCGCATCCTCCGTATTCACCGGAGCTTGTCCCAAGTGATTTTCACATGTTTCTCCAACTCAAAGGTAAGCACTTTTAACACCGATGATGAAGTCAAACGAGCGAACAGCTGCTTACGAGCACAGGACTCGGCCTAGTACAACACTGGCTGGGAAAAACTTGTGTCACGTCCCCAAAAATGCTTGGAATAACATGTTGACTATGTAAAAAAGTAATAGAAGGATTGTGCAATATAAATTAAATTGATCCAACATGATCAATTGAGTATAATATTTTTTATAAAATAGGGAAACTTACTTATTGGACGACCCTCGTACAAACTATTCTTACAAAAGGTTATTGTTCCTATCTTGTTCATGAATTATAGGATAAATTAGTAGAATGTGCTGTACTCCAACACATTTATATAGCGGATTTATTATTATTTTATGTTTATCTTCATGTATTTTAGTTGCTTAGTTATAAAGAGAATCTATACAAAATGAATGTAAAAGTTGTTTTGAAAGAGAGAAATAAATGTTAAAATTTGGAATATAGGTCCTGGTATAGGGAACCAGACACCCGAACGAGGTATTCCACATTTTATTTTATATCTGCTGCATGGTAATCCAGATAAACATTTGCAGAAACGGTTTTATTACACATTTCATTGCAGCTAGAAAAGAAATACAGTTGGCTTAAGCAATTGTCAAATCCATCGCTATGTAATGGTTTTTTTTATTTTTATTTAAATTCACCGTTTGATTTCCATACAGAAATGTTGGCATTAATTAGTACAAAAAGAACAGGTCTAGTTAGATGTAAAGCACAATTACAGTAATACTAAGTTTTACATGAGTAGGTACCTACCTAAACTAAATTTTGGAATTGTAAAACATAGTATATTCCATAAGAAAGTTTATAAACTAATTCAGTTCTAGATATTCTTCCCCTGAATAAAAACAACCGTGTATTAGGATTTTTTTTTCAAATCTTCTTTGAAGACTATTAATACAATAACACAAAATAAAAATGCAAAATCCAAAAAAGGAAATTACAGGAAAAATACAATCATAATGGTCACTATAATACATAATGAAGAATTTTGATACAAATAAAATTGAAACGTGAAATCTGCATATACCCATTATTCATATGTATAAATAGACGTATAATAACAAAGAGTTAAGTACCAGTCTGCTATCTTACAGCTAACAGTGATATCCTAAATATTGAAAAAATTCTTGAGTACTATAGAAACTATGATTTATTAGAAATCTTTTTATATCTCTTCTGAATTTCTTTTATCCTTACATTTTATTTTCTCAGTGATTACATGTGAATACCTTTATGTAAAATGGAGTTAACTCTTTTAGTAAATCTGGAACCTTCTAAATGTATTTTATTGCTGTTCCTTGTTTTATGATCATATGCTGTATTATTCATCTGGAAATGTTGAATGTTGTTATTTATGAAACAAAAAGTTTCTAAAATATATAAGCAGGTAAGGTTAGTATGTTGTTTTTCCTTAAAATAGGTTTTACAGTGAGTAATGCTATGTTTACTAAACATCTTTCTTATTATTTTATTTTGTGCCACAAAAAGAGATTGAAAATTCCCTAAGCAAGAGCAGATTCTTCCGTATATCATTTTTAGTGTCTGTATATAACAAATATTTTTAACACAGATATTATATAGTGTGCTTTATTAATTTTTGAAGTAATGTTCTGGATATGCGCTTGCCAGGTTAAGAATTTGTCAATTGTTACCTCCAAAAATAAGTCCGTTGTCTTTGTACGACCACGAGAAGAGAAAAAGAAAATCTATTCTTTGAAAATTCAAACCAATAATGCAGACTATCTCGGAAATGGTTAATGTCATCGAAAATTCTGACATAAACTGCGCCTTTTAGCGACATCTACAGTTTTTATAGTAACATTTTGTATATCTCTTACAGTTTACCAACCAGAATGTAAAGGAATTCACAGACTATTCGCAGAAAATTTATCATGAAAATATCTACACGGTATTTTAATCAAAATCGTTAGTCATTTTTGAGCAAACAATGAACAATTTTCTATGAAAAGAAAAACTTTTAGTGTGTGGTCACATCCTTGGGGGATGTTGAAGTTAAATACCAAATTTTATATTTAACCAATTTCTGAGTTATGCTGTTTAAAGACACACCTTTTTTTCTAAACATTCTCTTTAGTATCCAG
This sequence comes from Deroplatys truncata, assembly GCA_030765065.1. Lineage (NCBI taxonomy): Eukaryota > Metazoa > Arthropoda > Insecta > Mantodea > Mantidae > Deroplatys > Deroplatys truncata. The sequence goes on from CM060989.1 coordinate 46,073,245, forward strand.
GGAGTTTCAAAAATGTGTATCGAAGTTCTGTGCGGATTACAATATTATTTCTAGTGGTGGAGAGCTAAACAAAGTTAAGAATGTTTCTACGCCATTCACAGTCGAATAAATAGGCGAATAATCTAAAACGAAAATCTGAGCAAAACTCGGAATTTCTAACGCTATGTCAATGAAACGGTAAATAAAATACAAAACAGAATGAAAAGCGTTGAAACGGGGTGTTGCAAATAGATACTTTCCCTTTAGCTGTCAGCAGAAATGAAAATCTGTTTGCTTCCTTCTAACATGCAGTAAATCATGGTAGCTGTTAATTTTTCTTTGAAAATATTAGGTGCCAAACACACAGAATACACGAAAACCTGCTGCTTGAAAGGGCAAGCACCACGTTTCTCTGTTTGGAGTACACATTACGGCGGAAGATGAAAAAGAAATGAAGACGTATAATGTAGAGGTTGGAAGAAGAGAGGTGGGGAAATTGGTTTTTCGCATGAACATCGTGTGCGGTTCATTCAGTTAAACTCTGTAAACAGGGTCGTCCAAAACTGTTGCTTTATTTAACAATCTTCTCCACAACTGTAACAAATGACACTCTAATTATTTAATAAGGTGTTCAAAATGCTCCACATTTATTTTCTGGCAGTGGTTAAATCGAAGCGTAAATTCTTGTTGAGCATTTTCAATCGCTGCTGGTGGCATATCTCTGTATTCTTTCCTGATCCTCATTTTTAACTCTTTAATACCAGCAAGCCTCGTAACAAAGACCTTAAATTTCAAATATCCCCATAAAATAGATAAGGTATCTTTATTGGTTCCAAATCATTACTACACAAGTATTTAGTGCATGGGTCATTGGCCGTACATGCATATTTAAGATAGAAATAGGGTGAAAAAATAAACAACAGAAAAAGAAAACAAAACAAAAAGGAACAAGAAAAAGGAAAATAGAGACAAATTACCTTTGTATAACTGAACAAATTTGACCTAGCTTCGTGCACTTTAGCCAAAAATTTGCCCATGTTTTGCCAGTTCCTCTGGTCAGCCAGTAGCTCCCAACATGCCAATCTCTTTCGAGGGGCTTTCTCTACTCTTGTACAAACTATTTTTACAAACGCTTATTCACCATATGCTTCATGTTAATCGAGATATCGAGATGTTAATTATTGCTAATGTTCTTGTAGATGCAAGGGGAATTGGTAGGCTTTAAGCGATAGTCAAATATTTTAAAAGGTGGTTGCTATATGGAGTATTCCATTCTCTTTGCATTACCAGGACAAAATAAATGAATAACGAATATGAGAAAAAGTATAAGTATTGGAAAATTTAAGGGAATAACAAGCAATATCTCAAAAATGGTTCAATCAAAAAAAAATTGTGTGTTTTAACGCGATGTACATTTTTTGTCTTATCTTAAGGTTTACCAGTTATGCAAAAGTCGTTCACAATGAAGAATACTTTTGGAGACATTCCCAGAAAATACAAGATATCATTTTATTTGTCATAAAAGTATCTTAAATACATGATATTTTAATCAACATCGTTAGAGCCATTTTTTAGAAAATTAAACTTTTCGAATAATTTTCCATGTAAAGGGTAATCTGTGGTGGGGGATTTTCTTGAAAACTTCGTGTCGCATCTCTGGAAGATACTGAACCTGAATACCAAGTTTGTTGTTTATCCGACTGTTCGTTTCTGATACAGACACACACGGACATGTTTCCAAAAAATCCGGATAAATGGAACCATGCTTCATCTGTGAACCATGAGATGGACAATATGGCAGGATTTTGCACAATGAACGCCTGGAACCAACGACAATAATTCAGTCGTCTATCCTTATCTGGTTCCTGTAACTGATGGACAACCGTAATCCTATACGGCTTTAGGCCTGCACTTTTCACAGCTCTCTGACACATTGAGTAGCTGTACCCTGTCTCCTACGACAAACGTTCTTTTGGGTAACTGATCCAGTCGTGCTCTTACGTCAACAACCGTGGGAAGCCTAGATGAACGAGTTTTACCTTTTTCACTCACCAGAGATCCAGTTGTTTCCAATTTGTTTAAGAGTCCTAGTATTTGTTTCTTTGTGTAGGATTCCGAACACCAAATTCTCTCTGGTATGCCCTTTGAGTATTTGTAATTGAATTGGTAATCCAGTATTGCTTTACAAGGAAGAGTATTTCATTTAATGTGTACTCCATTTTCACGTTGACTAGAACAAAATCTCAAAAATAGTTGCCGACAATAAAATTAACCGTTATGAATAAAACATGAACATCTGCTCATCTAGTGACAGGAAATCAAAACTTCAGAATATTCTGCTTAATTTGGTGCTAAAATTTGGGCATTGAGTGTATTTCGAACAGAATAATTAAAGAAAGAAATGTGTAAGTTCTTCATAAATGACCCTGTACAACTGAAATGTGTTTATTAAATTATTAATGCAAAACGCTACGTCACAATGTACACATGGATAAGATTCTATGTGTGTTTATTGCAATGAATTACAACCCGCAACTTTGCATCCTGTAGCTTATATAACGCAATATCCGCAGAAATAAATGCCGCTCATAGTTCTTCATTAAACGTTTGATTTGATTTGCTGTAGCAGTTTATCCTCACATTTTGCAATACAACGCTTGCATGTTTCTGTTTTGACATGTCTTCGCACATTACTTGCTAGTACACGGTTTGTAACAAAGATTTTCAGTAATAATACAGAAAACATTTTCCCCATACTTCAATATACAGTTTTGCAAGATTGTTGAGTTTCTTGCCCTTTCCTTTGGCATTTGGTCTATGTGAACACTGTACGGCGGTATACTTGATTCAACTGTACAGGTAACCCTCTCATTGTAAACAGTCGACTACAGGAAGCCACTAAACAAACGTAACGACTCCGATGTCGCAGCTCTACTCATCACGCAACATTTGCAGATGATTAGGCCTTATGTACAACCTGACATACTGGAATAGTCCACAAAACGTCCCCTCAACATGCCCTCCCACATTTTCTGGAATATGTGTCGCTAATATTTGCAGTGAATATTAGGGAATATATTGATGAACAGTTCAGGCAAAGGATTGGTCGTACTGTCATGTTCCGTGGTCAGAACGGTCACCAGATCTGACGCCCATGGACCTGGTTACTAGGACTGTAGCAGATCTTCTGGGAGACTATAGCTTGTGCGACAGTCCACGAGGCGTCGCTGTGAGTTTGTCGTGATCATAGCGGACTATATTTTGAACAATTACTTTAAACAGTATAAACGTGTAATTTGGGTAACTTTGTATAATTTTTGTAATGTTTGGTTAAAATATTAAATAAATTTCTTAAAAATAAATAGTTGCAATTGTCAGGAGGTGACAAGTAGTGGATTAATTGGTAGCGGACGTAATGTAAGCGCTCCTCTACAACAGTCAAAGGTTGTGCGCTGTTTGGAAGCAATATTCCGAGTAAACTGATTACAAAAGTGGTATTACAAAACGGGGGACCATGGGTTCCTTATATCAAAACACTCAGAAAACATCCCTGAACCAGGGGCCGTTCCGGGGATAGTGCCTCCGTGCCATGGCGCTACCTTAATAAAATGAAGAAATGCACATTTGAAATTATTTGTATACTCCACGATTACATCAACAATGCAATGAAATGACTTGTCTGACAATAGAAAATCGTAGAAGCTGAAGAAAGCGACTGCAAATTGCGAGTTTGTAATCTTATTATACGAGTACTATTATTCTATGGATCAGTACCACTTCTGTCCTGGCACGGATTCATAGCACTCTGGGCTTTCAGTCTAGACTCTAGCGGGGATTGGAGGGGCAAGATAATAGCCCATATTCGTGTCAGCTAGTACCTGTGACGGTTTAACTTGGCAGCACATGCTAATCAGAAGTACCAACTTCGTTGTACACCTGCGACAAGGTGTGCTATGCTGGGAAGTGAGATATAAGGTACCAATCACTTGCAGTGTAAAAGTTAATAGAAAATCGTCCTTTGTTATACCATATTCGTAATTAATTTTCCATTGTGTATAATTAGAATTAAAGACAAAGAAAAGCTCCAGAGACAACATCTGCATCCGGCCAGCTGTGAGTTTGCGCGCGTGATTTGAACGGGAACTATGGTGTTTGACTTAGTTTCATTAGTGTGTGTATTTACGCTCTATAAAAGTGCCTTTACCATTAAGGGCCTGAATTACGATCTCTGGTTAAGGTTTTGGTTAGATATTAACTGGGAATTAAGGCAAATTTTCATATTATGATCTTTGGTTAACAGCTAACCGGGATTTATTCTTCGATGAACTAATCGCCACCTCGGGTAGCGGTTAGGGTACTAACTTGGAGGTAACCATACAAAAATGGCGCGGTGGTGGTGGTGGTGGTATATTCATTGCTTCATATAAGAATTTCGGGGAGGTATTCCTGACACTACTACTGCATTCATGCTTCAGCCACCACTACCCTGAAAAATTTGTGGAAATTTGTCGATAGAATTCGGATTCTAAGAACAAGATTGTTCTGAAAGAGCTAAAAAAAAAAAAAAAAAAAACAGGTTTAGTCACTGAATAAAAATGTGCAGTATTATGTTTAATTCCCCCTCATAGAAGATTAAAATTACAATAAATGGAGGGGGAGAACACTTGTTGGTCGGCCGCATGATTGTAGCAATGAATTAATATCCTGACATGTCATGCTTAATATTCAAAATGACTCCAGAAAACACCTGTTTGATTATTATTATTATTACTATTATTATTTATTACTACATATATTTAAAACCCATTCCTTGCAATAAAATAATAAATGGCAGGCTACTATAAGCAGAATTTCATCAACATCATATTGTAATAAATGAGAACACCAATCGTTGCTAAATTTATTTATTTATCTATCACTTAGGCGCTCAGCGTAGCAAAAGCTTTCACCTGAGGCACTTTTGACACACACTGAACAGAATCACAACCGAACCACTGAATCGTACACAACTGAACTGCACTGGCCACTTTCAGTGTCCACTTTTTACTTCTTAACTGAACTGGGCAGAATGGCTCCTTATATGGGCTCCGCATACAAAGTGGAACGTTCTTGAAAGGCAGGCTACTAGAACCGGCCGAAAGTAATCTGCCGTAGCAGCAATCGCCCAAACTGCGGAAAGTGGAACATAACTAGTTTGCTGCGCGACTATTGTTCTGAAAGGGCGGTCGTTAGCAGCATCCAGCCGACCAGGTAGACGAGCAGGATATGCTTACACCGCCGGTCCGTACATAACTTCGCGCCGCGGTTAAAATATTATTAATTAAGTACATTAATATAAGATTGAGTAATTGAATATGAGATGATGAAGGAGAATTTCTAATAATTCTGAATTATTACATTATATTTCCCAACAAGAATATTCAAAGAAGGGATGTTTTCTTCAGAAACATTCATTCAGAACGAATTAGCCGATTTTTCTTGATTCTAGATAATCTACATTATTCCATTATAATCCCAAACAAATTAAGATCGCTTATTTATTTCTTGGTCAACTTTACAATGATCAACGGAATAATATTGACTAGCCTTTGGTTTACATTAAATCACAGAGTAGTACAATGTTTATTGTGTGATGATGCAGTTATTTATAAATCAACTATCATATGACCGCAGATAAGGTAAGTAGACATTACAAAACACATTCGAGCTGTAATGATGTTCATATTCCACTAAACTTGTTTCTTATAACCTTGCCCCGCTAACATGTATTCTTCCGCTCACCACTCCCTTCCCCTTGATTGGCTAATGTTGTTTGCGCCATAGGGTGGTTTACACACCACGTTGAAAGCTGCAGTAAACGTCACAATTGCGGCTTATGTTTACTACCATGTCTTTTTACATAACTTTGCTGTTAAAATAATGCACATTTGCAACAATACAGCTAACCGAAACTAGCAGAATTTTATTACGAAACAATGCAAACTTTTAGCGGCGTTTTAACGTTAACATTGGTATATTGTTTCGTTAACTTCTATCAAATGTACTCGATGACAGCGAGAATGACATATTGATGTGCTTGGTGCCAACAATGTTTAGGTGTATGTAGGCACAAGAAAATTAATTTATATCATTTCTTAATCCAGATGCAGCTTATTTTCGTGTCAAACGAACACACGGTCATGATTCATGATACATACACGTGCTATGGTCATGAGGCAGGCTTGAAGCAAAGAACCATCCTTTCTACAGAGAGAGCCAAAGAACTACGAACCGCCTGCGCGGTGTTTTTCCTGTCCACGTTCTCGGCGCTCATTGCGGTCTGCCGCTATCATAGAAAGACGCGGATAAAACCATACAACATTTTAAAACTACTTTTAAATGCTTTACTTACCAACTTCATGAAAGCAGATGCGGAAACTGGCCACCGTCGTTGTCCATACATTTTTGGTACCTCTTTAGGAAACTGTCCATCACTCGCACATTTTTTTCGAGTCAACAGTTGAAGCCCGTACATACGTGAATACAATTCCCCCCCCCCGGTTTTTAGAAAATTATCAGCCTTGGAGCGTGATTTAGCCTTTTTTCAACAAGACTCTGCAACAGCTTATACGGCCAATATTTCGATGAGAAAAGTCGAAAGTGTATTTGAGGACAGAATTATTAGTACAAATTTGTGGCCCCCTCGGTCCCCCGACCTAACCCCCTGAGTTTTCTATGTCTGGGGTAACTTAAAACAAAGTGTACAAGACAAACCCACACACCCTGGAAGAATTAAAACCAAATATCTGCCAGAAAATTGCCAGCATTTCTCAACGTGAACTACGGCGAGTGATGGATAGTTTCCTAAAGAGGTGCCAAAAATGTATGGACAACGACGGTGGCCAGTTTCAGCAATTCCTTTCATAAAGTTGGTAAGTAAAGCCTTTAAAAGTAGTTTTAAAAATGTTGTATAGTTTCATCCGCGCCTTTCTATGATAGCGGCAGACGACAACGAGCGCCGAGGACGCGGACAGGAAAAACATCACGCAGCTGGTTCGTAGTTTTTTGGCTCACCTGTATTTTATGATAGGAATTTAAATGCATTCCAAATACATTAACTCTGTTACGTAATATAATTATTTGAATCATACGGTCACAGAAATGTAAATTTTACAGTTATCTTCGAACATATTAAGATAAGCAAATGAACAGGTTAAATAAAGAACTATTTTTTACCGCACAACAACCATTCCACGACAGCAGCAATCAGAGGCAACAGTGCACGTGACCGTCAATAGATACGGGCAAGTTATATGGAACACATTTTAGTTGCATAAATAACTATACCTCCAATGTCGTCCGTAGCCCGCATTCGGGAAGTCCCGGTTCGATCCCAGGCGACCGCCTACTCTGACCTACGAGCTTTTTCGGGGTTTTCCCGGGTCGTCAGGTGAATGCTGGAGTGGTTTCTTTCATCTCCCCATTCCGCTGCATTTATCATTGCATTCATCCTTCACTCCGTTTAGTCTGTTTTAGGGTTGGAAGTGTCGGCGATGGTATTTCGGTGCAGCGTGGCAGGGAAAAAGGACGCTCTCTGTGAACTTTCTCTTTCGCTGGTTGCCGGGGTTGGACCCAGTGTGGGGCGAGGTTTCCGGTCTGCCTGTCCGGCTGCCGGGGCGTATATAATTATCTGATAACTGAGGGACCCGATCATTGTTGTACCGTCACTGCTTGTTCCGACCGCCCGGTGTCTCCCTACACCTCATCCTTTCTTCCCGAAAGCGCCCCCTAGTGGGGCGTCGGTACAATATCCTCATTCCTGAGTTGGTGTCGGATCCCCGCCGCTTCACAATCCAATCCAAGTAACTCCACTGTCTATACATCAATAAGCACTGTAAACTACCTACTGCAGTACTGTTCCAGATTTCTGGGCAAGGATATTCTTGCTGTATAAGGCATGTTGAGCACACTATGCCTATTTTCTCCTCAGTATATTGTGTTCTCTAAAAATAACACATTTTACATGGTCGTTTTACCATTATTTACCCTAATTATACCCTCAGTTTATATGCCGCTCAGAAGTGCATTTGGTTTATTAACTTGCTGTCACACGCCCAAGTATTAATCAACTGAAAGCCTTGCACTATCTGGTTAAATCTTCACGCAAAATTACCAAACACACTCGTATTACCCTCCAAGTAGTTTCTATTAAAGGCGTGGTTTAAAACCCAGGATTTTTTATATCTGTACCAAACATTGAAAATAAATGCAATTTTATTAATGAAAGAACGCGAAATCAGTTCACCTGAAGCTCGAATATGTGTAGGTATTGAAACTAAAGTACCAACTAGATTTACTTTGAAGACTCATATGAATACTGTTTCATTTTATAATTGGCCCACCCCACAAAGAATAGGACGTAAGTAAGTTGAAACTGAAGGCACAGATTGAACAAAATTTGTTTTTGCTTTAGAACTGTGTACGATTGTGAAATAATTACGTAGGCTTGCACAGTTTATACAAAATCGGTACGAAACCTTTTTGCTTTCTCTACTACGTATAGTAAGTAGGGGGAGTATTGTATTCCGCCCAAAAATTCGATACTGAGATTTCACCGGAAATACATGTTTTGATGCTCCCTGAATCCAAAAATAGCATTTTTAGAAAAAGATCCGTGTGTGTCTGTGAACAGCGTAACTCAAAATTGAAAAGTCGGATTAAATCCAAACTTGGTATTTAAGTTCAGTACCTTCCAAAGATGCGACACGAAGACTTTCAAGAAAATCCCCCACCGTAGACTACCCTTTACAAGAAAGATTTTTCGAAAATTTTGATTTTATAAAAAATGACTAACGATTTTGATTAAAATATATATTAAAGAGCACCATTACGCTTAGAGCCAGATTTCTTCCAGCACCTAAGTGATTCATTCCCTAAGTGGCTAAATCAGGTATTGTACAGAGTATTAAAATAATGTCTCGTAAACGTGTCCTCTTTGAGAGTAAAACTGTGTTGTATTTCAGTTTTACATTGTGTTGCCATTAAGAATATTTTTTTCGTGGAGATATTGTGCAAACAGGATTTTATTTAGTTATATATTTAAACATGGTTATTATAAATGATGAGTAAAGCTATTGCTTAAAGTCATATTGTGCAGTAAAACAGGACACCACTGCATGCGCTAAAAATAAACGGAAAACACACCTCCTCCTTATACATACTCCACCTGTGAAGGCCAGTAAAATGCCTCCCAAAGCTACGGTGACGGCATAAATGGGAGCGAATGCACAAGGGGGATAGAGGAAACCGAATCCATCAATATTTGAAATCATGTCATTATATACTGGTCTTGAAATTCCATACTCTTTCCATGACATCGCGAGAAACAACGGAACAACCGTAACACTTTTATGAATGACAAAAGTATTAAGAAACTCAAACCAATAATAACAGATATTTCGGAAGTGGCGAATGTTACAAAAAAGTGTTTGAAATAATATATGTGTTTAAAAGAGTTTGCATAGTTTGTGTAGTAAGTATTTGCCTATCTCTTAGGGTTTACCATTTATATAAAATTACACAAAACACTTGCGGAATGACAGGACTTCACAGGCTGTTCACACAAAAAATTCATTGTGTACGTTTCATTTGCCATTTAAATGTCTTAAACGTATGGTATCTCAGAAGCCATTTTTGAGAGAATCAAACATTTCGAAATCATTACTATGTGAAGGGCAATATGGGCAGGGGGTTTTCTTGAAAATCCTTGAATCACTTCTCTGAAAGATTTTGAACTTAAATACTCAAACTGGTAGTCAACTAGTTATCCAACATTTCGTTTTAGATTTATGCTGTTCACATACACATGTAGCTTTCCTAAAAGTGCTGTGGTTTGATTTCAGGAGACCCGGAAACATGTATTTTCGGCGAAATTTCGATATCAACGTCTTGGATGAAATTAGTATTCCTTCTACCTACTAAGTACGTGGTAGAGAAAGTAAAAATGGTTGTTTTATACTCTTCCCTAAATATGTAACACGCTTCACGTAAACAAAGACGAAAGGTACGTCTCGCTGACCTCAACACTCGGTATAAGAGTAGAAAATAGATCTCATCTGTTCTGTATGTTAGTGCTTTTAAATGCATTAATGGATACGTTTATTAATTTCATTGCAATATACTAAATTGTCATTGTTATTTTGAAATAGAAACCAATGAGTTGATTGAAACGGAGCGGTTATCATATAGCGATTGCATATGCTTGCACGTGTTGCGCGGAGTAATACAAAAGTGTGTTTCTTGGAGCGTATTGAGTATAGTATTACACTGAAGTTGTAACATAATTGTTACCATTATGAGTTAGCACTCATGAAGTTCAAGTTTCTATTTTCAGGGATGTATTGCGATGCTGTATATGCTAATTAGGTGTGTTTGTAAGCTCAGTTGTGCCTGAAAATGCTGCAGACTATATCATGTTTCGGTAGAGAGAATTCGGGGCAAAATAGGCGTCTACAAGTACTGTTCCAAAGAGCGCAACAATCAAAGTAGACAATTGCACAACAAATCACTATCATCACGCGAATCAGCAACCTGAAAACCGCCCGGAAACCAGCTCCAGTGATGTAAGTGCTTTCCTCGTGAGCCAATCGTGCTTAAAATCCTCCAGTTTGTCCAATTTGAAAATACGAATAATACGAACAGAGAAATCTCGTAAAATACGATTACATTTCAAATGATTACAACAAATGATAAGTTGATCTCAAAACACTGGTCACAACAGCTTTGATTTTATGCATGTCAACATGCTTAGTGAATATAAATTAAATGTGACGCAGTACATATGTTGTGAATCCTTATAATCTTATCCGTTTAACTTTCTGATGTCAGCTGCCTAGTCTGCTAAAAATTTGCGATCTACTGCGATGGTGTTTGCTTTTACAGTACGTAACTATCCCTTTTGTTATTTTCTGTTCCATAGTTTGGCCAAATGTTTCATATGCTATTTTTGTCGTTTGAATTTAACGACTTATTCTATTTTACACATTTTCATTATACAGGGTGATTTATGAAGAAAGGGCACATTTCTTTCTTTAGTTATTCTGATCTAAGTTCACTCAATGCTTCATTTTAGCACCAAATTAAGCAGAATGTGCTGAAGTTTCGATTGTCTGTCACTAGATGCGCAATGTTTTATTCGTAATTGTTAGTTTTATTATCGGCAACTGTTTTTGAGATTTTGTTCTAGTCAACATGAAAATAGAGTACACATTAAATGAACGACTCTTCCTTATAGAGCAATACTGGAATACGAATTCAATTACAGCTACTCAAAGGGCATACCAAGAAAATTTGTATCCTTCAAGATACAAATCCCCAAGAAAAAGAATCCTTCCCAAAGAAACACAATACTGGGACTGGTAAACAAATTGGAAACAACTGGAACTCTGGTGAGTGTAAAAGGCAAAACTCGTTCATCTAGGCTTTCCACGGTTGTTGTTGACGTAAGAGCGCGACTGGATCAGTCACCCAAAAAGTTATTAAGATGTTTGTCGCAGGAGACAGGGTACAGTACGCAAATGTGTCAGAGAGCTGTGAAAAGTGCAGGTCTAAAGTCATATAGGATTACGGTTGTTCATCAGTTACAGGAACCAGATAAGGATAGACGACTGAATTATTGTCGTTGGTTTCAGGCGTTCATTATGCAAAATCCTGTCATATTGTCCATCACATGGTTCACAGATGCAGCATGGTTCCATTTATCCACTATGTGAATTCAAATAACTCACGCTATTGGGCCAGCGAAAATCCACATGTTATTCATGAAGCACCTATGCACCCGGTTAAAATCAGAGTTTGGTGCGCAATATCCGCACAGAGAATAGTGGGACCAATTTTGTTTCAAAACAATGTGAATACTGCAGAGTACCAACGGATTTCTATGGGGTTTGCTGAGCAACTAGGCGATATAGAGCTGAGTCAAGGGTATTTTCAGCAGGACGGCGCTACATGCCACATATCAAATGAATCCATGCTACTAATTGCCAGTTTATTTGACGACCGGATAATTTACAAGAACCTGTGGTCACCGAGATCTTCGGATTTGACATCGCCGGACTTCTTTCTATGGGGTTACTTAAAAGATAGGTTTATGCCACACGTCCCAAGACATTGGACGATCTGAAGCACAACATTACACAGGAGATTCAAGCTATTGACAATAGAGTCCTCCAACGAGTGGCCAGTAACATGGAGCGACGTGTTAAGTTGTGCCTTATGCAGGATGTAAGACATTTTCAACATTTGCTATAGAGTTAAATAATCTCCCAAAGTTCCTCTGTATTTCAGAGGTTGTCGCTAGCATAACATTTAAAGAAATAAGAGTGCCAGTTCTTCATAAATCGTATACCTGATCGTTAAGGAACATGGAATAATTGCCCATTGGTAACATATAGTCAATTATCGATATAGAGAGTAACCATTGGTAAACATCTACCACTTTATACCACATGATTGGTCTATATTGTAGCGTCCCAGTGCTGGGAACGGACTCAGGTATCGTTGTGGGGCAACACAAATGTGGAAATGTTGAAATCAGGATATGTGGTGGTAGATAAACAGAACGCTGACGCCTCACAGCCTAATATATTTAAGCTGGCCGAATCGAGGTCATGGGGAAGACCACCTCAAGACCCGACACGATACGCCTCTGTGATGGTCAGATCTGCATCGATTCTGTTTTATAACTTAGGTATAAGAAATCACTTCACAGCTGAGGCACCTACAGATTGGTAGGGGTAGCCAAATCACCACGAGCCCACTCTCTTTCTGAGGGTTGGAGCCCCACAGGCGCATGCTCTACACCCGAGCTACACTACCCCTGTAGCAATTGGTATTTCTCGGGTAGCTAAACTACCAGATAATTGACTTATGAGTGGAATGGTCATCAAAGTTTACCCGCAGAAGCATACGGAGTGGCGAAATCTTAAGATAACATTTCTGTTCACATAATTGACCAGCTGTCACCTGACTCCAGGTTGGCAGATTCTTCACGCCCAACAGCAAACACTTTCGGGATCTTTCGGGAGCATTGGACAAATCGAGTCTTTCCGTATGAAGATTTCTCTCTTATGTCACATTCGTAGTTTAAATAATCATATTTAGAGTTAACTGTTTACAAAATAACATGGTACAAACTATATTAAGGAAACTCACTTATTTCTGTTTTGAATGTTGCTATCACTGGGTGTCGAGTTGCATACAAGAAGCTTCCTCTTAAAGTTTTGGCAAGGTAGACTGATCGGTAAATAACCGGTCGATCAGCGAATCATAGTTGTTTGCCCAAGGACCGATTCTTTGCCGCAAAACCAGCATCCTCCATCCTTCTTTCCTATTTTCCGCCTTCCTCTTTGTTTCCGAAACAATTCATCTTGTCTATAATCTGGTATTTGCTCTACCTTGAACGTTTCTAGCAAGCAGTTTCTTCCTGTCCAGTATACCATTAGTTTGTCCTGCTTTCTTCACCCACTCTTTCTTAAACAGCGTTATTACTGATTTTTCTGTCCATTTCACACGTTCCATTCTTCTAGCCATCCAAACTTCAAAATTTTTAAATAGTTTTCCATCAGTTAATCGAAAAGTCAAAGTTTTATCACGCACCACCTAAAACACTTCACCTATCTCTTCAAGGGTCCACAGAAAAGCTTCCTTTGCCTGGTTACACTCTGTTGCCTCCTGGCAATAACTCATATTTCCACTTACTGTACACTCTGTCATTTTAAAACTGGCTGGTGTCTGAGAGACGGAGCTCAAATCGGGTACTTCTGTGAGCGATCGGGGCAGCCAGGATTTGTTCACAAGACTGCGTATATTATTGTATTAGTTATAATGGGGAATACAACTGTAATCCAAAAGTCTTCCAAGAAAATAATTCATATACGAGATTTCAGAGTATTTTAACACTGAATATTTGTAACTAAAACACATTTTATTGATTTACAGTTCCCAAGTGGAGTATGACTAAAGCTTGTTACAATGCCACGCCTACTGTAGCAGTCTTAGCTCAGTGGTAGAGAGTTAGCTTACTGTTCCTGAAGTTGCAAGTTAATCTCCGTGGAGCTATTAGAGTTTTTTCCCTACTTTCATTTTAAACATACGAATAAAAGTTTAACAGGTTTGTTTCATTTTTTTATGTATGTGGAGTTTATTTGGTGGTCCATCATACCGGTAGAAGGCAACTATGACAACGTATCGATGGTAGGAGGTTTCATACTGTAAATGTTATTTTATAACCATCAATTTCACCATTATTGTGTAATCATATTTGCAAGTAAAACAAAATAACTCAAGCAACATTATTTAACTATATTACAGTAAAACGAGTTGTAAAAATAAAAGTAGCAATCCACTACGGAGAATCAAACTCGAGCTGCTTGCGTAGAAGTTAAAGAGGACCGCTGGATCAGCGTGGAGGTAGCCCAAATCAGTAACTTGTGTGATAGAGTTAGCCAAAGCGGCGCACAAAAGTTGACGGTTGTGAACTGCGCGCTCGCTCGAATTTAAGTGCTCGAGAGACGGGCCACTTTTAGTTTGACCGAGTGTATATTACAAGTGCCTATCCTAAGCTAACGACAGCTTCATTAGCTACATCGACTGTATCTTCTTTGCTTTATTTGCAATGATCGTCGTTGTCCCTTTTTAATATCACCTATACCCATACTCCTCACGTCACTTAGCTTCATATTAGTTCTGTATATTCTAAATTTAAGCTCGAAATATTTTCTATCCGTGCATAGGCTATTGTTTCTAGTTATATTCTAAAAATCATTGAGATTTCTGTGTGCTATTTTTGGAGATATTTATTGTGTTATTGGTTTGCTTTCGCCCATTCGAAGCATCATTTTGTTCAGAAGAAATGCTACAGCTTTTGATATACTATAGGTTTCGAGTTTTCTTCTTACAGATGCCTCGCAAGTAACAGACAATAATCTGTTATTTAAAACGAGGAAAACTTCAGTGACAACGTCGTATTTATGAAATCTACCATCTGTGTCGTCATAGGATGATGTGCCTCTATACTCTTGCGTGAATACTAAGAGGAAGTCGCACCACAATTTCCTGAGCAGTGATTTATTAAAAATTTTCCTCCAAAACCAGTTTTTCAACCTAATTTCTTGAATATCCTAGTGTTCCAAGTATATATATATATATGTATATATACACAACACTTAAGAAAGTATTCGTCTGCACTTTAAAAAATTATATCAGTGAAATTAATGGAGGGAAAAATGTAATTTTTTTGAGACATAAAGATAAAACGACAAGACAGTTTACGTGTTTTGGCAGTTTTTCGAGTCGTTCATTTTATCAGTTTTATAAATTTTGGAAAATATGCCAAAATTGCAACTATTTTGTGCGTTGTGTTTTCAAAATTATCTTGTTGCATTGAGTAGAGAAATTCTTTTTGTGCATGGCTTGATTTTGCGTGAAAATAGGGTATTATTTGACGAGGAAATAAACTGTTCAATGTTGGAAATTTTCAACTTTTTTGCCTTAATTTCTCATTTTAGGTTAACATTTTAAGATTTCATGAATTTATTTCTCCACCAGTTTATCACATGTTGATGAAAGTGTGTGGATGTATACCCCAAAAAATGCTCTACCCAGTGCATGAAAGGTAATTGTGAAAACACTACGTATCGCCTATCGACCCCGGGACAACCATGAAAAACCCATGAGTCAGAGTGGGCGGTTGCCGGGAATCGAACCCGAGACCTCCCGAATGCGAGCCATAGACGTTACCGCCTGAGCCATCCTGCTCGGTGTATTTGGGGTTATTTCTAATAATGGTACTGGATATGCCATCAGGTGCAAGCGCTGATAACAAAATTAAAACCATGGCATTTTCAGCACGCGCATGAAGAACGTCATTCGTAAGTTCCTTCTTGAGTCCCTGAAATTTCGCCCTGCACAGGCTTTGAATTTAAATCTTTTAAGACAGCAAAAGCTTTGTTGTTGGCGTCTGAAACTCCTTCAAGCGTTAAAAGAAAATTACTGAATGTCTAAGTTCAAATGTACTGGATATACAGGGTGGACCATTTAAGTTGTCACTGTACAATATCTCCAAAACTAAGCGTTGTAGAAAGAAATGTCTGTAATAAAGGTTGCCTGATATTATGGGGGAAGTAAATACCATTAGTCGTGTTTTATTTGGAGGACATTATGATAGTCATTTTAAGGTCAATTTAAGTTGTTTAAAAATGGGAACCTACAATTAGGGTCAAACTAAATTGACCCTAAAATGACCATTACAATGTCCTCCAAATAAAATACGATTAATGGCATTTACTTTTTCCCATAATATGAAACAACTTTTATTAAAGTTAAATGATCCACCCTGTGTATTAGAAAGGATTCTCATTCTCCACTTCTAGTCTGCTACCTGTGGACTCAATGAGAAAAATGCTTGAGGCTCTAACCTTTCCTCATTCAACATCTGATCTGTATCAGTATAACCTCTTAAAATTGTATGTAGTCAGAACTTTAATTCAGCAATGAACAGTTTTAATTTGATAACAGTCAGAAGCAAATTGTACTTTCTGCACTGCAATTATAATAGATATTGATCTAATTTATCAGGACACAATGTCAACAGTATGATAGTTGGTATCTAGAGGTAGGTATATGTTGGAGGGTGCCTACTTTTTATGTGGAACATATTTGTGATCCAAATTGTGCTTAGAGTGATCAGAATTTTAAATCGAACACTGGCACTTGTAGCTGATGACATTGTCATAAAAATATTTTCTATAAAAGGTATTGTCCATAGATTGTCGTTAACTCACTATATAAGAATGGGACTTATTTGAGCAAAATAATGCTCATAAAGGTAATATTAATCGATTTATACTAACTTACCCTATGTTACAAAAAAATCTGATGTGTTGCATTCACATAAACTTTCCGCCGAACTCTTCTAAGAAATATTCTTATAAAAGCTTATTTTCTATCTAATTCTTGATAATAGAAATAAATCTTCAACACACATTACCACATTTCAATATTCAGATTTTTAAAAGGTGGGTCTCTATGTTATGGCTTTGAAATTCCATACTGCCTTCGTAGCGACGAGAAAAAGCTAATAGTGACTTACCACTTGAAATAAGCATTTGAAAATTCGAACCAACAACAAAGAATACCTCGGAAATGGTTAATGCCGAAGAACGTTTATATGACATAAATTGTGTGCTTTAAAGTGATGTACATTTTCTTTTGTGAAACCTTCTTACGATTTACTAACAAAATTACATAAAAGTCATTCAGAATAAAGAGGATCTTCTCAGGCTACCCGCAGGATATTCAAAATGTATATTTGTTGTGCGAAATCTTAAAAAATTGGTGTTCTATTAAAAATTGTTAGAGATATTTTTGAAAAAAATAGTTAAACTATTCTGCAGTAGTCTGGGGTGGGGGATTTTCTTAAAAATCTTCGTGTACATACTGGAAAATACTGAACACAATACTAAATTTAGTACGTAACCATGTTTGGTTTAGAGTTATGCTGTTCACAAAACCGGACTTTTTCTGAAATGTTTTTATTGGATTCACTGTTACAGAATTTTTGTGTGGGCTACTTCCTCTACTTACTATAGGTAAATAGTAGAGAAGGTAATAATCAGTTGGTTTGCGGTGGTGGTTTGGTTAGCCCTGTTCCACAAAAATGGCCATATTAGTTGGGAACGTGTGTGGTCGGCTCAGAAAGACCGCCAAGTCAAACAATCAGAGAGGGCTGTGTTTACCGCCCCCCTCTCCGCATACCGTCATCATTTTGAAACAACCCGATGATCCATCTTGCTTATTTACTGCCTCCCATACCGTCTCTTGCGAAAAGAACGGTATTCCGTCATTATCGTGATCCCGCTTCGTTACCATACAGATGTGCTACCAGGTGGGAAAGCTTTCCACTATACACGATCCTGTGGTCGGTACGTCACTTTATCCTATTCTAGTTTTTTCGGATCATATTTACACAGAAGGAATTTTGTTCTCCCTCGGAGATTAATAGAATTCTCTTTGATGTCCACAACTTTCCTATATTTTACTATTTAGCACATAAACATATTCTTCTATTTGTTTTTCATGATTCCATCAATTTTACTACACTTTGATTCCATTTAACGACTCCATTAACTTTTACTTTTTCATATTCTTATAAAGCTAGATTTTATTCTTCAGACGAACATATTCAATCTTTTCTTTGTTAAAGCTGCCTTTCGTTTTATTTGCCTGAAATGGGCCTATCACTTCGTATAAAATATTTACACTGTATAAAATTTCACTTTAATTACGATAATTATATCACCTAGAAGTATTAACACTTTATTTTTACTCTTGTTAATAGCGCTTATTGAAATTGAATTTCTAGCTTTTTTACTTTCTCTACTACGTATAGTAAGTAGTGGAAGTATTGTATTCCACCCAATAATTAAATACCGAGAGTTCACCGGAAATATATGTTTTGAGACCCCCTTAATCCAAAAAAAAGCGTTTTTGGAAACATGTCCGCGCGCGCGTGTGTGTGTGTCTGTGAACAGCATAACTCAGAAACGAACTGTCGGATAAACACCAAACTTCGTATTTAGGTTCAGTATCTTTCAGAGATGCGACACGAAGGTTTTCAAGAAAATCTCCCCACCCCAGATTACCCTTTACATGGAACATGTTTCGAAAATTTTAATTTTCTCAAAAATGGCTAACGATTTTGATTAAAAAATCATATGTTTAAGATATTTTCATGACAAATTAAATGTATATCTCGAATTTTCTGGGAATGTCTCCAAAATTACTCTTGGTTGTGAACGAATTTGCATAACTGGTAAACCATAAGAGATAGACAAAAGTTTACTACACAAAAAATGTAGATCGCATTAAAATAAACAATTTGTCATATATATATTTTTTGTTGAGTGAACAATTTTCCAGATATTGCTTGTTATTCCCTTAAATTTTCCAATACTTATACTTTTTCTCAAGTTCGTTATTCATTTTATTGTCCTGGTAATGCAAAGAGAATGGAATACTCCACATAGCAACCACTTCTTAAAATGTTTGACTATCGCTTAAAGCCTACCAATTCCCCTTGCATCTACAAGAAAATTAGCAATAAGATTAACATGAAGCATATGGAGAATAAGCGTTTGTAAAAATAGTTTGTACAAGAGTAGAGAAAGTCATGCGAGTGTAACCCATCAAATTTTTTCTTAATGCAAACAATTCTGTAATTTTATGAAACATAATCATGTCTTGAGTTTTTTTTTTTGACTGTGTGTGGTGGGATATTGTCACTCAATTGTTTCCCCATAAACCTCTGATGAATGAATGTTTGCTGGCGTAACATTTCTCTGATTCAAAAAACAAATCACTGATCTGGCTTCACAGTCGGCGGGTCCTTTTGAACATTTCGAAACGCTTAACTACAGGAAAGTACAAAATGACGATCGCTTACAGCTGCATCTGGCTTCCTAATGAATGGAGAAAGTGACCGTGCATGCTCAAAATCGTGACTGCAGCGGCACAAAAGCCTCGTAAATAATTGATATTGGGTAGAGAAAGTCATGTGAATGCATTAAGTTTTTTCTTTGTGTATAAATAAATTGGGATACCGCCCAATTGACAGTCCATAAAAAACGACCCTAGTGAAAATATACCCAGTTCTAAACATTCGGAAATAGCATTTGTTTTCGGAGCCCTTTCTGAATTGAAATTGCCACGATTTCCGCTCATGAGGCGTAAGGAGAAGCTATTTCTTATATAAGATCTGGATACCACCAGCAGTTACGTTTAGTTCTGTCAGGCCAGAACCTCTTGAAATACTCCCAATGCCTGCCTCGCACTAAATCTTTCACTGCCGAAGTTAAATATGTGTATTTTGGGTAGTAAACTGTTTTGAGCACGTAAGAACAGGTTGAAAGAGTGGATGAAGGGCCTCGCCCGCACGTCCCTGAACTCATTTCAAGCGGCCCACTACGTCTCCTGGACCACACCCGAGCTTCCTTATTTAATCGCCTCAACAAAAGAAAAATGAATTGGGCCATGATTTATCAGCAAGAAAAAACAGCTGTGGTCTTTACTTCAAATGAAGCATCTGCTTGACAAGTGAATGTGATGTAACCACCCTCTGGATGAGGAAGCTCTCCTTTGTTTCGGTACACCTACCCAAACCTGGTGTTATCTTTCACCTTGTTAACTGCGAAGGGTTTCCTAGGGGTCCCTAACAAACTGTATAATGCCGCAAGGCGAGACTTCTAAACCTACAGCGGTTTACAAGTATGCTTTAAGCCCCAGCTTCCGACAAAACACAGAATCTAATGGTTTCTAGGTGCTTAAGGGCACCTCGTAGTCAAACACTTATTTACACAGAGAAAACTAACACTTGTTTCAAAACGTCCTTTATTTATTGAATGCCTCCTCTATAGAGCTCATTTTGCACTGGAAAGTATTGTTTGCGGTTTTCTGCATGTGTTGTAGTCAAATTGGGCAAAACTAAATAATATGTCCATTAATGTAGCAAAAACTAAATATCAAGTTTACACTGAGGCTATATTTTCATCGCTTAAAATGATATCAGTCTAATTATATAATATAAAAATTTGATGTGTTACATCACATGACTTTCTCTACTCTTGTACAAACTATTGTTACAAACGCTTATTCTTATATGCTTCATGTTAATCTTATTGCTAATTTTCGTGTAGATACAAGGGGAATATGGTAGGCTTTAAGCGATAGTCAAATGTTTTAAGAACTAGTTGCTACGTGGAGTATTCCATTCTCTTTGCATTACCAGGACAAAAAAATAATAACGAATTTCCATTTGAGAAAAAGTATAAGTATTGGAAAATTTAAGGGAATAACAAGCAATATCTCGAAAATAGTTAACAAAACAAATGACATAAATTGTGTATTTTAACGCGATCTACATTTTTGTGTAGTAAAATTTTGTCTATCTCTTATGGTTTACCAGTTATGGAGGCCTTCCCAGAAAATTCGAGATATACATTTCATTTGTCATGAAAATATCTTAAACATATGATATTTTAATCAAAATCGTTAGATCCATTTTTGAGAAAATTAAAATTTTCGAAAAATGTTCCATGTAAAGGGTAATATGGGGTGGGGGATTTTCTTGAAAACCTTCGTGTCGCATCTCTGGAAGATACTGAACCTAAATACCAAGTTTGGTGTTTACTCGACTGTTCGTTTCTGAGTTATGCTGTTCACAGACACACAGACTCTCTCACACACACAGACATGTTTTGGATTCAGGGGGCCTCAAAACATGTATTTCCGGTGAAATCAAATTTTTGGGTGGAATACAATACTTCCCCTACTTGCCATATGTAGTAGAGAAAGTAAAAATATAATAACAGCACACCTAAAAGCAATATGTGTATAATATAATATATAAAGTGTATATTACAGTCATTTTATTATGTATATATGTATAAAATGTCATGTGAATGTATTACGTAGTTTAACAGTGTAGGAGCTGTGAGAATAGAAGCAAGCTGCTTTTAGTATCAAAGAGAGTTACAAAGTAGAACCGAAAGTTGCTAACAATAAAGTAATCTTGAGACAACAATTTAGATAAATAAAGGGCTACTAATAGTCCTTGGAATAACACTAATGTAATATTTAACACGGTTTATAAATGGTCACGTGGATATGGAAAGAAAAGCCAAGGTAAAAATAAAGGTATTCTATTGGAGTAGGCTTAGCCAATAAGAAACTAGAAATAGAGAAATGTACAAATTCAAACGGTTGACGCTAGTAGATAGCGTACCCACGCAGTTCGGTTCGGTTTGGTACGGGTTCAGTGATTGTATGGGAGACATGATAATTCATTGCGGTGAGGAATATATTTATATATATATATATTATATATATATGTGTTTACTTGTTAAAAGTGTAATTAACAGTAATCTTACAGCTCTATAGCAGGATACATCAGTGATGATATTTAAACGTGTGAAGGATTAATAAAAAAGTGAAATACAATTATAATTTGTGTAAACTTTATTCTTCAGCCGTACCAGCCGTAATAAGAGATATTTCTTCTAAAAAGCATACTACTGACGCAACCGAGGCATAAATAATACGTAAATAAACATAAAAATAATTATTACACATAAAATAAACACACGACACCGCCACAGAAAGTTGGTTCCTAAACGTGGGGCGAAGACCACCGGAAAGTTTGTACCTAAAACGTGGGGCGAACACTCCTAGAAACATAACTCCCACAAATTGGCATCCATTACGTGTGTGGTCCAAAAGCCAGCTTCAAGTTAGGCAATCAACGTGGGGGCTACAACTCCCGCAACACCATGAAACATTTTGATGACAGAGGAAAAAAAAACTTAAAACTCGAAATCAATGGAAAACAAATACAATATGCTGATGAAATTAAATATCTAGGAATCGCACTAGATAGAAAATGAAACATGAAAGACCATGTACAAAATGTCGCACAAAAGGCTACGAAAAGATTTAACATATTGAAGAGATTAGCCGGATCTAAATGGGGCAGTTCAATAGAAGTTCTAAACAAAACATACCATGGCTACATAAAACCAGTATTAAAACATGGATGTGAATTACTATTAACTACAACTGACGATAAAATTAACATGATTGAGAAATGTCAAAATCAGTGTTTAAGATTGATAACAGGAGCAGTAAAAACAACGCCAGTTAGTGCATTTCTTGCTGGAACAAATAATAACCCAATGAAAGCCAATATTGAAATACAAGCTGCACAATTATATGTAAAATTGAATGCAAGCATCTACGGTTTCAACAACTACCTAGAGAATGCAAGCTAAAAACATAGATTACAAACAAATCTTTTTAGAGAGGAATTGTAATTACCTAAATTTATCAGACAAATGCACCCCTCATCCTCCAAGAACTAATCCAATGGATTTTATCAAGAGAGTAACAAATAAGGAGCTGACAGAACAACTAAATAAACAAGAAGACTCACCAGAAGTATGCAAAATGGCTACACTTGAACATCTACATAATCAATTCCCCGAAACAGAGTGGCTTAGAATTTATACAGATGGTTCTGAGATAAATTGAGAAATAATGTGGGAGGTGGTATATGCTGTTTTCACATTATTTTACACTGCCTGGACAATCCACAAATTTTGATGGTGAGGTTGTTGCAATACAACGAGCATTAGAACAGATATACTACAGGGCTGATATAAAAGAAAATAAAAAAGTTTTCTCACAGAATTTCTGCCATTCAAGCAATAGAAGGATATGATAGTCCAGATGAATCTTATAACATTAAGGATGTAAGATCTTATTATAGATTACTCCAAACAAAATTTCAACAGATAATATTACTGTGGATCCCAGCACATGTGGGAGTGAAGGGTAACGAGACTGCAGACTTCCTGGCCAAAAAGGTTGCAGTTTTATACTCAAAACCTATAAAGTCTTGTGGACTAGATATGAAACTAAAAGTATCAAAATTAATATAGAACAAAATACCAATATAATATTCAAAAGGAAATTACTAACAAAAATTATTACAACATAAAAGAAATAGTGCAAAAAATAAAAAAAGTCCCAAGGAAAGAAGCCGTTGCTCAATTCAGATTAGCCACTAGACATAACTGCCTGGCGGAACATCTACATAGGTTTGGTTTTATGAATGACAAAGCATGTAAGATTTGCAATGCTGACAAGATTTTAAATGGAGAACACCTATTAGAATGCCCAGAATTGAGGAAAGCTGTACCAGATGGGAAGATAAACAATTTATATTGCTAGCAAGGGAAAAATTGATGGATCAAAATCCATCACATTAGATCAGCAACAGTATTGTTTGCGGTGAACTACTACCTTATACAGGCGAAGGAAAGAAGATAAATATAAATTATCTCGTCTATTATGTTTTAAGGGATTTCGTGTCGTTTGGCTCTTAGAATATATGCCGGCTGACTCCCCTGCTATGGTTTTGAATTCGTTTTTGCACGATAGTGTGCTTTATACGTCGTTGTATCGACTCCCTAGGAATGATTTCTTGTTGGCATTAGTATATCCAACTATGTAATTAAAACATATGTTTTCTACGTCTTCCCGATGATACAAGTATAGCACGAGATCTTTTATCAAACCAACCTCCTATGATTACAGGCTTCCACTTTAGACAAAGTAAAATATATTTTCATTTATAATACATTTATAGTTAAATAAGTTTACTTGGATTAATCCTCATAATTAATCACTCATATTTCATTTATGCATTCTTTTTAAGTGACATTATTTAATTTGGGTAACTAATGTATTAGATGTTATCGTAAGATTCTTTTTATGTTTCTCTAAGTGTGATTATGACGATATTACTGATGTTCTTCATGGGAAGCTGGAAGCTCTTCGTATATATAGAAGGAAACTTAGAGTTCCAACACATGAATTCGTTTCCAAGGAAACCCATATGCAGAGTGAACCACAAATCCACCGACAAATTTTCAGAGGTTGTTCAAGGATACCTTCTGAGTATTTTGGTATAAGAGAATCATGGTTCCCGGCGGCTCGTTACAGTGTAATAACGTAATAATTATTTATTCGGTTTGTTACCCCAATAACTCTTGTTTCTATGAAAATACCTTCACAAGAGTGAAGAAGCCTGTATAATATGCAATAATCAAAACGTACAACACACAACACAGAGTAATGCAACATCCCGAAGACGAAACATGTACACTTTATCACAGTGTGTTCAATCTGATATGTCAAGGTACAGTACGTAAAACTCAGAACTGTTCCCTTACAGGTATCATTCAAAATTTTGACCACCATGATCGCGGCAAAGTGTACAGCAACGCACCATGATTATCTTACACACTCAAGCATTCCAGACTTCGGCGTACTACTTCCGCAGCTGCGATAATCCTAGCAACCAGGTCCGTGCGAGTATCGACCGGAGTCTCGTAAACTAGGCTCTTTACATGACTCCAGAAGAGGTAGTCCATTGGTGTCATGTCTGGTGACAGAGCTGGTCATGGAACAGGACCATCGCGACCGATCGATTGTCGTCCAAACTGTACATCGATGTAGTTCCTAATATAGTGTGTAAAATGTGTCGTCGCCCGTCATGTTGAAACAACATAAGCTTACGAATTCTCAGTGGCACATCTTCTAGGAACTGTGGGAGGACATGTTGAAGGAACGTTTTTCCTTCACACTGCCAGCGCAATAAGCTGGCAGCTAAATTTTCCGCACTAACGGGGGTGCAAACGTGGAACCCCAATACCTATCCTTATTTCTCCTGTCAAATCATCTCCTTAACTTCACCTTCCTATTTCCATCTCTTAAACCCCCCCCCCAAAGCAAGAAGTGTAAACGCATAAAGCAAAATGGGAAGTACTTACCTGGGCAGGTGGGGCAGCATTGTCCTGGTGCTGGGGGGAGGGGGTTGCGACATGGTGTGTAGCATTGCATTTCACTCTCTGTCACCACTCCAGCCTTGCATGACAACACTGTACACGGCCTGCCTGGGTCTCTCCACTCTGTGCCACTGGGGTGATGTTCGCCTTTGTATATGCAACCTGCAACATGTGTCACCACATTATTAATGAAAGGGCTCACTTTTTACTTTCTCTACTACGTATAGTAAGTAGGGGAAGTATTGTATTCCACCCAAAAATTCGATACCGAGATTTCATCGGAAATATATGTTTTGAAACCCCCTGAATCCAAAAAAAGCATTTTTGGAAACATGTCCATGTTTGTGTCTGTGTGTGTGTATCTGTCTGTGAACAACATAACTCAGAAACGAACAGTCGGATAAACACCAAACTTGGTATTTAGGTTCAGTATCTTCTAGAGATGCGACACGAAGGTTTTCAAGAAAATCCCCCCCACCCCAGATTACCCTTTACATGGAACATTTTACGAAAATTTTAATTTTCTCAAAAATGGCTCTAACGATTTTGATTAAAATATCATATGTTTAAGATATTCTCATGACAAATGAAATGTATATCTTGAATTTTCTGGGAAATGTATCCAAAAGTGTTCTTCATTGTGAACGACCTTTGCATAACTGGTAAACCCTAAGAGATAGACAAAATTTTACTACATAAAATATGTAGATCGCGTTAAAATACATAACTTATGTCATATACATTTTTTGTTGAGTGAACCGTTTTCGAGATATTGCTTGTTATTCCCTTAAATTTTTCAATACTTATTTTCTCAAATGGGAATTCGTTATTCATTTTTTTGTCTTGTATATGCAAAGAGTATTAATCTGTGGCAAAGAGAATGGTGCTGCACCTAGCAACCATCTATTAAGAGATATGCATATGCTTGAAGGCTACTGTATTTCTATATTGCCCTTGTAAATATATATTCCCCTTACATCTACAAGAAACTTAGCAATAAGATAGAGTCTGCAAATGTTTATCTCGATTAATATGAAGTAGATGGAGAATAAGCGTTTGTAAAAATAGTTTGTACAAGAGTAAAGAAAGTCATGTGAGTGTAACACATCAGATTTTTTGTCTTGGTAATGCAAAGAGAATAGAATACTCGACATACCTACCAGCTCTTAAAATATTTGACTATAGCTTAAATCTTACCAATTCCCCTTGCATCTACAAGAAAATTAACAATAAGGTTAACATCTCGATATCTCGAAACATGAAACATATGGAGAATAAGCGTTTGTAAAAATAGTTTGTACAAGAGTAGCGAAAGTCATGTGAGTGTAACACATCAGAATTTGTATGGTCCTTTTTATATATAAAATATGAATTTTATTTATGGACACTCTTTAACTATTATGGTTCATAGCGTCCCACTCTATATTGGGCGTGAAAGACCGGAAAGTTTGCTCGCAGACCTCTTTATCAGGCTTGAGGTTCTCTTACGTGCCGTAAATCTAAGACACGGGACCACTGGCTTTACTTCCCTTCCGAAGGAAGACTTGCTAAAGATTTTTACACCCAAAAAATCCACCCCCCTTCCACTCTGTATACAATGACGATTAGGATATTTCCTCTAAACCAGCAATTATTTTCAACTAAAATCTGCACCTATGACGAAAAGCAATAAAGTTTGACAGCCCCTAACATCCTGTGGCAGTGAATTCCAGAGCTTAGCAACATTCATAGTAAAAGATGATGGGTCTGGAAATGTTCGATGAAGTGGTATTGTGTCGTATTAATAAATTTGGGGTTTTTTATTGTCATTACCAAACAAATTGTTGTTCTACATTGTCATTATCAGACATATTGTTGTTTTCCTTTCATGTTGATTGGGATGATGTCACTCTTGGCTGGGAGTTTTTTGCTAGTCACGAGTGGTGGGGATAGCGTCTGTGTTAGTTAGGATTCCGTGAGAAGCGGATCGCGTGTGCAAGCCGGCTTTTGGATCGGTGCACATCTCCTCTCATCTTTCATATTTAATAATGTAGGAACTCCAAACGGTTGGGAAATAAATCTAGGAATATGTAATTAGATTTGTGTTATGGATGTTATACAATGTAATATCCACGCCTTCCTCTTAACCTCCATACCACGTTTCGGTTCTCCGCAGCCAAGTGAGTATACGTCCCCTCAGTGTACCTGCTGTGTACTAGAAATTAATTTATTTTTCGTGTAAACTTTTAGGCCTCTACCCAGCATGTAACAGTATTGAAAGTATGTGACGATTTCCAGAGCGTGTATGAAGATTGTGAGATGAGGGCAAACTTTTAAAGCGAGAAACTAGGTATGTAGGGGAAGAAGTGTTGAATACGTTTAAAGAAAAGTAAAGGACAATGAATGTTTCTGCGGTCAATTAGATGGAACCATGATGACTCGTGAAGAGATGGTGTTATATGATCGTAACGACGTATGTCACTGATGAGGCGTACACATGTATTATGAGCTAGCCGTAATATACGTGACAGTTCAGATCTTTAGATAGATAGATAAGGTATCTTTATTGGTTTCAAATTGTTGAAGTTATTACACACGTATTTAGTGCATGGGTTATTGACCGTACATGCATATTTAAGATACAAGGTACGGGGAAAAAATAAAAAAACAGAAAAAGAATAAGAAAAATGAAAATAAATATAAATTACCTGTGACTAATTCAACAAATTTGATCTAGCTTCGCACACTTTAGCCAAGAAATTTCCCATGTTTTGCCAGTTCCTCTGGTCAGCCAGTAGATCCCAAAATGCCTATTTCTTTCTGACGGACTTAAGAATTTTTCTTTGAGTTTAATTGTTCGCTTGTTCTCCCACTGAGCGCATTCCGCCAAAATATGTATCCAGTCCTCATCCAAATCACAGAATGGGCAGATTCTCCTGCCAGAATCTGAGCCATTTTCTGTGCCCTCCAGCCCCCCAGTCTAAACCTTGCCATTCCTAGGCTTTCCCTTCTTCCCAAGTTCAGTATATATGCCTCTTTACCCCAATTCAATTTTATTTCATTTGCTAGACATAGAGAAGGTTTAATTTTACAATCCGATTCTACTTCCTGTTGGTTGATGTCTCAGTCTTCTTTCGATACCTTTCCACATGTTTTTGTCATTTGTTTCAGCTCTTTGCCATACTGGCCCCATTCCTATTCTCCTCAAAGCCCTTTAAAAACCAGCTGCCTAAAACTTAGGAGAAAGGTTTTCTCGCTGGTATTTATAAAATTTGGATCGTAATGTGGAGTTATCCCCCTGCATCAGCCTCAGCCAGTACTTCACTGTTCTTATTTTACAGTGTATTGTGTCTTCATAACATCCCACCTCCCTCAATACCCCCGAATTTGATGTGCCTTGTGAAGCTCCAAGAACTCTTTTCCAAAATGCTACCTGTGTTTTGTTTACATGCTCTGCTCTTTCCCATCCCCAGATTACATTTTCGTATAACAAAATCGACCTTATCATAGAGTTATACATATTTTCTAATGTATCTACAGGTACATCCGTATTCGCGAGAGGGTACGTAATAATTCATTTAACTGCCCTCGTGCTTTATAGTTAGTTACTGGTAGATCCTTGTTCCATTTTCCTCTCATATTTAACATTACTCCTAAATAGGAGAAATGTTTAACTCTTGATCAGATCTTAAATCTATGTGGAGGGAATCATCATTATTTGTACCAAAGTGTTTCTTAGGTTGCTAGGCAGTGGCGTATTTAATGTGTTTATTTAGAAGTTCTACATCCAAGTAGGAATCGTTTGTCACCCACTATGTGCCCTGCATCGTGATGGTGTCGAAAACAAAAGCAGACTTCGACGAAGAAACGAACGGTCACAGCTGTTTGAGCACCCGCCAGAAAAGGAGGAACGTTTTCCGCGGTCGACTTATAGAGTATGCAGGGGGCAGGTTGGAGCTTTTAAGACATTCCAAAGTTAAAAGGGAAGGTGTTATCTCCACATGTATCGAGTGGACCTCCCTTTCTATTTAAGTGGCAGGAAACTTTGGAATCCATTCATGTTGTTGGCTCCGGCCCAGATTTGCGATACAAATCATCGCATTTTTCTCCTCTTGCCATATTCTAACACGCTCTTTGTCTCTCTGAATAATGATATCAAGAGACGGCCCCTTTTCCTTTGGTACGGCACTGCAAACTTGGGAGGGAATTCTTATTCTCAGTTGAGATTTCAATATTGCTGAAGTTAATTTAAATAATTTCTTCATTGTGATACTTTAATTATTGACAAGAAGATATAAATAATTAAATAAAGAAAAGATAGTAAGATAGAGAAATAATTCCAATAAATAATTTCCGCATACTAAATCAATGTATAATATACTAAACCCGAATGAAAAGATTTGTCCGGAGAAAAAGGTCATTAGCGAGTCATGTTGAGTAAACTTATTAGTAACAGCCGAGTAGCAAATGCGTTAGCATAAAGGTTTCTGGAATGCAGCAAAGGTTGAGTTCAGCACTTAGACAGGAATTACTATAAATTAGGAAGGGAACAAAATTCTGAGATCTGAGTAAGGCAGCATGAGAACAGTGTAAGGTACGCATACATAGTTTTAAGATTGGACCGCTTGAGTAGGAACGTTAGTAGTGGTAGAGATAGGTAGGCGGTGCTTGAGTTAAGAAAAGAAAAATCTGATGTGTTACACTCACATGACTTTCTCTACTCTTGTACAAACTATTTTTACAAACGCTTATTCCCCATATGCCTCATGTTAATCGAGATGTTAATCTTATTGTTAATTTTCTTGTAGATGCAAGGGGAATTGCTAGGCTTTAAGTGACAGTCAAATCTTTTAAGCGCTGGTTGCTATGTGGAGTATTCCATTCTCTTTGCATGTCCAGGACATAAAAAAAATGAATAACGAATTTGAGAAGAAGTATAAGTATTGAAAAATTTAAGGGAATAACGAGCAATATCTCGAAAACGGTTCACTCTACAAAAAAAATGTATATAACATAAATTGTGTATTTTAACGCGATCTACATTTTTTGTGTAGTAAAATTTTGTCTATCTCTTATGGTTTACCAGTTATGCAAAAGTCGTTTACAATGAAGAATACTTTTGGATACATTCCCAGAAAATTCAAGATATACATTTTATTTGTCATGAAAATATCTTAAACATATGATATTTTAATCAAAATCGTTAGAGCCGTTTTTGAGAAAATTAAAATTTTTGAAAAATGTTCCATGTAATGGGTAATCTGGAGCGGGGGGATTTTCTTGAAAACCTTCGTGTCGCATCTCTGGAAGATAATGAACCTAAATACCAAGTTTGGTGTTTATCTGACTGTTCGTTTCTGAGTTATGCTGTTCACACACGGACATGTTTCCAAAAATGCTTTTTTACTTTCTCTACTACGTATAGTAAGTAGGGGAAGTATTGCATTCCACCCAAAAATTCGATACCGAGATTTCACCGGAAATACACGTTTTGAGACCTCCTGAATCCAATAAAAGCATTTTTAGAAACATGTCCGTGTGTGTGTCTGTGTGTGTGTCTGTGTGTCTGTGTGTGTGTCTGTGTGTGTGTCTGTGAACAGCATAACTCAAAAACGAACAATCGGATAAGCACCAAACTTGGTATTTAGGTTCAGTATCTTCCAGAGATGCGACACGAAGGTTTTCAAGAAAATCCCCCCACCCCAGACTACCCTTTACATGGAACATTTTTCGAAAATTTTAATTTTCTCAAAAACGGCTCTAACGATTTTGATTAAAATATCATATGTTTAAGATATTGTCATGACAAATAAAATGTATATCTCGAATTTTCTGGGAATGTCTCCAAAAGTATTCTTCATTATGAACGACTTTTTCATAACTGGTAAACCATAAGAGATAGACAAAATTTTACTACACAAAAAATGTAGATCGCGTTAAAATACACAATTTATGTCATATACATTTCTTTTGTTGAGTGAACCGTTTGCGTGATATTGCTTGTTATTCCCTTAAATTTTCCAATACTTATACTTTTTCTCAAATTCGTTATTCATTTTTTTATGTTCTGGACATGCAAAGAGAATGGAATGCCCCACACAGCAACCAGCGTTAAAATATTTGACTATCGCTTAAAAGCTACCATATTCCCCTTGCATCTACAAGAAAATTATCAATAAGATTGACATCTCGATATCTCGATTAACATGAAGCATATGGAGAATAGGCGTTTGTAAAATTAGGTTGTACAAGAGTAGAGAAAGTTATGTGAGTGTAACACATCAGATTTTTTTGGATTCAGGGGGTCTCAAAACATGTATTTCCGATGAAATCTCGGTATCGAATTTTTGGGTGGAATAAAATACTTCCCCTGCTTACTACATGTAGTAGAGAAAGTAAAAAGACTTACTTAATCTTAAACTTACTAAATCATGTGAGTTATTCTTGTGACAACGCTTGTGATTATACATACGGCATTTAGTTTCATTTTAAGTTGTGTAGCACACAGTGACGCGCTTGAGTTACAAAGATTTAGCGGCTGTTGTGAGGGATCTTTCCGAGTAACATTTCTGCGACATACGGAAGCTGATGCTTCGCATAAATTATTCTAAAAATAATTTAATTCTTTAAATCAACATCCGGCGACGCTTTTCAAACAGAATATTTGATCCAACATTAAAATTTATCAGCTAACTAAACTGGTGTTTCTTTTCACACTACAATCACGCACATCCTGAGACAAAGAATTCATAGCTATATCACAGAAGCAGCTGGCTAGGAGATGACATCTTTGAACTCAACAACAAAGCAGGTAACACAAACGTTATCTAAATTGATGCAACTTTGAGAAAGCAACATCAAACATTTGAAGTAAAGGGTACGGCTTCAAATGATGGGTAGCTTAAACCTTTCATGTGCCATAGGCTATCGCTCGATGAAAAATCTGATGTATTAGATTCGCATGACTTTCTCTGCTTAGTAACTTTTGTTTCTGTGTAGCTTCCACAATATATTCTTAGGAAGATTTATTTTTCTATCCAGTTCATTTTAATCGAGATAAACCTTTGTAGAAATAGTTACATTACACTAGTTACAGATACAAGGGGAATAGAGGATGAGACAGTATTTTTAACACTTAAATGATTTCAGTCAAATTATGTAATATAAAATAATAACAGCCCATGTTAAAGCAATATGTGTATGTAACAATATATAAAAAGTGTATATTACAGTCATTGTAAATGTTTATATTATTATATACATGTAATAATGTTATCTGAATGTATTACGTAATTTAATAATGTAGGAGCTGTGAGAATAATAGGTTAAAATTTGCTAACAATGAGGTAACCTTGAGGCAATAACGAGTTTGAAAGTTTAACAATGCTACTAGCCATTCTTGGAAGCAATAATGTAACTTTTGTGACAGTTTATAAAATAGCCAATCAACAACCAGAAAAAGCTTTAGTTAAATAAAGGTATTCTATTGGATTAGGAATAGCCAATCAGAGACTTGAAATACAGAAATTTACAAATTTAGGCGGTAGAAATCAAGTCAGTTGCTCATAACTGGACGCGTTGGTTGTAGACAGTGTTCCTAACCGGACGCGAGATGCGTCCTCGAGAAATTTAATACATATTCGTGTGAGACGAAAATAGTTTACGTATCAAATAGTGCAAGTAATTAACAAAAGAATCTCGCAGCTCTCTATATCAGTGAACTGTTATTAACATCGTGTCAAGAATTAATAAAAAGGAGTGAATTAAAATTATAATCTGTGTAAGCCTACATTCTTCAGCCGCATCACGCGTTGTTAAGAAATTCATGTATCTAAAAATAATACTGACGCAGCCGAGGCAAACATAAATATATAATATTTAAAGAAATAGTCAAAATTACAAAGTTAATATTTTTTTAAACATTTTTGGGACGAAGGCTAACGGAAACATGCTACTATACGTGCGGTTGCAACTACTTAAAGTTCGGCTCCCCAACAGTCGAACTATAATACAACTCCTACTTCAAATTGGCTTTCCATACGTGAAGCAGCAACCTACTTCAGATTGGCTCCCAAAGCGTGGGGCAGATAACAGTACAATACAAAATCAACCAACTTCAAGGAAAGCGAATAGACAGTCACACCGCAAGAAACAAATGAATAGCGACACCACTTAGAAACAAAAGCATTGAAAAATTCAGACCAATAATATCTCGGAAATGACTAATGCCATAAATAGTTATTTAA
The DNA here is from genome assembly GCA_030765065.1 of Deroplatys truncata. Taxonomy (NCBI): domain Eukaryota; kingdom Metazoa; phylum Arthropoda; class Insecta; order Mantodea; family Mantidae; genus Deroplatys; species Deroplatys truncata. The sequence continues at coordinate 46,106,888 of CM060989.1, forward strand.
AATAAATTGTGCGTTTTAAAGAGATTTGCATTTCTGGTGCAGTAGGCTTTTTTTCTATCTCTTAATATTTACCAGTTATACAAAACTCCTTCCGAATAAAAAGAACTTAACAGGATATCCCCAGGAAATTCAAGGTATACATTTTGTTTGTCATGCTAATATTTTAAATATGTTATTTTAAAGTCGTTAATCGTTCATGTCACATTCTCGGAAGTTTTCCGAACTTAAATACAAAGTGTCGTATTTATCCGACACACACACACACACACACACACACACACACACACACACACTAGACCTTTTTCTAAAAATGCATTTTTCGGATTCAGGAGGCCACAGAACATGTATTTTCAGTGAAATCTTTACATCGAATATTTGTGTGGAATACAATATTTCCTCTTGCCTAGTACAGGGTGTACTATAATTAATAGCACAAACTGTTGAAAGTATACGATAGTAGAAGCAAAAATGTTACAGAAAACATGGGTGCGCAAACGAGTCAAGTACGAGATAACTGCAAATGTGTGATTACAAGCCGCCACTGACTTCATTAAGCAACTTCGTCCTAATTAGTACAAATGAATTTGAAAAGTAGCTTTAATAATTGCCAGTCTAAGTTGCCTAAAAATTCACTCATAGCTTAACTTATCAAGGAATACAATTCTACTTTAGTGTATTACACGTTATTAATACTGTACACTCTTCCCTGTTAAAGTAGGTGTTCAAGGTGTCGTCCTTACGTATGCACTCTTCTCTGCAGTGAGTTTAGAATTCTTTCTCGGAATTGTTGACAAGCATGTACAATTCTCTGCTCTAGTACTTCAACAGCATCAACGGGAGTGCTACACCTTTGAGGTGACCCCATACAGAAAAATCCAAAGGATTGAGATCAGGTGATCGTGGAGGCCAAGGTATAGGCCCTCCTCGACCTATCCATCTTGGGCCATATCTTCACGTTGGATGTCTTCTTACGGTAGCAGCAAAATATGCTGGTGCTCCATCATGCATGAACCACTTGCTCCAGGGGAACATCCTCAAGTAATTCACGTCAGTGGCGGCTCATTACTATAATTCGCAATAATAAATCTCGCACACGACTTGTTGCGGACCCATGTTAACTGGAATGTTTTTGCCTCTACTGTCGTATACTTTCAACCGTTTCAATTTGCGCTATCAGTTATGATGCACCCTGTATGGTTAGGTGGGAGAGAAAGAAAATATAAAATGAGCAACAGTCACACAAGGTTTTCTACGCATCGTTATATAACCTTCTTGCATACTCTAAAATTCTCCATTGTTTCTTTGTCTACTTCATGATAAATATACATTTGACAGATACTATTTCAATGTAATTATTATTATTATTATTATTATTATTATTATTATTATTATTATTATAGGTGCAGAGATATATACAGGGAACTCGAGGTGGATCAAATATTAGAAAAAATAATATGCTTAATATCACATAGCTTTTACATGAACCCACCCAAAAATTTGATGTCGAAATTCAACCGAAAATGCATGTTTGTGGTTCACCCAATAAAATAAAAGCAATTTTAGAAAAAGAACTTGCTATTTATGTTCAGTATCTTTCACAGGTGCGAAACAAAGATTTTCAAGAAACTCCCCTGCCCTAAACCACTCTTTACATAGATAATTTTTCAAAAATTTTGATTTTCTCAAAAATGTCTAACGATTTTGATTAAAATATGGTATGTTTAAGATATTTTCATGACAAATTTATATATTGCGTTTCCTGGGAATAGCTTCCGAAGTCCCCCTTTATCCTGAATGAATTTTGTATAAGTGATAAACCCTAAGAGATAAGCAAGTCTTACTACATAAAAAATGTAAATCTCGTTAAAGCACACAATTTATATCATTTGGGGGGGGGAGATGTTCTTTGTTATTGGTTTGAATTTTCAAATATGTTATACTTTTTCAATTCCAAATCGCTCGTTTTTCTTTTTTCTTTCTTTCTCGTGTTCATGCAAAGTGAATATTACGTAGTGATCGGCCTTGAAAACATTTGACATTCGTTTTAGTTCACTGTGTTCTGCTTATACCTACAACGAAATGTTTATCTGTATTAACAAGAAGTAGATAAAAGAATAAGCTTTGGTAAGAATAATTTGTAGAAGAATGGGTAGAGAAAGTCATGTGACTGGACCAGTGAACGAAAGGGACACCTAGTTTTGCAACCCTCAAGGGATCTATTGTGCGTACACCCCTGGGAGAAACGGATGAGGAGAGGGGACTGCAGGAGACACAAGGGTTGCAGAGCGAATCCGGCGCAAGCAGAGACGCTCAGAGTGCACTAACAGTTCCAGGCTTGTCCACTCGGCCACGGGAGGCCCCTCGGAGACGTCCCTCGAGTGGAACCGGGGGAAACATTTCAAGTTTCTGCGCCATCTACCCGACACCGACCGAGCCACACCCCGGGAGTCAACCTAAAAGATGAAAGGGAAATGTGAAGAAACTGCGGAGAGGGGAAACCATTCCAAAATTCACCTGGAGTAGTTTTCCCCATGGTCAGAGTGTGCGCCACCGGGAATCAAACCCGGGAACTCCCGAATGCGAGCCTCTCACATTACCGCGGAGCCAGCTCGTTCGATGAAAGTCATTTGAATGCAACACATTAGAAATTTTACTTTTTCTACGATTTACCTAGTAGGTAGTGGAAGTATTGCATTTCGCTCAATAGTTCAATACAAAGATTTTATAGCTCAAAAACGAAATGTAGAATAAATACCACACTTGGTTAAATCTTCCACCCCAAACTACCTTTACATGGAAAATGTTTTGAAATTTTTTGTTTTCTCAAAAACGGCTTTAACGATTTTGATTCATTTACGTTTAATATTTGAGTTTGGCGTTTTTCTTACATTTCATTAGGCTATGCTGTTCACACAAACACAGATACGCGCGCGTATTCTTTTATAAAAATTCTGTTTTTATTCAGGGGGCCTCAAAACATGTATTTCCAGTGAAATGTTGGTATAGAATTTTGGTTGGAATGTGATATCTTCTCTCCCTACTAGGTACGTGGTACCGAAGGTAAAAATGAAATAAAATACACTGCCGTTTGTGAAAATTGCAACAGTAAGAAAGAATTTCCCGAATAACTCCAAACTTGGTGGAAGTTTAGAAGCGTGTGCAAGCAATAAGTGATTAGGTTTGCAGGGGAATGGGGTACACGTAAGCCGAGCAGAGCCCTCTCGTGTCGGTCCGACAAGGTCAGTGTAGTGAGTACAGAGCTGTCAAACAAGGTGGAAACAATAAAGTGAGTGCCAGTATGCCTCGTCGACGTCAAAGGGAGCCATATCGGCATGTGAGTGAGCTCGAACGGAGCAGAATGAGCGGTCTCCGGGAAGCGGGATTGTCATACCGTGACATTTTGGCTCGTACAGGGCATGCTGCTACGACAGTGATGCGTGTGTGGAAGCAGTGGATAGATGAAGGTCGTACGCAGCGAAGAGCGGGTAGTGGACCACGGAACATGACCACAGCACGGGATGACCGTCATCTTGTCCGCATGGCCATAACGGACCGTACAGCTTCATCCACAGTGTTGGCTCGACGCTGGAGCAGTGTAACAAGTGTAGACCTGTCTGCATCAACGGTTCGTTGCCGTCTGCTGCAGGTTAGACTGGTTGCATGCATGCCATTACATCGGCTTCCATTGTCCAGAAACCACAAGCTCCTCCGACTGCAATGGGCACATAAACACCGTCACGGGGTGCTGAGTGGCAAAATGTAGTCTCTTCGGACGAGTCCCACTTCAACGTGTCCTACAGTCATGGCCGCATACATGTCCGGCGGTACCGTGGTGAGCGCAACCCGGAGGGCTGCATTGTTGAGCGGCATAGCGGACAAACACCAGGTGTGATGGTTTGGGGCGCCATTGGTTACAACCATTCTCGCTTCCTACGAATTGAGGGCACTTTGGACAGCAACCGGTACCTAATAGTGGTTGTAGAGCCTGAGGTACTACCCCCTGCTTCAGGCATCTCCACAGGCCACATTTCAACAGGACAATGCCCGGCCACATATTGCGAGAATGTACAAGCCTTCTTCGAAGAGCGATGGGTACAAATGATTCCCTGGCCTGCACGTTCGCCCATCGAACATGTCTGGGATATGGTTGGTCGGCACCTGGCGCATCACGGTCCTCCAGTTGCGGATTTGTGGGCTCGAATACAAACTGCGTGGATGGAAGTCCCTCAGGAACCTATTCAGAACTTTTTGATTCAATGCCACGGCGTATAGCAGCTCTAATTGCAGCGCATGGAGGCCACACCAAATACTCAAAGGTCATGTGTAGATTTGAAAAGTTTATCATTTGTTACTTGTCATGTACCTAACCTGTGGTATAAATTCATTGAATTGATGCGTTTCCTTCTTGGTGTTGCACTTTTCACAAACGGCAGTGTATGTGCTAACCTGTCTCCCTCTTGCTTGCCTAGCCGCCACTGATTACGTCACTATTCAATGACATTGTGAAGGCTTACTGACAAGGACATTGCCATTTTGTATTTTCTTATGGCAAATTCCGTTACTTCCTGGGTACGGGTTTTAAAAGCTTGAAACGTTGCTTTCAAACTGCGCCTCTCGCAATTTGAAATGTATTTTCGGATGCCGAAAGAAAAATTGAGCTTTCGAAATATACTGGGCAGTAAATCCAGTCGGTTTTCTCCGGTTTCCTGCCATAACAATGAAATTTAATTCGAGGTTCCCGAAGCTTATGGGCCATTCCCGTATTTTACCTATATACTATAGTTTGGTGGCAGAAGTGGGTTGAGTTAAGTAGTTCGCAACGAGGAGTTTTTGTGAGTCACTGTGAAAACCACGCGAGCGGCATGCGTATCTATCACTCATCCCCAGAATGGCTTCAGCGCAGCCTTGGTGCAGTTTTATTGCAAAACGATTCTGTTGATCGTGTGCCATGTGAGAGAGACAGACATCACAATGTGCTGGACCTTTGCGGCATGTGAACGTCTCCTGGCACACACTCGAAATTCATTACTTGGTTTGCAGTGGCGTATCAGCTCTACGGCAGTTCTCTCTATGCCTCCAACACGGAGTTTTAACGCAAAATTTCAGACTTTTATATGAATTTAGAGGGCCATACTCCCTTCGTAGTTATTGTTTCAGGTGATCGACCATTTGAAGGAGTAAAATACATTATTTGAGTGTTAGAGGTTCTCTAGGAGATGGTTGCACAAATATGTTTCACCTCCATTTCAACAAAAACAAAAAGAGGCCTACCTTAAGCAGTCACTAACCGAACATTTTTACTTTCTCTACTACGTATAGTATTGTATTCCACCCAAAAATTCGATTCCGAGATTTCACCGGAAATATATATTTTGAGACCCCCTGAATCCAAAAAAAGAATTTTTGGAAACATGTCCGTGTGTCTGTCTGTGAACAGCATAACTCAGAAACGAACAGTCGGATAAACACCAAACTTGGTATTTAGGTTCAGTATCTTCCAGAGATGCGACACGAAGGTTTTCAAGAAAATCCCTCTACCCCAGATTACCCTTTACATGAGACATTTTTCGAAAATGGCTCTAACGATATTGATTAAAATATCATATATTTAAGATATTTTAATGACAAATAAAATGTATATCTTGAATTTTCTGGGAATGTCTCCAAAAGTGTTCTTCATTGTGAACGACTTTTGCATAACTGGTAAACATTAAGAGATAGACAAAATTTTACTACACAAAAAAAGTAGATCGCGTTAAAATACACAACTTATGTCATATACATTTTTGTTGTTGAGTGAACCATTTTCGAGATATTGCTTGTTATTCTCTTAAATTTTTCATTACTTATTTTCTCAAATGGGAATTCGTTATTCATTTTTTTGTCTTGGATATGCAAAGAGTATTAATCTGTGGCAAAGAGAATGTTGCTGCACCTAGCAACCAGCTATTAAGAGATATGTCTATGCTTAAAGGCTACTGTATTTCTATATTGCCCTTGCAAATACAAAGCAAGGGAAACATGGTACGCCTTAAGCGATAGTCAAATATTTTTAGAACTGTTCGCTATGTGTAAAATGTAATTCTCTTTGCATGTCAAAAGATCGTTTCTGCAAATGTTTATCTCGATTAATATGAAATAGATGGAGAATAAGTGTTTGTAAAAATAGTTTGTACTAGAGTAGAGAAAGTCATGTGAGTGTAACACATTAGAATTTTACTTCACCTATAGCAAGCAGGGCAGGTATGGTTATTCTTAACCACGCGTATCAAGCGTCCTTCACCCCTCCCCTTCTCGTTTGTTGTTTGCAACACACAAGCAGTCTTCTAACTCAGTGGTGAAACACTGCTTAACGCAATTACAAGTTGCATTCCATAACAATTGGTAGGACATTTAGGAAAGAATGGGCTTTTTCATATTTTGTAGCATGCAAATATACTGCAATGTGTCGTCCTCCGTGGACTAGTGATACTGTGCTAACCTCTAGTTCCCAAGGTCGCAGGTTCAAACCCGGCGGAGGGCGATGGATTTTTTTTCGGGCTTAAAAATCCTTGGCATGGCTTCCTTCGGAAGGGAAGTAAAGCCGGAGGTCTCGTGTCGTAGATTTACGGCAAATAAAAGAACCTCAGCCTAATAAAGAGGGCTCTGAGCAAAACTACCGCTCTTTCACGCCCAATATAGAATGGGACGCTAAGGACCATAGTAGTTAAAGAGCGTCCATAAATAAAACTCAATTTAATTTTACTGCAATGTATTGTGTGCGTAGGTAGGTATAATAAATTGTGGTTTTAAAGAGATCTACATGTTTAGTGCAGCACGCTTTTGTCTGTCGCTTAACGTTTATCATTACACAGATTATACAAAATTCCTTAAGAATGAAGAGAACTTCACAGGCTATTCCCAGAAAATTCAAGATACACATTTTATTTGTCATCTACATATGTTTAATATATTATATTTTATTCAATATCGTTAGAACCATGTGTTACATAATCAAACATTTCGAAAAATGTTCCATATAAAGGGTAGTTTGGGATAGGGGGATTTTCTTGAAAATCTTCGTGTCGCAATTTTGGAAGGTACTGAACTTAAATACCAAGTTTAGTAATTACCCGAGATTTCAGTTTTTAGTTAGGCTGTCCACAGATACAGACACGGACTTTTTCTAAAAACGCTTTTTTTATTTAGGGGCTCAATTTCCGGCTTTTATATCCGGTGAAATCTCGGTATAGAATTTTCTTAACTGCTAGGTACGTAGTAGAGAAAGCAAAAAGCAACTTCAATTGAGGCAGTATTTTTAACACTTAAATGATTTCAGTCTAATTATATAATATAAAATATAATAACAGCCCGCCTTAAAGCAACATGTGTATATATAATGCATAAAATGTAAGTAACGGTCATTGTATTATGTTTATATTACTGTGTACATGTAAAATAATATGTGAATGTATTAAGTAATTTAATAATGTAGGAGCTCTGAGAATAGAAGCCGAAATTTGCTAACAATCCGGTAACAATGAGGTAACCTTGAGGCAATAATAAATTAGAAAGTTTAATAATGCTACTAGTAATTCTTGGAACAATAATGTAATATTTAAAACTTTATAAATAGCCAATCAACAACTAGAAAAGCTTTAAGTTAAATAAACGTGTTCTATTGGAGTAGGGTTAGCCAATCACAGACTTGAAATAGAGAAATTTACAAATTTAAGCGGTAAGCGCTAGTCGCTGGTAAATAGCGTTCCCAACCGGACGCTAGACGCGTTCCCGAGTAGTTCAATACGTATTCAGTGTGAGACATATAAAATTCAATACGGCGAGAATATTATAAACTTTACGTGTTAAAAAGTTAAAGTAATTAATAAATAATCTCACAGCTCTCTATATCAGTGAAGTGCTATTTAATAATTTAATAAATGGAATGAAGTAAAAATTATAATTTGTGTAAGCCTACATTCTTTAGCCGCATCACCCCCTGCTAAGAGATACGTGTTTCTGCAAATTAATACTGACGCAGCCGAGGCAAACACACATATATATAATATTTAAAGAAACATAAAAATAACAAGTTAATTCCTGAACGTTGGGACGAAGGCCACCGGAAAGTGAACGTTGGGGCGAAGGCCACCGGAAACTTTGTACCATATGTGGGGCAGTTACTTCATCAAGTTTTGACACCCCAACAGTGGAACTACAATACGTACAACCTACTCTAAATTGGAAACTAAACGTGGGGCTAATAACGTAAAGATAAATCCTTCTTCAAATTGGATTTCCATACGTGGGGCTACAACCATTCAGAGAATTCTTCTTCACAATTGAAGCAAGATATTTATTTACTGTAAAAGCTTAAGTATTGAGTGTTGTTTGTTCATTTTTCCTGCAATTTTATAAGTTATATTTATTTGTTCAGTTTGATAACAGGTATGAGATATTTTCAGTTTCAAACCTTTATTGTATGAATAATAATGAATAAAGCACTTGGTTTTGTATTGTCATTTGATGCATAGCTTGAAATTTAATAAATAGGCATTTCTAGCTTTTCAAAATTAAGAATCGCATTACGCCACTGCTCGTATTGAGGGGCAGCTACGTTACGTCACAATACCCCTTCATCTTGGATGTGACATGCGCTCGCCCATACTTGAAGTAGGGGAAGTATTGTATTCCTTTCAAAAATTCGATGTTTAGATTTACTGGAGGTACACGTTTTGAGATTCCTGAATTAAAAAATAACAATTTTAGAAAATGCGTGAACAGCAGGAATAAAAAGCGAAAAGTTTGTCAAATACCACTTTCTATTTAAATTCAGTATTTTCCAAACATGCGACGAAGATTTTCAAGAAAATCCACTCCACCACAGACTACCCTTTAAAGGAAAAATTTTTGTTATTTATTTTCTCAAAAAAAACTAAAGACTTTTACTAAAATACCATGTATTTAAGATAGTTGCATCATAAATAAAATCTATCTCTTGAAAAGTCCATGAATAAACATTCACACAGCGTATAGTAAATAGGGGAAGTTTGTATTCCACCCAAAAATTCGATACCGAGATTCCACCGGAAATGAATGTTTTGAGGTCCCTTGAATCCGAATAAAGCATTTTTAGGAACATGTCCATGTGTGAGTCTGTGTGAACAGCATAACTCAAAAACGAAAAGTCGGTTAAATATCAAATGTGGCATTTCAGATTAGTATCTTCCAAGGATGCGATACGTAGATCTTCAAGAAAATCCCCCACCCCAAACTACTCTTTACATGGAACATTTTTAGAAAATGTAGACTTATCTGTTAGTGTCCCCAAAAGTCCTCTCCATTCTGAATGACTTTCACATGACTGGTAAACTGTAAGCGATAGACAAAATTTTACTACACAAAACATGTAGATCTCGTTAAAACACATAATTTATGTTATTTACATTATTTTGTCAAGCGAACAATTATCGAGATATTCCTTGTTATTTGTTTGAATTTTCCAATATTTGTAATTTTTCTCAAATTGGAATTCGTTATTCGTTTTTTTATATCCTGCACATTTAAAGAGAATGGAATGCTCCACAGAGCAACCAGCTCTTAAAAGATTTGACTATCGCTTAAAGTCTACCATATTCCCCTTGCATCTACAAGAAAATTAACAATAAGATTAGTTTATACAAATGTTTATCTCAACATGAAGTAGATGGAGAATACGCGTTTGTAAAAATAGTTTGCACAAGAGTAAAGAAAGTCATGTGAGTGCAACACATTACATTTTTATAAAAAAATCGTGTGTGTTGTGTCTGTGAACAGCATAACTCAAAAACAAGAAGTCAGTTAAGAACCAAACTTAGTATTTAAGTTGAATATCTTCCAAAGACGCGACACGAAGATTTTCAAGAAAATTCTTCCATTCCAAATTACTCTTTACATAGAAAATTTTGATTTTCTCAAAAATGGTTCTAACGCTATTGATTCAAATATTTAAGATATTTTCTTGACAAATGAAATGTATATCTTGAATTTTCTGGGAATAGTTTCTGAAGTCCTTTTCTTTCTGAATTACTTTCACATAATTGGTAAACCGTAAGATGTAGACAAAATTTTACTAATCAAAAAACGTAGATCTTGTTATGTCAAATACATTTTTGGTGCCGTTAACCATTTCGGAGATATTCTTTGTTACTTATTTGCATTTTCAGGTACTTATATTTTGCTCAAATGGGAAGTTTTTATCCGTTTTTTACTTTCTCTACTACGAACATAGTACGTAGAGAAAGTATTGCATTCCACCCAAGAATTCGTTACCGCGATTTCAAAGGAAATACACATTTTGAGGTCCCCTAAATCCAAAACATTTGATGCGATACATTCACATGATTCTCTACCCTCTACCGTTTATTAATATGTATACAAATTGTATCTGCTAGATTTTAATCAAATAAACCTTTGCAGAAATAGCGGCAATACACATTTCGTTATAAATAAAAAAAGAACAGCTATAGTCAAATGTTTTAAGAACTGGACGCTATATGCTGGCCTTAAACTTCAATACTGTTTCAATGCAGTCGCGAGAAACAACCGAAAATCGTCCGTGTGTGTGTGAGAGAGAGAGAGAGAGAGAGAGAGAGAGAACAGCATGACTCAAAAATGAAAAGTCGGATAAATACCACACTTAGTATTCAAGTTCAGTCCTTCCAAAAATGCGACACGAAGATTTTCAAGAAAACCCCCCACTCTTAACTACCCTTTATATGGAACATTTTCGAAAATTGTTATTTTTTAAAAAATGGCTTAAACGATTTTGATTAAAACATCACAGATGAAAGATATTTATGTGAAAAATAAAATATATATCTTGAATTTTTTGGTAGTAGCCTAGAAGTCCTCTTCATTTGGAAGGAATGTTGTATAATCTTGTATAACTTGTATACATTAAGCCATAGATGAAAATCTACCACACACAAAAAATATAGATCTCTTTAAAACAAACAATTTACTGAAAATAATTTTTTTGTGGCATAAGCCCTTTCGGAGATATCCTTATTAAAGGTTCGAATTGTTCAATACTTGTCATTCTTTTAAAGTCCCATGGATTTTCAGTTGTTTCTCGCGATGTCATGGAAACAGTGTGGGATTTTAAGGCAGCATATAGCATGCAGTTCTTAAACATTTGACTATCGTTGTTCTCTTTGTATCTATAACGAAATGTGTAATGTAGCTATTTCTGCAACGGTTTCTGTCGGTAAAGTGTAGTAGATAGAAAAAAAGGTAATAAGCTTTAGTAAGAATAGTTCGTATAACCACTAATAAACGATAGAGGGTAGAGAAAGTCATGTGAAAATTTTTTTCTCTCTCTTGGACACGCAAAGAACGAAACCCTCTCTTAAAATATACGACTATCGCTTAAGTCTTCTGCATTCTCCTAATCCCGTTGTACCCACAAAGAAATATGCAATAAGACAATTTCTGGAAATGTTTATCTGGATTAACATGAAGTAGACAGAAGAATGAGAGTTTGTAAGAGCAGTTTGTAGAAGAGTGAGTAGTGAAAGTCATGTGAGTACAACAAAAGATTTTTTAAACATCTGACTATCGTTTTTTCCTACTGTAGTGTGTCCTTATACCCACAACGAAATATATAATTGTGTAATGAAGGTTTATCTGTACATAGAAGAATAAGCATTTGTAAAAATATTTGTAGACGAAAGAGAAGGGAAAGTCATGTGAATGTAACTAATCAGTTTTTATTCCATTTTATGACTTTTAGAATTCTAACGTAATGTAATTATGGACAATAACTAAACTCAGAATGAAAAACAAGCTGTTTGACAGAATGTATGACAATAAAGTAATGGTAAATAAGGGCCAGAAAAGTAATAATGAAATTAAGATATAAAGTACCACATGATGAATAAATAGTCTTAAGTAAATAAAGAGCTGGCTAAAATTAATGAATGCATAGGACCTTTTTTTATATGTGCCTTTTAAATTCAGGGGTCTTCAAAACATATATTTCAGGTGAAATCTCGGCATCGAATTTTTGGTGGAATACAATATTTTCACTACTTACTATAGGGAGTAGAGAAAGTGGGTAAAACACCATCGAAAAGTGTTATAACATCTCAAGTAAAAGATATCAGTGTAAGCAGCATTAAAATATAATGTATTTGGGATGTTTCTGACAACAGAACTAGTACCAGGATAGACAAAAAGAAAACAGTCGTAACTTTCTTGCGTTGCACGGTGTATGAACTTTTTGCGAGAGAAGTGCTGACATGCGATAAACTGGCATATGCCAATTAAGAAAATAAAGCATAAATGCGCGTAACTTCTGTACGGCTGAGTCGAACAAAAACATTTGGCAACATGGGCATATGGCCAGTGATCCTACAAGGTCATTGGCACCATACACCTGCAGCCCTCCTTAAGATGTCAGGCCATTACAGAAGAATATAAGCCTTATTTACTTGTTTATTTCTTTAAAACGGCGTATCGTTTGTACCTTTTCTAAATTTTGCGGTAAATATATTAAGGTAAGTATGCGAGGTCCGCCACTGCTACACAATAAGCAGGTGGTACGCCGACCCGCTGTCTGCTGGAGCTCTAGGAATGGGGCCAAGTTCGCGCGCGCACACACGCACGCACACACAGTAGAGTGGGACTTAAAATAGATTCGCTGGTTCACTCTCTAGTAATCACCAATAGTTTGTCGGTTGTTTTAGACACATTCGTCGCAACTTGCCTTCGTTGTTGGCATATCTGTCTGAAAGCTCTTGCAGACACAGAACAGGTTTTGCAGAAGCTTAATCGTGGCTTTTGCTTTAAATATCTTCGGCTGTCACGAGCTTGCCTGCTGTTTTCATTAGAGTGTTTGTGAAAAACAATTGCCAGACTGTCGAATTAGTGTCTGTAGTATGCTGGAAGCAGTTTCTCAGTCTCATATTCGACTAAAATCGCAAAATTTGCCAAAACGACATTTCTAGTTTTCTTATAAATTGGTATTTTCTGTCTAATTTAATACAGGGTGAGCCAAAAGACTCCGAACCGCCTGAGCGGTGTTTTCCCAGTCCGCGTACTCAGGCGTCAAAAATGTATGGACAACGACCGTGGCCAATTTCAGCATCTCCTTTCGTACAATTAGTAAGTAAAGCCTTTAAAAGTAGTTTTAAAAATGCTGTATGGTTTCATCCGCGCCTTTCTATGTTAGCGGCAGACGGCAACGAGCGCCGAGGACGTGCAGGCGGTTCGGAGTCTTTTGGCTCACTCTGTATATACTTTATTATAGGCACAATATTTATATTTTAAATATATGTTTCAAAATTTTACTGCAGAGGCGGGCAGAAGTAAATTTTGCGCCGACAACACAACGCAACCCTCAAGGAAGTAAGCCATTGCTGCGAGGGAAGGGGGAGTTATGATTGTACAGCTCCTGCAGTGACCGTTGATAGCAGTTTGGTTCACTATTATATTGTGTTTAAGTTGGCTTTCTACATTTTTTGAAAGGTTTTCCACTCTTCTTGTAATTATTTTAGGAACCAAGGGATCTCCCAGATAGGTATGTAATTGGCATTGAATAACATAACCATAGTATACAATAAGAAAATTCACCCAGTCTTTATAAATAATAGGACATAAAAGGTGTAGAACCAAGCAAAGAACAGGTCAGCGTCTGGCGTCAACATTTAAAATGCCGGGGCAGAGCCAAATGGAAGAGCAGCATGATTGTACAGTAGATGGCATAAAATCCCCAATCGCAATAGTATGCTGTTCAGAACCTGACAATGCTTGGAAAAAGAAATACAAATTCTTCCTCTATGCACGCAACGCAAGCATAAAGTTCGGAGTTTACAATCTTTAATGTTTTGCGTTTCGTGACTCAATGTGATTGTAAATGCTTCCATTAAATAACATGGGTGCAATGTCTTGTGTTTATGTTGTGTTTGCGCTTACTCTTCATTGTGAATAAGGCTTAACTTTTCATACCCTCTTAAATATACTCTACTGTTTAAATTTTTACAGATTTTAATTTCACATTTTCCAAATTTTCTTTCATATAAATGCTGACTCGATTTAGAGTGTATCTACATTCGTATACTCAAGTATTTTGGAATGAGTTGGCTATGCAGGTCTTAACATGAATTATAAATCACTGCAAAGCCACACAGTTTTAAATTTCAATAAAATTACTCCTCAAGTATAATTAAATAGATGCTCTCTTAAATACTATAGGTACTTTACATAGACGCAACACCTATACAGATAGCATTGATAAAGCTTACCTTTACAAAGGCGACAACAGCCATCATCACTCTCGTTGAGGAGCCTGTAACATCCCTGCTGTCCTGGACACCTCTCCTGTTCACACTCCACCAGTCCATTCTGTAAAAAAAACAGAAGATAACATTGTCTATTGAACCTATATTTATTTGCTTCTTGATCGGTTGAATTGCTTATAAACTTATAAATACCTGCGGTATTCCAGTGGTTAAACATCTATCAATCAGCTAAATGTGGTGCTACAAACGTATAAATTTCACCCAATCACAGCCATCTATCAGTGTAATATTGCCGATATAATTTGTCGAGGTCGATTGCATTTGTTTAAAATATTATAAAAGTAAATGAAATTTGTTTGTGAAATAATTGAGTAGGCCACGTTCAACACACTTTCTTTTCTCTCTCTCTCTTTCTCTATTTTATTTTACGTCGCTTTAACTCCCTGGTCATATCGCGACGGATCTGTTGGTGGATATCTCTTAGAACGATATGTGATAGACAGTTAGCCTTCTAGGTCTCATCCCTGTAACCACCCGCTTCGTCATGTGTTACAGAGACCCTAGCGCATAGCTACAGAATCTTCTGCTCTCGTGCCGTGCAGACGGCTTTAGGTGCCGCCCAGTCCAACCGCCGCCCTCACACAGAAAGGCGGACAGTTAGCCTTCTAGGTCTCATCCCTGTAACCACCTGCTTCTTGCCGTGCAGATGGTATTAGGGGACGTCCAGTCCAACCGCCACCCTCACACAGAAAGGCGGACAGTTAGCCTTCTAGGTCTCATCCCTGTAACCACCTGCTTCATGCTGTGCAGATGGCATTAGGGTGCGGTTCAGTCTAACCGCTGCCCTCACACAGAAAGGCGGACTTCTATGTCTCATCCCTGTAACCACCTGCTTCATGCCGTGCAGATGGTATTAGCGTGCCGTCCAGTCCAACCGTCACCCCACACAGAAAGGCGCACAGAGCCTTCTATGTCTCATCCCTGTAACCAGTTACTTCATGCCGTCTATTAGTCTTTACGACCCTCTTCAAACGTCGGCGGTCTCTGTCAGTCAACAGACGAGGTCGGCCTGTACGCTTTTGTGCTGTACATGTCCCTTCACGTTTCCACTTCACTATCACATCAGAAACAGTGGACCTAGGGATGTTTAGGAGTGTGGAAATCTCGCGTACAGACTTCTGACACAAGTGACACCCAATCACCTGACCACGTTCGAAGTCCGTGAGTTCCACGGAGCGTCCCATTCTGCTGTTTCACAATGTCTAATGACTACTGAGGTCGTGGATGAGTACCAGGCAGTAGGTGACAGCACAATGCACCTAAGATGAAAAACGTATATTTGTGGGGGTGTCCGGATACTTTTGATCACATAGTGTATATAGAAAACGATAGTGGATAGAGTAAGTCACGTGAATACACACGATTTTTCAGGTTATAGTCGCTATTTATCCAATAAATGCAAGTGTGAAAAGAAAACTGTTTCCTTTTTCGCAACCAATGCATGTGCCACTTATCTATATATTACTTTGGAATTCTGTTTTAATTATGGTTTAAGATATAGAATACCTGCGTGGATTGTTTATAAGTTCCAGTTTGCAAAGGACACATCTACTAATAATGTATTCTCGCTTCCATTTATGCTTTCACCGAAGCTTCGAGAGGCATCCTATTGGCCTTCACAGGTGGTGTATGTAGAATAAGGAGGAGATGTGTGTATGCGTGTAATTTTTCACGCATGCAGTGGCGTCCTGTTTTACGTACGAGTACACAATTCTAGATTATTCGCATATGAATATATAGCTCTGAGCAATAGCTTTACTCATCACTTATAACAACCATGTTTAAATACATAACTAAATCAAACGCTGTTTTTTACAATATCTCTATGAAGAAAATATATTTAATGACAACCTAATATAAAACTGAAATACATAATACTTTTTGGTCTCAAAGATAACACATTTTCTAGACATTGTTTTAATAATAATCTGTCCAATACCTGAATTAGCCGCCTAGGCACTGAATCACTTAGGTCCTGGAAGAAGTCTGGCTCTAAACGTAAATCTTTCCACATTTCATAACTGTTTCCAGAGGACGACGACAGTTTCATTGTCTGGGTGGCTAAATCAGGTATTGGACAAGAATAGACACTGGGCAGAATATTAAGGGGACAAGGTACTCTGAAATAGTAAAATAACACATTTTTATTTTTAGGCACCAACTAAATGTCTATTCTTTCCAGTTTCAGAAAATATATACCTTATGTGGTTTAAGAGGTTTTTAAAGCATTTAAACACCGCTTAAATGATAGTCTGCATTACTTTAAAGCTGTCATGCAACGCCCCTTTTTAGAACATTTTTGTATCTTTCAACAACGAACGACTATATCATGCCCAGCGAGCAGTTCAACAATTAACAAAAGAGGCCAGGACCAGGAGAAGGCAATCAGAAAAGCTGAAACAATCCAGGAATGAAGGTGCAGATGATTATGACCCTGGAATGTACTGAAGTGTGTCAGAATTTTAATGTTCAAACTTTAAATTTAGTTTTCTCAAAACAACATTTTTGGATAATTATGTACCTTTTTCTCAGAAAGTATGAGAGATATAGAGCTGAAATCTTCATTACATGTATACAACACATAGTTAAACTTTCTGAACCACAGTCATAATTTTATAATGTATATTAGTGATATTAAGAAAGCAACAACATTGCAAATTTTCCACATTTTTACTTTTTTGACTTTGCAAATAATTTGTTTTTCAATTTCTAGCGAATTGATATACATACCTAAATAATTGAGGTTCAGAAGATAGCTGATTATATTAAGAACAAAAGTGTGATTCTATATTGCAAGTAGTATTAGAGAAAAAGGTACATGAATTCACATGTTTTAAGAATAAATTTTAATGTTTTTCTGTTGAATGAAATAATTTTTGCCGACTCAACTACATAAGCTATCAATGCAAATTGAGGACTTTAAGACCGGTGGTAATTTAACACACTTGAGGTGTAATTTCCATGTGTTCAGACTACCATGTCCCCTTAAAATAATGTCTAGTAAACGTATTCTCTTTGAGAGTAAAAAATATAATTTACTTCAGCTTTACATTATATTGAAATTAAAATACTTTTTCATGGATAAATTGTGCAAAACAGTGTTTTATTTAGCTTATATTTAGGTTAGACAGACGATTCCAATAATATTTAGTAGATGTGACCTCTTGGAGAGTAAAAAGTATAATGTATATCAGTTTTATATTACGTTACCATTAAAAATATTATTTCGTGGAGATATTGTGCAAAGATTATACATTTAAACGGTGTTATTATAAGTGATGACGAGTAAAGTTATTGCTTAAAATTATATATGTGAATAATCTAAAATTGAGCACGTAAAACAGGACGCCACTGCATGCGCGAAAAGGTAAACAGATACACGCACCTCCTGTTTCCTACACATATTCCACCTGTGAAGACCTGTAGAATACCTCCCAAAGCTGCAGTGACGGCATAAATGGAAACGAGTGTACCGACATGGGTAGCCGAGGTCGTTAAAGCACGTGCTCGTGAACGTTAGGTGTACGGTTTAAATTCCTCCAGGCTTTCCTCAGTCCTCACAACTGGCAAATGTCGTGGAGGTACCCTAAACTTACGCCTGAAACGCTTTCTTCCCAAATTTCTTTTCCCAATTCTCATTTCGTGTCATGTACCACTGTCTGTGTTGCTGTGTGCAGTAAGAGCGGATGTTAAACACTACTCAAAATTTGCTAATAATTTGATAAACCTTTAGGAAATAACAGATAACCAAGTCGTACGAAGGAATGGAGCAAATTCAGCTGCGAAAAGCCAAACAATTACTCCTCAGGGAATAAAAGGTAGTAGCTTCCCCGACTGCGGCCCCGGTAGGTAGAGCTGAAGATGTCACATAAACAAGTATGTCCATATAAACAATTTTATTACACGCAAGATGTGTGTAGCTTATTTACATACAATGGGCTGTCACGTGCGTGCTTTAATCGCTCTCTAGCGTTCATTATATTCCGGACATGAAGCAGCTCTACGTGACCCATGCGCCATTGCAGGAGATACTGTGTAACACTTGGGTTTGCATCCCGATATTCTATAACGTTTCCTTCAGCCTTCAGCGCAGACACTGCAAAGTGCTGCAGCATTTAAAGGTTTTTGTGAGGTTTTTCGATCAAGGAATCACACAAAGGATAATTATAAGTTATTTTCTCACGATGGAGCTGTTTTTTAAAAATGTTATAGTAAAGTATATCGTAATATGTTGAGCGGAGAGGATTTGGTTGTAAGGACGCAACAATAATAAGCACGTCAACCATTCAAATACCTGTGAAAAAGAAATTGACAATAGAATCAACCAGGCTAGGAAAATAATACGAACCGTTTTGGTATTTTGCCGCAGTAGCACTGCAGTCGCGATTTTGAGCATGCGCATTCACTTCCTGTAATCGTCACTTTGTGTTTTCCCGTTGTTAGAGCGTTTTGAAACGTTTTCAAAACAATCGAACGACCCGCCATCTGTGAAGTCAGATCAGTGATTCTTTTTTAAATGCGAGAAACGTTACGCCAGGAAGTATTTATTGCCCATTGTGTGAGGTTTATGGGGGAACAACAATGAGTGCAATACTCGGCCACACATAGCGAAACAAACTCAAGATCTGATTGCATCATTTGGTTGGGAACAGTTCTACCACCCCGCCCTACAGTCCGGATTTGGTACCAAGCGATTCTCGTCTGAAGAAATTCCTTAGTGAAAAACATTTCAACGACGATGATGTTGTGAAACAAGAAGTACAGACTTGGCTTTCATCACAGGCGGCATCGTTCTTTGACGAAGGCATACAACAACTGGTTTCCCATTACAAGTCCTGAATAAAAGCGGTGACTATTGTTATATACTGGGGTGAGGCCAAAACGTTTGCAGCTGGATATTACATTTTAGTTACCCCAGCATTTACACTGGGAGGCATAGCTGCAGAGGTAGCAAGAGGACCAGAATTTTAAACTACTCATTCCAGAGCAGGCGTGGGATAGTTATAACAAAATACACAACATTTCACATTAATCACATTAACTGTGGTTTATTCAGTATAAGTACGGTGCCACTACATCACACACAAAAGATAAAAAGGAAGAAATTGAAGGGAGATGCTGCACACACGAGACTACATTTACACAATTTCACACACAACCTTACAGACCCAACACTCAGACCAAAAGTGACGCTAACACACAACATAAAAATGTAACGCTGATTTCCCCCACTTACACCGCTAGCTAGGATCGCCAGCTAGACGGTGGTGAGTCGTCAGGCCAGACGAACTTTAAAACCCAAAGCTGACAGAATTACCCCAACAATACTGTCGTCAACGACGCAATAATGTGTCTGGCGTGACAATACACACACATACACGCCACACTATGTGGAGAAATAGTGTAAGGTATAAGGTAATAAATGATACTAAAGTCTTTGGAAAATAATGTTCTGTTATTTTTTGAAAAATTATCGATACTTGCTTTAAAAATACGACTCATATGTTCTTCGGATGGGAATCTATAGAATAGAGAAGTGGCAAAAATAAAAATAAAAAACAACGTATACTTAAAACAATGTGTAGAACGTACTTATGAATGGGTCAAAATGTTACACTCTACATGACAGATTGAAGAAAAAGTTTGAGAGTGCCAAAATGGATAGGTTAGAACTATGAGAGTATCTCGACTACAGCACATAGGAATGATGTTATTAGAACAGAGATAGAAGCAGAATATACGGTGATAAATGGAATTTAATGACTTTTACAGTGGTACAGACATGTATACTCGCATGCATAAATTGTGACGTGTAATGGAAGGAGCTGTTTATGTTGGTAATGATAAAATCTAGTCGCACCCTCTACCAGGGTGACTACCTGTGTTTTTTTAGGATAATTCTAGCCAATGGACTGACAGAGTACCTACTTTACTTCTCCAAAATTAGGTTTGGCCGAACTTCCGGGGGGTAACATTACAACTTATGTTTTCATGCTGCACTACCGCTTTCTCAATGCCGGTTTTCTTATTGCCAATTAGGAACAGTAATTACTTAACCTTCGTCTCCACGTCGTTGGTGAAAGCTCTCATATATGTAAATGTCGTAACTGTCAGTCAGCTTAACCAGACATGCAAATGATTCTTCACCTCTTCCTTTAGAAGGCCGAATTCCTTCCCCCATTTCACAGATTATAAACATCGTTCATTGGTAAATTTTATGGCCTTGAATTGTTTTTCAGGCCAGTTGTATAGAGAACTGACCGACCGGTGGAGTCAAAAGTTGGTTATCTGAAGGTGGAAACCTTACGGAGAGAAAAACACTGTGGTAGTCTAGGGGAATTTGGCCAGTTTTTATGCACGACAGTGTACACTCCGTCAATTTAAAACTGGCCGGCGTCTGAGAGATGAAGCTCGAATCGGGTACTTCGTGAGCGCTGGGGACAGCCAGGCTTTGTTCACAAGACTGCATATCTATATATTCTTGTAGTAGCTATAATGGGGAACCAATTATAATCACAAAAGTGTTGCGAGAAAATAATTCATATACGAGATTTTAAACAGACAGATGTTTAGAGTGTTTCAACACTGAATATATGTAACTAAAACACGCTTTATTGATTTATGGTTGTCAAATGCAGAATGACTAAAGCTAATTACAGTGCCACGCTTACAAGAGCTCAGTGGTAGACTTAGCTTACTGTTCCTGAGGTTGCAAGTTCAAATCTCCGTGGAGCAACTGGAATAAAAATATAAGAGGTTCTCTTCATTTTTACTTTCTCTACTACGTATAGTAAGTAGGGGAAGTATTGTATTCCACCCAAAAATACGATACCGAGATTTCACCGGAAATATGTTTTGAGACCCCCTGAATCCAAAAAAAAAAACGTTTTTGGAAACATGTAGTTGTGTGTGTCTGTGAACAGCATAACTCAGAAACGAACAGTCGGATAAACACCAAACTTGGTATTTAGGTTCAGTATCTTCCAGAGATGCGACACGAAGGTTTTCAAGAAAATCCGCCTACCCCAGATTACTCTTTACATGGAACATTTTTCGAAAATTTTAATTTTCTCAAAAATGTCTCTAACGATTCTGATTAAAATATCATATGTTTGAGATATTTTCATGACAAATGAAATGTATATCTCGAATTTTCTGGGAATGTCTTCAAAAGTATTCTTCATTGTGAACGACTTTGGCATAACTGGTAAACCATAAGAGATAGACAAAATTTTACTACACACAAAATGTAGATCGCCTTAAAATACACAATTTATGTCATATACATTTTTTTGTTGAGTGCACCATTTTCGAGATATTGCTTGTTATTCCCTTAAATTTTTCAATACTTATTTTCTCAAATGGGAATTCGTTATTAATTTTTTTTCTTGGATATGCAAAGAGTATTAATCCGTGGGAAAGGAATGGTGCTGCACCTAGCAACCAGCTATTAAGAGATATGTATGTGGCTACTGTTTTTCTATATTGCCCTTGTAAATATATATTCCCCTTACATCTACAAGAAAATTAGCAATAGCGTAGAGTCTGCAAATGTTTATCTCGATTTACATGAAGCATATGGAGAATAAGCGTTTGTAAGAATAGTTTGTACAAGAGTAGAGAAAGTCATGTGAGTGTAACACATCAGATTTTTATGTATATGTCTTGTATTTAGTAGTCCGTCATACCGGTGGATGGTAACCATGACATTAATTTATTGATCGGGAAGAGGTTTCATACTCAGTGAGTTTTATTTTATAACCACAAAATTCACCATTATTGTAATTATATATTTTTAAGTAAAATGAAGTAGCACCAGCAGTATTATTTACTATATTACAGTAAAGCGAGTTGTAAAAATAAAAAGAATCGAACTCGAGCTTGCCTAGATGTTAAATAGCTTAACTACTACTCCACGCCAAGCACAGAGTTGAGGTAGTCCAAATCAGTGCATTGTGGCTTGTATTATAGAGCTAGCCAAAGCGGCGCACAAAAGTTGACGGTTGTGAACCGAGCGTTCACTCAAAGGGACTATGAAAAAAATTTAGCTCCTTAAGGGGACAAGGTATCACATTTTTTGTTTTAAGCACCAATAAAATCTCTATTATTTCCAGTTTCATAAAATTATATAGTTTTTGGGGGTTAAGAGGTTTATAAGATATTTAAATACCATTTAAACGCTAGTCTGCATTCCTTTAAAGCTGTCATGCAACGCCCCTTTTAGAACATTTTTGTATCTTTCAACAACGAACGACTATATCGTGCCCAGCGAGCAGCTCAGCAATCAACAAAAGAGGCCAGGACCAAGAGAAGGCAATCAGAAAAGCTGAAGCAATCCAGGAATGAAGGTGCAGATGATTATGACCCTGGAATGTGCAGAATGTGTCAGAATTTTAATGTTCAAACTTTGAATTCAGTTTTCTCAAAACAACATTTTTGGATACTTATGCACCTTTTTCTCAGAAAGTATGAGAGATATAGAGCTGAAATTTTCAGCACACGTATACAACATATAGTTAAACCTTCTGAACCACAATCATAACTTTATAATGTATATTAGTGATATTAAGAAAGCAACAACATTGCAAATTTTCCACGGTTTTACTTTGCAAATAACTTTTTTTTTTTCAATTTCTAGTGAACTGATATGCATAACTAAATAATTGAGCTTCAGAAGATAGCTGATTATACTAAGAGAAAGCATGCAAAAGTGTGATTCTGTATTGCAAGTAGTATCAGAGAAAAGGGTACATAAATTCACATGTTTTAAGAGTAAATTGTATTATTTTTCTACTGAATGAAATAATTTTTATGGACTCAGCTACATAAGCTATCAATCCAAACAACCATTTGAAATAATGTTCATGATTTACAGAGTAATTCATAAAAATTTCAGGAAAAACCATTGATAACTTAAAGAACAGTGGTAATTTAACACACTTAAGGTTTAATTTCCATGTGTTCAAACTACCTTACCCCCTTAAGAGACTGGCCACGTTTATTTTGACCGAGTGTACAAAGAATAGAGGAGAGATAGCCGAATATAATTGATTGGTCTCTACAGGAAGATGCAAAGAGGAAGGACTCGCTTAAGTTGGTGTGGAAGTGTAAAAACATTATGGCTAAATTTGGGTTAGAAAACGGACAGCTGAAAAGTGGTGCAGAAGTGGTGAAGTAATATGAAACAGTGACATCCAAAGGAGTTTAAAGAAGGCGATATGCAGCTAACATCAGGGCCACGATATTCGAAAGGACTTCAGTAATACTTAATTACTTGGCTTATTCTCCTCTAATGTAAGGCTTGCACCCCGTGGGACTTACAACCGCATTAGGGTCAGAGGTCTGTCGGGGAGCTTACGGGCATTGAATCAGAGAATGAGAAATCCGGAACGGGGGATCGGCCCGTACTCACGTATAGAGTGAGGAAGAAAATAGTATGATGAAGGTGAAATGGTGGAAAGGAAAGGTGATGACAGATCAATTGGAATGAATGATGGGGGAGCCGTAGAAAACCCGCCGCTTAGTTCACCACAAATCCCACATGGTGGCAGGCGAGCGGTCTAACCTCTCGGCCACGTCGCCGCAGTGACTTCAGTAATATGTAAGTAAATTCATACCTGCAGTGGTTATTCACAATGAAAATTTAATTCAGTATCTCAGCGTAGATTTCGTTAACTGAATCTGTAGGTAATGCTGTAGCGTACGTGTGTGCATTGTTGCGTCGGACATATTATTGCTGTGTATAATGATATTTTTGAACTAATTATTTCGTTTGTGAGTTGAATTCCTGTTTGGCGCGGCATATTTCCCTCCAATTCCTAGTCAAGGGGAGTGAAGGCAAGTTGAGGGAAGAGCCTCTTTGAGAACGTGGCGTTACTAGTAGAGTCAGTCTAGTGTATATCTTTAGAGTGTGTGGTTGTGTGTAAGAATGCGTGTTGCCGTGTGTGTGCGCGTGGGGCATCTCCCTCCAATGTTTTGTCTGTAACCTTTTGTGTATAATGTAACAGCACCAAGGTAACTTTATAATAAACCAGAGTTAAATGTGAAATTATGTATTATTTATAAATATCCCACGCCCGCTTTAGCTTTGTGCAGCAAGTACCTGGAATCTCTCGTATGCTTCTGTAGCTACGACCCCCCAATGTTTATGCCGGGGTAACTAAATTTAATATTTTAGCTGCAAAACCTTTGGCCTCACCCCGCTGTATAACAATACCAAGCATCACCCAAAAATTCGATATCAATATTTCACCGGAAATACTTGTTTTGAGGACCTCTGAGTCCAAAAAAAAACTTTTACAAAAAGACGTGTGTGTGTGTGTGTGTGTGAGAGAGAGAGAGAGAGAGAGAGAGAGAGAGAGAGAGAGCTGCACAACTCAAAAACGAAATGTCTGGTAGATACCAGGCTTGGTATTTAAGTTCAGTGCTTTCCTATGATGCAAGAAAATCTTCCACCCCAAACTACCATTTACATGGAGCATTTTTCGAAGGTCTTGATTTTCCGAAAAATGGCTCTAAAGGTTTTGATTAAAATATCAATATTAAAGATATATCTATAAGTATCTTGAATTTTCTGGGAATAGCCTGTGAAGTCCTCTTCATTCGGAAGGAAATTTATATAATCTTGTGTAACTGGTACACGTTAAGCGATAGACGAAATC
Organism: Deroplatys truncata; assembly: GCA_030765065.1. Classification (NCBI taxonomy): domain Eukaryota; kingdom Metazoa; phylum Arthropoda; class Insecta; order Mantodea; family Mantidae; genus Deroplatys; species Deroplatys truncata. The sequence goes on from CM060989.1 coordinate 46,131,870, forward strand.
GTACTATACAAAAAACGTTTATATCTTTAAAACATACAATTTATTTCAAATAATTTGTTTGTGGCATCAGCCATATCTGAGATACACGTTATTAATGGTTCTCATCCTTCAATGCGTAGCTATTCTTTTAATGTTCTGTCGATTTTCAGCTGTTTCTCGTGATGTAATGAAAGTGTATGGAATTTTAAGGCCAGCATATAGCGTGCAGTTCTTAAACATTTAACTATCGCTATTCCCTTTGTATCTATAACGAAATGTGTAATTCAGCTATTTCTGCAACGGTTTATTTGGATTAAAATGAAGGAGATAGGAAAATAAACTTTCGTAAGAAGAACTTGCATATCCCTAATAAACGATAGAAGGCAGAGAAGGTGATATGAATGTAACATCAGATTTTAACAAGGTGAAGGAACCGAGGAGGCTGTAGCCCGCAGGCAGGCAGGCAGGCAGGCAGGCCGGTCGACCGACAGAGAAGCGCAGAGGTCTCTTAACAATTGCAAGTTTGATGACACGGTCACACTGGCGGCTTCGTGCGAGGATGATTCAAGTTGTAAACAAATATTGAGTTAACTAGTTCTAGATAAGAGATAATGCAGCGCACATACAGTGGATGATGCACAGTAACCGTTATTGGGTAACTAGTTACTTTGCAATTGTTACTCTGATAACCGTGTTGGGTACTAGTTACTTTGTAATTGTTTTTTTGGTACCGTTACATTAAGGTAACCGTTACAAAGCAAGCGTTACGTTATTTTCTGCCCATCCCTACTGCACAGCTTCTAAACCTACCTGAAACATAAAAGGGGAAGCGAAATGCTAGAAAATGAGGTAAAGGGAATTCATTGCAGACGGGAAACCACCTCCCGAATACGGTACTGCACTTTACCGCGAAGCCATGTCGCTCGTAGATGACATTTAATTAGCTATACGATGTATACCCTGTACTAGACACAGTGTCTCGGGAATTCACAGAGGATATACCGACGGATCATGAATAGATGGAGTGTTTCGATAAATGCAGAAGCAGTTTCCCCAGATTTGCTGTGAGCACTGCTGACATTGAGCGTTTTCAATGACGTGGGATGATGAGAGAACTGGACATCAACAATTAAGAGCGTACCCTTGTAAGGCTTAACTATCGACTTTTATGAGCTTCATCAGCTCACAGTGAAAACATCTGAAGGCAGCAACAAGTATTTCGAAATACAAGCTTCTAAAATGGCAACTTCTATGGTACGAGGGCAGTCCCTAGAAGTACCCAACCTGACGTGTATATAGTGCTTGTTGTTTCAAACAAATGACTATTGTAGGAATTACCATCCTTATAAAGCTTAAGTTTGAAGTTTGACGATGCTACGTTGTTTAGCCATTGTTTGGCTACCATTAATAGTGAACTCTCTCAGCGAATTTCTTAACATGGATAAAACTGGTCATCGTTATGTGATACAGTACTTTCATTTGAAAGATCTTAGTCCAACTAACATTAAAGCTGAGCTAGATTTTACTCTGGGGGAGTCTGTTCCTTTGTTTACAACAGTAAAATATTGGGTGGCAGAGTTTAAGCGAGGCCTACGAGCTGCCAAGACAACATTGCAGTGGTCGACCAAATGAGGAGACCACACCAGAAATAGTGAAGAAAATCCACAAAATGGTCCTGGATGACCGTCGATTGAAAGTGCGCGAGCTAGCAGATATTGTAGGCATTTCAAAAAGTGCTGTACATCGCATACTAACTGGAAATTTAGACATGGGAATGCTGTACGCAAGATGGGTGCCGCGTTTATTCACAATGGAACAAAAGCATCGTGTGAGGATGTTTCAGTCTAGTGTTTGACGGTGTTTCGTTGCAATAAAGTCGAGCTTTTGCGTCGATTCATAACCATGAATGAAACATGGGTACATCACGTCGCACCTAAGACGAAAGAACAGTCAAAACAATGGATTTAAAGGGGAGAATCGGCTCCAAAGAAGGTGAAGACAGTTCTATCTGCAGGCAAGTTCATGGCGTCAGTTTTTTTGGGATGCGCGTGGGATAATTTTCATTGATTACCTTCAAAAAAGAAAATCAATCAATGCCGAGTATTATGCAAACTTATTGCAGCGTTTGAATGATGAAATCAAACAAAAAGGCCGCACTTAGCGAAAAAGAAAGTTCTGTTTCATCAAGACAATGCACCATTCACACATCCATTATCGCCATGCTTCCTCAAGCACCCAAATTGCCAGACTTAGCCGTCTCTAATTATTTTCCATTTCCAAGGTTGAAGAAATCGCTTGGTGGTAAAAGATTTACCAACAATGAAGAGGTGGAGTTTGCATTTGATGACTATTTTGCAGAACTCGACGGTTCTCACTATAAACAAGATATCGAAGCTATTGAACATCGCTGGGAAAAGTATATCGAGCTGAAAGGAGACTATGTAGAGAAATAAAGATGTTTTCTTCTCAAAATGATTGTGCTTTCTTTGTTAGGTCGGATATCACTACTACCTGCTGTCGTTTACTGTTTTCTCTACCAGGTACATAGTAGGCAGAAAAGTTGTATTCCACCCAAAAATTTGATATCGAGATTTCACCGGAATATGTACATGCTTTGAGGCCCCCTGAATAAAAAAGCATTTTTAGAAAAGATGCATGTGTGTGTCTGTGAACAGCATAACTCAAAAACGAAAGTTTAGATAAACACGAAACTTGGTATTTAAGTTCAATATCTTCCAAAGATGTGACACGAAGATTTTCAAGAAAACCCTACCACCCCAAGCTACTCTTTACATGGAACATTTTTCGAAATTTTGTTTTTCTGAAAGATGGCACTAACGACTTCGATTAAAATTGAAGTGGTTTAATGTTATATTTAATTTGTTTATTGAGCCCCACATTTGGGAGCCAATTTGCGATGGTAAATTTATAATGTTATTTGTGTATGTGTGTTTACTTCATGTGGTGAAGCCATTTTGTGACGTGATTCTTTGTTAGGTTTGTAGCTCCATCTGGTGTTAGCAATTTGCGGCAGTATTAGTTTTTGTTTGAAAGAATGTTACTTTTATTTTTTATTTAATTTTTTTACTGTCCTCCGGCTAGCTATGATCTTTTTGGGTCGAGCACTTCTCTTTATACAGGTTGTGTAAACGGAAAGGAATCTTTTATCCAAAGATAACACTGATGAAGAAATTTGTTTTACACTTTTATTGTCGAAACACAGTCACTATCACATTTACACATTGATCTAGACACTCGCCAAACTGAAACTGTTATAATAACTTCTTACTGATCACTTTTAATCCACGTACTTCAACCTTTTGTATAATTAACTTTACCATACTTGAGATTTGTCATAACTCTTATACGCGTAACTTGCGAATCGATAGCCGACGTGTAATATTTCTGCTGGACTGAAGGCGACGTGTATCATACAAATATTTTCGACGAACTGACGGACTGAAGGCGACGTGTATCATACAAATATTTTCGACGAACTGACGGACTGAAGGCGACGTGTACTTTACAAATATTTTAGATGAACTGACGGACCGAAGACGACGTGCAGTGTACAAAGATTTTTGATGAACTGACGGGGTCTACCTCTAACCTACTCTTTTTATACTCATACACCCCGATATGCCTAAAGATTATAACTGAACTGCAATTGGCTAATAAAACGCGCCAACATTAGCGTCTATTTTTATATCCAATGAAAATTATGAATACATATGCTTTAGGGAAATGTTCCAGCAATTTCTACAGAAAAACGCGCCAACATTACGTAACTTCCTCGTTTCCAATAATGATAAACAGCTCACCCCCTTGCTGCATTATTGCACGCTATTATTGTCAGTTTCAGTAAGGCAGTATAAACTTACTTCCCAACAATAATTACAATCAACAAACATCTCAAATCAATGTCACATAATAATGCATATTCATACTATAATCACTCTTTACATTTAAATAATTTGTGATACAAATTACTGCATCAAAATACCACATATTAAAGATATTTATATGACAAATGAAATGTTTATTGTGCCATTTTCTACCCTTCCGCAAATTTGAACTACGTCCATAGTATCAGAATGGCATATTCAAGACGGCGCGGGTTGGACGTCGGAGTGTGACATTGGCGAATAATGTCGCCAGTAGTGAGGCGGCGGCAGCACTATAACGGAGGAAACGAGAACTATTCACCTTCCCCTAGGTGGGGTGACTTGGCACGAGTAAGAAGACGAGGAGACTCTGACAGGCACGCCTACCGGTAGCGCGCAAATACAAATTGTGAGTCAAGGTACACTATTTTTTCGGACTATTCAAAATTTTCTAATCAACAGGTGAGTAACCTTCCAAATTTAATTAACTTGAAGTGTCAAGTAGACCGGGAGAAAGCAGACAAGGAAGAATGGCGTAACGTTTTCTTATGCGAAATAAATAGATTTTGTTGCGTTGGGGGAAAGCAAGATTCAAACCCTGCCTGTACAGTGATAATCTATAATGTTAAAATACTTCTAAAATTGTGATGGATTCAATATATGTTATATTTCGTTAATTATATAATAATTACTGGAAGGTAGAATGCTTCATTGGCTTGTTAAATATCTACCATTTTTCGAATGAATAGATAAAGTCGTGTAATAATATGCCAAGTACTGTGTTACGCGAGAAGCTAGTGACAATTACCAAGTGATTACTAATGTGAAATAAACATTTATATTACTGGAAAAACAGTTATAATGGGAGAAATAAAACAGGAAAAGAGAACAGTTATAATGGGAGAAATAAAACAGGAAAAGAGGTATTCCCGTTTATTGTTGCAAGTTATTCCTACCTATACCAAGTAGGGAAATTCCTTATATTGTGCATCCTTCACATTTTTACAAAGATATATTATAACTGGTTTATGGGTTAGGTGGTAATAAATAAAAGTAACAATATTTTGAATTATCTGGCAATAGCTTTTGAAATCCTCTGTAAATCTCTTTATGAAAATGGTCATAGTATTGAACAAATCGAATCATTAATAAAGTTTATCTCGGAAATGGTTGATGTCATGAAAACGGTATTGAATTAAATTGTGCTTTTGAACGAGATCTACATTTTTTGTGTAGTACGTTTTCGTCTATCCCTTAACATTTACCAGTTATACAAGATTATATAAAATTCCTTCCAAATGAAAAGGGCCTCATGGGCTATTCCCAGAAAATTAAAGATATACATTTTATTTGTTACGTAAATATCTTTCATATATAGTATCTTAATCAAATCCGTTAGAGCCATTTTTTTAGAAAATCAAAGATTTCAAAAATCATCTGTGTAAAGGATAGTTTGATATGGGAGATTTTCTTGAAAAATCTTTGTGTCGCATCTTTGGAAGGTTTTAGCCTAAATACCAAGTGTGAATTGTTTCTGAGTTATGCCACACACGGACTTTTTTTTCTAAAAGTGCTTTTTTTATTCAGGGCGCCTCAAAACGTATTTGAATTCTCGTATCGAATTTTTGGGTGCAACTGTTGATTTACTTTCCATGTGTTAACTATAGAGTCCTATTGGTGACGTTTTATGAAACAAATGCTTTCTGATGTAAGCTTAGTTACTAATTCTGGATCCCTCTTCAAGTATTCAGATCTGGAGATATGAAGCATACCACATCCACTGTCCTGAAAATGATTTGTTAATCCTGCACGTCTGATGGAGGGGAAGGGCAGGAACCCAGGGCCCGCCAGATGACGAAGTGCAGTGTTTACGGGAGCCAAAATTAAGCATGGAGTACGTGCCTACCGGCGCAGACTCGCCTCGCAGCTCAAGGCTATCTCCTGTCACTGCCGATGACAAAGTTCATCTGGTGGTAATTTGCATTTTCGTCCATATCAACCAACAATTACATCTCATCTGCCTCATCAAGATAGAATTCTTAGTTTTCCACCTCATATGCCGACTATAATACCATCGCTGCCACCAGCGCCTCGCATATACACCAGATGCCGTCGCCCTTGCAGACATACATAGAAGAATAACTTTGAAACATTCTCTATGGGCTACTGCATTCGACACAAAATAAGATATCGGCATTTCATCACATATACATTGTACATATCCCCTGAGTTCTTTTCCATTAAAACGTTTTAACAGAAAACCTGATGTATGTTCTCTACCCTCGGTTATTTATTTGTGGGTATGAAAACTAATCTTACGAAAACTTATTTACCTACTTCATTTTAATGACGTAAATCTTTGCAGAAACAGCTACATTACGCATTCGTTATAGATATAAAGGGAACAGCGATAGTCACATGTTTAAGAACTGGACGCTATATGCTGGCCTTAAAATTCCATATTCTTTACATGTAATCGCGAGAAGTAACTGAAAATCGAGAGGACTTTAAAAGACTGACGAAGTATTGAGCAGGCTATTCTCAGAAAATTCAAGATTTACATTTTGTCATGTAAATACATTTAACATATGACATTTACTTAAAATTGTTAGAGCCATTTTTGAGAAAATAAAAAAGTTTCGTAAAATGTTCCATGTAAAGGACAGTTTGGTGGTAGGGGGGATTTACTTGAAAATCTTCGTGTCGCATATTTGGAAGATACTGAACTTAAATACAAAGTTTGGTATTTATTCCATTTTTTCTTTTTATTTACGCTGTTTACATACACACTCACGCGCGCGGACCTTTAGTCATCCAGGAGGAAGAGGTGAAGCAAAGAACACAACAGGGAGACAGACTCGGACCCAGGCGGGGTCCCTAACATATCTAGAAGTTATCTAACATCCTGACACCGGCGGCAACCCTCCACGGACTTCCTTTCCCTCATTGGAGAGATCTCTGTTAGGGCCTGTCCCACACCGATCACCAGTGCAGACAAAGTGAATTCCACCGCCATACGCTTCGTTCGCCGTCCACTCGCCTGATCTTCGACCCTGAAGCATGAAAAGGTAATGAAATGACAGGAAAATTTGCGACATTATATTTCCACTTCGTCATTCGCCTACCAACCAGGGAAAACCGCGAAAAAACTCCAAGCTCAGAGTGGCCAGATCAACGGTAATTGAACCCGGGGTCTCAACGCGAAACCATCTCGCTGAGTATATTTCTGAATAAATGTGAAGTGTTACTCCGTCGTGATATGTATAATTCGTATATTTGATTTTTCCTTGTGCGTGTGTTTTGTTAATACAATATACTAACCTGTAGAGTAACTTCGACATTTTTCCACCATTATGAGATAAATCACTAGAATCTGATGATATTTGGGTTGTTAGGTTCCATTTATAACCTGCAACTCCTCCGCAAATACGCACTTGTTACATGTATTGGGAAGGTCAGTTGTTTTGTATCTGCTACGCTGGCGCTCTGTTTTTATATTTTTGCAGGTATTCAAACTTTGCACACCGCCTATTTTGTCACCGACTGACGTACTGATTATAGTATTAATTATATTACGTATTATATTAATTATATTACTGCTTATATTGGATTAGTTCTATTAATTAAGCTAATTATATGAGGATTTAATTAATTGCCTGTTTGTGTGGGGGCTTATTTTTAGACGAAGAAGATTGCTTTGAAGAAAACCAAGAAGTTTAATTGTTTGGTTTAGGTAAATACACCGAAATCATATTAAAACGTAACTATACGTTGCTCTTCATAATACTACGTCACAGTAGTTTGCAAGGTTTAATAACATACGCATGTTATATAAATTAAGTCCACAGCACGGTTAAGGGGCTTTCAATACTTAAGATGCATCCAGCATATAGGTAAATCAGCGATCATGGTGGAGAAGGAAGGTACAAACCTTTCTACCAAATAAAAAAATATTACAGAGCAGTATATATAATATGACAATGATACTGGAAGACCGAAATAGAGCGTATTTTGTATAAAGCTTGTCTAAAATAAAATAAAATTAAGTTTTATTTATGGACGCTCTTTAACTGCTATAGTTCTTAGCATCCCATTCTATACTGGGTATGAAAGACCGGCAATTTTGCTCTGAGGCCTCTTTATCAGACTTGAGGTTCTTTTACGTGCCGTAAATCTACGACACGGGACCACCGGCTATACTTCCCATGCTAAGTACTTTTACGCTAAAAAATCCATCGCACTCCGTCGGGCTTTGAAACCGCGACCTCGGGAACTAGAGGCTAGCATGGTAAATAAAGCTTGTCTGACAATTTCTCTGGTTATACAGAATGTTTCAAAAATAGAGGGTATAAATTCAGGTGTGTATTCCAAATATGTAGACAATAAAAAGGTCAATTACAGCATGTATCCGGAAATGCTTGATTTCTGAGATATGCACGTCAAAACAGTGATATTCACCGGAACATTTTTCTTCCCGCAGTTAGTTGCCGTGACAGAAAATATTAACAGGACACTATGACTGTTCATTCCGAGCGAAGGGTACATTGAGCGTTGTGTTTTTGGTGTCCGACTGAGCGAGCTGGCAGAAATACATTTCATGTGCAATGCTGCGCTGGCTCGTCGTTTGTACCAAGAGAGGTGCCCACAGTGTCCAGATCGGAAGACATTTGAACGTCTCCATCGCCATCTGTGCGCTCATGGGTAGTTTACATCTCCTGGTTTGGGGAGGGGACGAGACGATTAAGATCTACAACTCCAGATGTAGAGGAGGAGATTCTGGATTCTGTGCACACTATACCTTCTATCAGTACACGAAGGTTAGCGTTGCAAGTGAATGTTCCGCATACGACTGTCTGGAGACTATAAACACGGGCCCGGGACTGACAACTCAGTCCACGCCCTCACAACCCGGGAGTCGAGCTCGCGGGCGGTCGACACCAGGTAAGGAAACCATCCTCCCCTCAGCCCCAGCCGCACAGGGACGGAAGTGGATTCGCCACTTACGCGCGTCAGCCCAATAGGGAAAACCCTATCAGGGAAGACTATCGAACAACCTCGGTGGGGCCGACAATATATCCAGCTACCGTCTACCAACTCTGATTCATGGTTACTGCCGGAGAACATCTGAGCGTCTCACAACCCCGCCTGGGCGGAAAATCAGCTAGGCGTACCCAATCTCCCATGGGTATCGGGAACCACTGCTCCGACGAGGCCAACCCAATCCAACAATTCTCTTTTGGGAGCGGCTCGAATGTTCGGCCCAGCGTACTTCTAATAACGTCATAAGTACCACGAGTGCTCAGGGTTCGCAGCGCCCGCACCACGGCAGCTGAAGGGGTCGGAACCCCCTCCCCCCTTACGGGGTGTCTGGAGACTAAAAAAAAATAAGATCTGCATTCTTGATTCGGACATCTAGATTCTACGCCTAAGGTGTAGTCCGCAACTCTTATTTCCTTGATGTTCAGTTTCTTTAGTTACATGGCATTTGTCACAGAGGTGCTTATATCTAGGTTACAATGTGCGTGTTACATTTGTGTACAGAGTTCTTATTGTTGTCAGTGAATAAAGGTCTTAGTACTATCTTATTCCTACCTTAGTGTTGATATCATATTCCTAATACTAGAGTAATTCTAAGGTTATTTACAATCAAGTCTTGTTCGGGTATTGTCAGTGTGACTATGTACTGTCGTCTTCGGTTGATTCTGCCTTCGTGGTGGACATCTGGTGTTGGCTATGGATGGCGTTGTGGCTCGTTTGGGTGGTCCTACTGGTCTGTCGGGTTATTTGGTTTGGTCGTTTGGTGAATGCCTTTTTGGAGACTTTGTCGCATAGTTGGTGAAGTGTTTCATATGTCTCTGGCGTGTACAGTATTTGAAGAGTTGTCTTGCCTCTTAGTGTCTCTCTCTCTCTGCTGCTCCTTCACCGTGGTATGTCGGACATTCAAATGTGACGTGCTCAGGCGAATCTACTACCGCGCATGTTTCACATGTGTCGTTTTCTACTTTGCTCAGTCGTTTTAGGTAGATTTCATAAGGGCCGTGGCCAGTGAGGAAGCATATTAGTCCTCTAGTGGGATTCAGATGTTTCATTCTAAGTCTCGTCCTGATATCCGGGAAGTACTCGAAGGCCCGTCTTCCTTCTGGTGCGTTGTCCCATTCCTCCTGTCATTCGTTTAGGAGGGCGGTGTCTGGAGACTGTTGCGAGAGCAACAGTTGTATCCTTGTTGTTTACAACGTGTACAGGCCGTGGCCAGCAGTTTCCCTGCTCGATTGGTGTTCTGTCAGTGGTTCGTGCAGCAGTGTGTTACAAATACGAACTCTGCTGCCTTACTATTATATGCAGATGAAGCAAGTTCAAATGAGATGGCATTACAAGCATCATGTATGGGCATATAAAAACCCACATGTAATTGTTCCATCTCATCGCCAAGTGCGGTTCACTCTCAACATGTGGACCGGCATCATTGGTAATCGGTTAGTTGGACCTCATGTACTTGTAAACAGACCTACAGGGCAGGGGCACACAAACTTTCTGGAAAACACCATACCCACATTGAGCATTCGTTAACAAGCTCGCTTCTTGCAGGATGGCGCTCCTTCACACTTCAGTCGCACCGATCGCAAAAACTTGGATCAAAGGTTTCCTGATCGATGGATAGATAGAGATGCTTGGCCGCCACGCTGACCTGATTTGAACCTTGTCGATTTCTACCGTGGGGCTATTTAAAAACGTTGGTGTCTTCGTCGCCAGTGCCTGACATGAAATATCTTCAGAATAGAATTGTGGCTGGTTGTAAGGAAATACGCAATAATTTTGGAATTTTGAGGGCACGGCCATGAGACGTCGATGTGAGGCCTGTATTCAAGCAGGAGGTGGACACTTTGAACATCTTCTGTAAATAAACTACCTGTGGTAAGAAATACGTTCGGTGAATATCACTGTTTTGAAGGCCATAATTCAGATCCCAAGGGTTTCTAGACACATGTTGTAATAGACTTTTATTGTCTGAATACGGGAAATGCACACTTGAAATTATGCCCTCTAGTTTTGAAACACTCTGTGCATCTAGTGACTCATGTTAGAACGTTGACCTCCCTGGCATTCGGCATAAGCCTCTTTGTGTTTTAGTAACCGAGTTAGGCTGCGTACTTCAGTTTTCCTTACGGTGTTCAATTGGAAACGCCGACATAGTGTGGAACCAAATTTCTTACGGATAGTTATCTGAAAATGTGAATAAAGTGGTACACCAACTCAAGATCCAATTAATGTATATACACAAGGAAGATAAATAAATCAAAACATAAATTAGATAAATAAATCCATAAATCAAAGAACTGTCAATGAAGGTACAAGTCCAATCAGACTGGGTGGACACCATCTGACAGATATCTCGAGGTCCCATCTGCAGCACAGTGGCGGGCGAACTGATGTCTTCATGCACAGCTATAAATCTCGTCTGTAGTTTTGCTACTGGTGAGAAAATCTGGTTCCCAATAATAAGGCTGGTGATACAGATGTTTTAATACCTCTATTCGTTCCATAAAACGAAGAACTCTACTAGTGATTCAGGCTCGGCAGTTGAGTATTTTGTTCCTTTACTTAGAATCGTAGGCTTTGTATGTATAAATACTTTTTATGTTTACTGGAGTAAAATACACTAATTTTTACAGTGCGTATAATTGCCTATTTTCATAGTGCCTTTCTGTAGCTTAAGGCCTATTATGACTTTTTTATGGAAACCTTTATCAAGTTTTTGGCTATCGTAATTCTTTTTTATTGTGGACGGTTATTTATTAATGAACCAGTCGTTCTCCGTGGTGTAGTGGTTACCCTGCTAGTTTCTAGTTCCCAGGTTGCGGGTTCAAACCCGGCGGGGGGTGATGGATTTTTTCGGGCGTAAAAATCCTTAGTATGTCTTCCTTCGGAAGGGAAGTAAATATTTACGGCACGTAAAAGAACCTCAGGCCTGATAAAGAGGCCTCTGAGCAAAATTACCGGTATTTCACGCCCAATATAGAATGGGACGCTAAGAAACACAGCAGTTTAAGAGCGTCCATAAATAAAACTCAATTTATTTTTTAAGTTTTGCTCTGAATCAATGAGCCATCGTGATAAAATGCTTAAAGAAGTTAGTATTACCAGCATTCCTTTCCTAACGTTCAGCAGTTGCATTATTTTGTGTAATAATAAACTAGCGTAATACTTAGCACAATAAAGCGAACGGGGAATGGTCAACTATCGGTTTACGACTGGGAAATCGACCATTTTAGCATTAACTCATCGCATCGCTTTGTTCATTAATACGACGACTTTATTGTTTTTTGCTTCCTATATGGACGAAAACACAGTACTGACCTAAAAGATCATCGAGAACGCAACAATAGCCTGTTTTAAGCCCCTTGTACACGATAAACGTTTTTCAATTCAAGAGTTTACAAGAAAAATATGAAACGTTTTTCAATATGTGACAAGAATAGAAAAGACTTGGCAAGACTTGACAATGTCAAAAATGTGCATTTGCAAGTTGTCTCTTCGCCAAACTGAAACCCTTCAGAACACTGATAATTTATCCCGCGCAAAGAAATTTAGTATTTACGTCACAGTATAACAATTCGCAATGAAATATTGTTATTTACTAATATTATGTAGCATTTTCACGTATTATATCCAATGAAATCACATTACGAGTATGGAACACAATGGAGATAACACCAACTGATAGATTAACCACACTATATAACATTGCATTAATGTATACTTAGTTCGGTAAACTGCCTGGCAATTATTTCTTCATAATCGCGTTCATCTGCTCCAGCATGTGGTAATCCACGGAGCCCTTGATGTACAGACATGGCCAGCTATGTATAATCTAATCAGTTCATATACAACATACCTTGGTCGGGTAGCCATTTTTGTTTACTTTTCGCTTTCAGCCATGTTGCAGATTTCGTGACGCACTATGAATACTCGCATTTTATTGGCCAAAGCCATCAAATCATTGTGAAATCTTTGACCGTTTAGAGCATGTCCTTATTTGCTTTCAAGACTTTGAAAGACCTTAAAAGTATTTGAAGCAATTTGACAAGAAAAGTTGTGAAGTTGTGACAACTCTTGAAAAGTCTTGTAAAGTATTGAATTTGACAAAAGTTTGATGGTGTACAAGCGGCTTAACAATAATACATAACATAATTACAAATCAGCGTAGGTGTGTAAAACGTATTAAGGAGGGAAGTTCCTTACAAACTGATAATACCGTTTAACTTAAAAGTGCAATTTAAGAAACAATGTTTGCAGTTTACACTTCATTAAGAGAATGGTGGAGTTTAGTAAATTTAATATAGGGTATGTAGTTATTTGATATATCTATACTGTTCTGCCATGTTAGAATGTGTTTTTAAGGATAAATGAATAAATGATTGTGCGTACTTTGCTTACTCTACCTTAAGCCACAAGCTGTTCTTGCAGCCTATAATTAATTAATAGAGATAACTGGAAGAAGGGTAATCATGGTTATGTACCTACCCTGATCCAGGATACTGTAGAAAGAAACTCAGCTTTAGGAATAAGATCTGATCTCACGATAACTGAATATTGCTTTGACCACTCTTTCAAGATCCAGATATGAACCCGACAAGACTGGTCTAGTGAACAAATCCAAGAAAGATACCATATCCATTTGATATGGTTTACAGATGGTTCAAGAGATGGAATACACTCTGATACAGGAATTTTCAATGTCTCTGCGAGGACAGAATTTAGCTTTAGTCTCGGTAATTATAGCCCTGTTTTTCAATGATTAGTTCAATCATTAGGCTGAAAAATTCAATGCCATGCCGGCATATTGCCCAGTTGGTTAGAGCAGACCGGACGGAAACCGGAAGATCGGTCATTCAAATCCGGGCTATGGCAATGAATCTTTCAGCCTGATTCTACCTTTCCAATCTTTCCTCTCATTTCGTTAGGTGCATTTCTATTTTGATACTGCAACAGTGTAATCTATCAAAGCAATTCAAATAAAATTATTCCTACTTGCACCCACATTCTATGACGGATTGACCGCCTTTGTCATGGAAGTTTTATGGCTTCTCAGCACAGAGGAACCGGTTTCGATTCCCAGCTGGGGCGAGAGGGTTTTCCTTCAACTAGAATCACTCCTTACATTCCACAGCTTTCCTACCTCGTGCAATCGTTCCCTTAGAGTATTAAAGGTTTTATTTGGCGCCTCTTGGGGCGGCGATCGCACCGTAATGTTGCGGTTGTACCGCTCGTTGGTTAGATCAAAACCTGAGTACGGGAGTTTTATCTATGGCGCGGCGTCCGCCACTAAACTTAAGGCAGTATTTTATATCATAACATGCTGTGAATGACAGAGTGATTGTAGTGTAAATCAATATTATTGTATGTACAGGATTTTAGATATTTGTTAGCCGTAAGTATTGTTAGGAAATAAGTTTATACGGCCTAACTGAAACTGACAATAGAAGTGGGTAACAATAAACCGACTGACAATGGAAGTGGGTAACAATAAACCAAGGGTGTGTGTTGTTTATCACTAAGAAGAGACAAACAAATGGCGTCAGGGTAGCATGCCTTTCTTTAGAAATGGAGGAAATATCTTCCCTAGAGCATATATGTTAGTAGTAGTGATTGGCTGACAAAACAGACGCTAATGTTGGCGCAATTTGGTAACCAATAGCAGCTCTATTATAATGTTTAGGAATTTCGAGGTGAAGGAGTATATATTCTCGAGCCATAAACAAGTTTCGCGCAGTCTTGAAGCAGATACACGTCATGCAGTCTTGAAGAATCTCTCGTGAGGTGCACGTCATAAAGTTTGAAAGAATCTCTCGTCGTAAAGTTAGTTACAAAATGTGAAGTACGCGGCAACTAATACGACAGTAATTACATTCGGAAATACCACAGTTTCAGTCAGGTGTGTATAAAGATTAAATATGTGAATTATTAATTAAGTGTGACGCAATAAAGGTGTAAAAACAAATTCTTTTATCAGTGTTATCTTTTAGTAACTACTCCTTTCCGTTTACACGCCTTGCTCAGAGACACTTGCTTGACTGAGTAATAATAGCTAGCCAGAGAACAAAGAACCCAAAATTTAAAATAATTAAACAATAACAGGCGCTCAGCAAATAAGATAACACGAGCCGATTACCGCGACAAACTTCGCCTTTTAGACAGCGTTCGTTATACTGGTATCCGTCTTGTTACTGGGGCCTTCCGCACTAGTCGTGTCGAGTGTTTGTATGCTGATTCTGGCGAACCACCTTTGTCTTTTCGACGCACGTTTTTACTGTGTTCTTATGTTGCAAAGCTGGCAGCTCATCCTAGTCGCCCTTCGTTCCACTGTGTGTTCCATCCAGAACTCGCCCACCGTTATATGCGCAATGGTACCATCTCCCGCCCATGCGGTGTTCGGTTTCGGGAACTTCTTAGCGCACATGACCTCCGAATGCCTCCTGTGGAGCGGTTCTGTCTTGGTGATGTTCCCCCGTGGCAACTCCAACGTGCCCGGTTTGATCTACAGCCGGTGTTTGGTCAGCTCTTCTCCGAGATCCTAGACCGTTATTACCGGAGCTATTCTCCGGTACTTACTGATGGTTCCCACGTGAATGGTAGTACAGGGTGCAGTTTCTATAACGGTGAGGCTCACAACTATCGCCTTCCAGACGCCAGTTTAGTTTTTACGGCCGAGCTGTTTACCATCTTTTATTTCTTGCTTTTTCCCTCCACGTTTGTCCCAGGCCGTTTTATTATTTGCTCCGACTCTCGGAGCGCCTCCAGGCCCTGTAATGGTTTATCCGCTCCTCCACCTTGAATTTAAAAATACAAACACTTTTATCTCAGCTGCTCTGTCGCGGATACCAGTTCGTTCTTACATGGGTTCCAGGCCATGTGGGAATTCCTGGCAATGAGGAGGCGGAGTTTTCCACCAAAACTGTGCCTTCTACGGATGTTCAGCGGTACTTCCGTCGTCCTCTGTTTTCAGCTTGGAAGCAATCATGGATGGCACTCAACTCCGGACACTCAAAGACACCGTACAACCCTGGTCCATTTCCTGCAGGGAATCGCGGCGGTCAGAAGTAATTCTGACCCGCCTAAGAATCGGCCATACGCGCGCTACACACGGTCATCTTCTGCGTGGTGCCCCGGCCCCTGTCTGTTCGCCGTGTGACGTGCCGCTTACCGTGTCGCATGTTCTCTTTGATTGTCCGAGATACGCCCGTTTTTTGGCCTGGGTTCTACACTGCCCTCAGTTTTAGGCAATGACCCAGTGGCTGTAAGGCAGACCCTGCGGTTCGTTGCCAAAATCGGGTTTTTTACACAAGTATAACTTGTCTTTTAGTTTTGGAGGTTTTTAGTCTTTTTAGCCTAGATTTTCTTCCTTTTACCCTCATGTTTTAGTCCTGGATTTTATTCTATTTTAACCTTATTTACGGTCTTATGGCTATTTGGTTTCTAACTTATTCTTCTACGTTTTAGCTCGACCGTTTTAAGTTTTAACTGTTTTTTTATGTTTTTGCTTGGGGCCCAAATGACCTAGTTGTCGACGGGCCCTTAAACTCCACTCCACCACCACCTTCCACAGCGTCGGGAAGTATGAATGTTTGTGAGTTTCATATTAGGGAATAAAACCAAGGTTAAAATCCTGCAGTTCAACAAGTAATAACACTGACCGTTGCTTCTCAAGTTAAAGCCCTCATGGGAGATAAAATCAAAAGAAAAAGAAAGTCCTTTAATTGTGGGAACTTGTATAGATGTCACCATGGTTTATTCAGTTTGTTAGAGTCTACATCGTCGTTTCTCCTTCTTGACCTCAATGGACATTTGTAGTCTCTTTTCAACAAAATGACTTGCTTAGCCTTGCACATCAGGTGTACCCGATGCCTTTATGAGGAACTCGCGGATTACTTTGAAGGACCATGAACCCCGCACTACCCAGTGTTCTAAAAAGTTTAATAACATTATATTTTCCAAATACCTACCTTATTTGGAAAAATATAAATGCCAGGGAAAACTCCCGAAAAAATCCATGGCACAGAGTCGCCGGGAATTGAACCCGGGGCTTTCCGAATGCGAGTCTCACGCGTTACCGCGGTGCTACCTTTCTTGGTTTTACTGACTTTACTCTTTTATTTTTGACGAAAAAATAATGGTGGCGTATTAAACATTGTAAAAAATCTGATGTGATACATTCACACAACTTTCTCTATCCGCTATCGTTTATTAAGGGATATACAAACTTAATAAAGCTAATTTTATATCTACTTCATTGATCCAAATAAACCTTTGCATAAATAGCTATATTACTCATTTCGTTATATATAAAAAGAGAATAGCGATTGTCAAATGTTTGAGAACTGGACGCTATACGCTGGCTTACATTCCATATTGTGTCAATGGTATTGCGAGAAACAACTGAATGTTGACGGTACTTTAAAAAATATTGAAAAATTCGAACCATTAATAACGGATATCTCGGAAATGGCTGATGCCAGAAAAAAATTAAAATAAATCGTGTGCTTTAAAGAGATCTACATTTTTGTGTGGTACGGTTTTGTCTATCGCTTAACGTTTACTAAACATATACGATTATACAACTTCCTTCAATGAAGAGGACTTCAAAGGCCATTCCCAGAAAATTCAAGATATGTTTTGTTTGTCATGTAAATATTTTTAATATATTGTTACCTGTTGGGGTGAAGACCAAAACGGTTACTAGAAAATGATTAATTTAGGTCACCCCAACACGCACATCAGGGGGGGCGCAACTCGTTGGCAGCAAAACGTCCGGGACCTTGGTGTGTAGATTTAAGGGGAAGGCGTGGGTTTTATATTACACTGAAACATTACATAACACACCTTACCTTCACATACCTGGGATTTATTCACAAACGTTTGGCGACTCTACATAATTAACAAAGGAAACAGGATGGAGGGAGATGCCACATAACCTAGATCGACCACACACACGACTGGCTCCAACGACCACTTTCATTCAAGTGACGCTATCTTTTACCCCCACCAATCGTGTCTAGACAAAGCCAGGCAGGGCTGACGTCACACCAGACAGTTTCAAACAGATCTCTCCCTTTGGCGTGATCCGCACCGAAAGGAGAGACCGTTAAGCCGAAATATAACTGAGGAGACCCAATAATGCTACGTCGGTAGCAACAATACAGCACAACAGTCCCTCTGGCAATGACAATGAAATTATTATGCCACAATATGGTATTTTAGTCAAAATCGTTGGAGGTATTTTTTTTTATAAAATCAAACATTTCGAAAACATTTACGTGTAAAGGGTATTTTGGGATGGATGGATTTTCTTGAAAATCTTCGTGTAGCACCCTTGGAAAATATTGAGCTTAAATACCAAGATTGGGGTTTATTCGACTTTTTGTTTTTGAGTTATGCTGTTCACACACTGACAGACCATTTTTTAATATTTTGGAACCAGAGGACCTCAAAAAGTGCATTTCCGGTGAAGTCTCGTATCGAATTTTTTAGTGGAATACAATACTTCCCCTGCCTACTGTACATAGTAGAGAAAGTAAAAACTAATCAAATAATTTGTACTATATAAGCATAAAATTAATAACACTGGGCTGCAAAGACTTTCTGATTTGGTGACTTTAGATAAATTCACTCTGGGCGCCCTTCTTCTGGTTCTGAAAATATGCAGAGTTAAAATCAAATTTCTATCAGATAAGGGCAGGGCCGGCTCAAAGGGTAATCCAGCCGTGCCACTGTCCAGTGAAAGGGGATATTCCACACATATATGCATATACATATAGACATATAAATCAATATCAAACAAGAATTGTACATAATAATATAATTCAGCAAGAAAGATTTTAGGCTATTTAGTAGTCATGAAATGTACAAAGCAGATAAGTAAGGGACGGGTGAGCTAGCTAATTCCAGGTAAAAGTAATTCTAGGTAGAGTCCACCACCTTTCACCAAGCTAATGAGCAAGGAACTTGAAGCAATAACCAGAAATAGAAAGAGACAGATACAGAAAGGAAAGAGACAGAGATATTGAATCTACTTCCGGTCGCGTCACTAGTACGCGTGTGCGAAAAGTTTTGGAGCAGAATATTTTCATACATAATAAGGTAACGCGGTCTGAGGACCAATGAGAAATGTCGTTTCATTCTAAGGCGCGAAGGTGAGCGTAGGCTTAGGTATAAAAGGGGGAAGAAAGCCCCAGGTTTTCATTCTCTTATAGAATCTCGTCGACACACAGTGATACGCTCTGGACGACGGATGCACGTGCGTGCATATGGGTGGGAAGCGTGTGCAGTTGGATTAGGCTTCTAATTTATTATGGTGGAAATTGTTACAGATGGGAAACGCTAGCCGCCCATAAGTATTTATTTGAAAATAAACCACATTTAAGGGAAATGCAGTGTATTTTAATTTGCCTCGTCTACGAAAACCCTGAGATCAGTGAAATTAGTTAGGTAATTTATTAGGAACGGAGAAATCAGCAGCCGCTGAGCAACAATAGCCGGAGACCAGGACACTGCAGCAGAGGGCATCAACCAAGAGGACCAACGATTTCCAGCTATACCAGGGAGGCGGGTTTTAGGGGCGGCAATATTTTAAAATATTAGCAAGATATTTGAAAATAAGACGAAATTATAAGTTACGTTTAAATTCTAGCGACCTTCTGGAGATTTTTGTTTGTTTGTTATTATACTGGTGACAAATGAAGCTCCAGAGATGAACATTTTGAATGTAACCCTTACTGATGATCGTCAAAATATACCGTGCGAGTCGGTCAGCTGTTCAACAGTAAGCACCACATTTATAAAAGGGAGTGTTTCAAGCCACTATAGCCTTATCCCTTTCTCCTAGGCAGGGGTGGTGGTTACAATAGTTGCCTGTAGGTCGCAGTGCGCGAGATGTCCGTTGTATACCCTATACTCTATAATAATGATGATTATTCACCAGCGTAGTCGATTGTCAAGAGTGCTTTCATTTTGTGCATGTTTTTAATCTGTTAATCTCCTGATGAAGTGGTACACTCGAAATACTGAACATTTTTATTTTTTCTACCACGCACCTGGTAGACACAGAAGGTATTGCATTCAATCCAAAAGTTCGTTTACAGATTTCACCGGAAGTACATCTTTTGGAGCGTCTTGAATCTAAATAAAGTATTTTTAGAAAAATTCCCATTCGTGCGTGTCTGTGAACAGCATAACTCAAAAACAAAAAGTCGGATAAATATTAAACTTGGTATTTGGGTTCAGTATCTTCCAAAGTTGCTACACGAAGACTTAAGAAAAAAAATCTCCACCCCAAACTACCCTTTACATGGAAAGTTTTTCGAAATTTTTAATTTTATAAAAACATTTTTAACTATTTTGATTAAAGTACTATATTTGAAACAGATTTACATGGCAAATCATTTTTACATTGTGAATTTCTAGGAATAGCCAATGAAGTCCTCTTCATCACAAAGAAATTTTGTATAATCTGTAGCTATAACTGGTAAACATTAAGCGATAGACGAAAACGCACTGGGATATCCGCTGTTCATTTCTTGGTCATTCTCTCAAAGTCTTGTCAACAGTCAGCTGTTTCTCGCGATGTCATGGATGTCCGATTTTTTATTTTGTGGCTTGGCGTGTTAAGGTTATGTCTGAAATTGTCAAAACCTCCTGGAGCCGGCCCTGGATAAAAGCTACACATTGGGACAATGTAATGGAAAATAAAAGTTTAATAGGAACATCTCGACAGAGCTGGAAGAAACATGAAGACAATGGAATATTGCGATATAGTATGGGAAGTGCATTATTTCAGAATCGAGGAATGGTTTGGAAAGAAAGAAGCAGACAGGAAAAGAAAAAGAAAGGGGGAAAAAACCAGACGAATTAGTCTTTTCTTATTCGAGGCCATTGTGAATGTCTATTGCAATACATTGAAATCATCACGTTAAAAACTTTGGAATCCGTTTCTCTTAGCGGATGAACTTCAATACTAGTGTCTGTATCTAATCCCACCTAGAACATTAATACGCACGTAGGCATTGTAACGTTACGAAACCTACTAAAATGCCAACAAGAATTTTTTGTGATTTATTTTTTCTTATTATTTTTCCTGGTGGAACTTTTCATTGCATGCCGTTCTGTTGACATCACTGCGCACATGATTAAGCGAAATGTGGGCATGTTCGGGCTGGCACAGTTCCGCCAACCTGCCAGCAAGAAATATGGCCCATTTGAAAGAGCAGCCGTAGAGACAGAAAATGCCGATCGAGTGGTGACATTTTCACAGATTTATGTCTAAAACCATAGCTATTCAGAGTTGACGCGTTATACTTTATTTTTCCAAGCTCTCGTTCCCACAGTATTTTATATTTCTGGTATACAGGGTCTTTCATAAGTAAGGAATAATTCAAACAAAACTGAAATAAACTCATTTTTTTTAAAAAAAAAAGCTTGAACACGACAAATTTAATACCTTGAAAAGAACATTTTACAAAAAAGAAACAAAATTTCAGCCATTATTCTACGAATGTGACGTTCTCGAAAAAAGTTTTAAATGGCAGCCTGTTATTTTTTCATTTTCGGATTTTTATTTAGTTGTAATAAAAATTTCATTTGTCTCAGAAAAGATTTGGTTGCCATGGGAACAGATCTCTCTACTTTTGATTAATTTTTATGAGGATATTCGAAATATAGTCTCTTTGTTACGACACCTGCTAATATGGAAGAGTTAGAAATGAGGATCAGAGATATACCACCAACAGCGATTGAAAATGTTTAACAAGACTTCACGCTTCGACTTAGCTACTCCCAGATTGTAAATAGGGAGCATTTTGAACAACTTATTAAATACTTAGAATCATAATTTTGCAGTAGTTGTCAAAGTTGTGGGGAAAATTGTTAAACAAGCCAATAGATAAACTGTTCCCATAGAAAACAAACCTTTTGTATTAGACGAACGAAATTTTTTATGCAACTAAATAACCACCTTTCAGAAATAAATTAGAAAATATATCTAATGTGATATATTTACATGATTGTATCCTCCATCGCTTATTAATGGGTATACACATTATTGTTACAAAAGTTTATTTTTCTATCTACTTCATTTTAATCGAGATAAACTTTTCTGAAAACAGCTGCATTACACATTTCGCTATAGATACAAAGGGAATAGTGATAGTCAAATGTTCTAGAACTGGTCGCTGGTCTTAAAACTCCATACCCTTTCCATGACATTGTGAGAAACAACTGAAAATCGATGGGACTTTTAAAAGAATGGCAAAGTATTGAACAATTCGAAATATTAATAACGGATATCTTGGAAAATTCTGATGCCACAAAAAAGTTATTTGAAATATATTTTATGTTTTAAACAGAGCTACAATGTTAGTGCAGTAAGTTTTCGTCTATTGCTTAACGCTTACCAGTTATACAAGTTAATACAAAATTCCTTCAGAATGAAGAGGACTTTAAAGGCTAATATAAATACCTTTAGTATATGGTATGGCAATCAAAATGGTTAGAAGCATTTTTTGAGAAAATACTAAATTTCGAACAATTTCCAGATTATCCTTTACATGGAACATTTTTCGAAAACTTTAATTTTCTCAAAAATGGCTAACGGTTTTGATTAAAATTTCATATGTTTAAGATGTTTTCATGACAAATGAAATGTATATCTCGAATTTTCTGGGAATGTCTCCAAGAGTATTCTTCATTGTGAACGACTTTTGCATAACTGGTGAACCATAAGAGATAGACAAAATTTTACTACACAAAAACTGTAGATCGCGTCAAAATACACAATTTATTTCATATACATTTTTATTGAGTGAACCATTTTCGAGATATTGCTTGTTATTCCCTTAAATTTTCCAATATTTATACTTTTTCTCAAATTTGTTATTCATTTTTTTTGTCCTGGTAATGCAAAGAGAATGGAATACTGCGCATAGCAACCAGCTCTTAAAATATTTGACAATCGCTTAAAGCCTACCAATTCCCCTTGCACCTACAAGAAAATTAGCAATAAGATTAACATATCGATTAACATGAAGCATATGGAGAATAAGCGTTTGTAAAAATAGTTTGTACAAGAGTAGAGATGGTCATGTGAGAGTAATACATCAGATTTTTTTCGTTTTTGAGTTACGCTATTTACAGACACCACTGCGCGGGGCCTTTTCAAAAAATGCTTTTCTTTTGGATTCAAGGGACCTCAAAACATTTGTTTCCGGTGATATCTCGATATCGAATTTTTGGGTGGTACTAGGTTACGTAGTAGAGAAAGTAATGATGGAAAAGTTGTTGAACCCAGACAGGAAACAAGAGTCCAGGCTTCGAAAGCTGTTTACAGACGTGGCCTCGCGCCCGAAACAGCTGCATATCGCGGCCTGGGACGTTGGTACCCTGCCCACATGCAAGGGAACTGGGTTCACCTTGACATACCTGTGTACTACATTAATTAAACAATTTTTTCCCTATAAATCAGTTTTATCACGTCCGACGGGCGTTACATCCACGCATGCGTGATATCACCGCGCTGTCTGCGACATCTATATGTGGAGCACGCACGTTGTTCTTCCGGCCAGCTCTCTCTTGTCTGGTCCACGGTTTGAATCTGGTGTTGTGCTATTGCACTTTGAAGAAATAACTCCGGAATGTGTTTATTTATCTCATTATGTAAATGAATATTTGTTTTCTGCTCAAGGGCAGGTCTTTCACTGTAAACCTAGCCTTATTTATTCTCAAAGTCCAGTGACCTTAATGTTTCTAAGGTCTCGTATCTTGTTCTGAATCGAAACTATTTCCTTTGAGCGCATACCTGTCAAACAGTTTTTTCCCATTCGGTGTCCCATCCAATTTCTTTTGCTATTCTTGATCAGTTTCGGCACTATTCTTTCTTTTCTCATCATTTCTTCCATTTCAGTTTCTTCTGAATTCACAATTTCCGCTGTTTAACCTTAATGTAGGTAATAGTAGAAAAAGAATAACGTTTTAGATCAAAGAAAGCAGAAGACTGTCAATATAACGCATAGGTTAACTATACAACCAATTCTATGAATAGAAGTATGACGATTTGAATTGTCAACAGATAATGTGAGCGGTATGAGAAATTAATCATGTAAAAAGACATAATGAAAAGTAAAACCTAATTAAACCAAGTCGAGTTATTAAATAGAAAGGGAATTGCCATGTGATTGGACTTGAAATCAAAGTTTGTCACTAATCGAAAGCTTTTAGCTCGTCTGCACTGTATTAGAAGTTCTACTTTTAGGCTTTGCTGTCTAAAAATAACATTATTGTCGCAAACTCAGGCTTTATTGATGAAATTTTCAGGAAGAGTTTTGATAGATAATAAACTTCATTTATTTTCGTTTATTATTATTGGAAACGCTGCATTATTTCTAGCACAATTCATAACGGTGAAAATAATATTAAGAAGAGTTTTTATGGCATTGCAATACGTTAGTCACCTCGCGAAAAACTGTACTTACGGAGAGAGTTGGCTCAGGTGGTGAAGTCTGTGGCCTGTATTTGAGGTTCCGATTTCAAACCCTGTGGGGCCGACCATTCACTTCGTGATTTCCATCAGTCGTCAAGGTAAACACCAGATTGAATATTTAATACAATAACCCAAAGTTCCAGTATAAATCTAAAACAATAGTAAAAATGACAATATATGGTAATAGCGAATGCGCTGCCATCTATCCACAGAGAATGAAAGTAGTTTGACTGGACGGCACCCTAATGTCGTCTGCTCGGCACGTGTAGAAACAGAGGTAGTACAGTTTCCTAGCACTAAGGTCTCTGTGGACACTTATCAACGCTGCCATCTACCGTCACAGAAGCAGAGGTACAGTTGTCAAACACTAAGGCCTCTGTGGATGCGTGACGAAGCTGTCATCTGCCGTCACAGCAGAGATACATTGCCTAACACTAAGGTCTCTATGGACACGTGTCGAAGCTGCCATCTGCCCCCACAGAAGCAGAGATAGTTTGTCTAACACCAAGGTCTCTGTGTCAAAGCTGCTATCTGCCGTCACAGAAACAGAGGTACAGTTGTCAAACACTGAGGTCTCTGTGGATGCGTGACGAAGCTGTCATCTGTCGTCACAGCAGAGATGAGTTGCCTAACACTAAGGTCTCTGTGAACACGTGTCGAAGCTACCATCTGCTGTCACAGAAGCAGAGATACAGTTGTCTAGCACTAAGGTCCCTGTGAACACGTGTCGAAGCTGCCATCTCCGTTACAGAAGCAGTACAGTTGCCAAGCACTAAGGCCTCTGTGGATGCGTGGCGAAGCAAGATAGTATATTGCAGAGATGAGAACTACAGATAAGGCTAATTTTCCGCCACACACTGATCCACAAGGTATCTCCTAACAGACCCATTGAGATATAACCACCTAGTTAAAGCGACGTAAAATGAATAGAGAGCGTCACTTTACGTTAAAGTTTCTTAAGTTGTAATTCACCTATTGTGATACAACAAACGCCATTCTTAATGTTATTTTACAAGTTTTAAATTGCGTCAATTTTGCACGATTGTGTCCTTTATTACTTTGAATTGTGAATTTAAAACAAATTTCTAATGAACTTACCCATTCACCTCGAATTTTCGGTGACGTAGGTAATGCTGCGGATTCACCATCTGTAACTAATATGATGGCTTAGTAAGATACTATAATGTAGGAGGCTTTGAATCAATTTTTTGATGGTTGATGCTGTGACTCAAAGCGGGTTGTCTGAATATAATAACGTGGACGATAATAGAGATTAAAGATTTAAAGAACAATTTGAAATTTGAGACGTGGATTATGAAAATGCAGATATTGAAGAGGCATGGAAAATTGTATTGTATTTTGCTTCCGGTCTTATTACAATCACTAGATTTATGTTAGGCGTTTCCTTGGAAGCGAATTCATGTGTTGGGATTCTAAGTATCTTGTAAATATCATTGGGAAGACATACAAGACACACTATCGTGCAGAAAATAACCAGTTCATGTTAAAAATCATATTTCTTAGTTTTTAAATAATTATATCATATGCCTTGAGTCACCACCCTGCCTTTATGCCGTAAAGGTGGTTCTGAAATTGCTACTTTTGTTTCAGAAATATTTGTAGAGCATGTTTAGGTGACCAACCTTTATAGCGAACTAGAACTAAATAAAGTTTAAAACAATGTGCACAGTTAAAAAATTAGGAAAATGTAGCTTATATTAAATGTACTCGCTGATGTTTCATAAATATTATGGAATTACCTTTAAATTATTGTCACTGACTTTTGCAACTGCAGAATTTGTAATACCAGTTATTATTTAAATACTGCTACTTCTAAAAATGGATGTTTTAATAACATTGGTAACGAAAGGCATACTCTCTAAAATGTAAAATTAAATGTTTGTGGAGAAATGCATTATTTTCTATGAAATTCCCTCTGGAAGTAGAAGAAACGATAGCCTTAAGCAACATCTACACAGCACATCTTAAAATCGCCTTCCAATTCTTTCGAAAAGGCAACTCAGCTAACACCAGAAGCATTGAGTAAACCTGCTCCTTAAACAACCTTTAGTATCTGTTATACTGAGATGGCTTCGCGGTAACGTATGAGGCTCGCATTCGGGATATCCCGGGTTCGAATCCCGGTGGCCACCCACTCTGACTTATTTCGTGGTTTTCCCTGGTTGATAAAGGCGAATGCTGGAGTGATATATTCTACCACGTCTCTCCTCTGTGCCCCATTTCCTCTCAGTTGATTTCCCTTTCATGTTTCAGGGGCTGTGGTTCGGTCAATGTCGGGCGTAGAGGCTGGCACTTTAGAAAAGTTTCCACGGTCCCACTGGAGGGACGTCTCCGAGCGGCTCTCTCGTGGCCGGGTGGCCAGACCTGGAACTCTGCTTCGCTCTGCAACCCGTGTATCTCCTGCCGTTCCCTCATCTCATTCATTCCTTGTGGGCGTGTATGCACAATAGATTCCTCGAGGCTTGCCGAGTTAGGTGTTTCCTCCAAATTAAAAAATTTAAGTTACGTTTTATTTATGGACGCTCTTTAACTGCTATGGTGCTTAGCGTCCCATTCTATATTGGGCGTAAAAGACCGGTAAGTTTGCTCAGAGACCTCTTTATCAGGCTTGAGGTTCTTTTACGTGCCGTAAATCTACAACACGGGACCACCGGCTTTACTTCCCTTCCGAAAGAAGCCATGCTAAGGATTTGCACACCCGTAAAATCCATTGCCCTCCGGCGGGTTTGAACCCGCGACCTCGGGAACTAGAGGCTAGCATGGCAGCCACTACACCACGGAGGACCACGGTGTCTCTTCTGTTCACTAGTTTAGTCCAGTAGTACTTGTTATATCATACGATAACTTTATTTAGTACATATATCCCTTGCAAAACCCATCAAAGACGACATACGAGCCAAGTGGGGAACAGAGTAATACGATAGAAATAGATGGCAATTCTGGGATATCGTGTAAAATAATACTAAAATAGTAAACTTAATGTCAAAATCCAAAATAGCAACTTCTTCAAAGTTCTCTGTACGTTAACAAACTTGTAATAAAAGTTTTCAGAAAATATCTCGGACATAACAATGCTGTTCTAACAATTGGCCACAATTCAACCTTTCTTGCATAAGTTCTGGGTCCTGTCCACACAGAAACATGCTGGAAATATTACACACCTAGAAATGTTCTTCGTGATCGCCGAAACCCTCGAACTCCAGAAGCACCAACTCTATGAGGAAATCCATGGTGCCTCCGAGAAAGGTTCACATAGAAGAATCGACTTCATAGTCTTTCAACCCAGTTCGTGTACAAAATCCTCGATCCTTCCGTCAGATGTCAAACAGAGAAAACCAGCCAGCTGAACTTATAAGCAAAACGTTGAACGAACAAACTCTGTACATTATTAAATATAAGATAATTAAGATCTATATTTATAATTATTTAATTTGGTGTACTGCTAATAGGCTACATTACAGTCCCTAACACGTGCTCACTTCTCTCCCAGGAAGGGAATGAATGCAATGCAATGCCTGTTATTTATCGCTTTAACACGCCAGGTAATCACAAATAAATGCAGGGAGAGAACCTGACATACGAAGACGTTCTCACTTATGTCAGTATGCATGCCGAATTATTTCATGATTTATTTTCTATAATTTATAATGCTAAGATTGATTAAAATGTTGTATGTAACTCATTATGAGTCTTAGGGTAACACTCGTTAAAATTGTCACGAACGACAAGATTATCCACTTGTTAGATAAATTATTATTAAATATTGTTTAATGAACATTATTTTTATTGTTCATAATTTCAATTTTTTATTTATTTCCTTTGGTTGTTTGGAAGATGTGTATTACATTGTCGCAGTTCTCTGGCTCGTGTTATCTTATTTCCTGGGCGCCTCTTGTTTTATTATTTTAAATTTGGGTTCTTTGTCCTCCGGCTAGCTATTACAACTCAGTCGAGCAAATGTGTCTAAGCAGGGCGTGTAAACGGAAAGGAGTTGTTGCTAAAAGATAACACTGATAAACTAGTTTGTTTCTACACTTTTATTGCCGTCACACTTAATTAATAATTGACATGTTTAATCTTTATACACGCATGACTGAAACTGTGATATTTCCGAATGTAACTACAGTCGTTATAGTTGCCGCGCACCAATTACTTCGCGTACTTCACATTTTTTAAAAATAACTCTGCGACGTGCACCTCGTGAGAGATTCTTCAAAACCGCGCGAAACTTGCTTATGGCTTGAGAATATATACTCCTTCACCTCGAATTGCCTAAACATTATAATAGATGTGCTATTGATTACCAAATCGCGCCCACTTTAGCGTCTGTTTTGGTCAGCCAATCACTACTACTAACATATTGTGGCAGTATTTTATATCACAACAATGTAAATGCCAGAGTGATTGTAGTGAATAAGCATTATTGTATGACATTGATTTGAGATGTTTGTTAATTATAAGCATTGTTAGGAAATAAGTTTACACGGTCTCACTGAAACTAACAATAGGAGCGGGTAACAATGAGCGAGGGGGTGAGTTGTTTATCAATTATAAGAGACAAGCAAATGGCGTCAGATTAGCGTGCTTTTCTGTAGAAATGGAGGGAATATTTTCCCTAGAGCATATGTGTTCGTAATTTTGATTGGATATAAAATAGACGCTAATGTTGGCGCGTTTTATTAACCAATAGCAGCTCTGTTATAATGTTTAGGCATATTGGGGTGAGGGAGTATAAATTCCGTGCCAGAGACGGGTAACGCGCAGTTTGACAGAATAATTCACAAGGCAAACGTCGTCCAGTCCAACAGAATCATTCACGCATTACACGTGGTTCAGTCCAACAGAAGCACTCGCGGGTTATACGTCGTGAAGTCCAACAGAATCATACAAAGGTTATACGTCGCTCAGTTCAACAGAAGTAAACGCAGGTTATACGTCGCACAGTTTAACAGAATCTCTCGCGTTGTAAAGTTAGTTATAAATGTAAAATACTTGAATTAATAATATGCAGCAAATAAGTGATTATAGTGATATTAGAAAATATAACAGTTTCAGTCGGGCGTGTATCAAGAGTAATTATGTGAAATGAATAAAATGTGGCGGCAATAAAAGTGTAAAAACAAATTCTTTTATCAGTGTTATCTTTCAGTAAAAACTCCTTTCCGTTTACACACCCTGTTTAAGAGATATGCTCGACTGAGAAATAATAGCTAGCCGGAGGACAAAGAACCCAAAATTCGAATAGTAACACAATAACAGGCGCCCAGCAAAAAGATAAAACGAGTGACCGCGACAATATATACTCTAGGGAAGATATTCCCTCCATTTCTAAAAAAAGGCACGCTACCGTGACGTCATTTGTTTGTCTCTTCTTAGTGATAAACAACTCACCCCCTCGGTTTATTGTTACCCAGTTCTACTGTCAGTTTCATTGAGGCCGTGTAAACTTATTTCCTAACAATACTTATGGCTAACAAACATCTAAAATCCTGTACATACAATAATATTAATTTACACTATAATCACTCTGGCATTCACAGTGTTGTGATATAAAATATTGCCTCAACATAACATTTTATTAGTGTTTTGCGTCAACAATATCGATACGACCTTGATAGGAGGCCATACACGCAGCGTAGCGTGAGGGAAGTAGGCATCCACCTCACCTGAGTTATATTTTCATTGTGAAGGTTCTCTAGTAGTTAATACGATACGCTACATTGGTCAAAACAGTCGATAAATAAAGCGGCACATATCGATGCATATCGCAAGCATCGCTTCTATTATTCTCACTCTGGAACCGAAGCAAGGAACCTTCAGTAATATTTTATTATGTCCAACATTTAAAACGCCATAAAATAAATTGGAAGCTGCTTGTATAATGCGGTTATCGGAATTCCTGGCGTGTCACTAACAACATGACTCTTGCACACCTGTACTGCCTAATCTTTCTCTCTCTATTACATAAATCATTTTATCTTGTATGTAACGTTTTACTTAATCCCGTATATCAACACAATCATTTTTGGGAACAGAAAGAAGATTGAATACGTTAGGCAAGTTCATTTTACTGCTTCTACTATGCCTTTGGTAGCGTTTCCTAAAAAGTATACTCCAAGCTTTTGAAAGCATTTTTAGAAAAAGGTCCGTGTTTATGTAAGTGCCTGTGAGCAGCATAACTCAAAAATGAAAAACACCAAATTTGGTATTTAGATTCAACACTTTCCATAGATGCGACACGAAGATTTTCAATAAAATCCCCCCAACCTCAACCTACCCTTTACATAGAATATTTTTAGGAATGTTTGGTTTCTACAAAATGGCGTTAACGATTTTGTTTAAAATACCACATATCAAAGATATTTACATGAGAAATAAAATGCATATCTCGAATTTTCTGGGGATAGCCTTTGAAGTACTCTTCATTCGGAAGAAGTTTTGTATACTCTTGCATAACTGCTATCTAAACGTTAAGTGATAACCGAAAACGTACTTCACAAAAAATTTAGTTCTCTTTAAGTCGCATCATTTATTCCAAATAACTTCACTGTGGTATTTTCTAGATATTCGTTATTAATTGTTCGAATTGTTCAATACTTTTTCTTTTGAAGTCCAGTCGATTTTCAGTTCTTTCTCGCGATTGCATGGAAAGAGTAGGCAGTTTTAAGGTCAACATATAGTGTCCAAGCTATTTATGCAAAAGTTTATTTGCACTAAAATGTAGCAGATAGGATTTGCTAAGAATATTTTGCGTATCTACTAATAAAAAATACAGGATAAAGAAAGCTGTGTGGTTGTATTACATCGGATTTTTTTTTTACATTTGCTTCATTTTACTTGAGGTAGCCTTTGCAGAAACAGCTACATTACACATTTCGGTTTAGATGGATGGAACAACAATAGTCAAATTTTTAAGAACTGGATGCTATATGATGGCCTTAAAACTCCATACAATTTCCATACAATCGCGAGAAGAAACCGAAAATTAACAGGACTTCAAAAGGAAGACGAAGTATTGAAAAATTCGAACAATTAATAACGGATATCTCGGATATACCACAAAAAATATTTGGGATAAATGGTGTGTTTTAAAGAGAGCTACAACTTTTTGAGTAGCACATTTTCGTCTATTGCTTAATGTTTACCAGTTACACAGGATTACACAAAATTCCTTACGAATGAAGAGGACTTTACGGGCTATTCCTAGAAAATTCAAGATAAACATTTTATTTTTATGTAAATATCTTTAATATTCGTATTTTAACCAAAATAGTTAACATCCATTTTTACTTTCCCTACTACGTATAGTAAGTAGGGGAAGTATTGTATTCCACCCAAAAATTCGATACCGAGATTTCACCGGAAATACATGTTTTGAGATCCCTTGAATCCAAAAAAAGCATTTTTGGAAACATGTCCGTGTGTGTGTCTGTCTGTGAACAGCATAACTCAGAAACGAACAGTCGGATAAACACTAAACTTGGTATTTAGGTTCAGTATCTTCCAGAGATGCGACACGAAGGTTTTCAAGAAAATCCCCCTACCCCAGAGTACCCTTTACATGGAACATTTTTCGAAAATTTTAATTTTCTCAAAAATGGTCCTAACGATTTTGATTAAAATATTATATGTTTAAGATATTTTCATGAAAAATAAAATGTATATCTTGAATTTTCTGGGAATGTCTCCAAAAGTATTCTTCATTGTGAACGACTTTTGGTAAACTGGTAAACCATAAGAGATAGACAAAATTTTACTACACAAAAAATGTAGATCGCGTTAAAATACGCAATTTATGTCATATACATTTTTGTTGTTGAGTGAACCATTTTCGAGATATTGCTTGTTATTCCCTTAAATTTTTCAATACATATTTTCTAAAATGGGAATTCGTTATTCATTTTTTTTGTCTTGGATATGCAAAGAGTATTAATCTGTGGCAAAGAGAATGGTGCTGCACCTAGCAACCAGCTATTAAGAGATATGTATGTGCTTAAAGGCTACTGTATTTCTATATTGCCCTTGTAAATATATATTCCCCTTACATCTACAAGAAAATTAGCAATAAGATAGAGTCTGCAAATGTTTATCTCGATTAACATGAAGTAGATGGAGAATAAGCGTTTGTAAAAATAGCTTGTACAGGAGTAGAGAAAGTCATGTGAGTGTAACACATCAGATTTTTTAGAAAATCAAAGATATCGAAATATGTTGATGTAAAGGGTAGTTACGGATAGGGGAATACTTTTTTGGATTCATGGGACCTCCAAATATTCTTCTATTTCAATGTTAAATGTACGTTATATTATAGGAATTTAACTGGGTCACTAAGATATCGACTATCTTTAGTGATCGTTTCACAGAGAGACAGACCTTGCATCTCAACCAATGAAGAACGAGGAAGAGTTTGAAAGTTTCGTATTTTCTACTTCCCATTCAATGCACCTAATGCATCTGTATTGAACGCTACTTTTTCAACGATATTGCAAAATAGTAATAGTGCTTACAAGGAAATAAAGTTAATAATTCACTTAACAGCTGTTCCACATAGTGGTTCCAGTAGCAAGGTCATCCTCATTAACCTTAATGGCGAACTGGCGTACGATTATCCACGCCTGGTTGTTGAACTTAAAAGTTATTAGTAACTTGTAGCTCATAGTTAGGCGTTGCATGAATTAAATTGTAAATCAATTAAAAAAGACGTAAAGATCAAGGTAAGATTTAAAGGGTAAAATTAAAGCATCAAATATGGTTCTATTTTATTTTTCGTCGCTTTAAGTCGTTGGTCATATCGCGACGGATCTGTTGGTGGATATCTTTTAGAACGATATGTGGTGGACAGTTAGCCTTCTAGGTCTCATCCCTGTAACCCCTGCTTCATTCTGTGCAGATGACATTAGGGCGCCGTTCAGTCTCTTACATTGTCTGTAGATAGATGACATAGTATTCGCTATTACCACTTATTTTCCATTTTACTATTGTTTTATACTTAAGATGGAACTTTGGGTCGTGGTATTAAATATCCAATCCGGTATTTACCTTGGCGACTGAGGAAAACCACGAAAAAACCTCAGACAGATTGGTCGGCCCACGGGATTTGAACCCGGGACCTCCAGAAGGTGGGACACAGACTTTACCGCCTGAGCCATCCCGCTCGGTTATGATTATGTTCCATGTCTGCAAAACTGCAAAAAGAGGTTAGAGGATTTAATATAGTTCATGCACATATGTGCAGTAAAATAGACAAAAAACGCATGTAAGTTAGGTTATTGGCACTGAATCCAGGAAATTCAACCATGACAGCATGAATGGAAAGTAGGGGGGAGACGCTACCGATAGTGGAAAAAAAGAAAAAAGAAAAAGAATGTCGACTTACCACTTGAAAAAGGTATAAGTATTTGAAAATTCAAACCTGAAATGGGTATTGCCTAAAAAGTGAAATATTGTGTGCTTTAATGAGATCTGTATCTTTTATGCAGTTAGATATTTACTTATCTCTTACGGTTTTCCAATTTTACAAAACTCATAAACAATGAAGAGGATTGTATAAGTATATTTCAAGAAAATATGCAAATATCTTAAATCATATTTTAATCAAAATCGTTAAAACTGGTTTTGAAAAAAAAATAACAAAAATTATCAATGTAAAGGCAAGTTTGGGTTGGGGTATTTTCTTGAAAATCTTCGTTCGCATCCTTAGAAGACGCCCATCGAGCGGGATGGCTCAGACGGTAATGTCTGTGACCCGCATTCGGGAGGTCGTGGGTTCGATTCCCGTGGCCGACCTTCCTGACCCATGGAGTTTTTCGGGTTTCCCTGGGTCGCCAATTACTACTAAGCACACTTTATTTATAACTTAAGTGCTCAACGTACCACAAACGTTACACTTGAGACACTGTTGATACACCCTCAAAACAGAACACAACTGATCTGCCGAGTCACAACTCACAGCTGAACTGCACTTGACACTGTCCACTTTTTACTTCGTAACTTCTTAACAAATAACTACATAGGCCCCGCATATAAATCAGGATGTTATAGAAGAGGAAGCTACTTGAAACGGCAGAAGGGAATCTTCTGTAACAGTAAAAACTGTGGGGAAGCAGCACATAATGGGTTCGTTGCGCGCCTATTGTTCTGAAGGCTAGTTGAGTATCCCACCCAAGTACTGGGCCGGGATGCACTTATCGGGACCCATAGGTAGCTTCGCGCGCACGTTCTCAAAATAATGCATATTTTACCTGCTTGGTTTCTTTCAGGGTTGCAAGTGTCGGTCGGTGGGAAGTCTCAGTGTGTGTATGACATGGGAAAAGCATGCTCTGAGGAAGCCTTCGTCCCTGGATTGCGGACAGTCTCTGGGTGCCGAGCCACCCGGGAGATGAGTAAGCCCACAGGGGAAGGGGGACCGGCTGCACCAACCAGCATCCGGGGAGTTCAAATCTGTAAATGGTAGAGGCCCTGTCCTCTGCCTGTCGTACCTCCTGGCCCGGCCGTCCTCTCGTCTTCTCTCGCCTCATCCCT
Source organism: Deroplatys truncata (assembly GCA_030765065.1). Taxonomy (NCBI): domain Eukaryota; kingdom Metazoa; phylum Arthropoda; class Insecta; order Mantodea; family Mantidae; genus Deroplatys; species Deroplatys truncata. The sequence continues at coordinate 46,166,799 of CM060989.1, forward strand.
CCCTCCCGGGGGCGCCCTGTCAGGGACCTAGGTACAAAAGATCTGCGCAGGTTGATGTGCTAAGTGCCCCGCCGCCCCTAGTCCTATTCTATCCTACTTAATCGACTTTAAATTTTAAGTTTTGCTGTTCACACACACAACGAACGTTTTCCTGATTTTTTTTATCCAGGAGGCTTCAAACATATTTCCGTTGAAATCTTGTATCGAATTTTTGGGTAGAATGCAATACTTCCCCTACTTATTAGCGAAAATTTCCCGCCAACCAAGCTGTAAACAGCAATATAAACGTCCAGCTATCCTGAGTGTATGCAAGGCTTCTTATGTGCGGGATAGTGTGGTTACCCAATCCGCTGGCAGTTAAGAGGAATTGAGGGCATTCTCACTAACTGAATCAGAACGAAGTTTTTAAGATTCAATCTCTTACACTCTGCTTCAGAATCAAAACAATAAAATGTTCTGTATTATAATTTTTGATCGAGCCGAATATTTTCCTTTGCTTTCTTGGTGGAGATTTTGAGATTATAGCATTTACTTAGGTATCCGATTTTAATTATTTATAAGCGTTACATAAGATATGACAAAGATATTGAAAATAAACTAAATTTCAAGCAAGATGTAGTACAATCTCTCGGGTTCGTACAGCCTGGGCCGACCATCCTGACCGAAGGTGTTTTCGTGGTTTTCCTCGGTCGCTAGGCGAATGTAGGTTGGATAATTTATCCGTGAATTTTCCAACCATTCCTTTTATCACTACATTTTATTTCCGTCTTCTTCACCGCCATACCAGACATTGGGCTGATCCCCTATCCTAGATATGCTATGATCCAGAGTTTGCTTGGCTACTAACTCAAGACATTGACTTGCAAGTCCTTGGGAGTGTGAGTCCTGCAAAGAAGAGGGTAACCCACTAAAGAAGAAGATGATGTAACACAATGAATAGAACATTGAATGATAAAGCCCGAAAGAAAACTAAAATAAAATCGATAAGATAATAACACTATCGGTTAAAGCTTATGCAAGTTAATCCTGGTAAATTAAAGCGAAGGATAAAGGCAAAATACAAGTAGCGAAAACGAGGTTTTTAAGAAAGGTAAATGGATGCAATAGAAAGAGCCATATAAGAAAGTTATTTGAGAAGAGATACATATTTATAATTTAACTGATAAGCTGGGAGTATATAAAAAAACTGGACGTCATATATTAAAGTAATGGACAGAGTAAGAATAGCAATTAAAATTATAACCCCAAAGAGAAACGAAGTTTGGGAAGACCAAGGAAAAGCTGGACCTGAACGTTGTGAGGAGAAAACGGCCAGTGTGCTCAAACCTTGAAGTGAAGATGATGATGATGGCGGCAATAACGTGTTATAACTTATATATATTATGAGGCAATATTTTATATCACAGCACTTTGAAAGGCAGAGTGATTGTAGTGTAAATTAATATTATTATATGTACAGGATTTTAGATGTTTGTTAGCCATAAGTATTGTTAGAAAATAAGTTTACACGGCCTCACTGAAACTGACAATAGAAGTGGGTAACAATAAACCGAGAGTGTGAGTTGTTTATCACTAAGAAGAGACAAACAAATGACGTCAGGGTAGCGTGCCTTTCTTTAGAAATGGAGAGAATATCTTCCCTAGAGTATATATGTTAGTAATAGTGATTGGCTGACAAAACAGACGCTAAAGCGGGCGCGATTTGGTAACCAATAGCAGCTTTATTATAATGTTTAGGCAATTCGGGGTAAAGGAGTATATATTCTCAAGCCATAAGCAAGTATCGCGCAGTTCTAAGGAATCTCTCGTGAGGTGCACGTCATACAGTTTGGAAGAATCTCTCGCGAGGTACACGTCGGAAAATTGGTTACAAAATGTGAAGTACGCGGCAACTAATACGACAGTAATTACATTCGGAAATATAACAGTTTCAGTCAGGCGTGTATAAAGATTAAATATGTGAATTATTAATTAAGTGTGACGGCAATAAAAGTGTAGAAACAAATTATTTTATCAGTGTTATCTTTTAGTAACAACTCCTTTCCGTTTACACGCCTTGCTCAGAGATACTTGCTCGACTGAGTTATAATAGCTAGCCGGAGAACAAAGAACCCAAAATTTAAAATAATTAAACAATAACAGGCGCTCAGCAAATAAGATAACACTAGCCATTGAGAACAGCGACAATTTATTATATCCCTTATTGGTTTAGCGGCACCTAATACAATAAAGAAACCTGACATGTTGTCTTCACATGATCTTATCCACTCACTCTTCTGTAAGCTTATTCTTCTATATACTTCTTGGTAATAGAAATAGACTTTCTTTGCATGAGCACGAGCAAAAACAAATAGTGACTAACCACCTGAAAAAAAGCGTATTTGTAAATTCAAATAAATAACATAGAACAACTCGAAAATTGACTATTCCACAACAAAATTGATGTAAATGATGTGCTTTAACGAGATCCATATTTTTGGTGTAGTAAGATTCTCTCTTACGGTTTATCAATTATACAAAAGTCATTCATAATGAACGGGATTTCACAGGTTGGTTCTAGAAAATTAATCATCATCATCATCATCAGCAGCAGCACGACTTGGGCCTATAGATCGTTCCAGTGCCGTAAGGAATTGTGGTCCCAGCAATGTTGGACGACCAACATTTCTTCTCCCTCTTGGGTAGTAGTTAAAAGTTGTGTTTACAATGCGGGATTCGACTATTCTTCCCAGATGCTCCATCAGTTCTTTTGACGACCTAGAATTATTTTTCCGTTATGTTTTGTATATGAAGTTTGTCTAATATCTTCGTTTCTTATATGTTTCATCACCGATCTTAGAAATCTCATTTCTGAAGCTTCCAGGCGTTTTCTACCATTCTGTGTTAGGGTCCATGTTTCTGCTCCATAAAGAAATTGTGAAATTGCTCCATATTTATACAATTTTAATTGAATTTCCGTAGGGGTTCTATTCCCTAAACATCTTCTTACAGTTCCACGTGTATATTGATATTTATGAAGCTTCTCTTCTGTTTTCATTCGTCTTTGATAAGATATCCTGCATCCCAAATACTTAAAGTTGATCACCTGTTCAATGATCTGAATGTTGACTACTAATCTTTGATCTTTTGTGATTTCTTCCTGTGACTGCCATTACTTTTGTCTTTGAACTTGAAATATTTAAATTGTATATTTTAATTATATAATCTATGATCTATAATTTGTAAATTATAGAACATTAAAGTTATAATTATTGTCATAAAAATATCTTAAACATATGGTGTTTTAATAAAGATCGTTGGAGTGGGCGATATTTTCGTGAAAATCTTCTTTTCACATCCTTTGAAGATGCTGAACTTAATTACCAAGTTCCGTGTTTAACCGACTCAGGGAGCTTCAAAACAAAGCATTTCCGGTGAAATGTCGTATCGAATTTTTGGGTGAATACAGTACTTCTACTTATTATAGGTAGGCAGTAGAGACTAAAAAATCAACCAGCAAGAATTCTAGGCAAGTTCTATCAATTCTTTTCCCCTCCCCTTGACTTAAAGGCGTAGCTGGGGGGAGCGAGTGTGGGTGGAACTCCTTCCCCTTGCTAAAAACCCTGATGTGTTACACTCACATGACTTTCTCTACTCTTGTACAAACTATTTTTACAAACGCTTATTTTCCATATGCTTCATGTTGATCGAGATATCGAGATGTTAATCTTACTGCTAATTTTCTTGTAGATGCAAGGGGAATTGCTAGGCTTTAAGCGATAGTCAAATATTTTAAGAGGTGTTTGCTATGTGGATTATTCCATTCTTTGCATTATCAGGACAAAAAAAATGAATAACGAATTTGAGAAAAAGTATAAGTATTGGAAAATGTAAGGGAATAACAAGCAATATCTCGAAAATGGTTCACTCAACAAAAAAATGTATATGACATAAATTGTGTATTTTAACGCGATCTGCATTGTTTGTGTAGTAACATTTTGTCTATCTCTTACGGTTTACCAGTTATGCAAAAGTCGTTCACAATGAAGAATACTTCTGGAGACATTCCCAGAAAATTCGAGATATACATTTCATTTGTCATGAAAATATCTTAAACATATGATATTTTAATTAAAGTCGTTATAGCCATTTTTAGGAAAATTAAAATTTTCGAAAACTTTTCCATGTAAAGGGTAGTCTGGGGTGGGGGATTTTCTTGAAAACCTTCGTGTCGCATCTCTGGAAGATACTGAACCTAAATACCAAGTTTGGTGTTTATCCGACTGTTTGTTTCTGAGTTATGCTGTTCACAGACACACACACGGACATGTTTCCAAAAATGCTCTTTTTGGATTCAGGGGGTCTCAAAACATGTATTTCCGGTGAAATCTCGGTATCGAATTTTTGGGTGGAAGACAATACTTCCCCTACTTACTATACGTAGTAGAGAAAGTAAAAAAATTTAAAGCAAGAATTCTAGGCATGTTCTATCTTTTATCTACCCCTCCTCTTGACTTAAGGGCGTAGCTGGGAGGAGAGTGTGTGGGTGGAACCCCTTCCCCTTGCTAAAAAATATAAAAATGAATATAAAAATAGCTTCGTTAAAAAATAGCATTTTTCTAGGTTGGTGGGAACGAGATACTTTCTAATCGTTCCACTGCTAGCAATATGCTTACGCCTCATGTCTTGGACAATATGGCCAAAGGTGACAGCAACAGAAAATGTAGTTTATATGGCATGGGAACAACCATGTTAAGATATCGGGGGCATGGCTTCGTTCCAGTGCTAAATTTGAGTGTTTCCAAATGAGTGCATTGTCTCCAGTTTAGAATACAACTAGAAACCCTCTTTTGTAGTTGAAATAGAATGGCATGTAGTGGTAATATACAACACTTCACAGTGGTCATTAAATCTCATATCTCAACACATTTATTGCCTAGAAAACGCAAAACATTATATCCTTATGTTAATTCCAATTGCGACACCTTAATCTGTGAATATAAAATCGATTTATTGAAATATTTCAACTCAGGATTAATTCTTATTTATCATTTGAAATGTTACTAATTGTTTAAAAAAATGGAGCGTATACCCTCCCCCCTTAATATTTTTCAGGCTACGCCACTGCTTCGACTTTAATAGACGCATGAAAAGCGCATAGTTTTAGTTAAAGAGTGATTAGGCAGGCTGGGAGGAAAGCAGCTCGCTCACGAGAACACCTGGAGGGGCACAGGTGTCTGTATGCGGCGATGACGGCCAGTCCTGGCCACTAACCGGCCTTCCAGCCAGCCAACTGGGTCATATTCCGTCCGCTGCCTGTGCAGAAGATGCTCCCACCGTGCGAGCGGTCACTGATCCTATGCCACACGAACCAAGAACCTTCCTCTGAAATGGGTCGCGACACGTGTAATGTACATCATAAAACAGAAAGATAGAACGAGTAAACTGTGTACGTTCCTAACTTCCAGGCTCCTAACCTCTCTATCAAATCAAACTCGGGGAAACTTCACAGCTTTCGCCCTCCAAAGATTTGCAGTGAGATATTATTAAGAGAGTACACTTTGTCGTTAATGCTAATTCTGTGTTTCAAATTTAGCTATAGACTGCTAGCCCATACTTCCTTTAGCACATATTATATTCGTTTTCATCTGTTGTTATTTGATATTTTTATTTATTTCTTTTCTCTTCGTCATTATCAAACATTAAGAAAAATAAAAGAAAAAACACAAACACATAAATACCTTTTTAGAGTAATAGAGAATGTGTTGTATTCCACCCAAAAATTAGATACTGAGATTTCACCGGAAATAAATATTTTGAGGTCCCTAAACCAAAAAAAGCACGTTTAGTAAAAGGTCCGTGTGTGTCTGTAACACAAAACCGAAAAGTAGGTTAAACACCTAACTTTCTATTTAATTTCAACATCTTCCAAGGATGCAACACAAAGATTTTCAAGAAAATCTCCCCAACCCAAACTACTGTTTGCATGGAAAAGTTTTCCTTATTTTTGATTTTCTACTACAGGTCTCGAACGATTTTGTGGAAAATAACATGCGTTTAAACTATTTTCTTGAGAAAGCTTGTATCTCCAGTTTTCTAGAAACAACCTGTAAAGTCCTGCAGCTCTCGTTAAAGCACGCAATTTATATCAAATAAAATTTCCTGTGGCGTCAACCAATTCCAAGATATTCTTTGTTATCGAGTTGAATGTTTAAATGCTTCATACCTTTCTCAACTGCAACTCGCTATTCCTTTTTGGTTTCTCTACTATGGATAGTAAGTAGAGGAACTGTTGCATACGTTCAAAAATAAGATATCGAGATTTTACCGGAAATACATGTTTTGAGGCGTCCTGAATCCAAAAAAGCATTTTTGGAAAGATGTCCCTGTGTGTGTGTGTGTGTGTGTGTGTGTGTGTGTGTGTGTGTGTGTGTCTGTGTCTGTCTGTCTGTGAACAGTATAACACAAAAACGAAAAGTCGGATAAATACCACCTTGGTATTTAGGTTCAGTACCTTCCAAATATGCCACACAAAGAATTTTCAACAAAATCCCCCTTACCCCAGACTGATAGAAAATTTTCCAAACATTTTGGTTTTCTAAAAAAACTGTTCTTAACGATTTTTATTAAAATACCATATATTAGAGATATTTACATGGCAAATAAAGTGTATATCTTGAATTTTCTGGGAATAGCCTGTGAAGTCCTCTTCATTCGGAAGGAATTTTGTATAATCTTGTGTAACTGGTAAACATTAAGCGATAGACGAAAACGGACTAAATAAAAGGTGTAGATCTCCTTTAAAACACACAATTTATTTCACATAAGTTTTTTGTGGCATAAGTCATTTCCGAGATATCCGTTATTATAGGTTCGAATTGTTCATTTCTTAGTTATTCTCTTAAAGTCCTTTCAACATTCAGTTATTTTGAAGGTCATATGAATGTATCACATCAGATATTTTTACTTTCTCTACTACGTATAGTAAGTAGGGTAAGTATTGTATTCCACCCAAAAATTCGATACCGAGATTTCATCGGAAATACATGTTTTGAGTCCCCCTGAATCCAAAAAAAAAGCATTTTTGGAAACATGTTCGTGTGTGTGTCTGTGAACAGCATAACTCAGAAACGAACAGTCGGATAAACGCCAAACTTGGTATTTAGGTTCAGTATCTTCCAGAGATGCGACACGAAGGTTTTCAAGAAAATCCCGCCACCCCAGATTATACTTTACATGGAACATTTTTCGAAAATTTTAATTTTCTCAAAAATGGCTCCAACTATTTTGATTAAAATATCATATGTTTAAGATATTTTCAGATAAATAATATGTATATCTCGAATTCTCTGGGAATGTCTCCAAAATATTCTTCATTGTGAACGATTTTTGCATAACTGGTAAACCATAAGAGATAGACAAAATTTTACAACACAAAAAATGTAGATTGCGTTAAAATACACAATTTATGTCATATACATTTGTTTTGTTGAGTGAACCATTTTTGAGATATTGCTTGTTATTCGCTTAAATTTTTCAGTACTTATTTTCTCAAATGGGAATTCGTTATTCATTTTTTTTGTCTTGTATATGCAAAGAGTATTAATATTTTGCAAAGAGAATGCCGCTGCACCTAGCAACTAGCTATTAAGATATATGTATATGCTTAAAGGCTACTGTATTTCTATATTTCCCTTGCAAATACAAAACAAGGGGTACATAGTACGCCTTAAGCGATAGTCATGTATTTTTAGAACTGGTCGCTATGTGTAAAATGTAATTCTCTTTGCATGTCAAAAGATCATTTCTGCAAATATTTATCTCGATTAATATGAAATAGATGGACAATAAGAGTTTGTATAAATAGTTTTACAAGAGTAGAGAAAGTCATGTGAGTGTAACGCATCAGATTTTTAGTTAATTTGTCGCTTCTATCACTACTGCAAAAAACTGTGGTCTCTAGTTATGAAAAATAATAGTCTCTCTTGGAATCAGAATTACATGTCTAATAGTATCACCCTTTCACCCCCTCCCTGCTACCAGCAACCTACAACCCTCTCGAAGTCGTCCCTGTCCTACACCCCCGTCCTCGTTACCTCTGGCATAGGCGCTGGATCGGGTAAAGTGACCTTTACGTCACATCCGATGGAGCCACCAAGGGCTTCTGTGACGTCCGTGGCGTCGTCGTGTCAAATAGAGGCGACGTCACAATATATTACGCTTAGCCTTCGTTATAAAAGGTGTCCGAAATGTTGCCGTCTGCGTTTATACAATCCTGTCACTTGCTGAAAACATTATTGAACACTCGACGAATTTTTACAGCTGAAATATTGGAAAACGCAGACCGGATACCGTTTTCTAATTCGTCGTGCATGTGAGGATTTGTTGCACAACATTTGTTTTTAAGCATCCCGCACAGATAATAGTTACATTGATTTAGATCTGAGAGCGAGCAGGTAGTGAGTTAGTTGTCATCAATATAATACGAGGCAGTAACTTTCTTGGACTTCTTTCCACGACGCCTCTATCTCGTTTAATTTTTCCTCGATTAGAACCGTGAATGTCTGAGTTTCCTTTTGGCTAACACGGGCGTTCTGATAAATTTTTTCTAACAACCTATACCAGCTGAAGAAAGTTTGAATTATGTGCCGCTCCGGGAATTTGTGTTGTTACTTGTGGTTTTCTGTCTTCTGCTTAAATCAATAAACAGTTTAACTTTTGGAAAATCAATTATTTATTTTTTACTTTGCTTGGGTTTGCCAAAGAGCTATGAGACTCTTTGTTTCTTTTGACATTTCTTTCGAAATGAACGTTTTTACCATTTTCAACTTTACATTAGTATTTGTTATTACAATTTTAATTTCTTCTTACTCTAAATTGATTATTACCTAACAAAATCTCAAGAACAACTTTGTAATCATTATCACGTTTGAAGTAGGTATCTATTAGCTCCACGTATGGAATCAATTTGAAGAAGGTGGTTTGTTACATTCACGCTTTGGGCGTCAATTTGAAGTAGTTTGTATTGAAGGAGTTGTACTTCATTTCAACTGTTGGGGAGCCGAACTTGTAGTAGTTGCAACCGCACGTATAGTAAACAGTTTCCGGTAGCTTTCTCACCAATTTTTAAAAACATTAACTTTGTAATTTGACTGTTTCTTTAAGTATTAACTGTTAAGTTTGCCTCGGCTGCGTCAGTATTATTGTTAGAATGTCTTGGCAGGGTTGTGGTGCGACTAAGAATGTAGGCTTACGCAGATTATAATTTTATTTCACTTCTTTTATTAATGCTTGATACGATTTTAAATAACACTTCACTGGGATATAGAGAGAGAGCTGTGAGATGTTTTTATTAAATACTTGCACTTTTTAATACGTAAACTATTTTTGTCTCTCACGAAAACGTATTAAATCTCTCGAGGACGTGTCTCGCAACCGGTTAAGAACACTGTTTACAGGCAACTAAACTGATTTCAACCGCCTAAACTTGTAAATTTCTGTATTTCAAGTCTCTGATTGGCTAATCCTACTCCAATAGAATACCTTCATTTAACTAAAGCTTTTTCTTGTTGTTGATTGGCTATTTTTATAAACTGTCACTAAAATTACATTATTGCTTACAAGAATCACAAGTAACATTTAAACTTACTAATTCATTATTGCCTCAAGGTTACCTCATTGTTAGCAACTTTTGACCTATTTCTCACAGCTCCTACATTATTAAATTACGTAATACATTCACATAACATTATTACACACGGATACAAAATACAAACATATACAATGACTGTTGCATACATTTTTTATATATTGATACATACACATATTGCTTTAAGGCGGGCTGTTATTGAACTATATATATTATACAATTAGACTGAAAACATTTTAGTGTTAAAAATACTGCCTCACGTTCCAGATTCTGTTATCTGATTTCTAATATTATGTCATATTGTTTTGTGAGGCGCGAATTTTATATATTTTACTATTATCTTTAAATTAACTCCTCATATCAGGATGTATCTGTGTTGGTGTTTAATATTTCGGGGACGCCCTCCCAACATCAAAACAGTAAAAGAAGTTCATATGAACATGACTCTGAAAATCATTTGTTAAAGAATTATTAAAGGATTTGCCCCCTCGTTGATATCAAGAATAATTAATTGAATTAAAATATTGTCTGATAATTGGTTTTTGTTTGGTTACTTGTTGTATAGCACAGAAGACAGTAGAAACTGTATTCTGTGAGTGAACAGATCGATATGCACTACATGTATGGTCTTGCAGAAGGGAATGCATCACGAGCATGTGAGCTTTGTGCAGAAAGGTACACCGACAGGCAGTTAATCTTGCTCACAAACTCACCAATGCTTGAGAGAAAGAGACAGTGGCTCATTTGAGAGGAGTGTTTCGGATGTTGGGAGACCAAGAGATGTACGAAGCAACAACTTCTTTGTAATGCAGACGCAAAGCCAACAGATAGGACAGGACGCATTGCAGTAAGGCAAAGGATTAGTCACATGACGAGAATTTTGCATCAAAATCTTCAGTTTTCGTACCACCTTCAGCGGATGCAAGGATTAAATGTGGTGGACTCTTAGTCAAGAAGAGCCTTTTGCCATCACACGTTATAGAACTGTGGTATGTTCAGGAATTTCTTAGCATGCATCTTGTTCACTGACGAGGCTGGATTTCCTTGCAACGGTATTTTTAATCTTCATAATGCTCATAATTGGGACTATGAAAACCGTCATGAAGTATGACAGGAACAAACGTCAACAGAGGTTCGTCTTAAACGTTTCGGGTGGAATCACTCACGATCACCTTATTGGTTTTTATTTCTTATTCCGTGCCTGAATGCAGAGACGTATCTACAGTTTCTCAGAAATGAATTGCATCATTTAATTGAATCATGTGCCCTTGGACGGCATCCAAAAATGTTGTTTTTCACGATAGTGCGCAAGCTCATTTCAGTTAGTATATAACTTCTTGATTGACAAATTTCCGGGTAGATGGATTGGCCGAGGGGGATTCATTGCATGGTCTGCTCGATCTAATTTAAATCCAATAGATTTCTTCGTCTTGGGACATTTAGAATCCCAGGTTTGTGTCACTCCTGTACCGGATACTGGCACTCTAAAAGAGCGTAGCCACACTGGATTTGACCAAAATAAAACAATCAGGACTTTGCAAATGCATGGAACGCAGGCTTAGAGTATGCATCATAGCAGGAGGGGGCCACATCGAGCAATTTCTATAATCTTCAATTTTGACTTGTAACTCAGTAATAACTTATTTTTAGACCCATGTTAATATGAAACTTTTTACTGTTTTGATGATGGGAGTGTGTCCCGAAATATTTGACACCAATAAAGATACACCTTTATTTGTGAGGAGCTAATTACAATATATTTATCATGGAAAATCTAAGTCCAGGTACTTCTCTACGTGCGGGGTCTTCGAACGTCGTTGGAACAACAGCCCATTATGTGCCGCTTCCCCGTTTCAGAACATTCCTTTCGGCATTTTCTAGTAGCCTCCTTTTCTAGAACATTCCGCTTTGTATGCGAGGCTTATGTAAGGGGGCTGGCTGCTCTTGCCCATGTGGAGTTCAATTCAGTCACTTAAGAAGTTACGAAATGAATATGACAGTGGACAGTGCCAGTTCAGTTGTGAGTTGTGATTCGACGGAGTAGTTGTGTTCCGAATGTGTGCCAAAAGTGTAACAATATACACATAAAGTCGAGTCCCAATGTGGTCTCAATGGCATCGAGTTAGAAGCGAATTGTTGTCATCAGGAAGAGAAACAAATATCGACCTTCGTGTTCAACAGAGTTCGTATCTTCCGAAAAAATTAGCGGCAGCGGAGTCGATATCCTTATCCAAAGAGGTTAATTCTTCATGAAAATCTACATGTTTCCCTAGTATTGCTGAACAGATTGGTGGAAAAAGCTTCTTCGTTGAATCAAACAGGTAATACTTGTGTGCTTTCAGGACGTTTTGTCAACAGCAGTACGCCAACAGACAATTCGTCTTAGGGCCAGTTGCACGAACTCGGAATAAACCTCTATTAGATATTATTCCATGGTTATGCTCCGGAACAGAGCCTATTAAGAGAATAAACTGAAATAACTTATTCCACGATTCAATGCGGAGATAAGTCGTTATTCCGAGAATAGAGCATAAGCAGGAAGATGCCTGCTTGGGTAGCGGACAGAATGTTGTCTGTATAAACGATGTATTTCTTTATAGTTCTTTTGAGAACTAGAAAACTTAACGCAATAGGTTGTAGAGGTAAAATGAATACGACGCCAATAAGTTTCAAGTTCAAAAAATCTGATGTGTTACACTCACATGACTTTCTCTACTCTTGTACAAACTATTTATACAAACGCTTATTCTCCATCTACTTCATGTTAATCGAGATAAACATTTGCAGACTCTATCTTTTTGCTAATTTTCTTGTAGATGTAAGGGGAATATATATTTACAAGGGCAATATAGAAATACAGTAGCCTTTAAGCACATACATATCGCTTAATAGCTGGTTGCTAGGTGCAGCACCATTCCCTTTCCCACAGATTAATACTCTTTGCATATCCAAAACAAAAATTGAATAACGAATTCCCATTTGAGAAAATAAGTATTGATAAATTTAAGGGAATAACAAGCAATATCTCGAAAATGGTTCACTCAACAAAAATAATGTATATGACATAAATTGTGTATTTTAACGCGATCTACATCTTTTGTGTAGTAAAAGTTTGTCTATCTCTTATGGTTTACCAGTTATGCAAAAGTCGTTCACAATGAAGAATACTTTTGGAGACATTCCCAGGAAATACAAGATATACATTTTATTTGTCATAAAAATAACTTAAACATATGATATTTTAATCAATTCAGGGGGTCTCAAAATATGTATTTCCGGTGAAATCTCGGTATCGAATTTTTGGGTGGAATACAATACTTCCCCTACTTACTATACGTAGTAGAGAAAGTAAATGGACACATGAAAGGCAGATAGAATGAGGTTACCATTTAAACAACATAACTTACCTAGAATACTAGGAGCCAAATGCATATAGCTTTATGGATACAGTGAAGTTAAATACTACCCAAGGCAAACATAAAATACAGTGTATCATTTATTACACACTTAGAAATGTAAAAAGCGAGGTTAAGTTATTATCGACGAAACCCAAAAGGACTGGTTATTTCATAAGGTTCGAAAACCTCATTCAAATGTAACATAGCTATAAGTGGGAATATTAGTGACATTTTGTGCGACCCGCCAACTTCCCCTCATTTACCTACCTCCGACGTAGGATAGAGTGGACGAATTCCATCTCCTATTTGGGTGTTCAGCTAGATAGGCATCTAACTTTCCGGGGTCACATCGCGGATCTCTCGCGTTGGGGCATGGCGGCTAAGGCCTCCTTGTACCCCATGCTGGGATCTGTGATGCCGATACCGTTTCAGAGCACTTATAGTCCCTGTTCTACCATACGCCTGCGAGATCTGGGGCATGACCGCAGACTCCAGTCTGCTCCGACTGCAGCGGGTGCAGAATAGAGGCCTCCGAGCCATCTCTTCTATATGCCGCGCTTTCCATGTGAGACTACTCCACGAAGCCTCGTCTCTTCTATACCTGGAGGATGAAATTATGCGCCGGGCTAGAAAACTATACGACCAGTTGCCATTCCATCGGAGTGCCCTCGTTTGGTCTCTAGGGGACTATTGCCCCCAGAGAACGCCGCTTCAGCCGTCACCGGGTTCCCCGCATGGCATGCGAGCACCCACGGTAACAAAGGAGTTACTCCAACCATCAGCAAAAGCTGAACTGCTTATAGTTCTACCAAGAGTTGCTTGGTAAATTCAAAATTATAACCATAACAATTTCGATAAAATTATCCACCAGCGCTGCACTAGGGACGTTGCACCCTGATCTGCAGTTGTCGAGGAGCACTTTGCTAACTCCTATCACCCCCACTACCTCAATCCCTCAAATCCCTAACCTACCTACCAGTGGTTGAACCCTAACAAGGGTAGGCACACTTTAATAACACTTCTACGGTCTGCCCTCAGCGTGCCAACATGCTTCGGGCTTCTGTGCGATATTCAGTATTTGGAGGTTATAATTTACGTAAGTTTAACCAACAGTGCAGTTAATGATGATCAGACTAGTAGAGGCCTTCAGAGCTCCCATATCTAACCTAAGATTGTTTAAACTGTTTGAGAACAAATTCTTAATTTTTACTTTCTCTACTACGTACAGTAAGTAGGGGAAGTATTGTATTCCACTCAAAAATTCGATACCGAGATTTCACCGGAAATACATGTTTTGAGACCCCCTGAATCCAAAAAAACGCATTTTTGGAAACATGTTCGTGTGTGTGTGTGTCTGTCTGTCTGTGTGTCTGTGTGTGTGTCTGTCTGTGAACAGCATAACTCAGAAACGAACAGACGGATAAACACCAAACTTGGTATTTAGGTTCAGTATCTTCCAAGGATGCGACACGAAGGTTTTCAAGAAATCCCTCCACCCCAGATTACCCTTTTTCGAAAATTTTAATTTTCTCAAAAATGGCTCTAACGATTTTGATTAAAATATCATATGTTTAAGATATTTGTATGACAAATAAAATGTATATCTTGAATTTCCTGGGAATGTCTCCAAAAGTATTCTTCATTGTGAACGACTTTTGCATAACTGGTAAACCATAAGAGATAGACAAACTTTTACAACACAAAAATGTAGATCACGTTAAAATACACAATTTATGTCATATACATTTTTTTTATTGAGTGAACCATTTTCGAGATATTGCTTGTTATTCCCTTAAATTTTTCAATACTTATTTTCTCAAATGGGAATTCGTTATTCATTTTTTTGTCTTGGATATGCAAAGAGTATTAATCTGTGGGAAAGGGAATGGTGCTGCACCTAGCAACCAGTTATTAAGAGATATGTATGTGCTTAAAGGCTACTGTATTTCAATGTTGCCCTTGCAAATATATATTCCCCTTACATCTACAAGAAAATCAGCATTAAAATAGAGTCTGCAAATGTTTATCTCGATTAACATGAAGTAGATGGAGAATAAGCGTTTGTATAAATAGTTTGTACAAGAGTAGAGAAAGTCATGCGAGTGTAACACATCAGATTTTTTATAATGTGGTTATCTACAAACGAATCGGGAGATAAACTCACTTTAATACTGTCACTGAGTACACATTTTGGGTCAACGGACAGTTCACATTTGGACATTTCGTCAACAATTTTCTCCACTACATTTATTTTAGTCGAGAGCAAAATTCGTACAAGGATCTTTCGTCAACACATGAATACAATAGTAGGGGTTGTAGAGTGGTGAGTTTATTGGTCTTAAACATTTGAGATTGGTACATTGCACGGATTATATAGACCATACCGCTTGTACGGAATCATCAGATTTATTCGGCCATTGCCGCCAGTCGGTTGTCTGCGCATGACGTCAATACTTTCAAGCGAGTTTATCATCAGTGCTTCTAGCAGAAGACTAGAGAAAGTTGGGTGGAACGGGTGGATATCTACAGTTTCGAGGACACCTTAGTGAAATGGGACTTGTATCGTACCTTTCCAGCATTTACATTTAGAAATTCTTTCGCTTGCGTCTCGTAAATTCGCAATAATTGGACTGTTTATGTAGCGTAGAGTGTGTCTGCTTTAATGACACAATTTTAACTTTTTTAATTAAAAACAACTGAAGTACGAAGGCAGTCCCAGAAGTACCCAACTTGACGTATATATAGCGGTTGTTGTTTAAAACAAATGACTATGGTAGAAAGTACTCCCTTATAAAGCTGAAGTTTGACGATGCTACGTTGTTTAGTAATTGTTTGGCGGCCATCAATAGTGAACTCTCTCATCGAATTTGTAAACATGGATAAAACTGGCCATCGTTATGTGATAAAATACTTTCATTTGAAATGTCTTAGTCCAACTAATATTAAAGCTGAGCTAGATTCTACTCTGGGGGAGTCAACTCCTTCGTTTACATCAGTACAATATTGGGTGGCAGAGTTTAAGAGAGGCCGTACGAGCTCCAAGACGAACATTGCAGTGGTCGACCAAATGAGTTGACCACGCCAGAAATTGTTGAAGAAAATCCACAAAATGATATTGGATGTCCGTCGACTGAAAGTGCGCGAGCTAGCAGACATCGTAGGCATTTCAAAAAGTTCTGCACATCGTATTTTAACTGAAAATTTAGACACGAGAAAGCTGTGCACAAGATGGGTGCCGCGTTTACTCACAATGAAACAAAAGCAGCGTTGTGAGGATGTTTCAGTCGAGTGTTTAGCGATATTTCGCTGCAATAAAACAGAGTTTTTGTGTTGATTCATAACCATGGATGAAAAATGGGTCCATCACTTCACACCTTAGGTGAAGGAACAGTCAAAACAGTAGATTGAAAGGGAGAATCGGCTCCAAGGAAGGTGAGATAGTTCCATTTGCAGGCAACGTCATAGCGTCAGGTTTTTGGGATCCGCGTGGGATAATTTTAATTGATTAAAGTAATCAATGGCGAGCATTATGCAAACTTATTGCAGCGTTTGAATGAATAAATCAAGCAAAAATGGCTGCATTTAGCGAAAAAGAAAGCTCTGTTTCATCAAGACAATGCACCAGTTCACACATCCATTATTGCCATGGCCAAAATCAATAAGTTAAAGTTCGAATTGCTTCGTCATGCACCCTATTCGCCAGACTTAAAGTTAAGAAATGGCTTGGTGGTAAAAGATTTGCCAACAATGAAGAAGTGGAGTCTGCAGTTGACGGCTATTTTACAGAACTAGACGGTTCTCACTATAAACAGAGTATCGAAGCTATTGAACATCGCTGGGAAAAGTGTATCGAGCTGAAAGGAGACTATGTAGAGAAATAAAGATTTTTTCCCCAAAATTTTTGTGTTTTCTTTCTTAGGTCATGTACTTCTGGGACAGCCCTCGTAACCGTTATAAACATTTTATATATTTTAGTTATTTCTCTTTTTTGATAAAAAAAATAAGTGTTTTTTATGATTTGTCTGGGTAGTTGATGAAATTCTGGACAAGAACGTAGAAAAATCATTCACAAAGTGGCCAATATCATGATTGACTCCTCCTTGAATCCTTCCAGTTCGGAAGTAGCACTCAATCATGCAAATTTTATGATCAGTGGTCATTTAATCTCGCTGCTAAGAACGCACAAGGTGTCCCAGTGAAAAGCAGTTCTGCACCACCACAGTATATCAACCTGCTTACGAAGTCGGAAACGCATGCAGTCCGAGGTTCAATTCCGCACCTCCCCTTTGAGACAAGCTCAGATGGTCGAACTAATAATGGCATCATTCATTTAAACCGACTGGCGGCTAAGATTAAAATAAATCTGAAGATTCCTTATAATACATTGTATTCCGCATGTTTCAGTCTGTATTCGTGACACTAAACTTCATAGATAAAGCGGTTGCAAGTTCTACCCTGTGTGTGCTTTCAAAAACGAGAGGTAGGCGAATGGAAGCCGTCAGGCCGTAGTGAGCCGCAGCCAAACCGTGGTATTGTCATTTCTAGATTTAACTGA
This sequence comes from Deroplatys truncata, assembly GCA_030765065.1. NCBI lineage: Eukaryota > Metazoa > Arthropoda > Insecta > Mantodea > Mantidae > Deroplatys > Deroplatys truncata. The sequence continues at coordinate 46,184,380 of CM060989.1, forward strand.
GGTTAGCCTTAGGGTTAGTGTATATGTACTTCTACTGTAGTTACAATCACAACACCGCATTCCCCCTACCAACAGAAACTATCCCAATATTCATAAATATAGCAACTAATGTTACAAATTGCCGGCTACTTCATTACTGAAACCCACCACAAATAATAATAATAAGAAAAAGTGAGGAAGAATGGATTAGATAAAATGACCGAGAATTAATAGTACGAATCAAACTTACATTCTCGCCACCATCAAGCAGAATTAAACCAGGATATCAACCAGAGTTTATTGAAGGCGAAGGAGCTGACTGGGAGGGTTCCATATTACCATGGAGAACTACAAAACCCCCAAAATATGAGAGAATTTATTTCGCTTCCTTGCAACAACCAGAGTTGAAAGGATGGACATCTTGACAGAAAATCAAGGGGTGCAGAGAGCTCCAGGTGGTGGTGGTGGTCGTGGTCACGGTCTCTCTGGGGGAATAATACCCTGAACAAAAATCGCCTAGATACGAGGGGTGATGAGAAACTAAGGTTATAAAGCCTGCAGCGAAACGTTAACATTTTAATTGATACAACCAGTAGAGCCAACTGGTAGTTACATATATTAGATTATTTTTCGACATAATATCCATATCGGTTTAGGCACTTTTCGCTTTGTGGGACGATTTTGAATACTCTCTCCTGGTAAAAATCCTGTCCTTGCGTGTTCAGACACACTGTCGCGAAGTGTTTCACCTCCTCGTCTGAAGTGAGTCGTCGGCCTCATATGTGCTCCTTCAAGTGAGAAAAAAGGTGAAAGTCGTTGGGAGCGAGGTCCGGGATGTAGGGAGGGTGGTCGTAGATGTCCCAACGAAACTGCTTCAACAGCATGAGGTAGCTGTATGAGGTGGCGCGTTGTCGTGAAGGAAATCGATGCCCGTGGTAAGAAGTCCGGGCCGTTTCCTCCTGATTGGTTTGTGTAATCGTGTCAAGGTGTGCGCTCTTTCCATACATTCCGCGAGTTGACACCCGCACTGTCATGTTCCAGCGTTTCCCATCGAAACTGCTGCAATGTCATCTTCCATTCATTGGTAGTGTGTGGGCGGGCATTCTCATGGAGGAGGTCATTGGTCAACATGCCTGGGCGTTTCGACTTGATGCCTCGTCTAAGGTTCTGTAAAGTGGCTTGATAATGCTGGGCATTGATGGTGGTTCCTCGTTCCAGGAACTCGACAAGCAGTGGACCTTTGTGGTAAAAAAAGGACATCATGACCTTACCAGAAGTGGTGTGCACGGCCTTTGATTTCTTTGGAGGTGGTGAAGTCGCACGTTTCCACTGCTTGCTCTGACGCTTACTTTCCGGTTCAACATGGTGACACCATGTTTTAACACCAGTGACAATATGCGACAGAAAGCCGTATTCCTCCTCATGATAACGTTGCAGATGGCTCAAAGACAGCGCCATTCGAGTATTGCGCTGTTCGGCGGTCAGTTGGTGGGGAACCCACTGCGCACAAACTTTTCGAAATTTCAAGTGTTGATGCATTACCGCGTGAATGGTGCCCACGCTAATACCCAGTAACCGATGGATCTCGTCCACTGTGATTCTGCGGTTGCCCAGGACTAAAGCATTCACTTCCGCAATCATTTCAGGTGTGATGACACGATGAGCCTGTCCAGGACGAGCATTGTCTTCCAGTAACTCGCGCCCCTCAAGGAATCTTTTGCGCCATTCCACCACACTTGAACGACACAGACTGTACTCACCGTACACAGCCTTCATCTGTCGATACATTTCACGGCCTCCAACTCCCTCAACCGCTAAAAATCGAATCACTCCTCGTTGTTCCTGCTTACTCACCTTCATGTTCAGTAGTGGACGATAACTTGTGTGACCACCTTCTCTTCGGCGTGAAACCACACTGTCGCTATGCAACATAAAACGTTGCGCACGCTGCAGTCGCTCTACCAATAGATGGTGCCACCATACATGCAGTTATGTGGTGCCACCTTATGCATAGTGCAAAGTTAGACGCACTGACCAGGTATCATTTGAATGCCCCTCATATATCATTGTATGGAGATATTGTATATATCTACTATATATATTATTGTCATCAAATTTTTCATTTAGCATACCCATAATACTGGCGGATTTCACAAGTAGTCAAAATATTCGATATTTCCTTACCGAGTTTCTCAGTTGTCAAACGCATCATGATGGTGAATTTCACATAAAGAAGCAAAATTTTTCATTGACGAAATGTCTATTGACGAATTGTTCACTATTCGTGTGTGAAGAGAAAGATTTCTAAGAAATCCTCTGCCCTCTAGTGAGGTTAACCACATGGATCCAGAATACATAGAAATTAGGTAACATTTTAATTTTGTTTACAACTGATTTTGAAAATAAAGTATCCCAGTTATTGACAATTGGTTTTAAAAATTATTATCCTAGTTATTTCTATTAAAAGTTTTATTTTGCTTCAGGTAAAAATGGAAATGTAATATTTGTACTGAGTGTCTTAGTATCTATATACCGATAGGGATGCATCAAGCGACAAAGTCAGTGGCCCACATTCGGGAGGCCATAGGTTCGATTCCCATGGCCGTTCTTTCTGATCCATTGACTTTTTCGGAGGTTTTCCTGGTCGCTAGGCGAATGCTGGAAAGGTTAATTAAATCTTCCGAATTTCCTGCTCCTCTCACCTCTATTCTCATTTCACTTCACCGTTCATCTGTTTGGTCGTTTCAGGGCTTCAAGTGTCGGCGGGAGTCTCGGCATTGCATGATAGGGGTAAAGGATGCTCTCTGGAACACTTCGGTTCCGGGCCCCTCAGTGGGATATGCAAGCCTAAAGGGGGGAGGAGAGCCGGTTGTATCAGCTGCCACACCGGAAGTTTCAATCTAGGAAATGTAGGGACCCTGTCCTCTGCCCTGTCGTGTCTCCTGATTCATCCGCCCTCTGTCCTCTCTCACCACCACACCCTTCCGGGGACGCTTCGTTAGGGGCCTAGGTACAAAAGATCTCCATACAACCAGCTGCTAAGTCCCCTTCGCTCCTACTCCTAGTATATGTATCAGATTCTGCTTTAATTGTGGAATTTAAAATTAAAAGCTGTATTTTATAAATTATTTTTGGTGATTTAGGAACGATACATCTAGCTACAAACAGAAGACCTATGGTAGTCGGTTTATCTCTTTGGATATTGAACTTGAAAGACACGAATGGAATGCATGACTCATAAATTGCTTGTTTTTCTAAGTTTACCTCCTCTGCTTGATTTAGGCACCGTTCAAAGGTATAGGAACTTGTATTAAAGATGTGTGGGAATTTCAGAAGCGCTCTTTATGGAGCTCTGAAACAGAACTTGCATACTTTCACAAGCTCCGGTTTCACGGAGTGCAGAACCTGGGTTACCGTAGATGGTTATTGTGGTTGCGGAGGAAGTGCTAGGAGACCACACCAGTCGTGTGCGCCTCTGTAACTAATGAGTGCAAACCACAACTACCTGCGGTTGCATGCACTTTTCTCTTGCCTTGTTTACATACGTCACAATGCTTCAAACTTCCGAAATATCGCTCATTAAGATGTTGCTTCAACAAGACAGTAAAGGAATCGTGTGGAACAGCAACCGGGGAGCATTTTACAAGCAGCATACTAACGCGGTATTCAGGTAGTGTAGAGTCCGAGGGATTTATCCAGAGGGCTACAAATGTACTGAGAGGAAAATCTGTTTCGATCGCGTGGTGTATATACTGTTTTTTTACTTTCTCTACTACGTATAGTAAGTAGGGGAAGTATTGTATTCCACCCAAAAATTCGATACCGAGATTTCACCGGAAATATATGTTTTGAGACCCCCCGAATCCAAAATAAGCATTTTTGGAAACATGTCCGTGTGTGTGCCTGTGAACAGCATAACTCAAAAACGAACAGTCGGATAAACACCGAACTTGATATTTAGGTTCAGTATCTTCCAGAGATGCGACACAAAGGTTTTCAAGAAAATCCCCCCACCCCAGATTATCCTTTACATGGAACATTATTCGAAAATTTTAATTTTCTCAAAAATGGCTCTAACGATTTTGATTAAAGTATCATTTGTTTAAGATATTTTCATGACAAATGAAATATATATCTCGAATTTTCTGGGAATGTCTCCGAAAGTATTCTTCAATGTGAACGACTTTTGCATAACTGGTAAACCATAAGAGATAGACAAAAGTTTACTATACAAAAAATGTAGATCACGTTAAAATACACCATTTATGTCATATACATTTTTTTTGTTGAGTGAACCGTTTTCGAGATATTGCTTGTTATTCCCTTAAATTTTCCAATACTTAAAATTCGTTATTCCTTTTTTTTATGTCCTGGACATGCAAACAGAATGGAATGCGCCCCATAGCAACCAGCGATTAAAATATTTGACTATCGCTTAAAACCTACCATATTCCCCTTCCATCTACAACAAAATTAGCAATAACATTGACATCTCGATATCTCAATTAACATGAAGCATATGGAGAGTAAGCGTTTGTAAAAATAGTTTGTACAAGAGTAGAGAAAGTCATGTGAGTGTAACACATCAGGTTTTTTTATTGAATTTCGTTGGAATTATTTCATTGAGGTGCTTTGGAACTATTGACAAGGTGCTTTGGAAGATTCAAAGAATATGTGTAGCAATTGTTGTTTATGTTGCGAGAAATTGAAATTGAGTTTAATTTATGGACGTTCTTTAACTAATATGTTCCTTAGCGTCCCTCTATATTGGACGTGAAAGACCGGTAATTTTGCTCAGAGGTCTCTTTATCAGGCTTGAGGTTCTTTTACGTGCCGTAAATCTACAACACGGGATCACCGGCTTTACTTCCCTTCCGAAGGAAGCCATGCTAAGGATTTTTACCGCCGAAAAACATTCATCGCCCTCCGCCGGGCTTGAACCCGCGACCTCGGGAACTAGAGGCTAGCATGGTAAACACTACGCCACGGAGGACGACAATATTGCGAGTTTAAGTACAAAATGGATAATTTTGAAGAACCAAAAGATACAACGTGTGCTGCTAGTGATACAGTTAATGGTTTATTACAAAAAATCTTCAAAATTTTACGAAGGTCCGTACACTTTTTTACTTTCTCTACTACGTATAGGAAGTAGGGAAAGTATTGCATTCCACCCAAAAATTCGATACCGAGATTTCGCGGGAAATACGTGTTTTGAGGCCCCCTGAATCTGTTATAGTTATATTAATGTTGAGGTTAAACATTTTCTCATTCCCCTGTGGGTAGCCTGCTTAGTATAGCGTAACACATTCGATTGTTCATTCCTTTAGTGCTAACGTGCAAGGCTTGCATTAGGGAGGTCCTGGATTAGGTTTTTGGAGCTGGCCTCTGATCAAGGGTTTTTCATGGTTTTCCCTGATTGGCAAGGCGAATGCTGGGGTGGTATCTCTTCTACCACAATTTCCCTTCCCTCATTTCCTATTATTTCGCTTCCCCTTTCATGCTTCAGGTAGACTTAGAGGCTGTGCAGTGTCGGTCGTCTCGAATAGATGGCGCAGAGCTTGCTCATTGGATAGCTCTTCTCGACCCTGCCTTGGTAGCCTTCTCTGAGGTACCTCAGGTGGGTCCAATTCTCCCCGGTTCCGCCAGAGGGAAGTCTTCTGTGAGCAGCGCGCCGGTGTGACCGGGTCTTCAAGCTTGATATCGTTAGATACCTCTACGTATTTCTGTCGGCTGGCACCTCTGCCCCTGGAGGTGATAAGCACAACGGATCCGCGTTGGATAGAGGTGCGAGATGTCTCCTCCGTTCGCTGGATATAGGTCATAAGTCAGTTATTATTTATATAACCTATTACAGGTTATTCATGGAATAGTTTTAATATATCCCATTCGAGGTTACGGGTTTCATCAGATAAACTCGTAACCTCTTGTGGAATTGTGGAATTAAACCAATAAGCTATAACCGTTCAGTTTATGAATAATGTTGGCAAAAGTTGTTTTTTGGAGGGGTTCCATTTATACCCCCCTTTTAACTGCAATGGTGTTAGCTCATATTCTCTTATCATTGAATTTCTGATAAAGATTGGGTTTTATACGCTAGATCACACACACGCACACATTCATTCTTCTAGACTCTGGTGTAGATAGGGAATAATCCTGGCTAGAGAAAAATTTCCACCCCTCAGCCGGAAATCAAACCCGGGACCCCTCGCACAGCAGGCGGTGCTCTACCGACTGAGGCACATATTTGTTGCCCTGCCATTAGGGCTATTATACTGCAAAAAGAGAAGCAAGTGGGAGATCATTTTGTGGCTGCATTTTGATAACTAACTCTGAAGATATCAATAATCACCAATCATTTTCCGTTAATGAATGGCCCAGTAGATGATATCGAAGGTGAGTGGACCCTGAATCTGAATTATGTAAGGACAGGTACTGGAAACACGAGACGCTAAACAAACCTCTGGTTTCTGACCGCACACCATCCAGTTCTGCTGCTACAACGGCGATTACCAACGATGCAATCAAATCGTTCAGCAGATAGTGCTTACAAATTCCTAATTTTTGGGAATTCAGATGCACTTCAACGGGCTCTTGAGTTACGTTTCCAAAATATAGCTTTAATAACCTTACTACTCTCTAGATGTCACTAAATAAACTCATGGTGCATCATGAACAACGCTTCATGAAGACGTCCGACCAGCAGTAAGGGTATAAATAGCCCCAAAGAAAATGTCACTGCACTCACGTCTATTTCACATTACTTATCGTTGTACGTGACCTTGAGAAGCCATGTCCATTTCATTGGTTGCTTTAGGCCACAGTGCAAGAGTGGGCCGCTCCTTCTGCTAAGCAGTTAACACTCTCGATCATATTGGCTAAAAGAGAAAGAGGTAGAGTGAGTGCATTCAGTTTGTTATATAGACCTCTTATCGTGATTGGTAGCCCATACCTTATCAGCTAGTGCAGGACACACCTTTGAAAGGGTTAAACGCTAGGGGGAAAACTTGATGATCGCCCAGGATAGGGAAATGTAGAATGTGTAGTGTGAGAAGATTTGCAGGGGGTGCAAATTAAAGCTCGAATGGTGTTAATTAAATACATAGCAAGACAGTACTTTATAACAAAAAATAAACAGAACTGTATTCTCACAGTGATATCAATGCTGTTGCTGCATAGAAGCAAACGTAACTAAATAATAAATAAATAAAGCAGCATGTTTTCCCTCTAATTCAAACTATAATTGGTTAATATACCTTTACTAACATACTGCTGATCATAGGAATACAACAGGATTATAGACAAAAATAAAATCTGATGTGTTACACTCACATAACTTTCTCTAATCTTGTACAAACTATTTTTACAAACGCTTATTCTCCATATGCTTCATGTTAATCGAGATATCGAGATGTTAATCTTATTGCTAATTTTCTTGTAGATGCAAGGGGAATTGATAGGCTTTAAGCTGTAGTCAAATATTTTAAGAGCTGGTTGCTATGTGGAGCACTCCATTCTCTTTGCATGTCCAGGACATACAAAAAAAAAATCAAATTCCCATTTTAGAAAAATTATGTGTTGGAAAATTCAAACAAATAACAAGCATATCTCGGAAATGGGTCACTGGACAAAAATAATGTATATGACATAAATTGTGTGTTTTAACCAGATCAACATTTTTCGCGTAGTAAAATTTTGTCTATCTCTTACAGCTTACCAGTTATGCGAAACTCATTCAGAATGAAGAGGTCTTTTGGGGATATTCCAAGAAAATTCAAGATATACATTTCATTTGCCATTAAAATATCTTAAACATATGATATTTTTCAAAATCGTAGAACCATTCTTGAGAATATCAAAATATTCAAAAAATGTTCCAGTCTGCGGGGATTTTCTTGAAAATCTTCTTGTCGCATGCTTTGAAGATATTAAATTCAAATACCAACTTTGGCACTTATCCGACTTTTCGTCTTTGAGCTATGCTGTTCACAGACACGCACACACACAGGCAGGCAGACACTTATTACGGACATGTTTCTAAACAAATTTTTCGATATGTTTTATTTTCTCAAAAATAGCTGTTGATTAAAATAGCATATATAAGATAGTTATTTGATAAATAAAATTGTTAACTTGAATTTTCTGAAAACCCTGTGAGCTCCTCTTTATTTAAATGACTTTCTTATAATTCTATATAACTGGCAAACCATAAGATATAGGCAAAAAACTTACTACACAAAAAATATAGCTCACTAAAAAAACCACACAAGTTCTTTCGAATATATATATAGCGTCAGCCTTTGCCTAGATATTATTATTGGATTGAATGTTTGAAAAGTTTGTATTTATTTTAAAGTGCTATTGCTATTCAATTGTTTCTCACGATATCATGGAAAGAATATGTAATTAACATGCCAGCATGTAGCCACCAGCTTTTCAACGATCGGTTCAATTTCCTCTAATTCCCTTGTATCCATAATGCAACTATTTCTACAAATGTTTATTTGGATTAACACGAACGTTGTCTGTTCAACTCTAGTGCCAGATTAAGCCTTATTATGCTACAGCTTTGGCTTGTCACTCTAGTAAAAGAATATTAGATACAAGTGCAAGGAGCGCTTCTCGTTTGTTTGCTGGCAATGTCCTAACACTATGTATGTGGAGCGATGTTATAAGTTATACCATTAGTCTCTCTAATATTCGCTCCACTTTTCAACTTGCGCAAAGAAGCAAAAAGTTGTTTCCCTAAGTTGCTTTATTTGTTCAAAGCATTTGTTTCTCCTGAAAAATGAGGAAAATATGCATTAAATAGAACTAGGTTATATTTTGCTTTACAAACTTAGTGAAATAGACTCTAAAGATGACTGATGGTTTTACTTGTTCATTTCTGGTGATTTATTAGAGAATGGAAGACATTAAAGATATTGCGGGTATACAAATTATTCTTTCGAAAGTTTATTTTCTTACCTACTTCATTTTACTCGAGATAAACCTTTCCGGAAATAGCTAATTTACACATTTCGTTGTAGATACAAAGAAAATAGTGATAGTCAAATGTTTTAGAACTGGACGCTATACGCTGACCTTAAATTCCATACCTACTCTTGCGATGACATCCCGAGGAACAGCTGAAAATCGACAGGACTTTATAAAGTGGATAAGTATTTATCGATTCGAAACATTAATAACGGATATCTCGGAAATGGCTGATGCTACAAAAAAGTTATTTGAAATAAATTGTGGTTTTAAAGAGATATGCATTTCTTGTGTAGTACGTTTTCGTCTATCGCTTAACGTTTTCTAGTTATACAAGATTATACAAAATTCTTTCCATATGAAGAGGACTTGACAAGTTATTATCAGAAAATTCAAAGTATGCATTTTATTTGCCATATAAATATCATAACTATATGACGTTTTAATAAAAATCGAAAATAAAAATTTTCGAAAAATGTTCCATGAGAAGGGTAGTTGTGGGGGGTATTTTATTAAAAATCTTGTGACGTATATTAGGAAGATACTGAAGTTTGGTATTTATGTGACTTTTTGTTCTGACACGCACACAGGCCTTTTCCTAAAAATGCTGCTTTTTTTGTATTCAGGGGGCCTCAAAGCATATATTTCAGATGAAATCTCGACATCGAATTTTTGGATGGAATATACTTCTCCTACTTACTATACGTAGTAGAGAAAGGAAAAATCTCGCAAAATTCATAGCAAAAATATTTAGAGATTGGTGTAAACAGTGAGCAATAAGCTTGATTTTTGGCACCTTATTTAATTTAAAACGCTTTCTTTTTATGTAAGAACGTAGGTTTTCACGGCCGGTGTCACAATTATAACTAATATAATTTTCCGGGCTGTTATGCCGTGGTCTGCTGAAGAAAGATTTCCCAGACGTTTCGTCCACAACTGCGGTGGACATCTTCAGTGGCGCGGACGAAGTCTTCTCGGTGAAAGTATCGCAGCGTCTGATGCGTTGGCCGTTAGTGCCGCTCTCTTTATAGTGTGGACACTCTCTGCTGATTGGCCCGCTGGTATGAGGGGGCTGGCGCCGGCTGTGTTGTTGCTCTCTTCTGATTGGCTCGCAGTGTTTTTCGGTTTTGTATGACCTTTCTTGTTTTTGATGACTAGATGCCAGTTACTGTTGAGTTTCAAGCTTTCTTTTTATTCTCTGAATATAAAACTCAATTTTATACTAGTTTTATTTATGTTTCCAAGAAAAAAATCTGATGTGTCACCCTCACATGACTTTCTCTATTCTTGTACAAACTATTTTTACAAACTCTTATTCTCCATCTATTTCATATTAATCGAGATAAACATTTGCAGAAACGATCTTTTGACATGCAAAACACGCTATTTTACACATAGCGACCAGTTCTAAAAATATTTGACTATCGCTTAAGGCGTACTATGTTCTCCTTGTTTTGTATTTGCAAGGGCAATAATGAAATACAGTAGCCTTTAAGCATGGACATATCTCTTAATAGCTGGTTGCCATGTGCAGCACCATTCCCTTTCCCACAGATTAATACTCTTTGCATATCAGGACAAAAAAAATGAATAACGAATTCCCATTTGAGAAAATAAATATTTAAAAATTTAAGGGAATAACAAGCAATATCTCGAAAATGGTTCACTCAACAAAGAAAATCTATGACATAAATTGTGTATTTTAACGCGATCTACATTTTTTGTGTAGTAAAAATTTGTCTATCTCTTATGCAAAAGTCGTTCACAATGAAGAATACTTTTGGAGACATTCCCAGAAAATTCTAGATATACATTTCATTTGTCATGAAAATATCTTAAACATATGATATTTTAATCAAACTCGTTAGAGGCATTTTTGAGAAAATTAAAATTTTCGAAAAATGTTCCATGTAATGGGTAATCTGGGGTGGGGTATTTTCTTGAAAACCTTCGTGTCGCATCTCTGGAAGATACTGAACCTAAATACTAAGTTTGGTGTTTATCCGACTGTTCGTTTCTGAGTTATGCTGTTCAAGACACACACACGGACATGATTCCAAAAATGATTTTTTTGGATTCAGGGGATCGCAAAACATATATTTTCGGCGAAATCTCGGTATAGCATTTTTGGGTGGAATACAATACATCCCCTACTTACTATACCTAGTAGAGAAAGTAATAATGCACTATCATATCAAAGTCATCAACTAATATTTCTTATTTCATCAAGAAATAAGAAATATTAGTTCATGTATAAAGACTTTTAGAGTTTGTAACCATTTCTGAGAAATGACCTAAACTCTAACGCATCTGTAGAGTAAGTAAAGATAATTTTGAGAAAATTGTATTTTAAGGTTTATTTGACACATGAATAAATGCAGGCTCAGATAGTTTGAAAACATCTTAGAGCAATATTCTGGTTTACGTTAGAGCTTTATTTAGATACACAGTGTTCTACTTTGTCAGTGAAGCTATAACTCATATACTATTGCTTGCACTGAGGGTGCGACATGAGGATTTATAGTTATTTATACTTTCGGGATCGCTTTTCACTGTTTGTGGAGGATAGGAAATGACCTTGCGTGTGTGAACGCTGAGCACTAAATACAAGAGGCGCGTCATTAACCCTTTACCCCCTTTTTACTTTCTCTACTACGTATAGTAAGTAGGAGAAGTATTGTATTCCAACCAAAAATTCGATATCGAGATTTCACCGGAAATACATGTTTTGAAACCCCCTGAATCCAATAAAAGCATTTTTGAGAAACATGTCCGTGTTTGTGTGTGTGTGTGTGTGTGTGTGTGTGTGTGTGTGTGTGTGTGTGAACAGCATAACTCTAAAACGAACACTCTGATAAACACCAAATCTGATATTTAGGTTCAGTATCTTCCCGAGACGCGACACGAAGGTTTTCAAGAAAATCCTCCTACCCCAGATTACCCTTTACATGGAACATTTTTCGAAAATTTTAATTTTCTCAAAAATGGCGCTAACGATTTTGATTAAAATATCATGTTTAAGATATTTTCATGACAAATGAAATGTATATCTCGAATTTTCTGGGAATGTCTCCAAAACTATTCTTCATTGTGAACGACTTTTGCATAACTGGTAAACCATAAGAGATAGACAAACGTTTACAACACAAGAAATGTAGATCGCGTTAAAATACACAATTATGTCATATACATTTTTTTGTTGAGTGAACCATTTTCGAGATATTGCTTGTTATTCCCTTAAATTTTCCAATGACCTTATATTTCCTTATACTTTTCCCCAAATTCGTTATTCATTTTTTCGTCCTGGTAATGCCAAGAGAATGGAATACTCGACATAGCAACGAGCTCTTAAAATATTTCACTATCGTTTAAAACCTACCAATTCCCCTTGCATCTACAAGAAAATTAGCAGTAAGATTAACATCTCGATATCTCGATTAACATGAAGCATATGCAGAATAAGCGTATGTAAAATAGTTTGTACAAGAGTAGAGAAAGTCATGTGAGTGTAACACATCAGATTTTTTAATTACAAACACTGCACTTTGTACTCAAAATGAAACACCCGTTAAAATGGTGTGACCCAAAAACACAACAAAAAGGGGAGTTGTCTCTGAATCTATCTTGAGACAGTTGACATAGATTGAACGATCCGGATACCGTCCAGCGGTTAGCGATTCCTCTTCAAATAGGAGAGTCGATTTAAGTCCTCCGTCAGTAACAACTTGTGCAGTAGTAATTCTACTGTTTTTATTTCAAGCTTCTTGGAAAGGTACTGTCATGTGAACTTGCGTTCATGCGATAATCAGTGGCGTTCATTTCATTGGCAAGGAATTGCGTATTTATGAGTAAAACGGCGCTCACTATATGCACAAGATTTGCTGATTGTTTTTGCTTGGAGGTGTAGGCGGGGAAGGAGAGGAATTTGGTTTAGGCTAGGGGTTCACTGGCAGTAATTTACTGCTTTTATGAACTGTACTGTACTGTCTAAAACTGATAAGTATGATTTTATCTGGATGAAGTTTCATAGACAGCATTTTATTGCAAAAAGTATGAATATTAGCGGCAGGTTCAAGGTCGTACTGCCGAGAATAGGTCAGGTTCCATTTTCTTGGACTAAGTTACTGCTCCCGCCCTGGCTCCACTGGCAGTAGTTCACTGCGATCGTCTTGAACACCTTATAGCTGTATTTCATTGTATTTTAATCATGTTTTTTTAGTTAAAATAGAGCTTGATAGTGAATTAACAACAATTGAAGTGGAACATCCGGTTCTCTATAATTCCGAAAAGAATATTGTGAGATATAAATTGCGAAGATTGAAGCCTGGAAGAAAATAACTGGTGCTACGGAAATGACTTTTACAACAACAAAATATTTCTGTGATTTTTGTTTATAGTATGACAAACCAACAATAAAAATCTGATGTGCTACACTCACATGACTTTCTCTACTCTTGTACCAACTATGTTTACAAACGTTTATTCTCCATATGCTTCATGTTAATCGAGATATCGAGATGTCAATCTTATTGCTAATTTTCTTGTAGATGCAAGGGGAACATGGTAGGTTATAAGCGATAGTCAAATCTTTTAAGCGCTGGTTGCTATGTGGCGCATTCTATTCTGTTTGCATATCCAGGACATAAAAAATTGAATAACGAATTTGAGAAAAAGTATAAGTATTGGAAAATTTAAGGAAATAACAAGCAATATCTCGAAAATGGTTCACTCAACTAAAAAAATGTATATGACATAAGTTGTGTATTTTAACGCGATCTACATTTTTTGTGTAGTAAAATTTTGTCTATCTCTTATGGTTTACCACTTATGCAAAAGTCGTTCACAATAAAGAATACTTTTGGAGACATTCCCAGGAAATTCAAGATATACATTTTATTTGTCATAAAAATATCTTAAACATATGATATTTTAATCAAAATCGTTAGAGCCATTTTTGAGAAAATTAAAATTTTCCAAAAATCTTCCATGTAAAGGGTACTCTGGGGTGGGGGGGATTTTCTTGAAAACCTTCGTGTCGTATCCTTGGAAGATACTGAACCCAAATACCAAGTTTGGTGTTTATCCGACTGTTCGTTTCTGAGTTATGCTGTTCACAGACACAGAGACAGACACACAGACACACACACGGACATGTTTCCAAAAATGCTTTTTTTGGATTCAGGGGGTCTCAAAACATGTATTTCCGGTGAAATCTCGGTATCGAAATTTTGGTTGGAATACAATACTTCCCCCATTTACTATGCGTAGTAGAGAAAGTAAAAATGACAATAGTATTTCAATGCACATCTATCTCATACTGTACACTGCTTGGTATCACAGTGGAGCCGGGGCCACAGCCTTGTTTTACTGCAGAAAAATGTGCAGTATAGTATTGCCCATCAAAGCAGTAAATTACTGCCAGTGGAGCCCTAGCCTTAGGCATTTACTTACGCAGTACTGCCACCCGAAGTGATTGGAACAAATGAGGGAAACGCACTAAAACGAACTAGATCTGAGGAGTATATTGTGGCGTATCAGTAAGTTCGTTGTCATTACCAGACGCACTGTTGTGCTATATTGTTGCTACCACACGCAGCATTATTGGGTCTCTTTAGTTATATTTCGGCTTTTCAATCTCTCCTTTAGGCGCGGACCACGCCAAAGGGAGGGATGTGTTTGAAATTGTCTGGTATGACGTCAACCCTGTCTGGCTTGGCTTAGACACGGTGTTGGAAGTGGTCGTTGTAGCCAGACGCGTGTGTAGGCGGTCTAGATCTGAGGAGTATATTGTGGCGTATCAGTAAGTTCGTTGTCATTACCAGACGCACTGTTGTGTTATATTGTTGCTACCAGACGCAGCATTATTGGGTCTCTTTAGTTATATTTCGACTTTTCAATCTCTCCTTTAGGCGCGGACCACGCCAAAGGGAGGGATCTGTTTGAAATTGTTTGGTATGACGTCAACCCTGTCTGGCTTGGCTTAGACACGGTGTTGGAAGTGGTCGTTGTAGCCAGACGCGTGTATAACCGGTCTCAGTGTGTGGTCTCTCCCTTCACCCCGTTTCCTATGTTAACTATGTAGAGAAGCCAAACTTTTTGTGAATATATCCCAGGTAATGTGTGTTATGTAATCTTTCAATTTAATACAAAAACACACGTTTTTCCCTTAATTACACACCAAGGTCCCGGACTTCTAGCTGCTAGCGAGTTGTGGCCCCCATGTGTGTGTTGGGGTGATTTAAATTGATCACTTTCGGGTAACCCTTTTGGCCTTCACACCAACATGTAACAATATGCTCCTTACATTCATACTTATGTATTAAACGAGAAAAAAGGTGGAAAGGAACATAAATCCAAATAAATAGAGGTAACTGTAAAGGGGTACGAATCCACACCTTTTGCATACGCTTCGCAATCCTGAGAAATGAGTTTATAATGAAGCTATTGATGCATAAAATAATATTCTATCATAAATTTAAGAAAATTAAGCCTTTTACCAGTATAGCCATTTAATACTCCTGAAAACCATCTGTAAATTGCATTCCTTACAGAATAAATAAATAATTTCAAGTCTGTAACTATGTATTATCAATTTGGGAAAAATGCTGCACTTCTCTCGCTAGCTTCAGGAAATCTCCGACCGAGGACTAAGGAGTAAAACCTCCAAAAATACATGTAGAGACATTCGGAGTGACACTATCACGTAGAAACTACTGATGTTTATCAGGAAGCGGAGGAGAATTCCCGCACTTAAGCGCACAGTCACCTATTGTGCTTCTAGACACCTCCAGGATGAAACGAGGGACACAGAGAGTGACCAGATCGTAGGCGGCAGGCTCGGACGCAAGCGGGGTCCCTAACGTTGTTAGATATTAAATTCTGACACCGCGTGACACCCAACGGAGAGGTCTCTCTGAGAGCCCTGACACACCGAACGATAGGACAGACAGTTTCTCTAAGCAAACTCCACCATCATACGCCTCACCCTCCGTCCACTCTTCTGATCCATCGAAATGAAATGGAAGGAAATAAATCAACGAGCAAGAGCTGGCAACTCAGCTCCGCCTTGAACCTAGGGAGGCGAGCCCCGAGAGCCTTGCCATTAGGACGGAATCTATTTTATATTCCGACCTCCCTACTTGCGCAGGGACGGAAGTGGTTACGCCACTTATGCACGTCAACTCCAGAGAGGAAGACTACCAAAGACCTCGGTGGGTGCGATAGTGTCGCTAGCCCTCCAGGTTGGTGCCGGCGTACATTGAGACGTCTCACAACCCTGCCTGGGCTTTGCTCAGACGGTCCTAATCACCTATGGGTATCGGGAAAACTGCCCAATCGAGTCCAACCCAATCCAAACTGCTTCCTTCCGAGAGGGGCTCATATTTCGGCCCCGCATACTTCTGGTAACGACAAAACTGCCACAAGTGCTAGGGGTACACAGCGCCCGCACACAGCAGTTGAGGCGGCCGGAAGCCACTTCCCCCACGAGGAATATATGAGAGACAGGTGTCGCGGTAATCTGGCTCGTGTTACCTTATATGCTGGGCGCCTGTTACTGTTTTATTATTTTAAATTTTGGGTTCTTTGTCCTCCGGCTAGCTATCATTACTCAGTCGAGCAAGTATCTCTGAGCAAGGCGTGTAAACGGAAAGGAGTTTTTGCTAAAAGATAACACTGATGAAATAATTTGTTTCTACACTTTTATTGACGTCACACTTAATTAATAATTCACATATTTAATCTTTATACACGCCTGACTGAAACTGTTATATTTCCGAATGTAATTACTGTCGTATTAGTTGCCGCGTACTTCACATTTTGTAACTAACTTTACAACGTGTACCTCGCGAGAGATTCTTCAGAACTTCAGATTCAGCGACACATGCTTATGGCTCGAGAATATATACTCCCTCTCCTCGAAATGCCTAAACATTATAATAGAGCTGCTATTGGTTACCAAATCACGCCAACACTAGCGTCTGTTTTGTCAGCCAATCACTATTACTAACATATTTACTCTAGGGAAGATATTCCCTTCGTTTCTGAAGAAAGGTACGCTACCTTGCACGTCATTTGTCCCCTCGGTTTATTGTTACCCACTTCTATTGTCAGTTTCAGTAAGGCCGTGTAAACTTATTTCCTAACAATACTTATGACTAACAAACATCTAAAATCCTGTACATACAATAATATTAATTTACACTACAATCACTCTAGCGTTCACAGTGTTGTGATATGAAATATTGCCTCACAGGACAATTTGCAGATTATATTCCATCCCAATATTTGCTTACCAATGAAAACCGTGAAAAAACCCAAGATCAGAGTGGCCGTCCCAATGCGAGGTTTTGTTATTTAGTTTAAATATAGATACCTTCTTCACAGGAGTACATTTGTAAACAGCACCTGAACTTAACAACCCAATCCTATCCACAGCTTTGAACGGAGTTACTAAGCACTCAAATGATGGTAGTCGTTTACATGATAAACTGAGTGACTAGAATGAAAAGTTGCTGTTTGAGCAGGCAGCTTCCTGAAGTGAAGTACAAAGCAAAGGGGCATTGGGAAAGTCTGTAGAGGCAAGAATGTAACTTTTTTAATGTATTAGCAAATAGTTTAATTGGAAGGCAAGTAAAGTGATATTTAATCACCAAGTAGCTACAAACATCGAAAAAACGATTCACATTGCACGGTAGTAACCATTGTATGCAGCCATGCACTTCTACTTCTCGATGGAAGATAAATATCTCGATGAAACAGCTGTCTCATCAGTATGAGGCCATTTATAAATATTAGTTTTCAATTACTTTTTAAAAAAAAGCACGTATGATTTGTTGAAAAGCAGCATTAGTGTATTATGTATTAAATTGATCTACAGAGCTAAAAAAATCCGAATCAAATATATGAATGCACATGATAAACTGTATGACAATTCGACATTAACTCTGGTGTTCAAATTCTTGATTAACAGTTTGTCAGTTTCTGATCACCACTGTATTTGTGAACCAGTCCCTTATAAGGGTTTATGTAGGCTTCACTGCAACGTGCTAAAGTCGATAAGACGATGTTTTCGGCCCACTGTGATATCCAATTACGTGTACACTTTTGCTTAAACGATGACATTATTGTCTACTGTTGTGATGCACTTGAATGCAACATGATAAAGAGAATGAATTCTGCAGTGATTTACATTGACAGAACGTTGAAATAATGCTTTTAACCACGAAAAAGGAGTATGTAAAGCAGATACAGCGAATAGTAGAGTAGAGTGGAATATTTATTGGTCTCATACATTTTACACACTCAAAACTTATACATTGCACGGGTCAGATAGACAGTACATGCTTATATAATACACTGTAGTTCATATGATTCAGACTACGTTTATCATCACACTCATCTTTAAAGTTTATGATATTTGCAAGGAATGAAAAGAAAAAACAGATAAACTAGCAACAAAAATCACACAAAGAAAGAAGAAGACGAGAAAAACTTGTTCACAAGCACACGTATTGTTTACAAAACCAACAAATATCCGCCCCTAAGCCGCTACCCTCCCCCTCCCACCCTTGACCCTTTTCCTTACACTCCAATCTCAGCTGCATACCTTTTTAAAATATGTACCAATTGCTTCCAACTCCCAACCAGCAAGGTCCAACAAGCTTGTAACCCTCTCCTTGAGTTAACAACGGAACCTGGTATATACTTTCTCCTCAACTGTTCTGTCTTAGCACAATGCACCGGAATTTGAATCCAAGTTTCTTCCTCTCTACACCAGGGACAGATTCTCATGCCTTCTTCGTTAATGAACTTGATCGCTTGCCATGACCGCAGTCTGAACCAAGCCCTTGTTTCCTGACTCTATTTCTGGACAAAATATATTGTTCTATTGCCCAATCTGTTTTTAATTTCGACTTAATGATACTTACTCATTAAATTGTGACAGCGTCTGCTATCGATTTATATTTTTCAGTGTGTTCAAAGAGTTGAGAGAACACGCATTAACTACGCCATATAAGGGCGAACTAAATTTTGTTCTCTATATCCTCTGGATCCAGCCTTAGTTTAGTCCTGCTGTCAACAAACAAACTATCCCAGCCGCCAGAAGTCTGCCACCATTGGTGCTTTCTATCCCATTCTGTTGCTAATCCCCGCCCATTCAAAATGGAGAACTAAAACACGTGTTAACATTTTAAACGCCATATAATGTGTTCATCTAAGCCCTTTTTTCACGCAAAACCCGTTTATTGTTCTGTCCACTTCTTAAAGGTTTACGCTTTGGTGCTTTCTTGCTAACGGAATAATCACTGGCACAGCCATGATGGTACATAGAACTGTGAGCATGTGAAAGTGTAGTAGCAAAACCGAGCCACACAATCACGTGGTACCAAAAGACGAAAACGAACTTTATAAATCCAGCGGTACTTTGAGTTAATAGTTGTGCTAGTTTTTAAGAATATTCATCTACAAGTAGAATGATATTAGATTTTATAATAACATTGGATTGGCATCGGTTGATAAAGAATTACACTGGGAACTATATTTCAAAAGGGAAACACACCCTAAAGGATGCTCTTAGGCTTGTGCCAATGACAGAGGACTGCAACCACGTCTTTTTGTTAACACATGGATTGAACTAAGGCTAGATACACAAGGAAATAACGACCACCTAGCTTTAATATATCTATAAAAATATTTTATTAACGAAATTGAGGTTTACTTTACTTCTCCACATAATCACCTCCCAAGCATGTTATGTCTATTCACGAGCTTTAAAATACCCATGTTGCAGTAGGTTGCCGCCAGTCCATTAAGCAAAGTTGTTCGGACAAAATTTCACCAAACAAAGAACGAGAAATATTTGGGAAAGAGATAGGTAACTCGTCTAGTATTACGCGTATGTTGCTCACTTGATTCTTCAAATCATCGTTACGAGTGACGGACGTCAGAGTCGAGTTTCATCTTGCATATATGTTCGTCCATTGGTGAGCATTTAACACAACTTTTTCATCATACACTTCCTTTAGTTGACTGTAAATTTCTGCAGCTTTCAACATCTGAGCATTCAAAAATCCAACACTTCTCGCCTCAGAGTCGAAGGGACTTTGTATCACAAGTTCATTTTGAACAATCACAGAATGCACAATAACTTGTTTCTCTGAAATTTGTAGAACACTGAAAAAGATGCCGAAGAAACCATTCGAACAGGAAAGCGCATGTGGTTGTTACTCCCTGGATTATCCTCCTAGATGGGTGAATACCACGTCCACAGCAAACAGGGTGAGAAGAGGGCGCATGAAGGGTTATTTGCTTAGCACCTAATATTTAATCACGGAATTACAACAGAATTCCTGTTTTTTATGTTCAGTGTGCTACCAATGCAGGGAAATATGTGTAAAACACTGAGAAACAAAGCAGCTTATATGCGACAGAGATACAGAAAAAAGAAGAAGAATGAAAACGAAAAAATAAACAAGGTAAACGTTGTAGGTTTCGAACCTACATTACGCTCCTTGCTTCTATAGAGAGAGTCGGAGGGGGAGGAAGAGAATTTACAGTGAGTGGAGCACCTCTTTTACCGAGCGAGGTGGCATCGCGGTAACGCGTGCGATTCACATTCGGGAGTTCCCGGTTTCGATCCCCATCGACTGACCTACGGATTTTTCTTGGTTTCCCTCGGTCCTCAGGCGAATGCTGGGATGGTTCCTCTTCATCCATGAATTTCCTGTCCTTCATCTCCTGAGCCCATCGCCTCCTTCATTGAAATTGTATCAGGGCTGTAGGACCAGGCCTTTTAAAGATTTCTTCGCTGGCATTGGTCGAGATTGGATTGGCTACGGAAAGGACTCGGCACTGATCCACAGAGGGGATGTTGTACCTATGCCCCAGAAGGGGGCGTCCCCGGTAGGAAGGAGAGGCGAATGGAGACACCGGGCGACCGGAACCAGGAGTGGCGGCACAGGAATGTCAGGGTCCCTAAGTTTCCATATAGACTCCCGGCAGATCGGAGACCCCATCCTGCACAGAGGGGGTTCAACGCCCCTCAAGGGAGTTCGGATATACCCGGCAACCAGCCAAAAAGCCAAAGGACGGAGAGAGTCACAAAGAGCAACCTTTTCCCCTTCCACGCTGCGCCGAAACACCATCGAGACACTTCCAACCCTGAATGAGACCAACGTATGAATGATGAAGTGAAATTAGAATGGAGATAAATGGAGGGACAGGAAATTCGGGGGATGTGACTGACCACCCGGGAAAACCCCGAAAAAAACCCGTGGGTTAGGAAGGTCGGCCAATGGAATCGAACCCACGACATCCCGAATGCGGACCACAGACAAAACCGCCTGAGCCATTCTGCTTCATGGCACTGGTCAGGATGCCTAACCAGGACCCGCCTCCGAAGTGGACCCGCCAGGGGGACGACTGGGGGTTAGGGGCTCGTGAGTGGGGTCTGGCGTCGTCGAATGCGTACGATCTGGAAACTTAGGGACCCCGTCTATGCTTGCGCCCGTCGTCATCTGTATCTGTCTCCTCATCCGTACCTTCCAGGGGTCACGTTAGATGCACAAAGGACCATATGGCTTATGTGCGTGACCCCGCAACTTTAGCTTTAATACCTCTTCTTAGCATCCATGTACTAAAATAATAATAATAATAACTATTATTCTCCCCATTGAGAACTGATATGGATGAGCGTGGATGCCTATAAACTGTGTCGCATTAAACCAGATTATAAAGGAATGCTGTAGTATATATTCCTTGTATACATTTTCCATTTCTTTCCTTTTTATGCACTTATTACTTTTCTTTATCCACTTTTTACTCCCTTCAAGGCCAAGGAAACTGTTGTCATTATTCTAAGAACTGCGTATTTCATTAGGTACGTTGAGTTCCAGAATTAATAAGTTGCACGCCACTGTAGCATAGAGAAAGAGAAAGAGAGAGCTTCGGCAACTGGCTTGACCACATACCTGTACTGCCTTCCAGGGCTAGATGTACTCCTCTCTGGAGTATTTATGACCTCCATACGCTGCGTACTAATTTAGACAAATACAACTTATCCACAACTCCCATGGTTTAACTTTTAGGAAATCGAAGTGGTGCACTGTATGATAGTTATTTAGAAACTTCAGACTTAATATTATTGGAGTATTTCTGGGAAGTATTTTTATAGCAAGAATAACTTTTTAGTTTCTCTACCACGTATGTACATAGTAGGTAAAGAAGGTATTACATATCACCCAAAAATTCGTAACCGAGATTTCAACGGAGATACATGTTTTGAAGTCCCCTGAATACTTTTTTTTTTAGAAAAAATATGTGTGTATGTGTCTGTCTGTATGTCTGTGAACCGCATAGCTCAAAAACAAAAAGTCGGATAACTACCAAACTTTGTATTAAAATTCAGTATTTTTCAAGCACAAGACAAGAAGGTTTTCAAGAAAATCCCCCACTATAAACTACCCTTTACATGGAACATATTCCTAAAATTTTGATTTTCTAAAAAATGACATTAACGATTTTGATTAAAATACCATATATTAAAGATATTTACATGACAAATAAAATGTATATCTTGAATTTTCTGGGAATAGCCTGTGAAGTTCTCTTCATTCGGAAGCATTTTGAACAAACTTATATAATTGGTGATCCTTAAGCGATAGACTAAAACTTATCGAAACTTGGAAACTTATTGCCTATTGGCAGTGGTGTTAACTCGTGTAACTCTTGTCGTTGGGTTTCTTGCACTTCGGTTTTTAATCATTAGATCATACACACATTTACACCCTCATTCATACTCTGGGGAGAATAAGGAATAATCTTGTCTATAGAAAAATTCCCACCCCCAGCCGGGAATCGAACTCGGAGCCCTAGCATAACAGCCAGATGCTCTACCGAGGTTCGAATTGTTCATTACTTAGTCATCTCTAAGAGTTCTGTCAACATTCAGTTGGTTCTTGCGATGTCGTGGAAACAGTATGGAATTTTAAGGTTAATATACAGTGTCCAGTTCTTAAACATTTGGCTATTGCTGTTCTCTTTGTATCTATAACAAAATGTGTGCCTAATGTAGCTGTTTCTGCAAAAGTTTATTTGGATTAAAATATAGTAGATAGAAAAATAACCTTTAGTAAGATTAGTTTGTATATCCAATAATAAAGATAGAGGGTAGAGAAAGTCATGTGAATGTATCACATAAGAGGCTTTAATACACGCTCTCTAAAATAAATGCTCGTCGGACTGTTGACACGATGAAAAATGTACTTTATTACGTTTAACGGGGTACTAAACTGGCAGTGGCCAGTCATACCAACTTTAACAGGGTTTTTAAACAAAATACTTGATAATAAAACAAGAAGTATAAGGCAACATTGTTTTTTAAGTTAATCATAAACTGTACCAGCATTTTTCACAAAACAATTCATCATTTAAAAACTAGCATGCTCTAAAAATCGTTAGATTTTGTGTGACAGATCTATACGCTATGATCAGAGAAAAAAGGAAAGACTATTTTTAAAATGCCACTGTGATGAACATTCGGTATAGGACATTAAAATTAGTTTTTTACGCAGCATTTTCTAAAAGTAGAACTTTTACCATAGAGTACACGAGCTAAAAGCTTTACATTATCGCATTAGTGCGATAACATTTTTATATGACTCAATTGTGACCAACTTTGGTTTCAAGTCCAACCACATGGTAATTACCCTTTGTATTTGCACATGTTAATAATTCAGCTTGGTTTGATTAGGTTTTACTTTTCATTGTCTTTTTACATGATTAATTTCTCATGGCGGTCGCATTAATACCTTACATTGGTAGTCTTGGACTTTCTTTGATATAAAACGTTGTTCTTTTATCTAGTATAACCTACATAAAGATTAAATGGTGGCGATTATGCATTCAGAAGAAACTGAAATGGAAGAGCCAGGCAAAATTACAGAACCAGCAGAAAGAATAATAGTAGAGATGCTTACCCAAGATATCCCGAAAGCAATATGATATAGCATTTGATCGATTCACTGGCTCGTGTAAAGCAAAACATATTGAAAACAATTTCACTGAAAATACCTGCTAGCGAATCAACAAAACATCTGACTTCTCACTCCACACGAGATGTGATCTCGTTCTATGCGTGATTTCTCTTAGTTTCATGAATCAATATATCATTTTATTGATATTTTACATATTCGGGCGCTTCTAAAACATAGTACACGTCAAATACGTTAAAAGTAGTTTTACTTTGCTCGTAAGATAGCGAAATAAAACCCTACTTAAAACACTTGTATCATAATCTACTATTTGAATCCCAATGATGTGAAAACTAGAACATATAAGGAAAAAAACTTAAAACCATTTAATATTTATGCAAGACAAATTTAAGATTAAATTGTCAGCCTATTAATTGAAAATTTCGAAAGGCACATTTTCAGTGGTGCATCCCCTTTAAGATTTCTGATCTTTTATAAACAATTCAAGTAGATGGTGATTGAAATTCAATGGCTAGCCATAGCTCTGTATGAAGGTCACTGCTTTTATTACGTTGGAATGTAATTTTTGCATGCTTTACTTTAACCGTAAAGACGCTCTCACTTCTGTTAGCTATGGATACCAAATTAATTAATGATTTATTTGCTACAATTTACACATATAATGTTATGACTACATAAAATGTTGTATCACTCGTGAATAATCTTAACATAATAAAAGAGAAAATTGTCCAACAGTACAATTGTACCTTCCATTTGTATTCTACAGAGCTATTTTGGAAATGTTTATCTCGATTAAAACGAAGTAGACAGCAAAATAAAATTTCCTAAGAGTAATATGTACACCCACCAATAAGCGACAGAGTAGAGAAAGCCATGTGTATGTAACACATCAGATCTTTTCGAAGCTGTTCACATAAGTTACCCATAGAGTCGGGAGCACGAGTGTGAGCAGGAGTAAGCTAGGAGATAGTACATTGTCTCTTTCTTTCATTCTCGCTCGCTCTACCCCTTGAATCCTCTTTCAAAGGGCTCAATGTCAAAAACTACCGCCAACGTGCCAAAACTTGCACTCGGGAAGGAGCAATGACTGACATTGGCTGACAGATCACGTGCCTCAGATTAGCGTTACTGCGCAACCTGCACTCGCCCATCTTCGTTCGTATTTCTTATTCTAATTAAGTATACGTTTCAAACAGATTTTCAATTAACTATTTTGGTTACAACTTCTCAAGTTTGTGCCAGCAGTGGTCCTCCTAAGGTTCTTCATATGCAAAGCCCTTAATTTTATAATTTTGTGCAGATTTCAATCATATTCGAAATGTTTTGATATATTTTCTTCAACCTCTCGTATAAGATGACCGCAAAATGTATTCAAATTTTTCTTGTGGTGGTAGGGAATATTCATACCATAGCCTTGGGATATATATATTGCTTTGGATGCAAACAGTAAAATGCATTGTTGATTATCTTAATTGTAAGAAAAATACAAGCTATTACGTGTTATTTTACAGAAGCTGTTGGAAATTTCGCTTATTGACCCGGGTTGAGAATGAATTAAATGAAGAGGTTGTAAATATACATGTGGGAGAGGCCTTTACTCTCCCCTAAGTTGAATACCATGGGCCATATTAACGAAAAGAGTATGAGAGGTAAGTCAGGATATAAACAAACAGCACAATTATGAGAGCATATCATACAAACAAATGCACTGCAGGCTAAAGTGGCTTGCACAGTGTAATATTATTATTATATGCATATCAGTGCATTTTCTTTCAAAGATTAATTATGTTAAAATATTTGTATAGGTGTTCCTTACCACCACACGAAAACATCTGTATTGAATTTGAGGATACCATGTATGCAAAATTCCAACTTGCTACATATAAGGGTTTCTGAGTTGCATCATAGGGATATGCAGATGGACAAAGCAACGCTAATAGCTGTTCTGCAACAGCGAAGACACCAAATGTTTCCTGTGGGTTTAAAGAAGTGACCAACTTCCCATGTATATTGTTGCTGCGCTCATCATGTTAACATTGACATCTCAGAACTTGCTTAGTTGGGAAAATTGCCCAAAAATGGCATTTTTAATTTTTTGCACAGTCTTATTAATTGGAATTTGTCCGTTATTAATGATATATATGTATATGTTTGTGTACTTATATGTGTGACCTCGCGCGCGAAGCTACCTGCGGACCGCCGGTAAGCGCCTCCCGGCACGGCACCTGTTTGTGGCCTTCAGTTGGCCTTCGGAATAATGGCCAGTACGGAAAAATAGCCCATTACGTGCCCTTTCCACAACATTCCTTTCGACATGTTCTAGTAGCCTCCCTTTCTAGAACATTCTGCTTTATATGCAAGGCCTACATAAGGAGCTACTCTTGCCCAGCAATTCACCTTATTCCGTTAGTTAAGAAGTTACGAAGTGAAAAGTGGACAGTGCCAGTGGAGTTCAGTTGAGTTGTGATTCGACGGATCAGTTGTGTACTGTTCCGAGTGTGCCAAAACTGATTCAGGTGTAACATTTGTGCTACGCCGAGTGCCTAAATGATAAATAAAGTGTGTTTCGCAGTAACAGGTGTTGATATAATATATTATTGTAGTTATAACACTTGTATATTAAATATATTTTTAATAATGGTACCACATGTGCCAATTTGTACTGTAAGTTCTGTATCACTTCAAAGAAAAAGACCCTATACACTTTGAAGCAAAGAGGTATGCTTTAGTCCACATTTTAAGGATACTGCTGTTAAGTATGGTAGCTTGTGTGCTAAAGACCTGTGGTTTGTTTCTTTGTAAATATACGAATTTGTTTGCTTCATTTTTTGCTTTGAACAGCCTTTTCTGTGTATGGCAATTTCTGCGATAAATGACCCGTTTTTCCGAAACTATTGATCTTTTTGTATATACCTATTTGGAAAGGGCAGACAGAGTTGACAGGAGAAATAGTTGGCTTATTTATCGAGGGAGGGTGTGCCAAATTGATCGTCCCCGGAGAAACCTACTCTAGGCGATGACGGGTTCCACGATAGGAAGATTGACATTTACGGGAACAAGTAAAACGACTATAGTAGTGGCTTGTCAAGGAGACGACAACAAGAAGAAAGCGCGCAGTTAATTTGAGTTGGGTAGTACGTCAGGCGATGGTGATCGTCGACTCCGCAGGCGCCGGATTAGTTGCAGTTCTCCTCAACGAGCAGTCCAAAGGCTGATCAGTCTTTCTTCGACGGCGAGAGAGGTCACGAGGAAAACAGCAGGACAGCGATTAGACAGAAGGCATTCCGGACGGTATTTCTGAATTTTCTTTCGCAATTATTCACCGGGGAAACGTTGATCGTCCGAACTATACATTTATTGGGGTTTAGATTTCAAAGATATCGGTAAATATTAGAGCAGGAAGCAAGTACGTAATTATTGGAATTTATTTTAATGTATTGAAGCCGTTAAGAGTGTAAAGAATTGTGAAAGAATAAGGGTTTCTAAAAGGGTAATTATGTATGTTATTGAATGCAAGTTTATTAAATGAAAGAAATTCGGCTTATTAACTAATTAATATATATATATATATATATATATTTTCAAGTACGAATCTGCCATTATTCCTACATTCAATCCACTTCCTCTTGGGTTAGAAAAACAAGTTCCAAGGGAGAGGGTGAAGTTGTATAGGAAGTGAAAGGTGAAATTTGGAAGGAAGTAGGAAGAGTGGCTTGGTGGAGTACCGCTAAAAGCACCTCCGTAAGTATACAGAAGGAGAGGCGTTTAGGTTCTACCCCAGATGGCGGGACCGTTTAGAAGGTGAAACGAGTCTAGGCTAAGTACGTGGTACAAGGTTCTGAATTAGCGCGTAGCAGGGAATGTAGGGAAGAATTAGAGGGTGGCAATTCTGTATTAGTGTTAAGGTAATGCTGAAGTGTCAGCGATTGTTGCGGCGGAGTCTCTCTCTGACATCTTGAAACTGGCGTATACTTGTATTACCCAATCGGGCGGCTTCGTCCCACGATGGACGGAGATGTAGTGTTAAAGCAGTCGGTGAGTGTGGCTGTGGTTCTGGAAAGTACGATGTGTTGATGAGGCAAGTGATGATCTGGAGGTGTTGGAGAACGGGTCTATGGCTCAGATTGACCAGGGATTTCGGGAATGTTGTTTGACAGTTGATCTAGGCGCGAGCTCAGATGAGCGAAGCCTTCCTCCAGGGACCTAAGTGAGAAGACTCCGGTATCCAACAGTTAATGACATGTGTGGCGGTGAACGTCTGTTGTGACGATGTTGAGGCGGCGGCGATAGCTTGAAGTCCTGGATTCTGGCTTTGATGTAGTTCAGGGGTAGGAGTACAGGGTCAGGTTCTGAAGTAGTGATGGTGGTGGTGAAAGTGGCGAGTGCCTCTTCTGAGACGACCAGGTTGTTAATGTTCAGGACCTGCGAATAGAGTGTCGTCCTCCATGGTGTAGTAGTTACCATGCTAGCCTCTAGTTCCCGAGGTCGCGGGTTCATATCCGGCGGAGGTCCATGGACTTTTTCGAGCGTAAAAATCCTTAGAATGGCTTCCTTAGGAAGGGAAGTAAAGTCGGTGGTCCCGTGTCGTAGATTTACGGCACGTAAAAGAATCTCAAGTCTGATAAGAGGCCTCTGAGCAAAATTACCGATCTTTCACCCCCAATATAGAATGGGACGCTAAGGATCTGGCAGTCTTCACTGGAGCTGGAGGCTGTAGGCTGGCGGCGACTGCGCGGGTAAAGGGGAACTGCTCCTGGCCCATGAAATGACTAAAGTCGTCACAGGTGGCGCAGTACTGGCGGCAGTTCCTCAGCGAGTGGCTATTGCGGATAGCTAAATTAAATGTTAGGCAGCTAAAACAACCCCTTAAATGCTACTGTGGATCTACTTTTATGTTAACAATACGTGCAGATTTTCCTCCAGTTACACTCGCGGTATGTACTATTCCAGGTTCATTTCGAGATGCGAAACGATAACTATTTGTGTGCTTTAATTTCTCCATTGGTGTGACTGTTCTTCCACTACGGCACGTAATTGCTTTCGCGGTTGCTGTATCATCGTTCCTTAGGTACGTACTGTGTGTGGCGTATTAATAATTTGGGAGGTTACATTGTCATTATCATTGCCAGACATATTATTGTTCTACATTGTCATTACCAGACACATTGTTGTTTAGGTCACTCTTGGCTAGTAGCATTGCTAGCCACGAGTGGTGGGGGATATAGCGTCTGTCTTAGCTAGGATTCCGTGAGAAGCGGATCGCGTGTGCAAGCGGCTTTTGGATCGGTGAACATCTCCTTTCAGCTTTCATATTTAATAATGTAGGAGCCCCCAACGTTTGGGAAATAAAGTTAGGAATGTGTGAGTAGATTTGTAATTAATTTCATTTTTCATGTGACCCTTTGGGCCTCTACCCAGCATGTAACAGTACTTATTTACCTCGCGCATTTATCACGGTTTGTTCCTGGGCGAATATTTATTTATATTTTATTTACTTTGATGCACTATTTATCGCACTATATGCTCTGATTTCTGTTCGCACTTATCTTAGTGAATAACTTTGTGAAACGCGTCGCATTTTCTTTCTTGGCACGCAGCATACGTTCATAGTGACAGAATGGTCGCAGTGTGTGTTTATTCTCTCAAACATTACCTTATATATTTTAGGTGGCAGCCTTCATGATATTTTACTCAAGAGTCAAGTCTTACTTTACTTATATTGGTCACTGTTCCTTCTGCTAGAACTCGACTATTGTTAATTGTCTCTCTTACAAATTTTCAAACCTTAAACTCTATTTGCTCGGCTCGTTGAGAGATGCTTCTTCTTCATATATTCGAGGGAATAACCGTACCGATGCAAATGAATCGCGTGCTTTTTTACCCTCGCATTTAAATCTTAAAACAATAGGAACTAACCGTCGCCTTCTCTTATTCTATATTGGGAAGCTTGCACGAAACAAAGTGCGGTTGCAGCGTTGTTTATTAACTAATATAAACAAAACTTAAAACACTTATAAAGGGTGATTTCAAAACACTCTTACAAAGCTTGGGGACGGGTTCCTTACACCAAAACAAGAAAAAAGTTCATGTAAACACGTGTCCCAAAGTTCAAAATATTATTAATGAAAGAATTTTAAACTGAGACAATTTTACAGCTTTTTAGGAAGTGTTCCACACATAAATTCATCAGATGCTCGAAATGTCCTGCGCTCGTCGAATTATGGACTGTCGCACCCTGTCAAATACTCCCTTACGGTGTTGTATGGTTTCGCGGGCTTTCATGACACGTCGAAGAAGAATTTGTTTATTAGAGTTGCGTACTGCATTAACCAATTGTTTAAGGTGCCCCCACAGGTAAAAAATTACAAATGATTAAGGTTGGGGGAGCATGCAGGCCATGGAACTGGTCCTCATCTACCTATCCATCTGTCATGGTAGATACCAGCCACGCGACGATAAACAGCAGCAGTGGTTGGATGACTCGGCTGTCTTCGGTCTGGAAACGACCTCTGATAATAGCCTTGCAGCTTCGCGTCCATTACCATTCGCGCGGCCGCCCACGAAATGCATATCCTGCCATGGTTGAACGGAACAATTTTAGTGGAGCATATACACAATTGAAACGTTAAAGACAGACTAATACATACACTTTCCGTTAATTCAATACATATACACAAATGTAAACAAGCATCCATGGCAACACTTCGCCATCTACATGGAACACAATGATTCACAGCCTTCTATGAATGAGTACATAGATACATGAAGTTGTTGGGTTGGACCTGGAAAGCCGTTGAACGTAAACTTTCATTAATAAATTAATAACGCAAAAACGAAGCATTTTGGGACACATGTTTAT
This sequence comes from Deroplatys truncata, assembly GCA_030765065.1. Lineage (NCBI taxonomy): Eukaryota > Metazoa > Arthropoda > Insecta > Mantodea > Mantidae > Deroplatys > Deroplatys truncata. The sequence continues at coordinate 46,215,187 of CM060989.1, forward strand.
ATGAACTTTTTTCTTCTTTTAGTATAAGGAAATCATACCTAAACGTCGTAAAATATTTTTAATTCACCCTGTATAATTTTCCACTGACTTTCTAATGGTCCTATTTCAAGTTTCTGGGTCTAAAATTGTAGAAATTGATTAAATTTCACTTTAATTAATTGACAATGACTCATTAATTATTAATACTTAACTGCTCCTTTTTATGATCTAGAAATATCGCTTCACATGATTATTTTCTTAATTATACCATCTTCCTTAATAAAAAAACGTACCGTGCAGAAGTAGATCAGCGAGCTTAGAAGACATTCATCTACATCCTGTAAAAAATTCAATCTGATAGCTTAAATAGTATTTGAAAAATGGATAATGAATTTGGCGGATTTAACATTGGCAGGATAGGGTATTTATCTTCCTTTAAACTCGCCCATCGCGTGCCTGGGAGTGGCTAGTTGCATGTTTCGTTACGTCCTCATTGGAGGGAAACAGATCAGCCGATTGTATGAAACAAAAGCCTACATACGGAACGGATATTTAACTTACTGGCGGCTGTAAACGCGAGCAGCTTCTGGCTAAAAGAAGTTCATTGGAGTAGAGACCGGAAATCTTGGGAGTAAGCTGCCAGGAGAATAATGACTTGCCACATGTTATCATTGCCATTGATTATTGCGACCGGCATCGGATATAACTGGAATCTCTACCGATAATGATCGTCGAATAGGATTCTTTCCTTAGCCAATGGCTGCCAGCGTTAATGGCTGAGGGTTACATATGAAGTGCATGCAGAGACGGAGTATACCGTTAGAGTTTTCTTTCTAGTTCTTAACAGTCTGATGTGTTTACTTGCAATGATAGGAATCAGAGATATTTGGAGAGCAGGAGAAAGAAATAGCAACGGCTTCTGGAAAACAGTAAGAAACAGAGTAGAGGACATAGAAAGACAAGAGATCTGGAAAGTTTAGAGAATAAAACATCAGAGTTCTATAGATTAGTTAAAAAGGAAATGCGGAAAAGAAGGGTATGTAGATTATTGTAACAGAACTGAAAAAGAAGCGTTTGTATGAATGTACCTGAGAGGGCTAAGAGGCAGACAAAGCGGAATTTGTGAACTATGCGGAGGCAGTGAAAACACAGAAATATATGCAAAGAATTAGCAGAATGGAGACAAAATGTATGGGAGGAAAAATGGAAAAAAATGAATGGAAAAATAGTAGCAATTAAAATGTTAACAAGAAAAGAGGAAGACAAAAATAAGAATATGGGGGAGTTCTTAAAGAAAGCAAAGAAAAAATGGATTAGAAAATTAAGAGAGATAAGAAAGGTAGAATGGCAAAATGAGAAGGGAGAGGATGGATCATAGGTGATTAAGGGTATCAAGGGCTGTTCAGCTGAGCCATAAGGAGCCAGGCAAAATGGTCAGTATAGCTAGAACATAGCTGACAAGAAAATTTATACATAGGTTAAGTTAGTTTACAAGTGGAATATTGCAAAAAGGATTGTGTGTAAAAGATGTACAAATAAAGTTTATTCATTTATTAAAATACTTGCAATGGCAACAGACAGAAGCAAGGAAACTACCCAATGACGGGCTGGTTTAGGTACCGAAGTTAACGTAAAGAGCCTGGCGATAGTAGTAAATTGCTTCCTCGCTTTCAGCATATGCTCCACACTGGTCAATGGAAAGCTATTTCTGAGAACTATTACATTTAGAAGGGTTATTAATCGAGCACTCCGCGGGCTTGTGAGTAAGTAGAAAGTAGAAAATTATCAAATGTCGACGGCTACTCATTAAAACTTATCCAAAGGCGATGGCGATAAATGTCGCTAAATTCCATACAAAAATAATATGCCGCCTTTAATATCTAAGGCCATATCGGCAGGTTTTTACCTTTGGAGCAATTGCTCATTAGCAATTATGTTCACTCTCTTACACAGGTGTTAATCTTTGGGTTGGTATTACTTTTGGTTATTCATACTTCTAGACTCTAGGGAGAATGGGGATGGCTAAAGAAAAATTTCCACCTGTCCAGCCGGGAACCAACCCGAGACCTCTAAATTTGGAGGTTAGCATGTTAACCATAAGACCACAGACAGTCCTACTTCTTGTTAACGATGAGAAAGGAGTATTTTATTAGCTCCACGTATGGACGGAGTTGTATCGTATTTCGAATGTTGGGGAGCCGAACTTGTAGTAGTTGCAACCGCGCGTTAGTAAACAGTTTCCGGTAGCCTTCGCCCCAACTGTACTTTCAGGTGTCCTTTGCCCTAAGTTTAAAAAAGTATTAACTTTGTAATTTAACTGCTTCTTTAAATATTATATATTTATGTTTGCCTCGGCTGCGTCAGTATTTGTTAGAGACACGTTTCTCTTAGCAGGGTTGTGGTGCGGCAAGAATGTAGGCTTACACACATTATAAGCTTACTCACTCCTTTTATTAATACTTGAAACAATTTTAAATAACACTTCACTGCTATACAGAGCTGTGAGATTTTTTTATGAAATACTTGCACTTTTTAACACGTAAACTATTTTTCGTCTCACACGAATACGTATTAAATCTCTCAAGGATGTGTTTCGCGTCCGGTTAGGAACACTGTTTGCAGGCAACTGAACTGATTTCAACCGACTAAACTTGTAAGTTTCTGTATTTCAAGTTTCTGATTGGCTATTCCTAATCCAATAGAATACCTTCATTTAACTAAAGCTTTTTCTGGTTGTTGATTGGCTATTTAATAAACTGTCACTAAAATTACATTATTACTTCCAAGAATCACAAGTGGTATGGTAAACTCTCAAACTCACTATTGCCTCAAGGTTACCTCATTGTTACCTCATTGTTAGCAACTTTTAACTTATTATTCTCACAGCTCCTAAATTATTAAATTACGTAATATATTCACATAACATTATTACACATGGATACAATAATATAAACATATATATTGCTTTAAGGCGGGCTGTTATTGAATTTATATTTTATATAATTAGACTGAAATCATTTAAGTGTTAAAAATACTGCCTCAACGAAAATAAACTTTCATTACAGGTATCGTTGTAAGTGTAAGAAGGATTCAGAAGGCTAAGGCGATAGTCAGCTTTTTTCAAAGCGATGGCTTTGTAATTCTATGATCTTTGCATGACCACGAGAACAAGAAAAACGAATAGCTGGTATCTGAAAATCCAACCATTAAGAAAGAATATCTTGGAAATGGTTAAGGTGTGCTTTAACGAGATAGACATGTTTAGTGTAGTAAGATTTTTAAATATCTCTTACCAATTATACAAAATTAAGAGAATTTTACTTGCTATTCCCAGAAAATTCAAGATATGCATTTCCTTTGCAATGCAAATATCTTAGTCTTCTTGTTTTCTCTAAAGGATTACACTCCTTTTTAGAGGATGTACAAGCTAATGCCTTGGGTCAGTAGCCTGTCGAGGAACAAACAAACTTTAGATCATAGCATATCCAGCATGGGTGATCATCCTGGTATGGCGGTGAAGAAGAAGAAAATGAAATGTAGTGATGAAAGGGATGATATGAAAATTCGCGGATCAAATTATCCAACCTAGCATTCACCTAGCGACCGAGAGGAAAAACTGCAAAAAAAACCTTCGGTCAGGTTAGTTGGCCCTGGGGTTACACCCGAGACATCCCGAAAGTGGGCCACAAACGTTACCTCCTGAGCTATCCCGCCCAGAAATCTTAAATATATATTTTAATAAAAACATTTAGAGCCATTTTTGAGAAAATAAAAATTACAAACCTTTTTCCAGGTAAACCGTAGTTTGGGTGGAGAGATTTTCTGAAAATCATGTCGCATCCTTTGAAAATACTGAATTTAAATATTTGAGTATTGAGGCAACATACAGTACTAGCCACGGACAGACTAATACGATAACTTATTAATGTAATAAGATATCTAATTCACAGCTTCTCAGCATCTACACATTAATAATTTCTTGCTTTAATATTGTGTTATATGTTTTACGTGTTATGTATTTTCTTTGCTAATATTGCACGTATAATAATTAAGAGGATGTTAAAAACACATATATTCATAATGTACACATGGTAGATAACAAGTATGTAACGTTATAACATATGAAATATAATATGAAGGGGAAAGGCCATTGTTAGCTATATAACTAGTAATGTAAAATTACGAGAAATGCAGTAGTATCTACGTGAACATGTAACGAAGTTTGGGTTCATAATTAAGACGATGGAAGTCTGTAAATGTATATATATATATATATATATATATATAATAAAGCACCAATCAGGTACATTGATACATGCCTGTAATTCAAATACTTACGTTAAGAAAACGGTTGAAGGGAACGCTAACAGAAGCTTGTCACTGTTGGAGCAGGAAGGTACTGTATAAACTCGTCTCTAAATAAACGCTAAAACTAAGTATTTAAAGTCTACCAGTTATACATGTTTTAACATAACAAATATGTATTGTGAATATCATATGTGGCTTATCTAAAATACAAGTGAAATAATTAACAGAATTCGTGTATGCAAATATATTTTAACATTCTCCATACCCAACCCTGACAGGACACAATTGCGCTCTCCGACACAAATACAGCAGCCGTGGCACAATTATAAAATAATAATTACAACATACTAAACACACACAAGAATACAGATATGCGATCATCAGATTCCAGTCTACGAGAACGTCGAGATACGTCACCAGAGTACGGGAATCAAGACGACCTACAGCTACATAACACAGCATCCACCATAATCAACATAGTGGAGTCCTACCAAGAGAAGCGCTAAGTATGCTGCACACACACTCACGCACCTTCTCTTAGGTCTCAAGACACATCTTTCCAGTGAAAGCACAGTATTTGGGTGGCATACAATACTTCCTCGATTTACTATAGAGGTAAGTAATAGAAAAAATAAAAATTGACCAAATGGCGATAGAAGCTCTGCACCATCATCCTCCTCCTGTTGATGATTATGATGATGATGATGATCCCGTTCGACTCCGTGCTGTGGATCGAGATGCCTGCTTCGGAAACAGCGTGTGTGGTTTGAACTTTCTCTGCTGCAAGGCGCTCGCCTAAATAGCCAATTGAAATTAGGTTTTTTTCCTCTCTCTCTCACTCTTGCACAAGGAACAGCTAGTGCTTAAGGCAGGCATCAAGTTTCAACAAGTTATCGGCCGTTGTTTTCCAACATATATTACATTTATAATTGATTTAAATAAATAATTAATGGTTGCCATCATTGGACGATCTGATTAGCACGATATAAAGGTAATTGTGCATGCGGCTTTGGCGCCAGCGCCTGTTCCCGTCGCGAATTGAGAAAATTGTGCTCGCGCGGCAGTTTGCATAATCCGCACGCTACAGGGTGTACCATCTTCTTAGTTCACTATACTCCAGTTACAATTACCTACATCTAATCAAGCAAAACCTGAAACGATTGTAAATGTATTGCTTTCCCTGCCACCCATCTATAGAAGGTGAGACAAAGCATTGCCTCCCATCCAAAATCTCTGAGATTCCTGCATTCAGAAAAAGCATTTTTAGAAACAAATCAGTGTGTATGAAGAGTATAACTTAAACGAAATGACAAATAAATACCAAAATGGATATTTAAGTTCAGTATCTTCCAAAGACGCAAAACGAAGTTATTAAAGAAAATATTTTCACTCCATGGAATATCTTTATAAATGCTTTGCGTTTCCAATAATACCTGTTAACAATTCTAATTCAAATGCCATATATTTAAGATATTTATACGACAAATAAAGTGTATATCTTGAACTTTCTCAAAATAGCCTCTTCTCTTCATCAGGAACGAATTTTATATAATTTAGTACAACGATTAAACCAAAATATATAGACAAAAACGTGCTGCACAAAAGATGTACATCTGTTTAAAACACACAGTTTACTAAAATAGCCTTTTCTGTGGTATCAAGCATATTCTAGATATGTTAAATGACTAACTTATATTTTAAAGTGCTGTTGCAATTCAGTTGTTTCTCGGGATGTCGCAGAAAGAGTACGAAATTTGAAGGGGAGCATATAGCTATCGACTCTAAATGAAACTGCTTCTTCAAAAGTTTATTTCGATTAGCACAAAGTAGATAGGAAAAAAAAGGAATTTCTCTACTCACCATCATTTATTTCTGTATAGCTTTTACCAACTATTCTTAAGAAAGGTTACTTTCGTATCTACTTCAGGTTAATCGAGATAAACATTTGTCGAGAGTTTAATTACACGTTTCTTTGTAGGTACAAGGGGCATAGAGGAAACCGCGGGATATTGTTTCCAAGACATCGCGAAAAACAAATGAATAGTGGCACCATTTTAAAAAATGGTATTGTAACATTCAAACCAATAACAACGAAAATCTCGGAAATGACTGGTGCCACAAAAAACTTCATTTAAAATCAACTGTGTGTGTTAAATATATCTACGTTTTGTATAGTAAGCTATCTTAACGTTTATTAGTTATAAAAATTATACAAAATTTCTTCAAAATAAAGAGGACTTAAAGGATATTCTCAAAAAAATATAACATGTACATTTTATTTATCTTATAAATACCATTAATGTATGGTATTTTAATCAAAATCGTTAATTCATTTCTGAGGAAATCTAAAGTTTCGAAAACTTCTCCATGTAAAGAGTAGTTTAGGGTTGGGGATATTGTCGAAAATCTTCGTGTCGCATCTTTGTAAGATACTGAACTTAGACTTTTCGTTTTTTAGTTCTGCCGTTCAGACTCACACACACACGGTCATTTTTGTTAGCATGTTATTTTGGATTCAGGGCACCTCAAAACATATATTTCCGGTGAAATTTCCATGCCGAATTTTTGGGTGGAATGCAATACCTTCTCTACCTACTATGTATATTCGCGTGCATAAAACGTCGCTCATCATGGAACGGAGCTGTTTATGTTGGCACTGACAAAATCTAGCCCCACCCTCTACCAGCGTCACCACCTCTGTTTATCGAGGATAATTCTAGTCTCTGGATTGGCAGGGTACTTTACCTCCCCAAAAGTATGGCCGAACTGCTGAAGGGTAACATTACAACTTAAGCGTTATATTTTCATGCTACACTACCGTTTTCTTATTGCCTTTAGTAGCAGCAAAGCCTTAACCTTCCTCTCCATGTCGCTGATGAAAGCTCTCATATATGTAAATGTGTAGCTGTCGTTCAGTTTAACCACACATGCAAATAATTCTTTACCCTTTCCTCTAGAAGGCCGAATTTTTTGTAATTGGTTTAGCCTTTCATTGAGTACCAATCATATCGAAACTCTTCCACCCCTTTGTTTTATATACATTATAAACATCTTCATTGGTTAGTTTCAGCCGCTGAATTGTTTTTCAGGCCAGTCACATTGAAAACTGATACCGGCTGGGTGGAGTTAAAAGTGAATGTGCAACCTTACGAAAAGAAGAACACTATGGTGATCTAGGCGAATAAGCCAATTTTTATGCAAAAGAGTCTGCATGGTAGAGAAGGTAATAGTAAACGATAGTGTGTAGAGAAAGTCACGTGAATGTTCCATATAACATTTTTCTATATTTCTTCTTCTATCCATTTTCTTGTTTTACATCACGTTTCTATGGAGAATGTATCCTGTGATGTCGCGCCACCCTGTAGGACTGCGGTTCATACCCCGTGGCCAATGCCACACCTAGTAAGACATCTGATAAATATTAATTCGGCGAGAACAAGCGGCCAGTCCTTGCCGTTAACCTGCTCTAGTGGAAATTGCTCGTCTCCAAACGCTGGACCCAACAGGTGAAACCTGCAACTGAATAGAGGTCGGTATTTCACATCTGCGCTAACAGATCAAGGAAGCAAAGCACAATGAACGTTTTTCAGAGAACAATAGCAATAGGAGGTGGAGAAATCTGAATAGAAAACATGAGAAAATGGTCAGTATCTCTTACAGGCAGTGATAGAAAACAAAAGAAAACACTATAAAGAGCAACCCTGTAGCTTTCGCCTTTAATTTTTAACTCTTAAATAAGTCCAATTTTGCTGCTTTATTTGAACCTGAGAAAGAACTTGTGAAATGGCAAAATTCAAGTTAGCTTCTACGAACTATTTTTTTTACAAAAACTTACTTTCTATATACCACATATTAATCGAGATTTGAGGCAGTATTTTTAACACTTAAATGGTTTCAGTCAAATTATATAACATATAAATTCAATAACAGCCCGCCTTAAAGCAATATGTGTATGTAACGATATATAAAAAGTGTATATTACAATCATTATATATATATATATTTATTTATATTATTGTATACTATTGTATGCATATTCAATAATGTTTTACGTAATTTAATAATGTAGGAGCTGTGAGAAATAGGTCAAAAGTTGCTAACAATGAGGTAACAATGAGGTAAAGTTGGAGCAATAATGAGTAAGAATGTTTAATAATGCTACTAGTCATTACTGGAGCAACAATAATGTAATTTTTGTGACAGTTTTTAAAATAGCCAATCAACAACCAGAAAAAGCTTTAGTTAAATGAAAGTATTCTATTGGAGTAGGATTAGCTAATCAGAAATTGAAGAGGAGAAAAGTTTACAAATTTAAGAGTTCAGTTGCCTGCAGACAGTGTTACTAACTAGACGCAAAAAGTGTCCTCAAGAAATATAATATGTATTCGTGTGAGACGAAAAATAAATTTACGTGTTAAAAATCGTAATTAATTAATAAAAAGAATCTCACAGCTCTCTATATCAGTGAAGTGCTATTTCGTTTGTGTCAAGGATTAATAAAAAGGAGTGAATTAAAACTTAAAATCTGTGTAAGCGTACATTACTCCGTCGCACCACAACCTTACCAAGAGAAACATGTCTTTAACAATAATACTGACGCAGCCGAGGCAAACATAAATATCAAAAAGAAACAGTCAAATTACAAATCCATTATTTTTAAACTTGGGGCGAAGGCTACCGGAAACCGGGTACTATACGTGTGATTGCAACGAATTTCAAGTTCGGCTCCCCAACAGTTGAACTATAACACAACTCCTTCAAATTGACGTCCAAAGCGTGTTGCAAACATCGTAACAGAAAAACACCTACTTCAAATTGACTCCCAAAGCGTGGTGCAAATAACTTAAAGAAACAAGCTACTTCAAATTGGCGCCTATACGTGAGGCTAATAACACCTACTTCAAATTGGCTGCCAAAGCGTGGGGCAGAAACCAAACTACTTCAAAGATGACCAATACGAACATATTGTTAACAGTGTTTAAATAGTTAAAGGCACTCAGATGCAACATGAGCTTAAAATTGCATTTCTGCATTTGCATCTTGAATTTTTCCTGAAAATTTGGGTGCACTGAGTGAAGAGTAGGGAGAGAGATTCCACAGGATATAAAGGAGATGGAAACAAGGTACCAGGGTCCATACTGGCTGACTACTGGTGGTGTTTAATTAGAGACAACCCTCGTCAGGATCACAAACGCAAGTCAATTCAACGTTCGTTTTCAAAAAAGCCGGGGGGAAAATAAAATCATAAGCTAAGTTTGAAATTTCCTAGTTCAAAGCAAACTGTTGCATCTGTAGAATTTAGATTGTTTCTTAGTTTGCATGATTTCACACATTTTAAATTGTACTTAAAATTAGAAATAAACTCAAATATTATTTATTATTTATTTATTGTGGCAGAAGTAAGACCATTTGGCCTTCTCTTACGCTCAACAACCTAGAACATACCTGAATACAATATTACGATCGCATTGATGGTACACAGATAATATCTAAAGGAACACAAAACAGAAATAACACAAATATTAGAGGAACAGTAAAGTTAATTGAAAATACAGACAAACTAAGTTAGTATCTTAAAAATATGGCACACATACATTATACGTGTATGGTAGAAAGTACCAAGCTTATGAAGTTTAAGTTTGAAGTTTGACGATGCTACGTTGTTTAGTAATTGTTTAGCAGCCATTAATAGTGAACTCTTTCAGCGAATTTGTTAACATGGATAAAACTGGACATCGTTAAGTGATACAATAGTTTCATTTGAAAAGGTCTTAGTCCAACTAACATAAAAGCTGAGCTAGATTCTACTCTGGGGGAGTCTGCTCCTTCGTTTACAATAGTAAAGTGTTGGGTGGCAGAGTTTAAGTGAGGCTGTGCGACTACCAAGACGAACATCGGAGTGGTCTCAAGTGAGGTGACCACGCCAGAAATTGTGAAGAAAATCTACAAAATGTAATTTGATGACCGTCGACTGAAAGTGCGCGAGCTAGCAGACATCGTAGGCATTACAAAAATGCTGTACATTGCATACTAACTGAAAATTTAGACATCAGAAAGCTGTGCGCAAGATGGGTGCCGCATTTACTCACAATGGAACAAAAGCAACGTCGTGAGGATGTTTCAGTCGTGTGTTTGGCGATGTTTTGCTGCAATAAAGCAGCGTTTTTGCGTCTATTCATAACCATGGATGAAACATGGGTCCATCACTTCACATCTGAGACGAAGGAACAGTCAAATAGTGGATTGAAAGGGGAGATTCGGCTCCAAAGAAGGCGAAGCCAGTTACATCTACAGGCTAGGTCATAGCATCAGTTTTTTGGGATGCGCGAGGGATAATTTTCATTGATTATCAATGACGAGTATTATGGAAACTTATTGCAGCGTTTGAATGATGAAATAAGCAAAAAACGGCTGCATTTAGCAAAAAAGAAAGTTTTGTTTCATCAAGACAAGGCACCAGTTTACACATCCATTATCGCCATGGCCAAAATCAATGAGTTAAAGTTCGAATTGCTTCCTCATGCCAGACTTAGCCTCCTCCTGATTATTTTCTGTTTCCAAAGTTGAAGAAATGGTAAAAGATTTGCCAACAATGAAGAGGTGGAGTTTGCGGTTGATGGCTATTTTGCAGAACTCGATGGTTCTCACTATAAACAGGGTATCGAAGCCCTCGTACATCCAATGGAAATGATGATAAAATATTATAAAATATAACCCCGTGCCTGAGAAAAAAATTTCAATTCACAGGCCTGTGTAATCAGCAAGAGGAAGGTGGTGTTGAGAGATTCGTTTCGTTTCGTTGGTGTGAGAAACACGGCAGGGATGTTATATGTTTAGCTGTGCATCGTACAAATGTTCAAATTATCGTGTACACCTATAATTATTGTACGAGTTGGCAACGCTGATGAGATCCTGCTATAACAATACAGTATATATCGCAACTTGTAGATGCACGTGCAGAAACTTTGGTAATGTTACTGGTACAGTCAAACAAAATGTATCTTTGAAGGCCTTGCCCGGGGCAAATCTACAAGGATGGAGGGGGAACGAGTCAACATAACATAGTACTCAAATATACCTTCTGATGTGGCCGTCGATTACACCTCAAGTGTGACCTCATAACACGGTGTGCCAAACTAACTTTCTCGTAACAATATAACGCTGTGGACTTCTGAACAGTTTCAAACAGCGTGCAATATTTTAGGTGTCTAGCTCTGATACACAAATAAAAAATTTACCGAATACAGAACAATGTTTCTATAAAAGTTTACTGTATCGTAACAGTCTACTTTGGTTTCTAAATTGTATAAAATTTAACGAGATTCAAGAGTGATTATTTACAACCTTTTACTTTCTCTACTACGTACAGTAAGTAGGGGAAGTATTGTATTCCACTCAAAAATTCGATGCCGAGATTTCGCCGGAAATACATGTTTTGAGACCCCTGAATCCAAAAAAAACATTTTTGGAAACATGTCCGTGTGTGTGTCTGTGAACAGCATAACTCAAAAACGAACAGTCGGATAAACACCAAACTTGGTATTTAGGTTCAGTATCTTCCAGAGATACGACACGAAGGTTTTCAGGAAAATTCTCCCACCCCAGATTACCCTTTACATGGAACATTTTTCGAAAATTTTAATTTTCTCAAAAATGGCTCTAACGAATTTGATTAAAACATCATATGTTTAAGATGCTTTCATGACAAATAAAATGTATATGTTGAATTTTTTGGGAATGTCTCCAAAAGTATTCTTCATTGTGAACGACTTTTGCATTACGGACAAACCATAAGAGATAGACAAAATTTTACTATGCAAAAATGTAGATCGCGTTAAAATACACAATTATTTTTTGTTGAGTGAACCATTTTCGAGATATTGTTTGTTATTATCTTAAATTTTTCAATGCTTATTTTCTCAAATGGGAATTCGTTATTCATTTTTTTGTCTTGGATATGCAAAGAGTATTAATCTGTGGCAAAGAGAATGGTGCTGCACCTAGCAACCAACTATTAAGATATATGTATGTGCTTAAAGGCTACTATATTTCTATATTGCCCTTGCAATTACAAAACAAGGGGAACGTAGTACGCCTTAAGCGATAGTCAAGTATTTTTAGAACTGGTCGCTATGTGTAAAATGTAATTCTCTTTGCATGTCAAAAGATCGTTTCTGCAAATGTTTATCTCGATTAATATGAAGTAGATGGAGAATAAGTGTTTGTAAAAATAGTTTGTACAAGAGTAGAGAAAGTCATGTGAGTGTAACACATCAGATTTTTTACCTTCTTTACCAAGTAAATAGTAGGCAGAGAAGGTACTGTATTCTCGATACCGAAATTTTAGCGGAAATACATGGTTTGAGGCCCCCTGTATCCAAAATAATCATTTTTAGAAAAAAAAACTCCGTGCTTGTGTGACTGTGAACAGATAACTCAAAACCGAAAAGACGGATATACACCGAACTTGGCATTTATGTTCAGTAACTTGAAAAGATAGGAAACCAAGGTTCTCAAGATAATCCCTCCCCCTCAAACTACCCTATAATTGGAACAATTTTCAAAATTTGTTATTCTCTAAAAATGGCTTTAATGGTTTTGATTAAAACACAGCATGTTTAATAAATTATGCAGGGTGATCCGTTTGAGACGTCAGTAAAGAAAAAAGTTAAGAAATGTCTTTAATAAAAGTTGCCTGATTTTAGGGGGAAATTAAATGTCATTAGTCGTGTTTTATTTGGAGGACGTTATAATGGTCATTTTAGGGTCAATTTAATTTTTTTAAATGGGAACCTACATTTTGTATGTTGTTTTCTCATTAGAAAATTGTTTATAAAAAGCTGTTTATTTTTTGACGAGGAATAATGAACAAAATAAAAAAAGTTGGTTCTCAATTACGAGACGTAACGCACAATTTATACAACATAACTTTTTTGTAGCGTTAACCACTTCCAATATATTCATTGTTAATAGCTTGAATGTTCAAAAACTTATATTATTAAGTAGGAAAGTCGCTATTCTTTCTTGCTGCTGATCATGCAAAGAGCACAGAATTTCAAGCCATCACATAGTGATCTGCTTTTTACTTTCTCTACTACGTATAGTAAGTAGAGGAATATTGCATTCCACTAAAAATTCGATAGCGAGATTTCACCGGAAATACATGTTTTGAGGTGCCCTGAATCCAAATAAAGTATTTTTGGAAACGTGTACGTGTGTGTATGTCTGTCTGAACAGCATAACTCAAAACAAAAAATCTGATGTGTTACACTCACATGACTTTCTCTACTCTTGTACAAACTATTTTTACAAACGCTTATTCTTCATATGCTTCATGTTAATCGAGATATCGAGATGTCAATCTTATTGGTAATGTTCATGTTGATGCAAGGGGAATATGCTAGATTTTAAGCGATAGTCAAATATTTTAACGCTGGTTGCTATGTGGCGCATTCCATTCTCTTTGCATGTCCAGGACATAAAAAAAAATCTGATGTGTTACACTCACATGACTTTCTCTACTCTTGTACAATCTATTTTTACAAACGCCTATTCTCCATATGCTTCATGTTAATCGAGATATCGAGATGTCAACCTTATTGCTAATTTTCTTGTAGATGCAAGGGGAATATGGTAGCTTTTAAGCGATAGTCAAATATTTTATCACTGGTTGCTATGCGGCGCATTCCATTCTCTTTGCAAGTCCAGGACATAAAAAAATGAATAACGAATTTGAGAAAAAGTGTAAGTATTGGAAAATTTAAGGAAATAACAAGCAATATCTCGAAAACGGTTCACTCAACAAAAGAAATGTATATGACATAAGTTGTGTATTTTAACGAGATCTACATTTTTTGTGTAGTAAAAGTTTGTCTATCTCTTATGGTTTACCAGTTATGAAAAAGTCATTCATAATGAAGAATACTTTTGGAGACATTCCCAGAAAATTCGAGATATACATTTTATTTGTCATGACAATATCTTAAACATATGATATTTTAATCAAAATAGTTAGAGCCGTTTTTGAGAAAATTAAAATTTTCGAAAAATGTTCCATGTAAAGGGTAGTCTGGGGTGGGGGGATTTTCTTGAAAACCTTCGTGTCGCATCTCTGAAAGATACTGAACCTAAATACCAAGTTTGGTGTTTATCCGACTCTTCGTTTGTGAGTTATGCTGTTCACAGACACACAGACAGACACACAGACAGACACACACACGGACATGTTTCCAGAAATGCTTTTTTTGGATTCAGTGAGTCTCAAAACATGTATTTCCGGTGAAATCTCGGTATCGAAATTTTGGGTGGAATACAATACTTCCCCTACTTACTATACGTAGTAGAGAAAGTAAAAATCGAATAAATACCAAACCTGGTACTTGAGTTTGTCTTCCAATGCGACACGAAGATTTTCAAGAAAACCCCCTCACATCATACTACCCTTTCTACCCTTTACTACCTTTCTGGGAATCTCTCCGAAAGTCCAATTCATTCTCAATGACTTTCGCATAACTGTAAACCGTAAGAGACAGAGAAAATTTTACTGCACAAAAATTATAGATCTCGTTGAAACACACAATTTATGTCATATAATTTTTACTTTCTCTACTACGTATAGTAAGTAGGGGAAGTATTGCATTCCACCCAAAAATTCGATACCGAGATTTCACCGGAAATATATGTTTTGAGACCTCCTGAATTCAAAAAAAGCATTTTTGGAAACATGTCCGTGTGTGTGTCTGTGTGTCTGTGTGTGTGTCTGTGAACAGCATAACTCAAAAACTAACAGTCGGATAAACACCAAACTTGGTATTTGCGTTCAGTATCTTCCAGAGATGCGACACGAAGATTTTCAAGAAAATCCCCCCACCCCAGACTACCCTTTACATGGAACATTTTTCGAAAATTTTAATTTTCTCAAAAATGGCTCAAACGATTTTGATGAAAATATCATATGTTTAAGATAATGTCATGAGAAATGAAATGTACATCTCTAAATGTCTGGGAATGTCTCCAAAAGTATTCTTCATTATGAACGACTTTTGCATAACTGGTAAACCATAAGAGATAGACAAAATTTTACTACACAAAAAATGTAGATCGCGTTAAAATACACAACTTATATCATATACATTTTTTTTGTTGAGTGAACCGTTTTCGAGATATTGCTTGTTATTTCCTTAACTTTTTCAATACTTATACCTTTTCTCAAATTCGTTATTCATTTTTTTATGTCCTGGACATGCAAAGAGAATGGAATGCGCCACATAGCAACCAGCGATAAAATATTTGACTATCGCTTAAAAGCTACCATATTCCCCTTGCTTCTACAAGAAAATTACCAATAAGATTGACATCTCGATATCTCGATTAATATGAAGCATATGGAGAATAGGCGTTTGTAAAAATAGATTGTACAAGAGTACAAAAAGTCATGTGAGTGTAACACATCAGAGTTTTTTTGTGGAGTGAACCATTTCCAAGATATTCTTGTTATTTGTTTGAATTTTCCAATTTTATTTTTCGCAAATGGGAATTCGTTATTCATTTTTTTATGTCCTGGACATGCAAAGAGAATGAATGCTCCACATAGCAACTAGCTCTTAAAACATTTGAGTATCGCTTAAAGCCTACCATATTCCCCTTGTATATACAAGAAAATAGCAATAAGATTGACATCTCGATATCTTGATTAACATGAAGTAGATGGAAAACAAGCGGTTGTAAAAACAGTTTGTACAAGAGTAGAGATATGTGTTGAAAGTTATCGCGATTAAAAGAAGTATATAGGACAATAAACTTTTGTGTAAGAGTTAGGAGAGAAAGTCATGTGAATGCAAAGAAGCAGATTTTTCCTGCCTAGCAATAGAACGTTTGTGATAAGACACTTCGCGTGTGTTTTAAGAGTATGCATTCCAAAGGATTTGACAAATTGCTGCTTTGATAAATAAGGCGAAGCACCAAGCATGACCTTGTCAGCAATGTTTACTGATCCCCATTTATCGGCGAATCAACTTAGTCATTCACTATGCAAATTAATCATTCTGTTTTCATACCGAAGTGGAAATGACAGATTAGAAACGTTTCTGAGAAGTTGGCTCGAACAAAGTTTTCTTTCTATGCAAGGCGGAAGAAACCGAATATCTCTAGATTCGAAGTTAATGAGCCAACATAATCTTATATTGTTGATTTAGATGGATCCATATTTCCAAATGATTCCGAAGTCTAGGCTCCAACTTAGAAGAGGCCACCTGTATTAACAGCCTTGTCAGCATTATGATCAGAGATTGGTAAATTATGAAATTTCATATTCTAAACCATGCTTGCTATCATTATAGGACAAACAGTTTTTACTTTCTCTAAAAAAAATTAAAAAACCATTTTTAGAAAAAGGTCCGCGAGTGTAACCGTAAACAGCATAACTCAAAAACGAAAAGTCGATGAGGCAATATAGAGTATTAGCCACGGACAAACTAATACAATAACTCATTAATGTAATAATATATCTAATTCACAGCTTCTCAATATCAACACATTAATAATTTCTTTCTTTAATATTTTTTGTTCTAAGTTTTACGTGTTTTGTGTTTTCTTTGCTAATACTGTACGCACAATAATTAAGAGGTTGTTAAAACACATATATTCATAATGCACACATGGTAGAGAACAAGTATATAATGTCATAACATATAAGATATAATATGAGAGAGATAGGCCATTATTAGCTATATAACCAGCGATATGAAAATAGGAGAAATGTAGTAGTATCTACGTAAGCATGTAACGAACGTTGGATTCATAATTAAGACGATGGAAGTCTGTATATATGTAACATAAACTGTTATTGGATGTTATTGGATAGTAGCACAAATCAGGTACATTGATACATGCGTATACTTCAAATACGTACGTTAAGAAGAACGGTTGGAAGGAACGCTAACAGAAGCTTGTCAGTTTCGAGCAGGAAGGTAGTGTATAAGCTCGTTTCTAAATAGACGCTAAATCTACGTATTTAAAGCCTCCCAGTTATACATATTTTAATACTACAAAGGTGTTAGTGAATTGTGAATATTTACATATGATTTATCCAAAATACAAGTGAAATAATTAACAGAATAGGTGTGTGTAAAATATTTTTACCTTCTCCATACCCAACCCTGACAAAAGACAAATACAACAATTATAAAATAATAATTACAACATACTAACACACACACAAGAATACAGATATACGATCATCAGGTTCCATTCTACGAGAACCTCAAGATACATCACGAGAGTACGGGTATCAAGACGACCTAAGGGTGGGTAACGTAGTGGGGTTCTGCCAAGGGGAACCGCTACATCGAATAAACACCAAACCTCGTATTTAATGGATGGATGGAACATTTTTTGAAATTTTTAATTTTCTAAAAAATTGCTCTAATTGATTAAAATCCCAAATATTAAAAATATTTACATGATATAATGTACATCTTGAATTTTCTAGGAATAGCCTGTGAAGTCCTGTTCATTTGGAAGGAATTTTGTATAATCTTGTACATGATGATTCACAAAGAACTGACACATTTTTTTCTTTAATGATTTCAAAACGTGGTATGCTAGCGACAACTTATTATACCTGAAATTCAGAAGAATTTTGGAAGATTATTTACCTCTGTAGCAAATATTGAAAATGTCCTCCATCCTGTAAAAGGCACAACTCAACACATCGTTCCATGTTCCTGGCCACTCGTTGGAGGACTCTGTTGTCAATAGCTTGAATCTCCTGTGTAATGTTGTGCTTCAAATCGTCCAATGTCTGGGGACGTGTGGCATAAACCCTGTTTTTAAGTAACCCCATAGAAAGAAGTCCGGCGATGTCAAATCCAGAGATCTCGGTGGCCACAGGTTCTTAGAAATTATCCGGTCATGAAACAAAACTTGCAATTAGTGCCATGGATGTATGGCGTGTAGCGTAGTCCTGCTGAAAACATCCTTGACTCAGTTCTACACCGTCTAATTGCTCAGAAAACTCCATGAAAATCCGTCAGTACTCTGCAGTGTTCACATTGTTTTAAAAAAAGTGGTCCCACTATTCTCTGTACGGATATTGCCACCAAACTCCGATTTTAACCGGGTGCATTTGTGCTTCATGAATAACATGTGGATTTTCCTGGTCCAATAGCGTGAGTTATTTGAGTTCACATAGCCGGATAAATGGAACCATGCTTCATCTGTGAACCATGTGATGGAAAACATGGCAGAACAATGAACACCTGAAACCAACGGCAATAATTCAGTCGTCTGTTCGTATCTGGTCCCTGTAACTGATGAACAACCGTAATCCTATACGGCTTTAGGCCTGCACTTTTCAAAGCTCTTTGACACATTGATTAGCTGTACCCTGTCTGCTGCGACAAACGTCTTAACGATTTTTTTGGTGACTGATGCAGTCATGCTCTTACATCAACAGCCATCGTGGGAAGCCTTGATGAACGAGTTTTGCCTTTTTCACTCACCAGAGATCCAGTTGTTTACAATTTGTTTACCAGTCCCAGTATTGCGTTTCTTTGGGGAGGATTCCGAACACCAAATTCTCTCTGGTATGCCTTTGAGTAGCTGTAATTGAATTCGCAATACAGTATTGCTTTGCAAGGAAGAGTCGTTCGTTTAATGTGTACTCCATTTTCAGGTTGACTAGAGCAAAATCTCAAAAACAGTTGCCGACAATAAAACTAACAATTACGAATAAAACATGAATATTTATGCATCTAGTGACAGGCAATCAAAACTCCAAAACATTATGATTAATTTGGTGCCAAAATTGGGGCATTGGGTGAATTTCGAACAGAATAATTAAAGAAAGAAATGTGTCATTTTTCATAAATCACCCTGTGTAGCTGCCAAAGTTTAAGCATTAGAAAACGTACTGGACAAGAAATGCAGATCTCTTTAAAAAACACAATTTATTTAAAATAACCTTTTTTCTCTGTTTAGCCATTCTTGAAAGCCCTGTCGATTGTCAGTTGTTTCTCGCGATGTCATGGAAAGAATATGGAATTTGAAGGCCAGCATATAGCGTCCAGTTTGACTATTACTGTTTCCTTTGTATGTATAACGTAATACGTAATGTAGCTATTTCCGGAAGGTTTTATCTCGATTAAAATGAAATAGATAGGAGAATAAACTTTCGTAGGAATAATTTGTACACCCTAATAAACCATGGAGGGTAGAGAAAGACATGTGAATGTAACACAGAATGTGTGTAGAATTTAGTGCATGCGTTAAAATGTCAGAGATCGTAATATGTTTGCCAAAATCTTAATATTTATTCATATTTTGTAAGATTCAAAATTTGTTGATTTTAAAATAATTTCCGTTAGGCAATGAACCCAGCTTTGCAGATACTTTATTGGCGCAGTTTTCTTAAATCACCTTTAGAAAACCCAAACCATTCTTTTCCACAAGTTAGGTACAGTTAAAAAAATATAACATTTCCTCCGTGGCTAACGAGATATACCGGCTACGGCGCGAACTGAAATAAGGTGAAGTTTCTAGTCCAGTCATGGCTGCTTTCGCGAACCGATGACTTTAGTGGCATATTGTAATAAGTGTTAATCAAGGATAATGCAGCCTTTTTCTTTCTTCCTAATTTTAGCGGTTTCAAAAGGATTAAAATCTCTAAACTACATGTAATTTGTGGATTTCATTTTCTATTTTATTATTAGAAATGGGAAAACATCTACGAAGTGTAATTTTTTTAAACCAAGTAAACCCACTCCTAACTCTTTTAAGTATAAACGCCTTAAAAATGTATTTTAAAATATTTTGTGATGTTTTTCTTTATATTTTCGTATCTTGGCAATTCTTCCTTCATATTTCCCTGTCTCTAATTATAATGTACTCCATCTTCCATAGGGCTTGTTTGGCACTGCTCTATAATCTCATTAGCGTTGTATTGGGTGTTTCACGACCCGGTAGGCGAATGCTGGGATGGTTTCTATTCTAACACGACGTTACTGTACCCATGATTTCCTTTTTCGTCTGTTTACGGGTTGAAGAAGAAGGGATGGTGTTCAGCGTGTTGCGGCTAGGCGGTGGTGTTGCGTTTTGTGAAGGTTTTTTCCCTAATCGGACTACTAACGCACTCGCCCTCTGTGAGCGGCTTCCCTTAAGGGACTCCCCGGGGGGCTCGGGGCTTGTGGACAGGTTCGAACGGCGTCGGATGGTTAAATCGTTAGGGACCCCGTCCACGTCGTCTATCGGGCCCAGGTTTCGGGAGTCCCTCCATGATATGTGCCTTTACTCTTAGTGCATTTATCAATTTTTGTTGGAATTTCCAATATTGAATTAAAATGTGTGTACAAAATGGTTGGTAGTCCAGTGAACAGAACTATTAGCCTCGTTTTGTACAAACGTCCATGATAAACATGACTACAAATTGGTTGTACAAGGCCTACCTTACACTTGCATTTGAAGCAGTTGATTGCTCGAATGTTATCCAATATCACCTTCTCTCCCTCATTCTTGCAGTGCTGCGGGGTGCCTACAAAAAGAAAAACAAGAAATTAACAATCAAATACTTATATAGGGTGTTATATAATTCAACCGACCCCCTTTCAGGGGTTACAGAGGGATGGTACAGCAACAACCTATAGTTGTGACGACAAACTTTGAAGTTAAGCAATCATTTTCATTTGAGTACTAATAAATTCACATAAATAATTAATAGGTACTGATTTCCACTCTAAACCAGCTAATTTCTATTCCACATGGGTAAAAATAACTACCATTGTGGTATTTTCAAAGTTATGAGCTTTGCTTTTTTCAGTAAAAAATGCTCCCTCAGCATGGGCCAATGCACCACTGACGCCTCCACTTTCACATGGAGAATCATAGTATCAGAGAGACAAACAACAGTTAGCTGTAGTAATAGCAGTCATCAGTGTGGTGCTCGGTTTAAATTTAGTACAGACAATTAAACATTTTTATTTTCTCTACCACATACGTAGTAGCTATTAATTCCACCCAAAAATTCAATATCGAGATTTCACCGGAAATACACGTTTTGAGGCACCCTGAGTAAACAAATAATGTTTGGAAAAATATCCGTGTGTGTATGAACAGCATAACTCCAAAACTAAATTAAATGCCGGATAAATACCCAGATTGGTTATTCAAGTTCAGTACCTTCCAAAGATGCGACATGAAGACTACTACTTTTAGAATTTTTTTTATTTTCTGAAAAATGGCTTTAACGCCTTTGGCCAAAGTACCATATAGTAAAGACATTTACATGACAAAATGTATAGCTTGAATTTTTTAGGAATAGCATGTGAAGTCTTCTTCAATCGGTGGTAAATTAATATGAAGCTATTGCTCAAAGCTATGTATTCATGTGCACGTAAAACATGCATGTGCGAAAAGGTAAACGGATACACACACTACCTCCTTGCTATACATACTCACCTGAGGCCAGTAGAATGCCTCCCAAAGCTGCCGGGACGTAATAAATGGAAGCGAGTGTACCACAAATATGTGTTTTTACTGATATGAAGTTACACCTACTAGTTCCAAAATATAAAATCTACATGCAGCGAATAATGCACAGGTGCATAAAACCAATGTGCTGAAAATTATAAAAGTAGAAAGACTGTACTAATCTAAACATCTTGAGATTAGATGCATGGGGTAGCACATGCAGTATAATAACTAGAACTTGGCGCAATAGGCACTAAAAACTTAAAATAGGCAAATAGGCACTACAAGAAGTTCAAAATACTTACGATGAACATTGAAGTGGGAACAAGCATTTATTCATTTACTAGTTAAAAGCACATTTTGGCGTATAGAACAGTATAGAAACATCAAATAGTCATACACCATAATATATTAAATGCAACTATGTATTTTTATGGCAAATCGTATTATCAGTTTTAAATAATTTCTCTTCAACACGTTTTACACTCCCACGCTGGTGTGTAATAAAATTATTATTGAGTCTGTTATGTATTATTGTTAAACAGTATAACATTGCGTTTGCAATGAGATACGTCTAGTCTTTTTAGGTCAGTATTGTGCTTTCGCCCACGTGCGAAGTAGAAAACAATGTCATCGTAGGAATGAACAAAGCGATGAGATAATGTTAAAATGATCGATTTCCCAGTCGTAAAGCATTAGCTTTTTTTTTTACCTTCTCTACTACGTATAGTAAGTAGGGGAAGTATTGCCTTCCACCCAAAAATTCGATACCGAGATTTCGCCGGAAATACATGTTTTGAGACCCCCTGAATACAAAAAAAAGCATTTTTGGAAACATGTCCGTGTGTGTGTCTGTGTGTGTGTGTGTGTGTGTGTGTGTGAACAGCATAACTCAGAAACGAACAGTCGGATAAACACCAAACTTGATATTTAGGTTTAGTATCTTCCAGAGATGCGACACAAAGGTTTTCAAGAAAATCCCCCCACCACAGATTACCCTTTACATGGAAGATTTTTCGAAAATTTTAATTTTCTCAAAAATGCCTAACGATTTTGATTAAAATATGATATGTTTAAGATATTTTCATGAAAAATGAAATGTATATCTCGAATTTTCTCGGAATGTCTCCAACAGTATTCATTGTGAACGACTTTTGCATAACTGGTAAACCATAAGAGATAGACAAAAGTTTACTACACAAAAAATGTAGATCACGTTAAAATATACAATTTATGTCATATACATTTTGTTGTTGAGTGAACCATTTTCGAGATATTCCTTGTTATTCTCTTAAATTTTCTAATAGTTACACTTTTTCTTAAATTCGTTATTCATTTTTTATGTCCTGGATATACAAAGAGAATGGAATGCGCCACATAGCAACCAGCTCTTAAAATATTTGACTATAGCTTAAAGCCTAACAATTCCCCTTGCATCTACAAGAAAATTAGCAATAAGATTAACATCTCGATTAACATGAAGCCTATGGAGAATAAGCGTTTGCAAAAATAGTTTGTACAGGAGTAGAGAAAGTCATGTGAGTGTAACACATCAGATTTTTTTATATTTGACCGTTTACCATAGGCTTTATTGTGCTAAGTAGCCACTATTTTATTATTAAACGAAACAATACTACTACTGACGTTAGGAAGGGAATCCCGGTATTACAAACTTCCTCAGTTGCGTTGTCAAAAATGGCTCATTAGCACAGAGCACGGAATATTAATTACATACTAAGGTTATAATCATTAATAAATTACTAATAATGTAAAAATAATTAAATTACGATAGGCAAAAGCCTTAATAGGGCCTTAAGCTACAAAAAAGCACACACTCTGGAAATAGGCAATTATAGGCAGAATAAAATGAGTATACTGCCTATCCAGTAAGCATGAAACATATATACCAAGCCTACGGTTCTAAACAAAGGAACAAAATGGGCAAATTCAGAGCTGTAAGCTAATATATAGTACATTAGCAAAATTGTAATGGGATAAGAAAGTCGTGAGACCCTTACATCATTCTTTCCGCAACACTGCACCATTCTCTACAGCGTTTCTCCTATCAAATGTGTAACAGTTTTTCGTGTATCTGATGTGTTACACTCGCATGACTTTCTCTACTCTTGAATAACCTATTTTTACAAACTCCTATTCTCCATCTATTTCATATTAATCGGGATAAACATTTCTAAAAATATTTGACTATCGCTCCAGGCGTACTATGTTCCCCTTATTTTGTATTTGCAACGGCAATATAGAAATACAGTAGTCTTTAAGCATAGACATATCTCTTAATAGCTGGTTGCTATGTGCAGCACCATTCTCTTTGCCACAGATTAATACTCTTTGCATATCCAACACAAACAAATTAATAACGAATTTCCATTTGAGAAAATAGGTATTAAAATTTAAGGGAATAACAAGCAATATATCCTAAAATGCTTCACTCAACAAAAAATATATATGACATAAATGGTGTATTTTAACGCGATCTACATTTTTTGTGTAGTAAAATTTTGTCTATCTCTTATGGTTTACCAGGTATGCAAAAGTCGTTCACAATGAGGAATAATTTTGGAGACATACCCAGAAAATTCGATATATAAATTTCATTTGTCATGAAAATATCTTAAACATATGATATTTTAATCAAAATCGTTAGAGCCATTTTTGAGAAAATTAAAATTTTCGAAAAATGTTCCATGTAAAGGGTAGCCTGGGGTGAGGGAATTTTCTTGAAAACCTTTATGTCGCATCTCTGGAAGATACTGAACCTAAATACCAAGTTTGGTGTTTATCCGACTATTCATTTCTGAGTTGTGCTGTTCACACAGACACACGGTCTGTCCAAAAATGCTTATTTTGGATTCAGGGGGTCTCAAAACATGTATTTTCGGTGAAATCTCGGTATCGAATTTTTGGGTGGAATGCAATACTTCCCCTACTTACTATACGTAGTAGAGAAAGTAAAATATATGTGTTACATTCACATAACTTTCTATATGGTTTGTTTCTCTGTCTACTTCATTTTAATCCAGATAAACCTTTGCAGAAATAGGTACACCACACGTTTCGTTATAGATACAAAGAAAACAGCAACAGTCAAATGTTTAAGAGCTGGACGCTATGTGCTGGATTTAAAATTCCATACTCTTTCCATGCAATCGCGATAAACAACTGAATATCTCGACAGGAGTTTATTTAATGATTAAGTTATTTGGAGTAAAATGTGTTTCAAAGTTATCTACATCTTTTGTGCAGCAGTTGTCTATCACTTAACGCTTACCAGTTAAACAAAATTATATAAAATTCCTTCCGAATAAATAGGACTTCAGAGGCTTTTCCCAGAAAATTCAATATATACATTTTATTTGTCCTGTAAATATCTTTAATATATGACGATTTAATCAAAATTATTGAGCCACTTTTGTGAAAATAAAGAATTTCGAAAAAACGTTTCCTGTAAAGGGTAGCTGGGGTGGAGGATTTTCTTGAAAATCTTTGGAAGACATTCAAAACTTAAATACGAAGTTTGGTACCTATCCGACTTTTCATTTTTGAGTTATGCTGTTCACACACACAGACTTTTTACTAAAAATGCTCTTTAAACATGTTTACGTCGAAATCTCGATATCGAAGTTTTTGGTGGAATGGGGGATTTCACAAGGACATCGAAATGACATTATGAGAAGCGGATTGCCGTCATTATTGCTGTATGAATAATGTAGGAATTAATTTTCAAGCGATGTCGCCTTAAATATATATGAGCACTATAATTTTTGTTATCGCTGTGGCAACAATCCTGAAGAAGGAAGCTGATGTGTTCACTAGACCTGTTTTCCCATAAGTAATTACCTAATGATACAGAATGTTTGACCTCTAAACTCGCCTTAATTACGCCATTATACCTACCAGGATAAAATCATGCTCCTTGAAAACCGTAAATATGACACCGTTTAATGGACACCGTGCGGAACATTAGCCTCTAGCTATCTAAAGCAGAAAACATTATTAGCATTTACATCGTCCGTGAACTACATTTAGCAGGGACGTGAGTTCGAGGTCTCCAAACGATAGATGCTACATCATTGAATTGTATAGCAACACAGATCGAATGTAAATATCGCTTCCTGTTTAGGCGCGTTTGCTATATTCCGATACAAATGCTTAAATTTGTATGTGTTACATTCACATGACTTTCTCTATTCTCTATCGTTTATTAGTGAGTATACAAACTTTACAGGACTTTAAAAGAGTGGCGAAGTATTGAACAATTCGAACCATTAATAATAGGTATCTCGAAAATAGCTGATGCCACAAAAAAGGTTATTTGAAATCAATTGTGTGTTTTAAATAGACCTGCAATTGTTATGTAGTAAATTTTCGTCTAACGCTTAACGTTTAACGTTACACAACATCCTATAAAATTCTTTCCGAATGAAGAGGATTTCACAGGCTATTCCCAGAAAATTAATGATAAACATTTTATTTATCGTTTAAATATACTTAATAATATGTATTTTAATCAAATTCATTAGAAACATTTTTGCGAAAATAAAAAGTATAGAAACATGTTCCATGTAAAGTTGGATTGCATATTTTTCTAAAAATGCTTTTTTTACTTTCTCTACTATGTATAGTAAGTAGGGTAAGTTTTGCATTTCACCCAATAATTTGATACTGGTTTTCACAGGAAATACATGTTTTGAGACCCCTTGAATTCCAGAAAAGCATTTCAGATAAAGATACGTGTGTGTGTCTGCCTGTAAACAGCATAACTAAAAAATGAAAATTCGGATTAATACCAAACTTGTATTTAGGTTTAGTATCTTCCAAAGACGCAACACGAAGATTTTCAAGAAAATTCCCCAACCCAAATTACCGTTTACTTGGAACATTTTCAATTTTTTTATTTTTTAAACAGTTGCTCAAACGATTTTAATAAAAGAACCATATATTAAAGATATTTATATGATAAATAAAATTTATGCCTTGTATTTTCTGGGACTAGCCTGTGAAGTCCACTTAGTTCGGGAGAAATTTTGTATAATCTTGTATAATTTCGGAAGTATTCGTCATTAATGGTTCGAAATGTTCAATACTGAGCCATTCTTTTCAAGTCCTGTCGATTTTCAGTTGGTTCTCGCAATTGTAGGAAACGGTGTGGATTTTTAAGGTCAGCATATAGCGTCCAGTTTAAGAAATTTGGCGATCTTCAAAAAATGTGAAACATTGCTATTTTTGGTAGGGTTTATCTCTATAAAAATGAAGTAGATAGGAAAATAAACTTCGTAAGAATAATTGTATACCTACTTATACGCGATAGAAGGTAGAGAAATTCATGAGAGTGTAACACATCAGAATTTTACAGTTTGTACTAAACGCTATGGATAACATGAAAATGCATGAGAAAAGGCTTCTTAGATCCCCAGTCGAAGCGAATCAGAGATTATGGGAATAAACAAATTGAACGAAGAACTATCAGTTATTAGTTGTTGAGTACTCCGCTTTAAAACTATCGATTAAATTCGATTGATTGGTGAATAAGGCATTAGTGTGTAGTTATCAAATATACACAAATACAATGTATGACTTCGCTAGTCTACAGCATATTGGAGCAGTGAAGTACATAGGCGTTCGAAGTCGCCGGTCAACTGGACCGAAACGCAGACAGACGCAAAGTATACCTCGAAGTAACAATACCAGCTGTCTTAAGACAGCATGTTCACAGGCTCTCGATATATCGAACACCTGTATGTCTCCTTCACCTTTATCCATGCAGGATAAGATAGACAATGGGCAGTACTGCGAGATGCATATTGGTAGCATACTAAGCCGTGGCCCAGGAGCTCCTAGCATAAGATAATTTCCAGAAATGGAAAACTATTCTCATGCACCTAGGCAGGAATGCTATCGCATCACAGCGGAATCCTCTGATGGACGAAGTTCATGTGTTTTTTAATGCATTCTAGTATGCACCTAGATTTAAGAAATTCTTTCAGTGGAAAGCGCTGTGTATATACAGACAGGTAAGAGATTTACTTGTACCTGAATATAAACACTGTTTGCCTACGCATCTTCTCTAAACGTGCCACTTATTTATAATGTTTGACTTGCAACGAAAGGACTTGAAAGAAATTAAACACTGAGCAAACAGACACATACTTCATACCAGCTATATCCGTTCCACACCTGACCACTAGGACAGAACTCGAACTCTAACCTCCATTGAACTAAAATAAAACACAACAAAATGCACATACAAGCAAGATGAAACACCTGACGTGCATTCAGCATTCCAGGTAATTCTGATTCGTCATACCGAGTACAGGTTTTAAAAGCGTGTTACTGAATTTGGGGAAAGGAACGGAGGATCCCTCAAAAATGGAAGAATTCAATAAGAAAATAACTCTAATCTGTTTTGAGCCGTCTATGAACTTAGGTCCTCGCTGGTGAGGACCAGCAGAGTGTTTTTGCTGCGTATCTATCGATTTAGGGTTTAACCACTGAGAAATGTATTATCTTTGTTATTATTTGCACCACATATGGTACAAAGTTTCCGGTGGCCTTCGCCCCAATGTTCACTTTCGGTGGCCTTCGCCCTAAGTTTAGAAATCAACTTTGTATTTTTTGCGTAGCTTTAAATATTATATATATTTATGTTTGCTTCGGCTGCGTCAGTATTAATTTGTAGACACATGTATCTCTTTGCAGTGAGTGATACGGCTAAAGAATGTAGGCTTACACAAATTATAATTTTTACTTCACTCCTTTTATTAATCCTTCACACGATTAAATAACATTTCACTTATATAGAGAGCTGTGAGATTAGTTATTAATTACTTGCACTTTTTTAACACGTAAACTTTATAATATTCTTGCCGTAATGAATTTTCGTCTCACACTGAATACGTATTAAACTTCTCGAGGACGCGTCTCGCGTCCGGTTAGGAACGCTGTCTACAAACAACTGACTTCTACCGCCTGAATCTGTATATTTCTGTATTTCAAGTCTCTGATTGGCTAATCCTACTCCAATAGAATACTTTTATTTAACTTTCAAGGTTTTCTGGTTGTTGATTGGCTATTTATAAACTGTCTCAAAAATTACATTATTGTTGCTCCAAGAATTACTAGTAGCATTATTAAACTTTCCAATTCATTATTGCCTCAAGTTACCTCATTGTTAGCAACTTTCGACCTATATTCTCACAGCTCCTACATTATTAAATTATTTAATACATTCACATAATATTATTAAACATGTAAATAAAATATAAACATAATCCAATGACTGGTACATGCGCTTTATATGTTATTTATACACATATTGCTTTAAGGCGGGATGATAATATATTTTATATTATATAATTAGACTGAAATCATTTAAATGTTAAAAATACTGCCTCAGCACACAGCAGTGGCGACTGCTCCATAAGAGTACGTGAACACCCTAACTTTTGGCACCTTGCTGATGTATTGGTCATTCTTTCTTTGAATGCTATTAAGTATAACGTATATGGGACATTCCATATTTTAATAACCAGATCGATAGTGAATTTAAGTCTTCATTTCCAGTCTTACTAGAGTCATTAAATAGAGTGTAAATACGATGTAAGTCATCAACAAAAAGATGGTGTTTACAAGGCCTTATACTGTCTGCAATGTCGTTTATGCATATAGCAAACTACAGAGGTCCGAGTACTGATCCTTGCGGTACACCAGCTTTCGTTTCCTTCCAGTGAGGTTGGTTTGATTTATTTAAACTTGCAACAGTTTGCTGGCGCCCAGATAAGTAAGACTTGAACAATGCTGAAACACTACTTGACAAATTCAAAATTTCAAGCTTATATATTAATATGTTAATGCCCACTGTGTCAAAAGCTTTAGCAAAATCCAATAATATTAGTAAAGTCAATTGTCTGTTGGCTGCGGCTTCAGTATGCCATCAATAACTATTAATAGTGCAGTATTTGTATTGTTACTCTGTCTGAAGCCGGACTAATATTCGTTTACGATGTCATTTTCTTTGAGCTAGTCTGTAACTTGTTAAATTTTGCTCAAAGGCCTCTTTATCAGGCTTGAGGTTCTTTTACGTGCCATAAATCTACGACACGGGACCACCGGTTTTACTTCCCTTCCGAAGGAAGTCATGCTAAGGATTTTTAAAACTTGTCTGTGAATTATTCATTCAAGTGCTTTGGACATGACAGGAAGGATAATAATTGGCCAATAAGCATTCAATAATGGGAAATTTTGATTTTAGGGAGGGGAAAAACAAGGGCTTGTTTTCAAAACTAGGGGGAGGTGGAGGTAATTATCGATGCATTAAGTATGTGGGTCACAGTAAGTGGTATGATGTCGAGAATCAGTCGTATCATAGCGATGTTAATGCTGTCACATCCTTCGGCTTTAGTGGTAATTCTCAACAAGGTTTTCGTTACGTCTAGCTCAGTAATGTAGCTGAAGTGGAATCTTTCATCGTAGGGAGGAGGTGACGTTTGTTTCAGTTCATTAATAGTTTCGTCTTTGTCTAATGGGCTCGTAGCAACATTTGAGAGGTACTCATTTAGTTACCTGGATGCTGTATGCCTGAGCCTTTGTTTTTCCTACTCCCATTTTGTTTAAAGTATTCTAAAGTCCCGAAGTGCTTCCAAAAGTCTTTACAGTGTCATAAATATTGCCGCTTTGCGTTTCTAATTGCTTGAATTGTCTGGATATATACTCCTCAAAATTGTCGTTTGTTTTCTCTCTTGTGTAATTCCGATATATTTCGTCTGTATCATCAAATGACCTATGCGTCAGTCACCCAAGGAGCTGGTTAAGTAATTTGTGAATGAAAAGCAAGTTCAAAAGTTACATTTAACATTACATATCTTTAAAATTCATTGGAATATTCTTATTAAATAGTGTAATAAAAAGTAAAAGTACCTTCTTTCAAAATAAAAAAGTGAATAATAATAATAATAATAATAATAATAAAAAAAAATAAATGTATAGAGAGACACACTTAAAATAGGTAAAACGCATTATAACGGGTATAATAAAAGGTTAGGTACTGCCCAGAAGATCTGTTACAGAGCGTTTTTTCTGTATATAAACCGAATAGGAGGCTTTTAATATAATTCGATCGTGTTACAACTTAATGTTATGGAGAAAATATATGCATTCCGCTTATAATATTTGAGCAGTACTCCAATACAGCCCAGTATGTTTTTGTCTGTGCAGTATAACATACTTGATCAACCCAGTATGCTATTATGCTGCACGGAATCAACCGCGGAGCGCTGAACTCAGTTGACACACGCCTCATTCGAGAGTGTTACAGGCTTTTACTAACGTCCATCCACCGGATAAAATCCACACCATTATAGCAACGAAGATTCACAATCCCGTAAACTAGCCCATATTCCAACACATATCCGAAGAAATGAAAGGAGGGATTCGTGTGGGTGTTAAATTGGATAAAATCCAAAATTTTAGGGCACACATCTGAGACTTTTCTCCTCGGGCGCAAGGGGCTACTTCTCTTTCGTATGTTGTCCGCTTAAAGCTATAAGGTTTTCAAGTCTTTAAGATTACTCAAGAATACGTCTGAGACCTGTGCCTGCAATGGGCCACCCACTCTGTTAAGTTACTGGATTCCCGTTGGGCTAAAGCTACAGCATTTTCGACCTTGACGGAAATGAGAAAGCCGACGCTTTAGCCAAGGAAGGGTGCTCAATGGAGCAGCCAGTTGTACCAATGACATACTCAAACATCAGTAGCGTCATAACATCTCGAATCAAAGGAGCAATTGTAGACTCTCGGAAGGTAGCGGCAGCTGGTAAAAGATGGGAAATGCTTGCTTCAAACCCCATCCCCAACAACCTGCCCCGGGAGTTGGCAGTAGCCACCTTTAGGATGACTACAGGGCACGATTATTTGCAAAAACACCTGCATAGAATCAGTGTGGTTGATAGCCCAATTTATCCCCTCTGCTTGCAAGAGGAAGGCACTGCTGAACATTTGGCCTCCTGCACTGTCCTGCAGACTGTTATAGTTGAAGATTCTATGAAAGGAAGGTCACGGCTGTACTGGGAGGCAAGGCGTCGAATGGCAGACCAGCCAAGGACGGGCGTTGGCTGAAGAAGAAGAAGAAGCATTTTCGAGTCCTGATCATTTCCTTCATGCTTTACGCCTGTAAAATCTGGGGCATAGCCGCAGACGCTGGCTGATATGGCTACAATGGGCGCAGAATAAGGACTACGTCCATATATTCTGTTAGCCGTTCCCTCCCCGCGAGACTGTCTCATGATGCCTCTTCTCTTCTATGCTGGAGGATGAAAGTAGGTCCCGGACAGCAAATCTAGGACAGTTTAACACAACCCTGGTTATGTTCCCTAGGGATTATGAACCCCAAGCTCGCCGCTTCGAGCAGCACGGGTTCACCGCATGAATTACGAGTACAACAGGTAACACTGGAGCATCCCCAAATAGCATCGAAACCTAAGCTTTGCATAATCCATTCAGGATCTTTTTGGCATCAAAATTAATCCCATCAAAAATTAAATCTAAAACCAACTTCCACCAGAGGTGCAGAAAGTTTACAGACAGCCGTCGAGGGGCAGCATGCCACCTTCTATCCAGCACATCAACCTAATTTAAAACCGTCATCCTGCAATATACCTATCCGATGTATATCCTGTGGCAAAATCCTGATGAGGAAGGGCACGCAGCAAAATCACTCGGGCTAAACCTCAGCCTGCCGCGCGTGTGTGTCTGTGACGACTGCGATATATGGGGTATGAACGCAGACAGCTAGGCTGCAGACCGCGCAAATAGAGGGGCTCATGTACGGCTATTCTCTAGTCCGCTATTTGCCTCAGACTGCTTTATGAAGCCTCATCTCCTCTATTGTCTTCTTCTTACACAAGATTCGAATGGTTCCGTCCCCAAACACATCTTTAATTACTATCCAATTATTTACAAAAGAAATTTAATTACAAGACTATTCAATCTAGAGCAATGAAGCACACCAACAATATATCATGACAGAATTTAACCTATAAATTCTATTAAAACTGGTTGATTAAGGAAGATATTCCATTTGGTACCAGAATGTCCCTTAAACTAGAAGTGGGTGATCTATACCTCTCTTTAAATTTAGTACGAAGTCCTGAGTGGATTTGGATGTTTTATTATTTCCATTTGCAAGGGTGGGATATATTTATAAATCTCAGACTCCAAAATGCAAAATGGATTTATGAATAAATCTATTTTTTTAAGTATATAGTCAAATGAAAAATTCAATACCACAGCCGGGATTTGAACACGGTTCTCCCATTGAGGTACTGTGACAACATGCCGGTGGGACATTGAATTCCCCAATTGACTCAAGTTGTTTGCCAGACAGACCACAAAGGCATTTCACTAGAGTTGACAATCTCAGAGGCGACCTGCAATCGCAAGTACTTCAGTGCTGGGTGTTTATGGATTTCTTAAGATTTGACTTTTTTATTATTATTGCGTGCGCGTGCGTGCGTGCGCATACGTAAAATAATAATATATATAAAACACTCGTCTGCATTTTTCAAACTTTTTGTCAGATGATTTCTTAAACGTAGGTGTTCTTGAATCAAGTTTTTATGCTGATTCCAGAAATAACTTCCTTTTTATATCACGTCAGGTTTTTTACACAAAATAAGTAATGAGCGTAGAAAAGTATTCAAATACCATTCCACACAACGTAAGTTTTTAACCAAGAAACATTTTAAGAATATTCTCAAAAACTCTCCCAATTTATTTCATGACTACATTTTAACAAAACAAGAAGCCAAAGTGTTTCATGTAATTTTTTTCAAACTTTCTCTTCTAGATCCTTGAAAGTGACTGTCCCTCCTCAACATCCAACAGTAGTCGGCCATCATAGTTTCATTCCTTCTCCCCTGGTACCTCCCCTCCATTTGCTTAATATCTTGGTGAAAACGTTCACCCTGCTCTTCACTATAATGTCCCAGATTTTCTTGAAAGTAGTCGATATGTGCATGCAGAAAATGCACCTTTACACTCATGTTACAACCCATCTTCTTGAAATTTTCCAACATTTTTTCGACAATGGCCTTGTAATTAGGATCTTTGTTATTGCCTAAGAAGTTTTCAGTAACTGGTCGGAAGGCGGTCAATGCTTCTATTTCTCTCTCATTCATTGTCTTCTCAAAATCTTCATCCTTCATCAATTTCTTTATTTGAGGACCAACAAAAATCCCCGCCTTTAATTTGTCTTGTGTAATGAAGGGAAATTTCTTGGAAAGGTATTTGAAGCAGGGTCCATCCTATGGTAGAGCCCTTACAAATTGCTTCATCAAGCCCAATTTTGTGTGTAGTGGCGGAAGCAATATCTTTATATCTCTATATTTTTGAAGTGAAATTGTGAAAAAACTGTACGTTATAGAAAAAAACTAAAAGCAGTTCTGAAATCAGCATAAAAATGAGTCAGAATCACTTATTAGTTGTCAGTCATCCGATATCATGCACACTAGTGTAATTAATTATACTTTTTAGAGATCTTAGCCTGGTCTGGGCAAGCTTTTTATATAGAGTCAACTGTAAAATTCAATGCCACAGCCGGGATTTGACACGGTGCGGTTGTTCTAACCATTGAGCTACTGTGAAAACATGGCGGTGGGACATTGAATTCCCCAATTGACTCAAGTTGTTTGCCAGACAGACCACCTAGGCGTTTCACTATAGTTGACAATCTCAGAGTGACCTGCAGTCGCGAGTATTTCAGTGCTGGGTATTTATGGGTTTCTTAAGGTTTTAGTTTTTATTATTATATATTATTTATTATTATATTTTTATTATTATATATCTTTTCAGTTGACTATATATTAAAAGCTTGCCAAGACCAGACTAAGGTCTCTAAAAAGTATAATTACTTTAATTAATTATATATAATAATTAATTATTATTACACAAATAAATCTATGTTACTATTTTCAGATTCGAAACAGGAAAGGCTGTAATAATAAGTAGATGGACATAGGGTCTTGAGCTATTGAGGGGTCATTAGTTGGCCGCTCCTAGTCTAAGGATGGCCTGGGACATTTCTCCAACATTTGCAAGTTGAAGAATTGCGCTGCGCTGTATCCTCACCGTTGCTACAGGAACGACCTTGCGAATTGGTGTGCTGCCCACTCTTGGAGCGCCCTTTTCATGTGATATAGGGTAATGAAGCAGTACCGTCTCAAGGGCGACGGCTTCCATTGCATCCCGCGCTATGAGCACGTACTCTCAGATATTCGCAAGGATCATCTGGTTCTTCTTGCATGACTGTCATTGGCGTTACGGTGTAAGATTCAGGAGAGTGGCGATGATAAGTTCTAGAAGAGTAGACCACGAGGACCGCAGTGGAAGTATGGTGAGAGTCACTCCAAGATAGTTTTTTTTTACTTTCTCTAACAGTACGTAATAGGTAGAGAAGGTATTGCATTCCACCCAAAAATCCGATACCGAGATTTCATCGATAACAAAGCATTTTTAGAATAATATTCGTGTGTGTCTATCTGTATACAGCATAACTCCAAAACGAAAAGTCTGATTATATTAAACTTGATATTTAGGTACATTACCTTCCAAAGATGCGATACAAAGATTTTCAAGACAATC
The DNA here is from genome assembly GCA_030765065.1 of Deroplatys truncata. NCBI lineage: Eukaryota > Metazoa > Arthropoda > Insecta > Mantodea > Mantidae > Deroplatys > Deroplatys truncata. Next base: position 46,250,590 of record CM060989.1, read on the forward strand.
TCTCTATCCCAGATTACCATATATATGGAAGATTTTTCGAAATTTTTGAGCTTCTAAAAAATTGCTGATTAATTTTTATTATTAAAACAACTTATATTAAAATAATTTATATGTCAAATAAAATGTATATTTTGAATTTCCTGGGGATAACCTGTGTAGTCCTCTTTAATCTGAAGGAATTTTGTACTTGTATAAGTGGCAAATGTTAAGAGATAGACGAAAACGTACTACACAAAAATGTAGATCTCTTTCAAACACACAATTTATTTATAATAAGTTTTTTTGTGCCATCAGCCGTTTCCAAGATTTCCGTTATTAATGGTTCGATTTGTTCAAGTCCCATCGATGTTGAGTTGTTGCTTGCGAATAGTTAAATTTTAAGGGCAGTATATAGCTTCCAGTTCGTAAACATTTGCCTATCGCTGTTTTCCTTGTACCGTGACGAGATGTGTAATGTAGCTATTTCTGCAAAGGTTTATTAAAATGAAGTAGAAAAAAATTAAACTTAAATAAGAATAATCTGTATACGCACCAATAAACGACTGAGGGTAGACAAAAGTTATGTGAGTGCAATATATAAGATATGTCTTTTATTTGTTCCATTTATATGTAGAATTTAACATCTAAGATCTTATCGGCGGCTTTGCCTTTTAGAACAATTGTCATCAGTAATGATGTTCACTGTTTACTTTTATGTGAATCTTTAGGTTTGCTTATTTTGAGGCAGTATTTTTAACACTTAAACGATTTCAGTCTAATTAAAAAATATATAATTCAATAACAACGCGACTTAAAGCAATATGTATATGTAACAATATATAAAAGGTGTATATTACAGTCATTGTAAATGTTTATATTATTGTATACATGTGTAGTAATGTTATGTGAATGTATTACGTAATTTAATAATGTAGGAGCTGTGAAAATAATACGTTAAAAGTTGCTAACAATGAGGTAACCTTGAAGCAATAATGAGTAAGAATGTTTAATATACTACTAGTCATTCTTGGAAACAATAATGTAATTTTTGAGACAGTTCATAAAATAGCCAATCAACAACCAGAAAAAAAGCTTAAGTTAAACAAAAGTATTATATTGGATTAGGAATAACGAATCAGAGACTTGAAATACAGAAATTTACAAATCTAGGCGGTAGAGATGAAGTCAGTTGCTTGTAGACAGCGCTCATAACTGAACGTGTTGCTTGCAGACAGTGTTCGTAACCGGACGCGAGATGTGTCCTCGAGAAGTATAATACGTATTTTTGTGTGAGAAAATACTTGACGTGTTTAAAAAGTGCAAGTATTTAATTTAAAAAAAATCTCACAGCTCTCTCTATATCAGTGAAGTGTTATTTAAATCGCGTCAAGCATTAATAAAAGGAGTGAAGTAAAACTGTAATCTGTGTAAGCCTACATTCTTCAATCGCACCATTCCCTGCTAAGACATTCATGTCTCTAAAAAATATATATACTAGCGCAGCCTAGGCAAACATAAATATAATATTTAACAAAACAGTAAAAAAAATTACAAAGTTAATATTTTTTTAAAATATTTTTGGGGCAAAGGCCACCGGAAAGTACATTTGGGGCGAACGCTACCGGAAACTTTTTACCATAAGTGTGGTTGCAGCTACTTCAAGTTCGGCTCCCCAACAGTTGAACTACAATACAACTCCTACTTCAAATTGGCTTTCCATACGTGAATCAACCACCTACTTCAATTTTGGGATTTCTATTTAAACATTAATTTCACACACACATTTATACTCACACTATACTCCCAGACTCTAGGGAGGATGCAGCATAATCCTAGATAAAGAAAATGTCCATTCTCCGGAATCGAACCCGGGACCTCTGGATTCGGAAGCTAGAACGCTAACCACTAGACCGCAGAGGCAGTCTCCAAGATAGTGTTTCAGTAGGAAAGATTTAAGTAAACATAATGAAACACGGAACATAAAAACTCCGCAGTGTTGTATTCATATTTCATTCGTTACTCATTCTTATATAAAGTATTCTTAGAAAGTCAGGCTTTTAAAAGGCGGATTGCTATGTAATGGCTTTGAAATTCCATGCCCCTTGTATGACCTCGAGAGATGAACAGCGACTTTTCATAGCAACAAATAATTCAAACTAATAACGGACAATACTTCGGAAATGGTTTACGCCACAAAGCATTTCACATAACTTTCTTTAACGATATCTAAATGCTTTGTGTAGTAAGATTTTGTTAGTCTCTGGCGGTTTACCAATTACACAAAAGTAATTCAGAATAAGAGGACTTCATTTAATTTGTAATGCAACTATCTTAAACATATGGTATTTTATTCAAAATCGTTAGTTATTTGAGAAAATAAAAAAAAAATGTTATTGTAAAGAATAGCTTGGGATGGAGGATTTTCCTAAAACTTTGCTGTCTATTTACGGACGCACGCGCGCGGACACAAACCTTTTTACTTTCTCTACTACGTATAGTAAGTAGGGGAAGTAGTGTATTCCATCCAAAAATTCGATACCGAGATTTCACCGGAAATATATGTTTTGAGACCCTGAATCCAAAAAAAATCATTTTTGGAAACATGTCCGTGTGTGTGTGTGAACAGCATAACTCAGAAACGAACAGTCGGATAAACACCAAACTGGGTATTTAGGTTCAGTATCTTCCAGAAATGCGACACGAAGGTTTTCAAGAAAATCCCCTCACCCTAGATTACCCTTTATATGGAACGTTTTTCGAAAATTTTAATTTTCTCAAAAATGGATCTAACGATTTTGATTAAAATATCATATGTTTAAGATATTTGCATGACAAATGAAATGTATATTTTGAATTTTCTGGGAATGTCTCCAAAATTATTCATTGTGAACGACTTTTGCATAACTGGTAAACCATAAGAGATAGACAAAATTGTACTACATAAAATTGTATATCGCGTTAAAATACATAATTTATGTGATATACATTTTTTTGTTGTTGAGTAAACCATTTTCGAGATATTGCTTGTTATTCCCTTAAATTTTCTAACACATACTTTTTCTCAAATGGAAATTCATTATTCATTTTTTTATGTCCTGGACATACAAAGAGAATGGAATGCTCCACATAGCAACCAGTTCTTAAAACATTTGACTATCGCTGAAAGCCTACCATACTCACCTTGCACCTACAAGAAAATTAGCAATACGATTAACATGAAGCATATGGAGAATGAGCGTTTGTAAAAATAGTTTGTACAAAAGAAGAGAAAGTCATGTGAGTGTAACACATCAGATTTTTCTAAATGCTTTCTTTGGATTCAGGGAGTCTCAAAAGATGCACTTCCGAAATAAAGCAATGGTTTAATATATAAAATTTCTAACAGTAAGACACAATTTTATCCAAACGTACCATGCTGGTTACACAGTTCCAAGTCACCAAGCTGCGAGGAGAGTTTTGTTTTAGGGTTATAATTTTGTGGTAAAATACACAATACCTTTATGGCAAATGAAACACATGAAAATGACCCAAATAAACTTTTATGGCAATTCATTTGGTCCCAGCATCGACTGATGGGCATTCAAAGAAGCATTCCTTCATTTGGCAATATTGTTGTGAAGAGCCTATGATGAAAACCAGGTACGTCACAGTGACCTGTTCACGTCTTCGTGATTTGTAAGAGAGACATCTTCAGGAACGTGACCTTTAGCGTGTTTATTGCAGCTGGAAAGGGAGAGACACATAAAATAGCTAACAAGTTTGTTCTCCATTCCTTTAATGTGGGAACTGACAGAATGGTGTAGGATGTTACAATATAACCAGTTTTCTTTGGATGGAGTACTGCAGTTCACAGAGCAGTGTCTGTAGCCCAGGAACCGAAGTAAAAAACAGACATTGCAGCTGCATTTCAACTTTATCAAATTAGCCACACACACAATGAACTGGTCAACAAACACCTTAAAAGTTCGTCACTTACTAGAAGTGTTTTTAAAGTGAGTACCGTTTTAATATTTTGCCGCTGCAGCACTTCAGTCACGATTTTGAGCATGCCATTCATTAGGAAGCCAGACACAGCTGTGAGAGATTGCCACTTTGTGTTTTTCTATTGTTAGAGCGTTTTGGAATGTTCAAAACAATAGAACGACCCGCCAAATGTGAAGTCAGATCAGTGATTGATTTTTTTGAATATGAAAAATGTTACGTCAGCAAACATTCATTGCCAAGTGTGTGAGGTTTATGGGGAAACAATGAGTGATGGAATGGTGAAGAAGTGGCCACACACAACCAAACTCAATATCTGATGGCATCATTTGATTGGGGACAATTCGAACACCCGATCACGGGAGGGGGACCAGGGAAACATGACCCATCAGTGGAGGCCCTACAGGCTTCCTTCTAGCAGGGCCGAGAAGAAGTTCCAAATCGCAAACCTCAGCGCCATCTGCCCGACACTGACCAAACCACAGCCGTGGAGTCAACCTGAAACATGAAAGGGAAACGAGAGGAAATAGGGGAAAGAGGAAATCCGTTATAATATACACTACACCACCCTTTGGGCAGGTACAGGGAATCGAACCTGGGACCTCCCGAATGCGAGCCTCACACGTTACCACTTACAACATGCGGATTCTAGTACCGCAGTCGCCACTATTTATGTAAGGTGGCTCCTCAATTGATCCCAAGATACTAAGTGTGTCCTTTATCAGCTCGCACAGCAAGGGAAAAAATACCCATATTGATACCGGACACCGCAGACAGCAGAGCTTCGTGGACCGCTGCTGCTGACAATCGGGTCCAGGCCGGTAATGTAAGTCCCTGTTCTGGGGCTTGGTTCTGATCGGATCGGATCGTCCCGGACCGGACCAAAGAATTTCGGCTCGTGCAGGCTTCCATAGCTTATACCATCAGGGCCCGGCGAAGACTGGACTCTTGCAGCGTAAACGGCAAATCTGAGATCTTGCGTAATTATCCCTGATAAATATGTCGCTGTCAGTCAAACATGAGCATTGGCATACGGCAATAGCGTATTCTGCGCAGCTATGGAGAAAGTAGTGTTACTTTGTCCACTTTTTCAACTGTCATTGTCCTAAGTTCTTATGTAGTTCAGCTTTACTGGAAGTTCACTTCACTAAAGTGAACTAGTTCAGTTTTCCGTCACTTCACTTCCTTTATGATGTAGCCTCTTCTACAGGACGGTTTCCTTGCTGGGTAGTTGAACACAAGACCTCCAGTATCTATCGCTCCGCAGCAGCACCTCCTGCACGCCATAGCAGTCATCACAAACTCGCTCGGAGAATTGCACCCCTCGTCGCATGGGAAACACCCGCCAACTCGCTTGCTCACTGACTGACTTAACTCACCAACTAACTTCCGCGAGAACGCTCGTTTATATAGACAATGAACTACATATACAGGCTACTACAGAACATTCCAGAAATATTTCGACACACGTTATGGAGGCGGGAAGAAACTTCTAGAAGGTTCTGGTTATCTGCCGATTGCACGCCCGGTGTTTACGCTGGCGAGCGGCACTTATGGTTGTTTATTCTAACTGCCTGCGCCGACCTCCCGATAACCTGCTGCATAACAGTATTATGGCCAAAGCATTGAGTAAAATGGCATACAGTGTCCTGTAACAGTTCTGTGGTGATGTAGATGCCTAAACTAGCAGGAGTACATAAGTTGGCATTATATTTCCTTTGAGCGTGCTTACACTGTGAGAGATTCTAACTCATATTTACGTCCCATCCATAATGTTAGCACGAATATTGCAGATACATTACTTCACAGCATCCATGTGCGCAGACAACGTTAGTTCCTTATCGCTGCTGATGGAGGTGTAATAGAAAGCATAGTCTGTCTCGTTCTGTACTCAAGTTTTAGCAGTGTGGATTACATTTTTCTCTTTTATAATACATGCGCACAATTTTGATTATATAAAGTAAAATGTTTTGCAAACTGAGAGAATAATATCTAAAGCACGCCCATCGTTACATCAGTAAATAGAAGCATATTAATAATCAATTTACACTGGCGTTACAGCTCGACGTTAAGGAATTATACCAATACTTTGCTATTGTTTGAGGGTGTAAACCAGTTACTATTTGATAGATAACCGTTCTTGAACTTCTATTGTTGTGTTTCACCTACTACATGAATAATCAATTTGCGTACTTTACAGAGAGAGATATTGAGGTATGTAAATGGAGAGACGGAGTTGGAGATATGTAATTTGAGAGAGAAAGATGGATTATGGAGTTGGAGAGAGATGAAGATAGAGAAAGTTGGAGATACGGTGATGGAGAGAGGAAGATGGCTATATGGAGATAAAGAGAGAAAGATGGAGATAAGGAGATGGAGAAAGAGATAGTGTGAGATGAAGATGGAGATATAGAGATGGAGAGAGAAATATGGAGACATGGTGATGGAGAGAGAAATATGGAGATAAGGAGATGGAGAGATATGAAGATGGAGAGGAAGGGAAGGGAGGAAGAGGAAGATACGAAGAATAAGAGAGAAAGGTATAGATGGAGAGTTATGGAGAATGAGAAAGGAAGGAGATAATATGGATATGGAGACAGATACAGAAATACGGAGATAAGGAGATGGAGAGAGGAAGATGGGTATATGTAGATGGAAAGATAGTGAGAGATGCAGATGTAGGAAGATGGAGATACGGAGAATGAGAGAGAAAGATGGACATATGGAGACGGAGAGAGAAAGATGGAGATATGGAGATGGAGAGAGATGGAGAAATGGAGATGAGAGATAGAGAGAAAATCAACAGTTAAGCAATGAACACTAGCAGACCTGCGGACTGAGTTTAAAACAAATGCAGAAGTTTGTTTTGCTGCTCCTATAGATACAAAACTCTTGGTCGCTCGAAAGACACGCGCAGTCATCATCGCTGACAAAAAGGAGCCTTGCACCTTATGAGGTCATTCATATAACACAAGCAGTGACGTCATATTTACAGGAAGCAAAACTTGGCTGACGACGGATGTAATCGGCGGAAATTTGAAGGCCCTGAGTTCGCTAATCTGCTTCCCTTTGTAATGCAAAGCTACGATATGTTGACAAGACGATTTGCCCACGAGGAAGCAACGTTTGTTTTAGGTGCTATCAAAACCCTCAGCTCCGCTCCGTTAGTGCAACGGAGGACGAAAGAAAGAACAGGCACGGAAGAGAAGAAAAATCATCATTAATTTATTGACTTGAAGTTCTAGGCCAAAGAATAGAACATCTTCAGGTAATGGTCTTCACGTAAAGGCCAATCCTTGCAGCTTGAACTACTGCCATATAAGTTCAAACCCGGCGGAGTGCGATGAATTTTTTCGGTCGTAAAAATCCTTAGCATGGCTTCCTTCGGAAGGGAAGTAAAGCCGGTCGTCGCGTGTCGTAGATTTACGGCACGTAAAAGAACTTCAAGTCTGATAAAGAGGCATCTGAGCAAAATGTCTGGTCTTTCACGCCAAATATAGAATGGGACGCTAAGGACCACAGTAGTTAAAGAGCGTCCATAAATAAAAACTCAATTTAATTTTAATTTAACTGCCGTATAAGACAGTTCTTGGCTTTTTTCGGCTTGAGATCTACAGAAGATCCCCCGTTTGAGTATTAATACTGCAGCTTTCCCAATTCAAGTGTTGTTAAGGGTCGTGGTAAAAGTCAATACAAGTACTGCTGAAATATTGGGTAACCGTTTGGAAAAATTGAAATCACATACTATTAGCAAGCGCCGTGCTTTATAGGCAACTTGCCAAACGCTTATGCAATGCGGCAACAAAATTTGACAGGTTGATAGAACGCAAACCTAATAAAGAATATTTTAGAATCACATCGGTGAGGGGATGGTGGTAAACTCTTCAATCGTATGCCATCAAGATCAACAAGGCTAGTTCAATGCTCGAGTGGTGAGTTTTCTGGCTTCTCAAGCCGGAGGTCGTGGGTTCGGTTCCCGGCAGGCGAGGGGAATTCTTCTTTATTCAGAATCATTGCTTATCCTCCGCAGAGTCTGACAGTACAAATGCGAGAGTGATGCAAGTGTGTTCATTGTAAATGTAAATGAAATAACTGACGGCAGCGATATGACCATAGAAGTTAAAGGGGGATATAAAAATAAAACGACTCTCTCTACCCTCTATCGTTTATTAGTGATTATACAAACTATTCTTGCTAAAGCTTATTTTTATCTGCTACATTTTAATTCAAATAAACCCTTGAAAGAACACATTTCGTTATACATACAAAGAGAACAGCGACAATCAAATGTTTTAAGAACCGGGCGCTATATGCTGCCTTAAAATTCCATGCTGTTTTCAAGCAATCGCGAGAAACAGCTGAATGTTTTCAGCACTTTTAAGAGAATTAAGTAATGAACTGTGCCATTAATAACATATATATCAGAAATGGCTTATATTAATATCATATCAGGTGGGCCAAACAAGCCATCCTTTGTAGTTTTATGTTTCCTGCATACATAAGTGCAAAAGAAGTTGCCGCAGTGCTGTCCAGAGGGGCAGTGTAGGTACAAAGCGAAGGTTCACTGAGATGGTGCTGCTGTCTGCAGGTTTTTCGTACTGATAAGCATCGCGTGGTCGCCTGCATACAGATCGAATCAGGTCATTCAGACAAAAGGTAACGTTCACCAACAACGATATAGTTACGATCTGTGCGGGGACACACCAAAATGCAACTGAGGCTCGAATGCTGTGTTCTAAACATTTTCATATGCGGCATCTGTCTTCTGCGCAGTGTTTTTAGGGACGTACAGAAATGATACTAAGAAATGATACATCAATTCCTCCACCAAGGCAGGCGTGTTTTTGCACATGCTTTATTATGAATAATGTACTAATAGAAAAGAAGTTTAATTCTAATGCACCTTTAAGGGTACAGAAACATACTAAAAATCTGATGTGTTACACTCACATGACTTTCTCTACTCTTGTACAAACTATTTTTACAAATACTTATTCTCCATGTTTCATGTTAATCGAGATATCAAGGTGTTAATCTTATTGCAAATTTTCTTGTAGGTGCAAGGGGAATTGGTAGGCTTTAAGCGATAGTCAGATATTTTAAGAGCTGGTTGCTATGTGGAGTATTCCATTCTCTTTGCATTACCAGGATAAAAAATGAATAACGAATTTGAGAAAAAGTATATGTATTGGAAAATTTAAGGGAATAACAAGCAATATCTTGAAAATGGTTCACTCAACAAAAAAAATGTATATGACATAAATTGTGATTTTAACGCGATCTACATTTTTTGTGTAGTAAAATTTTGTCTATCTCTTATGGTTTACCAGTTATGCAAAAGTCGTTCGCAATAAAGAATACTTTTGGAGACATTCCCAGAAAATTCGAGTTATACATTTCGTTTGTCATGAAAGTATCTTAAATATGATATTTTAATCAAAATCGTTAGGGCCATTTTTGAGAAAATTAAAATTTTCGAAAAATATTCCATGTAAAGGGTAATCTGGGGTGGGGGGATTTTTTTGAAAACTTTGGTGTCACATCTCTGGAAGCTATTGAACCTAAATACGAAGTTTGGTGTTTATCCGACTGTTCGTTTCTGAGTTATGCTGTTCACAGACACACACACACGGACATGTTTCCCAAAAAAAAATTGGATTCAGGGGGTCTCAAAACATGTATTTCCGGTGAAATCTCGGTATCGAATTTTTGGGTAGAATAAAATACTTCCCCTACTTACTATACGTAGTAGAGAAAGTAAAAATAGAATTTTTTTTATCTTGTTAAGTTTGCGGCACCAATTGGTTCCATATAGTTGTACTGATTGTAGATTAACTGTCGTGGAACTAAATAATTTAACATGTGTGCTCAGGTTCGCTTCGTGCAGCAATCCTGAATACTTGTTAATGAGCGAATTGCTAATTAAATAACCAATAACACCCTACCCACGCACATTGGTACTCTCACATTAAAACAGCAGGAACACCTCATATAGCAAGCCATTTCTCTACCGAATGAGCTCTGGGACCAGTAATAGTACTTAGTTTTCGTTTTCAAGCATTGATCTTTCATTTAGCGGTCTCCGTCTGTATAGAGTCCCCTTTGCAGTTCTACTTAGGCAAACCTTTTAGCATTCGTGCTTTCCGGGATAAACTTAACTTCAACTAAGGACGGCTTGTGTGAGTCACCTGGTATATTAAATATGCTGTATTAAAATACCATAATATTATACTTTGTATAAAATGTATACTTTGAATTTACTGAGAACAGCCTGTGAAGCCCTGTTCCATTCGGAAGGAATTTTGTGTAATCTTGTTTAACTGGTAAACATTTAGATCACTCGGCTCAATGAGCGATAGGCGAAAACATACTACACAAAAAATGTAGACTTCTTTAAAACACACAATTTATTTCCAAAAACGTTTTGGTGGCATAAGCCATTTCCGAGATATCCCTTATTAGTGGTTCGAACTGTTCAATACTTAGACATGCTTTTAAAATCCTGTCGATTTTTCAGCTGTTTCTCGTGATTGTATGGAAACAGTATGGAATTTGAGGCCAGCATATAGCGTCCAGTTTTTAAACATTTGGGTGTCGCTGTCCCCTTTGTAACTATAGAGAAAATGTGTAATATAGCTATTTCTGGAAAGGTTTGTTTCGATTAAAATGAGGTAAGTAGAAAAATAAACTTTCGTAAGAATAATTTGTATACTCTTTAATAAGCGATACAGGGTTGAAAAAGTCGTGTTAATTAAATTTTTATACTGTAAAATATACATGGTATATTTAACCCTCTAATGCAAAGTGTTGCCATTTGACAATAAAGATGTTTAGGCAAAGTTTTAGAATATGTTAAGTGCTTTTTGTTAATTTAATCGTAAACTAACCTTTATCAATACATATAAGCTATTTATAGCTTTTTATATTGTAAAAGTATTATATTTTTTCAATAAAACTGTACTGTCTTTTTTAAATATGAAGATGCAAAATCCATGCGACTGCAGTCAAATATAACCCCATCCAAGCCTGCCATTACACCGTTTATTTTACTTGGACCCTCCCCGTCCTTTACCATAGGCACATTTGACTATATTCTCTGGGACTGGAACTCGCGACGTTTGGCTTTGAATGGATGGCCAGTATATTTCGTATCTCTCTATTCGAATCAATTCGGTTGTGGTACCGGTGAAAAGGATATAAAGCCGGTTTAGGAATTAGGAAGAGCGGCATATGTAGTAAAATAATCATACATTAGAGGGTTAAATATGTATAGTGTTGTGAAGGAGCTATCCATTGAAGGAATTTTTGTCATTCATTTGTACCATTAATGCCTTAGAGCCAAATGAGCTCGGCATACGGGCGAGTTGGGTATACTAATTTCGAACGCCGTCCCGTTCCAGTCCATTCCGTCTGGTAAACCAAACGAGTTGGTGTATCTTATTCAAAGTATCAGTGTGACCAAACGCAACGTGAAGGCTAACTGTGGTCACTTCACAGGCGTTGTTGTCGCAGCCTAAAAATTCACGTGATATTGCTTTATGAAGAATATACAAGTAAAAATGTTTTCCTAAGGTTAAATGAAGGATTTTATCCATTAGAACTTTAAAAACGGAAGAAGGGTTGTATGGAAGCCCTTCAGGTTTATTGTCTAGAAAACGACATAATAATAATTAATAATAATAAGCATTGAAGGGTTCTTATATTAACTTTTAAGAAAGCTCTATGGTTTGATTTTAATGCTGTTTGAGATTTCATATATACTCTCGAGTATAGTTAGTTTTCCATTAGAGATTTTTGTTATTACAGAGTTTATTCTTAGTTAATTTGTATCCCGTTAAAACAAAACCTAATTTTAATTAAAAAATCTGATGTGTTACACTCACATGACTTTCTCTACTCTTGTACAATCTATTTTTACAAACGCCTATTCTCCATATGCTTCATATTAATCGAGATGTCGAGATGTCAATCTTATTTGTAATTTTCTTGTAGATGCAAGGGGAATATGGTAGCTTTTAAGCGATAGTCAAATATTTTATCGCTGGTTGCTATGTGGCGCATTCCATTCTCTTTGCATGTCCAGTCCATAAAAAATGAATAACGAATTTGAGAAAAAGTATAAGTATTGGAAAATTTAAGGAAATAACAAGCAATATCTCGAAAACGGTTCGCTCAACAACAAAAATGTATATGATATAAGTTGTGTATTTTAACGCAATCTACATTTTTTGTATAGTAAAATTTTGTCTATCTCTTATGGTTTACCAGTTATGCAAAAGTCGTTCACAATGAAGAATACTTTTGGAGACATTCCCAGAAAATTCGAGATATACATTTCATTTGTCATGACATTACCCTAAACATATGACATTTTCATCAAAATAGTTAGAGCCATTTTTGAGAAAATTAAAATTTTCGAAAAATCTTCCATGTAAAGGGTAGTCTGAGGTGGGGGATTTTCTTGAAAACCTTCGTGTCGCATCTCTGGAAGATACTGAACTTAAATACCAAGTTTGGTGCTTATCCGATTGTTCGTTTTTGAGTTATGCTGTTCACAGACACACACACACACACACACACAGACACACACACACAGACACACACACACACACACAGACACACACACACAGACACACACACACGGACATGTTTCCAAAAATGCTTTTTTTGGATTCAGGAGGTCTCAAAACGTGTATTTCCGGTGAAATCTCGGTATCGAATTTTTGGGTGGAATGCAATACTTCCCCTACTTACTATACGTAGTAGAGAAAGTAAAAATCTGATGTGTTACACTCACATGACTTTCTCTACTCTTGTACAATCTATTTTTACAAACGCCTATTCTCCATATGCTTCATATTAATCGAGATATCGAGATGTCAATCTTATTTGTAATTTTCTTGTAGATGCAAGGGGAATATGGTAGCTTTTAAGCGATAGTCAAATATTTTATCGCTGGTTGCTATGTGGCGCATTCCATTCTCTTTGCATGTCCAGGACATAAAAAAATGAATAACGAATTTGAGACAAAGTATAAGTATTGGAAACCTTAAGGAAATAACAAGCAATATCTCGAAAACGGTTCACTTAACAACAAAAATGTATATGATATAAGTTGTGTATTTTAACGCGATCTACATTTTTTGTGCAGTAAAATTTTGTCTATCTCTTATGGTTTACCAGTTATGCAAAAGTCGTTCATAATGAAGAATACTTTTGGAGACATTCCCAGAAATTTCTAGATATACATTTCATTTCTCATGACATTATGTTAAACATATGATAATTTCATCAAAATCGTTAGAGCCATTTTTGAGAAAATTAAAATTTCAGAAAAATGTTCCATGTAAAGGGTAGTCTGGGGTGGGGGGATTTTCTTGAAAATCTTCGTGTCGCATCTCTGGAAGATACTGAACGTAAATACCAAGTTTGGTATTTATCCGACTGTTAGTTTTTGAGTTATGCTGTTCACAGACACACACAGTCACACACACACACACACGGACATGTTTCCAAAAATGCTTTTTTTTGGATTCAGGAGGTCTCAAAACATGTATTTCCGGTGAAATCTCGGTATCGAATTTTTGGGTGGAATGCAATACTTCCCCTACTTACTATACGTAGTAGAGAAAGTAAAAAGGATATTTTACTATTTCTACCACGTACATATTAGGTAGACAAGGTATTGTACTCCACCCCAAAAATTCGATACCGAGATTTAACCGGAAATACTTGATTTGATGGCCCCTGTATGAAAAGCATAAAGAACGAAAAGTCAGATAAATACTTAACTTGCTATTTAGATTCAGTAACTTCAAAAGATGTGATAAGAACATTTCAAGAAATTCCCCCACCCCATGCTACCTTTACACGAATCATTTTTCGAATTCTTTTATTTTTTAATCTATACCTCTAATGGTTTTTACTAAATCACTATATAGTTACATGACAAATAAAATATATCTTGTATTTTTTGGGAATACCATTTGAAGTCCTCTTCATTCAGAAGGAATTTTATATAACTGCTAAACGTTAAACGATAGACGAAAACGTGCTACACATAAAATATGGATGTCTGTAAAGCCCATAATTTATTTCCAATACATTTTTTGTGCCATAAGCCATTACCTAGATATCCATAACTAATAGTTCGAATTGTTCAATAGTTAGCCATTCTTTTTGTCAGGTAGTTAATAGAAAACGCCCGTTCTATTGATGCATTCAGAGATTTACTAGGAGTTTAATGACTCTAGGACCAGTAAAGTATTCCAGCGGTACCCTTACTGTCGTAGTTTGGTATGGGATGCTAATGGTCAGTAAATAAACAGAGCCATAATGTAAACACCACAACCCTCCTGGTATTCGGGCCACGGGTGGACGGCCGTCGATGGAATGCCGAAGTCCCCGGGGCAACGGCCCGGCTGCTTTAAATGAAGATGAATCGCCCAGGATCTCATTTGCCTGTTCCCAATACATCATATGGACGGCCTTCACTTGTGTCAGGGTCATGCCTCAGCTGCAACGGCCACCTGCATTCACGAGACTGTCAAATCTGCTCCTATGCCTTCATTTTGTTGCTGAAAAAACCCTGATGTTACACTCACATGACGTTCTCTACCCTCTATCGTTTATTATAGCTATAAAATTCTTCTTACCAAAGTTCTAGTACATTTTAATCGAGATGAACCTTGGCAGGAATAGCTACAGTTAAATGTTCAAGAACTGGACGCTATTTACTCTTTCAATGCAACAGCGAGAAACAGTTGAATGTCGACAGGACTTCAAAAGAATATGGGAAATGTGTGAAAAAATGTGTTGAAGTCCGTATTTCTACTTTTTCTACCAGGTACGAAGACTGGCCCAGAAGTACCCGACGTAACAAAGAAAACACAAAAATGTTGGGAAAAAAACATCTTTATTTCTCTACATAGTCTCCTTTCAGCTCGATACTTTTTCCAGCGATGTTCAATAGCTTCGATACCCTGTTTATAGTGAGAACCGTCGAGTTCTGCAAAATAGCCATCAACTGCAAACTCCACCTCTTCATTGTTGGCAAATCTTTTACCACCAAGCTATTTCTTCAACAATGGAAACAGAAAATAATCAGAGGGGGCTAAGTCTGGCGAATAGGATGCATGAGGAAGTAATTCGAACTTAAACTCATTGATTTTGGCCATGGCAATAATGGATGTGTGAAGTGGTGCATTGTCTTGATGAAACAGAACTTTCTTTTTCGCTAAATGCGGCCGTTTTTGCTTGATTTCATGATTCAAACGTTGCAATAAGTTTGCATAATACTCGCCATTGATTGCTTTTCCTTTTTAAAGATAATTAATGAAAATTATTCCACGCGCATTCCAAAAAAACTAACAGCATAACCTTGCCTGCAGATGAAACTGTCTTCGCCTTCTTTGGAGCCGATTCTCCCTTTTAATCCACTGTTTTGACTGTTCATTCGCCTCAGGTGTGAAGTGATAGACCTTGTTTCATCCATGGTTATGAATCGGCACAAAACACGGCTTTATTACAGCTAAACATCGCCAAACACTCGACTGAAACATCCTCACGACGCTGTTTTTGTTTCATTGTGAGTAAACGCGGCACCTATCTTGCGCACAGCTTTCTCATGTCTAAATTTTTAGTTAGTGTGCGATGTACATCACTGTTTGAAATGCCTACGATGTCTGCTAGATTGCGCACTTTCAATCGACGGTCATCCAATAACATGTGGATTTTCTTCACAATTTCTGGCATGGTCACCTCATTTGGTCGACCACTGTGATGTTCGTCTTGGCAGCTCGTACGCCTCACTTAAACTCTGCCACCCAATATTTTATTGTTGTAAACGAAGGAGCAGACTCCCCCAGAGTAGAATCTAGCTCAGCTTTAATATTAGTTGCACTAAGGCCTTTCAAATGAAAGTATTGTATCACATAACGATGACCAGTTTTATCCATGTTTACTCCTACAAATTCGCTGAGAGAGTTCACTATTAATGGCTGCCAAACAATTACTAAACAACGTAGCATCGTCGAACTTCAAACTTAAGCTTTATAAGGGCGGTACTTACTACCATAGTCATTTGTTTGAAACAGGAACCGCTATATATACGTCAAGCCGGGTACATCTGGAACTGCCCTCGTATATAAGGTAAATACAGAGGAACATTCAGGGAACTCATGCAGTCGGCCCCGAAAACTGCGACAAAATGGGCTGTGAATGAAGGCTTAACTATTAGTCCTCATAAAACATGCATAATACCATTTACCAGAAGAAGAGAAATAGATTAGCAGCCTCTACATCTTCAAGGTATAGAGCTTGAAACCTATGAGGAAGTCAGATACTTGGGAATCACTTCTAACTCCAATACGATTTGGAATCCGCATTTCAAAAAAACAATAAAACGTGCTAAAATCTTTTGAAGTAGATACACACATGGTAAAAGATGGTTATGATCCATTGGATATATAACAGGATAATCATACAATCGATAACCTATGGAGCACTGATTTTTCGCCTGAAGTCCTTCAAACAGGATCTAAAAATCAACTAAATAAGGTTCAAAGAACAGCATCTATGGCTGTTACAGGAGTTAGGTATGAAAACAACTCTCACTGCAGCAATGGAGACACTCTTGATCCTGAATTCATTGTCGATATACTAAATTCATGGCTCACAACCTCAGAAACTATTTAATATATCAGAATGAAATTTTACATGATATAGATGCATATCTTCCGAGTTCACTGATGTTTGCTTCTGTGGGCTTCTCCACCTTGCCCTTGCCCTTAATTCCTTACTGCCATCTTTCTCGATCTTTCCTATTATCTATCTGCATACATCGCTATCTCATCATTTGGTTTACTCCAGCGTTCCACACTATCCTTGGCCGTCCATGTTGCCTTTTTCCTCGCGGTGACCATCCCAAGATAATCCTTGACCATCTCTCTTCTCGCGTGTCCATACCATTGAAGGATTCTTTGCTCTACCCTTTCTATCAAGGACTTTTTCATATCCATCAATTTCCTTACCTCCTCATTCTTTTTCCTTTCCATGCTAGGTACTTTGGCTGCCCTTCTTATACCATACATTTCTATCACTTGTATTCTACCTTTTCTGACTTTCAACAAATGTCCATCCCTCTGCACTATATGTTAATATTGATTCAACTAGACTTTGAAAGGTTCTTTTCTTCATTTGTCTAGAAATAGTTCTACTCCTTAAAACCCCATTCAACATCGTTATCGCCCTCCTGGCATATTTCCATATTCACTTCCAATCTTCCACTTTCATAGACAATGGATCCCAAATATTTAAATTATTTTTTCCAGATTTACTTGTACGCTGAGGTATTTTAATGTCTTTTCCCCTACCTCCCATAACCAGGTATTCAGTTTTATTCATGTTGACCCGAACGCCTCCACATGTTTACTGATCTAGCTTTACATACGGACACTAGCTTTCTTTATTAACAAAGAGACCATTGTTTATCACTTATATAATTTGATTAGAACTTATCACAAATTATTTGTTTTAAATAACCAACAATGTTATTAACACCGAAGTAGAATACACCACTTAGAGGTTGTTTCTATCATCTTAAAAGTTAGTTTAGGCATCTTCAATAGTTTCAGAGAAAACGGGCCATTTATACCAAAAACGTTGATCAGAGCAAAGCTGGAGAAAGCAAATTTCAAAAATTTACCAAGAAAGAAACAAATCACATGGTTTGAACACACACAAACTGCCATATTTAACAGTAGTACCAATGTGTACCAGCAAAACTTCCCCTAAAACATAGCCCTAAAGCTTACTCTGTATTCTAAAGTGTGCAGGAGTTAGGGTTTCTTCTGTGAAGTTGTGCACAGTTCACGGTATAAAATGGCGTAGTAGTATCACTTTTATAAATACAAGTATTGTGTGTAAAGTGATAAAATGTATATCAAATTAAAGTTCAAATGCCACTTCTAAGAGCGGTATAGCCAACTTAAACAATAGTAAATATGAAAATAGATAGTAATAGCGAATGCTCTGCGATCTAACCACAGATAATGAAAACAGATAGACTGGAGGCACCCTTATGCCATCTCTCCGCCACCTGTAGAAGCAGAGATACGGTTGCCTAGCACTAAAGTCTCTATGGATGCGTGTCGAAGCTGCCATCTGCCCGTCATGTATAGAAACAAAAGTTCAGTTGCCTAGCATCAAGGCCTTTATAGATAAGTGACGTTACAAGATGGTATAGTACAGGGATGAAACCTAGAAGGCTGACTGTCCGCCACACACCGATCCAAGGGGGATCTCCAACAGATCCATCGCAATATGATCACGTAGTTAAAGCGACGTAAAATAAATAAATAATAAAAGTGCACAACAAACTAAACTGCTATTTAGTCTCTCCTCAAGGAGACCCTATGGTAAAATTTCCAAAATCCATAATTTTAACCAGTTGTTTTAAAATTTAAGGTTATCCTATAACTGAGTACAAGGTTTTATGAGCTTAGTGCAAATACTTTAACAGTTATTAATTATTATTTATATAAATATTGTTAGTTATATAAAGTGTCCTAACATTGAATTATTTAAGTTGATATAATAAAATGTTTCCTGACATTAACTAAAGATATTTCTAAGACACTCAAAGTAGCCTTTTTCTAAATTTATTTAACTATAAACAAAAAAGTTTTACTTTCTTGTGTTCTACAGAAAAGTCCCCCTACACTTATACAATCTTATGTGGAACCAATTCTCATGGTTTTATAAAAGGGATTTTAGAATCTGTCTGTTTTGTATGCCTAGCTAGCAAATTTCAGAAAGATTAAAAAAATTGCACCACAAGACTTTTATGTAGTGAAAAACGTAGAAAATTTTATTTCTTGGAAAATATGTTTAAAGATTCACATGCCAATATTTTGTGTTGCTGGGCTTGATATGGGGACACGAAATGCTCTAAGGCTGTAAATCAGAGGTAGGTAGAAGTCAATGTTGCGCCAACACAACACAACGCAACCCTCACAAGAATCACTGAAGTAAGGAATTGCTGCGAGGGAAGGGGCTTTAGAGCTCCTGCAGTGCGGTTGATAGTAGTTTAGTTCACTATTATATTGTGTTTAAGTTTACTTTCTACATTTTTGTTAGGTTTTCCACTGTCTTTGTAATGGTTCTTCGAGATAAATTAATATTATTAAAACTGCAAAGTTCTTCAGGTCATAGATTTTGCCAGACATAGTTTCAGAAATTCACCCACTTGAAAAGATTTTAGGGACGGAGTGATCTCTCAGATAAGTATGTAACTAAAACATTTAGTTTTTTATTTACAGCCATAAATTTTGGAGACTTTGTTTTTTGCTGTTAACTTCTGCAATAGTTTCGCACGTTAAATTCCTAAAACAAATAATAATAATAATAATAATAATAATAATAATAATAATAATAGGTTACAATAACTTCCCCACGTAACACATATCTTTAATTTCACCACTTGAAGCATGAAATCTAATGTAGTGTCTTTGTATGTTGACTCTAAATACGCCATGTAATGTTTTTGAGCAAATTAAACGTTTCACATTCTCTCCTTCTATACAGCAAAATACTCATCTTCCCATTCTGCACGAAATTTCCGTTTTCCGGAAAACAATGGTTAAGTAGACAACGCCATTACGAACTCCACCACTGAACTGTTTACTTCCTACCACCCTCTCGCTTCTAGCTAGCAACAGTGACTCAGGCTGTGTGGGCTTTCAGTCGCGTTACGTTGTGACTACACTCTTGGGTCGAGATACAAGTTTGGCCCACCTCTGCGGTAAATGGTAAAGACTAGGTATAATATGTTGCTATAGGCTCTAAATTATTAGAATATGAAATAAAAGGTATGAAATTTTCAATTTTCAACCAAAATCTCACTATTCTGTCCTTGACTATGATACTTCTGTATGCCCATTTCGTATCTTAAAGCACCCAGTGTTGTCCCTCGTTCCCCAATCGCTGGGCATGAATCAATGCGTTCAGTAGTGCTACAGAGATTTATGGCTGACTTGAAACTCATAAGGACACCTCGTGCTGCACACTTGCTTCGGAAATATACGTCTCTAATGTTTAAGGACAGAAATACAGTGAGCACTTAGTAACTAGTCTATGGGAACTGAGAAGCAGTAGCATTATGAAGGCAATTTTGCGCCGCATGTCCCCAATTACGACACATTTGTAGCAGAGATCTCATCACCATAATCCTGACCGTCGGAGAAGTCGACTCCGCACCTGCTGAGAGGCCATTCACCCTAGCCGCCGCACACTAGCACCAAGGTAACCGGGTTCGATTCCTGCGGATGTTCGGGCGCGGGTTTGACTCCTGCCTGGTTCCCGTGGTCTCATGAACGTTTTTTTTTTAGTGGACGTGATTGGAAGAATGTTAAATTCACGTGACTTTCTCTACCCACTCATACATAAACTATTTTTACAAAAGGATTGTTGTTCTATCTGCTTCATATTAATCAGACACATTTGTGAAAACAGTTTTTATTTTTTCTACTACGTATAGTAAGTAGGGGCAGTATTGTATTCCACCCAAAACTTTTATATCGAGATTTCACCGGAAATACATGTTTTGAGGCCCCCTGAATTCCAAAACAGCATTTTTAGAAACAGGTCCGTGTGCGTATCTGTCTGTCCGTGTGTCTGTAAATAGCATAACTCAAAAACGAAAAGTTGGCTAAATACCAAACTTGATATTTAAGGTTCACTACCTTCTAAAGATGCGACACGAAGCTTTTTAAGAAAATCCTCCGATCCCTTTATATGGAAGATATTGGAAACTTTTTATTTTTATTAAAATATCATACACTAAATGTATTTACATTACAAATAAAATGCATATCTTGAATGTTCTGGAAATGTCCCCAAAAGATCTCTTCTTTCAGAATGGCTTTTCCATAACTGGTACACCGTAGGAGATAGACAAAATGTTTGTACACAAAAAATGTAGATCTCGTTAAAACACACAATTCATGTCATATACAATTTCTTTGTAGAGTGAACCATTTCCGAGATAATTTCTTGTTATTTGTTTGAATTTACCAATGCTTTTTCTCAAATGGGAATTCCTTATTCGTTTTTACTTTCCCTACTACGTATAGTAAGTAGGGGAAGTATTGCATTCCACCCAAAAATTCGATACCGAGATTTCACCGGAAATACATGTTTAGAGACCTCCTGAATCCAAAAAAAGCACTTTTGGAAACATGTCCGTGTGTGTGTCTGTGTGTGTGTGTGTGTGTGTGTGTGTGCCTGTATGTCTGTGTGTGTGTGTGTGTGTCTGTGAACAGCATAACTCAAAAACTAACAGTCGGATAAACACCAAACTTGGTATTTACGTTCAGTGTCTTCCAGAGATGCGACATGAAGATTTTCAAGAAAATCCCCCCACCCCAGACTACCCTTTACATGGAACATTTTTCGAAAATTTTAATTTTCTCAAAAATGGCTTTTAACGATTTTCATGAAAATATCATATGTTTAAGATAATGTCATGAGAAATGAAATGTATATCTCGAAATTTCTGGGAATGTCTCCAAAAGTATTCTTCATTATGAACGACTTTTGCATAACTGGTAAACCATAAGAGATAGACAAAATTTTACTACACAAAAAATGTAGATCGCGTTAAAATACACAACTTATATCATATACATTTGTTTTGTTGAGTGAACCGTTTTCGAGATATTGCTTGTTATTTCCTTAAAGTTTCCAATACTTATACTTTTTCTCAAATTCGTTATTCATTTTTTTATGTCCTGGACATGCAAAGAGAATGGAATGCGCCACATAGCAACCAGCGATGAAATATTTGACTATCGCTTAAAAGCTACCATATTCCCCTTGCATCTACAAGAAAATTACAAATAAGATTGACATCTCGATATCTCGATTAATATGAAGCATATGGAGAATAGGCGTTTGTAAAAATAGATTGTACAAGAGTAGAGAAAGTCATGTGTGTGTAACACATCAGATTTTTTTATGTCCTGGTAGAGCAAAGAGAATGGAATGCACCACATAGCAACCAGCTCTTAAAAGATTTGACTATCGCTTATAACCTACCATATTCCCCTTGCACGTACAAGAAAATTAGCAATAAGATTAACATGAAGTAGATGGAGAATAGGCGTTTGTAAAAATAGTTTATACAAGAGTAGAGAAAGTCATATGAGTGTAACACATCAGAATTTTTTTCTCGTGATCATGTTAAGAGCATGTAATTTCAAAGCTATTACATGACGACACGTTTAAATATCTGACTGTCTTTACCTACTCTATTCTACAACAAAAAGTGTAAATGTCAATTGAAAGCTTATCTTGGTTAACAATAAGTAAATAGAATAATACAGTAGGGAAGGTACTAGGAAGATTAGAATTTATTGTTTTCATTTTAATTATTATCTTATACTATTATATAATGATAATAAAAGGGGAATTGTATATGACAATTTTTACTTTCCTACTACGTATAGTAAGTAGGGGAAGTATTGTATTCCACCCAAAAATTCGATACCGAGATTTCACTGGAAATACATGTTTTGAGACCCCCTGAATCCAAAAAAGCGTTTTTGGAAACATGTCCGTGTGTGTGTGTGTCTGTATGTATGTGTGTGTGTGTGTGTGTGTGTGTGTGTGTGTGTCTGTGGCTGTGAACAGCATAACTCAGAAACGAACAGTCGGATAAACACCAAACTTGGTATTTGGGTTCCGTATCTTCCAGAGATGTGACACGAAGGTTTTCAAGAAAATCCCCCCACCCCAGACTACCCTTTACATGGAACATTTTTCGAAAATTTTCATTTTCTCAAAAATGGCTATAACGATTTTGATTAAAATATCGTATGTTTAAGATATTGTCATGACAAATGAAATGTATATCTCGAATTTTGTGGGAATGTCTCCAAAAGTATTCTTCATTGTGAACGACTTTTGCATAACTGGTAAAGCATAAGAGATAGACAAAATGTTACTACACAAAAAATGTTGATCGCGTTAAAAAA
This sequence comes from Deroplatys truncata, assembly GCA_030765065.1. Taxonomy (NCBI): domain Eukaryota; kingdom Metazoa; phylum Arthropoda; class Insecta; order Mantodea; family Mantidae; genus Deroplatys; species Deroplatys truncata. Next base: position 46,273,584 of record CM060989.1, read on the forward strand.
CACAATTTATGTCATATACATTTTTTTGTTGAGTGAACCGTTTTCGAGATATTGCTTGTTATTCCCTTAAATTTTTCAATACTTATAATTTTTCTCAAATTCGTTATTCATTTTTACTTTCTCTACTACGTATAGTAAGTAGGGGAAGTATTGTATTCCACCCAAAATTTTGATACCGAGATTTCACCGGAAATACATGTTTTGAGACCCCCTGAATCCAAAAAAAGTATTTTTGGAAACATGTCCGTGTGTGTGTCCGTGTGTGTGTCTGTGTGTCTGTCTGTGTGTGTGTCTGTGAACAGCATAACTCAGAAACGAACAGTCGTTTAAACACCAAACTTGGTATTTGGATTCAGTATCTTCCAGAGATGCGACACGAAGGTTTTCAAGAAAATTCCCCCACCCCGGAGTACCCTTTACATGGAAGATTTTTCGAAAATTTTAATTTTCTGAAAAATGGCTCTAACGATTTTGATTAAAATATCATATGTTTAAGATATTTTTATGACAAATAAAACGTATATCTTGAATTTTCTGGGAATGTCTCCAAAAGTATTCTTTATTGTGAACGACTTTTGCATAACTGGTAAACCATAAGAGACAGACAAAATTTTACTACACAAAAATGTAGATTGCGTTAAAATACACAATTTATGTCATATACATTTTAGTTGTTGATTTAACCATTTTCGAGATATTACTTGTTATTCTCTTAAATTTTTCAATACTTTTCTCAAATGGGAATTCGTTATTCATTTTTTTGTCTTCAATATGCAAATAATATTAATCTGTGGCAAACCGAATGGTGCTGCACCTAGCAACCAGCTAATAAGAGATATGTATGTGCTTAAAGCCTACTGTATTTGTATATTGCCCTTGTAAATATATATTCCTCTTAGATCTACAAGAAAATTAGCAATAAGATAGAGTCTGCAAATGTTTGTCTCGATTAACATGAAGCATATGGAGAATAAGCGTTTGTATAAATAGTTTGTACAAGAGTAGAGAAAGTCATGTGAGTGTAACACATCAGATTTTTTTTGTCCTGGACATGCAAAGAGAATGGAATGCGCCACATAGCAACCAGCGCTTAAAATGTTTGACTATCACTTAAAACCTACCATATTCCCCTTGCATCTACAAGAAAATTAGCAATAAGATTGACATCTGGATATCTCGATTAACATGAAGCAAATGGAGAATAAGCGTTTGTAAAAATAGTTTGTACAAGAGTAGAGAAAGTCATGTGAGTGTAACACATCAGATTTTTGGAAACGTGTCCGTGTGTGTGTGTCTGTGTCTGTCTGTGAACAGCATAACTCAGAAACGAACAGTCGGATAAACACCAAACTTGGTATTTAGGTTCAGTATCTTCCAGAGATGCGACACGAACGTTTTCAAGAAAATCCCCCCACCCCAGATTACCCTTTACATGGAACATTTTTCGAAAATTTGAATTTTCTCAAAAATGGCTCTAACGATTTTGATTAAAATATCATATATTTAAGATATTTTCATGACAAATGAAATATATATCTCGAATTTTCTGGGAATGACTACAAAAGTATTCTTCATTGTGAACGACTTTTGCATAACTGGTAAACCATAAGAGATAAGACAAAAGTTTATTACACAAAAAATGTACATCGCGTTAAAATACCCAATTTATGTCATACATTTTTGTTGTTGGGTGAACCATTTTCGAGATATTGCTTGTTATTCCCTTAACTTTTCTAAAACTTATACTTTTTCTCAAATTCGTTATTTATTGTTTTTGTCCTGGACATGCAAACAGAATGGAATACTTTACATAACAACCACCTCTTACAATATTTGACTATCGCTTAAATACTACCATATTCCCCTTGCATTTACAAGAAAATTAGCAATAAGATTAACATCTCGATTAAAATGAAGCATATGGAGAATAAGCGTTTGTAAAAATAGTTTGTACAGGAGTAGAGAAAGTCATGTGAGTGTAACATATCAGATTTTTTATTATCTTTTGTATTTCTTTTAGAAGGAATAATTTGACAGGCAGAAGTAAATTCCTCCAGGCAACGGCTGCAGTGAAGTGTTGAGTTTAGATGAAGCAGAAACATCAACACATCCCAGAACGTCCGGTGTCAACATTTAGCCTGTCCTCAGAACACTCAGCTGTATTTGAAATCAGTGGAAGTGGTGTTTTCGCCTTATTTGCAGACCAAACAGCCGGCGGGACTCCGTTGAGTAGCTCTGAGATTTCTGTTTGTACATGCACAACGCAAACAAACCTCCTAGACAAACAGCATGTTCCTGTGGACTACTTTAATTTAAACAAAACAATGGCTGGGCTCACTCGAAGGCCAAGTTCAGGTGGCCATGACCTATAGTAAACAATATGGCGGCGCGGGAATAAATGAAAACCGACCGCATCGATTAAAATAAAGTCTGTGTTGGAGAGTACATTACACAAAAATACAAGAAGGTAAATGTTCACGGCCACCTGATTTATACTTTCTCCAATAAAGAGGCATATATACTTAAGAAGAAAGGAAAGATCAGAAATTGTATAGTTTAGACGGTGAGGCTGAAGGACGTACAAAATGACTGTATGATTTTGGTATGAAATCTGGCCATCTTTGGTTTGGATAAGGACTGGGTATATATTTTGGCGGAATGCGCACAGTGGGATAATCAGTTTACATTAAGCTCAAAGAAATCCTCAAAACCCGAGAGAAGATTGGCATGTTGGGATCTGCTGGTTGGCCAGAGGAACTGGAATAACATGGGCATTTGCCTATCTAAATTGCACCAAGCCAGGTTAAATTTTTTACTTAGTTATTTAGCAATTTATCTTTGTTTTTACTCTGCCTATCGCGTACATAATAGCTAGAGAAGGCATTGCATGCCACCCGAAAATTCGATACCGAAATTTCAGCGGAAATACATGTTTTGGGGTCTCCTGAATAAAAAAAGTTAGAAAAAGCTCGATGTGTGTGTGTGTGTGTGTGTTTGTGAACAGCATAGCTCAAAAAAGAGAAGTCGGATAAATACCAAACTTGTTATTTAGGTTCAGTATCTTCCAGAGATGCGACACAAAGGTTTTCAAGAAATTCCCCCCACCCCAGATTACCCTTCACATGGAACATTTTTCGAAAATTTTAATTTGCTCAAAAATACCTCTAACGATTTTGATTAAAATATGATGTTTAAGATATTTTCATGACAAAGGAAATGTATATCTTGAATTTTGTGGGAATGTCTCCAAAAGTATTCTTCATTGTGAACGACTTTTGCATTACTGGTAAACCATGAGATAGACAAAATTTTACTAAATAGAAAATGTAGATCGCGTTAAAATACACAATTTATGTCATATAATTTTTTTTTGAGTGAACCATTTTCGAGATATTGCTTGTTATTCCCTTAAATTTTCCAATACTTTTTCTCAAATGGGAATTCATTATTCATCTTTTTTCTTTGTCCTGGTAATGCAAAGGGAATGGAATGCTCCACATAGCAACCAGCCCTTAAAATACTTGACTATCGCTTAAAGCCTATCATATTCCCCTTGCATCTACATGAAAATTATCAATAAGATTGACATCTCGATATCTCGATTAACATGAAGCATATAGAGAATAAGCGTTTTTAAAAATAGTTTGTACAAGAGTAGAGAAAGTCATCAGAGTTTTGTTAAAATACTACATATTAAAGATATTTATATGACTAATAAAATGCATATCTTAATTTTCTAGAAAAGGCCTGTGAAGTCTTCTTAATTCGGAAGGAATTTTGTTTCTCAGGTTATAGGGCATACAACCTCTTGAGTAGGATACCTCGCGCACTACGACCTATATTTAATTTAATATAGGCAAATTTCCTTAAAAAAAAGGCGGTGCTTAATCTAAATGTGTTGCCACTACCATCTTTAGTACTGTTTGGAAATTAGCCGGCAACGAGAATTCGAAATGCTGACTCTCAGTGTTATATATTTACGACTATCAAAGCTAATTCTATTTAAATAAAAGCAAAATTAATAACAAAAATTTAAAATTAATAATAATATTTAGGGATGCGACACATCAATTACATGAAAGGTGAAGTCGTCACTGACCTTACTGAATTAAGGGGAAAGATTCCGCATGAATGCACATGGAAAAATCTAATGTGTTACACTCACATAACTTTCTCTGCTCTTTTACAAACTATTTTTACAAACGCTTATACTCCATATATTCATGTTAATCGATATATCGAGATGTTAATCTTATTGCTAATTTTCTTGTAGATGCAAGGGGAATTGTTAGGCTTTAAGCTATAGTCAAATATTTTAAGAGGTGGTTGCTATGTGGCGCATTCCATTCTCTTTGTATATACAGGACATAAAAAATGAATAACGAATTTAAGAAAAAGTGTAACTATTGGAAAATTTAAGAGAATAACAAGGAATATCTCGAAAATGGTTCACTCAACAACAAAATGTATATGACATAAATTGTATATTTTAACGTGATCTACATTTTTTGTGTAGTAAACTTTTGTCTATCTCTTATGGTTTACCAGTTATGCAAAAGTCGTTCACAATGAATACTGTTGGAGACATTTCCAGAAAATTCAAGATATACATTTCATTTGTCATGAAAATATCTTAAACATATGATATTTTAATCAAAATCGTTATAGCTATTTTTGAGAAAATTAAGATTTTCTAAAAATGTTCCATGTAAAGGTTAATCTGGGGTGGGGGGAGTTTCTTGAAAACCTTCGTGTCGCATCTCTGGAAGATATTGAACCTAAATACCAAGTTTGGTGTTTATCCGACTGTTCGTTTCTGAGTTATGCTGTTCACAGGCACACACACGGACATGTTTCCAAAAATGCATTTTTTGGATTCGATCTCGGTATCGAATTTTTGGGTGGAATACAATACTTTATCTACTATGTATAGTAAGTAGGGGAAGTATTGTATTCCACCCAAAAATTCGATACCGAGATTTCACAGGAAATACATGGTTAGAGACCCCCTGAATAAAAAATAAGCATTTTTAGAAGAAGGTCTGTGTGTCTGTGAACAGCATAATTCAAAAACCAAAAGTCAGATAAATGCCAAAGTTGCTCTCAAAGATGCGACACGAAGATTTTAAAGAAAATCTCCTACCCCAGACTACCCTTTACTTGAAACATTTTTAAAAAGAAATTGATTTATTAAAAATGGCTCTAAGGATTTTGATTAAAATATTATTAATTTAAAACATTTTCATGAGATATAAAATGCATATCTTGAATTTTCTGGGAATGTCTCCAAAATCCTCTGCTTTCCGAATGACTTTTCTATAACCGGTAAATCGTAACAAATAGACAAATTGTTTCTACACAAAAAATTCTATATTCCTTAAAACAAACAATTTATATCCTGTACATTTTTTTGTCGTGTGAACCATTTCCGAGATACTCCTTATCATTTGTTTGAATTTTCCAATACTTATACTTTTTCTCAAATTCGTTATTCATTTTTTTATGTCCTGGGCATGCAAAGAGACTGGAATGCGCCACATAGCAACCAGCTCTTAAAAGATTTGACTATCGCTTAAAGCCTACCATATTCCCCATATTAGCAATAAGATTAACATGAAGAAGATGGAGAATAAGCGTTTGTAAAAATTAATGGATGTAATTCACACCCCCAACAAGAGGATTTCTGGTAAAGCCATGAAGTATACGGCAGAAGACGGTGTCCCAGATATGAACCCTGCGTAAAGAACTCGTGGGTCTCAGTTTTAATGCCTTCCTGTTTCCTTTGTTGCAATAAACCGGCGGTAGTGCACTTGAAACTGCCATTGACTTGCAATAAATTACGGATTAAGTGAGGTGTGCATTGTTTGCAGCTCCAACGGAAGTCGTATCGACGTATAGTGCGGTTTTATTGTTGGTAACACTGCCAGCCGATATCATACAGGAAGTTATTAATACACTCTCTAGGATTTACGACGCCCTGTTGTCTTACCACCCCAGGTTATTTAATGCTTATGCTCTTCTTGAAAAAATACTTAAATTATAGGAATATAAACTCAGTATAGGAGTAGATTTAAGACGCCAGGCAGTTCAAAACTCTCTTATCTTCATCGGGGTAGGTATACGCACGTTACTGACGGCTACAAGCGGTCAATGGCCTTTCTTGTATTTTACGCTTGTTTAGTTCGGGGTTTGCAAATGGCGAGTCTAATGTTAGATTAGACAATTCCATTCATAATCCGCATGCTTGATCTTTCATGTTCACCATCTTACTACAGAGTGATTTATGAAGAACTGACACATTTATTGCTTTGTTTCAAAACGAGTTATGCTAGCGACAAACTTTAATACCTGAAATGCAGAGGAATTTTTGGAGATTATTTATGTCTGTAGCAAATGTTGAAAATGTCCTCCATTCTGCATAAGGCACAACTAAACACATCGTTCCATGTTACTGGCCACTCGTTGGAGGACTCTGTTGTCAATAGCTTGAATCCCCTGTGTAATGTTGTGCTAATGATTGTCCAATGTCTGGGGACGTGTGGCATAAACCCTGTCTTTTAAGTAACCCCATAGAAAGAAGTCCGGCGATGTCAAATCCGCAGATGTCGGTGGCCATAGGTTCTTGGAAATTATCCGGTCGTCAAAGAAACTTGCAATTAGTGCCATGGATTCATTTGATGTATGACATGTAGCGCCGTCCTGCTGAAAATATCCTTGACTCAGCTCTACATCGTCTAGTTGCTCAGCAAACTCCATGAAAATCCGTCGGTACTCTGCAGCGTTTACATTCTTTAAACAAAAAATTGTCCCACTATTCTCTGTGCGGATATTGCGCACCAAATTCCGATTTTAACCGGGTGCACAGATGTCTCATGAATAACATGTGGATTTTCGCTGGCCCATTAGCATGAGTTATTTGAGTTCACATAGCCGGATAAATGGAACCATGCTTCATCTGTGAACCATGTGATGACAAAATGGTAGGATTTTGCACAATGAACGCCTGAAACCAACGACAATAATTCAATCGTCTATTCTTATCTGGTTCCTGTAACTGATGGGCAAACGTAATCCTATACGGCTTTAGACCTTCACTTTTCACAGCTCTCTGACACATTGAGTAGCTATGCCCTGTCTCCTGCGAACAAACGTCTTAATAATTTCTGTCGGGACCGGTCATTAGGCGCACCCAGCCGGCCAGGGAAGGCGAGTCGTGATGCATTGGCACCTCCGTCCTGTAGGTAGCTTCGCGCGCGCGTCTACACAATTTTCTACGGAATGAGTAAGGAATGTAAATGTTCAAGTGTTTCAAATTTATACTTTTTTTAAAAAGTCAAAAAATGAAGCAGGAGACAGAACACGTAAAAATTGTACAGACATCCTACAGTGAAATACACATGACTACTACTGAAAAAGAAAAAATCTGATGTGTTACACTCACATGACTTTCTCTACTCTTGTACAATCTAATTTTACAAACGCCTATTCTCCATATGCTTCATGTTAATCGAGATATCGAGATGTCAATCTTATTGGTAATTTTCTTGTAGATGCAAGGGGAACATGGTAGCTTTTAAGCGATAGTCAAATATTTTAACGCTGGTTGCTATGTGGCGCATTTCATTCTCTTTGCATGTCCAGGACATAAAAAAAATGAATAACGAATTTGAGAAAAAGTATAAGTATTGAAAAATTTAAGGAAATAACAAGCAATATCTCGAAAACGGTTCACTCAACAAAAAAAATGTATATGACATAAGTTGTGTATTATAACGCGATCCACATTTTTTGTGAAGTAAAATTCTGTCTATCTCTTACGGTTTACCAGTTATGCAAAAGTCGTTCACAATAAAGAATACTTTTGGAGACATTCCCAGAAAATTCGAGATATACATTTCATTTCTCATGACATTATCTTAAACATATGATACTTTGATCAAAATCGTTTGAGCCATTTTTGAGAAAATTAAAATTTTCGAAAAATGTTCCATGTAAAGGGTAGTCTGGGGTGGGAGGATTTTCTTGAAAACCTTCGTGTCGCATCTCTGGAAGATACTGAACCTAAATACCAAGTTTGGTGTTTATCCGACTGTTCGTTTTTGAGTTATGCTGTTCACAGACACACACACAGACACACACACACACACAGACACACACACAGACACACACACACACACACAGACACACACACGGACATGTTTCCAAAAATGCTTTTTTTGGATTCAGTGGGTCTCAAAACATGTATTTCCAGTGAAACCTCGGTATCGAATTTTTGGGTGGAATACGATACTTCCCCTACTTACTATACGTAGTAGAGAAAGTAAAAAGGATTAGTAACGCTAGTACATCAGTAAAATAGCTAACGTTTCACTAAGTCAAATGATGTTGAGATTGTCACAGAAAAATAGTGAGACCTAATCAAACGGGCTATGTTTACTTGTGGCGAAATAAACTAACAATGAAGGGTGCGCACAAAGTCCGTATACTCCTACATTAAATTCAAGCTGACGTGATATTTAGTCCATATACACATTTATTATTTATTTTAAGATTTTTCCTTGCATCTTAAGAATTGAAAACATCCGTATGCATCCATCCGCGGTATCTGCATAGCTAAATGCTTCTGGAAAGCTTCGCGCACAGCTTTTTCGAGGCATTCATTTGGAGAATACCGGCGCTTCAGTACCTGCTCCTTTATGCACCCCAGAATACATTATCTGGTGTTGTCAGATCAGGGCTCCTTGGAGGATGAGCTGGATAATTGACCAAGGTTCATGCCAAAGTTCTTCCACTTCTCGGAAGCGCATCGCGAACACTGCCTGTCATAAAAGTTTTCCTTTCCCATGCAAGGTTGTCTTCTAAAACGAAATCCTCCATGACATGATTTTCCATGGATCCACACGGCGGCCATCAAGTGTGTCTAAATCGTGTAATCGTTGTGTCAGCCATTCCTTCAATATCTTGCCTTCTATGTACAGTTCCCCCTGCGGCGGGCGATCGCATGCAAGCGCGGAGCAGCAGTAATATAGCCTACATAAAAGTCAGTTTACGCAGGTCTGTGCAGAGTAGAAGATACAGTGAGTTTTCATTTATCTCTACATTCATCCGCTGTTTAACCTCATCTTATGTAGGACTTACAGGCGGGTCAGAGGTCCGTCGAGGAGCAGACACACTCATGAAGCAAACAGAATATCCAGGATGGGTGATCAGCCCGATGCCTGAAATGGGATGAAGGAAATGGATGAAAGGAAAGATGATGGAGTAGTTGGTGGAATGAATGGCGGGGGAAACCGGAGAACCCGGAGAAAACCCGCCCAGATGCCGCTTTGTCCACCACAAATGCCAAATGCGGGTCCCTGGGATTGAACCCGGGCCGCCTCGGTGAGAGACGAGCGGTCTAACCACTCGGCCACGGCGCCGCCCTCATTTATCTCTACAGTGTATAAAATGTAGTACAATGTACAAGACCTGTCATAGATTTATTTTAAAATCCATCAATATGGCTATCGAGAAATTCACGCTTGAACAAGAGTTTTCATGTTTGACACTTAGGTAAAAACCGAGTCATTGCAGAGTGGTGTGTGGGCAATTTCAAGACAAATTGCCTACCGTTCCATTTACAAATAGAGAGAAACTGTCAGGCGCCTTGTTGATAAATTAAGAAAAATGGGAGCTAAACGCTAGATATCCGAAGCCAAAGAGAAGGGTCCTAACTGAGGAAAAACTCATTGAAATTAATGCATCATGCACTCGCTCTCCAAATAAGAACATAATTTTTTAATTTTGAAAATTACCAAAGAAAAACTTTGGCGGGTGAATGGAAGTTTCATTAAAATATGTCAAGAATACATCAATGCAGATGGACAGCACTTTCAAAATCTTCTGTGACTCAAGTTATAATAATAAATGAGTAGGATAGGCTTGAGGGTTGATACACGTGCTATCTAATGCCCCTCGGTTGCATGCGATCGCCCGCCCGTCCGCCCGCCCGGCCGCAGGGGGAAGGGAACGCACTGCAGTCACATATTCTTAGCGTCAATAATGGAAATAAAAAATAATCGATAGTTAAAAATAGCAAGAAATAACAGCATAATATGTAACAACCTCAGCAACAAAAACACATTATGATCATCACGTCGGTTTTAATTTAATGTAGAGTATACGGACTTTTTACTCACACTGACATTTACACCTTACGAGGGCTGTTCCAGAAGTACCCGACCTAAACACAAAAATGTTGGGAAAAAATCTTTATTTCTCTACATAGTCTCCTTTCAGCTCGATACACTTTTCCCAGTGATGTGCAATAACTTCGATACCCTGCTAATAGTGAGAACCGTTGAGTTCTGCAAAATAGTCATCAACTGCAAACTCCATATCTTCATTCTTAACAAATCTGTTACCACCAAGCCATTTCTTGAACTTTAGAAACAGAAAATAATCAGAGGGGGCTAAATCTGGCGAATAGGGTGCATGAGAAAGCAATTCGAACTTTAGCTCATTGCTTTTGGCTATGGCGATAATGGATGTGCGAACTGGTGCATTGTCATGATGAAACAAAAGCTTCTTTTCCACTAATTGCGGCCGTTTTTGCTTGATTTCATCATTCAAGCGCTGCAGCAAGTTTGCATAATACTCACCATTGATTGCTTTTCCTTTTTGATGATAATCAGTGAAAATTATCCCACGCGCATCCCAAAAAAAAACTGACGCCATGACCTTGGCTGCATATGGAACTATCTTTGCTTTCTTTGGAGCCGATTCCCCGCTTTCAATCCACTGTTTTGACTGTTCCTTCGTCTCAGGTGTGAAGTGATGAACCCATGTTTCATCCATGGTTATGAATCAACGCAAAAACACGGCTTTATTTCAACGAAACATCGCCAAACACTCGACTGAAACACCCTCACGCAGCTGCGTTTGTTACATTGTGAGTAAACGCGGCACCCATCTTGCGCACAGCTTTCTCATGTCTAAATTTTCAGTTAGTGTGCGATGTACAGCACTTTTTGAAATGCCTACGATGTCTGCTAGCTCGCGCACTTTCAGTCGACGGTCATTCAATACCATTTTATGGATTTTCTTCACAATTTCCGGCGTGGTTACCTAAATCGTTCGACCACTGTGATGTTCGTCTTGGCAGCTCGTACGGCTTTGCTTAAACTGTCACCCAATATTTTACTGTTGTAAACGAAGGAGCAGAACTCCCCCAGAGTAGAATCTAGCTCAGCTTTAATATTAGTTGGACTAAGATCTTTCAAATGAGAGTGTTGTATCACATAACGATGGCCAGTTTTATCCATGTTTACAAATTCGCTCGAGTCTTCAATTTTTATGACTACAAACAATTACTAAACAACGTAGCATCGTCAAACTTCAAACTTAAGCTTTATAAGGGTGATACTTTCTACCATAGTCATTTGTTTGAAACAACAACCGCTAGGTCGGGTACTTATGGGACTGCCCTCGTAACTAGCATTTACAATAGTATAATCGTTTCCTTGAAGTAAACTTGGGAAATTTATCACTGAGGAGGTGCTTTATTTTGTTTTGTGATACTGGTATAGTATTTTTTTAAAAAAAATAGTTGGCCTTCCCCCTTTCAGGTAATCGCCGATCCGCCTCTGATGCTAGATATACCAATGTTGAAGTCGGTCAGGAGCACCCAGCCCCAGAAATGTGTTCCCTGCTAGGAAGGTCGGTGCTTGCTGGGAGGCAACAGGAGTTTCTCTGAACGCGAACCTATAATCAGCATTATGTGTTCTTAGAAACCGCAAATGTGTGTCAACACACAGCGGCATGTAAGGTTACCGCTTTTTCCTCACTGCCGAGTGCTGCTCTTGGTTTTTCTCAAAAAGTTAACGTGGCTATTGCCGCCATTTTACACTAGCTGTGTCGGTTTGAGGCATTAGCTTTCCCCAGACGTTTTCATGCCATACTTGGTATCCACGCTGCGGGCAAACCATTCCGCTCCCATTACTGCAACCTTCCCAGTTTTATCTCTATGGAAAATGCTACTTTTTCCACTTTTTGTGTTTATGCTTCCTGGAATAGCTTATGCTACGATACCGGCATGTGATAAACACGACCATTAGATCGTTTCAGTTCTCTTTGGAAACCAGTTTCAGCATTATGTGTGTCTTTATCACCTTTTCTGAGAAATCTTAACGCATTCTTTGCTCACCCAACTTTGGTGTAGAAAATAACGCAATTATCTTGTTAGCGCAGGAAGATTATATTCAAGACTAAATGGAAAATCCCGTCCAATGTATTTTAAATATTATAATTTATGACGTTCAGCTTAAGCTAATTCGTCTGCGAAATTTGGCCAAACATTGTGAAAAATTACATTTTCAATAATAAAATAATAGGAATTTCAAACTTCAAGTAAACATATTTTTTTCCACTTGGTGCATTTATGAGTACCAACAGTTGTAATATAGTCAACATTTGCAAAAAATTCAAAAAGTAGTTTTTACGTCCAGAAAATACTTTGAATATGTATCTTCAATTACATACTGTAACTTTTGCTCTCCGAGGCCTTTAAGGCTTTTAAGATCTAATGCCCTGTGTTTACTCCAATGGCTTTTACTCCAATTTGATTTTTCTTACACTTTTGCACATTAAAAGTGTTTCACACGATGTACCTGTAACCAATCTTGTTCAAATTTTCAAGGAGAAACTCGGGGTGATGTGTTACATTCACACGACTTTCTATACCCTCTATCACTTATAAGTGGGTATACAAAATATTCTTAAAAGAACCATTTTTAGAAAATCAAAAACTTCGAAAAATGTACCATGTAAAAAGCAATTTTGGGTTGGGGGATTTTCCTTTTAAGGCTTGAACATTTAGGCCTTTAAAGCCCAATGCCTGTCAATGACTTTTACTTAACTTACACTTCTACACATTAAAATGTTTCACACGATGTACTTATAACCAATATTGTTCAAATTTTCAAGGAGACCCTCGGAGACAAATAACATGTGGATGTGTTAACATCCACATGACTTTCTCTACCTTCGCTTATTATTGGTATACAAATTATTCTTAAATAAGTTCATGAAAATTTTTTTCTTATCTATTTCATTTTAATCGAGATAAACCTTTGGAGAAACAGCTGCATCATGTTAACATCCACATGACTTTCTCTACCTTCGCTTATTATTGGTATACAAATTATTCTTAAATAAGTTCATTAAAATTTCTTTCTTATCTATTTCATTTTAATCGAGATAAACCTTTGGAGAAACAGCTGCATCATGTTAACATCCACATGACTTTCTCTACCTTCGCCTATTATTGGTATACAAATTATTCTTAAATAAGTTCATTAAAATTTTTTTCTTATCTATTTCATTTTAATCGAGATAAACCTTTGGAGAAACAGCTGCATTGCACATTTTGTTATAGATACAAAGGAATAGTAATTGACAAATGTTTCAGAACTGGACGTTCTCTTTGCATGACATCGCGAGAAACAGCTGAAAGGACAAGACTTTAAAATAATGACAAGCATTCAACATTTCGAACTATTAATAACGGATATCTCGGAAACGGCTTATGCCACAAAAAAGCTATTTGAAGTAAATTATGTACTTTAAAGGCATCTACATTTTTTGTGTAGTATGTTTTAATCTGTCGTGCAATGTTTATTACTTATGCACGAGTATATAAATTTCCTTCCGAATTGATGTACGGTATTTTAGTTGAAATCGTAGAGCCGATTTTTAAGAAAATGAAAAACTTCGAAAAAGGTACCGTGTAAAGGGTAGTTTGGTGTGTGGGATTTTCTTGAAAATCTTCGTATCATATCTTTGAAAAGTACTGAATTTAAATACAAGGTTTGGTATTTATACATCATTTAATTTTTTAGTTATACTATTAATAGATCCGCGGTGTGGACATTTATTTGGATTCAGGGGGTCTCAAAACATATTTTCGGTGAAATCTCGGTCAAATGTTTGGGTGGAATGCAATACCTTCTGAACCCACTATGTACGACAGTAAAAATACGAATCAGTTATCCACTTGAACACCGTCTCTCAAGGCTCTGCGTTTCACACGCCTTCGCTAGTGCAGTAGACTTCATCGAACAAGGCAGATACATTCAGTTTAACTCATGAATAAACAAACGTTTCTCAAGCCAAGTGTAAACTCAATTCACGCATGCGCAGTAGAGTCCTAACACAATTTATGCCTTTGGTCCACTGTGAATGCCTTAAAGTAAAGGTTTGTTTTGCAATGTACGACGCGGGTTTCACGCAACTTCGTAAACAACATGTGGGAATCTCTGTCCATGTATTCTTTAGCGAGGAAAATTAGCACGGAAGGCAAACAGAGAAATTACCTGGGTACTTCGAAATACAAACGCTAAAAGTTGTCTTGCAGATACTAGTTCAAGGTGACTTGAAAATGTTAAATTAGCAAATTTAATGTTTTCCTATTTGGGATGAAGTGAAGGAATTTTAGGAGGCTACAGGCCGCAGGAAGACAGGCTACAGAGACGCGCGGATGTCCCTAACAATTCCAAGCTCGAAGACCCATCGCTGGAGCTGCAGAGCGATGTACGACCCACCATGCAAGCGGCCCTCTGGAGTCCACGGGTAGAACTCTTTCCTTTGAGCATGCATCCGCGCCATCTGTCCGGCACCGTCATACGCCGTGAAACCTAGAAGCAGACCTAAAAATGAGAAGGAAATGGAATGAAAGGGAAATCATGAGAAGGAAAACGTAGTAGAGAAGAAGTCACCCCAGCATTCACTCCGGAGAAACCACGAGAAACCCGTGCGCGGTCGCCGGGGATCGAGCCCGGGATCTCGAGAATGCACCTCGCTTGGCACTATTTTGTGAGTATTCTTTGTTAATAGTTTAGACAGCTTGAATTCTATCCTCTAAATAGTTACTTATGATACAAGCTACTTAAGTATAGCTTTACTAACGAGTATATCAATTTAAAACCCACAAGTTGCTAAAGACCCAGCGAGGACCTGTTCCATCTTCGCATCCTTCACTTTACTCCCATCTTCTTCCGGGTTGTCCGATGTCTCTTTTTTTGAAGGTTTGTTTGTTAATGAGAAGTGGTATTTTTTCTTCACTCATACGGTTCATGTGCTCTTTCCAGTTATGTTATTTTATTCAATTTTATTGTATAATTTACAAATATTCAATTCTTCTTTAATTATTTCATTTCTTGTTAAATCTAGTCTGGTGTGTCCTTTAGTTCTCCGCAAAAATCTCAATTTTGCTGTCTGAAATTTACTATTTTCCTTTTTGTACAGATTATACAAAATTCCTTCTAAATGAAGAGGATTTCAAAGGCTACTTCTAGAAAATTCAAGGTATACATTTATTTGCCATGTAAATATCTTTAATATATGGTACCTTAATCAAAATCGTTACAGCCATTTTTGAGAAAATCAAAATTTTCGTATAATGCTCCATGTGGAGGGTAGTCTGGGGTGGGGGGATATTTTTAAATATTCATGTATATCTTTGAAAGGTACTGAACCTAAATACCAAATTTGGTATTTATCACATTTTTCTAAAAATGCTTTTTTTTTATTCAGGGGGCCTAAAGCAGGTATTTCCGTTTAAATCCCGATAATGAATTTTTGGGTCGAATGAAATACCTTCTCTACTTACTATGTACGTGGTAGAGAAGCTACCTTCCAAAGATGCGACACGAATATTTAAAAAAGAATCTCTCTACCCCCAAACTACCTTTTATTTGGAAGATTTTTCGAATTTTTTGTTTTCTAAAAAAATTACTCAATATTTTGATTAAAACACTATATATTAAATATATTTAAATGACAAATAAAATGTATATCTAGAATTTTCTGGGAATAGCCTGTGAAGACCTCTTCTTTTAGAAGGAATAATGCATAATCTTGTATAACTGGTAGACGTTAAGCGATAGACGAAGACGTACTACACAAAAATATAGATCACACAGTTTATTTTAAATAAGTTTTTTTGTGGTATAAGTCGTTTCTGAGATATCCGTCATTAATGGTTCGAAATGATCATTTCTTAGTCATTCTCTTTTAGTCCTTTCAACATTCAGATGTTTCTTGCGATTGCATAGAAACAGAATGGAACTTGAAGGACAGCATATAGCGTCAAGTTCTTAAACATTTGACTATCGCTATTCCCTTAACATTTATAACAAAGTATATAAAAATGACTCCAAAGATTTTGATTAAATATCAAAGATATTTACATGACAAATAAAATGTATATATTGAATTTTCTGGGAATAGCCTTTGAAGTCCTCTTAGTTAGGAAGGAATTTTGTATAATCTCGCATAACTGGTAAACGTTAAGCGATAGACGAAAACGTACTACACAAGAAATGTAGCACACTTTAAAACACAGTTTATTTCAAATCACCTTTTTTGTGGTATTAGCCGTTTCCGAAATATCCATTGTTAATGGTTCAAAATGCCATTATTAAGTCCTATCGGTTTTCAGTTGTTTCTCGCGAATGCATAGAAACAGTATGGAATTTTAAGGCCAGCATATAGCGCCCAGTACTGAAGTAAAAATTTTCTTTAAGGAGTTTGCACCTACGTATGAAAAGTCAATTTGAAGATGATGTATTGTAGTTGTAGTATTATATTTCAACTGTTGGGGAGCCGAACTTAAAATTCGTTGCAACCGCACGTATAGTAAACAGTTTCCGGTAGCCTTCACCCCAAATGTACTTTCAGGTGGCCTTTGCCCCAAGTTTAAATTAAATATTTATGTTTGCCTCGGCTGCGTCAGTATTATTGTTAGAGACATGGAAGTCTTGGCAGGGTTGTGATGCGACAAGAATGTAGGCTTACACAGATTATAATGTTTACTTCACCCCTTTTTATTAATCCTTGACACAAATTAAATAGCACTTCACTGATATAGAGAGCTGTGAAATTCTTTTATTTAATACTTGCACTTTTTAACACGTAAGCTTATTTTTCGTCTCACACGAATACATATTAAATCTCTCGAGGACACATCTCGCGTCTGGTTATGAGCACTGTTTGGAGGCAACTGACTTGATTCAACTGTCTAAGCTTGTAAATTTCTGTATTTCAAGTCTCTGATTGGCTAATCGTACTCCAATAGAATACCTTCATTTAACTAAAGCTTTTTCTGGTTGTTGATTGGCTATTTTTAAACTGTCACTAAAATTACATTATTGTTGCTCCAATAAAGACTATTAAGATTTAAACTTCCTTACTCATTATTGCCTCAAGGTTACCTCATTGTTACCTCATTGTTAGCAACTTTTGACCTATTTCTCACAGCTCCTACATTATTAAATTACGTAATGCCTTCACATAACATTATTGAACATGTATGCAATAATATAAGCATATGCAATGACTTTACAAATTATTACATACACATATTGCTTCAAGGTGGGCTGTTATTGAATTTACATGTTTTATAATTTGACTGAAATCATTTAAGTGTTAATAATACTGCCTCAGTACTTAAACATTTCATTATCGTTATCCCCTTTGTATAAGGAAACGTGTACAAGAGCTATTTCCAAAGAAGGTTAAAATGAATTGGATAGAAAAATAAACTTTCATAAGAATAATTTGTATACTCACCAATAAACTATAAAGGGTAGAGGATGTCATGTGATTGTAACACATCAGGTTTTCTCAAACTATTGAAGATAGATGAATTAACGTTTTATGTAATAAAAACAAAATCTCAATGCTGTTGTTTATCTACTTTGTTGTTACTAAGTTGGTCGGTTATGCATTAAAATTACTTGCTGATAAATACTAATAAAATGTGCAATTAAGAAAACATTTTATCTCCTTTAATAAAACGCATTACTGTATAATAGTAGAACAGACAACTTAGAAGTATGCATCTACATTTGATACAAATTTTAGTTTGATATTAATAGTTTGAGATAATTGATCCTGAAGTTATAACTTTTAACAGTGATGAAATAAGGCTTTTAATATACTCTTATAACATTATAAAATGCCTATCGTACTTCCATTTCAGTAATACTACTCCCAATTTGTAATACATATACATGATATAATAATAAGCCGCCCTTCACTTTTTTAAACCACGCAAGGTTATAACGCGGGCTTTCATTATGCAGTGGAATATATTAAAGTGTATTTTTTTGCTCCTTTATCTCATATTCTTTTAAATCTGTCCAATTTTCGGCAATATCTTGTAATTTGCCCTGAATAAAGAGTATAGCATGCATAATTGCTTGGTAATCTACATTTACACCGTGGTATAAACAGCAAATTTCCAATAACCGAAAGCATAATGAGTTAAATATTCATTCGTGAAACAGTTATCTTGATTTTCATAAAATTCAGTGCGTTAAATCTTTCTTTATTGCTTTCTTTCTTTTTTACTTTCTCTACCACGTACATAGTAGGTAGAGAAGGTATTGCATTCCACACATAAATTCGACTCCGAGATTTCACCGGAGATAAATTTTTTGAGGCATCCAGAATAAAACTATCTGATGTTTTGCACTCACATAACTCTCCAATCCTGTACAAACTATTTTTTCAAACGCTTATTCTCCATCTACTTCATCTTAATCGAGATAGACAGCAGCAGAAACTATCTTATTGCTAATTTTCTTGTAGATGCAAGGGGAATGTGGTAGGCTTTAAGCGATACTCAAATGTTTTAAGCGCTGGTTGCTATGTGGAGTATTCCATTCTCTTTGTATGTCCAGGACATAAAAAAACGAATAACGAATTCCCATTTGAGAAAAAAAATAAGTATTGGAAAATTCAAACAAATAACGTGGAATATCTTGGAAACCGTTCACTCCACAAAAAATGTATGAGTTACATAGTGTTTTAACGAGATCTACATTTTTTTCTATAGTACATTTTTGTGTATCTCTTATGGTTTACCAGTTATACAAGTCATATAGCATGAAGACTACTTCAAGGGATACGAGGGGCACTATTTATATTTTGAGCATTGGTATCCCTGAATGTTTTAGGTGCTATCTGACGTTTCCAATGGAAAGTTTGACATTTTTGACCATAATCTAGTTCAAACATTTTGTCAATAGAGCGTCATTTGTTTTGTTTACACTAAATTGAAAATTGTGTGTCAACAAAAACATGGAATTAACTCGTGAAAATGTTCGTGCAATGATTTATTAGGACTTTCGACGTGGATTATCAAGACAAGAGTGCATCGATCAACTAACATACACATTTGGCGACGAAGCTCCATCCTTTGCCACTGTGAAACGCTGGTATAACGCATTTAATCGTGGCCGTCGTTCGCTCAATGATGAAGTTCGTGAAGGTCGTCGAAAATCAGTTGCTGTACCAGAAAACATTGATGCCGTGCAAAAACTAATAATGAAAGATCGTCATATATAAAATATTGCATGATTATTTAGCCTTGAAAAAGGTTTGCTCTCGTTGAATCCCACATAATTTGACGCAATCTCAACAAGACGCTCGTGTCAATTGGTTTACAAAATGCTCAAGAAATACAATGGCGGTGCCTCAAAAAAGCATATAAGATTGTAGCAGGTGACAAATCACGTACCTATGCGTATGAACCGGAACGTAAACAGCAGTCGACTGTATGGGTGTTTCAAATTGAAGCAAATCCAACAAAAGTTGTTCGCACTCGAAGCACTTCGAAGTAAATGGTCGCCTGCTTTTCAGCAAAACTGGCCATGTGGCAACTGCCTTTAGAGGAACGTAAAACGGTCCATGCCAAATGGTACACAACCATTTGTTTGCCGGACGTCTACGGTGAAGTAAGGAAAACCAAAGAGAACCGTAGAATCGTTGTTCGTCAAGACAATGCGAGCGCACACACATCTCGTCTAACAACAGAGTATTTGAAGGCTCAAAAAATCGAATTGATGGGTCACCCGCCATACAGTCCTGATTTGGCTATAAATGACTTCTTTTTGTTCCCGAACATCAAGAATAAATTGCGTGGACAACGATTTTCGTTGGCAGAAGAAGCCGTTGATGCCTTCAAATACCATGTTTTGGAGGTGTCTCAAGAAGACTGGAATAAATGCTTTGACAAATGGTTCAAACGGATGCAATAGTGTATTGATTATAAAGGAGAATATTTTGAAAAACAATAAAGCAACTTTCAATCAGAAATTACTATGTTTTAATTATTGGGCTCAAAATATAAATAGTGCCCATCGTATACACTTAATTTACCATAAAATATCATAAACATGTGATATTTTAATCAAAATCGTTAAAGCCAATGTTGTGAACATCAAAATTCTTGAAAACTTTTCCACGTAAAGGTTAGTCTGGGGTGAGGGGGTTTTCTTGAAAATCTTCGTGTCGCATCCTTGGAAGATACTAAACTCAAATATCCAATTTGGTATTTATCCGACTTTTCGTTTTTGAGTTAAGCTGTTCACACACACGGTCATGTTTCCAAAATGGTTTATTTGGATTCAGGACAGCTCAAAACATCTACTTCCGGTGAAGAAAACCAAAATTCAGATCAACACCAAACTTGGTATTTAAGTTCAGTACCTTCCAAAGATGTGACACTAAGACTTAAAATTATCCTACCCCAAACTACCCTTTACTTGGAACATTTTTCGAAAAATTTTATTTTCTAAATAATGGCTCCGATGATTTTGATTAAAATGCTATATATTAAAGATGTTTACATGTCAAATAAAATGCATATGTTGAAATTTCTGGTAGTAGTCTTTGAAGTCATCTTCATTCGGAAGGACTTTTGTATGATCTTGTATAACTGCTCTATCCGTTATTAATGGTCCGAATTGTTCAATACTTGGCCATTAATCCCTGTCAACATTCAGTTGTTTCTCGCGATTCCATTGAAAGAGTAGGAATTTTAAAGTCAGCATATAGCGTCCAGTTCTAAAGCGTTTGACTATCGCTGTTCCCTTTATATCTATAACGAAATGTGTAATGTAGCTATTTCTGCGAAAGTTTATTCGGATTATAATATAGTAGATAAGAAAATAAGCTTAGTAAAACTACTAATAAATAATAGCAGTTAGAAAAATTCATGTGAATGTATTGCTTCAGATTTTTACTTTGTAAGTACTGTAAGTATTGTATTCTACCCAAAAATTCGATGTCCAGGTTATAGCTTATACAACGAGGGCAATACCTCACACAATTAGACTTCCATAGATCCATTGCGGCTATCATCCCCCAGGAGGCAGAGATGAAATAAAGGAACCACAGGAGGCTACAGGCCGCAGGTAGACATGTCACAGAGACGCGCGGAAGTACCTAACAATTCAGGTCGCAGACCCGTCCCACCGCTGAAACTACCTAGAGAGGGCGATGGACGACCCATTGATCAAGTAGCCCTCTAGTGTCTATGGGGAGTATTCTTTCCTTTGGACAAGTATCCGCGCCGTCTGTCGGACACCGCCATATGCCACGAGACCTAGAACACCTGAAAAATGAGAAGGAATGAAAGAGAAATGATGGAAAGGAAAGCGTGATAGATGAGAAACCACCTCAGGATTCGCTTACCGACAATGGAAAACCATGCAAAGTTCAAGTCAGAGGGGCAGTCGACGTGACTCTAATCCCGCACCTACCGAAAGCGAGCCTCACGCGTTACCGCAGAGCCATCTTGTTAGATTTTGTCTAGATTTCACCAGAAATACATGCTTTGAACCACTCTAAACCCAAAAGGAAGTATTTTTACAAAAAGGCCCGTTTGTATGTTTGTGAGCAGCTTAATTAAAAAAATCTGATGTGTTACACTCACATGACTTTCTCTACTCTTGTACAAACTATTTTTACAAACGCTTATTCTCCATATACTTCATGTTAATTGAGATGTTAATCTTATTGCTAATTTTCTTGTAGATGCAAAGGGAATTGGTAGGCTTTAAGCTATAGTCAAATATTTTAGGAGCTGGTTGCTATGGAGTATTCCATTCTCTTTGAATTACCAGGACAAAAAAAATGAATAACGAATTCCCATTTGAGAAAAAGTGTAAGTATTAGAAAATTTAAGGGATTAACAAGCAATATCTCGAAAATGGTTCTCTCAATAAAAAAAAATATATATGACATAAATTGTGTATTTTAACGCGATCTACATTTTTTGCGTAGCAAAATTTTGTCTA
Organism: Deroplatys truncata; assembly: GCA_030765065.1. Classification (NCBI taxonomy): domain Eukaryota; kingdom Metazoa; phylum Arthropoda; class Insecta; order Mantodea; family Mantidae; genus Deroplatys; species Deroplatys truncata. Next base: position 46,295,708 of record CM060989.1, read on the forward strand.
TCTCTTACGGTTTACCAGTTATGCAAACGTCGTTCACAATGAAAAATACTTTTGGAGGCATTCCCAGAAAATTCAGGATATACGTTTTATTTGTCATGAAACTATCTTAAATATATGATATTTTAATCAAAATCATTAGAGCCATTTTTGAGAAAATTAAGATTTTCGAAACATGTTCCATGTAAAGGGTAAACTGGGGTGGGGGGATTTTCTTGAAAACCTTCGTGTCGCATCTCTGGAAGATACTAAACCTAAATACCAAGTTTGGTGTTTATCCGACTGTTCGTTTCTGAGTTATGCTGTTCACAGACACACACAAGGACATGTTTCCAAAAATGCTTTTTGTGGATTCAGGAGGCCTCAAAACATATATTTCCGGTGAAATCTCGGTATCGAATTTTTGGGTGGAATACAATACTTCCCCTACTTACTCTACGTAGTAGGGAAAGTAAAAATCTATCACTTTATCTTCGGTATCGTACAATTAAATATATACATGTGAATTTAAAGCTATCTGTATAAACAAAAGTAGTTACAATAATAAGCTTTTATAACAATAGTTTCACGACGCCATGGTCGAGAGGTCAGACCGTTCGCCTCTCGCTAAGGGAACACTTTGTGAGATTTATGGTGGACAAAGCGTCGTCTGGGAGGGTTTTCTCCGGGTGCTCCGATTTCCCCCGCCATTCATTCCACCAACTGCTCCATATTAACATTTCCTTTAATACATTTCACCGTAATTTCATATCACCTCCTTCCTCGCTCTCAGGTCAGGCTTTGGGCTGATCACTTGTCCAGGCTGTTTTATCCGATCTAATTTGTGCGTCTGACCCCAAGCACCCGCTTGTAAGTCCACCTAACGGAAGTGTAGCAAGAGATACTTGCTATACTGAAAGTGCACGCCTATACTGGGAAAAGACAATAGTAGGGAAACATATCCTTGTAAACTCTGACAGCCAGGTTGCACTAAAAACCTCTCAGTTCCCATCACTTTAAATCACAAGGAGTGTGATAATATTGTCAGTAGAATTCCATTAGTACCTTTCCATTCACCATACAGTAGAAATGCAGTGGGTACCTGAACACACAGGTATCGTGGGAAATAAAAAGGCTAAATCCTTAGCAAATAAAGGAATATTTCTACCTTTTATAGGACCAGAACCCGCCTGGGAATAAGGAAGTAAAATGAAAAAGCACATACTTTGGTTTCGGAAAGCAATTCAAAGGAAATGGAAAAGCACACACACACACACACACACACACACACAAAAACAAACTCTATAAGTGATTTATTAATAAGCCTAGAGGAAAATGAAGTAATTTACTTACTAAACTTAACATGCCCTCACTCAGAGAGTTATAAGCTTCATAATTGGACATTGAAAGTTTAGGAAACGTCTGAAGACAATGAGATTGTACCATATGGAACCCATTTGCCGTCTATGTCTACAAGCCGTTGAAGCCACAGAACGAACAAGATACTGAGTGCTTGGAGCTACCTCAAAATTATAAAAAGGTCCTAATTTAGTAGACAAAGACTAAAAATAACTAAAAATGTAATTATTCACCCATGATGCAATTAATTGTTCTTCCACACAAGTCGTGTGATGGACAGAGTTGGAAAGGTAGAATCGACCACTGAAAAATTCAATGTCTTAGTCGGGATTTGAACCACGGATCTCCCGGTCTCTGTCCGGTTCCTCTAACCACTGAGCTACCATGGCAACTTGCCGGTACGGCATTAAATTCCCCAACTGATTCGCATTTTCCCCTGGTAAACCACAAGATCTGAAATTGCATTGAGATACATGCCCCAATGGCGACCTACAATGTTGTAAGTACTTTAAGTCCCAGGCTTCATAGTTTCAAATCAGTAGTAGTAGTGGTAGTGGTAGTAGTAGCGACGGGGGGGTTAAACAGAAAAAGAAGAGGAAGGAATTCCATTTTGTGGAAGAGAGCGTAAAGAAAGTTATGTGAATTCAACACACAGACTTGTTTTCCCTTTTGTTGCTCTAAAATGGTCCTCGTAAACTGATATTTAAATCGTTCTCTGTTCATTTCTAATGAGGTTCGAGGTACTATAACCCCTTGCCCAGCATCTCTTCCCTGTAACCACTCTAGTCGGTTCCCACGGTCTCAATGCAAAGACCATCTTAAAGATGTTTTCATATGCTTCAAACGGCTGTAACTAACGCCTCTAGATAGCTTTGATTTTGACAGCTACGCCCGTGTAGAACATCTGATCAGGTTACGCCTTCAGCAACTATGCAATTCGACGTAGAAAATCAATAGCAAGTGTGTACCACATGCATTCAAATATTGTGATTAAGGCGGTCACAAAAACCACAGCAGGTTTTCTCATTTGAACAAGCGGATGGCTTTCAAGGTCTCATTCCGATACCTGCACAGAGTGGCTTAACACGTTCTGTAAGTAGGGGAATTCCTCGCAATCAAACGTAGAGGCAAGACTTGTGCATTTGAAACACAACAATAGTGTTGTTTCCATGCTATCCAGGATGTACTAAAGTTATATAATACTTAACGGGTTATTTATCACTGTCTAGAGCAGTTCTTTCCTGTGAACAGAACATGTGAATAATACGAAATAACTAAACCGCCAAATTCTTTGGGCCCGTTTCACCAACGAATGTTAAAAATACTCTAACATCTTGTTTGTTAATACAGTGTTCAAAGTTGAACATAAGGTTAAAACTTTTGCGTTTCATCAAGCTTTTACAGTAATTTGTTAGCTAACATTTTGTTAACATCAAAGACAACTGCGAACACTAGCTTTCGAAAGGCGGTGATCCAACTACACTACTTTTGAACGTACTCCGATGCACTTTTGTTTGCGTATCGCCGCGCTCTCTGTGTCAGTAGCCGACAAGTATTTACATTCATGGCAATGGACATGTGATTTTTCCCGGTTGTTTGAGATTAGAATCACGATGTCAACTGAAATAAACGTTTCACCGTTTCAAACGCGTTCATTAACATCCAGTTAATAAGTAACGTATTGTCAAGTGCGAAAAAGCTGACGGTCTTACTTTAAAGAATAAGATTGCAGCCTGGGACAAAATTCACGCGTTCATAACGCATTTCTCTTAAGTGCAGTAAGCAATTATGACAATTTTATTCTAACATAAAGTGCAGCACCAGAAACGTTAGGCGCGAAGAGCGTTTAAGAAGGTTTAAAACTCGTGGTGGATACTGCATTGAAACTAAAGTGGACGAAAACGTATTATCGCTGATTAATCAAGCAGACCCGAAAAAAATAGTTTGCTTCTTGAAGCAATTGTTTTGGAAACCTTCCGGATAAACCCACAAACGGTAGTTTTGGAAATGCAAACATTATCACAAGGAAATGAAAAATCTGATATGTTACACACACATGAATTTCTCTGCTCTTGTACAAACTATTTTTATAACCCTTATTCTCCATATGCTTCATGTTAACCAAGATATCGAGATGTTAATCTTATTGCTAATTTTCTTGTAGATGCAAGGGACATTGCTAGACTTTAAGCGATAGTCAAATATTTTAAGAGCTGGTTGTTATGTGGAGCATTTCATTCTCCTTGCATTACCAGGACAAAAAGAAAATGAATAACGAATTTGAGAAAAAGTATAAGTATTGGAAAATTTAAGGGAATAACAAGCAATAGCTCGAAAATGGTTCACCCAACAAAAAAAATTATGTATATACATAAATTGTGTATTTTAATGCGATCTACATTTTATGTGTAGTAAAATTTTGTCTATTTCTTATGGTTTACCAGTTACGCAAAAGTCGTTCACAATGAAGAATACTATTGGAGACATTCCCAGAAAATTCAAGATATACATTTCATTTGTCATGAAAATATCTTAAAGTTTTGATATTTTAGTCAAAATCGTTATACCCATTTTTGAGAGAATAAAAATTTTCGAAAAATGTTCCATGTAAAGGGTAATCTGGGGTGAGGGGATTTTCTTGAAAATCTTCGTGTCGCATCTCTGGAAGATACTGAACCTAAATACCAAGTTTGGTGTTTATCCGACTGTTCGTTTCTAAGTTATGCTGTTCACAGGCACACACACACACACACACACACACACACACGCAGACAGACACACACAGACACACACACGGACATGTTCCCAAAAATGCTTTTTTTGGATTCGGGGGGTCTCAAAACATGTATTTCCGGTGAAATCTCGGTATTGAATTTTTGGGTGGAATGCAATACTTCCCCTACTTACTACACGTAGTAGAGAAAGTAAAAATGTTAGTAGCATATAATCTAAGTACCTAATTATCACTTAGGAAAAAGAGGCGTGCTTCCGTTGGTAGTATTCTAACCTCTCGTATTTCCCATAAAACCTCTCATGGCCCCTTGGATAGTCTATACTGCTTTAAAAATTCCTGCTTTTGCAGGGTTTCAAATTTATTATGACGTACGACTGCTCTTCTATTAGGAATGACACTCAAAAATGCCAATTGTTGCAAACTCGCTTCAACAGCTGGTTTGCGGCAGCCATTTTCCAATTTCTAACATTTGTTAAACGCCTTAACACAGGGATATGGGGATGTTAACTTAACACATTGTTAAAGTTAACATTGTTTGATGAAACAGAATTTGTGTTAACTTCAGTGTTAAATCAGTTTAACATTGTGTTAAAATTTAGCATCTGTTTGTGAAACCGGCCCTTAGTGTTTATTTGGATTCTGAGTTGAACTGGGAACCACAGATTATATTTGTGGACGACTCAACAAGCTTTTATTTGCTTTTAGAGTTGTAAATCATTCTAGGGACAGAAAAACATACTTAATGTGTGTTTTTTGCTCTTGGATATAGCATTATTTCTTATAATATTTTAATCCGGGGTAACGCAACGAATGTACATACGGTTTTCATTGCTTAAAAGAAAATTTTAAGGCGTATTACCTTCTCCACTGCTACTTACAGTAAGCAGAGGAAGTATTGAATTCTACCCAAAAATTGGATGTCGAGATTCCACCCGAAATACATGTTTAGAGGCCCCTGAACTCTAAACAGCATCGTGTGTGTTGTGTGCGTCTGAGAACAGCATAGCTCAAAAACGAAAATTCGGTTAAACACGAAAGTTGGTATTTAAGTTCAGGGCCTTCCAAGGATGTGACACGAAGATTTTGAAAAAAAAATCTCCCACCACAAACTTTACATGGATAAGTCTTCGTTATTACTTTCTCTACTACGTATAGTAAGTAGGGCAAGTATTGTATTCCACCCAAAAATTTGATACCGAGATTTCACCGGAAATACATGTTTTAAGACCCCCTGAATCCAAAAAAAAGCATTTTTGGAAACATGTCCGTGTATGTGTGTGTGTCTGTAAACAGCATAACTCAGAAACGAACAGTCGGAAAAACACCAAACTTGGTATTTAGGTTCCTTATCTTCCAGAGATGCGACACGAAGGTTTTCATGAAAATCCCTCCTCCACAGATCACCCTTTACATGGAACATTTTTCGAAAATTTTAATTTTCTCAAAATTGGCTCTAATGATTTTGATTAAAATATCATATATTTAAGATATTTTTATGACAAATGAAATGTATAACTCGAATTTTCTGGGAATGTCTCCAAAAGTATTCTTCATTGTGAACGACTTCTGCATAGCTGGTAAACCATAAGAGATAGACAAAATTTTACTATACAAAAAATGTAGATCGCGTTAAAATACACAATTTATGTCATACATTTTTTTGTTTAGTGAAACATTTTCGAGACATTGCTTGTTATTCCCTTAAATTTTCTAATAATACTTCGTCTCAAATTCGTTATTCACTTTTTTATGTCCTGGACATGCAAAGAGAATGGAACGCGCCACATAGCAACCAGCTCTTAAAATATTTGACTATAGCTTAAAGCCTAGCAATTCCCCTTGCATTTACAAGAAAATTAGCAATAAGATTAACATCTCGATATCTCGATTAACATCATATGGAGAATAAGCATTTGTAAAAATAGTTTTTACAAGAGTAGAGAAAGTCATGTGAGTGTAACACATCAGATTTTTTTTATTTTCTCATGAATGTCTCTTAAGAACTTGGATTAAAGTACCATATATTTAAACTGTTTTCATGACAAATACGAGGGCGACACTTGCCCTTTTAACATCAATACATTTTTGCAGTCGATGAAACCAGTCCTTAAAGCAATGATGTCACTTTTCACGAGGCCACCTCGGAAACCATGTTTTTATAATGTTCCACTGCTTAATCTGATGACGAAAAAGTGGTTCACTCATTTTATCTTTAATTTTTGGAAACAAAAAGAACTCGCAAGGTGCTAGGTCAAACTGTATGTTGGAGGGTCCATGGTGCTGACCTTTAGGGCTTCCAGATACTCAATTGATAGTTTTGATGTATGCGATGATGCTTTATCATAATGTAACATTATGTTTACTTTTGGTCGTTTTATACGAACGTTTTCAAACATTTTCGTAAACAGATATTTGTGTATCAATCGGAAGTAATTGTACGTCTATCTTATAATACTATAGTAGCAATATAGCCCGTTTTAGAAAAGGACTAGCAACAATCTTCTTATTTTCATTTATCGCCAAAGGAATCACCAACTATATAACATTTCAAAATCAAAACAAAAACGAAGCAATGTAGACAAGGAGATCGTAATTGCACTGCAACCTCTTTGGTATAGAGTTGGATGCTTTCCTTAGATTAATTCTCGTAGAATCAAGGACGTTCAGGAACCTAGCGCACGGTCAGCTGATGGCGGTTAGTTGAACGAGAATTAACTACAACTTAACCGCGGTCAAAGTTTGATCACGTTTCAGTTATCCTCGATCAACAAGGATTTGATCAAGAAAGGTGCACATAGCCAATAGGCTGAGAAAGGGGATAGACAGTCAGAAGGTAGTGATAGGGAATGCAAGCTCAGCAGTTTGCCTCTGCTGTTTCGGGGTCTTTGGGTTCGTGCTCGGATATGGACATAAATGTTTATTATGTATATGCAATTAAGGTATACATATATAATATTTAAATAAAAATTGCTCAAATATACCTATTTAGTGACTCAGCGTCATTGCCCTTTCTTCTTCCTATTTCGCGTATCGCAGGCGCAACTGTACGGCGACGTTGTGTTAGTAGAACAAGGAACCCCTTGATGACAGTCCAAATAACGAAGGAGGGAAACAGGCTTAGCTTCCCTGACATATGAGGCAGTATTTTTAACACTTGAATAATTTCAATTAAATTATATAATATGTAAATTTAACAACAGCCCGCCTTGAAGCAATATGTGTATGTAATAATTTGTAAAATGTATGTAACAGTCATTGCATATGCTTATATTATTGTATACATGTTCAATAATGTTATATGAATGTATTACGTAATTTAATAATGTAGGAGCTGAAAGAAATAGGTCAAAAGTTGCTAACAATGAGGTAACAATGAGGTAACCTTGAGTTTCGGAGTTTAGTAATGCTACTAGTCATTATTGGAGCAACGATAATGTAATTTTAGTGACATTTTATAAAATAGCCAATCAACAACCAGAAAAACATTTGGTTAAATGAAGGTATTCTATTGGAGTAGGATTAGCCAATCAGAGACTTGAAATACAGAAATTTACAAGTTTAGACGGTTGAAATCAATTCAGTTGCCTGCAGACAGTGCTCATAACTGTATGCGTTGCTTGTGCGTCCTTGAGAGAATTAATACGTATTCGTGTGAGACGAAAAAATAGTTTACGTGTTAAAAAAGTGCAAGTAATTAATAAAAAGAATCTCCCAGTTCTCTCTATATCAGTGAAGTCTTATTTAAATCGTGTCAAGCATTAATAAAAGAAGTGAAGTAAAATTATAATCTGTGTAAGCCTACATTCTTGTTGCACCACAACCCTGCCAAGACACCATGTCTCTAACAACAATACTGACGCAGCCGAGGCAAACATAAATATATAATATTTAAAGAAACAGTTAAATTACAAAGTTAATATTTTTTTAAACATGGGGCAAAGGCCACCTGAAAGTACATTTGGGGCGAAGGCTACCGGAAACTGTTTACTATACGTGCGGTTGCAACTACTACAAGTTCGGCTCCCCAACAGTTGAAATATAATACATCTTCAAACTGACTTTCCATACGTAGCAGCAACAAACTTTCTTCAAATTGATGTCCAAAGCGTGGTGCAAATAACGTAAAGAAACTATTTTCTTAAGCGTTATAAAAACCTGGTTTCTGACATGCCTCAGAAAGAAAGGCATCATTGCTTTAAGGACTGGTTTCATCGAATATAAAAAGTATTGATGTTAAAGGAGAATATTTTTAAAAAACAATAACATAATTTAAATGTTTTAAAACTAAGCCTTGTTTGATTTTCTAAATATTTTCAGTGTCGCCCTAGTATATATTCGGCCTGTATGCCATATTGTGCTGCTAGTTAGTAATTTAGTGATTTAATTTAAACAGTTATAACAGTTTGCAGCGATTGATATGCTGCTTACAAAGAAGATTATTCCCATAACATCATAACGTCGACGTCAAAAGGAGCCATATCGGCATGTGAGTGGGTTCGAACGGGGCGGAATGATAGGTCTCCGGGAAACGGGTTTGTCATACCGTGACATTTCCGCTCGTACAGTGCATGCTGCTACGACAGGGATGCGTGTGGGAAGCAGTGGATAGATGAAGGTCGTACGCAGCAAAGAGCGGGTACTCGACCACGGAAAACATGATCACCGCACGGGATGACCGTCATCTTGTCCGCATGACCACAACGAATCGTACGCTTCATCCACAGCGTTGGCTCGACGCTGGAGCACTGCAACAGGTGTGAACTTGTCTGCATCAACGGTTAGTCCCCGTCTGCTGCAGCTTGGACTGGTTGCATGCATGCCATTACATCGGCTTCCATTTTACAGAAACCACAAGCTCCTCTGACTGCAATTGGCACGTGAAACCGTCACTGGGGTGCTGAGTGGAAAAATGTAGTCTTTTCGGACGAGTCCCGCTTCAACGTGTCCGGCGGTACCTTGGTGAGCGCAACCTGGAGAGCATAGCGGACAAACACCAGGTGCGAGGTTTGGTGCGACATTGGTTACAACAACCGATCTCGCCTCCTACCAATTGAGGGTACTTTGAACAGCAACCGGTACCTAACGGTGGTTATAGAGCCTGAGGTACTCCCCCTCCACAGGCCACATTTCAACAGGACAATGCCTGGCCACATATTGCGAGGAATGTACAAGCCTTCTTCGAAGAGCGACGGGTACCATTGCTTCCCTGGCCTGCACGTTCGCCTGACATGTCGCCCATCGAATATATCTGGGATATGGTTGGTCGGCACCTGGTGCGTCACGGTCCTCCAGTAACCAGTGTCACGGATTTGTGGGCTCGAATACAAACTGCGTGGAGGGAAATCCCTCAGGAACTTATTCCGCACATTTTTGATTCAATGCCACTGTGTATAGCACCTCTAATTGCAGCGCATGGAGGCTACATCAAATACTGAGTATTAGGGCTCAAAGGTCATGTATAGATTTGAAAAGTTTATCATTTGTTACTTGTCATGTACCTAACCTGTGGTACTAAATTCATTGAATTCATGCGTTTCCTTCTTGGTGTTGCAGTGTATTAAGTAAAATGATCATGTTAAATAGGAAACTATTTTGTATCACGTAACAACCTATTCTCCGATAGCAGCCAATGAGAGGTGACTAGTACACATGACCATAAGGAGATACGGGGCAAAGTTACATATCTGGAACAGACTTTAGTTCTAAAATATAATTTGCATTATAAACCCCCTTTAATAAACAGCACTTTAAATCAACGTGCCACCGTGAACACCAAGTATGGTGCGTTTCAAGCCGTAAAAGATCATGTGTTTTAATGAGCCACCCAGAGAAGCTGGATTTAGCGCCAAAGAAGCTAAGTTGGTAACCTTGAATATAACGCATGTGCTTATAGGAACGCGTACGAAGTCGCTGCAGATCCATAAACAAGGAAGTGCGGTTGGGCAATGCATATCCTGGATATTTTCTGTGTAACATAACTCCAAGTTACGTCATAAGAGTTCCAGCTTATCTCCGAGCTGTTTCCCTGAACAGGAACAAGCTAAATCAAAACACTTGCTGTCGGCATACTTGAGCTGATCGTTAAGTAACTGCCCTAAAAGGTTCGAGTTTATAGTGACACTCTATGGCAGGGATGATCTACCTTGGGCCAGTAAATTGATAGAATTGTTTTGATGGGTCATTAACTAAATTTATATTAATAACTGCTTTGAATCTGATCTAATAACGTCAGGAATGGTTTTAAACTACCTAAACATACTCACAAGCTTGGCAGAACAGAATCAAATTCAACTCATCTGGCTGCCGGGTCATAGTGGTATAGTGGGAAATGAAAAAGCTGTTTAACTTGCACGACAAAGATCAGCTTTACTGCCTTAAAACTCCAGGAAATAAACATAGTAAACTATTTATTAGAAAACCATGTAAGAAAATATCTGAAAGCTTACTTAAATGTAAAGACTTCAGCAGCGAACAATTACTGCATTTCTCAGAGGACTTGCTCCTGTGAAAAAGTATCTTAAAATGATGTGAGTGTTTCAGGGTAACTTATATTGCAGATTGTGCAAGAAAAAACTGAAACACCGCAGCACATTATATGCTCCTGCGGCTTTGGCTTTTGGGAAAATGTTTTTAGAGCCAGGAGAATTTGAAACCATATCTGTTATGAGACTGTATTGAAGTAGGCATAATGAATTGGCTTTAAAGTGATGCATATACGAAGGGCACTATTTATATTTTGAACCTCGGCAACCCTGAATGTTGTAGGTGCCATCTGACGCTTCCAATGGAAAGTTTGACATTTTTGACCATAATCTACTGCAAACATTTTGTCAGTAGAGCGTCATTTGTTTTGTTTATACTAACTTGAAAATTGGGTGTCAACAAAAACATGGAATTAACTCGTGAAAATGTTCGTGCCATGATTTATTACGACCTTCGACGTGGATTATCTAGACAAGAGTGCATCGATCAACTAACTTCCACATTTGGCGACGAAACTCCATCCTTTGCCACTGTGAAACGCTGGTATAACGAATTTAATCGTGGCCGCCGTTCGCTCAATGATGGTTCGTGAAGGTCGTCCAAAATCAGTTGTGCCAGAAAACATTGATGCTGTGTAAAAACTAATAATGAAAGATCGTCATGCGACGTATTGTGAGATTGAGGCAACCCTAGGTATTAGTTCCATTAGCATATATAAAATATTGCATGATTATTTAGCCGTGAAAAAGGTTTGCTCTCGTTGGATCCAACATAATTTACGCAATCTCAAAAAAGATGCTCGTGTCGATTGGTGTACAAAAATGCTCAATAAATACAATGGCGGTGCCTCAAAAGACGTATATAAGATTGTAACAAGTGACGAATCGTGGATCTATGCGTATGAGCCGGAACGTAAACAGCAGTTGACTGTATGGGTGTTTCAAGATGAAGCAATTCCAACTAAAGTTGTTCGCCCTTGAAGCACCTCGAAGCAAATGGTCACTGCTTTTCTGCAAAACTGGCCATGTGGCAACGTGCCTTTAGAGGAACGTAAAACGGTCAATGCCGAATGGTACACAACCATTTGTTTGCCGGAAGTCTTCGGTGAAGTAAGGAAAACCAACAAGAACCGTAGGATCGTTCTTCATCAAGACAATGCGAGCGCACACACATCTCGTCTAACAACAGAGCATTTGAAAGCTCAAAAAATCGATTTGATGGGTCATCCGCCATACAGTCCTGATTTGGCAACCAATGACTTCTTTTTGTTCCCAACATCAAGAGTAAATTGCGTGGACTACGATTCTTTTTGGCAGAAGAAGCCGTTGATGCCTATGTTTTGGAGGTGTCTCAAGAATACTGGAATAAATGCTTTGACAAATGGTTCAAACGGATGCAAAAGTGTATTGATCATAAAGGAGAATATTTTGAAAAACAATAAAGCAGTTTTCAATCGGAAATTAATTTGTTTTAATTATTAGGCTCAAAATATAAATACTGCCCCTCGTAGCACAATATGCTCAAATTTGGTGTGCGTCCGGAGCAGTAATGGAAATTTGTATCGCATAAGACAAGACAAGAATATGAACTGAAGTATTATATTAGTATTAGTGAGGTATTCAGGTAAATATAGCGATAATGTTTTAGAAGGTCATTCAGTTATTATTGTTCATTTTTACTTTCTCTACTACGTATAGTAAGTAGGGGAAGTATTGCATTCCACCCAAAAATTCGATACCGAGATTTCACCGGAAATACATGTTTTGAGACCTCCTGAATCCAAAAAAAAGCATTTTTGGAAACATGTCCGTATGTGTGTCTCTGTGTGTGTGTGTGTGTGTGTGTGTGTGTGTGTGTGTCTGTGAACAGCATAACTCAAAAACGAACAATCGGATAAACGCCAAACTTGGTATTTAGGTTCAGTATCTTCCAAGGATGCGACACGAAGGTTTTCAAGAAAATCCCCCCACCCCAGAGTACCCTTTACATGGAAGATTTTTCGAAAATTTTAATTTTCTCAAAAATGGCTCTAACGATTTTGATTGAATTATCATATGTTTAAGGTATTTTTATGACAAATAAAATGTATATCTTGAATTTCCTGGGAATGTCTCCAAAAGTATTCTTTATTGTGAACGTCTTTCGCATAGCTCTTAAACCATAAGAGATAGACAAACTTTTACTACACAAAAAATGTAGATCGCATTAAAATACACAATTTATGTCATATAAATTTTTTTAGTTGAGTGAACCATTTTCGAGATATTGCTTGTTATTTCCTTAAATTTTCCAATACTTATACTTTTTCTCAAATTCGTTATTCAATTTTTTATGCCCTGGATATGCAAACAGAATAGAATGCGCCACATAGCAACCAGCGTTAAAATATTTGACTAGCGCTTAAAACCTACCATATTCCCCTTGCATCCACATGAACATTACCAATAAGATTCACATCTCGATATCTCGATTAACATGAAGCATATGGAGAATAAGCGTTTGTAAAAATAGCTTGTACAAGAGTAGAGAAAGTCATGTGAGTGTAACACATCAGATTTTTTGTTTTTCACACATGTTTTATAGTTGTTATAAAATGAAAAGCATTAAATTAAAATAGAAATATTCCTTATTACATTATTTAACAATAACATTCCAAGATTGTGAAGACCTGTTATATTAATGTGATTTTTGACTAATTTTTCATTCACCAATGTGTAAATGTGTATAGGTGTACCTTTTTATGTGCATAGAGCAAGTACATTATCAATATGTGCATCTGGAATAGCTTAACACAGTTTATTCTTTTGTTTTTTCTCTATTATTTTACGTCGCTTAAACTACATGGTATATCGGGATGTATTTATTGGGAGATATCTAGTAGATCGGCGGCGGACAGTTAGCCTTCTAGGTCTCATCCCTGTACCATACCATCTTCATCACAATTCCACAAAGCCATGTGCATAGCAACTGTACCTCTGCTTTGTGACGGGCAGATGACAGTCTCTACACGTGTCCACAGAGGCATGTGTACGGCAACTGTACCTCTGCTTCCATACGCGTGCCGGGCAGATGTGTGCAGAGATGGCAGAGCATCGATTTTAACCTCTATTTTTCATGTTTTATTGTTTTAGACTTAAGTGAAACTTTGGTTCATGGTATTAAATATTCAATCTGGTATTTATCTTGGCGAATTAGGGGGAAAAAACCCAGTCACGTGGGTCGTTCCACGGAATTTCAACCCGGGACCTCCCGAATGGAGGCCACAGAGGTTACCGCCTCAGCCATCCCGCTAGATCGTAGTTTATTCTTAATAAAGCTTCTGCCAGAAAAAATTTGCTCACAAATGTACGTATGCGGATCCAAATGTACACAACAGCTTTAGGGCAAGATTGTGAAATTCAGGAAACCGGTCTGAAGAGATATGTTTCCAACATTCAAATTAAGAGAAGTGCTAATCCACAATGCTCTTTAAACTTGGCACAAGGTCCTGAGAGGTTATAGATTTCTATTATTTCCATTTGCAAGGATCGGGAATAATTATGAATACCAGAATCTGAAATGAAAAATGGACATATTAATAAATCTTGTGCTATACTTTTCAGATTCGAAAGAGAAAGATTTGTAATGATAATCATATTGACTTCGGATATTTAGCTATCGGCGGGCCGTTCAAAATGTGTTGGCAGGGTATTGCTTGGGCCAGGGGCCTAGAGCTGGTCGTCCCTACTCTATGGGATATAGAGAGATCATTTAACGTTAACACTGATTGATTCAGATATACGTTGGCAGATAATTCTTTTTATACAGCGTAGTTAATGATTTTAATTCAATCGTATTATTATTTTCTCTACTACGTATAGTAAGCAGGGGAAGTATTCCATTCCACTCAAAAATTCGATACCGAGATTTCACCGGAAATACATGTTTTGAGACCCCTGAATCCGAAAAAAGCATTTTTGGAAACATGTCCTTGTGTGTGTGCCTGTGAACAGCATAACTAAGAAACGAACAGTCGGATAAACACCAAACTTGGTATTTAGGTTTAGTATCTTCCAGAGATGCGACACGAAGGTTTTCAAGAAAATCCCTACCACCCCAGATTACCCTTTACATGGAGCATTTTCGTTAAAATACACAATTTATGTCATATACATTTTCTTTGTTGAGTGAACCATTTTCGAGATATTGCTTGTTATTCCCTTAAATTTTCCAATACTTCTACTTTTTCTCAAATTCCTTATTCAATTTTTTTTGTTCTGGTAGTGCAAAGGAAATGGAATACTCCACATAGCAACCAGCTCTTAAAATATTTGACTATCGCTTAAAGTCTAGCAATTCCCCTTGCATCTACAAGAAAATTAGCAATAAGATTAACATCTCGATTAACATGAAGCATATGGAGAATAAGCGTTTGTAAAAATAGTTTGTACAAGAGTAGAGAAAGTCATGTGAGTGTAACACATCAGATTTTTTTTCTACGGCAAAGAAAGTATTGCAGTACTGCATTGGACTCAAAATTTCAATATCAAATATTTTCACCGGAAATAAAGGATTTTAATTTGCTTGAACTGGGTACCTTCCCAGCTGTGAACAGTAAACTCAAAAACGAAAATCGGTGAAATAGAGGGTTTTTAATACAACTAGCGGCCGGTAAAGCGCGGTTACGTCGCCCGTTAGTGCCAGTGCTGAGCGTACGGTTATCCAGTCAGTTGGAGTGTATGTTTCTCAAGGATTGACCATGTTATACGCACTTCTCTGTTTACAGTGTGTAGTAACCTACATTGTTGTTAATTTGTGTTACCTAGCGTTGCTGTTCTTTGTTAATTATGCCGCCATTTACTGTTGAACAAAGAGTGTTTATGTGTGATAATTACTGAAAATTGATTCTTGCAGAGAAGTGATAAGGCGCTTTGCAAGAGAGTACCCTGGTAAACATGTTCCAAATAAAGAAATGTTCCGAGAGGCAGGATCTGTGAATATAGGAAATGGGTTATGAGGCGCCGTGTTCTTACTGAAGAGAAATTGGACACAATACGAGAAAAGGGAACGTCTCGAATATTCACCATAAAATCAGTACGTCGTCTTGTTCAGCAAAGAGGGGTGTCAACAACCTCTTACAGAAATGCAACCAAACCACTTATATTAAAACCGTACATTTTCAGCATAGCTGTTAGTTATTATTATTGTTCTTGTGTTTTGTAATGTGTACAGTGAAAATGTTACACCCGACGATTGGGTGTCTTTTCTCGCGTAACCTACCGCGCTCTGCCGGCCACTAGTTGTATTAACAACCCTCTGCAGTATTTAAGTTCAGCGTCTTCAAGGATTCGACAAGATTTTCAATAAAATCCTCTCACTCCAAACTAAATTTTATATGGAAAAATGTTGGATGTTTAAGATGTTAGAATGAGAAATAAAACATTACATATTTTGAATGTTTTTTGCTCTAGGGCTATGAAGTTCTCTTCATTCTGATTAACTTAGTGTAATTTTTAAACCGTAAAAGATAGGCAGACTCGTAATACACAGAAATACCTGGATCCCGTTAAAGCACACAATTTGTGCCAGATACCATTTTTTGTGGCGTTAACTGTTTCCGAGATATTCTTTGTTATTAATTTGAATTTTCAAATCCATAGTTACTTGCGTTGCTTTATAACATAACTTATTTAAAATTTCAAGACTATAGATTTGGTAGAATATGTTTTCCTATAGCAGGGTAAATTCTGGAAAAGAACACAATCCAGGCTTTGCAAGAGCTAGCTATTAAGAAACACAAGCACACACTTATTCCTTTGGCATATGAGTGCCGTGTGAAACGAGGAAGTGAAAGCTGATGTCTTCTTTTCTCACAGTTCATTCGGCTATGGCGACACCCAAAACAAGCTAAGGGAGGTTATCATTTGTTTTACAGCAGCAGCAATAACAATAATAACAGTTTACGATGGTATAATGACCTTCATACAAGTTTTTTAACATTGTTAATGTATACAACACTTAAAATTTCATTTGGTATATATGCATTTTAATTAGGGGAGATTGGGATAAATCAGAGTAGTGTGCTAAAACGAAGTACCGGGTCTTTCTCCTTTTGTATGCACCGATATCTATCGTTGAACTTAGGAAAGTCTTTATCATTTGTTTACTACCATTTTTACTTTCTGTACTACGTATAGTAAGTAGGGGAAGTATTGTATTCCACCCAAAACTTCGATACTGAGATTTCACCGGAAATATGTTTTGAGGCTCCCTGAATAAAAAAAAAATCATTTTTGGAAACATGTCCTGTGTGTGAGTGTGTGTGTGTGTGTGTGTGTCTGTGAACAGCATAACTCAGAAACAAACAGTCGGATAAACCCACAGCGGGGGAGAACCTTTGTGCACGCCTTCAAGTGTGCACGACTATGATACGTCATACCAGTTGCGCATGCGCAAAATCTCCCTAAAACATGCACAAGTTAAGATGTGCTACCGATCCTTTTGCCACATTTCATCAGGTTTAGAGGAGTAGCGCGGTAGATTTAAACGCCGTAGATTTTACGTATAATAGCATTCAAAGATAAAATAACGAATAAATTAGCAAGATGTCATAAGTTAGGATTTTACGTGCTCTTGAGCACTTATACAGCAGTCGCTACTGTTTCTTGCCCTAACAGCGATCGTTTTCGTGTGCATCTTTTTAGGGTCTCTGCGTTCTCAAAGTATTTTTGGCTTGAGGAACTGTAACACTGTGCGTCTAGGCTAATGATGACAAATGAAAGCCTGTCTAGGAGTATTAAATCAAAGTTAATATTGTTAAAGTGAGTCCACTTAATTCTTCCTCTGCAGCAGAAATCAGTTCTGCAGTTCCTAGAGTTTTGCAGATACGTGGGTTTTGATAAAGTGGCTTGCTGTGAAAGTTCATAGCATTGCTTTTAACCATTCTGTATAATAATGCACCATAAACTGTTTTATATCTTTCTTTTATTAATACTCTCTGGAAGTGTGTGTGGGCCGTGTATGAATGTGATAATTATAAGAAACTACAAAAGTAACCATCCATCTCCAGGCTCTGTAGCTAGCACATCCCATTTGGTATGGCTTGTAGATTAAGCGTGTATTAGAAAATGGTCGTAATTTCTGCAAATTTCATCATTTTTAGTCTATCCACTACTTCCTTATAATAGGTAGAGCAAGTGTTGCATGCCGCCCAAATATTATATACCGAGATTTCACCGAAAATAAACGTCTTGAGACTCCCTTAATTAAAAGAAAAGCATTAAAAAGAAATGTTTGTCTGTGTGTGTGAACAGTGTAACTTAAAAATCTGATGTGTTGCACTCACATGACATTCCCTACTCCTGTACAAACTAAGATATTTGTACAAACGCTTATTCTCCATATACTTCATGTTAATCGAGATAAAGATTTTCAGAATCTTATGGCTAATTTTCTTGTAGGTGCAAGGGGAATATGGTAGGCTTTAAGCGATAGTCAAATCTTTTAAGAGCTGGTTGCTATGTGGAGCATTCCATTCTCTTTGCATGTCCAGGACATAAAAAAAACGAATAACGAATTTCAATTTGAGAAAAAGTATAAGTATTGAAAAATTCAAAGAAATAACAAGAAATATCTCGGAAATGGTTCACTCCACAAAAAATGTATATGCTATAAATTATGTGTTTTGACAAGATGTACATTTTTTGTGTAGAAAAGATTTGTCCTTCTCTTACGGTTTACCAGTTATCAAAAGCCATTCAGAATGAGAAGGTCATTTGGGGACATTTCCAGAAAATTCAAGATATACATTTCATTTTCCATAAAAAATCTTAAGCATATGGTATTTTAATCAAAATTGTGTAATGAAGTAATGTATGTTTATCTCTATTAACCTGTTATAGCTTGGTGTACCACATTTGTTATAAAGAAGTGTTTAGATTTTAGTATCTAGTTTCATATTATACTAAACTGTAACAGTAAAATAAACTATTTGTGGCTATTTTATATGGAAATATTAATTTTTCAATAAAAGTGTAATGTTTTTAAATAATAATTAGAAAAATAAATGCAACTCGGTCAAATGTACCCCCCACCGCATCCAAGCGTGCCATCACACCAGTTATTTCACTTGGGCCCTCCCCGTCCTTTACTACAGGCACGTTTGACTGCACCCGCTGGGACTCGAACTCGTGACGTTTGGCATTGAATGGATGGCCAGTCCATTTCGACTCGCTCTAACGACCACGGCTACTCAACACGTTTGGGTTGCGGTGCCTGTGAAAGGAATATAAAAGCCGGTTTAGGAATTAGATTAAGAGCGGCGTATGTAGCAAAATCGTTCCGGCAATAAAGGGTTAAGAAGTAGAGCGGGCTCAGGCGGTAACGTCTGTAGCGCGCATTCGGGTGGTTCCGGGTTCAAATTCCGTGGGCCGACCAATCTGACTGAAGTTTTTTTGCTTAGCCGCTAAGGTAAACACTGTGTTAGATATTTAATACCACGACTCAAAATTCCACCTTAAGTCTAAAACAATAGTAAACATGAACAATAGGTGGTAATAGCAAATGCTGTGACATCTATCTACAGACAATGAAAGCAGGTAGACTGGACGGCACCCTAATGCCATTATGCTGCTATGCACTAGGGTCTCTGTAGACACGACGATGCAGGTGGTTACAAGGATGAGACCTAGAAGGTTAACTGTCCGCCTTTCTATATGAAAGTGGCAGTTAGACTGGACGGCACCCTAATGCCGGAAGATCCGGCTGCTATACTCAGTGTCCCTATGGACACGTGACGAAGCAAGATGGCATGATTACAGGGATGAGACCTAGAAGGCTAACTGTCCGCCACACCTCGATCTAAGAGTTATCCACTAACAGATCCGTCCCGATATGACGGTGTAGTTAAAGCGAAGTAAGATAAATAAAAAAAATAAAGTAATAAAAAAGGAGATAGTAGAATAAGGTTTGTAAGAATAGTTTGCAGAAGAGTGAGTGGAGAAATGGTGCAGAGTTCACAGTTAACGTTGCGGAATTTGGCCTGAGACGCGCTCTGTTTTGTAGCTAAGGTATATGCGAGTTAATGCGAAATATCAGCTGTTGACTGGCAAGTTGATTGCTGGAGAACAAAAAGAAACCCTAAAAATAAATTAGGGTGCCGAGGAGTTCCCGTCAAAGATATGCAAATTCTAGATCCCAAAGTCGATATTCTGTGCTGATTGACTAATTGGTTATTAACGCTGCATTTAATTATCTGTGCTATTAGCTATAGCAAGATAAATTTATTATGAGGAAATGAGCGACGGGTGTTATCAGAAATCTGATGCGGACCACACCTAGTAACAGAACCCAGCAATGACCATTCTCATTTACAGCATCAAACACAAGCAGATTCTAAAACACGTAATATCTTTTCTTATCTTCCTGAACGGAGGAATCTCGGCGCCTATCGTCGTCGTCCTGATGTAGTGGTTATCATGCCAGCCTCTAGTTCCTCGCGGGTTCAAACCCGGCGGAGGTAGATTTACGGCACGTAAAAGAACCTCAAGCCTAATAAGGATACCTCTGAGCTAAATTACTGGTCTTTCACACGTAATATAGATTGGGACGCTAAGTACCACATTAGTTAAAGAGCTTCTATAAATAAAACTCAATTTAATTTTTCGCCACCTATCCAGAGGGGATATGGTACCTACGCCCCAGAAGGGGCGTCCCTGGGAGGAAGGATGAGGCGGGAGAAGTCATCGGGCGGTCGGATCCAGTAGCGACAGTACAGCAATGACAGGGTCCCTAAGTTTCCACAAGGAGACACCCCGGGGACCCCGCCCGATACAGAGGAGGTCCAATGCCCCTCAAGGGGATTCGGATCCCCCGGCAGCCATCGAAAAGCCGAGGGACGGGAAATTTCACAGAGAGCATCCTTTTCCCCTGTCAAGCTGCACCGATACACCATCGCCGACACTTCCGGCCCTGAAAGAGCCCAAAGGGATGAATGAAATTATGAATGGAACGAAATGAAAGAAGGAAATTCCATCATTCACCTGAGGACCCGGGACCTCCAGAATGCGGACCACAGATGCAGCCGCATGAGCCATCCCGTTCGGCAAACACACATTAAAATGAATCCTGTACCCTTTCACTCCTAATGGGTTATTTCTGACGCGTTAGTGGAGCACTTCAGCGCTAAATCCCGCTATGCCATTTCCCATTGATATTTGGAGTGCCACATTTAAGGGTGAGAAGGTATACAAATTATTCTTGCGAAAGTTTATTTTCCTATCTACTTCATTTTAATTCAGGCAAATATTTCCGGAAATAGCTGCATAACACATTTCGTTAGAGAGACAGAGGGAACAGCGATAGTCAAATGTTTAAGAACTGGACGCTATACGCTGGCCTTAAAATTCCATACTGTTTCCATGACATTGGCTGAAACAACTGAAAATGATCAGGGCTTGAGAAGAATGGGTAAGTATTGAACAATGCGAACCATTAATTATGGATATCTGGAAATGGCTCCAATCACAAAAAAAGTTATTTGCAATGAATTTAGTGTTTGAGATCTACATTTTTACTTTCTCTACTACGTATAGTAAGTAGGGGAAGTATTGTATTCCACCCAAAAATTCGATACCGAGATTTCACCGGAAATATATGTTTTGAGACCCCCTGAATCCAAAAAAAAAGCATTTTTGGAAACATGTCCGTGTGTGTGTGTCTGTGTGTCTGTGAACAGCATAACTCAGAAACGAACACTCGGATAAACACCAAACTTGGTATTTAGGTTCAGTATCTTCCAGAGATGCGACACGAAGGTTTTCAAGAAAATCCCCACACCCCAGATTACCCTTTACATGGAACATTTTTCGAAAATTTTAATTCTCTCAAGAATGGCTAACGATTTTGATTAAAATATCATATTTAAGATACTTTCATGACAAATAAAATGCATATCTTGAATTTTCTGGGAATGTCTCCAAAAGTATTCTTCATTGTGAACGACTTTTGCATAACTGGTAAACCATAAGAGATAGACAAAATTTTACTACACAAAAATGTAGATCGCGTTAAAGTACCAATTTATGTCATTACATTTTTTTGTTGAGTGAATCATTTTCGAGATATTGCTTGTTATTCCCTTAAAGTTTCCAATACTTATACTTTTTCTCAAATGGGAATTCGTTATTCATTTTTTTTGTCTTGGTAATGCAAAGAGAATGGAATACTCCACATAGCAACCAGCTCTTAAAATATTTGACTATCGCTTAAAACCTAGCAATTCCCCTTGCATCTACAAGAAAATTAGCAATAAGGTTAACATCTCGATATCTCGATTAACATGAAGCATATGGAGAATAAGCGTTTGTAAAAATAGTTTGTACAAGAGTAGAGAATCTTATTTTATTCTAAATCTTTAGGTTAAAAAATGTTCCATGTAAAGGGTAATTTGGGGTGGGGAGTTCTCTTGAAAGTCTTTGTATCGCGTCTTTGGAAAATACTGAACCCAAATACCAACACACACGGAACTTTTTCTAAAACATTTTTTTTATTCAAGGGGCCTCAAAAATGTGTTTCTGGTGAAATCTTGAAACAAAGGTTTTGGGTGGAGTGCAATATATACCTCCTCTACCTAGTATGCACGAGGTAGGGAAAATAAAAGTGTTAACAAGTTGACTTTTTGCCCCGGCATAGACCATTCACGTTAACATTAGCTATTTTTTCGAAACAAAGAATTATCAGAAACATTTTGTTCACAACAAAACATTAGTTTTCATTTCTTCCTTGTAATT
Organism: Deroplatys truncata; assembly: GCA_030765065.1. Taxonomy (NCBI): domain Eukaryota; kingdom Metazoa; phylum Arthropoda; class Insecta; order Mantodea; family Mantidae; genus Deroplatys; species Deroplatys truncata. The sequence goes on from CM060989.1 coordinate 46,318,028, forward strand.
TCCAAATTTTTAAAACATTAATATCCCCTAACCTAGAATTACTGGTAGCGAAGTTATCTTATAGTGATGGGAGCATGCCTTGCAGTAAGGAACACGTGGTTTGCGGGTATCACGTGATTATGTAAATGATGACATGTGGTAGTGTTTAGTCTTCTTGTCTCGTAAACTGCCACGTTATTCTCTTTCAGGGTTCTGCACAACTAGCTCTATATTTATAGCCTTCAGCTCGCGGGTTCGACGCCCGCTGTTTTCTTCCCCTGTGGTTACCTTTCTCGTGGCAGCTTGCAAACAAAACACGTCTGTCTGCTTCACCAGTGTTGCATTGCAACGCACTCGTCGTCCACAACTAATTTTAAAATATGTAAGCCTTTACAGATGTAGTTTTCTTTTTTAAATGACGAACGTTGGAGAAGGAGATAACTTCTGAAATAGCAAAAATGTAGATATATTTTTTAAAGTATCAGAAAGCTGGTTTTTGTACATATTCAATAATTTCTAAAACATTTTTATCTCTTTGTTTCCCCCTAACTTCTTTTTTCGCTTGGTCCCGCCTGTTTGCATACACACACACATAATCGAGCGTGTTGGTTTCGCAGTAACGTGTAATGCTCGCATCTAGGAGGTCTCGGGTTTGCTTCCCGGCGACCGCCCTCCGATCATGGGTTTTTCGTGGTTTTCACTAGTTGATAGGCGAATTCTGTAGTGTTTTCTCATCTACCACGATTTCCTTTCCACCATTTACCCCTCAATCCGTTTCCTTCTCATCTTTAAAGTGTGCTTATAGGTTTCGCGGTGTATGGCGGTGCCGTACATTTGCCTCGGATGCTTGCCCAAAGAGAAGAGTACTCCCCATGGACACTAGAAGGCTGCTTGGTCGACGGGTCGCTGATCCTCCTCTCTAGGCAGTTTCAGCAGTCTTCGAGCCTGAGATTGTTAGGAACTTCAGCACGTTTCTTTGGTCTGTCTGCCTGCGGCCTGTAGCCCCCCTGTGCTTCTTTCACTTCATCCCTTCCGCCTGGGTGTGGTAGCTACAATGGATCTAAATATAGGCCGAAGTAGCGAGGTGTCCACCTCTTTGTATAAAACACACACACACACACACACACACACACACACACACACACACAGCGTGTGTACCTCATATTCGAGAGGTCCCGATTTCGGTTATGATGGTTTAACTGGATAAGGCCTTTTCCTTGTTGGAACATGAGTATCGGTTATTCTACGCTCCATATACTCGGGCTGATTTGAGGATGTTTCTTCCATTTCAATCATTCAAACTCCGCTAAGGCCTATCCGGCTACTTAAATACACAACAAATTAAATACATTCTAAATTTTGTCTTGAGCTAATGAGAACCGCAAATTTAAGTCCGCCTTGGATAATGACTGGATTGAAAAGGAAGGTCCCGTTCGATGGCCACCACAATCAACGAATCTCTCAACACAGATAGTTTAGCCCTGGGGGCACGTCATTGAATATGAAATCTACACAAACCGAGTAGTAAGTAATTGCCAGGTTCCCAGTGTCTGTTTCTTTGTAAACCAAATATTAACAGTATTTGAGAGTGTGTCGGAAATGCAGTGTACGTACCGAGGTTGATGGTGTCCGCAATGTTTTGAAATGAACTTTAAATGCGTAGGTACTGGCATTATAAATAGATAGTCTTGGAAAACGTTCCCTAGCTCATTAACTGTCAAATATCTCCTTTGGCTTCAAATTAATCATTTTTGACTATTTTAAACTACTCAATTTAAACTCGTCTAGCATAAAATGGATCAAATATTTGGGACAAATTTTGAAACTTTCTCTGCGTTAAAGCATTTTTAAAAGATTGCGGTCCACGATTGAATTTTTAAATATTATATTTTCAAACGGTGGTTTTTTTATTCTAAAATCTGGAACAAGCTAATTAATTTAAGAATTATTATACAATTTTAGGAATAATTAATCAACGATGTCCATAATTTTACAGTAGCAAAAATAGCTTACCAAAAATTGTTATAATGAGGAGAATATTTGAGGAAACCTTTTTCATAAATAGGAAAAGCTTGGCCTGAAACTGCAATTATGAGAAACCATGCTTAAGTTAAACAACGCTATATTCAGTGTCAAAACACATTAATATATTGCCTATGTTATCTAAAAATTATCTATGTATTCACATCACAAGAGTTCATTTTTGTAGACTATAGAGAGAAGTAACGATTGGGATCGACGCTGTAGTCATACGAAATCATTCAAATCCTTGTGCAATTTTGTAAATACGCTGGTTTTTTTGAGCGTGCACTCAGTTTTAGTTTCTTTTTAGTTTCTCTAACACGTACATAGTAGGTAGAAAAGGTATTGCATTCCACCCAAAAATTCTATACCGAGATTTTGCCGGAAATACATGTTTTGAGGCCCCTTGAGTACAAAGAGCAGTTTTAGGAAAGGTCTCTGTGTTTGACTGTGAACAGCATAACTCGAAAACGAAAAGTCGCATAAACACCAAACTTGGTATTTAGGTTCGGTAGTTTCCAAAGATGCGACATGAAGATTTTAAGAAAATCCCTCACCCCAAACTACCCTTTACAGGGAGCATTATTAATTTTTTTTATTTTACAAAAAATGGCTACAAAGATTTTGTTTAAAATATCGTATATTAAAGATATTTAAATGACAAATAAGATGTATTTTGAATTTTATGAAAATAGCCTGTGAAGTCCACTTCATTCGGAGAGAATTTTATATAATCTTGTATAACGGTAAACGTTAAGTAATAGACGAAAACATACTACACAAAAAATGTTGATCCCTTTAAAACACAATTCATTTCAAATAACTTTTTGTGGCATCAACCATTTCTGAAATATCCATTATTAATGGTTGAAATTGTTCAATACTTAACCCATTCTTTTCAAGTTCTTTCCATTGTTCAGTTGTTCCTCGCGATTGCATGGAAACAGTATGGAATTTTAAGGCCAGCATAAGTTGAGTACCCACTAATAAGGATAGAGGGTAGAGAAAGTCATGTGAATGCAGACAAGTTCGTGTATGTGTTTGTGAACAGCATAACACAAAAACGAAAAATCAGATAAATACGAAAGTTAGTATTTAGGTTCATTACCTTACAAAACGTAAGCAAAGTTTACAAGAAAATCGCCCCAGCCAGAACTACCATTTAAACAGAAAAAATTCCGAATTCTCTAAGGATTTTGATTAAAATATCGTATATCAAAGATATTTAATTGCAAATAAAACTTTTTCTTGAATTTTCTGTAAACAGCCTGTGAAGTTTTTTTATTCCGAAGGAATTTTGTATAATTTTATACGACTGGTAAGCCTTAAGCACTAGAGCTCATTAAAATACACAATTTAGTTCAAATAACTTTTTTGTAGCAACAGCCATTTCCAAGAAATCCGCTATTATATCTTCGCATTGTTCAATACTTTACAAGAATGATAGTCAACATTCAGTTTTTTCTCGGGATTACATGGAAACAGAATAGCATTTTAAGGCCAGCATACAGTGTCCACTTCTTAAACATTTGACTGGCTGTTAGCTTTGTATTTTAACGAAATACGTAATGTAGCTATTTCTGCAAACTTTTAACTCAATTAAAATGAAGTAGGTAGAAAAATAGGCTTTCTTAAGATAATTCTTTAGCTCCTAATAAACGACAGACGGTAGAAGAAGTCTTGGGAATGTAACACATCAGATTTTTTCTTCTTTTATTTAAGTTTACATGCATAGTATCAGAGTTCGTCTTTATTTTCACCATCCAATACTATAATTCATCAAGAAAATGTGAATATGCATGTTTTCTCGAAATGTCAAGCAAGTTTCGACATTCGTGTTGGGAGTAGTGTTCGAGGAATGGGTGGCAATATTGCCTGATACCATCCGAGATATAAATCTATGTTCCAGGAACTGTTGAGAGTTATACATTGGAATGTTAATCAGAGCGGTGCGTTTGTGCACCCGCAAAGAGAAAAACTTCCAACCGTCATCGGCATGCGGTGTTCACTTGATGGTGTTTGGCCTACGAGAGTTCAATAATATCATCGATAAATTTTATTGAATATCACTCCGTTAAAAGCGATTGTCACTTTAGATCCTATCCCTACTGATTTGATTGCAATGCTTCAATAGGATTTCTGGTCGTTTTCGGTCAACATTTCTGTGTGTTTCTCTTTCCATGACCTCCCCTACGTTTTTAGTTTCTTTTTCGTCTCGCATGTATTTTAAAATCGTTTCTTCTTGTAGGTATTTTCACCCTTTTTCCTTTGCTTTCTTTTATGCGCATTCCGTGTTCTTCCATTCTGCTTTTATTAATGGCTTGCATCTTTTTCACGCGTTTTACTCTTCGTTTTCGTGCACAATTCTCTTTTGTGTACTGTTGGAGCCTTTACTTTCTTCATTTGAGCTTCTCTCTCTTCACTATTAGCTTTTACATCACATGTCCATTATATTTTTTTACTTTCTCTACTACGTATATTAAGTAGGGGAAGTATTACATTCCACCCCAAAAAAATTCGACACCAAGATTTCACCAGCCCCCTGAATCCATAAAATCTGATGTGTTGCACTCACATGACTTTCTCTACTCTTGTACAATCTAATTTTACAAACGCCTATTCTCCATATGCTTCATGTTAATCGAGATATCGAAATGTCAATCTTATTGGTAATTTTCTTGTAGATGCAAGGGGAATATGGTAGCTTTTAAGCGATAGTCAAATATTTTAACGCTGGTTGCTATGTGGCGCATTCCATTCTCTTTGCATGTCCAGGACATAAAAAAATGAATAACGAATTTGAGAAAAAGTATAAGTATTGCAAAATTTAAGGAAATAACAAGCAATATCTCGAAAACGGTTCACTCAACAAAAGAAATGTATATGACATAAGTTGTGTATTTTAACGCGATCTATATTTTTTGTGTAGTAAAATTTTGTCTATCTCTTATAGTTTACCAGTTATGCAAAAGTCGTTCAGAATGAAGAATACTTTTGGAGACATTCCCAGAAAATTCGAGATATACATTTCATTTCTCATGATATTATCTTAAACATATGATATTTTCATCAAAATCGTTAGAGCCATTTTTGAGAAAATTAAAATTTTCGAAAAATGTTCCATGTAAAGGGTAGTCTGGGGTGGGGGGATTTTCTTGAAAACCTTCGTGTCGCATCTCTGGAAGATACTGAACCTAAATACCAAGTTTGGTGTTTATCCGACTGTTCGTTTTTGAGTTATGCTGTTCACACACACACAGACACACACACACACACACACACAGACACACACACGGACATGTTTCCAAAAATGCTTTTTTTGGATTCAGGAGGTCTCAAAACATGTATTTCCGGTGAAATCTCGGTATCGAATTTTTGGGTGGAATGCAATACTTCCCCTACTTACTGTACGTAGTAGAGAAAGTAATAAAAAGCATTTTTGGAAACATGTCTGTGTGTGTGTCTGTCTGTGAACAGCATAACTCAGTAACGAATAGTCGGGTAAACACCAAACTTGGTATTTAGGTTCAGTATCTTCCAGAGATGCGACACGAAGGTTTTCAAGAAAATCCCTCCACCCCAGATTACCCTTTACATGGAACATTTTTCGAAAATTTTAATTTTCTCAAAAATGGCTCTAAGGATTTTGATTAAAACATTATATATTTAATATAATTTCATTACAAATGAAATGTATATCTCGAATTTTCTGGAAATGTCTCCAAAAGCATTCTTCATTGTGAACGACTTTTGCATAACTGGTAAGTCATAAGAGATAGACAAAATTTTACTACACAAAAAATGTGGATCGCGTTAAAATACACAATTTGTCATATATACTTTTTTGTTGAGTGAACCATCTTCGAGATATTGCTTGTTATTCCCTTAAATTTTCCAATACTTATACTTTTTCTCAAAATCGTTATTCATTTTTGTTGTCCTGGTAAGGCAAAGAGAATGGTTTATTCCACATAGCAAACAGCTCTTAAAATATTTGACTGTAGCCTGCCAATTCCCCTTGTATCTACAAGAAAATTAGCAATAAGATTAACATCTCGATATCTCACTTAACATGAAGCATATGGAGAATAAGCGTTTGTAAAAATAGTTTGTACAAGAGTAGAGAAAGTCACGTGAGTGTAACACATCAGATTTTTTTATGTCCTGGACATGCAAAGAGAATGGAATACTCCACATAGCAACCAGCTCTTAAAAGATTTGACTATCGCTTAAAACCTACCATATTCCCCTTGCATCTACAAGAAAATTAGCAATAAGATTAACATCTCGATAAACATGAAGCATATGGAGAATAAGCGTTTGTGAAAATAGTTTGTACAAGAGTAGAGAAATTCATGTGAGTGTAACACATCAGATTTTTTTTTTACCCGACTGTAAATTTTCATCTCGCTTTCGGAGCTGACGTTCGGTGAGGTACTGTCGGGATAAGGGACAGACAGGATTTTCTTGCAGTTGATTATTAGAGATTGCATATTCACTAGAAAATAAGGGGCGACTAACACCTGAAAATCTCCACCTACAAATTTCAGAAGCTATCTTTTGTCTAATGGAAGGCGTGTAAATGTATAATCGTACCGGCTTGATTACAAATACAGGTCAAATTTTAGCCTGTAAGTTTATGAATTAGGCTCTTGGCATTGGCGATTTCATTTACCTTAGCTTGCATCACCACACTTGTGAGAAGTTCTGCATTGTTGCCTTGCAGGTTCACTGATCACAACCAGCTAGAATATGGCCTCCAGTCAAAATAACAAAACAACTGACTATCAGCAGGAAGTTGATAACACTGTGATCTCCGCTAGCTCGGATTGCAACGCCACGGCCTCGCCTGCCGGGAGGTCCGCAGTTTGTCTGCGCCGCGCCGCTTTCTGCCAAATATTTCTGGATATACCTAACTTATTCGGGCGCCGAAAGCTTATTGCGCTTTTAAAGCGAAGCGTGGCCTCAGTAATATACACTCAAATATTTAAATTTAACAGGAATTACTTTGCAACGTTTATTGTGTCCCCTTCGTGGTCTAGGGTACTATGCTAGCTTCTAGTTCCCCAAGGTCTCGGGTTCAAGCCCGGCGGAGGGCGGCATGGCTTCCTTCCGAAGGGAAGTAAAGCCGGTGGTCATAGATTTACGGCACGTAAAAGAACTTCAAGCCCGATAAAGAGGCCTCTGAGCAAAATTACCGGTCTTTCACGCCCAATATAAAATGGGACAGTTAGAACCAAAGCAGTTAAAGAGCGCCCTTAAATAACTCAATTTAATTTAACTTTTGTTACAATACGACGTGCAAGTCACTAAATTTGCCAGCTCATTACCATCTCACGCTGATTCTACAAGGGATTTATATAAATTAGCTTTTATCCATTTCATGCTTAAACAAAGTTGCATTCATATGATTTCTCTACACACTCTTCTAATAATTGTTCTTATATATACTTTTTAAACCAGATAAGCTTTCAATTTACATTTATATATTTCGTTATAGAATACAATAGGTAAAGCAATAATCAGATTTTTAAAGAGCGGGTCGGCTTTGAAATTCCATGCTCTTTGTATGGCCAATAGAAAAAAATTCTGAGATATATTCACATGATTTTCTCTACCCTCTATTTTTATTAGTGGGTACATAAACTATTCTTACTAAAGCTTATTTTTCTATCTACTACAGTTTAATTCAAGTAAACCTTTGCAGAAATAGCTACATCACACATTCCGTTGTAGATATAAATGGAAAAGCGATAACCAAATGTTTAAGAACTGGACGCTATATGCTGCCTTAAAATTCCACACTGTTTCCATGCAATCGCGAGAAACAACTAAATATTGAAAGGACTGTAATAAAACGACTAAGAAATGAACAACAACGGATATGTCAGAAATGGCTATTGCTACAAAAAAACTTAGCTTAAGTAAATTGTGTGCTTTAAAGATATCTACATTTTTGTGCAGTACGTTTTCGTCTATCGCTTAACGTTTACCAGTTATACAAGATTATACAAAGTTGCTTCCGAATGAAGAGGACTTCAAAGGCTATTCCCATAAAATTCACGATATACATTTTATTTGTCATGTAAATATGTTTAGTGTATAGTATTTTAATCAAAATGGTCAGCCATTTCTTAGAAAATAAACATTTTCGTAAAATGTTCAATGTAAGGGCTAGTTGGGGATGGGCGGATTTTCTTGAAAATCTTCCTGTCGCGGTTTTGGAAGCTACTGAATCTAAATACTGACATTAGTTTTGAGTTATACTGTTCACAGACACATGCGCGCGCGGTTGTTTTTCTAAAAATGCTGTTCTTGGTTTCAGGGGCCCTCAGCATATATATCTTGTGAAAACTCGACATAGAATTTTTGGATTAAATATAGCACTTCTCCTACCTACTTACTATAGTAGAGAAAGTAATAAGTAGCGACTTACCAGTTGAGAAAAGCATAAATATTTGAAAATTCAAACCAATAGCAAGGAATATCTCGAAAATGGTTAATTCTACAAGTATTTATGTTTGACATAAAACTGTGTGCTTTAAGTAGAGCTACATTTGTTGTGTACTAAGATTTGATCTATTTCCTACCAGTTACTTATGCAAAGGTTCATTCAGAATGAAGAATTTAGCTATTCCTTGAAAGTTCAAGATATACGTTTTATTTGTTACGTAAACCCTTTAATGCATGGTATTTTAATCAACATTATTATACCAATGTGTGAGAAAATAAATTTCGAAAAGTCCTTCATGTGAATAGTTTTGGATGGTTTTTTTACTTTCTCTACTACGTATAGTAAGTAGGGGGAGTATTGTATTCCACCCAAAAAATTCGATACCGAGATTTCACCAGAAATATATGTTTTGAGACCCCCTGAATCCAAAAAAATCATTTTTGGAAACATGTCCGTGTGTGTCTGTGAACAGCATAATTCAGAAACGAACATTCGGATAAACACCGAACTTGGTATTTAGGTTGAGTATCTTCCAGAGATGTGACACGAATGTTTTCAAGAAACTCCCCCCCTCCACAGATTACCCTTTACATGGAACATTTTTCGAAAATTTTAATTTTCTCAAAAATGGCGCTAACGATTTTGATTAAAGTATCTATGTTTAAGATATTTTCATGACAAATGAAAATTATATCTCGAATTTTCTGGAAATGTCTCCAAAAGTATTCTTCTTGTAAACGACTTTTGCATAACTGGTAAACCATAAGAGATAGACAAAATTTTACTACATAAAAATGTAGATCGCGTTAATATACACAATTTATGTCATATACATTTTTTTATTGAGTGAACCATTTTCGAGATGTTGCTTGTTATTCCCTTAAATTTTCCAACACTTTTTCTCAAATGGGAATTTGTTATTCATTTTTTTATGTCCTGGACATACAAAGAGAATGGAATGCTCCACATAGCAACCAGCTCAAGATTTGACTATCGCTTAAATGCTACCATATTTCCCTTGCATCTATAAGAAAATTAGCAATAATATTAACATCTAGATTAACACGAAGCATATGGGGAATAAGCGTTTGTAAAAATAGTTTGTACAAGAATAGAGAAAATCATGTAAGTGTAACACATCAGATTTTTTTACGTACTGGACATGCAAAGAGAATGGAATGCGCCACATAGCAACCAGCTCTTAAAAGATTGGACTATCGCTTAAAGCCTACCAATTCTCCTTGCATCTACAAGAAAATTAGCAATAAGATTAACATCTCGATATCTCGATTAACATGAAGCATATGGAGAATAAGCGTTTGTAAAAATAGTTTGTACAAGAGTAGAAAATGTCATGTGAGCGTAACACATCGGATTTTTTTACTGAAAATCTTCGTGTAGGATCCTGGAAGGTGTTGAACTTGAGTACCAAGTTTGATAGTTATGGGGATTTTGTTTAGACACAGACAGGTACTAGGACATTTTTCAAAAAATGCATTGTTTTTTATTTAGGGGGCCTCAGAACGTGTATTTCCGGTGAAGTATCTAATTTTTGGGTGGAATACCGTGATTCTTCTACTTGCTGTAAGTATAAATTAGATTGACAAAGTGGCACAATTAATATTGCTATTTTTCTGGTTTCAATGCAATACCAACCTGTAAATTAGGCAAAGCACGATGAAGGTAAAACAGCTGTGGAGGTAGAAAACGACATTCTAGTCGTTTCCTGCGAAACTGGGTTTTATCAACCATTTGTGAACTTTGGAATCGTCTGTTTTATAATAAAACGTCCTCTGCAAAGCACCAGTGTCAGCAATATGACAGTGGGTTGCCACGGAAACAGCTGAATGTCACAATGACGCCGACTGGTAATAAACATCCACGTGATAGCCGTTTCTGAGATATAGCCTGATTTACTGCAAACGCAAAGAGACGCAGACCACCCACACTGAAGTGTCAACGCCCTAGATGCATCATAGGTCAACATCCAAATAGCACCGTTTCGCGTCAAAACTCTGTTATTTGTTTACAGCAGCTAATGTATCCTGACATCCGAGTTATTGTCAAACATGTGTACTGATATCGTTTCAGACTCCTCAATGTCACGTGAATTTCTAATGTGATACATTCACATGGCTTTTTCTGCCCTCTATCGTTTATTAGATCCAAATAAATTTCTGCAGAAATAGCTACATTCGTTACAGATACAAAGGAAAGAGCGATAGTCAAACGTTTAAGAAGTGGGTGCTATATGCTGGCCTTAAAATTCCATGCTGTTTCATTGGAATCGAGAGAAACAACTGAATACTAACAGAACTTGGAAATAATGGCTAAATATCGAACATGTAGTAGTAGTAGGACAATCAATTAGGCCTCATTGGTGTACATGCTTTTCCTGTTGTCTAACACTGGGTGTATAATACACTCACTATATATACATAATTAAGTACTATGAAACTAACATAATGAAGGAAGAAAAAACAAAGAATAACAAGCATGAATTATAATTATATTACAAATATTTACAGTGTTCCTACCCTTAAAAACTCGCTTTTATGTAACGTCTCCCTTTTCCGTTCCACAAGGCAATAAACCTCCTTTGCCGAATCTTAGACAAAAAATCTGATGTGTTACACTCACATAACTTTCTCTACTCTTGTACAACCTAATTTTACAAACGCCTATTCTCCATATTTTTCATGTTAATCGAGATATCGAGATGTCAATCTTATTGGTAATTTTCTTGTAGATGCAAGGAAAATATGGTAGCTTTTAAGCGATAGTCAAATATTTTAACGCTGGTTGCTATGTGACGCATTCCATTCTCTTTGCATGTCCAGGACATAAAAAAATGAATAACGAATTTGAGAAAAAGTATAAGTATTGGAAAATTTAAGGAAATAACAAGCAATATCTCGAAAACGGTTCACTGAACAAAAGAAATGTATATGGCATAAGTTGTGTATTTTAACGCGTTCTACATTTTTTGTGTAGTAAAAGTTTGTCTATCTCTTATGGTTTACCAGTTATGCAAAAGTCGTTCACAATGAAGAATACTTTTGGAGACATTCCCAGAAAATTCGAGATATACATTTCATTTGCCATGACATTACCCTAAACATATGATATTTTCATCAAAATCGTTAGAGCCATTTTTGAGAAAATTAAAATTTTCGAAAAATCTTCCATGTAAAGGGTAGTCTGGGGTGGGGGGATTTTCTTGAAAACGTTCGTGTCGCATCTCTGGAAGATACTGAACCTAAATACCAAGTTTGGTGCTTATCCGATTGTTCGTTTTTGAGTTATGCTGTTCACAGACACACACACACACAGACACACACACACAGACACACACACACAGACACACACACGGACATGTTTCCAAAAATGCTTTTTTTGGATTCAGGAATTCTCAAAACGTGTATTTCCGGTGAAATCTCGGTATCGATTTTTTGGGTGGAATGCAATACTTCCCCTACTTACTATACGTAGTAGAGAAAGTAAAAAGAGCCCATTTTATGATGCCTCGCGTCCAACATTATATTCAAGCAGGCCTCCATTCCACTACTGGGCCACAGAAACTGCGGCGGTAAGTATTGTTTTCTTAGCAATTCCGCTTCCTTGCACTCAGCCAGAATATGATTCCATATTTCCCTTTCACCACAGAGTGGAACATATTCTCATTCCTGTGTTACCAGTTAATTTGTTGCTTTTCCAGACGTTTAATCTTAGCCACGCCAAACTACTTCTTTCCTCTCGCGTACAGTTATCTAAATAGGCCTCCCTCTCCCAGCCCTGCGTTATTTGACACTTTAAGTTAAGTGAAATTTTAACCGTGCATTGTGATTCTCAATTCTGTCTGTCAATATCGCGTAGTCGTATCAGAATTATCTTCCATCCGTTACGTCCCAAGTCCCTCCCCTGTAGGCAAATGTACTCCATTCCAATTTCTTCTAAGCCTCTTCGCAATTTGGTTGCCCAATACGTATCCCACCCTTCCCGTACTAGCTCCCTGAAATTGCCTGTTCTCCCCGTACTATGCCTAACCAGTATTTAAGTGTCCTTACTTTTAGATGTATGGTTTCATTGTATAAGCCGAATTCTTTAAGAACCACACAATTTGTAGTACCCTTTCCCACCTGTAGAATTCGCTTCAGAAAATACGTCTGGATTTGGTTCAATTTTCATTGTTTTCCCAACCCAAATTTCTGCACCATATGATTAACTAGAGCTGGCAAAAGCACTGTATACCATCTCCATTGTTCTCAGGTATCGAACATAAACATAACGGATATCTCAGAAACGGCTCTTGCTACAAAACAAGTTATTTGAAATAAATTATGTGTTTTAAAGAGATCTACATTTTATGTGTACTACGTTTTCTTCTATCGCTTGACGTTTACAAGTTATACAAGATTATACAAAATTGCTTCCGAATGAAGAGGACTTTGTGGGCTAGTCTCCCAAAATTAAAGATATACATTTTATTTGTCATGTAAATATCTTTCATATTATATGGTATTTTAATCAAAATCGTTAGTCATTGTTTTAGATAATCAAAAATCTCAAAAAATATGACGCAGTAATTTATATCACAACATTGTAAATGCCAGAGTGATTGTAGTGTAAATAAGCATTATTGTATGACATTGATTTGAGATGTTTGTTAATTATAAGCATTGTTAGGAAATAAGTTTACACGGCCTCACTGAAACTGACAATAAGAGCGGGTAACAATGAGCGAGGGGGTGAGTTGTTTATCAATTATAAGAGACAAGCAAATGACGTCAGAGTAGCGCGCGTTTCTTTAGAAATGGAGGGAATTTCTTCCCTAGAGCATATGTGTTCATAATTTTGATTGGATATAAATATAGACGCTAATGTTGTTGCGCTTTATTAACCAATAGCAGCTCTGTTATAATGTTTAGACATATCGGAGTGAGGGAGTATAAATTATGAAGCCGAGAGAGAGGTATCGTTCAGTCCAACAAAAGCATTCGCGGGTAACACGTCGCTCAGTCCAAAATATCATACCACGGGTTACACGTCGCGTAGTTCAACGGAAGCATACATAAAGTACACGTTACGCAATTCTACAAAATCTCTCGCGTTGTAAAGTTAGTTATAAATGTGAAATACACGAAATAATAATGTGCAGCAAATAAGTGATATTAGAAAATGTAACAGTTTCAGTCTGGCGTGTATCAAGAATAATTATGTGAATTTAAAGAAGTGTGACGGCAATAAAAGTGTAAAAACAAATTCTTTTATCACTGTTATCTTTCAGTAAAAACTCCTTTCCGTTTACACACCCTGTTCAAGAGATATGCTCGACTGAGTAATAATAATAGCTAGCCGGAGGACAAAGAACCCAAAATTCAAAATAGTAAAAATAACAGGCGCTCAGCAAAAGATAACACGAAGTTATCGCGACAAATTGGCTCCCATACGTGGGGCAGATAAACATGAAGCATCTTCCAGCTACTACAAATATTCTACTTCAAATTGTTCCATGTAAAGGACAGTTTGGAGTGGGGGGATTTTGTTGAAAATGCTTGTGTAGCATCTTTGGAAGATATTGTACCTAAATGCCAAGTTTGGTGTTATCCGACTTATCGTTTTTGAGTTATGCTGTCCACAACACACAAACAGACTGACACACAGAAGGATATTTTTTTTAAAAATGCTTTTTTGAATTTAGAGGGTCTCGAATTTTTGGGTGGAATACAATACTTCCCCTACTTACTATACGTAGATACTAAAAATCACCATCCCTAGTTATGAGTACCGCCCAAAGGGAGTTCCCTGAGAAAATATGATGCAGTAATTTGTATCACAAATTATTTAAATGTAAAGAGTGATTATAGTGTGAATATGCATTTTTGTGTGACATTGATTTGAGATGTTTGTTGATTGTAATTATTGTTGAGAAGTAAGTTTATACGGCCTTACTGAAACTGACAATAATAGCGTGCAATAATGCAGCGAGAGGGTGAGCTGTTTAACATTATTAGAGACGAGGAAGTTACGTAATATTGGCGCGTTTTTCTTTAGAATTTGCTGGAACATTTTTCCTAGAGCATATGTGTTCATAATTTTCATTGGATATAAAAATAGACGCTAATGTTGGCGCGTTTTATTAACCAATAGCAGCTCGGTTATAATCTTTAGGCATATCGGGGTGTAGGAGTATAAAAAGGGCTAGGTTAGAGGTAAAGTCCTTCAGTCCAGCAGAAATATTTGTGCAGTACACATCGCTGAATGCATCGCACAGTCTATCGATTCGCAGGTTACGCGTAGCAGAGTTATGAAAAATCTCATGTGTTGTAAAGTTAATTACACAAAAAGTTGAAGTACGCGAATTAAGAATGATCAGTAAATAAGTTATTATAACAGTTTCAGTTTGGCAAGTATCAAGATCAATGTGTGAATGTGAATAATGTGTTAAGACTATAAAAAGTGTAAAACAAATTCCTTCATCAGTGTTATCTGTGGATAAAAGACTCCTTTCCGTTTACACAACCTGTATAAAGAGAAGTGCTCGACCAAAAAGATCATAGCTAGCCGGAGGACAGTGAACGAAAATTAAATAAAATAACAGGCGCTCAATAAAAGATAACACGAAGTGACCGCGACAAATTATATTCAATACGTAAGGCAAATGAAACAGCATTCTTTCAAACAAACACTAATACCGCCGCAAATTGCTACCACCACTGGGAGCTAACAAACTTAACAAAGAATCACGTCACAAAATGGCTCCCAAACGTGGCGCAAAACACAAGTAAACATTATACACAAATAACATTAATAATACCGTCGCAAATCCAAGAGGACGTATAGGAAATTTAAGTACTTCCTTACTGGTCTCACCATGAACATTGTTATGCTTCTCTGGCATTACAGCTGGTGTAAGTACAGACTGTAAACTTCACGTGATACCTTTCCCACACCTCGACAGAGCACGCTTCGGGAATACACAACCACCCATATGACGCGAATCAATGAACGCAAAAACATTCTGTATTACTCTTCACTCGTGAAAATAACCAATTTTTACTTTCTCTACTACGTATAGTACGTAGGGGAAGTGTTTTATTCCATCCAAAAATTCGATACCGAGATTTCCTCGGAAATACATGTTTTGAGACCCGTGTGTGTCTGTGAACAGCATAACTCAGAAACGAACAGTCGGATAAGCACCAAACTTGGTATTTAGGTTCAGTATCTTCCAGAGATGCAACACGAAGGTTTTCAAGAAAATCCCCCCACCCCAGATTACCCTTTACATGGAACATTCTTAGAAAATTTTAATTTTCTCAAAAATGGCTCTAACGATTTTGATGAAAATATCATATGTTTAAGATAATGTCATGAGAAATGAAATGTATATCTCGAAATTTCTGGGAATGTCTCCAAAAGTATTCTTCATTATGAACGACTTTTGCATAACTGGTAAACCATAAGAGATAAACAAAATTTTACTACACAAAAAATGTAGATCGCGATAAAATACACAATTTATATCCTATACATTTTTTTCTTGAGTGAACCATTTTCGAGATATTGCTTGTTATTCCCTTAAATTTTTCAATACTTATTTTCTCAAATGGAAATTAGTTATTCATTTTTTTTTGTCTTGGATATGCAAATAGCTTCAATCTGAGGCAAAGAGAATGGTGCTACACCTAGCAACCAGCTATTAAGAGATTGTCTATGCTTAAAGGCTACTGTATTTCTATATTGCCCTTGCAATTATATATTCTCCTTACATCTACAAAAGATTAGCAATAAAATACAGTCTGCAAATGTTTATCTCGAATAAGTGTTTGTAAAAATTGTTTGTACAAGAGTAGAAGAGAAAGTCATTTGAGTGTAACGCATCAGATTTTTTTCTTTTGCTTTTCAGTATTTATACACCCAAAAATGCGAAACCGAGATTTCACCGGAAATGCACGTTTTGAGACTCCATGAATAAAAGAAAAAGCGTTGTCTGTATGTGTGTGCGAACAGCATAACTCATAAATGAAACGCAGATAAAATACAATTTCGTACTTAAGTTCAGTATCTTCCAAGGATGTGACAAGATGAATTTCAACAAAATGTCTTTACGTGGAAAAATTTTAGTCATTTTTTAATTTTCCCAAAAATGTCGCAAACATTTTGATTAAAATACCTTAAGTTTTAAGATGTTTGTATTACAAATAAAATGCATATCTTGAATTTTCTGAGAGTAGCCTGTGAGGTTCCTCATCATTCTGAATGACTTCTGTATAATTGGTAAACCTAAGAGAGAGATAAAAACTTACTGTACAAAATAAGTGTAATGAAAGAATATCGGGATTATCCAGAGCAGATAAGATAAGATAATTTATTTCACCATATCTATCAAAATGCATATACATAGTATACTTACATTCAGTCAGCTCTACTACTAACCCTTAACCTACTTGTTAACACTACAGATTCATTTATCCTGAATGCAATAACTCCCAACCTGTAAGTTTCTGCCTACCTATCCTTGGTTCCAGCAAGCTTCAACACAGCGGTTATCTCGCTGCTGAAACCATTGTATCTGCAATTCTTTGGCTACTATCTACCACTGTTGTGCCTATATCTCTTCCATATATAATTTTCTCATCCATTTTTGTTTTACCCAACCTAAATAATTACCAATTTCCTTAACACCCTCATCTGATTTTATTTTCAATATCTTTTTACTTTCTCTTCTACGTATAGTAAGTAAGGGAAGTATTGTATTCCACCCAAAAAATTGATACCGAGATTTCACCGGAAATACATGTTTTGAGACCCCCTGAATCCAAAAAAAGCATTTTTGGAAACATGTCCGTGTGTGTCTGTGTGTGTGTGTGTGTGTGTGTGTGTGTGTGTGTGTGAACAGCATAACTCGGAAACGAACAGTCGGATAAACACCAAACTTGGTATTTAGGTTCAGTATCTTCCAGAGATGCGACACGAAGGTTTTCAAGAAAATACCCCTACCCAAGACTAGCCTTTACATGGAACATTTTTCGAAAGTTTTAATTTTCTCAAAAATAGCTCTAACGATTTTGATTAAAATATCGTATGTTTAAGATATTGTCATGAGAAATGAAATGTATATCTCGAATTTTCTGGGAATGTCTCCAAAAGTATTCTTCATTGTGAACGACTTTTGCATAACTGGTAAACCATATGAGATAGACAAAATTTTACTGCACAAAAAATGTAGATCGCGTTAAAATACACAATATATACCATACACATTTGTTTTGTTGAGTGAACCGTTTTCGAGATATTGCTTGTTATTTCCTTAAATTTTCCAATACTTATACTTTTTCTCAAATTCGTTATTCATTTTTTTATGACCTGGGTATGCAAAGAGAATGGAATCCGCCACATAACAACCAGCGTTTAAAATATTTGACTATCGCTTAAAACCTACCTCCCTTCTCTGTCCTATTCCTTTTCAATTTTACTACCCCTGTTCTCACCCGTGCAATTCCTTCCCTGGCGACTTTATCTCCTTTTTCCACATATGTCTCCTTTTCTTATTCTAACTTTACTTCCCTGTAAATATTCAATGATTTTTTCTTATTAAAACTACCAAAAAGTTCCTGAATTTCAATATTATCCATTCTTAGTTTAGTTTGATTTGATTCCAGAATCCTCTTTCTTTTTGTTCTCTATCTCTCCATGTACCCTCCTCCCCACTTTCTTCCAGAGCCTGTTTAATTCAGCTACTCCAAGTTGTATTAAATAGTATGGGATGTGCTTACTCTGTTTGGGGTTACCATATCTTGTGTCATCTTTATGGAATATTCGTTACCTGTGTAGATGTTTTGTAATGCATTTATAAACTTCCCAGTTACTCCCTTTCCCTTTAGCTTGGTCCATAATGCCTCCCTATTAATCGTGTCAAAAGCGTTTTCGAAATCTACCAACAACATGTATAACCTTCCTCTTTAACCAGAGCAGATAGAATAATAAGCTTTTTAAGCACGCTTTTTTGAAAATGGAGTAGAGAAAGTCATGTGAATGCAACACAATACATCAGATATTTCTCATTTGTGTTAATATGCAAATGCTGAGTAGCAAAATGAATCTGCACAATGACGGAATGAAAACCGAAAAAAAAAATGTCATAAGATTAACTAATGCAAGTTAAAGTTAACAGACAAGTCGTAGATTTTCCTTCAAGACAACAAATGCCAAGCAATAAAAATAAACGCTTGTAAAATACACTACACGTGATTTCTCAGCCAATCAGGTGCCGAGAGTAATGGGCGAGGTCCAGATGGCCGTTTTATGACGCTCGTATGTCTTTGCAGTACTTGTCGCTTGTTTATTATTTATGACAGATGTAACATCAAATGGAGATAAATCTAAAGATGTGGGCGAAATGACCATCTGCTTCGGTAACATCTGCTAACAGACTCAGCTTTGTGCAATACGATGAGGAATGTTACGGACTTGTAGAAACTCGTCATAGTGAAGGAATGCCAAAGAATCGATAAAGGTAGATAGATAGAAGGTATGTTTATTGGTTTCAAATTATTGAAGTTATTAAACAAGTATTTAGTGCATGGGTCATTTAAGATACAAAGTATGGTGACAAAATAAACAACAGAAAAAGAAACCAAAACGAAAAAGAACAAGAAAAAGGAGAATAGAGATAGCCTTTGATTAACTGAAGAAATTTGACCTAGCTTCGCGCACTTTAGCCAAGAAATTGCCCATGTCTTGTCAGTTCCTCTGGTCAGCCAGTAGATCCCAACATGCCAACGTCTTTCTTGATGGACTTAACAATTTTTCTTTGAGTTTAATTGTTCGCTGGTTCTCCCACTGCGCACATTCCGCCAAAATATGTACCCAGTTCTCGTCCAAATCACAGAATAGGCAAATTCTCCTGCCAAAATCGTCAGTCATTTTCTGTGCCTTCCAGCACCCCAGTCTAAACGATGCCATTCCTGATCTTTCCTTTCTTCCTAAGTTAAGTATATATGCCTCTTTAACGCAATTCAATTTTATTTCATTTGCTAGACTTAAGAGAAGGTTTAATTTTATAATCCGATTCTACTTCCTGTTGGTTGATGTCTCTTAGTCTTCTTTTGACACCTTTCCATATGTTTTTGTCATTTGTTTCAGCTCTTTGTCATACTGACTCCATTCTTATTCTCCTCAAACTCCTTTACAAATCAGCTGCCCAAAAGTTAGGAGACAGGTTTTCTCGCTGGTATTTATAAAATTTGGATCGTAGTGTGGAGTTATCCCCCTGCATCAGCCTCAGCCAGTACTTCACTGCTCTTATTTTACAGTGTATTGTATCTTCATAACATCCTACCTCCCCCGAATTTGAGTGCCTTGTGAAACTCCAAGAACTCTTTTCCAAAATGCTACCTGTGTTTTACTTACATGCTCTGCTCTTTCCCATCCCCAGATTTCACTTCCTTATAACCAAATCGGCCTTATCATAGTTACACATCTTCTCTAAAAGGTGCGATCGGAAGGGCCCCCACGACCGCGGCAGAGCACCGCAAGTCTACGCAACGGCCCTTTTTGCTTCTACTATGACTCCTGGGACGCACTGGAAGAGGGACGCAACCATGGATAGGACCCCTAACGTTTCTACTCTGTATTCACTCTTAGGTTGATCCGCGTCAAAACAAATCCCAGGTGACCAGTGCACCGCTATAATGTATCCTTCCGCCATTCGCACTAGAAATACTGTCACACTTTCAGACCATGTGGCGAGTACAAGCGGCACGTAGTGCAAAAAGGAACAGATTCCTTATTTCGACAACTGAAACGGTGACTAGCATATTCTGTTAAAGGTGATAAGATTCATAGTTGCAACAAAATAAACGTTTGCACATATAATAGTTAATTCTGAAATAAATGAGCAAAAAATAAAGTAACAGGTATGCGATAACCTAATTTATTCGCTCTCTAGAAGCGGCACTTTATTAACTGTTGGCGGCTCATTTTAAAAAAGAAATTGTGCACTGTTACGCGAATTGCATTCTTCTTAAAATCACTACATTCTTGCATCGCGTATTTCATATGCTTTCTTTTTTTTCCGGGTGTAACCACTTTTCTCGTTTCAGATTTTTCTACACAAGCGCTATTTATACTTTGTACACGAAACACCGGTGAACTCAGAAATTAACTTCACAATTTCTTTCGCGGAAAGTGTTGGATATTTCTCACATAACTTATAATAAAGATTCAACACTATTGTTTTTTCACCACTAGTCAATTGTTTGCGCGGCTAATGCTTTACGTAATTCGACGAAAACAGGAGCAAATTCACTGTCCTGCATGATACTAAACACAACTGCTGGTTTCTGGTTGTAAACAATATTCTGCGCCTACCCGGATGTCAGCTGACTCATACGAATTGCGTTATGGGACTTGTAGCTCTGTTTTACGGTATAAATCAGCATTAAATAAAACCTTAGGTATTTGTATAGAATATTATACTATTTGAAGATAAATTCATTCTAAAATTCAGAGATTAGCATGGGACTACTTTCCTGGGCGCATTGCTACCGTGTTGCACCACGGTGCACTGACCACGTGGGTTTGTTTTGCCGCGAATCAACCTAAGAGTGAATATAGTTTAAATCAAATGCATACAGCACCACCCGCGCCACGCACAAGACTCCATACCCTGGCGGGGGCCATTTGGAGGCGGGTTTTAACTGAGCATTCCGCAACGATGGCAACGAAGAAACCTCTAAAACGCACATATCCACCGCCTAGCCACAACTCGCCGACCACCGTCGCCTGGTCCTACAACCCTAAAACAGTTAACAGTGAAGGAGATTATGGGTGCAGGTAAGTCGTAATTGAAGAGGAACCATTTATCCGTAAAACCACGGAAAATCTATGGGTCCGAGTGGGCGGTTCCCGGGGATCAAACCCGATACCTCCCGAATGCAATCGTACACGTTACCGCGACGCCACCTCGAATGGTCAACAAATGGATAAGTTCCTATGCTCCCCAGACGACTGCGTTGGCAGTTAGGTTTGTTTTTAACGGGTGTTGTTCTCGATTGAGAGGGTACATATTTTATTTTACCTTTTGAACAGTGTTTAGCACCCGCTCTTACTATATACTGCACCACAGGCGGTGAAACCGGTGACACATGAAATAAAATGATAATTGGAAAAGGAAATTTGGGAAGGAAGCATCCTAGGCCTAATGGCTCTGTTACGTTCACAAAATTTTCTGTATCCTCCTTCGCATATTAGTGCATAAAAAATTATTTTCGAATTTCCTTCTTTTTAACCAAGATAAATCGTTCCGGAAATAGCAATAGTTAAATGTTTAAGAACTGGAAGCTATACGCTGGCCATAAAATTCCATACTCTTTCCATGACATCGCGAGAAACAAATAAAAATCTGATGTGTTACACTCACATGACTTTCTTTACTCTTGTACAAAATATTTTTACAAACGCTTATTCTCCATCTACTTCATATTAATCGAGATATCGACAAGTTAATCCTATTGCTAATTTTCTTTTAGATGCAAGGGGAATTTCTAGCCTTTAAGCGATAGTCAAATATTTTAAGAGGTGGTTGCTATGTGGAGTATTTCATTCTCTTTGCATTACCAGGACAAAAAAAAAGAATAACGATTTCCCATTTGAGAAAAAGTATTATTGGAAAATTTAATGGAACAACAAGCGATCTACATTTTTGTGTAGTAAAATTTTGTCTATCTCTTATGGTTTACCCTCTTATGCAAAAGTCGTTCACAATGAAGAATAGTTTTGGAGACATTCCCAGGAAATTCGAGATATACTTTTCATTTGTCATGAAAATATCTTAAACATATGATATTTTAATCAAAATCGTTAGAACCATTTTTGAGAAAATTGAAGTTTTCGAAAAATGTTCCTTGTAAAGGGTAATCTGAGGTGGGGGAATTTTCTTGAAAACCTTTGTATCGCATCTCTGAAAGATACTGAACCTAAATACCAAGTTTGGTGTTTATCCGACTGTTCGTTTCTGAGTTATGCTGTTCACAGACACACACGCGGACATGTTTCCAAAAATGCGTTTTTTGGATTCAGGGTGTCTCAAAGCATATATTTCCGGTGAAATCTCGGTATCGAATTTTTGAATGGAATACAATACTTCCCCTACTTACTATACGTAGTAGAGAAAGTAAAAAGAAAATAGAAACAATAAGTAAACTAAATATAATAATTAAATCAAAAATATAATCATTAAGTTAAAATTCAAATTAAATTATATATTCAAACTACTGTTACTGGTAACCGGTAACATAAAATAACTGGTATCTAGCTGTTCCCAATTTCTAAACTAAACAAAGCAGGGATAACAAGTGTCTATTCTAAATTAAACTATATTCTAACCACTGGTAACCAGTGGTTAAGGTACTGATAACCAGTACCCAAACTACACTTAATATAAATATTAGTTTCCAACTAATGATAATTAACAATTTCTTTCAATATCATACCAAGCTCTAAGTGTTATGTATAATATTATCTATTTATCCCTACTAATAATTTTAAGAAATTAAAATTCTCTCTGCTGTTTTTTTAAACTACTACTTTAAATACATTTTCCTCAAAATATATACTTTAACCTTTCATTTTCTTAATATACTTCAAATATTTTACAGTACCTACTTAATAATTATATTAAACTTATCACTCACTCTAAATTAAACTTATCTTTCATTTTCAATTCACTTAACACAATAATCACTATATTTATTACTTTACTATAAAATAATTATTTCACTTTATCTTTAAAAATCATATTTCACTTCACTGAACACTATATTCGCTTTATTTCCAATTACCACCATTCACTCCACTTTCCCTCACCACCATCTTCTTCTTCTCCTCCCTCAAAACCATAACTACTACATTCACAAGAAACAGCTGAAAATCGACAGGCCTTTAAAAGAATGGCAAAGTATTGAACAATTCGAACCATTAATGACTGATATCTGAGAAATGGCTGATCCGCAAAAGATTTTATTTAATATAAATTATGTTTTAAAAATATCTACAATTTTTGTGTAGTGCGTTTTCGTTTATAACGTTTACCAGTTATACAAGATTATATAAAACTCCTTCCGAATAAAGAGGAATCCATAGACTATTCCCATAAACTTCAAGATTTTATTTTTCATGTAAATACCTGAAATGTATGTTATTTTAATCAAAATCGTTACAGGTATCTTTTAGAGAATGAAACGTTTCCAAAAATGTTCCATATAAAGTGTTGTTTGGGATGGTGGATTTTCTTGAAAATATTCATATTCCTTTTAGGTACAGAACTTAAAAACCATATTGGTATTTACCCAACATTTCGTTTTTGAGTTATGCTGTTCACAGACACACCACACATATTACTTTCTTTAATTCATTCGAAATCCTGAGAACAACGTTTCCTTTCAGGGTAATACAGTGAAGATGGGTCGAAGAAAGAACAGGCTGAAGGTTTTACAAGTTAAGTGGACCCGTTTCTCTAAGGGTTCACATCCGCCAGATTACAGTGCGAAAAAAAAGTAAGCTCTATAATGCAATGGGTTTTTCTATAAACAACTTAACAAAATAACCGATGGTCTTACACAAGAAAACGAAGAGGCTCTGAAAGCACTAAAATAATCTGATGTAAAAGATTCGTTTCGTCAGTTCTCGCTGGCTTGTGAATTTCCAATGGAGAAGTATGATGTATTTACAGAATGTAAAAACAAACCAGGCATATCTGATGTGAGATATGACGAGATGCAGAGGTGGTGTGAGAAACAGCTTACAGACGACAGGTGTGGGATAGGTCACGTGACTAGAGATTTTTGCAACGTTCGCCTCAAAGTGAGACAGCCCAGTATCTCCTATATACATTTATTTCTTGATAGACGATATAGTAGACTGTTAATAGCAGAGGAATTGAATAACCCAAAAGTAGAAGAGGTCTGCATTTCTGTGCTTTTATAGTAGGATAACATGACAATTTTGTCAATGACGATAAAAGGCTTACAAAAATGTATTAATAGGTTGAAATAATATTATAAACAATGGAGTTTGGTGGTAAAAATTAATAAAACGAAAACAATGGCTTTAAAATGGCTATGTGTATGGCAGGAATGAATGGTGGTATTACGAGAGTGGTCCAATAAGTAAGTTTCCCTATTTTATAAAAAAAACATTACACACTTTATCACGTTGAATTAAGTTTATTTATATTGTACAATCCTCCTGTTACTTTTCTACATAGTCAAAAGGTTTTTCCAAGTATTTTTGGGGACGTGACACAAGTTTTTCCAAGCAAGTGTTGTACCAGGTCGGGTCATGTGCTCACAACCAGCTGTTCACTGATTTAACGTCATCATCGGTGTTAAAAGCGCTTACCTTTGAGTTGGAGGAACATGTGAAAATCGCTTGGGGCAATATGGAGGATACGAGAGAAAACTTTCAAGTTGAATCTGGACCCAGGCGGAGCTCAGAAGATTCAACTGGGAAGTTTTCTCGCATCCTCCATATTCAGTAGATATTTTCCCAAGTGATTTTCACATGTTCCCCTGGCTCAAAGGTAACCTTGGAGGTAAGTACTTTAACATCGTGACGAAGATGAATCAGAAGTGAACCAGAAATCGGATCCTGTGCTCGTAACCAGCTGTTCACTTCTGGTTCCAGCTGTTCACTGTAAGAGCAGTCGTCGGCGTAATAAATTTGAAAACATGCCAAAAATTCTGATGTGCTACACTCACATGACTTTCCCTACCCTGTCGCTTATTAGTGGGTATACAAACTATTCTTAGTAAGGCATATGTTTCTGTCTATTCAATTGTAATCCATATAATCCTTTGCCGAAATAGCTAATTACACATTTCGTTATAGACACAAAGGGAACGGCGATAGTTAAATGTTTAGGAACTGGACGCTATACGCTGGCCTTAAAATTCCATACTGTTTCCATGCAATCGCTAGAAGCAACTCAGTATTGACAGGACTTTAAAGAATGACCAAGCAATCAACAATTTGAATCATTAATAAAGGATATCTTGGAAATGGCTTATGCCACAAAAAGTTAATTGAAATGAATTGTGTGTTTTAAAGACATCTACATTTCTTGTGTAATGCGTTTTCGTCTATGGCTTAACGTTTACTAGTTATTCAAGATTATTCAAAATTCCTTCCGAGTGAAGAGCACTTCATACGCTATTCTCAGAAAATTCAAGATATACATTTTATTTGTCATGTAAGTATCTTTAATATATGGCAATTTAATCAAAATCGTTAGAGCAATATTTTAGAAAACCAAAACTTTCGAAGAATTTTAGGGTAGTTGGTGTGGGTGGATTTTCTTCAAAATCTTCGTATTTCAGCCTTGGAAGACACTGAATTTAAATACAAGTTTGGTACTTATTCGACTTTTCGTTTTTGAGTTATACTGATCACATTCAGACACACGCACACACAGACAGCAAACGCACGGACATGTTTCCAAAACTGATTTATTTAGATACAGAGTGCCTCAAAACATGGATTTCCGGTGAAATTAAAGTATCAAATTTTTGGGTGGAATGTCATATTTCTCCTACTTACTATACGTAGTTGACAAAGTAAAAATCAGATGTGATGCGTTCCCATGACTTTCTCTACCCTCTATTTTTATCAGTGGTATACAAACTATTCTTACTAAAGCTTACTTTTCTCCCTACTACATTTGAATCCAAATAAACCTTTGCAAAAACAGCTACATTACATATTTCGTTATAGATTCAAAGAGAACATCGACAGTCAGATGTTTAAGAATTGGACGCTATATGCCGGCCTTAAATTCCATACTGTTTCCATGCAATCGAGAGAAACCACCGAAAATCGATGAAACTTTAAAAGAATGACAGGTATTGAACAATTTGAACTTTGAAGGAAATTTTTACTTTCTCTACTACGTATAGTAAGTAGGGGAAGTATTGTATTCCACCCAAAAGTTCGATACCGAGATTCCACCGGAAATACATGTTTTGAGACCCCCTGAATACAAAAAAAGTATTTTTGGAAACATGTCCGTGTGTGTGTCTGTATGTGAACAGCATAACTCAGAAACGAACAGTCGGATAAACACCAAACTTGGTATTTAGTTTCAGTATCTTCCAGAGATACGACACGAAGGTTTTCAAGAAACCCCCCACCCCAGATTACCCTTTACATGGACGATTTTTCGAAAATTTTAAATTTCTCAAAAATTGCTCTAACGATTTTGATTAAAATATCGTATGTTTAAAATATTTTCATGACAATAAAATGTATATCTTAATTTTCTGGAAATGTCTCCAAAAGTATTCTTCATTGTGAACGACTTTTGCATAACTGGTAAACCATGAGAGATAGACAAACTTTTACTACACAAAAAATGTAGATCACGTTAAAGTACGCAAAATACACAAATTATCATTTTTTTTGTTGAGTGAACCATTTTCGAGATATTGCTTGTTATTCCCTTAAATTTTTCAATACTTATTTTCTCAAATGGGAATTCGTTATTCATTTTTTGTCTTGGATATGAAAAGAGTATTAATCTGTGGGAAAGGGAATGGTGCTGCACCTAGCAACCAGCTATTAAGAGATAGGTATGTGCTTAAAGGCCACTGTATTTCTATATTGCCCTTGTAAATATATATTCCCCTTACATCTACAAGAAAATTAGCAATAAGATAGAGTCTGCAAATGTTTATCTCGATTAACATGAAGTAGATGGAGAATAAGCGTTTGTATAAATAGTTTGTACAAGAGTAGAGAAAGTCATGTGAGTGTAACACATCAGATTTTTTGTTATAAAGAGATCTGCATTTTTTTATATGATACGTTTTCTTCTATTACTTAACGTTTACCAGTTCTCATATACAAGATTATACAAAGTTCCTTCAGAATGAAGAAGGCTTCACAGATTATTCCAGAAAATTCAAGATATACATTTTATGTGCCATGTAAATATCCTTAATATACTATATTTTAATCAAAATTGCTAGAGCCATCGCTAGAAAAATTTTCATGTAAAGGATTGTTGAGGTGTAGGGGTTTTCTTGAAAATCTTCGTGTCGCATCTTTGGAAGGTACTGAAGCTAAATACCAAGTATGGCCTTTATCTCTTCATTTTTGAGTTATGCTTTTCAAAGAGTCACAGACACACATAGGGATCTTTTTCTAAAACTGCTTTTTTGGTTTCAGGGGGCCTCAAAGCATGTATTTCCGGTGAATTTTTGGGTGAAATACAATACCTTCCCCACCTACTATGTATGTGGTAGAGAAAGTAAAAATGCTTAGCGTTTTATATGTATTTGTATATGGGAAGCCCTGCGTTCGACCCCCAGTAACGAAGCAATAGTGTTTTTGGTCTTCTATCTTATTAAAATCTTAATAATAGCCACGCACATGAGGTCAATTTTATTGCAAGAAAACAGTAAAACCAAAAGACGCGCACTTCCTTCTCTCAGCCTGTGTATTGCAGGCAGTATGGCTGCTAGGCGACGTCACTGCCCTATCTTCTTTCATGCCGGCCAGTTCACTAAGCTCCTCGAGACGTAAAAGTTTTTATAGCGGCAAAAAGTTCTGCTGGCTCTCATTCTCAATATAATGCAAGCAGTCTTAGTAGTTTTAGTGTATCTTGTCATTTTCTTTAGAGCCTTTACTCGTTTTGGTTTATGGTTTTCTGCGATTTACTTCTCATCCGTATATTTGACATTTAATGAAGCTCATCTCTGCTTCCACCCACAACAGAATTACGTCATTCGAAAGAACTACAACTACTTTCGTTTATAACTTTATCAGACATGCATAGACGCCTAAGGTAGAGGAAATATTTCCATCGACCAACAAATTTGAACATTAAAGACACCAGAACACACACAAACACTTTTAGAAAAAAATAATCTTGTATATTACATTCAAATGAATTTTCCTAGTCTCTATTTTTAATTATTGAGTACGTAATCTATTCTTACAAAGCTTATTACTTTCCCTACTACGTATAGTAAGATGGAGAAGTATTGCAATCCACCTAAAAATTCGATACCCAGATTTCACTGGAAATACATGTTTTGAGACCCCTGAATTCAGATAAAGCATTTTTGGAAACATGTCTTCCAAAGATTCGACACGAAGATTTTCAACAAAATCTCCCCACCCCTAACTACCCTTTACATGTAACATTTTTCGAAATTTATGATTCTTTAATAAATGGCTTGATTTTGATTAAAATACCATATATGAAACATGTTTACACGATAAATAAAATGTATATCTTGAATTATGAGGGAATAGTCTATTAAGTGCTCTTTATTCAGAAGAAATTTCGTATAATCTTTATAACTGGTAAACGTTAAGCGATAGACGAAAACGTACTACATAAAAATGCGGATCTCTTTAAAACACACAATTTATTTCAAATAATTTTTTGAGGCATAAGCCATTTTTGAGAGATCCATTATTAAAGGTTCGAATTGTTCATTTCTTGGTAATTCTCTTAAAGTGTTGTCAACATTCAGTTGTTTATCGAGATTGTATGGAAACAGTATGGAATTTTAAGGCCAGCGTATAGCATCCAGTTCTTGAATATTTGACTCGCTGTTCCCTTTGTGTCTATAACGTCTGTAATAAAATGTGTAATGTAGCCATTTCTGCAAAGGTTTATTTGGATTAAAATGTAATACGTTAAAAAATAAGCTTGACTAAGAATAATTTGTACACTCACTAATAAACGATAGAGATTAGAGAAAGTCATGCGAATGTATCAGATCGGAATTTCTTTCTGTCTAGTTCATTATAATCGAAATAAACTTTGCAGCTACAACACACATAGCTACAATACATATTTCGTTATAGATACAAAGGGAACAGCGATAGTCAAATATTTTAAGAACTGACGCCTTAAAATTCCATACTGTTTCCTTGCAATCGCGAGATACAGCTGAATGTTAACAGGACTTCAAAACAATGACAAAGAATCAAACAATTCAAACCATTAATAACGGATATCTCGGAAATGGCTGATGTCACAAAAAAGGTTTTTTGAAATAAATTGCGTGTTATAAAGAGATATACATTTTTTGTGTAGTACGTTTTCGTCTGTCGCTTATCGTTAACCATTTACAGAAGATTATACAAAATTACTTCCGAATTTAGAGGACTTCACAGGCTATTCCCAGAAAATACGAGATATACATTTCATTTGTCATGAAAATATTTTAGTTTTATGGTAATTTAATAAAACGTTTTAGCAGTTTTTGAGAAAATCAAAATTTTGGAAATTTTTTCCATGGAAAGAGTAGTTTGGGGCAAGGAGATTTTTTTTAGAAATCTTCGTGTCGCATCCTTGGAAGAAACTGAACTTTTCGTTTTTAGATTGTGCTGTTTGTAGCCACAGACATCCCCCCACACACAGACGAACGTTTTTCTAAAAATTATTTTTGGATTCAGGAGCCTCAAAACGTGTATTTCCGGTGAAATTTCTTCATAGAATTTTTCGGTGGAGCATATCTCCATTATATACTTAGTATATAATAGAAAAAGTAATAAATAATATATTGGGTAGACAAGGGCTGTGAATGCAACACATCAGAGCACATAATTACTTTCTCTACTACATATAGCAAGTAGAGGAAGTATTGTATTCCATCCAAAAATTAGACAAATTCACCTAAAATATATGTTTTAAGTGCCCCTAAACCCAAAAAGCATAAAAATATTTTAGAAAAAGATTCGTGTGTGTGTGTGTGTGTGTGTGTGTGTGTGAACAACAAAACTCAAAAACGAAAAATCGGAAAAACACCAAACTTAGTATTTAAGTTTAGTATCTTGCAGAGATGCAACAGGAGGTTTTTTAAAGAAAATCCTCCATTTTCAACTACCCTTTATATGGAACATTTTTCAAATGTTTTACTTGCTAAACAATGATTCATCGATTTTTATTAAAATGCCATATATGAATGTTATGTACGTGACAAATAAAAATGTTTATCTTAAATTTTTGGGTTATAGCTTATGACGTTCTCTTCACTCGGAAGAAGTTTTGTATAATCTTGTATAACTGGTAAACGTTAAGATATAGATGAAAACAACTACACAAAAATATAGATCTCTTTAAAACACATAATTTATTTCTAATAATTTACTTGTAGTATAAGCTATTAATGGTTTCAGCTATTCAAGGCTTTATCATCGTTTTAAAGTCCCATCAATATTCAGTTGTTTCTCGCGATCACATGGAAACGGTGTGGAATTATTGCGTCCAGTTCTTAAACATTTGACTATCTCTCTTCCCTCTGTAGCTATAACGAAATGTGTAATTAGCTATTTATGCATAGGTTTATCTGGATTAAAATGACGTAGATGGAAATATAAACTTTAGTAAGAATAGTTTTATATCCACTAATAAACAATTGAGGATAGAGAAGTCATATGAATGTAACACAGATTTTTTTTCCCTTGCATTTTCTTCTGTTTGCTTCTTACATTTTTCTTGTCCATCATTTCTTGTTCTTATAGGCTTTTTCGCTATTTATTTTCTCAGCTTGTTCTGAACATGGAGTGTAAGAAGTGTTTTTAGAAACATGGTCTAAAAGTACATATTCAATATAGTGCACACGAACTAAATGCTTTACATTATCGCATTAGTGTGATAACATCTTTATACCCTTCCATTGTGACCAACTTTGGTTTCAAGTCCAATTACATGGCAATTACCCTTTGTATTTGCACATTTTTAATAATTTTATTTTGTTTGATTAGGGTTTACTTTTCGTTATGTATTTTTACATGATTAATTTCTCATGGCGGTCGCATAATCTGTTCACAATATAAATCGTCAATCTTCAATGTATCGCAGTTTGTTGTGAAGTTAACCTGTACGTTATATTGGTAGATTTGTGTTTTCTTTTATGTAAAACGTTATTCTTTTATCTAGTATAACTTACATTAAGATTAAATGGTGACAATTATGAATTCAAAAACTGAAATGGAAGAGCCATGTGAAATTACAGAAGCAGCTGAAAGAATAACACTAGAACTAAAAAATCCAGAAACCAATATGATTTAGCATTTATTCGCTTTATTGCCAGGTGTAACGCAAAGTATGTTAAAAATAATGTCACTGAAAATGACTGCTAGCGAATTATTAAAATATTTGACATTACGGGACCTAATCTCGTTTTTAACATCATTTCTCGTTTCAAGAATCTCGCTATACATATGAGCTGATTTCGTTCTAAACGTGATTTCTTTTAGTTTCAGGAATCAATATTGTTACATGCTGGGTAGAGGCCTAAAGGTTCGCTGAAAAATTAAATTAATTTTTAATTCAGCACGTACATTGAGAGGACGTATACTGACTTAGCTAGGAATGACCGAAACGTGGTGTGGAGGTTAAGGGGAAGGCGTGAGTTTTTCACTGTGCAAAATCCATAACACAAATCTAATTACATTTTCCTAGATTTATTTCCCAATCGTTTGGGGTTCCTGCATTATCAAATATGAAAGGTGAGAGGAAATGTCCACCGATCCAAAAACCGGCTTGCACGCGCGATCCGCTTCTCTCAAAATGCTCAGCAAGTCAAACGTTATATCCCCACCACTCGTGACTAGCAAAAACTCCCAACCAGGAATAACGTCACGAAAACAACAATATGTCTGGTAACAACAATGAACACCCCCAAATTATTCATACGCCACATCACAATATTATTTTATTTATGTTTTACAACTTCGTACGCTGACTAAAAAATAGTGTATGCCATGCGCGTTAAAACTGGTTTTATTTTGGTCGTAGGATTGGGAAACGAATGTCTTTCCCCAAGCATTCCTAATCGCAGAATAAAACCCTATTTTAGCACTTGTATCATAATATACTATTATACCTGAACATTTTTGTAGAATGTTTTAGTTTACAACACGCGGTTATAATCAACGAGTAGTGCCAGCAATGCGACAAAGTTTTTGTTTTTAATGTAGAGGCACAATAGAACTTCCGTGATAATCTCTAGGGGAACAGACAAAAGTTTCGCTTCTCGCAGTTAGAGGCATCGTCTTAATGTCGAGCACGTCCATAAACTCCATCCCGAAACGAGAAATAAAAATATGCCAAGTCTCTTGTTTTTGTTTTGCAGCATAACTTTATTATAGGACGTAAACTGTACTAGTGTCGGAATATAATGCGAGTTTATAACTGTGCACTCCAGATAATGAAGAGGGGGGGCGTTTTATGCCCTTAGTGCATGATGTTCTTGTGGGCTAGACAGCGTTGGACAATGCCAGCAAAATTCTTGTCCACATTTACCGCCTTGTTAACTTTTTGCACTGTGGAATTTCTTAATGTAACTGCATACTGACTATTCATGAAGTGTGTACCGTACTCTTTGTTTCTTTTCTATTCATTTGGGTAATTTAGTTTTTCCTGAGGGTCATACTTGAAGTAGTTGTTTTCTTCCCCACGTATGGAAGCCAATTTGTTAGTAGAATTTGTTGTAGGAGTTTGCACCACGCTTTGGACGTCAATATGAAGTAGGTCGTATTGTTCTTTACGTTGTTTGCTGCTACGTATGAAAAGTCAGTTTGTAGATGCTGTATTAAAGGAGTTATTTCAACTGTTGGGGAGCCGAACTTCAAGTAGTTGCAACCGCACGTATAGTACTCGGTTTCCGGTAGCCTTCCCCCCAAGTTTAAAAATATTAGCTTTGTAATTTGACTGTTTCTTTAGATATTATATTTATGTTTGCCTCGGCTGCATCAGTATTATTGTTAGAGACCTGGAAGTCTTGGCAGGGCGTGATGCGACAAGAATGTAGGGTTTCACAGATTTTAAGTTTTAATTCACTCCTTTTTATTAATCCTTGACACAAATTAAATAGCACTTCACTGATATCGAGAGCTATGAGATTCTTTTATTTAATACTTGAACTTTTTAACAAGTATACTATTTTTCGTCTCATACGAATACGTAATTAATTTCTCGAGGACACATCTCGCATCCAGTTACAAACACTGTCCGCAGGAAACTGACTAGATTTCAACCGTCTAAACTTGTAAATTTCTGTATTTCAAGTCTCTGATTGGCTATTCTTTACTCCAATAGAATACCTACATTTAACTAAAGCTTTTGGTTTGGTTGTTGATTGGCTATTTTTATAAACTGTCACTAAAATTACATTAATGCTTCCAAGAATAACATATAACATTTAAACTTTCAAACTCATTATTGCCTCAAGGTTACGTCATTGTTAGCAACGTTTAACTTATTATTCTCACAGCTCCTACATTATTAAATTACGTAATATATTCACATAACATTATTACAAATGGATACAATAATATAAGCATATGCAATGACTGTTACATACATTCTACAAATTATTCCATACACATATTGCTTCAAGGCGGGCTGTTATTGTATTTCTTATTATATAATTTGACTGAAATCATTTAAGTGTTAATAATACAGCCTCATACTCAACTCAGAGTAATTAATGAAAATACCTACAGAGTGTGTTTGAAAAGCATAACTCAGAAAGGAAAAATCTGATGTCTTAAATCCACATGATTTTCTCTACCCTCTATCATTTATTAGAGGATATACGAATTATTCCTATGAAAGTTTATTTTCCTATCTACTTCATTTTAATTAAGACAAACCTTTACGGAAATAGCTGCTTACACCTCTCGTTATAGATAGAAAGGAAACAGCGATAGCTCAAATGTTTAAGAAGTGGAAGCTATACGCTGCCCTTAAAATTCCACACTGTTTCCATGCAATCGCGAGAAACAACTGAAAATTGTCAGAATTTTAAAAGAATGACTAAGTATTGAACAATCCGAACCATTAATAACGGATATCTCGAAAAAGGCTGATGCCACAAAAATTTTATTCGAAATAAATTGTTTGTTTTAAAGAGATGTACATTTTTGTGTGGTACGTTTTCATCTATCGCGTAACGTTTATCAGTTATACAACTTTATACGAAATTCTTCCCAAATGAAGTGGGCTTCAGAGAATATTCCCAGAAATTCAAGATATACACCTTATTTGTCATGCAGATATCTTTAATATATGGCATTTTAATCAAAATTATTGTCATTTTTGAGAAAATCAAAAATTTCAAAATATGTTTATGTAAAGGTAGTTTGGGGTGGTGGATTTTCTTAAAAATCTTCGTGTAGCATCTTAGGAGGGTACTGAACCTAAATACCAGGTTGGTATTTATGCTACTTTTCGTTTTTGAGTTATGCTGTTCACACACACCTTTTTTTAGAAATTCTTTTTTTGGATTCAAGGCGTCTTAAAACATGCATTTCCGGTGAAATCTCGGTATCAAATTTTTGGGTGAAACGTAATACTTTTTCTGTCTACTATGTATGTGGTATAGTAAGTAAAAATCGATTAAGGAGAGACGAAACACCCTACCCAGCCAAAGTTAAATTTGCTAAATTTATGACACATTATCTCAGAAACGTTTTAAGATATCAGACTGAAATTTTTACAGTATGTAGTAGATGGACACCTTATAACTTCATTTATCTACTTTTATACAATGAATTTGCATATTAAGTAACTTCTTAATTATACCATATGTTGATTAAAATTTATCAGCAATTTTTTTCTAAAAAATGAAAATGTTATTAACACCCAAGTAGATCCGCAACAAAGTTCTTTTCATCCTAAAATGTTGTTATCTTCAATAGTTTCTTAGAAAAGGGGTCATTTATAGCAGAAAATATAATTTACAGAAAAGGCTGCTTCTAACAAACAAAATGGAGGAAATAAAGTATCATATATTTGCAAAAACAGAAACCACACAGGTTAAGCACACAGAAGCTGCCATAATTAGCAATAGCACCAATTTATAGAGCAAAACTTCCCCTAAAGGATGGGCTGAAGTTTATCTCTGCTCCAAGTTGTGTAGGAGTTATGACTTTTACCTGTGAATTGGTAAGTAATTCATAGCACAAAATGACAGATACAGAAGCATTTTTAAAAATACTGAGTGTTGCAGTCACATGATTTTCTCTACTTTTATACAACTATTTTTACAAACGCATATTCTCCATCTACTTCATGATAAACGAGATAAACATTTGCAAAAATTTTACGCGATAGTCATATCTTTTAAGAGTTGGATGCTATGTGAAGCATTCTATTCTCTTTGCATATCCACGACATAAAAAAAAAAACAAAAAACAAAACAAAACAAAAAACTAATAATAAATTCCCACTTGAGAAAAAGTGTATAAATATTGTAAAATACAAACAAATAACAAAGTATTAGAATTGGTTCACTCGACATATTTAAAGCCTATTCCTTCTTTTTGAATAACCCTGTATTTTTGAAAATGGATGTTACGTTTTAGAAGCGCCTGTGTGTTGCCATGGGGACATACTATTTGTAAATAAGTATTGTTATCTCTGTCGCCATATTATGTTAATAATTTGATTTTAGTTTTACTTCATTATGGAAAAAGTATTAGACGACGTGTTCAATGATGTGGAAATTGAAGAGGCTTAGAAAAGTGGACGTGATGAGTTAATACCGAAGAAATCGAAACAAGATGTACGAGGGCGATGCTGAAAATGTTTAAAATGCCACGTTTGTAAAAACAAATGAAATTTGTTTATATATGACAGTTACTTTCTAATGTTTTGCGAGTTGATGGCTATATAGTTCGTTCTATTTACTCTGATAGTTCGTTAATTATCATCATTTAAAAATTTTCGCCCAAAAGTGAATTTGACTGGAGACTTGACTAGTACGATTTTAAATCATTATTAACTCCTAAATAATGTGAAGATTGGATTAAAAATGCATTTGGCGAAGAAACCCCATCTAGGCCAACAATTTATAATTGGTGCAGCGAATTCAAAAGATATATTTTCTTCCTTTCCTTCTTAGTGATGAATTTCGTGAAGGACGCTCAAGAACTTCTGTTACTGATGAAAATATTGCTGCTATTCGAGCAGTGCTTGATGAACATCGACGGACATCTTATGAATTTATTCGGGCAACATCGGTATGGGTCAAATCCAAAATATTTTACATGAATGTTAGACGTAAGAAATTTTTGTTGCCGGTGGACTCCCGATCAAAAACAACAATGCATTGATTGATGCAGAAAAACTCTAAAAAAACTCCAAGGTGGCACCTCATATTTGGTTTGAAATATTGTTACTAGTGATGAATCTTGGATTTATTGTTATGATCCTGAAAAGAAAAGTCGATCGGCTCAATGCGTCTTTCGAACAGAATCTAAGCCTAAAAAATTCCGACGAATTTGCAGAGCTGGTAAGAAGATGGTTGCTAGTTTTTTTTTTCTAAAATGGGCCGTACTTTTACTATAGCATTAAAAGTTAGATGTACCGTTACTGTCGATTGGTACGAGTACATAAATGTCTGTTTACCGCAATTTTGTTTAAAAAGTTCGTGAAAACCTTACTGACAAAAGAATGCAGATAATTAAAATACACAACTTATTTAAAATACAGTTTTATACAGTTAGTTATTTTCGAAATATTCGATGCTGAGCGTCACCTAAAGGAAATACTTGAAATTTTCGATTCTTGTACCCCTCTTTCTTTTCTTTCCATTATAAGAGCTTGTTATTACGAACAAACACTTGAATACCGTTTCCGCAAGTACTAAGCAGCCTTGCTTAATTTTAAATCATTTCTAAGTAAAAATATATGGTGAATAAGTTAACGTGGACCGAGGGGTTTAGCTCCGCGGCGAGGCTCGAATTCGTGAGGTCTAATTGGTCGACGGATCGTTCATCGTCCTCTCTAGGCAGCTCTAGCAGTTAATGGGTATTCAAGCAATTTTAGAGACTTCTGCGCGTCTCTGTGGTCTGCCTGCCTGCGGCCTGTAGCCGCCTGTTGTTCCTTCACTTTAGAGTGGTAGCCACAATAGATCTATGTAGGTTGTAGTTCCCCTCCGTTGTATAACCCTAACCCTAAGTTAACGTGGATTAAAGAATCGTTTTTGATATGAATAGGTAAAATATACAAGGTATATATTTGAATTCGTCATTCATAGAGAAAGTCGTGTGAATGTGTCATAATAGTTTTTCTTGCTTTAGTTCTTATTTGCTATATATTATTTCAATCTCACACTTACAGTTTATCTAGCACATAGCTAAGGTAGAGGAGATAATGCATTCCACCCAAAAATTCTAGATCGCGATTTCATTAGATGCATGCGTTTTAAGGAATGCTGAATCAAATAGAAAGATTTGTGCGTTTGTGTGTGGTTTTTATGATGTGTAGTATTGTAGAAAATGTATACTAATATGTTAATCATATGATATATATATATATATATATATATATATATATTATGTTCCTATTTATTTTACGCCGCCTTAACTATATCGCAACGGAAACAGAAAATAATCAGAGGGAGCTAAGTCTGGCAAATGAGGAAGCAACTCGAACATTAGTTCAATGATTTTGGCCATGGCGATAATGGATGTGTGAACTGGTGCATTGTCTTGATGAAACAGAACCTTCTTTTTCGCTAATTGCGGACGTTGTTGCTTGATTTCATCATTCAAACGCTGCAATAAGTTTTGCATAATACTCGCCGTTGATTGCTGTTCCTCTTGAAGATAATCAATGAAAATTATTCCACGTGCATCCCAAAAAACTGATGTCGTGACCTTGCCTGCAGATGGAACTGTCTTTGTCTTCTTTGGAGCAGTTTCTCACCGTTCAATCCACTGTTTCGGCTGTTCCTTCATCTCAGATGTGAAGTGATGGATCCATGTTTCATCCATGGTTATGAATCGATGCAAAAACGTGGCCTTATTGCAGCGAAACATCGCCAAACACTCGACTAAAACATCCTCACGACGCTGATTTTGTTGCATTGTGAGTAAACGCGGCACCCATCTTGCGCACAGTTTTCTCATGTCTAAACTTTCAGTCAGTATGCGATGTGCAGTACTTTTTGAAATGCCTACGATGTCTGCTCGCTCGCGACTTTCAGTCTATGGTCATCCAATTCCATTTTGTGGATTTTCTTCACAATTTGTGGCGTGGTCACCTCATTTGGTCGACCACTGCTATGTTCGTCTTTTCATCTCGTACGTCCTCTCTTAAACTCTGCCATCCAATATTTTACTGTTTTAAAGGAAGGAGCAGACTCCCCCAGAGTAGAATCTAGCTCAGCTTTAATATTAGTTGGACTAAGACCTTTCAAATGAAAATATTGTATCACATAACAATGGCCAGTTTTATCCATGTTTACAAATTCGCTGCGAGAGCTCACGATTAATGACTGCCAAACAATTACTAAACAATGTAGCATCGTCAAGCTTCAAACTTAAACTTTATAAGGTTGGTACTTTCTGTCATAGTCATTTGTATGAAACAACCACCACTATCTATACATCAGGCCGGGACTGCCCTCGTTAATGAATGACATTTTTAACTAAATGCCCAATCCTAATGCAGAATGGCCATTGTCTCCGGGAAGGGTTTGCTATTTCATTTGGTAAAGGTTGGAAATGTACATGTTTTTCCGCTGGGTAGCGCCACTATCCCCATCAGGTACCAGACAAGGGAAAACTGATCAGTATTCTGTTTAATATTTATGTTTCTAATTGTGAGATATGTTATTATGCAGCCAGTAATTCATTCCTCGCTAATTGCTTGTCATTTTGACACACATATTAAGTTAAACCTGTGTATGTTTGCTAGCGAAGGGAAAATAAATGTGATTCTTGTTTAAAACAATGACACTGGTGTTGTAATTTCGAGAGGGTTTTACTTTATTTATTCTAATGAATATTTCATTTAACATCAACCGACAGTCATTAACAAAATTAACTAAGAGAGTTACACGAATAAAGTACATTATACTGTTTCAGCCAGTCATGTGTATAAAATTATAGGAACAGTTAAACAACCTGATATGTTACATCCACATGACTTTACCAACCCACTATCATTCATTTCTTTATAAGAGCCTACAAACTACTTAAGAAAGTTTATATTTCTATGTATTTCATTTTAATCGAGATAAACGTTTGGAGAAATAGTTACATTATACGTTTCATTAAAGATACAAAGAGAACAGCGATAGTGAAATGTTTAAGAACTTGCTTCAAAATTCCATAATGTTTCCATGCAATCGCGAGAAACAACTGAACGTCGCTAGGACTTGGACAATTTGTACTATAACACTCGATATCTCGGAAACGACTTATACTACAGAAAAGGTTATTTGAAATAAATTGTGTGTTTTAAACTGATGTACATTTTTTGTGCAGTAAACCTTTTGTCTATCTCTTATAGTTTACCGTTATATAAAAGTATACAAAATGCCTTTTGAATAAAGA
The DNA here is from genome assembly GCA_030765065.1 of Deroplatys truncata. Lineage (NCBI taxonomy): Eukaryota > Metazoa > Arthropoda > Insecta > Mantodea > Mantidae > Deroplatys > Deroplatys truncata. Next base: position 46,357,857 of record CM060989.1, read on the forward strand.
GGGCTTCATAAGTTATTTCCACTAAATTCAAGATATATATTTTATTTGTGATGTAAATTTTTGGTATTTCAATTAAGATCGTTAGAGCAATTTTGCGAAAATCAGAGATATCGGAAATATTTACATTTAAAGGGTAGTTTGGGCCAGGGGAATTTTCTTGAAAATGTGTCGCAACTTTGGAAAATGCTTAACTTAAATAATTCATCCAACTTTTTGTTTTTGGGTTATAGTGTTCACACACACGCGCAATTCTTTTTCTCCCAGAGGTTCTCAAAACGTGTATTTCGAGTATAATTTCGACATCAAATGTTGTATGGAATACCATACTGTGATGCAGTAGCTGTGGCCCAAGGTTATCGGGAGTAGGTTTCGGACAGTAGGAATAAACAGCTATAAGTAGCGTTGCGTTTTTCTCCCCTCCTCCAGAACGTGCGTCGAAATAGTTCTAGAATGCTCTGGGGAAGATTCCATTGGTTATATAAGTGAATGTTCTCACGGAGTTAGTCTGAATGAGCGAGTTAGCGAGCGTGTTTCCGGTACGAAGACAGGTGCCGTTCTCCGAGCGAGTTTGTAGCAACTGTTGTAGCGTGCGGTAGGTGCTGCTAGAGATTGTGGAACTCTTGTACTCGACTTCCCAGCGAGTGGACCGTCCAAAAGAAGAGGCTACGCCACAAAGGACATGAAGTGAGGGGAAGTTGAACTAGTATACATTAGTGGAGTGACAGTGTGAACTGTCCCAGTGGAAGTTGAACCAGAACAAAACAGTGACAGTGAGAACTGAGAGAAGTGACAGGTGAAAAACTGGACAAAGTCACAGTACTTCATCTTACCTTAAACAGGTAGTTGGCAGAGAAATAAAAATGTCTTTCTAAATCCATGTGTTCATATAGATTATAAAGCAATTTGTAATAAATGCCAACAAAACACTCCGATAGATTATGGTGTACATAGAGATAAAGTAGCATACAGTCTAAAGTACCAAGTGAGCCTAATTTTTGCCAAAACCAAATAAAATGGCATGTTTTCAATGAACTGTCATAAAATTACATGTATCTCATCACACAGGTTTTCTTGAGGTGGGCCGAAATCGGAGAGCATGTATTGCAGTTTCCGTAGCAGATTCAAGCATGTACCCTATTACTTGCTCTACTACGTAGAGTAAGTAGGGGAAGTATTGTATTCCACCCAAAAATTCATACCGAGATTTCACCGGAAATATATGTTTTGAGACCCCCTGAATCCAAAAAAAGCATTTTTGGAAACATGTCCGTGTGTATGTGTCTGTGAACAGCATAACACAGAAACGAACAGTCGGATAAACACCAAACTTGGTATTTAGGTTCAGTATCTTCCAGAGATGCGACAGGAAGGTTTTCAAGAAACTCCCCCACACCCCACATTACTCTTTACATGGAACATTTTTCGAAAATTTGAATTTTCTCAAAACTGGCTCTAAAGAGTTTGATTAAAATATCATATGTTTATGATATTTTCATGTCAAATGAAATGTCTATCTTGAATTTTCTGGGGATGTCTCCAAAAGTATTCTTCATTGTGAACGACTTTTGCATAACTGGTAAACTGTAAGAGATAGACAAAAGTTTACTACACAAAAAATGTAGATCGCATTAAAATACACAACTTATGTCATATACATTTTTTTTGTTGAGTGAACCATTTTCGAGATATTGCTTGTTATTCCCTTAAATTTTTCAATACTTATTTTCTCAAATGGGAATTCGTTATTCATTTTTTTGTCTTGGATATGCAAAGAGTATTAATCTGTGGCAAACAGAATGGCAACCAGCTATTAAGAGATATGTCTATGCTTAAAGGCTACTGTATTTCTATATTGCCGTTGCAAACACAAAACAAGGGGAACATAGTAGGTCTTAAGCGATAGTCAAATATTTTTAGAACTGATCGCTATGTGTAAAATGTAATTCTCTTTGCATGTCAAAAGATCGTTTATGCAAATGTTTATCTCGATTAATATCAAATAGATGGAGCATAATAGTTTGTAAAAATAGTTTGTACAGGAATAGAGAAAGTCATGTGAGTGTACCACATCAGAATTTTTTTTTAGAAAATTGATGGCTAGTTCGTTTTCGCATGCACTCATTTAATTTTATCTTTCATATACCGTCTAAAGCTTACTACATTACTTCGAGATAACTACCATTATTACTTTCTTTACCACCTATACAGAAGGTATTGCATTCCACCCAAAAAGTCCATACCGAGATATCAACGTAAATACAGGTTTTGAGGACCCTGAATCCAGAACAAGCATCATTAGAAATATGTCCGTCTGTCTGTGAAAGCATAACTCGAAAACGAAAAGTCGGATAAATACCAAACTTGTCATTTAAGTTGAGTTTATTTGAGGAATGCGACACGAAGATTTTCAAGGAAGTCCCTCATCCCAACTACCCTTCACATGGAACATCATAAAAATAAGCTATAGTATGAATAATTTGTATACTCACTAATAAACGCTAGAGGGTAGAGAAAGTTCTGCGAATGCATAACATCAGAGCGTACAACATTCGTTCCCAATGAAGAGGAATTCACAGGCTATTTCCAGAAAATTCTAGATGTAAATTTCATTTGTCATATAAATCTGTTTAATATGTGATATTTTAATCAGAATCGTTAGAGCCAAGTTTTATAAAAACAAAAATTTTGCAAAATGTTCCATGTAAGGGTAGTATGGGGTGGGAAGATTTTCTTGAATATCTTCGTTTCGAATCTTTGGAAGGTACGGAACCTAAATAGCAAGTTTGGTATTTATCTGACTTTTTGTTTTTGATGTTCACACCACGCACACTCCTTGGTTTCAAGGAGTCTCAGAGCTTGTGTTTCCGTTGAAATACCATAATGAATTCCTTCTCTACTTTCTCCATCATGGTGTAGTGGTCACCATGCTAGTCTGTAGTTCCTGATGTCGCGGTCAAACCCGGCGGAGGGCGATGGATTTTTTTGGGGCATAAAAATCCTTAGTATGGCCAGTGGTCCCGTGTCGTAGATTTACGGCACGTAAAATAAACCTAAGGCTAATAAAGAGGCCTGTGAACAAAATTACCAGTCTTTCACGCCCAATATAGAATGGGACGCTAAGGACTACAGCAGTTAGTGGGTGTACATAAATAAAACCGAATTTTTATTCTTAATTTTCTGTACCTTGTATGAACGTGGTAGAGAAAGTAAAAATGATCTAACAGAAACCAATAATTGGGCTCATTTACTGCAAATACTTCGGTACCACATCAAGATTTCCCCTTATTCCTTAGTAAACGATTTGAGAGCCAATTAAAAGTGGTTTTGAAATGATCACATTTCTTCTTTCCTTCTAATCAGCTTTTTCAATAAAAACGACGGAAGAAAAAACAAAAGAAGAGAAAGAAAGTGACAGTCAGAGGTGGCCACGCGTTAATATAGATAACTGTCCGCAAACACATCAATGTAACAAGCACACGATTAATCACCCGTCACTTCATTGTCGTGAGGCAGTGGACACAGATGTGTCGTGCAACCAGATAAGGATGTTGGCAGCATTGCTAGGCGTCACAGAAAACAAACCTAGATGGTGAGAAACTTTTCGATTGGACTGACTTGATTAAAACATCGGTTTGTCACCTTCGGCTATAACTCGTACCCTCTGAAGCAAAAAAAATTGGGACCCCGCACCGAGTTTTATTGAAGAAGAACGAGTTACAACTCTTCCGGTGGATAAGAAGTCATTTCGTGTTGAGGCAAAGCAATTGGTTAGAAGTCACAGTAGCTAAGGCAGTTAGGTGTTTCAGCGAACTCAGTCTTCAAGAAAACAATTAGTTCAGGTAATAATAACTCAGATTATAATGAACAGAAGTGCTTTTTATTGTGATGTTACCATATGTGAAGTTACCGTCGTTAGTCGGTCGTAGCTGATGACGGGGGAAACATATCTCCCGAAAGCTCTCCTTAGTTAACATCTAGCGCTAATGTGGTGGGAATTAATAACTAACGACTCAGTTTAAATTATCATAAGAACTCAGTGCGTTCAGAAATCAGAGTTGTATGAAAGTGAACGTATAACAGTTCTGAAAATTAGAAAGGGAAAGCATTCTTAGATTTCAACAAGTCAAAGAGTAAATTTTGTTTCAGATGCGAATAGGAAGCTTAAGATTTAGCAACGTATAACATAGGAACTTTGGTGGGGTGTTAATGAAGTAGGCGGGACTTATGTTGACCAAAGAGTGTGCATTACTAAAATTAAAGCCTTACAGTCTTTTACATTTTACAGAAGCGTTGTTCCCGGAGAACAGTCTCTAATTTCGGTGGCCTGACACCGTGAACAGCTGAGAATGGAAGGGAATTCGACATGAACATCTAAACTAAAGAGTTGTTTGGAAACCATAGAAATGGCAGGTCAGGCAAATAGATGGAGTGCATGGAGAACAATTAAGTACCGCCCTTGTGATATTGATAGGCAACAAACACGCAGTGCACGTAAGAGGTTTCATTAGAAGCACAGTCTGGGTTAAAATCTGAGTGGGTTGTGGTGCAATTAATAAAAATGGGCACCAACTTATTAGACAGGGGCTCGCGTGGCTTAGACTAGGCGCATGGCGAATGATAAAAATTGAAAGTGGTAGAAGAATGTGCCCCATTTACGAGGAGGAAGAGTCATGGGTGCATATCTTGGCAAGATGTAGGGGTACGGAAGAATGGAGGGGAAACTATTTTACCGCGATCCTTTATCATCTCAAATGGAGAGTCAAGGGCATGTTGGGCGCTACTGGCTTGCAGGGAAGACATGGAGGGGATAGGTCAATTTCTACTTAAGGCAAGACAGCCTAGATCTGAGAAGGCTGATAGCAGGGAAGCGGGGATGTAGGAATAGCTTGTCGTTGGTGCTTTATTTTTTGTCTTTTTTTTACTTATTGTTAGTGTGCTGCATATAGTATTTTAAGTGTTCATCGCTTACTATAATAGGGCTCAACAATGCACCGGAATACGGTTTATCGCTGTTTTTAGGGTTATGGATATTTAAGATGCTATATTTAAATATGTTCTACTTTGTTCGCGTAATAGTGCTTTCCTGTAGTGGTACCTTTTTCTGGTTTCTTTCTATTTGTTTTATTGTTATTACTATTATTATTATTATTATTAATCTTGATTATTATTCTGTGTACCCGTGCGATTGATAGAAAGCTATGTATGTATACTTTTATGTAAATACACTCCACTCATTCACATACTTGGTGGTAGTCGCAAGGGGATTTGCCGTTTAACATTTCAATGATTCACGACAACTTACGTTTCTCGTTAGTACGAAAACAGTTATTTTAAACCATAAATTTGATACTTCAGCAGTTAGCAGATATAATACTTCATTAGTTACAGCTTCTGATGCTAAAATCCAGAAACAGTTTAATTCTTCATCCTCAAACTGTCAACAACTCGCTTCAAATACGAGAGCGGATCGAAACCTAATGCACAATAATTTTTTTCTGCCTTGGTATTGCAGCTGGAATGTTACAATTTCACACAGATATAGTTTGAAGTTTTCGCTACAGAGGGTATTTTTTGTTTTTTGCGCAGCTTTAGCGAGAGAAGCGTTAACTATGCAGCAAAGATGGCGCACATGTTACTGTCGTCAACGAGTGAAGAGCAGAGAGGTGTGATTTGATATTTGTGGGCCAAAGGACATAAACCGAGTGATATTCCACCCAACATGCGTGGCGTGTTTGGGGATGATTGTATGGACCGTAGCAATGTCTCCAGGTGGTGTGCATTCTTCCTAGAGGTCCGTGTGAACCTCATTGATTTGGCCACGCTCCGGGAGGCCGGTAACGCTGCAACCCCGCAGAATATCTGAGGCATTGAGGCGGCAATTTTGAACGACCGGCGTGTGCAGCTGCGAACTTTATCGCAACAGTTCAACGTTTCCTATGGTGCAGTGTATGATATTGTTCATGGCACGTTGAAATTTCGTAAAGTTGTGCTCGCTGGGTGCCTAAGAACCTGACAGACAACCACAAGGGCCAGCGAATAATGACGAGCTTGGATCACCTAACGCGGTACACCGCAGAAGGGCATGACTTTCTGAAAGGAATCGTCACTGGTGATGAGTTTTGGGCATACCACTACATGCCCGAAACCAAGTAGGCAAGTATGAAGTGGAAACATGCTGGTTTCCCAGTGAACTCGATCTGCTAGGAAAGTGCTTGTGACGATGATTTGGGATATGCATGGTGCTGTATTGGTAGACTTTGCTGAACACGAGACCACTGTGAATGCTGCAGCCTACATGAAAACTTTGGTGACAAACGCCACAACGTGGATGCTGACGATATCAAAATTCTTCATGACAATGTTCGCCCCCATTTTGCTGCTGCTGTGTGTCAGAAATCACCAAATTTAGTTGGGATGTGCTCCAGCACCCACCATAAAGTCTGGAACTTGCACCGTTGGACTTTCATCTGTTTGGTCCATGAAGAAATTCCTGGCCGGACAACGCTTTGCGACAGATGCGGAAGTGAATTCAGCAGTCCGCAGATGGCTATACTCCAAGGAAACGAACTTCTACGCATTTCTACGAACAGGGCATATTGCAACTGGTATCACGATGGGAGAAATGTGTTGAGAAACTTAGTGACTATGTCGAAAAACCAGTAAAAGGTGTAAGTTCATTTGTGATTTTGTTGTTGTTTTTATTTTAACTATTGACCTTTTTTGTAAAATAAATATTGTTCGTTAGTTTTCATTCCGCTCTCGTATTTTCATGTATTAGCTTCGATTAAATTTATTAGTCAACTTAACTGCTCTTTTCTAACACCCACCCACGCGTTACGTCTAGAAAGTTCCCATACCTCACCACTATAGCAGCCGGCAGCAGATTCATAAACGACGGAGATATTGGAGATGACATCAAAAGTGTCTATTATATAGAGGGAATACGTAGTCATAACGACCAGCTTTTTGTATTGGTCCGATAAAGCAGCGTATCGAAGCAAAAGCAAAGCTTGATCAAAAGGGATGTTCATAAATACACTAATTAGAGGCACTCATTCCATGCAGCAAATAAGCTGATTAAATAGGTGGTCCAGTTAAGCCAGGGGCTATAGACTTATGTAACCAAGAGTTAAAAGTAAATAGGATTGCCGTATGACAAAAGGAGTCCGCGTTCAGACCCTTGTGGGCAGCGTGCACCATGTTGAAATAAATTACTTCCGAAGTAACTTTATTAAAGAAGTCTACACTACGGAAGGAAGAACTCATTACTCCCGGAGCATTATTTTGTTTGCGTGATTTACTTGACGCGATCATGAATAAGGTTATGTGCGACAGGAGAAGGATGAAAACGTCAGCGAAATAGATAGATGCTTGTAGGTAGAGATAATAAAAAAGCATTTAAACAATATACAGTGCAAAAAAACACGAAGTAAAGATGCTGGAAAATCGTGACGGACGAGTTTAGCGCTTCGAGCGAAGCAAAACCTACTTAAAAAGCAGCTTAAAATTCCTTGGAAACAATGTTCTCAATCATCGCAGATCAGTTGCGTGTTGATGGAGAAATACCCTTTTCTATTTTCGAAAAGTACACCATTTTCACCGGATTGGTACAGAATAGGAACATGCGTACAGTCAATTGCACCCACAATGTGTGGGAAGCTTGCGAAACTGAAGAACTGCCTTTTATTTTTTTGTCATAAATATTTATGTACCTTGGTCTTAACCTCAAAATCGCTCTAACACCGCGATGAAAGGTACAACCAGCAATCGTACGGTGAATTTTTAAGATCATCTACAATTATCTGAAACGCTCCGGTACGAAACACCGGCGGGACGCATAACTGCATTTGGGTGATATAGCTGAATAGCTGTCTAGTAAATGCTCTCTAAGCAGATTCAAAAGGAATGCAAAAATATTTCTTGAACTATCTCTCTCTATCTCTCGACGACAAGGCACTCTGAAGTGGTCAAAAATAACATTTTTGTTTTATGCACTAATAAATTCTCTATTATTTCTCTATTTTGACCGTGGCGATAATGGATGTGTGAACCGGTGCATTCTCTTGAAGAAACAGAACCTTCTTTTTCGCTAAATGCGGCCGTTTTTGCTTGATTTCATCATTCAAACACTGCAACAACTTCGCATAATAATCGCCATTGATTGCTTTTCCTTTTTGAGATAATCAATGAAAGTTATCCCAAAAAACTGATGCCATGTTCCACTGTTTTACTGTTCTTTCGTCTCAGGTGTGAAGTGATGGACCCATGTTTCATTCTTGGTTATGAATCGACACAAAAACTCGGCTTTATTGCAGCAAAACATCGCCAAACACTCGACTGAAACATCCTCACGACGCTGTTTTTGTTTCATTGTGAGTAAACGTGGCACCCATCTTGCGCATAGCTTTCTCATGTCTACATTTTCAGTTAGTATGCGATGTACAGCACTTTTTTAAATGCCTTTGATGTCTGCTAGCTCGCGGACTTTCAGTCGACGGTCATCCAATACCATTTTGTGGATTTTCTTCACAATTTCTGGCGTGGCCACCTTATTTGGTCGACCACTGCTCGTACGGTCTCGCTTAAACTCTGCCACCCAATATTTTACTGTTGTAAACGAAGGAGCAGACTCCCCTAGAGTAGAATATAGCTCAGCTTTAATATTAATTGGACTAAGACCTTTCAAATGAAAGTATTGTATCACATAACCATGACCGGTTTTATCCAAGGTTACAAATTTGCTGAGTGAGTTCACTATTGATGGCTGCCAAACAATCACTAAACGACGCAGCATCCTCAAACTAAAGACTTAAGCTTTATAAGGTTGGTACTTTCTACCACAGTCATTTGTTTGAAACAACCGCTATCTATACGTCAGATCGGGTACTTCTGGGACTGCCCTCGTATTACAACGTATCCAAGTTTGTATATTTTGATTCGCTATGTATTTAACTACAAAATTTTACATTTCACACTTATTTTCTAACACCGTGTGCTCTGAAGATACAAAATTTTTGGAAAAACCCAAGGAAACACTACTTGCAAATCCCTTGTAAGCTACAGAATGGTTATCTTAAAATCCTTCATGCATCATGTATACATCACCATTTTTGGACTGTACCAAAAGCGGACTCATTTAGAACCGGGGTCCATAATTTCTAAACGCTTTCCAGAACACAACTTTTCAGTCCGAAAGAGTGAGAGGGATGAAATTGCAAAAGCATGTAGCTCGACAGGGACGGAGATATCCCCGCTAAAAGCTGCAGACAAAAGCGAACGTTAGATACATAAGTAAGATTGCGGCATGTTTGAGGGAAGGTAAAAGCTGGCCGGTCGGCGCTGCTGGTGAATATTCACATTGCAGACCGTATCAGTTATGGCTCTCGCATTTCCCGGAACTGCGGCGACCGCCCAGCAGCAACGCTCTCCCACTTCTGCGGCTTAAATTATTGACAAACAATATTCTTACATCCCAGAAAATAATTACGTCCACTACTGAGATTAAGATATTCATTCCGTCCTTTTTTTACTTTCTCTACTACATATAGTAAGTAGGGGAAGTATTGTATTCCACCCAAAAATTCGATACCGAGATTTCAATGGAAATATATGTTTTGAGACCCCCTGAATAAAAAAAACAATTTTTGGAAACATGTCGTGTGTGTCTGTGAACAACATACTCAGAAACGAACAGTCGGATAAACAAACCAGATTACCCTTTACATGGAACATTTTTCGAAAATTTTAATTTTCTCAAAAATGGCTCTAACTATTTTGATTAAAACATCATATGTTTAAAATATTTTCATGACAAATAAAATATATATCTTGAACTTTCTGGGAATGTCTCCAAAAGTATTCTTCATTGTGAACGACTTTTGCATAACTGGTAAACCATAAGAGATAGACAAAATTTTACTACACAAAAAATGTAGATCGCGTTAAAATACACAATCTATGTCATATACATTTTTGAGATATTGCTTGTTATTCCCTTAAATTTTTCAATACTTATTTTCTCAAATGGGAATTCGTTATTCTTTTTATTTGTCTTGGATATGCAAAGAGCATTAATCTGTGGCAAAGGGAATGGTGCTGCACCTAGCAACCAGCTATTAAGAGATGTGTCTATGCTTATATTGCCCTTGCAAATACAAAACAAGGGGAACATAGTAGGCCTTAAGGGATAGTCAAATATTTTTAGAACTTGTCGCTATGTGTAAAATGTAATTGTCTTTGCATGTCAAAAGATCGTTTCTGCAAATGTTTGTCTCGGTTAATATGAAATACATGAAGAATAAGAGTTTGTAAAAATAGTTTGTACAAGAGTAGAGAAAGTCATGTGAGTGTAGCACATCAGATTTTTTCCTCCTCCTCCTCGTCTTCGTTTCTTTATTACCTTCCCTACCACGTACATACATAGTAGAAGGTATTGCATTTCACCCATAAATTCTATACCAAGAGTTCACAGGAAATACGGTAACTTAAAAACGACAAATCGAATTAATACCAAACTTGGTATTTAGATTCAGTACCTTCCAAACATACGACACGAAGATTTTCAAGAAAACCTCCTACCACAAACTACCATTCGCATTGAAGATTTTTTTAAATATTTGATTTTCTAAAAAATGGCTATAACGATTTTGATTAAAATGCCACATATTAAAGGCGTTTACATGACGAATAAAACATACATCATGAATTTTCTGGGAATAGCCTATGAAGTCCTTTCCATTCGGAAGGAAACCTTGTCGTTTAACTGGTAAACGTTAAGTGATAGACGAAAACGTACTAAAAAAATTCTGATGTATTACACTCACATGACTTTCTCTACTCTTGTACAAACTATTTTACAAACACTTATTCTTCGTCTATTTCACGTTAATTAAGATAAACATTTTCAGAAACTATTTTGTTACTAATTTTCTTATAGGTGCAAGGGGAATGTGGCGATAGTCAAATCTTTTAAGAGCTGGTTGCTATGTGGAGCATTCCATTCTCTTTGTATGTCCAGTACGTAAAAAAATTAAAAACGATTCCCATTTGAGAAAAAGGAAAGTATTGGAAAATTCAAACAAATAACAAGGAATATATCGGAAACGGTTCACTGGACAAAAAAAAATGTATATGACATAAATTCTGTGTTTCAATGAGATCTACATTTTTTGTGTAGTAAAACTTTGTCTATGTCTTATGCTTTACCAGTTATGCAAAACCTATTCAGAATGAAGAGAACTTTTGGGGATATTCCTATAAAATTCAAGATATACGTTTAATTTGTCATGAAAATATCTAAAATATGTGATATTTTAATGAAAATCGTTAGGGCCATTTTCAGGAAAATCACAATTTTGGAAAAATCTTCCCTGTAAAGCGTAATCTGGGGTGGAGTTTTTCTTGAAAATCTTTGCGTCGCATCTTTGAAAGATATTGAACGTAAATACCATCCACAAACACACACACACGGACGTTTTTCTAAAAATGATTTTTTTGGATTCAGGGCGCCTCAAAACATGTATTTCCGGTAAAATCTCGATATAAAATTTTTGGGTGGAATGCAGTACTTCCCCTACTTACTGTACGTAGCAGAGAAAGTAAAAAACACGCACACATACAACTTGTTTTAAATAATTTTCTTTGTGGTATCATTCATTTCAGAGGTATCCATTATTAGTGGTTCGAATTGTTCAAAACTTGGCCTTTCTGTTAAAGTCCTGTTGATTTTCAGCTGTTTCTCGCAATGTCATGATGGAAAGAGTATGGAATTTTAAGCCCAGCGTATAAACTTTCGTGAAACTTATTTGTATAGCATAAATAAGCGATAGAGGGTAGAGAAAGTCATTGAATGTAACAAATCAGATTTGGTTTTGTAGTTATCTATACCCTGATGTACAAATTGTCCTTCGTATATCTTTTAAACCCCGGAAATAAAGCAATATTGAAAACAAGAACAAAATATACAGTGACAAGTACGTATGTGTGTACTCTGATGATCTTGAAGGTGAGAGTCCCACAGAGATCAGACGTTGTGTGTCCCTCCCCCCCCCCCACACCCTGACCACGAGGCAAGTCTACTCGTTATGTTTTCTTTTTTTTCTCTCTCGTGCTCCGAGGATCATGGGAAACAGAGTTCAGTAATTAGCCACTTGACTAAGGCATACCCCGGCCAGGTAAAGACAATGTTTGGATCCGGCACCGTCAACTTGATTCCTTTACCGTGTATCCTTCACTGCGCAACCAGTCGTTTAATTTCAATACAAATGAAAAGAAATATCTTATCAGTTACATTCACAAGCCTTACTCTACCCCTCTGCCACAAACTATTCATTCAAAGCTTATTATTCTAATTCATGTTAAAACAGATAAATTTTCAATTCAAATTTACATATTTCGTTGTATAGAAGGTAAAGCTATAGTCAGATTTTTAAAGAGTGTGATAGCTTTGAAATTCCATGCTCTTTGCATGACCACGAGGAAAAATCTGATGTGTTACACTCACATGACTTTTTCTTTGTACAAACTATTTTTACAAACGCTTATTCTCCATATGCTTCATGTTAATCGAGATATCGAGATGTCAATCTTATTGCTAATTTTCTTGTAGATGCAAGGGGAATTGGCAGGCTTTAAGCGATAGTCAAATATTTTAAGAGGTGGTTGCTATGTGGAGTATTCCATTCTCTTTGCATTACCAGACAAAAAAAAAAGAATAACAAATTTAAGAAAAAGTATAAGTATTGGAAAATTTAAGGGAATAACAAGCAATATTTGAAAAATGGTTCACTCAACAACAAAAATGTATATGACATAAAATGCGTATTTTAACGCGATCTACATCTGTTGTGTAGTAAACTTTTGTCATCTCTTATGATTTACCATTATGCAAAAGTCGTTCACAATGAAGAATACTTTTGAAGACATCCCAGAAAATTATTTGTCATGAAAATATCTTAAACATATGATATTTTAATCAAAATCGTTAGAGCCATTTTTGAGAAAATTAAAATTTTCGAAAAATCTTACATGTAAAGGGTAATCTGGGGTTGAGGGATTTTCTTGAAAACCTTCGTGTCGCATCTCTGGAAGATACTGAACCTAGATACAAAGTTTGGTGTTTATCCGACTGTTCGTTTCTGAGTTATGGTGTTCACAGACACACACACGGATATGTTTCCAAAAATGTTTTTCTTTTCGATTCAGGGTCTCAAAAGATGTATTTCCGGTGAAATCTCGGTATGGAATTTTTGGGTGGAATACAATACTTCCCCTACTTACTATACATAGTAGAGAAAGTAAAAAAGAAGACAAATTCTGTGCTTTAAAGAGTTTTACTATTTTTGTGTAGTAATATTTTGTCTATCCTTTACAGTTTAACAATTATACACAAGGCATTCTGAATAAAGAGGACTTCGGAGGCTATTCCCGGAAAATTCGAGATATACATTTTATTTAACATGTAAATATCTTTAAAACATGGTATTTTAATCAAAATCATTACAATGATTGTTGAGAACATAAAACACTTCGCAAAATTTTCTATGTAAAATGTAATTTGTGGTGGACAAATTTTCTTGAAAATCTTCGTGTCGCATCTTTGGAAGATGCTGAACTTAACAAGTTCACACACACACACACACACACACACACACACACACACACACACACACACGCCCGCGCCACATCTTTTTTACATTTTTTTTGTTTTGTTTATGGGGCCTCAAAACTTGTGTTTAAGATGTAATCTCGGCATAGAATTTTTGTGATAAATGTGATACTTCCTCTGCCTACTAGGCACTTAGAAAGTAAAATATTGTTAATGGAGGCTGATGCAGTTTACAAAATCTAACATTTAACAACTACATATTCCCTGATTAAGAAAAAGTTTTAGTGACCTTGAATTAGGGATGCTTTATTTTTATGGCCACTTATAACCCAGAGTCTAAATCTGAGAAACTCCCTTTATTAATTTTTGTCATGAAATAGGCTTGAATAATTAAAAGCATAGTTGTTTAGTTTTTATTGGCACAATTTGGATATGGCCTGTTTTGATTGAAAATCAGTTAGATTGTACTTATACAGCAAATGATATCTGGTATTTATATTGTACACTATATCAAATTCTTTTAAAAGTACGCAGAAAATATAATTATTAGATTTTTTAAAAGTTGTATATTACTAGACCAAAATTGGAATCGAAGGTATTGTGAGAAGCCAGCCGTCGATGCCGTGATCCTCAACGCAAAGCTAGCCGGCAGATTAGTGGGAAGAGTTTCCAGCTTCATGTAAAAAATTCCAACAACTTTCAAATTCTAACATGACATTTCGAGAACTCTGCAGCCGTATATAAGCGAGCGCTCTGAGTCAGCGACAACATTAGCGTTGCGTGTTACAGCCAGTCGAGTCGAGTGTGAGTTGATGTGGTTGTTGAGGAGCCAGTCAGTGAGCGAATTGCTGACGACTGTTGTCACATGCAGCGAGTGCTACCGCGGAGTTGTGGAGTTCTTGTGTTCGACTCCCGAGTGAAGTGAAGGGGCAGAGAATTAAACTAACTCACCTTGAACAAAGTTATATTAGTGAAATGAACTCCCAATGAAGATGAACTACATAAAAAGTTAACAGTGAAAACGAGAACTGAAAACAGTGACAGTTTGTAAAAACTGGGCGAACTCTGTGCATTTCTAAAAAGTAGAACATAATAGAATTACCTGATTATTAATACATAATCAGCATAAATAACATTTAAATCAAAATATATAATAATCATGACCGAAAGTACAGTAAAGGCTATAAGACTTGTCCATTTTTACCCGAAAGTATTGTATCCCACACAAAAATTCAAAATCGAAAGAATCGTTTTGAGAATCCCTGAATAAAAATATATTTTTAGAAAAAGGTCCGGGTTAAATACGCTTGGTATTTTAGCTGAGGACCTGAGTATTTTGAAGTAAATTCTCCACACCCTAAAACACCTTTTAATTATAAAATCTTTGGTAATTTTTTTATTTTCTCGAAAATGACTAACGATGATTAAAATACTAATGTTACAAATATTTTCATGAGAAATGAAATGTGTATCTTAAATCTTCTAGGAATATCCTCTGAAGTCCCTTTCATTCTGACATGAGTTGATCATTTTATTGTTATTGTTTTGCATTTTAAAATATTTATAAACTTTTCTAATTGGGAAGTCATTATTCATTTTTCCCCTCGTGAACATTCAGAGAACGGATTTACGCCATCACACAGTGACCCGCTCTAAAAAGATTTGACTATTGCTTAAGCCTATTGTATTCGCCTAATTCTCTTGTACCTATGTAATAATTTGTTGAGGAATGGATAGAGAAATACATGTGAATGTAACACGTCAGATTTTCAGTTACAGATATCGATAATATCTCGAAAACTCTTACAAAAGACATTACGGACTTGCCTCATTTTGAACATCGCCTCTTAGGCATTTGCTTCTGTGTGAAATTTTGCGCAGTGTAGTGTATCCTGTTTAGTTTGAATTATCATACCATCAGCAGTTAGGTGCACCAGGAGTATAGACAAAAGCGGGCTGGACAATGTCTCTATCTTTCCCAGGACATGGCAGTTCCCCAAGGGTGGGAATCTGAGATAGTCCTCCCCTCCTAACATGACTTCGATAGTATCTCACTTGTTAATGTCACGCACAGGTATAGAGTTCGATTCCTGAACCGGCCCGCTCTCTTATCTTAATGTGCAATCGCTTCACCTTTTATGTGCGCAAAACCGGGAGTAAATATAAACTGGTATGTTAACTTTTGCCGCAGTATAAATAAGAAACAAATAAGCGTTTAAGATGCTTTTAGTTGTCCCTGAAATTCTAACGGTATCCTTCATAAATAGGATAGGTTTCAAAAGGTGAGCATTTTTACTTTCTCTACTACTTGTATATAGTAAGCAGAGGAAGTATTGTATTTTCCCTAAAATTTGTATACAGAGATTTTACTGGAAATACACGTCCCTGTATAAACACACCTTTCTTTTTGCTTTCTTTACCACGTACAAAGCAGGTAGAAAAGATATTACATTCCACCCAAAACTTAGATATCGATATTTCACCGGAAACATGTTTTGAGGCCTCCTGAATCCAAATAAAGCACTTTTGGAAACCTGTCCGCGTGTGTGTGTCTGTGAGCAGTATAACTCAAAAACAAAAAATCTGATGTGTTACACTCACATGACTTTCTCTACTCTTGTACAATGTAATTTTACAAACGCCTATTCTCCATATGCTTCATGTTAATCGAGATATCGAGATGTCAATCTTATTGGTAATTTTCTTGTAGATGCAAGGGGAATATGGTAGCTTTTAAGCGATAGTCAAATATTTTAACGCTGGTTGCTATGTGACGCATTCCATTCTCTTTGCATGTCCAGGACATAAAAAAAATCTGATGTGTTACACTCACATGACTTTCTCTACTCTTGTACAATCTAATTTTACAAACGCTTATTCTCCATATGGTTCATGTTAATCGAGATATCGAGATGTCAATCTTATTGGTAATTTTCTTGTAGATGCAAGGGAAATATGGTAGCTTTTAAGCGATAGTCAAATATTTTAACGCTGGTTGCTATGTGGCGCATTCCATTCTCTTTGCATGTCCAGGACATAAAAAAAATGAATAACGAATGTGAGAAAAAGTATAAGTATTGTAAAATTTAAGGAAATAACAAGCAATATCTCTAAAACGGTTCACTCAACAAAAGAAATGTATATGACATAAGTTGTGTATTTTAACGCGATCTACATTTTTTGTGTAGTAAAATTTTGTCTATCTCTTATGGTTTACCAGTTATGCAAAAGTCGTTCACAATGAAGAATACTTTTGGAGACATTCCCAGAAAATTCGAGATATACATTTCATTTCTCATGACATTATCTTAAACATATGATATTTTCATCAAAATCGTTAGAGCCATTTTTGAGAAAATTAAAATTTTCGAAAAATCTTCCATGTAAAGGGTAGTCTGGGGTGGGGGAATTTTCTTGAAAACCTTCGTGTCGCATCTCTGGAAGATACTGAACCTAAATATCAAGTTTGGTGCTTATCCGACTGTTCGATTTTGAGTTATGCTGTTCACAGACACACACACAGACACACACACAGACACACACACACACACACAGACACACACACACACAGACACACACACGGACATGTTTCCAAAAATGCTTTTTTTGGATTCAGGAGGTCTCAAAACATGTATTTCCGGTGAAATCTCGGTATCGAATTTTTGGGTGGAATGCAATACTTCCCCTACTTACTATACGTAGTAGAGAAAGTAAAAATGAATAACGAATTTGAGAAAAAGTATAAGTATTGGAAAATTTA
Source organism: Deroplatys truncata (assembly GCA_030765065.1). Lineage (NCBI taxonomy): Eukaryota > Metazoa > Arthropoda > Insecta > Mantodea > Mantidae > Deroplatys > Deroplatys truncata. The sequence goes on from CM060989.1 coordinate 46,375,223, forward strand.
AGGAAATAACAAGCAATATCTCGAAAACGGTTCACTCAACAAAAGAAATGTATATGACATAAGTTCTGTATTTTAACGCGATCTACATTTTTTGTGTAGTAAAATTTTGTCTATCTCTTATGGTTTACCAGTTATGCAAAAGTCGTTCACAATGAAGAATACTTTTGGAGACATTCCCAGAAAATTCGAGATATACATTTCATTTCTCATGACATTACCCTAAACATATGATATTTTCATCAAAATCGTTAGAGCCATTTTTGAGAAAATTAAGATTTTCGAAAAATCTTCCATGTAAAGGGTAGTCTGGGGTGGGGGGATTTTCTTGAAAACCTTCGTGTCGCATCTCTGGAAGATACTGAACCTAAATACCAAGTTTGGTGCTTATCCGATTGTTCGTTTTTGAGTTATGCTGTTCACAGACACACAGACACACACACACACACACACACACACACACACACACACACACAGACACACACACGGACATGTTTCTAAAAATGCTTTTTTTTGGATTCAGGAGGTCTCAAAACGTGTATTTCCGGTGAAATCTCGGTATCGAATTTTTGGGTGGAATGCAATACTTCCCCTACTTACTATACGTAGTAGAGAAAGTAAAAACGAATAAATACCAAACTTTGTATTTAAGTTCACTATCTTCCAAGGGTGAGAAACAAAGATTTTCAACAAAAACGCCTACCCCAAACTACCCTTTATATGGAACATTTTTGAAATGTGTGGTTTTCTGAAAATGGCTCCTTGCAATTTTGATTAAAATACCGTATATTAAAGATATTTACATTATAAATAATATATATATATATCCTTTGAAATCCACTCCATTTGCAACAAATTTTACATAATCTTGTACCATTGGTAAACGTTAATTAGATCCATTCAAAACACAATTTATTTCAAATAAATTTTTTGGGGCATGAGCCATTTTTAAAAGGTTTGAATTTTTCATTCCTTGGTCATTCTCTTAAAGCCCTGTCAACATTCAGTTGTTTCTCGGGTTTGCATGGAAACAGTATGGAATTTTAAGGGCAGCGTGCAGTGTCACGTTCTTAAATATTTGACTGTCACTGCTCCCTTTGTATCTATAACGAAATGTGTACTATAGCCATTTCTAGAACGCTTATATACATTAAAATGTAGTAGATAGAAAAATAAGCTTTAGTAAGAATAGTTTGTATATCCAACAATAAACGATAGAGGGTAGAGAAAGTCATGTGAATGTATCATATCAGGATTTTTTTAATTTCTCTACCACGTGCGTAGTAGATAGAGGAGGTATTGCATTCCACTCAAAAATCCGATACTGAGATTTCACCGGAAATGTTTTGAGGCCCCTTGGAACAAACAAAAAAACAAGTTTTTTTTATTAGAAATAGGCCCCTGTGCGTGCGTATGTTTGTGAACGACATAATTCAAAAACGAAAAGTTGGATAAACACCAAACCTAGTATTGAAGTTCAGTATCTTCTATGGATAAGACACGAAAATTTTCATGAAAATCCCCATAGCCAAACTATCTTTTACATAAAACACGTTTCAAATTTTTTATTTTAGAAAAAATGTCTCTGATGATTTTGATTAAAATATAAAATCTTAAGATATTTACATGCCATATAAAATGAATAGTTTTAATTTTCTGGGAATAGCCTGTGAAGTCCTCTTCACTCGGACGGAATTTTCTATGATCTTGTATAACTGGTAAACGTTAAGCCATAGATGAAAACGTAGGTACTATACAAAAATTGTAGATCACTTTAAAACACACAATTTATTTCAAAGAAGGTTTTTAGGGCATGAGCCATTTTTAAGATATCCGTTTTTAAAGGTTTGAATTGTTCATTCTCTTCAAATCCTGTCAGTATTCAGTTGTTTCTCGCGATTGCATAGAAGCAGTATGGAATTTTAAGGCCATTGTGTAGTGTCCAGCTCTAAACATTTGAATATCGCTACTCCCTTTTTTATATAGCGAAATGTGCAATGTAGCCATGTTCGGAAGGTTTATTTGGATTAAACTGTAGTAGATAGAAAAATAAGCTTTAGTAGGAATACCTTGTATAGACACTAATAAACGATATAGGGTAGAGATAGTCAATGGAATGTATCACATCAGATTTTTAACTTGTAAAGCGTAAGAGATAGAAGGTGTAAATCTCGTTAAATCACACATTTTTCTATAAAATAAATTTTTTGTGGCGTTTACCCTTACCGAGATATTTTTTATTGTAGGTTTGAATTTTTAAATACTTTATGCTTTTTCAACTGCAAAGTGCTTATTGGTTTTTTTTCTCGTGATTATGCAAAGAGAACCGAGTGCCAAGGCCATCACATAGCGACCCCCTCTTAAAACATTTGACTATCGCTTAAGCCTATTGTACCTACAAGGAAATATGTAATAAAACCATTTCTGCAAATGCTTATTTCGGTTATCACGAAGTATATAGAACTATAAGATTTTGTAACAATAGTTTATTGAAGAACGGATAGTAAACATCGTGGGAATGTAATAATAAATCGGATTTAAAATTTTCGTTTTTTATTTATTTATATAGACCCCTTTAACCTCTTTGGGCATATCGGGAGCTTCAACTCGTTGAAGCGTAGGTTCTTCAATTTTGAACACTTGCCTTCACCTCCACATGCATAATATATTCTAATTAGGGGTGGGACCTCGATATTCTGGATACTCGGTGGTATGACTAATACTTTGAGATAAACGTTTGATACTTTTAAACGTTTAAATTTTGCATTATTGAATGCATTTTAGTTTAATTTGATGTTAGCTAAGAAATGAAAAGAGTCGAAATTTCACGTTATTGCCTCGCATGTGCCCCCAAAAAGTTGTGGGACTATAGTTCTTGATTTATCTTCACTGCGTTTTCTGTGGGTCTATCAATGCAACATTCCATATACTCTTGTGTCTAGACGAAAACACGCAAAACAATGGGGGGGGGGGGAGAGAGAAATAGAGATACTTATGTATAACATGCAGCGTTAACTGAGTTGTGAATGAAGCTGACGCACTAAATCACGTTTCTGCAATAGCCTGGCTTGATGACTCACTCTCACTCATTACATTTACCTACTCTGTATCTGTAAATCCAGTAGAACTAAGGACGTGAGGTAATACAGCGCATAGAAATATTTATTCTTTTCTTCCATCTGTTAGCTTGTGTATACGCAAGGCAAACTGGGGTCACTAGCTAGTTTACAGATGTCCCGTATGACTAATTTGCATTATATAGATAGAAGACTTTTTAAAAGAAAGTTTTTAGCATACAGTTACCTATTATTATGTAACTATTATTATTATTATTATTATTTATTTGTCTTGACCAACAATAGGGGTATATAATCTGTGGCATTATCGATATAAAAAAATGCTGTCAATTGAAGGTTGTCAGGAACAATGCAAAATTGGTCACATGCGTTTATACACAGAAAGCTAACAACCTTTCGCCTTTAAGCATTTTATAAAGTGAGTACCCAGTATCGTGTTCAAAAATCAGTATTGGTATCGTCCTCCGTGGTGTAGTAGTTAACATACTAGCCTCTAGTTTCCGAGGTGAAGGGTTCAAACCGGCGGAGGGCGATGAATTCTTTTTCGGGCGTAAAAATCCTTAGCACGGCTTCCTTCGGAAAGGAAGTAAAGCCGGTGTCGTAGATTTACGGCACGTAAAAGAACCTCAAGCCAGATAAAGAGGCCTCGGCAAAATTTCCGGTCTTTCACACCTAACATAGAATGGGACGCTAAGGACCACAGCAGTTAAAGAACGTCCATAAATAAAAAAAATCTGATGTTACACTCACATGACTTTCTGTACTCTTGTACAAGCTATTTTTACAAACTCTTATTCTCCATCTATTTCATATTAATCGAGATAAACATTTGCAGAAACGATCTTTTGACATGCAAAGAGAACTACATTTTACACATAGCGACCAGTTCTAAAAATATTTGACTATCGCTTAAGGCGTACTATGTTCCCCTTGTTTTGTATTTGCAAGGGCAATATAGAAATACAGTAGCCTTTAAGCAAAGACATTTCTCTTAATGGCTGGTTGCTATGTGCAGCACCATTCTTTTGGCCACAGATTAATACTCTTTGCATATCCAAGACAAAAAAATGAATAAACGAATTCCCATTTGAAAAATAAGCATTGAAAATTTAAGGGAATAACAAGCAATATCTCAAAAATGGTTCACTCAACAAAAAAAAATGTATACGACATAAATTGTGTATTTTAACGCGATCCATATTTCTTGTGTAGTAAAAGTTTCTCTATCTCTTATGGTTTACCAGTTATGCAAAAGTCGTTCACAATGAAGAATACTTTTGGAGACATTCCCAAAAAATTCGAGATATACGTTTCATTTGTCATGAAAATATCTTAAACATATGATATTTTAATCAAAATCGTTAGAGCCATTTTTTTTAGAAAATTATAATTTTCAAAAAATGTTCCATGTAAAGTGTAATTTGGGGTGGGGGGATTTTCTTGAAAACCTTCGAGTCGCATCTCTGGAAGATACTGAACCTAAATACCAAATTTGGTGTTTATCCGACTGTTCGTTTCTGAGTTATGTTGTTCACAGACAGACACACAGACACACACACGGACATGTTTCCAAAAATGCTTTTTTTTGGATTCAGGGTGTCTCAAAACATGTATTTTCGATGAAATCTCGGTATCGAATTTTTGGGTGGAATACAATACTTCCCCTACTTACTATACATAGTAGAGAAAGTAAAAAACAATTTAATGTTCCATTAATAATCCTAATTAAAGAAAAGTTTTCTTGCTCCAGTCGGTAATCGAACCCGGGTCTTCTGAATAGAGAAGCCAGAGCGCTGACCACAGGACACTCATGTGTTGTTAATTCTTAGGCAAGCGTTAATGACATCATTAATTTCTTCATTCTTTGCTTGGAATAATAATTTGTTCTTTCTGATCTTACATCTTCCTCATTTTTCTTCTAAGAGAAACAGGAAATTACTCTGTCAGCTTTATTGCATAACCTTATCATACTGTAAGTTTATGTTAAAAACCGCAAGATGGAAGAACAAAGAAAAGAAGAAACAAAATGTAGAGGAATATAGAAGACGAGAACGAGGGGACAGCGAAGGAAGGGCAAAAGAAACAATAAAACAACCATTAAAGGGGAAGAGAAGAGTTTGAGATTTGAATAAGAGTCAGAAAACAGGCAAAACAAGAATAAAGAAAGAAGCTGACGTTTTTCACGTTCTTTCTTTTCGTATTTCTCACGTGTATCATTTATTTTGTGCTAAATATATACATACCAAGGTCTGCTACCGTGCTTTTTACATCACACCTTTTACTCCGTATATGGAAACCACGACAACATACTTAGTAGTGCTTCTTTATTAAGCGCAATAAAGAAACACTGTCGCAAATTCTCTCTTTATATCAAAGTAACATGGTAAACGATAGGAGGTGAACCGAATACTTCCATATGAAACTGGAGTTTATAACAATCCTCCAGATGTTCATGAAGGCATCATGTCGCTGTGGGGAAATTTCGATTCGAGAGCAGTAGTATCGATTCTGCGAGAGCTTGCTTAATTGGTCACGCAGGAAGAGATCGTTTGTGGGTTTAATTATGTCAGACAGTATTGCCCTATTGCCTCTACTTGCAGGCCTGCCTTCCAAATGCTATCTGCACTTCAAAGATATTCAAGATATGGATCAAAGCTCTATTTTTACTTTCTCTACTACGTATAGTAAGTAGGGGAAGTATTGTATTCCACCCAAAAATTCGATACCGAGATTTCACCGGAAATATATGTTTTGAGACCCCCTGAATCCAAAAAAAGCATTTTTGGAAACATGTCCGTGTGTGTGTCTGTGTCTGTATGTCTGTGAACAGCATAACTCAGAAACGAACAGTCCGATAAACACCAAACATAGTATTTACGTTTAGTACCTTCCAACGATGCGACACGAAGGTTTTCAAGAAAATCCCCCACCCCAGACTACCATTTACATGGAACATTTTTCGAAAATTTTAATTTTCTCAAAAAATGGCTGTAACGATTTTGATTAAAATATCATATGTTTAAGATATTTTTATGACAAATGAAATGCATATCTCGAATTTTCTGGGAATGTCTCCAAAAGTATTCTTCATTGTGAACAACTTTTGCATAACTGGTAAACCATAAACGATAGGCAAAATTTTACTCCAGCAAAAATGTAGATCGCGTTAAAATACACAATTTATGTCATATACATTTGTTTTGTTGAGTGAACCATTTTCGAGATATTGCTTGTTATTCTCTTAAATTTTCCAATACTTATACTTTCTCTCAAATTTGTTATTCATTTTTTTATGTCCTGGACATGCAAAGAGAATGGAATGCGCCACATAGCAACCAGCGTTAAAACATTTGGCTATCGCTTAAAACCTACATATTCCCCTTGCATCTACAAGAAAATTAGCAATAAGATTGACATCTCGATTAACATGAAGCATATGGAGAATAAGCGTTTGTAAAAATAGTTTGTACAAGAGTAGAGAAAGTCATCATCAGATTTTTTAAATCCTATTTCATCTGAGGATTTATATATACAGAGTGGACCATTTAAGTTGAGACGGTACAATGTCTCCAAACCTAAGCGTTGTTGAAAGAAATGTCTTTAATAAAAGTTGCTTGATATTATGGTGTAAACTAAATGCTATTTTATTATTGAAATATTGTTTTCTCATTAGAAAATGGTTTATAAAAAGCTGTTTATTTGGTGATGAGAAATAAGAAAAAATAAAAACATGTTGGTTCCCAATTACGAAACGTAACTTGACCCTCAAATGACTAGCCATGAATGTTCCAACCATTCATTGCGCTTTTCGTACACAGCCATTCAGAATTTTTGTTGTTATTTACGTTGGTAGAAGAACAATTACAAAGTGCTTAATACAAATGTTGTTTAGTTTTTTATGAGGAGTGAGAAAAACTAAAAAAGGTAGGTTCCCATTTTAAAAAATCTTATTGTTACACTCGCATGACTTTCTCTACTGTTGTACAAATACTTTCAAAATCGCTCATTATCCATCTACTTCATGTTAATCGAGATAACATTTGCAGAATTGCTAATTTTCTTGTTGGTGCAAGGGGAATTGAGATAGTCAAAGCTTTTAAGAGCTGGTAGCTATGTACAGCATTTCATTCCATTTGCATGTACAGAACATAAAAAAAATCTGATGTGTTGTACTCATATGACTTTCTCTACTATTGTATAAATTATTTTTACAAACGCTTATACTCCATCTACTTCATGTTAATCGATATAACCATTTGCCGAAAATATCTTATTGCTGATTTGCTTGTAGGTGTAAGGGGAGTATGGTAGACTTTAAGCGGTAGTCATTTCTTTTAAGAGCTGGTCGCTATGTGGGGTATTTCATTCGCTTTGCATGTCCAGGACATAAAAAAAACGCAATCACGAATTCCCTTTGAGAAAAAGTATAAGTATTAGAAAATTCAAACAAATAACAAGGAATATATCACAAATGGTTCACTGAACAAAAAAAATCTGATGTGTTACACTCACATAACTTTCTCTACTCTTGTACAACCTAATTTTACAAACGCCTATTCTCCATATGCTTCATGTTAATCGAGATATCGAGATGTCAATCTTATTGGTAATTTTCTTGTAGATGCAAGGGGAATATGGTAGCTTTTAAGCGATAGTCAAATATTTTAACGCTGGTTGCTATGTGACGCATTCCATTCTCTTTGCATGTTCAGGACATAAAAAAATCTGATGTGTTACACTCACATGACTTTCTCTACTCTTGTACAATCTAATTTTACAAACGCCTATTCTCCGTATGCTTCATGTTATCGAGATATCGAGATGTCAATCTTATTGGTAATTTTCTTGTAGATGCAAGGGAAATATGGTAGCTTTTAAGCGATAGTCAAATATTTTAACGCTGGTTGCTATGTGCCGCATTCCATTCTCTTTGCATGTCCAGGACAAAAAAATGAATAACGCATTTGAGAAAAAGTATAAGTATTGGAAAATTTAAGGAAATAACAAGCAATATCTCGAAAACGGTTCACTCTACAAAAGAAATGTATATGACATAAGTTGTGTATTTTAACGCGATCTACATTCTTTGTGTAGTAAAATTTTATCTATCTCTTATGGTTTACCAGTTATGCAAAAGTCGTTCACAATGAAGAACACTTTTGGAGACATTCCCAGAAAATTCGAGATATACATTTCATTTCTCATGACATTATCTTAAACATATGATATTTTCATCAAAATCGTTAGAGCCATTTTTGAGAAAATTAAAATTTTCGAAAAATGTTCCATGTAAAGGGTAGTCTGGGGTGGAGGGATTTTCTTGAAAACCTTCGTGTCGCATCTCTAGAAGATACTGAATCCAAATACCAAGTTTGGTGCTTATCCGACTGTTCGTTTTTGAGTTATGCTGTTCACAGACACACACACAGACACACACACACACACACACACACACACACACACACACACACACGGATATGTTTCCAAAAATGCTTTTTTTGGATTCAGGAGGTCTCAAAACATGTATTTCCGGCGAAATCTCGGTATCGAATTTTTGGGTGGAATGCAATACTTCCCCTACTTACTATACGTAGTAGAGAAGGTAAAAAATGAATAACGAATTTGAGAAAAAGTATGTATTGGAAAATTTAAGGAAATAACAAGCATTATCTCGAAAACGGTTCACTCAACAAATGAAATGTATATGACATAAGTTGTGTATTTTAACGCGATCTACATTTTTTGTGTAGTAAAACTTTGTCTATCTCTTATGGTTTACCAGTTATGCAAAAGTCGTTCACAATGAAGAATACTTTTGGAGACATTCCCAGAAAATTCGAGATATACATTTCATTTCTCATGACATTACCCTAAACATATGATATTTTCATCAAAATCGTTAGAGCCATTTTTGAGAAAATTAAAATTTTCGAAAAATCTTCCATGTAAAGGGTAGTCTGGGGTGGGGGGATTTTCTTGAAAACCTTCGTGTCGCATCTCTGGAAGATACTGAACCTAAATACCAAGTTTGGTGCTTATCCGATTGTTCGTTTTTGAGTTATGCTGTTCACAGACACACACACAGACACACAGACACACACACAGACATGTTTCCAAAAATGCTTTTTTTGGATTCAGGAGGTCTCAAAACGTGTATTTCCGGTGAAATCTCGGTATCGAATTTTTGGGTGGAATGCAATACTTCCCCTACTTAACTATACGTAGTAGAGAAAGTAAAAATGTATATGACATAAAATGTGTGTTTTAACGAGATCTACATTTCTTGTGTAGTAATGTTTTGTCTATCTCCTACGGTTTACCAGTTACGCAAAAGCCATTTAGAATGGGCACTTTTGGGGACAATCCCAGAAATTTAAAATATGCATTTCACTTATAAAAATATCTTAAATATATGATATTTTAATCAAATTCGTTAGAGAATTTTTGTGAGAATCGAAATTTTCGAATAATGTAAAAGTTAGTCTGGGTTTGAGGGATTTTCTTGAAAATCTTCGTGTCGCATCTTTGAAAGATACTGAACCTAATTACCAACGTTGGTATTTGTTGGACTTTTTGGATTTGAGTTATGCTGTTCACAGACACACAGACATTTTTCTAAAAAATCTTTTTACTTTCTCTACTACGTATAGTAAGTAGGGAAGTATTGTATTCCACCCAAAAATTCGATACCGAGATTTCACCGGAAATATATGTTTTGAGACCCCCTGAATCCAAAAAAAGCATTTTTGGAAACATGTCCGTGTGTGTGTGTGTGTGTGTCTGTGAACAGCATAACTCAGAAACGAACAGTCGGATAAACACCAAACTTGGTATTTAGGTTCAGTATCTTCCAGAGATGCGACATGAAGGTTTTCAAGAAAATCCCCCCACCTCAGACTACCCTTTACATGGAAGATTTTTCGAAAATTTTAATTTTCTCAAAAATGGCTCTAACGATTTTGATGAAAATATCATATGTTTAAGACAATGTTATGAGAAATGAAATGTATATCTCGAATTTTCTGGGAATGTCTCCAAAAGTATTCTTCATTGTGAACGACTTTTGCATAACTGGTAAACCATAAGAGATAGACAAAATGTTACTACACAAAAATGCAGATCGCGTTAAAATACACAACTTATGTCATATACATTTCTTTTGTAGAGTGAACCGTTTTCGAAATATTGCTTGTTATTTCCTTAAATTTTCCAATACTTATACTTTTTCTCAAATTCGTTATTCATTTTTACTTTCTCTACTACGTATAGTAAGTAGGGGAAGTATTGCATTCCACCCAAAAATTCGATACCGAGATTTCACAGAAATACATGTTTTGAGACCTCCTGAATCCAAAAAAAGCATTTTTGGAAACATGTCCGTGTGTGTGTCTGTGTGTGTGTGTGTCTGTGAACAGCATAACTCAAAAACGAACAGTCGGATAAACACCAAACTTGGTATTTACGTTCAGTATCTTCCAGAGATGCGACACGAAGGTTTTCAAGAAAATCCCCCCACTCCAGACTACCCTTTACATGGAACATTTTTCGAAAATTTTAATTTTCTCAAAAATGGCTCAAACGATTTTGATTAAAATATTATATGTTAAAGATAATGTCATGAGAAATGAAATGTATATCTCGAATATTCTGGGAATGTCTCCAAAAGTATTCTTCATTGTGAACGACTTTTGCATAACTGGTAAACCATAAGAGATAGACAAAATTTTACTACACAAAAATGTAGACCGCGTTAAAATACACAACTTATGTCATATACATTTTTTTTGTTGAGTGAACCGTTTTCGAGATATTGCTTGTTATTTCCTTAAATTTTCCAATACTTATACTTTTTCTCAAATTCGTTATTCAGTTTTTTTATGTCCTGGACATGCAAAGAGAATGGAATATGCCACATAGCAACCAGCGTTAAAATATTTGACCATCGCTTAAAAGCTACCATATTCCCCTTGCATCTACAAGAAAATTACCAATAAGAATGACATCTCGATATCTCGATTAACATGAAGCATATGGAGAATAGGCGTTTGTAAAAATAGATAGTACAAGAGTAGAGAAAGTCATGTGAGTGTAACACATCAGATTTTTTTTATGTCCTGGACATGCAAAGAGAATGGAATGCGCCACATAGCAACCAGCGTTAAAATATTTGACTATCGCTTAAAAGCTACCATATTCCCCTTGCATCTACATGAATATTACCAATAAGATTGACATCTCGATATCTCGATTAACATGAAGCATATGGAGAATAAGCGTTTGTAAAATTAGATTGTACAAGAGCAGAGAAAGTCATGTGAGTGTAACACATCAGATTTTTTTTAATTCAGAAGGCCTTAAAACATGTATTTCCGGTGAAATCTCGGTAATGAATTTTTGGGTGGAGTGCAATACTTTCCCTACTTACTATACGTAATACAGAAAGTAAAAATTAAATTGACCCTAAAATGACCATCATAACGTATTCCAAATAAAACGCGCCTAATGGCATTTACTTTCCTCTATAATATCAAGCAACTTTAATTAAAGACATTTCTTTCTACAACGCTTAGTTTTGTAGATATTGTACAGTGTCAACTTAAATGGTCTACCCTGTGTATACGAGGTATGTTTTTAAACTATGATCCGTTATGCAATAAAATAAGAATTTCTGAATATTTTGGCTAACTAATTCTTTATTCCATTCGATATATCTTAAGCTTCCTTTCCACACAGTTTCCACAATCAATTAAATTCTCATTCTTTGTAGAATACATTTTAGTGGCTCCACATAACAGAAGTCCGCTGCCAGTCCATAAAACAATAGTACAGTTTAAAAGATGCATTTTTTCTGTGTTTAAAATTTCATGGTAGAAGAAATCATGTTAATGATATCGTTCGTTTCAGGGGATGGGGATTGAACTAGTGGTCCGAAAGTTAGATCTTTATCACAGAGCTGAAAGGGAAAAACTGTGACTAAATGCGATGTTAGCCAAAGCAGGCGACTTATTATTTATATCCTTCAAGAAGCTTTCATACATTCTTTTAAAATACACCTCGTACTATGCTTGATAATATCGTTCACATTCTCTCCTGCGTATCTTAGTTGGAACCCAATTCTTAGGTTTATCGGCACTTAATTGATGAACACATTAATACGAGGTAGTCCAGAAAGTAAGTTCCGTTTGGTAATACAATTATATTGTGTACAGATGCAGAAAAATTATTTATTGCACAAAATTCTACAACTCTTAAATTACTTTTCCACATAACTGCCGAAATTTTGCAGGCATTTGTCATAGCGTGGCACAAGTTTTTGTATACCTTCTTCATAGAAGTTTGCCGCCTGTGTCTTCAACCAGTTGAAAACATTTTCTTTCAGCTCTTCGTCATTGTTGAAGTGTTGACCGCCAAGGAAAGACTTGAGATGTAAGAACAGATGAAAGTCGCTAGGAGCGAGGTCAGGGCTGTACGGAGGATGGTGCACTTCACTACGTCCTTCATTGAACTGTCGGACCCATCTTCTCACCATTGAATCTGTCATCGCATTTTGTCCGTAAACTTCGCAAATTTGCCGATAGATTTCAATTGGTTTCACTTTCCTAGCATTCAGAAAACGAATCACAGATCTGATTTCACAAGCGGCGGGATTTTCAATAAACACTGACATTGTAAACAAGCACAACAAAGCGTACGTGCTGACAGCGATCTCAAAATAGCGCACGTTTCTTCTCCTTGATACAGAGCGTCTACCGCGCATGTGCGGAACTGCGATCGCAGCGCTGCAGCGGAGAGAAATTGAAACGGAACTTACTTTCTGGATGTACCTTGTATTTTTGGGCTGTTACCTCACAGTCAGTAGAGTTAATACTTTCTCTAGCTTACCTAAGGAGAGGAAGTATTCAATTGAATACTCTCACCAATTACACTAGTCTGCATGATATCAGATGACTGAAAACTAATAAGTGATTCTGACTTACTTTTTTATGCGGATTTCAGAACTGCTTTTAGTTTTTTTATATCACGTACAGTTATTTCAAACTTTCACTACAAAATATAGAGATATAAAGATATTGCTTCCGCCACTACATATAAAATTGGGCTTGATGAAGCAATCTGTAAGGGCTCTACCACAGGATGGACCCTGCTTCAAGTACCTTTTCAAGAAATTTCCCTTCATTACACAAGACAAATTAAAGACTGGAATTTTTGTTGGTCCTCAAATAAAGAAATTCATGAGGGATGAAGATTTTGAGAAGACAATGAATGAGAGAGAAATAGAAGGATGGACCTCTTTCCAATCGTAACTGAAAACTTCTTAGGCAATAACAAAGATCCTAATTACAAGGCCATTGTCGAAACAATGTTGGAAAATTTCAAGAACATTGGTTTTAACATGAGTGTAAAGGTGCATTTTCTGCATTCACATATAGACTACTTTCCAGAAAATGTGGGACATTATAGTGAAGAGCAGGGTGAACGTTTTCACCAAGATATTAAGGAAATGGAGAGGAGGCACCAGGGGAGATGGAATGAAACTATGATGGCCAACTACTGTTGGATGTTGAGGAGGGACAGTCATCTTCAAGGATCTGCAAGGAAGTCAAAGAAGACTTTTTGGCTTCTTGTTTTGTCAAAATGTAGTCATGAAATAAATTAGGGGAGTTCTTGAGAGTATTCTTAAAATGTTTCTTGAATAAAAGCTTACCTTATGTGAAATGGTATTTGAATACTTTTCTACACGCATTAGTAAAATTGTCAAAACATTACTTATTTTGTGTAAAAACATGACGTGATAGAAAAAAACGGAAGTTATTTCTGGAATCAGCATAAAAACGTGATTCAAGAACACTTACTTTTAAGAAATAATCTGACAAAAAGTTTGAAAATACAGACTAGTGTTATCAAAGGGTTTCGTTTACTTTAGTTTTATGGGGAGCAACACTGCCCTGAACTGATACAGGTATTGCGCATTCTCATTCTTGTTATCAATCCAGAAGTTTGACGTTCATGATGAACTGCACCAGGCTCTGGACGTGATGGTTGAAAGCTCCTCCAATTTTGGAAACTGACTCCCAAAGGTGAGAACTTTTCTAGGTACTCGAACAATAGATGGACAGCTGTCTCATCAGGATCCACTTGCTGTCCCATCCTGTGCATTTTTCTGTAAAAAGGCCCGTTGCTCATGAGAGATTTTCTCTGTTTAATGTTAGCAGTTCTCGTGAGCTGCATCTGTATGAGAGCTTTGTAGTGCCTGAAACCTACGGAGTATTTCTCGTGTTCTCTGAACAAACGGTACATGACAGTTTTAAGTGTCCTAATGACATCCCCAGTGCTGATTCAAGTGCAATAAAAGGCTGCTCCGTTTCCTTCTTTGCAGCTTCATCTGCCCTTTCATTGCCTGGAATCCCCACATGCCCTGGCACCCACCTCAGCTGAACTGCATTGTGGTTAGCCAATGCTGTGAGAGACGCGCAGCTGTGAGCATTAGGATGGTTATCACTTAAACTTATGTGTGTGTGTTAGCGAAACCTCTTCTTTACTTTGAGTATTCCTATGTCCCCCTGAAATCCTTGAGCATAGAAAGAAGTCTGATACATGAAAATTGAAATTCTGTTGGCCAGATGTACATTTGTACATTAAACGAAAGAGAATAATTAAAGGGCAAATTTGGATGGAAAAAAACTTGTAGTGGTAGGCCTAGTCCAAGGTAAGAGGTAGAGAAAGTCGAAAACATTAGTGGTATTAACGGTACCCAAAAGTGAAATCGGGGTTCAAACTTGGTGGAGGGCGATCCTTAGCATGGCTTCTTTCGGAAGGGATGTAAAGCCGGTGGTCCCATGTCGTAGATTCGCGGCATGTAAAACAACCTCAATCTTTCACGCTCAATATAGAATGGGACGCCAAGGACCACAGCAGTTAAAGAACGTCCATAAATAAAACTCAATTTAATATTAGTTTCAAGTGAAATCTTTAAATCCTGCAGTTTTCTCTAAATGTTGTCAAACTTTAGTCGCATACTGATCTACCATAAGTGTTCTTTTCTTTTTAATTTCATGCAGATATCTGTACCAGTTTTTGAGTAAGCATTTTATTTTACTTTTATTACACCAATTAACCTGGGTTGCACACGATGCTGAAATCTAATTTTGAAAAAAAATAAGAATGCTACCACTCGTAATGCACAAAAGTGGCATACATGATTTTTTTCACTCTTCTAGTTGTTCCACAAAAAAAAACAATCTTTAAATGTAGTGATGGGACGATACCACCATTTCTCGATACTGATACTGATATTTGAGCCCAATATTCGATACTCGTACTCACTTTATAAGAGACTTTAAAGGCGATAGCTTGTTCACTGAATATGTTAGTTTTCTGTGTATACACGCATGTAGCCAAATTGTGTTGTATACTGATTCCGAAATTGTTCCTGTTTGACATTCTCCAATTGGTAACAATGTTTTTATCTTGATATTGTCCTATTATTTCAAGGTTAATAATAATACTTTCTTTGCTTCCCTTTTTATGTAAGTATATTTTGTACTGAAAACTTTCTTTTAAAAGATTTTCTATTGACACTACAAAAAACAATCGCGCGGTATACCCGTAAGCTACGCTCTTGACCGAGTTTGACTTGTGTAAAAACAAACAGATGGAAGGAACTAGCAAATATTTCCATACACTGTATTATCTCACGTCTTAAGTTCTGATTTGTTTCTGCTGGATTCACAGATTTTGGTCACCGGAGTAGGTAAATGTAATGGCTGAGAGTGAATCACCAAGCCAGGCTGTTGCAGAAACGTGATTTAGTGCGTTAGCTAAATCACCTTCATTCACAATGCTGTATGTTACATGAATACCCATACTCCTTCCCCCATTGTTTTGCATGTTTTCATTTAGACACAAGAGTCATTGGAATGTTGCATTGACACACCCACAGGAAACGCAGTCAAGATTGATCAAGAACTATAGTCCAGAAACTGTTTGGGGACACGTGCGAGGTAATAACGTGAAGCCTCGACTCCTTTCGTTCCTTTTCTAGCATAAAGTTAAAAGCAACAACTTTAAATAATTCAAAACTCAAGTATTGAAAGCTTATGTCAAAGTATTAGACATACTTCGATACCACCGAGTATAGAGAATAGCGAGTAATCGATTGTATCAACATCCCATTTTAAATGAAATTAAATGCAATTTTATAACAATTTCTCCTCAGTGATCGAATTAATTATACCACTTCTCGAGAAATTTAAAAGTGCAGCAAAAACGCAGCCAATTTTTTTAAAGTTCGTATCTCTGAGTTTGTGCTGAAATTTTTAGCAAGATGTTTTGCTAATTACATAGTATGGAACATTTTAAATACGCAAAAGTGTAAGTCAAATCGAAGTCGAGCCATTGGAAATACGAGGGCTGATCAACAAAGACTGAGATTGATTTTTTTTTCACAGATCTCTCTTACTCCAATTCAATGTTTACATGATCTTTTTCAAAGTAGTCCACTCCTACATCAATGCACTTTTTATAGCATCTCTGCCAGTCCTTGAACACGTGCTGCAGACCATTCTTTGTCAGGTCCTTGAGAATTGCCTCACTTTTCTTGAGCACTGCTTCAAAGTTCTCAAATCGAATACCCCTAAGCTTTGCCTTTAGTGATGGGAATAAAAAAAGTCACAGGGTGCAAGATCGGGGCTATAAGGTGGATGTGGTACACAGGTAATGTTGAATCGAGCCAGAAACTGCATGACCTGATTTGCGACGTGAGGCCGTGCATTGTCATGATGAAGTCGCCACCCAGTCCGAGAAAGCTCTGGTCGTTTCTTTGCAATGGGCTTCCTCAGTGTAGCCAATACTGACGTGTAGTATGCTGCTGTAACAGTAGTGTGAGGGGGAACTGCATACTGGTAAATCATTCCATTACAGTCAAAAAATGTGATCACCATCACTTTCCCTGCAGATGGAACAACTTTTGCCTTTTTTGGTGTTGGAGAACCTGGCGATTTCCACACTGTGCTGACTTGTTTTCCTTCAGGATCATAATGATGCAACCATGACTCATCACCGGTGATAATCGATTTAAAAATTGCATCACCTCCATTGCCTGGTATGCGAAATGCACGTAGGGTCTACAAAATAGAACATTACTACCAACTTACCAATACGAGAGTGCTGCCGACTACCAACATTATACATAAAAACCCGCTCTTTTCAAATATTTATGTTACAGATTCGAAACTATCATGGAAGCTACAGGAAAAAATCAGTCTCAGTCTTTGTTGATCAGCCCTCGTACATACAGGCAATTAGGCGGTATGCTCATGGACATTTAAATGATCACCTATTGAAGCTTTAAAAGGTAAAATCTATAGTATATAATTGAAGCTAAATATTCAAAGTATTTTTGGACATAAAGCTAGTATTAGAATTTTTTGAAAACGCTGACCAAATTTCAGCTAATATATTTACGCACTGCCAACCATCTCAGTTATCAGCATTTTTGTAAACATCTTCGCTAATGAATTACCACTTTACCACTGAATGTGGAATGAATTTATTTTTACATATTTTGTGGTGCTACTGAAATCATAAGACGATGCGGGAGGCCATTGCGTCATGTAGGAAGTATCTGAAGAATTTCCACTTGGGCTGGGATGTAGACGGAAACCTCTTGAGGTGAAGTGTCGGAATACCAACTGGGAGAACAAATGCAGCTGGCGTGCTTTACCGTATCTCACATTCTAAAAAACGGTGAAATGATTGCAAGCATTCCTTCTTAAAGGCGACAGTCATTTTCATTTATCGAATATTTTAGTACTATAAACCATTTGAGATTTAATTTAAATATACCGCATGGGTTATAATAATAAGCAATAGAAACGTATACAATAGCATTTTTTCTTTATGAAAATAACCTACATATATCCTTAAACGAATTACTGTCCGTGCACTGTTGTGTGGGAGCCATTGGTTTACTTCAGCTCTGTAGAATTCAGGTATGGAGAACCCTATTTTTCGGTGTAACCTCTCCAAAGCAGGATGCTTCAGGCAGAACGTCTGTGGCCCGGGTTGAAATCCCGTGGGCCGAGCAATCTGACTAAGACTTTCTCGTGGTTTCCCTCAGCCACTAACGTAAATGCCTTAAGGTTAATACCACGACCCAAAGTTCCATTTTAAGTCTAAAACAATAGTAAAAATGAAAAATAGGTGGTAATAGCGAATGCTGGGTCATCTATCCACAGACAATGAAAGCAGGTGGACTGGATGGCACCCTAATGCCATCTGCACGGCACGAAGCAGAATTTCCAGGTGCTACGCGCTGGGGCCTCCGTGAACACGTGAAGAAGCATGATAGTATGGTTAGAGGGATGAGACCTAGAAGGCTAACTTTTTTACATGTGCAAAATAGTAATTTATGTAACAAGCAGATAATATTAATGATAACTCGGCATCCATAGTTGTAAGTGAGTGTGTTCATAAATGAGACGTTAGCCTCCCTCCCTGCATTTCATTTCTGGCGTACTGAACCGATAAGCAAGGCACCCAGTCGCATGCATTCCCTACATGGGAGAGAAGTGAGCAGGTGTTACGGACTGTGATGTAGCCTATTATCAGCATAGAATGGTAAGTAATTATAAATTCAGATCTTGACAATTGTACGTTTAATAATGTACAGGAGCTTTTGCATCTTCATTGTTCCGGGAAAAGGACGTCACATATGGTTTCATCTTCTCTATATAAGCTACGGATACCGATATAACATCATTGCTACTATTGCTACCAGTGTCATAATGGGCCAATTATGGGCGTATTGAATACAATAACATCCTGTTTATAATGGATTGATTTAATATTTTTTGGTTGACCACACTATAATACGCCGATTACATGTGACGTAACTGAACTAAAATGGCATCCATTATGCTTCAGCCACTCTTATGACTTTGCTGGGCTGCGCGCGCAGCACTCCCATACATTTTAACGCTTTCAAAGCAGCAGACTACTGATAAACAATGAAATATGTGAGTTTAAAATAAAATAAATTCTATTCATTTTAATTTTAATATTCAAAATAAATTGAGTTCATTTCCTTTGCTTCAATATGGTTACGTTCACGTTACCTGTAAAAAAGTAATACGGTATGGACTCAATAGTACTGCCATCTGTTACACTAATCGTAAACGCGTGAGCATTTAATTACACGTAATTAACAAGGTAAGTTTTTTTGTAAAGACTTAAGTAGTGTGGTCGACCAAAAGCAGTCCTATTTAACTTGGCTGTAATGGTAATTAACACGCTAGTATGAACACGCACGCTGCCGCTCGTTTCATAAACATACTCCCATCTTAACTACTGTTATAGTCTTATTGCATAATGTACTATTTCGATACCTTAATCAATCATAACTTATAAAATAGATGGAGACAATACACGAAACGAAGAAACGGTCCGATAATTGAAGTCATCTGCTCTAAGGACTAAGAATTAATTACAGTAGCCTATGCCGTTGTAGGGTGCTTCCTTATGATATATGTTCGCAAAGAAAGAAACCGAGTGACTTGAGCACACAAAAGCTGCCATACTTAACAGTAATACCTATTTGTAGATCAATACCTTCCTGAAAAATGGGCTAAAGTTTACCTCTTTACTCCAAAGTGAGTATGTAGTTGTGCAGAATTCATAATACAAAATGCACACAGTATCATTTTTTACTTTCTCTGTTACCTGGAGCAAGCAGGGGAAGCATTGTATTCCACCCAAAAATTAGATGTCGAGATTTACTGGAAATATATGTTTTGAGCCTCTAAATAAAAAAAACAAGAACTTTTAGAAAAAAGGTCAGTTTGTGTCTGTGTGTCTATAAACAGCATAACTCAAAAACGAAAAGTGGGATAAATGCCAAACTTTGTAAAGGGTCTTTCAACAAGAGTGACCTATCTTTAACATGTGATAGCTGCCGTTGTTACTGAATTACAGCAGTCATTTTTGTCATGTAGTTACAGTTGTTATTGACAAATAGTCATGGAACATTACAGCATTCAGCAACGCGTATAATTTGTGAAAATTTATTATCAAAATGGATCATCTCTTCGCCAAAACTTCCATGTATTGCGTGAAGTTCAGGTGTGAATAATCGTCCCTGCGAGAGAGCGATTCGGCGTTTGATCGATAAACTTGAAAGAATGGTTCTGTCAGCGATCAAAGAACGCCTATACGCAATCGACGTAAGCGCTCCAACGAAAACATAGGCGCCGTTCGTGAGAGTGTACGCGAGAACAGAAACAAATCAATTGCTCGTCGAGTGCAAGAATTGGGGCTTTCGCCGACCACAACTTGGCGAATTATGCATCTGGAACTTGAAGTTTCACATTTACAAAATGGTGTTAACTCAAGAACTAAAGCCCAACGACCATAGTTTGAGCCGTGTATTCGCTGACTGGGCTATGGAGCAATTGGAAGCTGACCCGGATTTTTGTCGAAAAATCATCTTCAGCGACGAAGCCCACTTTTGGATGGATGGTTGTGTTAACAAACAAAATTGCCGCTATTGGAGCAATCACAATCCAATGCAGATTCAAGAACGACCACTTCATCCCCAAAAGGTTACTGTGTGGTGTGGATTTTGGTATGGTGGAATCATTGGTCCATATTTTTTCCAAGATGAAGATGGAGAAGCTCTAACTGTCAATGGAGAAAGATACTGGGCTCTTATAAGGGACTATTTTGGCCTCAATCGGATGGTATGGATCTTAGAAACATCTGGTTCCAGCAAGATGGTGCCACATGTCATAGTGCTCTCGAAACAATCGATCTTTTGAAGAAGTTCAGAGGTTTCATCATTTCAAGTGGTGGTGATGTTAACTGGCCCCCGTGGTCATGTGATTTAACGCCGTTGGATTACTTCTTGTGGGATTATGTTAAATCTCGAGTTTATGTCAACAATCCAGAAACAGTAAATGATCTTATGAATAACATCACGCGTGTTATTCGTTAAGTTGGACCTAATTTATGTTCTTCTGTCATTGCAAATTGGGTCAATAGTATACGCACAACCCAACGAAGTCGCGGCGGTCCCTTAACTGATGTTCTCTTCCACACGTAATGGCATTAATTATGTTCCAAAATAAAAAAAGAAATAAACCTCCATTTATAGAACGTGTTTTATTTAAGTTCAAAGATAGGACACTCTTGTTGTAGGACCCTATATTTAGATAGTATCTTCGAAAGATGCAACACGAAGATTTTCAAGAACCCCCCCTCACACCAGACCATTAATTACATAGAAGGTTTTTCAAAGTTTTTGATTTTTAAAAAAGCCTCTTAACGATTTTGATTAAAATACCATATATTAAAGAAGTTTACATTAAGAATGAGATGTATATATTGAATTTTTGGGAACAGCCTGTGAAATAGTTAAGTGATAGACGAAAACGTATTACAAAAATAGTAGATCTCTTTAAAACGTACAATTTATTTCAAATAAGTTTTCTGTGACATTAACCGTTTATGAGATATCCGTTATTAAAGGTTCAAATTGTTCCTTTCATGGTCATTCTCTTAAGTCCTGTCAACATTCAGCTGTTCCTCCGATTGCATGGAAACAGTATGGAATTTTAAGGCCAGCATATTATAGCATTCAGTTCTTAAACATTTGACTATCGCTGTTCCCATTGTATCTATAACGAAACTGTAATGTAGCTATTTTTACAAAGGTTTATTTGGATTAAAATGAAGTGGATAGAAAAATAAACTTTAGGAAGAACAGTTTGTATACCCACTAATAAACGATAGGGGCTTTAAAAAGTCACGTGAAAGCGTCACATCAGATTTTTTAAAAATATATTTAAGATGTAGGTATTGTGCCTACAGTGATTAAATATGTATCACATTAAGTCCTCGCTTAAGCCGTGAGCACCTTTTACTGCCCTCGTAGCGTGGTAGTATATCACCTGCAATAAAGGCAGTAAAGAGGTACTAAAATTCTTATACATATTTAAAAATCTTATTTTATGAGTATGAAGAGTCACTTATGAAAATGTTGAATGCATTTTCCAAAGTCCACTGCGTTGGCGTCATGCTAAATTGCTACTTTCCAATTTGTAGATTCGGATGCTACTCCTGGTTTCATAGCTTGCATGGGTGGGGAATTTTCTAAAGGTTTTCCTTCATCCCGAAAACTATACAAGAGAAATATTTCAATCCCAACGGATCTGGGCTGGTTTGTACTATCGTTAATGCTCAATTCCTGACCTTGAGGGCGTTTCTTGGAATAACTTTCCTTTCGGACAGGGGAAATGCACTATAAAACGATAACGTGAATGAAAACAACATCATAAAGCTTCCACTGTGGAAAACATCACTGGCTCTTAATTTGCAAATGTATTCTTTTTATTTATTCTGATGTAATGCAATGTTTAATACATCCGCGGCTCTAGTTTATATTATCCCCTGATGCATATTATATGCTCACAACTTTACAATTGGTTCAAAGGCATGGAGTTAGTAGTAGATGCACATAGGATAATTCAACCCTTCTTTTTAGATTCTTCTAGTGATGACGAAACGGAAAAAGAAGCTGAAAAGCTTGCAGAAACCTTTTCTGACGACATAACTACTTTGTTTAGATCACGTTACCAATTAGAAGTTCCTTCAGAACTAAGATAAAAGGCGGGACTGGTATGACATAGCTTGCTAATCTACTGTTGATTAAACATAGTTCTTTGACTATCCTGATATATGTACAACATATTGTACAACAAAGATGTGCATCAGATAGAATATTTAAGTGTTTTTGTTATTTTTATATAACACTGGTCTTTAAAAATACATACAAGTATTTGTAACTATTTTATGTAAGTATTTTAATTTATTTCAATAGCATTAAAGTTTTATGGGACAAAAAGCAAAAGCCATACAACTGCATTCAGAAGTAATCCCATCAAAATCCATACTTGACGTCACACCGGTTATTTTACGTGGGCCCTCCCCATCTTTGCCAAAGGCACATTTGATCGCAGTTACTGGCATTCCATTTGGTCGCGACTTAACGATCACGGCTGTTCGAATCGCTTCTATTATGTGCCTGCGACAGGAAGGTATAAACCGTTTTAGAAATTAGAAGAAGAGTGACACATGTTGCAAAATAATTCTTGCATTAGGGGATTAAATGAGATCAAAACCTACCTTAGAAGTTCTAATACTCAAGAGTTCTTTAATAATTTGCGTCTATTGTCAACAGAAAATGAAAGGACGCGACGGATTAATGTTAATAAAGTCGTTGATTTCCTTGGTGGTGTGCAGTCATGAAAGAAAATCTCAAGTTTAGTGATGCTTTACTTTCAATAAATAAATACTTTTCCTGATATCAAAGAAATTTGGACTTTAAGCTACGTTAAATGTTAGCATTTGGTTTATTAGGTGCCTAATTTAAACTGCTGTTTTAAAATTGTTTTACGTTTATTACAATAATGCCTACTAGTGACCCAGTGGAGTATCACTTAGCTATTTTAATTTCATAAAAACTTAAATTTATTTATCTATGCAAGACGAAGTTATTTTTATTGTGAACTGACCTCCAAAATAACACCTGTTCTGATGTTGATATTATTGTAACAATAAGAGACTGCCAACTGGCATCTTCTTAGACAAGTACAAAGCTAAATCAAACAAATATTTCATTTTTAATATCGTTCTCCAAATTTGCAAAACCTAGTATTCCATAGCTGTCTGTGTCGTTAAACCTAATAATGTATATGTCTATATGAATAAGATTTTAAAATTCCCGCAGCACGTTTGGAAATTGTAGGCCTCATTTGGACCTTTTGCACCGACGCCTCCGAAAGCTTAATTACGCCATTGTTGAAGACATACACTATGTGATCAAAAGTATCCGGACACCCCCACAAACATACGTTTTTCATCTTAGGTGCATTGTGCTGCCACCTACTGCCTGGTACTCATTATCCGCGACCCCAGTAGTCATTAGACAACGTGAAACAGCAGAATGGGACGCTCCGTGGAATTCACAGACTTCGAACGTGGTCAGGTGATTGGGTGTCACTTGTATCAGAAGTCTGTACGCGAGATTTCTACACTCCTAAACATCCCTAGGTCCACTGTTTTTGATGTGATAGTGAAGTGGAAACGTGAAGGGACATATACAGCACACCTCGTCTGTTGACTGACAGAGACCGCCGACATTTGAAGAGGGTCGTTAAGAGTAATAGACAGACATCTATCCAGACGATCACACAGGAATTCCAAACTGCATCAGGTTCCACTCCAAGTACTATTACGGTTAGGCGTGAGGTGAGAAACCTTAGATTCCATGGTCGAGCGCCTGCTCATAAGCCACACATCACGCAGGAAAATGCCAAACGACGCCTCGCTTGCTGTAAGGAGCGTCAATATTTAATGAACAGTGGCAACACGTTGTGTGGGTATGGCGAATGCCCGGTGAACGTCATCTGCCAGCGTGTGTAGCGCCAACAGCGAAATTCGGAAGTGGTGGTGTTATGGTGTGGTCGTGTTTTTCCTGGAGGGGACTTGCACCCCTTGTTTTTCGTGGCACAATCAGAGCGCAAACCTACACTGATATTTTAAGCACCTTCTTGCTTCCCATTGTTGAAGAGCAATTCGCGGATGCTGATTGCATCTTTCAACACGTTTGGGCACCTTTTCATACTGCACGGGCTGTGGCGGAGTGGTTACACGACAGTAACATTCCTGCAATGGACTGGCCTGCACAAGGTCCTGACTTGAATCCTATAGAAAACCTTTGGGATGTTTTGGAACGCCGACTTCGTGCCAGGCCTCACCGACCTACATCGATACCTCTCCTGAGTTCCGCACTCTGTGAAGAATGGGCTGCCATTTCCCAAGAAACCTTCCAGTACCTGATTGAAAGTATGCCTGCGAGAGTTAACGCTGTCATCAAGGCTAAGGGTGGGCCAACACCATATTGACTTCCAGCATTACCGATGGAGGTCGCACGAACTTGTACGTAATTTTCAGCCAGGTGTCGGGTACTTTTGATCAGCTACTATATGAGTGCGCTTAGAGGAGGACGCTACTGTTTTGTTGACAATACATAACGTCAAGGCTAGAGATTAGAGGGGAGTGAGCAATATGAGAATGTACAATTCGGAACTGCGTACGTTTTCTTTGCCTGACTGTCCTTCGATGCCCTGCCCATTTGTTCCGTAACCGTATAGTTCCTCTTTCTACCGAACGCACTCATATCGTGACCGATTAGTTGATATATCGTTCATTATTCGGTAAACAACTTAAGGGATACTCTGGTACCAAATAACTTTATTCCCTAATCAACCATTTTAATGAATATTAGGTTAAATTTCACCTGCCATGATATATTTCTATAAGTGTCATTGCTCAGATTGAATAATTTTGTAACTAAACACTGTTTTATTATGTTTTGATTAAATAATTGGATAGTAATAAAACGTAAAGGTTTTGCAAAGTAGAATTAAAATAGAAGAACAGAATAAAAAATGTTGCTAATAATTAGAAAGAAACAAAGGATATACTTGTATATATGAGAGTAATCAACAAAGCAATTCAAAATTTTCTTTAACAAGTTATATTCTACATGTCCTGAAAATTTCAGCCTGATTCATCAATATTTACTGCAAAAAACTATACCTACAAGAATTTCTACATGGAGAAAAAGCTATTTAAAGTTTTAGAATGCAGTTTTTTGGAGGCATTTCTCTTCATTTATCAATTTGGATAACACCAGTCCAAACGGACTAAAACCTTAATAATGTCTGGGTGTATCTAAAGATATTGAAGATGCTGTTTCTTTTAAAAACATTTTTTTTCTCTTTTGGTACCAGAGTGTCCCCTTAATGTTGTGTCACTTTTCAGAGATTTCAGTTTAGAAGGCTTTGAGAAATTGAATACGCTAAACGTAAATGTCTGTGATAAATTTGTACTTCTCGCAATAATTTCAAGTGTGAAGTACGAGTGTGAAGTAGTATGAAATAAACTTTGTTCTGCATTTGTATTTTTGTGTTGTTGTGAAGAAGTATGTTATTGCAATTGCAATATTCCAGTATTAGATTTATTGTTTGTTGGTAGGCTACTGGAGAACGAGGTTCCATTTCTCACAATGTTTTGAGCTTGTAAACAAGTGAACTCCGCCATAATAGGAATAAAGTTAATTAAAGTTATCACTTTCTGGCAAGTTAACATGGAGACCTTACCTTGAATCTCGCTGTCGGACATGACACTGAGGAAGCAAAGGAAGATCACCACCCCGCAGCGGAGCATGATGCCTGATGTCAGCATCACACAACCCTAAGAAAAGAAGACAACAATGGTTACAATTATTGTTATAATAAAGGACTAATTTTCACATTACTCCAAGTAACTTCCTAAGTTGCGTTTGGATCGACGGTTGAGGCAGTATTTTATATCACAACACTGAATGCCAGAGTGATTGTAGTGTAAATTAATATTATTGTATGCACAGGATTTTAGATGTTTGTTAGCCATAAGTATTGTTAGGAAATAAGTTTACACGGCCTCACTGAAACTAACAATAGAAGTGGGTAATAATAAACTGAGGGGGTGAGTTGTTTATCACTAAGAAGAGACAAACAAATGACGCGAGGGTAGCGTGCCTTTCTTTAGAAATGGAGGGAATATCTTCCCTAGAGTATATGTGTTAGTAATAGTGATTGACTGACAAGACTGACCCTAATATTGGCGCGATTTGGTAACCAATAGCAGCTCTATTATAATGTTTAGGCAATTTGAGGTGAAGGAGTATATATTCTCGAGCCATAAGCAAGTTTCGCACAGTTCGGAAGAATCTCTCATGAGGTGCACGTCATAAAGTTAGTTACAAAATGTGAAGTACGCGGCAACTAATACGACAGTAATTACATTCGGAAATATAAGTTTCAGTCAGGCGTGTATAAAGATTAAATATGTGAATTACTAATTAAGTGTGGCGGCAATAAAAGTGTAGAAACAAATTATTTTACCAGTGTTATCTTTTAACAACACCTTCTTTCCGTTTACACGCCTTGCTCAGAGATACTTGCTCGACTCAGTAATAATAGCTAGCCGGAGGACAAAGAACCCAAAATTCAAAATAATAAAACAATAACAGGCGCCCAGCAAATAAGATAACACGAGCCAGATTACTGCGACACGGTGTGGGAGCCTCCCGACTCATCTACCTGGCCGTGGGTTAGGTTAATGTCCGATCCCCCTTCAGCACAATGCGTTTGCAGAACTATAGCCAGCGCGTCATTATAGCACATTATGTGCCGCTTACCTTTTCCGGAACATTCTTTCTAACATGTTCTGGTAGGTTCCCTTTCCAGAACATTCCGCTTTGTATACGGGGCTTATATAAGGGGCAGCTCTTGCCCGGACAGTTGAGTTCTGTTAAGAAATGACGACGTGAAAACAGTTCAGTTGCGAGTTGTGTTTGAGTGTGACTCAAATGTAACATTTGTGCTACGCTGAGTTCCTAAGTGATAAATAAAGTGTATTTCGCAGTAACTGTTGTTCTATTTTGTTACAACATTAACAACTCTACTTCTACATGTTTTACTGCGGTCTAACCTTAATGAATAATATACTTATTACCTTATAAAAAGATCTTAACATAGAATATTCTGACCATATTGTAGAACACTTGTTTTCCTTTCCTATTTCCATCAAATAAAATAACAAGACATTTTCTGAATACATTTGTAAACTCCTCAGCAAAAAGCATTTTTTAAAACGCTCCTTCGTATAATTTTATGAATTTTTTTCGGTAATAAACCACTAACTAACTCACTGGCCGCACGTGTTATATCCTTTGGTTCTTCAAAATTATCCATGTTGCATTTAAATTCACAATGTAAACGACGACGACGTTACTACGCATATCCTTTCAATCATTACAACGCCCCTTATCCCTTGTCGATAATTCCTAAGCACCTCAATGAAATAATTCCAGTGAAATTCAATAAAAATAAATAAAATACGACAATTTAGCTCCAGTCTTGGAAAAAACAGTGTGTAAACCACGGGATCGAAACAGATTTTCTCTTCAGTTCATTTGTAGCCCTCGTGATACCTCGTGAAAAATCATATGTTTCTCTCCCTTAATGTATAACATACTGTTAATGCTACACCCGGTATATATCACAGCTGCAATATAAAGTCAGAATAATAAAGCAGAAATCAAAATAAGCAATTTTGATAAAGTTGGTTTCTAAATCTTAACGTTTGGATAAATTTTGTGTTTTAATATTGTAAATGTTTGGAGCAATGCAGCTGAGATTACAAAATGTTCAGCATTGTGCTAGGGTAGTACAGATCACAGAGGGTCCCCGATACTGGAGCAGAGCACGACAAGTGGGCTAGAATGACTCTTTTTGCTTCTAACATGACCTCTGGGAGGAAGGTAGGGAGGGATGTGAGAGAGACCCGAAGGGCGACGATGTGCATAAGCATGGTCGGGGCTTCTAACAGTTCCAGATTGAACGCATCCGGACGCTGCCAGCCCGTCCAAAAGTTCCGAACCCCCCCCCCCCAGAGACCCCTAAAGCCTAGGGATACCCCCAAAAAGCGGGTTCGTCAGCGGTCCAACCAACGCCAGGGAAAACCTGAAACAGATGACAGGAAATTCGTGGTAGAAGAGGAACGAACCCCACCTATCGACCCGGAAAGACCACTAGAAGACCCAGGCTTAGTGTTGCCGATCCGACGGGAATCGAACCTTGAGCTAGGGTAAAGTCATCTTCAAAGGGACAAGTATCCAAGTTATGATGTTGATTTTGTATTGGGGTGACACATACAGTTTCGATACGTGGTCATAATAAGGGGAATTGCTTGCCCTGCACTGCGCTGTTTGTAAACGGTTCTGTTCTCCCTCCACTTTCCCCTCTCTTCGTGTGCTGGCTAATCAGTTGAAGCGATGTCTATGCTGTAGAGAGATTGATACGTTTTGGCACGACGTGTTTCGGTGTTATATTGTGTTAGTGCTGTTATAATGCCACAAAGTCCGTATACTTTAACACACAGAATCCTCAGGTATTATTCCTATTTGGCAACAAACTCTCTTAGAGAATTGAGAGGCGATTTATAGGCAGTCCGTGGGCCTCATAGAGAAACAGTTCGTAATCTTGCGAATAGACTATATCCGGAAAAACTCGATATCTGTAAAAAGTTAGAACGAAGTTCATAGAAATCTCTTAGAAAGCTTGCAGAGGAATCACGAATTTCGGAAACCTCGGCTTGGAATGCCACTAATCTTTTAAAATTGAAACCCTATCAAATAACTGTAGTTCAGAAATTTTAAACACGCGATAATATGAGTAGAGTTCATATCTGCAATTGGGTAGTGGATAATGTTAATGCTCATTCTTCTGACCTGCATTTAATTGTTTTTATGACAAAGCAATTTTAATGAAGAATTAACGTGTGTTAAGATTACCCACCTATGAAAAAAAGGTCACAAAACAAACCAGAATGGGAGTATATAATACATAATAGTATTCCCCATAAATATACACAGTAACTTCAGAGTGAAAATGTAAATAAATAATGTTTACAGTTTACATTTCATTAAGAGAACAGTGGAATTTAGTAAATTTAATATATGGTATGTAGCTATTTGATATTTCTATACTGTACTGTCATGTCAAAATGTTCTTTAAGTGGTAAATGAATAAATGAAAGTGTCTATTTCAACGCTTATCTTGCCTGATGGTGCCTATTACTTTCTCTATTAGGAAAGTATTGTATTCCACCCAAAAAAATCTGATCTGTTACACTCACATGACTTTCTCTACTGTTGTGGAAACTATTTTTACAAACGCTTATTCTCCATATGCTTCTTGTTAATCGAGATGTTATTCTTATTGCTAATTTTCTTGTAGATGCAAGGGGAGCTGGTTGCTATGTGAAGCATTCCTTTCTCTTTGCATGTCCAGTACGTAAAAAACTTAATAACGAATTCCCATTTGAGAAAAATTACTGGAAAATTTAAGGGAATAGCAAGCAATATCTCGAAAATGGTTCACTCAACAAAAAAATGTATGAAATAAATTGTGTATTTTAACGCGATCTACATTTTTGTGGAGTAAAATTTTGTCTATCTCTTATGGTTTACCAGCTATGCAAAAGTCGTTCACAATGAAGAATACTTTTGGAGACATTCCCAGGAAATTCAACATATACATTTTATTTGACATGAAAGTATCTTAAACTATGATGCTTTAATTAAAATCGTTAGAGCCATTTTTGAGAAAATTAAAATTTTCGACAAATTTTCCATGTAAAGGGTAATCTGGGGTGGAGGGAATTTCTTGAAAACCTTTGTGTCGTATCTCTGGAAGATACTGAACCTAAATACCAAGTTTGGTGCTTATCCGACTGTTCGTTCTGAGTTATGGTGTTCACAGACACACACACACACACACACGCACACAGACACACACACGGACATGTTTCCAAAAATGCTTTTTTTTGGATTCAGGGGGTCTCAAAACATGTATTTCCACTGAAATCTCGGTATCGAATTTTTGGGTGGAATACAATACTTCCCCTACTTACTATACGTAGTAGAGAAAGTAATTAATACCAAAAATTTCACGGGAATATATTTTGAGGTCCCCTGAATGAAAAAGGCATTTTTAGAAGAAGTAAGTGTGTATATATGTGTGCGTGTGTTTGTGAACAGCAAAACTCAAAAACGAAAATCGGATAAGTAGCAAACTTAGTATTTAAGTTCAGTGTCTTCCAAGAATTCGATACGAAAATTTTCAAGTATGTCCCCCCACCCCACCTACATGGAACCTGTTTTGAAAATTTTTAGTTTCTAAAAAATATCTCTAAACGATTTTGATTAAAATACCATATATTAAAGCTACTTACATGATAAATGAAATGTGTATATTGAATGTTTTGGGAATAGTCTTTGAAGCCCTCTTCATTCGGAAGGATTTTTTTTTGTTATCTTGTATAACTAGTAAACGTTAAGCGATAGACGCATAGGTACCACATAAGAAATCTAGATCTCTTTAAAACACACAATTTATTTCAACTACGTTTTTATTTTATTTTTTGTGGCGTAAGCCATTTCTGATATAACCGATATTAATGCCTCGAATTCTTCATTTATTGGTTATTCCTTAAAGTTCTTTCAACATTCACTTGTTTCTCGCCATTACATGGAACAGTCCAGTTCTTAAAACATTTGACTATCGCTACTGTCTTTGCATCTATAACGAAATGTGTAATGTAGCTATTTCTGCAAACGTTTATTTGTATTGAAACAAAGTAGGTATAAAAATAAGAATTAGTAAGAATAGTTTGTATACTATCTAATAAACAATAGAGGATAGAGAAAGTAATGTGAATGTATCACAGATGACTTTTTTTAAAACGAAATTTCTTTAATATTCCACTCCTTCAAAACTAAACCTCTGAACTCCTAAAATGTGGTCAGAAAATTCCAACTTCATTCACCACTGCGTTGTAGACATCTAGGATGTATCCTATCGATATTGATGGAGCGCAGGTCAGTTACTTTCCGACCAAAACCCTGTTAAAGATTGTGATGCAATAGTATAACACATTCCACATGCTGGATACAAAATCAGATAAGGCGCCGCAAAGCGTGTAGGCGAAACTGTAGCCACTTCAACTGCGGTCTTTCCGTTCCTTTGAACAGGAGGAAGCAATAAATGAAATTAGAGCAATCCAATACGTTTAAATATGCTCAAATTATATTGCAATAGTAATAAATTAACAAGAATAACATATGATAAATGACAATGACGAGTTGTTGTTGTTATTATTATTATTATTATTATTATTATTATTATTATTATTATTATTATTATTATTATTATAATATCTGGGAAAGTTCACAAAATGTAGAAAAAATCTGATGTGTTACATTCACATGACTTTCTCTAACCGCTATCGTTTATTAATGAGTAAAAAATTATTCTTATGAAAGTTTATTTTCCTATTTACTTCATTTTAATCGAGATAAACCTTTCTGTAAGTAGCTGGATTACACATTTCGTTACAGATACAAAGGGAATACCTGTAGTCAAAGTTTTAGAACTGGGCGTTATATGCTGCCCTTACTCTTTCCATGGCATCGCGAAAAATCAACAGGACTTTGAAAGAATGATTAAGCATTGAACAAATCGAGTCATTAATAAGTGATATCTTGGAAATGGCTGACGCTACATAAGTTATTTGAAATAAATTCTGTATTTTTTGTGCAGTACGTTTTCGTCTATCGCTTAACGTTTACCAGTTAGACACCAGTTGAATATGTATTATATTTCGACTGTTGGGGAGCCGAAATTTAAGTAGTTGCAACCACACGTATGGCAAAATGTTTTCGGTAGCGTTCGCCCCAAGTTTAAAAATATTAACGTTGTAATTTTGTACTGTTTTTTTGAATATTATATATTTATGTTTGCCTCGGCTGCGTCAGCGTTATTGTTAGAGACATGGGTTTCTTTGCAAGGCATGGTGCTTACACAGATTTTAATATTTTATTCACTCCTTTTTATTAATTCTTGACACGATTTAAATAACACTTCATTGATATAGAGAGCTGTAAGATTCTTTTGTTAACTACTTGCACTTTTTAACACGTAAACTATTTTCGTCTCACAGTGAACACGTAGTAAATTTCTCGAGGACACATCTCGCGTCCGGTTAGGAACACTTGTCTTCAAGCAACGCGTCCAGTTATGAGCACTGTCTACAAGCAACTGACTTGATTTCCACCACTTAAATTTGTAAGTTTCTGCATTTGAAGTCTCTGATTGACTAATCCTAATCCAATAGAATACTTTTATTTAACTTAAACTTTTTTCTGTTTGTTGTTTGGCTATTTTATAAACTGTCACAAAAATTACATTAGTGTTGCTCCAAGAATGACTAGTAGCATTATTACACTTTCTTATTCATAATTGCCTCAAGGTTACCTCATTGTTAGCAACTTTTAAGCTATTATTCTCACAGCTCCTACATGATTAAATTACGTAATACATTCACATAACATTATTGAACATGTATACAATAATATAAACATATACAATGACTGTAATACACTTTTTACATCTTTTTACATACATATATTGCTTTAAGGCAGGCTGTTATTGAATTTATATATTATATAATTTGACTGAAATCATTTAAGTGTTACAAATACTGCCCCAAAATGAAGACGACTTCGTATATGGTATTTTAATCAAAATCGCTGTATCCATACATTTGGAAAATAAAAGAATTTTCTTGAAAATCTTGGTGTTAAATCTTTGGAAAATACTGAACATAAATACCCGACTTTTCGATGTTGAGTTATGTTATTTACACACAAACACACACTGACCTCTTTATAAAAATGCTTTTTTACTTTCTCTACTACGTATAGTAAGTAGGGGAAGTATTGCATTCCACCCAAAAATTCGATACCGAGATTTCACCGGAAATACATGTTTTGAGACCCCCTGAATCCAAAAAAAGCATTTTTGGAAACATGTCCGTGTGTGTGTCTGTGTGTGTGTCTGTGTGTCTGTGTGTGTGTCTGTGTGTGTGTCTGTGAACAGCATAACTCAAAAACGAACAGTCGGATAAGCACCAAACTTGGTATTTAGATTCAGTATCTTCCAGAGATGCGACACGAAGATTTTCAAGAAAATCCCCCCACCCCAGACTACCCTTTACATGGAACATTTTTCGAAAATTTTAATTTTCTCAAAAATGGCTCTAACGATTTTGATGAAAATATCATATGTTTAAGATAATGTCATGAGAAATGAAATGTATATCTCGAATTTTCTGGGAATGTCTCCAAAAGTATTCTTCATTGTGAACGACTTTTGCATAACTGGTAAACCATAAGAGATAGACAAAATTTTACTACACAAAAAATGTAGATCGCGTTTAAATACACAACTTATGTCATATACATTTCTTTTGTTGAGTGAACAGTTTTCGAGATATTGCTTGTTATTTCCTTAAATGTTCCAATACTTATACTTTTTCTCAAATGCGTTATTCATTTTTTTTATGTCCTGGACATGCAAAGAGAATGGAATGCGCCACATAGCAACCAACGTTAAAATATTTGACTATCGCTTAAAATCTAGCATATTCCCCTTGCATCTACATGTACATTACCAATAACATTGACATCTCGATATCTCGATTAACATGAAGCATATGGAGAATAGGCGTTTGTAAAAATAAATTGTACAAGAGTAGAGAAAGTCATGTGAGTGTAACACATCAGATTTTTTATTCAGGGGACCTTAAAACATGCACCTTCAATGAAATCACGATATCGAATATTTGGGTCGAATGCAATACCTTCTCTACCTATTGTGTACTTGTTAGAGAAAATAATAAAACAAAAGGATATCCTAGAATAAAATCTTATAATATCATGGCGAAACCTATATTAATGTCTGGATCTTAGATATGGATACAGACTAGAAAAATTGGGAATATAACAAAAGCAGCAGGGATGAAATTCTTAAGAAAACCGAAAACCTGTACCTTATTCCACCACTTAAATAATGAAAGAATAACTAGAGCAGAATTTAAACACACAAGTAAAATAAATGAGGATATAATACAGGTCTAAATGGTTATATCACTTTAACAGGATGGGATCAAGCGAGATGGCTCCGCGGTAACGTGTGATATTGGCATTCGTGAGGTCCTGGGTTTGATTCCCGTCAGTCGGCCGCTCTGACCATGTTTTCTTTGTGGTTTTCCCGGGTCGGTAGGTGAATGCTGAGGTGGTTCCTTCTCTAGTACGATTTTTTTGTCTCTATTATTACCTTTCATCTGTTTCAGGATTGAAGGACCATGCAGCGACGTTAGATGTGTTACATCAAGTCGGTGGATTGTGTGCTTTGGAAAGGTTTTGGTTCTTCTGCTGGAGCTTCTTTTGGGAGCGTGTCTCGGGCCAACGGGGTCCCAAGATGTGGCTAGCAGGCGTAAAAATGTGCCCATATGCAATCGTTAGGGATCCCGTCCTTGCTAGCGCACATTGCCGTCCGGATCTGGTCGCCCTTTTGGGTCTTCCCCTAATCCCTTCCTCTCTAGGGTCATGTTAGAAGCAAAAAGCGCCACTGTGGTCTACTTGCGGTACTGTGCTCCAGTTTCCAGAGGCCCCTTCTATTCCTCCTTAGAAGAACGTATAATAGAAGACTTCCACAACAAACCTACAATTACAGACTCTCTGGTAAAAGAGATGTAGAAGATGGAAGGATTATTGTGAAGACGGAACAGACAAAGATGTCTAAGAATGGGCGATGATGATGATTACTGTTGTTATACGAAAAAGGAGGGCTATAGATATAAACAACTTACTGTCTGGAGAAAATATTAAAATCTTCCAGGTGGAAGGGCGTGGTCTAAGAGTAAAATTATTTGCATCCAACCTTTCCATCAACCTCTTTATCTAATACCCTCTTGAGGATTGAAGACGTTATTTTGTTGTATTGTTAGTTTTACGTTGTTATTTGCCCCACGCTTTGGGAGCCAATTTGTAGAAGGTTTGCTGCTGCTACCTATGAAAAGCCAGTTTGAAGAAGGTGTATTATATTTCGACTGTTGGGGAGCCGAACTTGAAGTAGTTGCAACCGCACGTATGGTAAAAAGTTTCTGGTAGCCTTCACCCCAAATGTACTTTCCGGTGGCCATTTCCCCAGGTTTAAGAAATATTAATTGTAATTTTGACTGTTTCTTGAAATATTATGCATTTATGTTTGCCTCGGCTGTGTCATGAATGTCTTAGCAGGGAGTGGTGCGACTAAAGAATGTAGGCTTACACAGATTATAATTTTACTTCACTCCTTTTAATCCTTGACACGATTTAAATAACACTTCACTGATATAGAGAGCTGTGAGATTTTTTTATAAATTACTAGCACTTTTTAACACGTAAACTATTTTTATCTCTCACAAAATGCGTATAAATTTCTCGAGCACGCATCTCGCGTCCGGTTAGGAACACTGTCTACAAGCAACTGACTTCTGAATTTGTAAATTTTGCTCCATTTTAGTTTCTGATTGGCTAATCCTAGTCCAATAGAATACCTTCATTTAACTAAAGCGTTTTCTGGTTGTTGATTGACTATTTTATAAACTGTCACTAACAGTATATTATTGCTTCCAAGAATCACAAGTAGCATTAATAAACTTTCAATTTCATTATTGCCTCAAGGTTACCTCATTGTTAGCAACTTTTAATCCATTATTCTCACAGCTCCTACATTATTAAATTACGTAATACATTTACATAACATTATTACACATGTATACAATAATATAAACATATACAATGACTGTAATATACACTTTTTATATCTTGTTACATACACATATTGCTTTAAGGCGGGCTGTTATTGAATTTATATATTATATACTTAGACTGAAATCATTTAAGTGTTAAAAATACTGCCTCAAGATGGCAACCTAAGAGTTGATCGAAACATCGGGTACAAATAATTTTACCTTTAGACCACGGCCTTCCAGCCCGGAAGATTTTAATATTTTATCCATTAAATCCGGCCGTGAAAGCCTTCGCACTTACTTTACTTTCTGTCTGCTCAGCGACGTTTTTGATAGTTGGCAGGGGTGGCCTATCACTCAGGTAAAGCTGGTGGGAGGGGTACACAGTATGCTGAATTCCTGCCGCGCGTGCGCGTACAGGTGAAAATCGACAACAGTCTTTCACTACCGCGCGTCTTTACCCCTCACTTTCCTCAGACCAAGTAGGTACTACCTCCTGCCAGTAGTTAAATCCCTACCTGTTTGGAAAGACACTCCCACCCCAAGCTAAAACGTCTTAGAACAGACAGTATCTTAATTGCAAAGCATAGCAGTCAGAGAACCGAAAAAAGACCAAAAATACAAGTAAACGAAAAGGAACGCAAGGTTATTGATAGAAAAGAAATAGAAAAAATAAAAGAAGCAAATCATTTTGGATAGAAGCCAGGGAGAGGATTCAAACACTTGAAAATTAAAACAGCAAGAATTTTTCCCTCAGGCCCCATGCGACCAGGCATGATCATGCAATCAATATAGCGTGCCGTATTCTGGATTTAAATATCAAGTTTGGTATCTATCCAACATTTCTTTTTTAGTTATGCTGTTTGTATATACACGAGCCTGTTTTTACAAAAATGTTCTGTCTGGATTCAGTGTACCTCAAAACATTGTTTTTCTGATGTGGTATTTTTGGGTGGAATACAATATTTCTGCTTGCTTATTCATTTAGTCGCCTTACCATCTTCGTATGAAGGGCTTACACCCCTTAGGACTTACAGTCGTGCCTAGGGTCAGAGGAGCAGAATCATAGAATGAAGAAATTGGCCCGAAGTGAGGAATAAGATTGAGGGAAGAAGATGATATTAAATGAAGGCGAAATGAAGCGAAAAGTGAGGATGGAGTAATAGGTGGAATGATGGGATAGGTGGGATGTAACCTTGGTGGGCGAGCGGTCTAACCATTCGGCCACGGCGTCGCCTTCCTCTTACTATAGGTATCTTAAAATGTGATACGTATGGAAATTCAAACTAACAACTCTGAATATCTCGGAAATCGTTATTGCCACAAAATTGCTTGTTTTAAAAATATCTAAGCTTTTTTGTGTGTCTAGCTCTTACGGTTTACCAGCATTCACAGAAAATTTAATTTATGCATTTTGTTCGTTATTTTTTTCAGAAATTCAAAAATAAAGGACTAGAATTCCATATAAAGGACAATTTGTGATGGGGGATTGTCTTGAAAATCATCGTATCGTATATTTCAAAGCGGTTGAACATACATACCAAAGTTAGTACTTATCCAACTTTTGATTTGAGTTATAGTGTTCACACACACACACACACACACACACACACACACACACACACACACACAATTGATCCTTTCTTTTTCTAAAAATTCTTTTTGGGTGATTCAAGTATCTCAAAGTACCTATATATTTCCGATGGAATACGATACTTCCTCTATTATAGCTATGCGCTAAAGAATGTAATAGTGAATAGAGCAGATAATGTGAATGTAATACATCAGATGTTTTTTTTTTATAAAATGCACATTACAAAGATAGACTGGCAGACAGTAGGTTCCCTCCTTACATAAAGAATAAAATTATTAAAGTGTACCGACACGGGTGGCCGAGGTCGTTAAGACATGGAGTTGTGAACTGGGCGTCCGCGGTTGAAGTCCCGCCAGGACCGTTCTCCCTGACTGGAGCTTTTTCCAAGTTTTCCTCAGTCCTAATAAGTGGTAAATGCCAGGAGGTACCTTAAACTTAGGCCTGGAGCGTTAACTCCCAAAATGTCCTTTCCTATTTATCATTTCATTACATGTATCATCAATATCCACCTCCTGTGGTGCCGTAAGTAGTAAGAACGGCGATAATATGAGTATACTGTAAACCAACAAATAAACAGGCAGATTAGAAGCAATAAAAAAATCTATGTGCTACATTCACATGACTTCCTCTACCCTGTATTGTTTATTAATGGGTAAACAAACTAGACTTACTAGAGCTTATTTCTCTATCTACTACATTTTAATCCAAATAAACTTTTGTAGAAATAGCTGCATTACACATTTCGTTATAGATACAAAGGGAACAGCGATAGTCAAATGTTTAACAACTGGACACTATATACTGGCCTTAAGATTCCATACTGTTTCCTTGACATCGCAAAAAACAACTGAATGTTGACAGGACTTTAAAATAATGGCTAAGTATTGAACAATTCGAACCATTAATAAAGGATATCTCGAAAATTACTATGCCAAAAATAAGTTACTAGAAATAAATTTTGTGTTTTAAAGAGCTCTACATTTCTTGTGTAGTACGCTTTCGTCTATCGCTTAACGTTTACCAGTTGTACAAGATTATACAAAATCCTTCTGAATGAAGAGGGCGTCAAAGGTTGTTCCTAGAAAATTAAGATATACATTTTATTTATCATGAAAATATCTTTAATAAACTGTTTTAACCCAATTCGTTAAGAAATTTTTTTTAAAAATAAACATTTTAAAAAAAAAGTTGCATATAAAGGGTAGATGGTGTGGGGGTTTCTTCAAAATCTTTGTGTTGCATGTTTGGAAATTATACTGTTTACACACACACACACACACACACACACACACACGAAGCATGTTCTAAAAACGCTTTTTTGTATTCAGGGGACCTCAAAACACGTTTTCCGATGAAATCCCGGTATCGAATGTTTGGGTGGAATACTAAGCAAGTAGAGAAAGTAAAAATTTGAAGAAATTTATTATTAAAAATGTAAAAAATAAAATAAAAATAAAAACAATCGATGTTACACTCACATGACTTTCTCTTCTTGTACAAACTATTTTTACAAACTCTTATTCTCCATCTGTTTCATATTTGTAGAAACGATGTTTTGACACGCAAAGAGAATTAGATTTTACACATAACGTCCAGTCCTAAAAATATTTGACAATCGCTTAAGGCCTACTATGTTCCCCTTGTTTTGTATTCGCAAGGGCAATGTAGAAATAGAGTAGCCTTTAAGCACAGACATATCTCTTAATAGCTGGTTGCTATGTGCAGCACCATTCTCTTTGCCACAGATTAATACTCTTTGCATATCCAAGACAAAAAAAAAAGAATAACGAATTCCTATTTGAGAAAATTATTGAAAAATTTAAGGGAATAACAAGCAATATCTCGAAAATGATTCACTCAACAAAAAATGTATGACATAAATTGTGTATTTTAACGCGATCTACATTTTTGTGTAGTAAAAGTTTGTCTGTCTCTTATGGTTTACCAATTATGCAAAAGTCGTTCACAATGAAGAATACTTTTGGAGACATTCCCAGAAAATTCAAGTTATACATTTTATTTGACATGAAAATATCTTAAACATATGATACTTTGATTAAAATCGTTACAGCCATTTTTGAGAAAATTAAAATTTTCGAAAAATGTTCCATGTAAAGGGTAATCTGGGGTGGGG
This sequence comes from Deroplatys truncata, assembly GCA_030765065.1. NCBI lineage: Eukaryota > Metazoa > Arthropoda > Insecta > Mantodea > Mantidae > Deroplatys > Deroplatys truncata. Next base: position 46,415,328 of record CM060989.1, read on the forward strand.
GATTTTCTTGAAAACCTTCGTGTCGCATCTCTGGAAGATACTGAACCTAAATACCAAGTTTGGTGTTTATCCGACTATTCGTTTCTGAGTTATGCTGTTCACAGACACACACAGACACACACACGGATATGTTTCCAAAAATGTCTTTTTTTGGATTCAGGGGGTCTCAAAACATATATTTCCGGTGAAATCTCAGTATAGAATTTTGGGTGGAATACAATACTTCCCCTACTTACTATATGCAGTAGAGAAAGTAAAAAAGGAAGCAGAAGAAAAGCAAGGAAGAAAAGATGAAGAGAAATGGGAAACTTGTGTTTATGTAGTACAGAACTAAGGGAAAACTGTTTTAAATATTGCTTTAAAGTACGTACTAAAAACAAAACTTAGCATAAGCAAAGTAAACGCTTTAATTAAGGAAGAATTACAGAGAGAGAGAGACACAATTGCACCTTACTGTCTGGAAGGACCCTGATATTTGACCGGGACGTTAAACCCCTAAAAGAAAAAAAGAACAGGTTGCCCGTCTACAGAAGCATAACAAATTGAAAACAAAACGCAGAGACGGTTGCTTCATTATGCAAATGAAGAAAGAATAATTATTGTGAGAGAAGTTGCAACAGAAAACAAAAGACCTCCGTTTGGTTTTCTACGACCTCCAAGCTTAACAGCCTCATTCTGTTAATTAGAGACAATGATCAAGCGACTGTAGGCACGAACATAGTACTTCCGAGCTAGCGCGGCGCCATTGCTCAGGTGGGGCACAAACCCTCCCTCCATATTCTTATTTAAGAACACTTACAGAGCGGGATGGCTCAGGCGGTAACGTCTGTGCCCGCACTCGGGAGATCGTCGGTTCGATTCCCGTGGCCAGAGCTTCCTGAACCCGAATTTTCTGTCCCTCCATTTCACCTCCATTCTCATTTCACTTCACCTTTCATTAGCTTGGTCTCTTTCAGGATTGTATGTTTCGGCGAGAGGTCTCCGTGTGAATATGCTAGGGGAAAAGGATGTTCTTGGAAACCTTGGTCCCCCGGAATGGGGGCAGTCTCCGGGTTCCGGGCCCCCCAGGGGATGTGTAAACCCACAGGAGGGTAGGGGAGCCGGCTGCATCAGTTCCCATCCGGGGAGTTTAAACCTGAAATAGTAGGGACCCTTCTTCTGCCTGTCGTGCCCCCGATCCGGCCGGCCTCTGTCTCTTCTCACCTCATCTCTCCCTCTGGGTCGCCCCGTCTGGGGCATAGATACAAAAGATCTATGTACGTCGACGTGCTAAGTCCTCCCTCACTTCACGTTGATTCCTAATCCTACCTTAAGAAAGCAAAGGAAGTATTGTATTTCAGGCAGATACCGATATTTCACCAGAAATACACTTTTGATACTCCCAGAATGGTTAAATATCAAACTTGGTATTTAAGTTCAGCGTCCTCCAAGGATGGGAAATAAAGAAAGATTTCCTTTGCAAAGAAAAATTTTTGTTCGTTTTGATTTTCTTAAAAATGGCTCTAAAGATTTTGATTAAAATACCGTATGTTTAAGATATTTGCATGACAAATAAAATGCACATCTTAAATTTTCTTGGAATAACCTGTAAATAATCTTCATTCCGGACTCGGTTCCCGGTGACGATTTATTCTGACCATGTTGTTTTCCTGGTTTCCCCAGTCGGTAGGCGAAAAATAGTGTATTCCTCTTCTACCACTACTTTCGTGCTTCAGGGTTGAACGACCAGGCGACGGTGTTCGGTGTGTTACGAGGGCGGTGGAGGTGCATTTTGTAGAGATTTCTTCCTGGTGCCGGTCGGACTGCTCAGCTAAGTCACACCTCTGGGTGTTCTCGGGAAAGCAGCGTCGGATGCATTAAAACTGGAAACTTTAGGGACCCCATCCATGCTGCAGCACGTCGTCACCCTATTTGATCGTCCTTCCGGCCTCTCCCTCATACCTCCCTTCCAAAAAGTCACGGTAGAAGCATAAAGGGCCCATTGTCTGCGCGCGGTGCTCTACCCCGTTTGCGGGGGCCACAACGTAGTATGCACCTCTTCATTCTGACTGACTTTTGTATAACTGGTAAACTGTAAGAAATAGACAGTCTTACCGTACAAAACATGTACACCCGTGGACAAAAAATGAATAATGTCTTGAAAGCCAAATTTTTCTAAGTCCTACACGGTACAGCGACTTGGTTACACCATACGCAATATATTGCGTAGCCGCTGCAGCAAAATGTTGTACGACATTATTAAACATGCAACGTTCCACGTGTCTTCTCTGTAGCCAACGGTACTTCCGTGGTCAAGACCGCAGGTTCGCTTCTCGCATGCAGCAAACACTTTTTTTCCTTCTGTTAATAATGTTTAATCAACACATAGTGACTACTATTTTCGATATACTCAATTCCATTCACGGCCTTTGGTAAACTTCACAATAGCATAGTTATTAGTACTAGATACAAAATGCATGGCTTCATAATTTCATCATGATCGCATATCTGTATATTGTTGGATATCAAGGGACGGTGTAGGTGTGTTGTGGCAGCTTGACGATACACTGAACAGTGCAAAATTCACGTAATATTTGAAAATATTTTGATTCCCTCCGTGAAGATTAGCTATCCTGATGGAACTGTTGAATTCATACAGGATTCGAGACACAAATTCAAAAAGCTTTGTATGTTGTAGCTTCTCGTCCATGTTACCATTGGGATTTAGTTTCATCTAAGAGTATAATCCGAAAATGGGGTTAGTTATACGTACTCAGGTTTCATGCACTCGATATTAATTTTGTTTCGCATTTATTGTTTTAGTTTTATCAGATACTAGTTTATTCACATTTATTTCTTTAGTTATTTAAACGAGTATGTTAGTAGAGTTGTGTTTTTGTGTGCGTAGATAAGCCTAAAACTTAAAATATTAATGCAATATTATGTTCTATACATCCAGTTATAAAATTAATAATATAAAAAAGAACAATAACTAATGCGAGATTTGAACGGAGGAGCTTATCAGGGTAAGCGGTACCTTCTTAACCTCTCGGCTAACGAAAGCTTTTCCGTGCTCTCTTTTCAGTAGCTTATAAGCGTTATCACCGAGAAACACCGTTATAAGGTGACCATTGCGCTCACAGGGCGGAGACCATTCTACAGTTCTATGAACACAGCTGTTACGAAAGTACAGTAAGAACAAAAAAATTTGTCTCTTTTGTTTCTTTATTTTTTTGAGTAAACCATTTCCAATATATTCATTGTTATTGGTTTGAATTTTCAAATATTTATACTTTTCTCAAATACGAATTCGTTTTCTTTTGTTGTTGTTGTTTTTTGTGGTCATGCAAGATTATGGAATTTCAAAGTCATCACACAGTGTGATACGCTTTTAAAAATCTGACTATCGATATACCTGCTGCATCCTACAATGGAAACTTTATGGATTAACAAAAAGTAGCTAGAATAATAAGCTTTTTTAAGAATAGATTGCGGAAGAGGAAATGAGTTGAATCGAATTTAATAATATAATATTTTTTATGAAGCAATAGTTATTCGTTTAACTACAAGCAGATAATAATGAGTAGTGGCCGTAGAAACACATGGTTCATTTTTAATATCTCTACCACGTACATTAGGTAGGGAAAGTATTGCATTCCAATCCAAAAATTCGATACCCAGATTTCACTGGAAATACACCATAAATCCCCCCCAGAAAAGCCTTTTTAGAAAATGGTCCTTGTGTATGAACAGCATAACTCAAAAACGAAAAGTCTGAAAAATACCAAACTTGGTATTAAGGTTTAGGACCTTCCAAAGAAGCAACACGAAGATTTTCAAGAAAATCCCCCTCCACAAACACCCTTTATATGGAACGTTTTTTGAAATGTTTTATTTTCAAAAAATAACTAACGATTTTGATTAAAATTCTATATATTAAAGATGCTTACACGGCAAATAAAATGTTTATCTTGAATTTTTGGGAATAGCTTGTGAAGCCCTCTTCATTCGGAAGGAATTTTGTGTAATCTTGTAGATCTGTTTAAAACACACAATTTATTTATGATAACCTTTTTGTGGCATCAGCCATTTCCAAGATATCCCTCATTAATGGTTAGAATTGTTCAATACTTGAAGTTGTTTCTCGCGATTGCGTGGAAAGAGTATAGAATTTTAAGGCCAGCATATAGCGTCCTGTTCTTAAACATTTGACTATCGCTATTCCCTTCGTATATTTAATGAATGTACAGGGTTATTCAAAAAGAAGGAACAAATTTGAAATATTCATTTTTAATTAACGACAATAGATAGAAGCACACACTACACATCATTGAATAGAGGAAAGTTCTAAGTTTTAAGCACCCGCCTATTAGTTCCATCAGTGCCTACAGCGACGCTGGGTTTGTTTACGAGAAAATGGCGACGCCACATACAGTCATTGTGTGTGCTGCAGAATACAAAGAGTGAAGCCATTGTTTCATTGTAGCGTGCATTTCGTTGTAAGTTCAACAATGAGCCGCCTCGACATAAAAAATTTACAATTGATACAATAAATTCGTAGAAGATGGTTGCGTATGCAAACAAAAAAGCACTGGTCGTCCTCGAATAACAAATGATGCTCATTTTGAACTTTCCTCTATTCAGTGATACGTATAATGCATGTGTCGCCATCTATTTTCGTTCATTAGAAATACATATTTAAAGTGTGTTCCTTCTTTTTGAATAAGCCTGTATATTTAATGTGATGTAGCTATTTCCAGAAAGGTTTTTTGTGTTTTAAAATAAAGTGTAGATAGGAAAATAAACTTTCATAAAATAATTTATATCCCCAGTAATAAGCGATAAAGGGTAGAGAAAGTTGTGTGACTGTAATAATAAGATATTTTTTGTTTTTGGAACAGCGTGTAGAAGGCTACTTAGCCACCCACGGCAGGCGCTGGAGACTTTGGCCGCAAGTGCAGCACTCCAGGTCAACTGTGACGAAACAGTTGCAGCATTTTGCACAGTATCGTCATTAACGATTCCATGTGCATCCTCCAGCTACCATTCATCAGTGCCAGACGGAATCATTCGACCATATCCTACACATTCATTTCGCATTAAATGGAAACTGTAAGAAACAGTATTATCAACGACAGTGGCAGCTACTTCTCTACGTTACGCGATCTGAATACATAGTGAGCTTGCCCTCTCCTAAATGTTTCTTATTAAAAAAAAACACACACACACAAAAGTTCCATACGGCGATTTCACCGAAAATACACGCTTTTAGAATTCCTGAATAAAACAAAAAATATCACACTCACTTGACTTTCTCTACCCTCTTATCGCTTATTAGTGGGTATACAAATTATTCTTACGAAAGTTTATTTTTCTTTATACTTCATTTTAATCGAGATAAACCGTTTCGGAAATAACTACATTACACATTTAGTTATAGATACAAAGGGAATAGTGATAGTCAAATGTTTTAGAAATGGACGTTATATGCTGGCCTTAAAATTCCATGTTGTTTCCATGCAATCGCGATAAACATTTTAAAATGAACAGGACTTTAAAAGAATGGAGAAGTACTGAACAATTCAAACCATTAAAGCCGATACTTTGGAAATGTCTAATGCCACGAAAAACGTTATCCGAAATAATTTGCGCTTTTTAAAGAGATCTGCATTTTTTGTGTAGTACATTTAAAGTTTACCAGTTATACAGGATTCTACAAAATTCCTTCCAAATGAAGAGGACTTCCCAACAATTCAAGATATACATTTTATTTGCCATGTAAATATCTTTAATGTATGGTATTTTAATCAAAATCGTTAGCCATTTTTTAGAAAATAAAAAATATCTAAAAATGTTCCATTTAAAGGGCAGTTTGAGCTGGAAGATTTTTTGGAAACGTTAGTGTTGCATCTGTGGAAGATACTGAACCTAAATACCAGGTTGTTGACAGCCGATCTCAGTACCGAATTTTTGGGTTGAATGCATCACCTTTTCTAACCACTATGTTCGTGGTAGAGGAACTAACATCATTTTTAGGGAAAGGTCTGTGTTTGTAGTCTATGTGTATGTCTATGAACAGCATAACTCGAAAACGATAAGTCACTGCCAAACTCAGTGTTTTAAGTTCAGCATCTTTCAAAGATGCGACACGAAGGTCTTCAACTAAATGCTCCATCTCAAACTACCCTTTACATGGACAAATTTTCTTCTGATTTTCTCAAAAGGGGTTCTAACTTTTTTGATTAAATACCATATATTTAAGATATTTGCATGGCAATTAGAATATATAACTCCAGTTTTCTGGGAATAGTCTGTGTAGATCGTTATATGCTAAAAGAATTTTGTGCAATTGGTAAACCGCAAAGATAAACAAAATCTTCTTCTTTAACGGATCACCCTACTCTTTGTAACACTTACACCTCAAGGACTTACAAGCCAATGTTTTGGGTCAGTAGCCTGTCGAGGAGCAAGCAAACTCCGGATCATAGCATATGTAATACGTGTAATGCACGAAAGTCTACCAGAGCAAGAGCCGAAGCCCAAGCCCCTCCTAACCCCAGGGTGGGGCCAACCGAGTGTCTCTCCGTCCGTGGGTTTTCCCACGAGGCCAATACCTAGAGTCTACGCGAGGATGGAAGGGGATGCGCCATTTACGCGCATCAACACGAAAGGGCGACTACCAAAAACCTCGGTAGGCGTCTACCGGCTTTCCAGGGCAGTACCGGAGGACATTGAGGCGTCTCACAACCCCGCCTGTACGGAAACCCGCACAGACGTACCCAATCTCCCACGGGTCTCGGAAGTCACTGCCCCGCCTAGTCCAACCCAATTCAATTCGGGTGGGGCTCGGACGTTCGGCCCGGCGTACATCTAGTAACGTCAGAAGTACCACGAGTGCTAAGGGTCCGCAGCGCCCGCACTCCAAGATGGGTGATGACCCAATGCGTAGTATGGAGGTGAAGAAGGAGGATGAAACGTAGTGATGAAAGGGATGATAGGAAAATTTGTGGATCAAATTATCCATTCCAGCATTCGCTTAGCGATCGAGGCAAACCCCAAAATAACCTTCGATCTGGATGGTCCTCCTGAATGAGGGCTATAGACCTGAGTGTGTAATCTAAGGTCCATAACGTGTTTTTCATATCATGACTCTCGCTTGTTACGAACTTGAAGTGATGCATGGCTAGAGCTCAGTGAGTAGACGAGAAATTCACTGCATTTTAGATATTGAACTCTCGAGTGTAAATGGAAACTTTCTGAGAAGAGCCAGAAGTGTATAGACAGAGAAGAACAACATTGCCAACATATCTTATGCCAAGATACGCATTTATTATCATTTGAATTGTAACTGTAAGTATGAAAACTTCAGGTAGATGCGCGGTGGTTATATGTTTCGGCGGAGTCCGATGGCCGCAATGTGGAAGAAAATCACTATACGAGGACGGATTGATGTCAGTGACTTTTTAAAGAAAATAACTATTTTTTCCAAAAAATCAATTTTATTTCTCAACATAGTCTCCTTTCAATTCAACACACATTATCCAACGTTTCCCCAATTTTTCTTAAACCCTCCAAAAAATATGATTCTTCAAAGTCTACAAAATATGAGGTTGTTCCAGCCATGATGTGTTCACTGGACGTAAATTTCCTCCCAGCGAGCCAATTTCTCAGGTTTGCGAAGAGGAAGAAGTCGCTCGAAGCCAAATCAAGTGAATATGGTGGATGAGGTAGCAGTTCGTAGCCCAGTTCCACAAATTTTGCGATGGCAACGATTGACTTGTGTGCGAGTGCATTAACCTGGTGAAAGAGAACCTTTTTCTTCACCAAATGGGGTCGTTTCTTTAACAATTACTTGTGAAACTGACCCAGCATTGCGGCATAATAAAAACCTGTGATCGTTTTACCCTTTTCCAGGTAGTGGATGTCTATCACTCCTTGTGAATCCCAAAAGACAGCTGCTATGATTTTTTCCTGCCGACAGAATGGTATTCGCTTTCTTTAGAATAGGTTCGCCGAAGGAAATCCATTGCTTTGATTGTTATTTGGTTTCAGGTTAATAGTAATGGATCCAATTTTCATCAACCGTGATATAGTGCCGCAAAAACTCATTTGGGTTGCGCTGGAACGTATTCAAACATCCCTGTGAAATGGTCACACGATTCCGATTGTTTTCAACTATGAGCAGTCGCGGCACCCATCTTGCTGACAGCTTTTTCATACACAAAAATTTATGCAGAATGTTATACACCCGTTCACTCGAGATGTTTACGGTCTTGGCTATCTCACGAATTTTCACCTGGCGGACTTCCAGCGTAATATCGTGAACTTTGTTCACCATTTCTTCTGTTGTGACCCCAACCGGCCGTCTTGTGCGCACGGTATCCCTTGAGCTCAAACGGCCACATCGAAATTCTGTGAGCCATGCCATGTGATGGAGCAGAGTCCCCATAAAACTTGTTCAGCTTTTCTTCCGTTTCCTTCACCGTCTTACCATGTAAAAGGTAGTGCTTTATCAGAACACGAAATTCACTTTTCTCCATTCTCTACGAAGCAACACACATCTGCTTATTTTAGACGCTCTCAACAATGTTCTAAGCAACAAATGACCAATTTCTGTGATTATACCTAGAATGGATATAAGACTTGGGTGCAAATAAAAAACCTGTGATTAGAACGCTATCTCTCGTCAAAGTCATGGACTTATCAATCTGCCTTCGTATGTTTTTGTAATAAAATTGTGTAAATGAATTCATTCACACTATGACTGTTCCGTAAAAAACTTGGAGTGTATCCACCACTTCTCATATTTCCAGGGTCCTTTGAAAAGATGTCAAGAGTAGAAGAACTAAACACCTGTTAGGGATACGCGCGCCTCTAGCTGGGCATCGCTCAGTTATCTCAACAATCAGTTTATTCTTGTCTGGACCGCATCAATTGGCACCTGGATTTGATGATAAACGGTGATTAATGATGAAGGGATCACTCGCTCGTTGATTGCAGTCAGCGGCTTACGCGAGTTAGTGGAAACTTCGGCAAATAGAAACAAGAGAATTGAATGTAGTCTGTTACTTCATCACTCTCTAACGTTAAATAATAACATGTTATAAATTACTTTGTCCTCAAAAGGGTAAGCCGAAGCAAATGGTTATTGGTTTCCAATATTTTCCTCCTTGAAGGCACCTCTGATTACTTGAGTTGTTTTGTTTTCCACCATCTTTAGAGTTCGTTCAACTTCTACATTTTTATAGGACTTCAGTTCGAAAATCTGAGCTACCACTACTGGAAAACGTCTTCAGAACGCTCCTTATGAATTCATAGGATTTGTTATTGGCAGAATTTGTACTTTCTCTACCACGTACATAGTAAAAAAATTCGATACCGAGTCTGTGAACAGCATAACTCAAAAACCTAAAGTCGGATAAATACCACACGTAGTATTTAGTTTCAGTACCTTACAAAGATGCGACACGAAGATTTTCAAGAAAATCCCCCCTCCCCAGTCTGCCCTTTACATGGAGGATTTGTAGAAATTTTGTATTTTCTAAAAACTGTCTCTAAAGATTTTGATTAAAATATCACATATTAAAGATATTTGCATTAAAAATAAAATGTATATCTTGAATGTTCTGGGAATAGCCTCTGACGTCCACTTCATTTGGAAGAAATTTTGTATTATCTTGTATAACTGGCAAACGTAAAGCGATAAACAAAAATGTACTACACAAAAAATTGTACCCCTCCTTAAAACACACAATTTATTTCAAATAACTTTTTTGTGGCATAAGCCATTTCTGAGATATCCGTTATTCAAGCTGCGAATTGTTCATTTCTTGATCATTCTTTAAGTCCTGTGTACATTCAGTTGTTTCTCGCGATTGCAAGGACAGCGTGGAGCGTCCAGTTCTTAAACATTTGACTATCGCTATGCTGGCCTTAAAATTCCATACTCTTTCTGTGCAATTGCGAGAAACAGCTGAAAATCAATAGGACTTCAAAAGAATGACAAGTATTGAACAATTCGGACCATAATAACGGATATCTCAGACACGGCTTATGCCACAGAAAACTTATTTTAATTAAATGGTTTGTTCTCAAGAGATCTACATTTTTGTGTTGTACGTTTTTATCTATCGTTTAACGTTTACAAGATTATATAAAATTGATTTTAGCCATGGCTTAAATGGATGTGTGAACTGGTACTTTGTATTGATGAAACAGAACCTTCTTTTTCGCCAAATGCAGCCGTTTTTGCTTAATTGTATCATTCAAACGCTGTAATAAGTTTCAATAATACTCACCATTGATTGATTTTCCTTTTTTGAAGATAATCAATGAAAATTATCCCACCCGCATCCCAAAAAACTGACGCCATGACCTTGCCTTCAAGAGGAACTGTCTTCGCCTTCTTTGGAGGCAATTCCCCTCTTTCAATCCATTGTTTTGACTGTTCCTTCGACTGAGGTGTGAAGTGATGGATACAACTCGGCTTTATTGTAGCGAAACATCCTCACGACGCTGTTTTTGTTGCATTGTGAGTAAACGCGGTACCGATCTTGGCACATCTTTCCCATGTCTAAATTTTCAGTTAGTGTGCGATGTACAGCACCTTTTGAAATGCCTACGATGTCTGCTAGCTCGCACACTTTCAGTCGACGGTCATCCAATACCATTTTGTGGATTTTCCTCACAATTTCTTGTGTGGCTACCTCATTTGGTCAATCACTGCGATGTTCGTCTTGGCAGCTCGTACGGCCTCGCTTAAACTCTGCTACCCAACATTTTACTGTTGTAAACGAAGGAGCAGACTCCCCCAGAATAGAATCTAGCTCAGCTTTAATATTACTTGGACTAAGACCTTTCAAATGAAAGTATTGTATCACATAACGATGACCAGTTTTATCCATGTTTACAAATTCGCTGAGATAGTTCACTATTAATGGCTGCCAAACAATTACTAAACAACGTAGCGTGTCAAAATTCAAACTTAAGCTTTATAAGGTTGGTACTTTTTACCATAGCCATTTGTTTGAAACAACAACTGCTGTATATACGTCAGGTCGGGTACTTCTGGGACTGCCCTCGTAGCCAATAAATCCTCAAAGTGTCAAAAGTTAAGTGTTTGTATACGCTCTTGTGCTGTTATGCAGAAACCGCCATTGCCTAGGACTATCAAACCAAAACATGGTAAAATGAAGGTAACTGATGGTACGCCATCTCTGTGAATATCTAAGAGATAACCCTGATTAAAATTTAGAGAGGGGGCGAAACATTCTCCAGCAACACGAAAGCAGGATGATGGATTTGTTTGCTTCCACAGAAGATGCGCGAGGTTGCAGGATCTGAACACTAAGGAAACATTCAAATCCATTGGAGAGTTTGGCTCGATGCAAAGTGTTCGCAGAGTGAGGCAGACGGACAACTTGTTAATGAGGTTAGGAATGCCGCCACTACTGCGCGGTTCGTGCCCCATTAACGTGGCTGATGTCTCGCGGTCGATTCCCGGACCAGGGCTAACCAAAATGAGGCCATCACATTTTTTTTATCAACAACTATGTGACATTGAACATTGACTAACAGAATTGTAGTCTGTTGTTTTAGCTCTTTACATTAAGAAGACATGATAAGCAATGAAACGAGAGCGGAGGAAATCTGATGTGTTACATCCACATGACCTTCTCAATTCATTCTTCTAAAATCATTCTTCCCAAGGTTTATACTTCTATCTGCTTGTTATTAATCCAGATATACCCTCATTACATATTTACGTTCACATGGTTTTCTCTAACTCCAATAATTTATTAGTGGATACACAATATAGTCTTACTAAAGCTTACTTTTGTATCTACTTCATTTTAATCCAAATAAACTTTTGCAGAAATAGCTACATTACACATTTCCTTTTAGATGCAAAGCTAATAGCGATAGTCAAATGTTTTATAACTGGACGCTATATGCTGGCCTTAAAATTCCACACTGTTTCCATGCAGTTGCAAGAAACAACTGAAAATCGATGGGGCTTCAAAAATGACAAGTATTGAACAATCCGAACCTTTAATAACGGATACCTCAGACAGGCTTATGCCACAGAAAACTTATTGTAACTAAAATGTTTGTTTTAAACGTTTTCGCTATCGCTTAACGTTTACAAGTTATACAAGATTATATAAAACTCCTTCCGAATGAAAAGTACTTTCTCAGCTATTACCAGAAGATTCGAGATATACATTTTATTTCCCATATAAATCTCTTAAATATATGGTATTTTAATCCAAATCGTTACAGCCATTTTTTTAGAAAATCGAAATTTTTGAAAAATGTTCCATGTAAAGGATAATTTGGGTGAGGGGGATTTTTTTTGAAAATCTTCGTGTCGTAGCCATAGAATATACTAAACTCAGATACCAAGTTGGGTATTTATCCGAGATTTCATTTTTGAATTATGTTATTCACAGACAGAAACACACACGACATGTTTCCAAAAATACTTTATTTGGATTCAGGGGACCTCAAAACTTGTATCTCCGGTGAAATCTTGGTATAGAATTTTTGGATGGAATGTAATATTGGCCCCACTTACTATACGTAGCAGAGAAAGTAATAAGGAACAAATTTACAAGTAAAGGTTAATTTGTGGTGACAAATTTTGTTGAAAATCTTAGTGTTGAATACTTGGAAGATAATAAATCCGTGGCGCTAGAGCTCTCAAAGGGCCTGGGCCTGTCCACCTGACTGCCGACCTCACGCCCACGTACGCACGATCTTCCAACCGATACGGGGAGGTGATGTGGATCCTCCAACCGGAAAGCTGATTCATGAGGCGAGGACGGCTGCCTATCACGGCTCCTCATTTTCCTCACGATGCTAAGGGGGCACCGGTCCGATATTCGGGACCTAATATCTACACCCCCACAGGTGGGATCAAAACCGGGCGCATTCCGTGGCCGGGAACCAGAGTACCACCCTCCAGACTACCGCGCACTGCGCAGGCCATTTATATTTTATTTATGTCATGTCGTTTTAACTTAGAATGTATAGTCATATATCGAAAATATATTAGCAATAGTATTTACATGTATAAAAACAGTTCAACATTAGTGTAATAAAATTTCATTACGAGGGCGTGTTACATTATATTTTATTATACACATTTATTATTTTTAAGAATTTAAGTATTGCTTTACTGTGTGATGGATAGTTGAGGGCTTCTTGAATGTCCAATGGATTGTATTCTGCTCGCTGGCGTTGATACTGTGTGCACTCTGAGAGTATGTGGCTTACAGAGATGGCAGTCTAACAGCTATTGCATTAGGATGAGCTGTTTTATTCAGTAGATAGGAATGTGTTAACTTTTTGTGTTCAATCCATAGTCTAATGACAACCCGGTCTTTCCGTCTCAATTACTGAAGTGGATATTGTTACACGCTGGGTAGAGGCCTAAAGGTTCACAAGAAAAATTAAATTAATTTTTAGTACCCAGCACGCACATTGAGGGGATGTATAGTCACTTGGCTGCGAAGAACCTAAACGCGTTGTGGAGGTTAAGAGGAAGGCGTGGGTTTTCATGTACAAAATTCATAAGACAAATATACTCACATATTTCTAGATTTATTTCCCAACCGTTTGGGGTTCATACATTATTTAATATGAAAGATGAGAGGAAATGTTCACCGATCCAAAAGCCGGCTTGCACGCGTACCGCTTCTCTCGGAATAGTCAGCAAGACAGACGCTATTTCCCCACCACCCGTGGCTAACAAAAACTCCCAGCCAGGAGTAATGTTATCCCAGGTAATGACAATGAAACCCCCAAATTATTAATACATCACAATATGATTTTCTGGAGTCCTGTTTAATTTCGTGTAGTTTGTTAGGAGGTGATTGTTTCCACGTTGTTTACCAGAGTTTGTAAAATCTTCTGGATACATATTTTTCAACATGTTTGTGAAGTAAGGGTATCTGTTCATGTATTGGGTGTCTTGTGACTTTGCTGCGCAGCCTGCATGTTCATTTGAGGCAGTATTTTTAACACTTGAATTATTTCAATTAAATTATATAATATGTAAATCCGATAACAGCCCGCCTTGAAGCAATATGTATGTAACAGTCATTGCAAATGCTTATATTATTGTAAACATGTTTAATAATGTTATGTGAATGCATTACGTAGTTTAATAGTATAAGAGCTGTGAGAATAATAAGTTTAAGGTTGCTAACAATGAGGTAACAATGAGGTAACCTTGAGTTAATAATGAGTTTGAGAGCTTGAATACTACTAGTCATTATTAGGGCAGCTATAATGGAAATTCTGTGACAGTTTAAAATTAGCCAATTAACAACCAGAAAAAGCTTTAATTAAATGCAGGTATTCTATTGGACTAGAATTAGCCAATCAGAGACTTGAAATACAGAAGCTTACGGGTTTGGACGGTTGAAATATGTTCAGTTGCCTGCAGACCTTGGTAGTAACCGGATGGAAGATGTGTTTTCTAAAGAAATATTACGTATTCGTGTGAAACGAAAATTAAGTATACGCGTTAACAAAGTGCAAGTTTTAAGTTAAAGAATCTCACAGCTCTTAATATCAGCGTAGTGCTATTTAATTTGTGTCAAGGATTAATAAAAAGAAGTGAATTTAAACTTAAAATCTGTGTAAGCCTACATTCTTGTCACACCACGCCCTGTCTAAGAGAAATGTGACTCTAAAACAATACTGACGCAGCCGAGGCAAACATAAACATAAATACTATCTATAGAAGTAGCTTAAAATATATTTATTAAACTTGGAGCGTAATAGCAAACTAACATCTTCAAACAGGCTTTACATACGTAGCAGAATATTACGCAACAAACAATCCACTTCAAACTGATTCCCAAAGTGTGGTGCAAAAACTCCAACAACAGTAAAACCTTCAACAACAATAAACTACAACAGTTGAAGAACAATACTACTTCAGATTTCATGTAGGATATCCACATTACCTCCCTTGTTTCATTAGAAGTATAGATGGTGTGTTGAATTAATTCAGTTGCAGAGAAGATGGCTTGTAGAGGTTGTATACCTACTGGATAGAGAATTGGTATGTGCAGTCATGCCACAGTAAATGAGTTTGCTCTAATCTAAATGCAGAGAGTGGAGAGAAAAGGGGTAACAATGGAGAGAGAGCTCTCAAATATTGATATAGACTATTAAATTTAGAAGAAAAGAACTTGTTGAGGCAGTGTCTGGAATTTCAAGAAAGAAGCTTAAAGAAAAATGGGTGGAGCTACAGTTTACCACTAACTTGGAAAACAGTGGTCTGGGAGAATTTGGAGGAGGGAAAATAGTGTCAAGGGTTTCTGGAAAGAAGCTAGGCGGAGGTTTGAAGATATAGAAATACAGAGTTTATTTAGTAGCATTGGGAAGAAAAGATCTTTAGAATCATACGTATTAATAAACAATACATGAGCAAGAGAACAGTATGTGGACAACTCAAATAAGGAACAAAGAGAGAGTATAGCTTGGGTATGAGCAGATGTATGGAGACTAAAAGGAATGAGAAATGGGTACCCGCAGAACCAGAGTCCAATATGTGGGGAAAGAGAAGATTTGTAACATATTGTGTTTGATTGTAAAGCTACACAGCACTGGAGAAAAGAAGATATAAAATGGTTAAAACTAGACAGAAAAGTAGTCTTAAGCAAGATTTTTAACAAGCATAACAAAAAGGTAGGGGAGTACCTATCTAAAGTAAAAAAGAAATGGTTATGATCAATAAAAAGAGATGTGAACTATACTTTATCATGAGATGTTAAGATATATTATTATAATATATAGAAAGGTACATGGGTAGAAACAGCCTGGTCTGGTGTATAGCCAGTTTCTAAGGAAGATTGCTAGCACAAATAAATAAACAAATAAATGTACAGTGAAGTGTCGTTATAGCGAATTCCTGGGGACTCAAATTAATTTCGTTAAAACGGTTATTTCATATTTTTATGATAAAAGGGCCAAAATTGCAATTTTTAATCTAATATGATAACGTATGTATTTTTAAATGTAATATCTCTGTATTAGGAATGAATATAGAAATAAACAATAGAGTTCAAAATTCGCTAGCAACATTAAATAATTAATATGTCGTAAGTTTATATATTACGTAACACACCTTACAAATTTTCATTTTGAGAAAAGGTTTGTAGCTTTTTTCTGTATAGAACACTTCAGAATTGATTCTTCGAAGTAGTTTACAATGCAATTTGCACTTTTTGTCACATTGTCAGTTTCTTTTAAGATGTTCAACTTTTCTTTTAGAGAAAACAGCTTTCTTTTGCATTTCGCTACTCCGATAGTTGTTGTTCAAACCAGACTTGCTCTGAGCACACCAAAGTTCCCATTACATGTAGGTTAAATCACGTGAGACAACAATAAGCAGACGAAACAAAACTTTGCCATTTAACGGTATTCTATAAGGAGAGTCGTCAAGCCAAATTTTTTTTTAAAAATTACATTTCAACTTCTTTTGCATTTAATGAAAATATGGTTAATTCCACTTACTTTGGGTTTGGTTCATTAAAATATTCATGTACGAGGGGTGATCAAAAAGTTTACGGAATGGCTTCACAACAATGCTGACGCGGAGATTTCTTTAATTCTTACCTAGACTGTCCATGCAGCGTTCCTTACCGATAAAAATGAGATCTCACGTGACTTTCTGTGACCATGCAGTGACGAGGTAGACCTGAAGTGAACACGTGTTTTGCTTGTGCTGCGATTTTTCCGCGTAGCAAAAATGTCAGGTTACGAAGAACAAAGAACGAACATCAAATTTTGCTTTAAACTCGGTAAAACTGCAACAGAAAGCTTATTAAATGTTAAGAACAGCTTATGGGGAGACGTTTATGGCCAAAACTCAAGCATTTGAGTGGTTTTCGAAATTTAAAAGTGGTGTGACATCAGTTAAAGATGCAGGTCGTTCGGGGCAACCCTGTTCCAGCAAAACTGACGAAAATATCAATCAGGTGAGGGAAATGGTCTTAAATGATAGGCACATTACAATAAGAGAACTTTCTGACTCATTAGGACTCTCCTTTGAAAGTGTTCAAAGCATTTTGAAAGACTGGTGACTGGTTCCTGCATCATGACAATGCGCCCGCGCACAAAGCCCTTTCTGTTCGCCAATTTTTGGATAAAAATAGGATGAACACTGTTCCTCATCCCGCCTATTCTCCAGATTTGGCACCAGTGGACTTTTTCTTTTCCCGCGACTTAAAATGCGGCTCCGAGGACACCGTTTTGAGGACGTTGATGTCATTCATCGCGAATCGCAGAAGGCTCTGAACATGTTGAAAGAAGAGGACCTCCAGAGGTGCGTCCAGCAGTGACAGAAGCGCTGGGACAAGCGTATCAACTCCCAAGGAGACTACTTCAAGGGTGACAGTGCAGATTAGACAAAACAAACTGTTGTGTAGTATTTTTTGATCACACCTCGTATTTGCTATTATAAATTAGTTTTTAAAATTTATGGTTAAATGCGTTTTGCAGACATTTATACTTTAAATTTAAAGTTACTCAAAACAACATTTTTCAATATAAATGACCCTTTCTCTGAAACTACAAGCGGTATCTGCGTAAAAATTTTACCACATAATACAAACAATCACATCATCATGTGGAATTGCTTTAGATGAAGTTGTTAAAAAGTTTATTTAAAAAAATAAAATGGTCGAAATTTTATTGAAAATTTTAGAGGATTAAAAAAATCATAATTCTTTTCAATCATATTTTAATATCAAAATGAATCAGTTTACTCAAAAGAAATTAATAAACATCATATGAAAGTACTACATTTCTTTGTCAAGGGGATTCCGAGATTTAACATTAGTAAGATAGGGCTTGACGACTCTCCTTAAACAGGCTGCCGGACTATGGAATTCGAATGGATAAAAGAGATCGTTATGACAAAAGCTGAGGCAAAACAGTATATGGTCAAGGATGAACCAACTATTCTTTGCATTAGAAAGCGACTTCAGTAAGTCAAGATAACGTTTAAAAATTCGTTCTATCGGTCATATACTCATTGAGGGGATTTTATTTTCACTATACTGAGATTTTCGTTGTACCGAAGCTCGTACAATTGAAGTAATTTAACATAGACGCTTATGGACATATACAGGGAGAGACAAAAAACTACGAACCGGTTGCGCGGTGTTTTTCCTGTCGGCGTCCTTGGGCCTGTTACCGTCTGCCGCTATCATAGAAAGGCACGGATGAAACCATAGAACATTTTAAGACTACTTTTAAAGGCTTTACTTACCAACGTTATGAAAGGAGATACTGAAACTGGCCAAGGTTTGTGCATACATTTTTGGCACCTCTTTAGGAAACTATCCATCACTCGCCGTAGTTCACGTTGAGAAATGCTGGCAATTTCATGGCGGATATTTTGTTTTAGTTCTTCCAGGGTGTGTGGGTTGTCTTGTACACATTGTTTTAAGTTACCCCAGAGATAGAAATCGCAGGGGGTTAAGTCGGGGGACCGAGGGAGCCACAAATCTTAACTAATAATTCTGTCCTCAAACACACTTTCAATTGTTCTCATCGAAATGAGTTTTTGCAGAGTCTTGTTGAAAAAAGGCAAAATCACGCTCCCTGTCTGTTAATTTTCCAAAACCAGGGGGCAAAATTGTATTCACATATGTACGGGCGTCAACTTTTGACTCGAAAAAAAATTGGCCCTGCGATTGGACCCCCTGTACAGGACAAGCCCACACACCCTGGAAGAATTAAAACAAAATATCCGCCAGGAAATTGCCAGCATTTCTCAACGTGAACTACTGCGAGTGATGGATAGTTTACTAAAGAAGTGCCAAAAATGTATGGTCAACGACGGTGGCCAGTTTCAGTATCTCCTTTCATAAAGGTTGTTAAGTAAAGCCTTTAAAAGTAATTTTAAAAATGTTCTATGCATTCATCCGCGCCTTTCTATGATAGCGGCAGACGGCAACGAGCGCCGTGGACACGTACAGGAAAAACACCCCGCAGCCGGTTCGTAGAGTTTTGGCTTTCTCTCTGTAGAAGGGAATTTGTTTTTTTTTTCGTTGAACTGAAATATTCGTTAAAGTGGCGTTTCGTTAAAACGGCATTTGGCTGTATTAAGTAAGATTCATTTTTATCTGCTTTGAGTATGTGAAGTAACGCTTCCTTGATGGCATATAAGTCATACGTAAATATGGAGTAAAGAAATGTTAACGTACCATCGTGTGATCAGCGTAAACCATAGCACATCCACAGACATTTACAGTCTGAGATCCAGCAGTGTATATGTGAATATAATTTGGTTGATAATGCCATTGTCCTTTTAGTAGCTGTTTGTATGTAAGATTACTAGTTTGACTTTTAACCAGATATATTTCCATGTTGATTTCAGGACCGCGCAGGACATCCTAGGAAGATACTGAGGTTAAACATCAAGTTTGGTGTTCAGGTAAGTTCCATTCATCTGAACTTTGTATAGTAACACAAATACCACTGACTTCACCACTATAAAGGAATATTCTTTCATATCTCATCATAACTCAAACACCTCGTACAT
The DNA here is from genome assembly GCA_030765065.1 of Deroplatys truncata. Classification (NCBI taxonomy): domain Eukaryota; kingdom Metazoa; phylum Arthropoda; class Insecta; order Mantodea; family Mantidae; genus Deroplatys; species Deroplatys truncata. The sequence goes on from CM060989.1 coordinate 46,434,877, forward strand.
TTAAGTTTCCTCGGTGAAACAGTTTATAAAATGAGGAAGCTATTCGAGTATTATTGTTTGTGAAATTACATTGTACTGATAATCACACTCAATGGGACATACGAGTAAAAAGCAGGTGCTTTCTCAAAGTTTATACTCATGAGTATGAACACTTTCTGTGATTATATACTCAGCTCAATGAGAGCATACCCATTTTCATAAGAATGAAAGCCTACTACCTCACGCGAGTATATACTCATCCCACAGACATCTTGTTCACTTAAATGTAAGTATATACTTGTATTATTTACACTCCTGAACCGTATACTAGCTTCGTTGATTGTGCGATGTTGTGTTGTTTGGCATTCTGAATTAAAGGGGTAGATTTTGTTGTATTTGGTTGTGTCACATAAAAATGCTCAGGAATTATCCTGCGTTTTATAACAAGCTTCAGTAGAAATATTAGAGAAATATTAGGTCCATCAAGAAATGAAAAATTAATTGAAGCATGGCATAACTGTAAATTGAATTAGCAAAACAATAAATAAAATGAAATAGGCAAAGGCAATAAATCAGACAAAACAAAAACATTCACAGATTCTAAAGTCATAATTATAAGGTGCCGATGCAGATTCAAATCAGACTGTTAATTCTGGGATGTTTACACTATTTTTTTACAAAACAGTTTTGTTATAAGTAACCTAACTTTTTAAGCAACTGAACTTTGAGGTTAGGACTTTACATAGTAAGCTTAATTAATAAATCTGGCTTTCAATGATATTTCTAGATTATATTTCATTAAGGAATATAGGGTTTTGAAATTCCATGAATGCTCATGGCAATGTTATAAAACCAATAAATAAAATCTTATAAGCAAAAAGAAAGGAATATTTGTGGATTGAAAAGTCATAACTTAGGAGGCACTGGATGAAGTTATCCACTGTTTTAGAATCCCAGGATATTTGCACTATTTATGTATACTATGAAACACTTTCTTATAAAGTTATGATTAGGTATTTGGATTTTGAAGTTAACACTTTACATAAGGTAAATTAATAAAATTTACTTTCAATAGATTATGTTTTTCTGAAAGAATGTAGGATTTTGAAACTTCTTTAATGCCCATGGCTATGTTTGTAACTTTTCCATAAGTACTACACAGCTCATAAACTATGCCATTCTCCTTATATTTAGTTTTAAGTAAAAAAAAAATCAATAATTACTAAGAAGTAGTATGCATCCAACCATGCTCAACATGAGAGGAGAATGAACTCTGAAAACTGAGAATATGCTAGCTTTTATTCATACCTAATGAGAGTACAAACTCTTATAAGCTGGATGCCTGAGTACGTTCTACTCTGCTTCCATTACTTGAGTCTGTTCTCAAAATGAAGTAGATACTTTCAAGGTTTTATTCTTATCTGAGTATTTACTTGAAAAAGTGAAGCATATACTATATACTCATTTTTATTCATATGAAAATGCCGCGCTTTGGAAGTCAAAATATGTTATTGTTCACCTATGGCACTGGGGATTATTGATCTGCATCATTTTCCCTCTGGCTTCCCAACATAAAGTCTGTAAGTTATCACTTTTAAGGCCTTTGCATTTGGCAAGGTGCTGATTGTTCAGGATGACATCTTCTTCACAGAGATTGCACTTGGGTGTAGGTAGGCATCGTATTTTGTAGTGGTGTTCTGCGAGGCAATCGTGGCCAGTTGCCATCCTAAATAAGGCCACCGCAGTTTTCCTTGGCATTTTTTTGTGTATCCACTTTATCTTTAATATTCTTATAATCTTTATCTTTTAATTTATCTTCATCAAGTCTCTGTTGTATTTTAAAATGTTGTTTAATGTTATTTAATTGTTTATTTTTCCTACATGTTTTATTTGTTGTATTGCACCTTTCTTTGCTAATTGATCCGCATGTTCATTACCGAAAAGTTCGGGAAGAACGTAAGAGAACAATTAGTCCGCCTCCACGTGGTGTTTCCTGGGTAACGCTAAATGTACTGCATCACAGGCATGCTTACCAAGCCAAAAAGAAAGTTAAAAGAAGAACACTTCTTAGTGTTATTATGGAATACCGGTGGAATGAATCAAGGAAGTCAAAATATTTGATAATATAAAAACAGCTGTAGATAATTTAACGCCAGAAAACGCAAAGAAGAGCAAAAGTGTGATGTGGAACCAATTTTTAGAATTCTGTACGGAGAGAAATTATAAAATTGACGGCTCAGTTAGCGACAAAGAGATTGCTTCCATTCTACAGGACTGGGGTTATAACTTTAAATCATATCTGAACATAAGCAAGGAACGTCACTCTAGTATGATTGAAAATTTACGAGGAAACGTTAATTGTATCAGTAGCAGTAATCAAACTGTCAATTCAAAAACTCAAGGATCGTCATAAATTACAACAGCACAATCACTAATAATTATTAAATGTATTCCATAACCTCAGCTACTTGTAACTTAAATAATTGTTTCATATTCTGTTTCAGTATAATCATATCATTTTAGAAATCCTATACATTTGCTTTCTTTTGATAAACATGCATAATAATAATAATAATAATAATATTTATTGTACTCAGCCACATATACACTACGTGATCAAAAGTATCCGGACACCTGGCTGAAAATTACGTACAAGTTCGTGGCACCCTCCATCGGTAATGCTAGAAGTCAATATGGTGTTGGCCCACCCTTAGCCTCGATGACAGCGTACACTCTCGCAGGCATACTTTCAATCAGGTGCTGGAAGGTTTCTTGGGGAATGGCAGCCCATTCTTCACGGATTGCGGAACTGAGGATATGTATCGATGTAGGTCGGCGAGGCCTGGCACGAAGTCGGCGTTCCAAAACATTCCAAACGTGTTCTATAGGATTCAAGTCAGGACTCTGTGCAGACCAGTCCATTACAGGTATGTTATTGTCGTGTAACCACTCCGCCACAGCCCGTGCAGTATGAACAGGTGCTCGATCGTGTTGAAGGATGCAATCGCCATCCCCGAATTGCTCGTCAACAGTGGGAAGCGAGAAGGTGCTTAAAATATCAATGTAGGTCTGCGCTGTGATCGTGCCATGCAAAATAACAAGGGGTGCAAGCCCCCTCCAGGAAAAACACGACCACACCATAACACCACCACCTCCGAATTTCACTGTTGGCACTACGCACGCTGGCAGATGACGTTCACCGGGCATTCGCCATACCCTCACTCTGCCATCGAATCGCCGCATTGTGTACCGTGATTCGTCACTCCACACAACGTTTTGCCACTGTTCAATCGTGTAATGTTGACCAAGCAAGGCGTCGTTTGGCATTTTCCTGTGTGATGTGTGGCTTATGAGCAACCGCTCGACCATGGAATCTAACGTTTCTCACCTCACACCTAACTGTCATAGTACTTGGAGTGGATCCTGATGCAGTTTGGAATTCCTGTGTGATGGTTTGGATAGATGTCTGCATATTACTCTTTACGACCCTCTTCAAATGTCGGGGTCTCTTGTCAGTCAACAGACGAGGTCGGCCTATACGCTTTTGTGCTGTACATGTCCCTTCACGTTTCCACTTCACTATCACATCAGTGGACCTAGGGATGTTTAGGAGTGTGAAAATCTCGCGTACAGACTTCTGACACAAGTGACACCCAATCACTTGACCACGTTCGAAGTCCGTGAGTTCCACGGAGCGTCCCATTCTGGTGTTTCACGATGTCTAATGACTACTGAGGTCGCGGATAATGAGTACCAGGAAGTAGGTAGCAGCACAATGCACCTAAGATGAAAAGCGTATGTTTTTGGGGGTGTCCGGATATTTTGATCACATAGTGTAAGTACAATACAAGTAGGTAATACGACCGGCATTCAGCCCTGGCTCTTTACCAGTCACATTCATATTACAATTTATCTATCTATCATATATTTATCTACTTACTTTACTTTCCATTTCCTTAATCCTATTTAACCGTATTTGCTGATCTGTTCACTGACCAAATCCATTTGTTTTTAACTTTACTAAAGTATTGACCTATAGTCCTACTATCTTTTTTAATCATTTCAATTATAGCAATATTTCTATCTACCATAAACCATTTCTTTTTAATAAAATCTTTTCACCAAATTTCTGTATCTTTGCGCTTAAATATTATATGTTTGATATCTTCATTTCCATCACATATGGTACATTGATTTTTAGTATACCCTTCCTTAAACCTCCTAACCTCCATGCTCCTGTTCTTACCCATGCAATGCTCTCTAGCTCGTCCGTACTTGCATTATCTACATATTTTTCTCTTCCCCATGTATTTTTTATTGATATATAAAAAAAACTAAGGATCTCTTTTCGGCTATCATGCTAAGTATGTTTTGTATTTCTATATCATATAATCTCTTTCTTACCAATTTCCAAAAACTATTCACGTTATTTTTCCAACTTCTCCATATCTCTCCTAACCAGGTGCTCTCCAAATTGTACCTCACACTATTTATCCATCCGCTATTCCCTAAATGTTTTTGTTGGTATTCTCAGCATTGTATTAACACATTCCCTTTGTCAAAAGTTTAAGATCCTGAACCAATATTTCAATGCTGTTTCAATATCTACACTGCAATGACTAACAAACATGGTTGGCGCTAAAGTAAGTAAGTAAATAATAAGTTTTTCGTGTGATTATCTAGCCCAGTAGTAGTAGATCTAAATGGATCCTAATTTGGTTATTTATCGGGCTTTCTAATAAAGTATGCTCGTTCTTGAGTATTAAAGTAAAAAAAAAAAGTCATACGAACACCAAACAAGCAAAACAAAAATTTAAAAATATTTCTGGCTTCAGAGAACAGGAATAACAAATCAACTACACAAAATCGTAAATGACCAGAACAAATTTGGTACACCAGAGTTCCCCACATAGAAAAGAAGAGATTGATGCTAATATCTTGAAGAAAAAACTTAATATTCTGTGTTTTAAAAATCTTTTCTGGGGTATCTACGAATTTCAACTAAAAGAAAACTTTTACCAGATGTAACCATGGTCAGGAATGCTACAATTGGCTTTATTTACCAACTCTCTCACCGCTGACAAGACAGGAAGCGGTTGCAATGTATTTTGGGAATGAGAAGAACAGTACAATGCACAGCAGTGTGAGAGCGCCCGCCATACAGGAAGGCGTTGTTCCCTATAGTTATGCTAATGTCCGCCTGGAGTGAGACACTCTTATTGCAGATTCTCAAGATGCACCGCCGCCCTCTCGTATTTCCTTCATTACGTCGCATTATGTCCAATATTATGACTTCACAGAGAAGGAACTTCCTAGTGCAACGTCTTCTGGTAAACAAGGAAACCTATGCCTACTATCCGTTGACATATCGACTCTTTTATTTAACACCTGTAGCGGGAATTAATCCAAATACGCTTAAATTAGAAGCCTGCAAAATTAAGGGGACAAGGTAGTCTGAACACAGGTAATTACACCTTAAGTGTGTTAAACTACCACTGCTCCTAAAGTTCTTAATGACTGTTTCTGAAATTTTTATTACTTATTCTACGCATGCTTGTTATTAGTATAATCAGCTATTTTCTGAACCTCAATTATTTAGTTATGTATATCAGTTCACTATAAATTGAAAAAAAAAAAAAAAAAGATTTGCAAAGTCAAAAAAGTAAAAACGTAGAAAATTTGCACCGTTGCTGCTTTCTTAATATCACTAATATACATTATAAAATTATCATTGTGGTTCAGAAAGTTTATCTATGTGTTGTATACATGTACTGAAAATTTCAGCTCTCTACCTCTCATACTTTACGAGAAAAAGGTACATAAGTATCCAAAAATGTTGATTTGAGAAAACTGAATTTAAAGTTTGAACGTTAAAATTATGACACACTTCAGTACATTCCAGGATCATAATCATCTGCACCTTCATTCCTGAATTGCTTCAGCTTTTCTGATTGTCTTCTCTTGGTCCTGGCCCCTTTTGTTAACTGCTGAACTGCTCGCTGGGAATGATATAGTCGTTCGTTGTTGAAAGATAAAAATGTTCCAAAAAGGGGAGTTGCATGACAGCTTTATAGGAATACACACTAGCATTTAAATCGTATTTAAACGTCTTAAAAACCTCTTAACCCCCAAAAGTATATATTTTCTGAAACTGGAAATAATAGACATGTTATTAGTGCCTAAAACAAAAAATCTGATGTGGTACACTCACATGAGTTTCTCTACTCTTGTACAAACTGTTTTTACAAACGTGAAGCATATGGGGATATGCTTCACGTTAATCGAGATGTTAATCTTATTGCTAATTTCCTTGTAAGTGCAAGGGGAATATGGTAGGCTTTAAGCAATAGTCAAACTTTTTAAGAGCTGGTTGCTATGTGACGCATTCCATTCTCTTTGTATGTCCAGGACATACAAAATGAATAACGAATTCCCATTTGAGAAAAAGTATAAGTATTGGAAAATTCAAGGAAATAACAAGCAAATCTCGAAAATGGTTCACCCAATAAAAAAATATACAGTAGCCTTTAAGCATCGGCATATATCTTAATAGCTGGTTGCTAGGTGCACCAACATTCCCTTTGCCACAGATTAGTACTCTTTGCATATACAAGACAAAAATGAATAACGAATTCCCATTTGAGAAAATAAGTATTGACAAATTTAAGGGAATAACAAGCAATATCTCGAAAATGGCTCACTCAACAAAAAAAATGTATATGACATAAATTGTGTATTTTAACGCAATGTACATTTTTTGTGTAGTAAACGTTTGTCTATCTCTTATGGTTTAGCAGTTATGCAAAAGTCGTTCACAACGAAGAATACTTTTGGAGACATTCCCAGAAAATTCAAGATATACATTTTATTTGTCATAACAATATCTTAAACATACGATATTTTAATCAAAATCGTTAGCCATTTTTGAAAAAATTAAAATTTTCGAAAAATGTTCCATGTAAAGGGTAATCTGGGGTGGGGGGATTTTCTTGAAAACCTTCGTGTCGCATTGTGGTTCAGAAAGTTTAGCTATGTGTTTTATACATGTACTGAAAATTTCAGCTCTCTACCTCTCATACTTTCTCAGGAAAAGGTACATAAGTATCCAAAAATGTTGATTTGAGAAAACTGAATTTAAAGTTTGAACGTTAAAATTGTGACACACTTCAGTACATTCCAGGGTCATAATCATCTGCGCCTTCATTCCTGGATTGCTTCAGCTTTTCTGATTGCCTTCTCTTTGTCCTGGCCTCTTTTGTTAATTGCTGAACTGCTCGCTGGACATGATATAGTCGTTCGTTGTTGAAGATACAAAAATGTTCTAAAAGGGGCGTTGCATGACAGCTTTAAAGGAATGAATACTAGCATTTAAATCGTATTCAAATGTCTTAAAAGCCTCTTAACCCCCGAAAGGTATACATTTTTTTGAAACTGGAAATAATAAAGATTTTATTAGTGCCTAAAACAAAAAATGTGACTTTTGACCAATTCAGAGCACTTGCCCCATTAAATAAATAACAGTGCATTATTATACAAGGGATAAGAGTAGATTTTTATTCTCGGCCGCAACTTGCTACACTCCTCTCCTTCTAAAAAAACATCCCTCGGCTACGCTTTGAGGCTGAGGGCCCTCAATCTCTCGGCTACGTTTTGAGGCTGAGTATCTTACCGGCTTCGGTGGCATTATTCATATGTTGGCAGCATTACGTTAGAGCAAGCGTATGACATAAAGCAACATCTGTTTGACTTATGACACATCATTTTCATCGCTGTGAGGCACACTGTAAGAGGAGATTATCGTAAATTTTAAATTAAAAAATTAAAAAGTCAAAATTTGAATGGGTTAATGATTTGGTCATTATTCTTACGTTCTCTACTACGTATAGCGGAAGTATTCCATTCCATCCAAAAATTCATATCGAGATTCCATACCAAATACATGTCTTGAGGTGCCCTGAATTCCAAATAAAGCACTTTTGGAAACACGTCCGTCCGTGTGTGTGTTTGTGTGGACAGCATAATTCAAAAACGAAAAGTCGGATAAATACCAAACTTGGTACTGAAGGATGCGACACAAAGATTTTCAAAAAATTTCCCCAACCCCAGACTACCCTTGACATACATTGGTAATGGTTAATGCCACGAAAAAAATTATTTAAAATAAATTAAGCGTTCTAAAGACGTATACAATTTTGGTGTAGTAGGTTTCGTATAGTAGCAATTATGGGTCATCCGTCATAAAAGTTATACAAAAGGATTTTTACAGTCTATTTCGAGAAAATTCAATACATACATCTTGTTTGTCATGTAAGTATCTTATATATGAGTCAGTTTAATAAAAAACACTATTTATGAGAAAATAAAAAAACATAGAACACTTTTCAATGTAAAGAGTAGTTTGGGATAGGGATTAACTTGAAAGTCTTGTGAGTGTAACCTTTTGAAGATACTGAATTAAATATCAAGTATGGTATTTTTCCCACTTTTCGATTTTGAGTTATGCTGTTCACAGACTGACACACACACACGCGCGGAACTTTTTCTGAAGATGATTTTCTGGATTCAGGGGGCCTCGAAACATGTGTTTTTGGTGCAATCTAGATATCGAATTTTTCGGTGGAATATACAATACTTCCTCTACTTACTACAAGTATAGCAGAAAAAGCAATATCTCGGGAATAGTGAACGTCGCAAAAACCTTCTTTTTTTTTTCATAAATCGTTTTTAACGAGATCCATGTTTGTCTATTCGTGCATATACTTTAATCCGGTATTTTAATCAAAATCGTTAAAGCCATTTTGAGAAAGCAAAAAATAAAGAAAATGTTTCGACGTACAGTATAGTTTAGGGTGAGGGGATTTGGCTGAAAATCTCCGTGTCGTGTCCTTAGAAGATATTGAACTTAAATGCCAAGTTTGATATTTAACCGACTTTTGGTTTTTGAGTTATGCTATACATACGCACGCACGGAAAGTTTTCTAAAATCCTTTCTTTTTGATTCAAAGTGTTTCAAAACGTGTACTTCCTGTAAAATCCCCGTATGAAATTTTTGAGTGGAATAAAATACTTGCTCCACCTAGGTATAAATGTGTGTTTTAGTCAGAAATTGACTTGATTCGTCATTATTTTGCTATTGGCACGTGACTTCGCATAAGCTATGCGAGATGTATAGATAAGAAAAGGCATAGTGGCACGTAAACGCACTGCATGCTGAGAACGCATGGCATATATGGGAATGAAAACGTTATTATACGGAAATGTATGGAGCCATTTTTATCACGATAAAATGTATTTCACGGAGACGGCGATAACATCACGGCCGGCAAGAAAATATCGCTGCCCATTCGACTTTGTATTTACTGGTCACTGCAATATAGCAAAGTTAAGGTCACCACTATCAGCTTGTCAGTGGCGAACTGGCTACTGAAATGATGTTCACTTGTTAATGTCCTTAATAGATGCCTCTGCGCGGATGTCAGCGATGTCACTATATATGCTTTCTGCTTCATGGGCGTGTGCTTAACATCGTTTAATAAATGTTTAAGAACATGCTGAGAATTATATTATTTCACAAAATAAAATGTACCCAATCATGGCAAATATGACGAAACATTCTAGTCTCTCACATTGTGACCCTAGGTTCGAGTTCTAGTTGGATCAAGCTGCATGAATGACATTTTCTGTCGGGATTTTTACTCTGCTCTTGCTATATTTATTAATTAACTCATTCTATAATGTGAACAATTAGTCAGAAGAAATTACATTTATAAAAAAATTTGATGCTTCACATGACTATGTCTATTCTCTCTAGCTTTTATTCTTACGGAAGTTTATTTTCCTAATTACTTAATTTTAATTGAGATAAACCTTTTCGGAAATAGCTGTATTACACATTTCATAAGACACAAAAGGAATAGGGCTAGTCAGATGTTTAAGAACTAGACGCTATATGCTGGCCTTAAAATTCCATAGACTTTACATGACACGGCGAGAAACAACTGAAAATCGGCAGGACTTTAAAAGAATAAGTATTGAAGAATTTGAACCATTAATAACGGTATCTAGGAAATGGCTATTGCGACAAAAAAGTTATTTAAAATAAATTGTGTGTTTTAAAGTGATCTACAGTTTTGTAGTATATTTGCGTCTATCGCTTGACGTTTACCAGTTATGCAAGATTATATAAATTTTCTTTCGAATTAAGAGGACTTCACAAGCTATTTCCAGAAAATTCAGACTATAAATTTTATTTGTCATGTAAATATTTTTAATATAGGGTATTTTAATCCAAACTGTTAGAGCAGTTGTTCAGAAAATCAAATAGTTCGAAAGATGTTCCATGTAAAGTGTGGTTTGGGGTGTGGAATTTTTTTTTGAATACCTTCGTATTCGCATTTTTGGAAGGTATTGAGCTTAAATACCAAGTTTGGATATTTATCCGACTTTTCTTTTTTGAGTTATGCTGTTTGCGCACACACACACACACACACACACACAGACATATCTTAATATGTATTTCGGTGAAATCCCGGTATCGAATTTTTGGATGGAGTGTACTATTTACGTGGTAGAGAAAGCAAAAATAAAGGAAAACTTGTAAATTATTTGCAGTGTAGTTTAGATGGAATTTTGCCCATTATTATTTAACACTAACTACGAAATATTATTTTTCATGTTATTTCTCTACCTTTGCTGTTAACGCCCAAAAATAACGTTTTTAGCTTTATGTGGTCTTATTAATTGAAATTTACTCTTTAATTAAGTATAAATTTTATCAGTGTAGGCAGAATCTTTATATTTTAAATATATTGTGATCGCGCGCGCTAAGTACTTGTGGGGCGGCGGTGCGAGCGCCTCCTGGCTTATCTTCCTGCTAAGGGTTAGACTCGTGGCGGTCCCCCTCTAGAATAATGGACGCGTGGAACAATAGCCATTGTGTGTGCTTTCCCGCTCCAGAGGATTACCTTTGGCCCTTTCGAGTATGTTCTGCTTCTAGAATTTTCCGTTTTGAATGCGGGGCTGTTCACATCCAGAAGCAGAGTTCAGTATGTGTGTTGAGTTGAGTGCTGTTAGAAGTGCCTAAGTGAAAAGTGGACAGTGTAGTTTAATTGTGAGTTGTAACTCAACAGTTAAATTTTGATTTGATTCGACGGGTCAGATATGTTGTATTCATTTGTTACAATGTGTTTAAAAATGTTCCTGCATCCTAGCCATTGTGTCCTGAAAATTCTGCAATACCTCACAGAAAAGAAACCTTAAATCCTATTGAGAAGAGAGGTAAACTTAAACCCATCTTTTAGGGGGAAATTTTCTCCACAAATTGGTACAACTGTTAAGAATGCCAGCATCTATGTGCTCCAGAATGTGGTTTCTTTCTTTGCAAATATTTTGCGAGTTTGTTTTTCTCCATTTTTGCTTTGAACAGCTTTTTCTGTAAAAGACATTTTCTGCTATAAAGGACCTGTTTTCTCAGAAACTATTGAAGGTTGCTAAATCAAATGATAAAAACAATCATTTTGGCTCTCCTTTGTGTTAATAAAATGACATTAGTCAGAATATGGTATAGTTCAGAAAATCATCCTATATTTCTTAACAAAGAAAGTTATTGTATAAAAGTAAGACAGTGAACTTAGTAGGCATGCATCTATATTATGTAAAAAAATTGTCTGATATCTTGAATATTTCTGCAGATTTAACATTATCGGGAGAGACATTTTAAATCTCCCCTTATTTACTCTGAATATTAGAAACATGCGTGATAGAACAATTAATTAACATTGATTGACCTAGTAGTGGTAAAACTATGAAGCCAGAAACTAAAGATTCGTCGCCTTTGAGGTGTGTTACCTCAAAATGAATTTGTGGATTAACAGAAAAAAACTGAGTCAGTTGGGGAATATAATGTCGTGTCGGCATGTTGGCATGGCAGCTCAGCTACTTAGGGCAGCTGAGACCGAAATCCGTGGTACCAGTAATGACACTGGATTTTTCATGTGATTCTATCTTTCCAACCTAGCCTATAAACGGCGTGTGTAAAAAAAAACAATTAATTAATATTAGAAATGAATTATTTCAGTTACGAAGTACTACAGTAATTTATGGATATTTTCTTCTAGGCAGGAGGTTGAGAAAAAATCAGCTATTTAAAACCAAGTCGATCTTATGTTCACCACGGGTTATAAGAAAAAAAGAAGAAAGACATTTCAAAGTGTAGGAAAAATTAAACAAACAATAGCCAATGTTTTGTAAATATGCAATATTACAACATTTTTACATTCTCTACTACGTGCTAGATACAGAAGGTATGGTATTCCACCCAGAAATTCGATACCGATATTTCACCTAAAATACAAATCCAAAAATAAGAATTAAAAATCAAGTCCGTGTGTATGCCTGTGAATGCAATTTCTCAAAAACGAAAAGTTAGATGAACACCAAACTTGGTATTTAAGTTCAGTACCTTACAAAGAAGCGAAAAGGTGATTTTCAAGAAAGTTCCCCACCCCAAACCACTATTTCGTTAAACATTTTTCGAAATATAGATTTCCTAAAAAATAGCTCTAATGATTTTTGATTAAACTAACATATATTTAAGATGTTTCCATGAAAAATAAAATATCCATCTTGAATGTTCTGGAAATAGCTGGTGAAGTCCTTTTCGTATGGAAGGAAATTTATATCACGTTGCATAAGTGTTAGATGATAGACGAAAGCGTTTTACACACACAAAATGTAGATTTCCTTAAAACACACATTTTATATTATTTCAAATAACGTTTCTGTGGCATCAACACTTCCGAGATATTCGTTATTATTAATAATTCGAACTGTTCAATACTTTTGTTTCTAGCGATGGTATGAAATTTTAAGGCCGGCGTATAGCGTCCAGTTATAAAACATTTGACTATCACTGCTGCCTTTGTATCTATAACGAAATGTGTTAAAATTAAATTGAGTTTTATTTATGGATGCTCTTTAACTGCTGTGGTCCTTAGCGTCCCATTCTATATTGGGCTGAAAGGACGGAAATTTTGCTCAGAGGCCTCTTTATCAGGCTTGAGGATCTTTTACGTGCCGTAAATCTATGATACGGGACCACCGGCTTTAATTTCCTTCCGAAGGAAGCCATGTTAAGGATTTTTAGGTCCGAAAAATCCATCGCCCTTCGCCGGGTTTGAACCCGCAACCTCGGGAACCAGAGGCTAGAATGGTAACCACTACGTCGCGTAGGACGACAACGAAATGTGTAATTCAGATATTTCCGGAAAGATTTATCTGGATTAAAATGAAGTAGATAGAAAAATAATAGATATTTATACCCACTGATGAACGATAGAGGGTAGGGAAAGTAATGTGAATGTAACATTTTTTATGTAACTCAACCCTGTATTTCTACGAGATCAAGCGGTTTTACGAGCTTGACTTACTTTCTATCTCTTATATAATAAAACAAAAAAACAGAAAATGAAAGATCATAACTGAATATATTACCGATGTTTAGCACTGATAATGACATACTTCGTTTCATGCATCTTTTAGTGCTATCCTTGTGTCAGGTTAAGCTGAACGTATAGTAAGTTGTGTTTGCAAACGGAGAGATGCAAAAACAAACACAGAGATAAGGATTTGGTGTCGATTGCATAGGACTGCATGCATTTTCAGTAGTCAAAACGAAGTAAGCTGCTTTCCATGACCTACTCGGCACAAATAAAATAAAACGGAGGACTGGACACCGCCTCTACTGCGAAATATTGCATGTAATGACGTCAAATGTTTTTGAAGTAACAACTGAACGAGGATTTTATTTGAAAGGTTTGGGAATTATTACTTTTGTATAAGAGTGTTGTGGAGCCAAACTCAGTCGATATTCGTATATTGGACGATATAGAGATATTACTTTCTCTTCTACGTACTTTATAGTAAGTAGAGGATGGACTGTATTCTATCCAAAAATTGGAAGTTGAAGTTTCACCGGAAAAAAATGTTTGAGGTCCCCTGTACCAAAGAAGAGACATTTTAGAAATAATGTCTGTCTATGTATGTATGTGTGTGAACAGCATAACTAAACAATTTCTTATCTGTTACAATCACATGACTTTTGTACCCTCTAACGTTTATTATTGGATATAGAGGGTGTTTCAACAAGAGTGCCCTATCTTTAACATGTGATAGCTGCCGTTGTTATTTACTTACAGCAGTATTTTTTCATGTGGTTACAGTTGTTATTGACAAATAGCCATAGAACGTTACAGCATTCAGCAACGCGTAGAAATTGTGAAAACTTATTATCAAAATGGATCATCTGTTCGCCAAACCTTCCGTGTATTACGTGAAGTTTACGGTGTACATAATCGTCGCTGCGAGAGAACGATTCGGCGTTTGATCGGTAAATTTGAAAGAAGTGGTTCTGTCAGCGATCAAAGAACGCCTGTACGTAATCGACGTAAGCGCTCCAACGAAAACATAGGCGTTGTTCGTGAGAGCGTACGCGAGAACGGAAACAAATCAATTGCTCGTCGAGCGCAAGAATTGGGGCTTTCGCCGACCACAACTTGTCGAATTCTGCATCTGGACTTGAAGTTTCACGCTTACAAAAAGGTGTTAACTCAAGAACTAAAGCCCAACGATCATAGGTTGCGCCGTGTATTCGCTGACTGGGCTATGGAGCAATTGGAAGCTGACCCGGATATGTGTCGAAAAATCATCTTCAGCGACGAAGCCCACTTTTGGATTGATGGTTGTGTTAACAAACATAATTGCCGCTATTAGAGCAATCACAATCCAATGTAGATTCAAGAACGACCACTTCATCCCCAAAAGGTTACTGTGTGGTGTGGTATGGTGGAATCATTGGTCTATATTTCTACCTTAGCCAGATATACAAGATTCTGTAGAATTCTTCCCGAAGACGACTTTGTAGGCTATTCCCAGATACAATTTATTTGTCATGTAGATATCTTTAATGTATGGTATTTAAATAAAAGTTGTAAGTCATTTTCAATTATCTTAAAGTAACGCAAGTTTGAGCTATTTGCATGACAAATAAAATGTATATTTTGTATTTTATAGTCTCTAAAGTTCTCTTCATTTGGAATGACTTTTAGTTAATTAGAAAACGTAAGGGATAAATGAAATCTTAATACACATAAAATTTAGATCTCGTTAAAGCACACCATTTATTTAAATAACTTTTTTGTGGTGTTAATCATTTCCGACATTTCAAATGCTTCTCTCAATTACAATTCTCTATTTTCTTTCTTTCTTTTTCGTGTTCATGCAAAGAGAACAGAATTTCAAAGCCATCACATAGCGACCGGCTTTGAAATGGCTTGACCGTCTCTTTAGTTTACTGTATTCTTCTAATACAACGAAATATAAGTGTAATAAAATGTATTTGCATTAACAAAAAGCAGATAGAGGAGTAAGCTTTAATAAGAATAATTTGTAGAAGTGTGGTAAAAGTTAAAAGTACGGATGAACGGAAGGTCCCCAAAACTGGCCAGAGCACCACAAGTAGCCCATAACTGACATTTTTGCTTCTACCATGATCCTTGGGATGAGAGGATAGACCCGAAGGGCGACCAGATCCGGATGACGGCAGCAAGTATGGACGGGGTCCCTAACGTTTCCAGATCGAACGCATCTGACTCCGCCCAGAGCTCCCGGAGACGGATCCTAACTAAGCAGTTCCGTAACGACACTAGCAGTTACACCGCCCAGTCGCAACCTGCTCAAAACCGTCGCCTGGTCCTAAAACCCTCAAACAAACGGCAAAGATGATGATGGGTACAGGGAAATCGTGGTAGAAGAGGAACCACCCCAGCATTCGCCTGTTGACCTGGAGAAACCAGGAAAAACCCATGGGTTAGAATTGACTGTCGCCGGGGATCGAACCCTGTACCGCGGCGCCACCTCACTAGGTTGTAAAAAGAGTGAATGTACGAGTAACATGCCAGGTGAGTAGAATCCGCCACTGATACAAGAGTCATGCAGTTAGTATGCTGCATCTTCGTGACAAAGTTGTGCCCCTCTTCATCTTGGAAACAGCATCACTTTATCGACACCCGCTGGTAGATCACGTCCCCGACGTGACTTCAGGCAATTCACCTCGGGTTCATAACCTCCTGCGCTCAAGGCAACCAAAACCATAAACACTAACATCTTCTTTCCTTATTCAAGAGACTATTTCACTCTTAGGTCAATAAAACAGCTTTGTGATTTACTTCCTTTGCTACGTAGAGGGAATATTGTAACCCTAAAATTAGATACAGGGTATGCAACCTAACTCAGGTTACTAAAAACAAAGATGGCTGATCCTATGGTCAACGTTCTAACTTAAGTCGCTAGATATATAACCAGTGAAATCACAGGACAAGCTGTTTAAAAAAGACGAGCCACAAGGGCAGTCCCAGAAGTACACGACCTGACGTATATATAGCGGTTGTTGTTTTAAACAAATGACTATGGTAGTTAAGTTTGAAGTTTGACGATGCTACATTGTTTAGTAATTGTTTGGCAGCCATCAATAGTGAACGCTCTCAGCGAATTTGTAAACATGGATAAAACTGGACATCGTTGTGTGATAGAACACTTTCATTTGAAAGGTCTTAGTCCAACTAATATTAAAGTTGAGCTAGATTCTACTCTGGGGGAGTCTGCTCCTTCGTTTACAACAGTAAAATATTGGGTGGCATAGTTAAGCAAGGCCGTACGAGCTGTCAAGACGAATATCGCAGTGGTCGAACAAATGAGGTGACCACGCGAAAAATTGTGAAGAAAATCCACAAAATGGTATTGAATGACCGTCGGCTGAAAGTGCTAACAGACATCGTAGGCATTTCAAAAAGTGCTGTACATCGCACGCTACCTGAAAATTTAAACATGAGAAAGCTGTGCGCAAAATGGGTGCCGCGTTTACTCACAACGGAACAAAAACAGCGTCGTGAGGATGTTTCAGTCGAGTGTTTGGAGATGTTTTGCTGCAATAAAGCCGAATTTTTGGGTCGATTAATAACCGTGGATGAAACATGGGTCCATCACATCACACCTAAGACGAAGGAAAGGATTGAAAGGGGAGAATCGGCTCCAAAGATGGCGAAGATAGTTCCATCTGCAGGCAAGGTCATAGCGTCAGTTTTTTGGGATGCGCTTGGAATAATTTTCATTGATTATCTTCAAAAAGGAAAAGAAATCAATGGTGAGTATTATACAAACTTATTGCAGCGTTTGATGTAATCAAGCAAAAACGGCCGCGTTTAGCGAAAAAGAAAGTTCTGTTTTATCAATACAATGCACCAGTTCACACATTCTTTATCGCCATGGCCAAAATCAGTGAGTTAAAGTTCGAACTGCTTCCTCATGCACTCTATTCGCCAGAATTAGTCCCCTAAGATTTGCCAACAATGAAGAGATGAGTTTGCAGTTGATGACTATTTTGCAGAACTCGATGATTCTCACTATAAACAGGATATCGAAGCTATTGTACATCGCTGGGAAAAGTGTATGGAGCTGAAAGAAGACTATGTAGAGAAATAAAGATGTTTTTCCCAAAATTTTTGTTTTCTCTTTGTTAGCTGTCTGGGACAGCCCTTGTACTTCGGTCTTCTACCAGTATTATGTGTCTTTGTCATATCATGTATAGTGCTGCGTAATATTCTTTTCTTCACCGTCCTTCTCTGCCATTATCACTGATATAACGTGGATACATCTTAAGTGTTAAACTAAGTACTTAACCATGTATTGAACTTACCGTATGTAACATGCGTATGTTGAAGCCGGACTTATAAAGGCAATAATTATCATAATAATCTGAGAAATATAGTGATATAAAATAAGTAATAATATATTTAAAATCAGTGTATGTATAAAAAGGAGAAGCATTGTGAAAATGGTTGACTGTAAAAGCAACAGAAAGACAAGACAGGCACAGTTTTGTTAATTAGGGACCAGCCTCAGGTACAAAGTGTAAATACCATTGAAGCAAGTTTTTCCTGGTACCAGCCGAGTACAGCTGCACTTAGCCTGTTGAAGGCCACTCTAAGCATCATGACGCGAAGGAGTCGAGGGACGAGAGGGGAAGTTGAGGCGTTGGTTTTCCTTGTGGTAGCGTGGGTAGTCTGTCCTGAGTGCCTGGTGAGGACGGGACCTTCTCGTCGAGTTATGAACAATGGTAGCGAACATGCTAGAGGGTAGAACGCTTAGCCGTAGTTAGTATTCTTTGGTCTTGGTAAAGACAAAGTAACTTCGTATGCATTTAATAGTGATCGGCAAACCGCAGTATTATTTTAAATGGTGAATAAAAGTGTTCCAAGACAGTGTTGTGTGTTTCTCTGTACACACCCACGCATACCCTGAGGTTAAGGTTTCATGCTGCAGCAGCCGTGGCAAAAGAAGAACCAACTGGGAGGAGACAAGCAGCAACCGTGAGGCAAAGGTATTGCTTCATTGTTGGAGGACGGAGCGTGGTTGCGTCATATTTCGCCTAAACTTGGGGCAGAAAGAATTACCTGCGTCAATGTTATTAAACGTTGCAAACTACTGTACTATAATAACATGAACAACTTATAGTTAAGTTTTATTTGCCATGAAAATATCAAAATCGTTAGAACCATTTTTGAGAAAATCAAAATGTTAGAAAAATGTTCCATGTAAAGGATAGTCTGGGGTGGGGGGATTTCTTGAAAGTCTTCGTATCACATCCTTGAAAGATACTAAATTCAAATACCAAAGTTTGGTATTTATACGACTTTTCGTTTTTGAGTTATGCTGTTCAAAGGCGCACAGACACACACACACACACACACACACACATGGATAGTTCCAAAAATACTTTATTTAGATTCAGAAAACCTTAAAACATATGTTTATGGTGAAATCTCGATAAAATCTCGAACTTACTATACGTAGTAGAGAAAGTAAAAACGAGAAAAGCAAACAGACATCGAAGCAACTAAGAGATAAAGCAAACGGAGTTGCGCGTTCTACTAATTTGGCGTATAACTTCACTGTTCATATAGTAACTAACATGTGCAGAGTATGACTTCGCAACTTGGCAATCATCATAGACATTGTACTTTAATAATATAAGAGCACAGAGGTACGTTTTCTGGTAACCAGGTTATTCAAAGGTGATATGAAGTCAGGGACAAGCATGGAATTTTACTTGGGGGGTGGTACGAAAGTGGCTAACCGGCATAAAATGAGACACAGCCTTAATATGTACACACATTCGTCAAGAGCTATTGTTTCAAACAAGTAGTTTTTTCATTCTTAGGCAGAAATCTCAACTTTCTGATTGTCGGGTCTTAAGGAAATATAATGATTTCTACAAAGTGAGTTTTACAAAAATGATCACATATTTTTAATTTAAAATATCAGAAATGTCTTGAAAGTATAACCATGTCCTTAATACAAACTTAAGTCTTGTTGAAACACTAGCAAAAGTGTCTACAACCTAGTCAGACACATAGATATCACGGCGAATTGACAAGAAGACAAGTGCTTTTCAAGTATATCTTTGTTTTAGTGTGGAAAAAGTTATTTGTGCAGAAGAAGTGAAACTGCATGAGTATAAGAAGAACACAGACAACAAAATGTACGATTTTTGAAGCTTCCCATGTTGTCAGATTGTCTTAAGAAAATTTCCCTATGAAAATATAAAGCTGCCTCCTTGTTTGAAGAAATACTTTTCTCTGGGACTGATTTTAGGTAAAACGTTTGATATCGCTAATTATCACATTATTTTCACTACATTTGTACCAGGTATGAAAACAGGGGGCGCACGGCCCCTGTGAATATGCCCGTAGTGGTGGTAGTAGTAAGTTACAGTTATTATATATAAATAATAATATAATAATAGTAATAATAATCCCAAGGCACTGCAGGCCACGAAGGGCATAGACCTGTCAACTCGACCACCGGCCTGATATCCACATACACTACGTGATAAAAAGTATCCGGACACGTAGCTGAAAATGACGTACAAGTTCGTGGCGCCCTCCATCGGTAATGCTGGAAGTCAATATGGTGTTGGTCCACCCTTAGCCTCGATGACAGCGTTCACTCTCGCAGGCACACTTTCAATCAGGTGCTGGAAGGTTTCTTGGGGAATGGCAGCCCATTCTTCACGGATTGCGGAACTGAGGATAGGTATCGATGTAGGTTGGTGAGGCCTGCCACCAAGTCGCCGTTCCAAAACATCCCAAAGGTGTTCTATAGGATTCAAGTCAGGATTCTGTGCAGGCCAGTCCATTACAGGGATGTTATTGTCGTGTAACCACTCCGCCACAGCCCGTGCAGTATGAACAGGTGCTCGATCATGGTGAAAGATGCAATCGCCATCCCCGAATTGCTCTTCAACAGCGGGAAGCAAGAAGGTGCTTAAAATATCAATGTTGGTCTGCGTTGTGATCGTGCCACGCAAAAAAACAAGGGGTGCAAGCCGCCTCCAGGAACAACATGACCACACCATAACACCACCACCTCCGAATTTCACTGTTGGCACTACACACGCTGGCAGATGACGTTCACCGGGCATTCGCTATACCCACACCCTGCCATCGGATCGCCACATTGTGCATCGTGATTCGTCACACCACACAACGTTTTGCCGCTGTTCAATCGTGTAATGTTGACGCTCCTTACACCAAGCGAGGCGTCGTTTGGCATTTTCCTGCGTAATGTGTGGCTTATGAGCAGCCGCTCGACCATGGAATCCAAGGTTTCTCACCTCACACCTGTCATAGTACTTGGAGTGGATCCTGATGCAGTTTGAAATTCCTGTGTGATGGCATGGATAGATGTCTGCCTATTACTCTTTACGACCCTCTTCAAATGTCGGCGGTCTCTGTCAGCCAACAGACGAGGTCGACCTGTACGCTTCTGTGCTGTACATGTCCTTTCACGTTTCCACTTCACTATCACATCAGAAACAGTGGACCTAGGGATGTTTAGGAGTGTGGAAATCTCGCGTACAGATTTCTGACACAAGTGACACCCAATCACCTGACCACGTTCGAACTCCGTGAGTTCCACGGAGCGTCGCATTTTGCTGTTTCACGATGTCTAATGACTACTGAGGTCACGGATAATGAGTTACAGGTAGTAGGTGGTAGCACAATGCACCTAAGATGAAAAACGTATGTTTGTGGGGGTGTCCGGATACTTTTGATCACGTAGTGTACTCAGAGGCGATCATCTAACCGATACGGGAAGATGATGTGGCCAGCGTCACCCATCCCCCAGCCAGAATGTTGGCCTCCGTGGCCGCTGCCTATCGCAGCTCCTCGCTTTGCTCACCATGCTTAGTTGAAACAGGTCCTATATCCGGGACTTAAAATCCGCGTTTCCATGGGTGGATTGAACCCGGGCGCATTCAGTGGCTGGGACCAAAGCTTCACGCTTTAAACCCACAGCACCACGGCGCAGGACTGAATAATTCACATAGAGACAGTTAATACTGTGGGATTCTATACTACAAATTGGTAACAACACGTGTCAACCAAGCCTCAGTATGTGGCCCGCATTCGGGAGTTCCCGGGTTCAAATCCTATGGATTGACCATTCTGCCTGGGGATTTTTCGTGGTTTTCCTTCGTCGTCAAGGGTATTTAATACTCGATTGGGTATTTAATACCAGGGCCTGAAGCTCCACCCTAAGTCTCAAACAGTAGTAAAAATTAAAATAGATGGTAACAGGGGATGCACTGGTATCTATCACAGATAATGAAAACAGGCAGACTGGACAGTACCCTATATCAATTGCCCAACATGTGTAGAAGTCGAGATGCAGTTCTTAGCCCTAAGGTCTATTTAGATACGTGTCCAAGCTGCCATCTGTCCGTCACAGAAGCGGAAGTATAGCTGCCTAGCACTAAGGCCTTTGTGAACACTGGAATATTTCTCAGCTAATACAGTGCATTTTTAAATTTTCTTTACTGTGTACTTGCAGTAGTAGAGGTAATAGGTATTGTATTCCACCAAAACATTTGATACCGAGGTTTCACAGTAAAGACATGTTTTGAGGACCCTTAATCAAAAATAGCAATTTTAGAAAAAGCTTCCTCCATATTCGTGGGGCCTTGTGATTGAGAACAGCATAAACTCGATTACCAAAAGTCCAATATTGACGCTCAGTATTTTCCAAAGAATTGCGAAGATTTTCGAGGAAATATTCCCATCCGAAACTATCCTTTACACGGAAAATTTGTCGAAATTTTTTGATTTTATAAAAAATGCCTCCAACGATTTTGATTAAAATACTACGTATTTAAGAAATTTACATGACAAAATGTATATATAGAATTTTCTGGGAATAGCTGTTAAATTAAATTGCGTTTCTTTTATGGACGCTTTTTAACTGCTGTGGTCCTTAGCGTCGCATTCTAAACTGCGCGTGAAAGACCGGTAATTTTACTCAGAGGCCTCTTTATCAGGCTCGAGGGTTTTTTACGTGCCGTAAATCTACCACATGGGACCACCGGCTTTAGTTAGCTTCCGGAGTAAGCCATGCTAAGGATTTTTACGCCCTAAAAAAATCCTCGGCCTCCGTCGGGTTTGAACCGCCACCTCGGAAACTGGAGATAACAACTACACTACGGAGGACGACGGAAATAGCCTGTGAAGTCTTCTTCATTCGGAAAGAATTTTGAATAGTTTTATACGGGTCTTCAGATTTTTTCGGCCGTTGCTACCAGTCGGTTGTCTGCGCATGGCGTCAATACTTTGTAGCGAGTTTATCACCAGTGCCTCTGTCAGAAAACTAGCAAAAGAGTGAAAGGGGTGATGTAAAATGTTTCGAGGTCACCTTAGTGAAGTGGGACTTGTGTCGTGCCTTTTCCAGTATTTACATTTGGAACTTCTTTCGCTTGCGTCTCATAAACTCGCCATCTCAGCATGTATGCTGTTAGGTAACTCAAATAATTGGACGGCCTTTGTAGCGTAGTGTAATTCGGCTTAGCACTCAACCATGCAAGTTCTGCGATTGGTGGCCACTTCATCTCGCGTGCAAAGAACACACAAAATGTCCTAGTGAAAAGCATGTGTGCACCGCCGCAGTACATCAACCTGTTTACGAAGTCGGAAACGCATGCTACCCGAGATTCAAATCCGCATCTCCCGTTTGAGACAAGGGGCTCGCTAAACTAACACGAAACGTGGTGCACAAAAAATGTATAGATCTCTTTAAAACACACAATTTATTTTAAATAACTTTTTGTGGCATTAGCCATTTCCGAGATATCCATTATTATTGGTTTGAATTTTTTCAATATACTTCTATCGTTTAAAGTGCTGACTGTGCAATTGTTTCTCGCAATGTCGTGAAAATAGCAGGGCACTCGCGTTGAAACACGTCTGTGAATTCGGTTTCCTTTGTCCCACGTACCTACAACGAAATGTATAATGAAATTATTTCTGTAATAGTTTATCCCAATTAATACAAAGTACCTAGATAGATAGAAAAAAAATCTGATGTGTTACACTCACATGACTTTCACTACTCTTGTACGAACTATTTTTACAAGCGCTTATTCTCCATCTACTTCATGTTAATCGAGATAAACATTTGCAGACTCTATCTTATTGCTAATTTTCTTGTAGACGTAAGGGGAAAATATATTTACAAGGGCAATATAGAAAAACAGTAGCCTTTAAGCATATACATATCTCTTAATAGCTGGTTGCTAGGTGCAGCACTATTCCCTTTGCCACAGATTAATACTCTTTGCATATCCAAGACAAAAAATGAATAACGAATTCCCATTTGAGAAAATAAGTATTGAAAAATTTAAGGGAATAACAAGCAATATCTCGAAAATGGTTCACTCAACAAAAAAAATGTATATGACATAAATTGTGTATTTTAACGCGATGTACATGTTTTGTGTACTAAAATTTTGTCTATCTCTTATGGTTTACTAGTTATGCAAAAGTCGTTCACAATGGAGAATACTTTTGGAGACATTCCCAGAAAATTCAAGATATACATTTTATTTGTCATAAAAATATCTTAAACATATGATATTTTAATCAAAATCGTTAGAGCCATTTTTGAGAAAATTAAAATTTTCGAAAAATGTTCCATGTAAAGGTTACTCTGGGGTGGGGGGATTTTGTTGAAAACCTTTGTGTCGCATCTCTGGAAGATGCTGAACCTAAATACCAAGTTTCGTGTTTATCCGACTGTTCGTTTCTGAGTTATGCTGTTCACAGACAGACACACAGACAGACACACAGACTGACACACAGACACACAGTCTCACACACGGACATGTTTCCAAAAATGCTTTTTTGGATTCAGGGGATCTCAAAACATGTATGTCCGGTGAAATCACGGTATCGAATTTTTGGGTGGAATACAATACTTCCCCTACTTACTATACGTAGTAGAGAAAGTAATAAGCTTTCAAAGAACAGTTGTAACACATATTTTTCTTCTATATTAATATAGGCATAACACACATCTATGGTAAAGACTTTGTGGAGAAGTATGAAACAGGTTTATTACTTATTTACCATGGACATAATTAATAACCAGAGCCATAGCTAGGAAGGGGTTTTGGAGGTTGAAACCGCCTTGCTAAAATACATGTAAAAATTAATAACAAAAATAGCTTCGTTAAAACAATAGCATCTTTCTAGGTTGGTGGGAACGAAATACTTCTAATCATACCACTGGTAGCGCATGTAGTATACAATATCGCCACAGGTGACAGCAACAGAAAATGGCGATTGTACAACCATGTTAAGATATAGTGAAATAGAATGGCCTGCAGCGGTAATATAAAATACTTCATTAATTCTCATGTCAGAACATATTTACCGCTTAGAATACGCAAAACGATCTGTCGTAATTCTAAATACAATTGCCGCACCTTAATCTGTGAATATAAAATAGATTTATTTAAGTATTTCAATACGGGATTAATTCATATTTAGTACTGAATTGATACAAATTGTTTAAACAATTGTCGCGGTAATCTGGCTCGTGTTATTTTATTTGCTGGGTACCTGTTATTGTTTTATTATTTTAAATTTTGGGTTCTTTGTTCTCCGGCTAGCTATTATTACTCAGTCGAGGAAGTAACTCTGAGCAAGGCGTGTATAAACGGAAAGGAGTTGTTGCTAAAGGATAGCACTGATAAAATAATTTGTTTCTACACTTTTATTGCCGTCACACTTAATTAATAATTCACATATTTGATCTTTATACACGCCTGACTGAAACTGTTATATTTCCGAATGTAATTACTGTCGTATTAGTTGCCGCGTACTTCACATTTTGTAACTAACTTTACGACGTATATCTCGCGAGAGATTCTTCCAAACTGTATTAACGTGCACCTCACGAGAGATTCCTTAGAACTGCGCGACACATGCTTATGGCTCGAGAATATATACTCCTTCCCCCCGAATTGCCTAAATATTATAATAGAGCTGCCATTGGTTACCAAATCGCGCCAACATTAGCATCTGTTTTGTCAGCCAATCACTATTACTAACATATATACTCTAGGGAAGATATTCCCTCCATTTATAAAGAAAGCCACGTTACCCTGGCGTCATTTGTTTGTCTCTTCTTAGTGAAAACAACTCACCCCCTCGGTCTATTGTTAACCACTTCTATTGTCAGTTTCAGTGAGTCCGTGTAAACTTATTTCCTAACAATACTTATGGCTAACAATAATCTAAAATCATGTACATACAATAATATTAATTTACACTACAATCACTGTGGCATTCGCAGTGTTGTGATATAAAATATTGCCTCACAATGGATTCTTATACATAACCCCTTTAATATATTTCTGACTACGCCACTGGTTAATACAGTACAGGTTCCCTACAATAGAGATTTAATAACATAAATGGTTTCTTTGGAAACTTCAAGGTTTCGAGGCCTGTTTTTAAAGTAAGTACCGTTTTAATATTTTGCCGCTGTAGTAGTCATTTGAGCATGCGCGATCTCATCTCTTCCTCCATTAGGAAGGCAGACGCAGCTGTAAGCAATTGTCGCTTTGTGTTTTCCTGCTGTTAGAGCGTTTTTGAATGCTCAAAATAATCGAAAGACCTGCCGACTATGAAGTCAGATCAGTGATTCGTTTTTTGAATGCGAGAAATGTTACGCCAGTAAATATTCATCGCCAATTGTGTGATGTTTATGGGGAAACAATAAAAAGTGGCAATGCCCGGCCACACACAGCCAAACAAACTCGACGTCTGATCGCATTATTTGGTTGGGAACAATTTGAGCACCATTCCTACAGTCCGGATTTTGCACCGAGTGATTTTCTTCATCACAGGCGGCATCATTCTTTGACGAAGGCATACAAAAATTGGTTTCCCGTGACGACAGGTGCCTGAATAACAGCGGTAACTATGTTGAGAAGCAGTGTAAGATGTAAGGTAATGAATGATGGTAAAGTATTTGGAAAATAATATTCTGTTATTTTTCCACCCAAAAATTCGATACCGAGATTTCACCGGAAATACATGTTTTGATACCCCCTGAATCCAAAAAAAACATTTTTGGAAACATGTCCGTGTGTGTGTGTTTGTGTACAGCATAACTCAGAAACGAACAGTCGGATAAACACCAAACTTGGTACTTAGGTTCAGTATCTTCCAGAGATGCGACAGGAAGGTTTTCAAGAAAATCCCCCCCACCCCAGCCTACGCTTTACATGGAACATTTTTCGAAAATTTTAATTTTCTCAAAAATGGCTCAAACGGTTTTGATTAAAATATCCTATGTTTAAGATATTTTCATGATAAATGAAATGTATATCTCGAATTTTATAGAAATATCTCCAAAAGTATTCTTCATTGCGAACGACTTTTGCATAACTGGTAAACCATAAGAGATAGACAAAATTTTACTACACACAAAATGTAGATCGCGTTAAAATTCACAATTTATGTTAAATACATTTTGTTTGTTGTGTGAACCATTTTCGAGATATTGCTTGTTATTCCCTTAAATTTTCCAATGCTTAACTTTTTCTCGAATTCGTTATTCGTTTGTAAAAATAGTTTGTACAAGAGTAGAGAAAGTCATGTGAGTGTAACACTACAGATTTTTAAAAAAATTATCGGTAGGTACTTGCGTTAAAACACGCTTCGTACTTAACGTAATAACTGTAAAGGTAATTAATGCAATATAACACAGCTATTCTAAGGTTCCTTGTTCGAGATCAAATTTTTCTGAAATTCAATGCTTTACAAGGCTTTCCAAGAGTTGTTGCATCTTCACAACTTTCTTGTTTATTTGCTTCCAATAGGTTGAAAGTCTTGAAAGCAAATAAGGATATACTTTAAACGGTCAAAGATTTGACAATGGTTCGATGGCTTTGTCCAATGAAATGCATTTACAGTGCATCATGAAATCTACAGTATGGCTGAAAGCGAAAAGTTAACAAAAAATGGCTACCCGGGCAAGGAATGTCATATGCAAGCTGATTAGCTTATACGAAAGGTGGCCATATACGTACGTTGTGGATTACCACAGGATGAAGACATGGAGATACGATGAAATTGTCAGGCAGATTTACGAAGTATACGATAATGCATAATGCAGTGTCATATAGTACAGGGTGAGCCAAAAGACTCCGAACCGCCTGCGCGGCGTTTTTCCTGTCCGCTTCCTAGGCGTTCGCTGCCGTCTGCCGCTATCATAGAAAGACGCGGATGAAATTATACAACATTTTTAAAATTACTTTCAAAGGCTTTACTTACCAACTTTATGAAAGAACATTCTGAAACTGGCCACCGTCGTTGTCTATAAAATTTTGGCACCACTTTAGGAAACTATCCATCACTCGCCGTAGTTTACGTTGAGAAATCTGGCAATTTCCTGGCGGATATTCTGTTTTAATTCTTCCAGGGTGCGTGGGTTTGTCTTGTATACTTTGTTTTAAGTTACTCCGGAGGGGTCTTTTATGAACAATATTACCGGCTGCGCGGTGTTTTTCCACTGGGCGTGTGGAAATACGATAAAAACATAACGCACTGCTGTTATGGTTTTACTGTGCAGTGTGAAGTGCAGTTTTGAGTTGACGGTGAAGTGATGTAATTCAGTTATTACGAGTTATTTATTATTTTGTCCTGTACTTAGTCACAAAGTATATTATGGCTCAGTATGTGTTTTCTACTGCACATCTTACATTTATTTATGATTCGTATATGTTAACTCATTCAGCTCACCAAGTGAAAGTACGATTTGCAGAAAGATTTCCAGGTGTAAAATTTCCAGGCCGTACAACAATCCTTGAACTTTACAGTAAATTTCAGGCCATAGGAAGTGTTCAGGCTAAGAAATCTAAAAGAAGGCGTTCGGTTCTTACCAAGAAACATTAGACGACATCGGTTATCGTTTGGAAAATTCTCCCCAAAAATTTAATGATGGATAGTTTCTTGAAGAGGTGCCAAAAATGTATGGACAACGACGGTGGCCAGTTTCAGCATTTCCTTTCATAAAGTTGGTAAGTAGCCTTTAAAAGTAGCTTTAAAATATTGTATGGTTTCACCCACGCCTTTCTATGATAGCAGCAGACGGCAACGAGCGCCGAGGACGCGAACAGGGAAAACACCGCTCAGGCGGTTCGGAGTCTTTTGGCTCACACTGTAGTTACCGTATAAAATCGTACTATTTCCATTATATTCCTTAATCGTATTCTGATTTCGTGGGCTATGACACGTGAAAATGCTACGTAGATAATTACGTAATAAGCAATATTTCATTGTAGATAGTTATACTGTGACAGTAATGTTAAATTACTTTGTATGAAATATATAAAGTATAATGAAAAATATTTAACAATTTTTACTTTCTCTACTACGTATAGGTAGTAAGTAGGGGAAGTATTGCATTCTAACCAAAAACTCGATGTCCAGATTTCACCGGAAGTGCATATTTTGAGGCCTACCTGAATCCAAAAAAAGCATTTTTAGAAAAATGTTTGTGGTGTGTGTGTGTGTGTTTGTTTGTTTGTCTGTATGTATGTATGTGAACAGCATAACTCAAAAACAACCAAAAATAGATAAGTACCAAACTGGGGATCTGAGTCCAGTATCCTCAAAGGATACAACACCAAAATCTCCCACTCCAACTACCCTTTGCATGGAACATTTTTCGAAAATTTCGATTTTCTAATAAATGTTTCTAACAATTTTGATTAAAATGTTATGTATTAAAGAAATTTACATGACAAAATAAGACGTATATCTTGAATTTTCTGGGAATAGCCTGTGAAGTCTTCATTTGGAAGGGACTTTGTAAAATCTTGTATAACTGGTAAACGCCAAACAATAGACGAAACCTTACTACACAAAAATTGTAGATATATTTAAAACACACAATTTATTTCAAATGATCTTTTGTGTGGCATAAGGCATTTTTGAGATATCCGTTATTAATGATTCGAATTGTTCATTACTAGTCGTTCTCTTGAAGTCCTTCAGTTGTTTCTCGTGATGTCATTGAAACAGTATGGAATTTTAAGGTCAACGTATAGCGTCCAGTTCTTAATTAAACATTTGACTATCGCTATTCCCTTTGTATCTATAACGAAATGCTACAGATTTCAGCTATGGTTTATTTAGATTATTACATTCTCTACTACATTTGGAAACATGTCCGTGTGTGTGTCTGTGTGTCTGTCTGTGAACAGCATAACTCAGAAACGAGTAGTTGGATAAACACCAAACTTGGTATTTAGGTTCAGTATCTTCCAGAGATGCGACACGAAGGTTTTCAAGAAAATCCCCCCACCCGAGATTACCCTTTACATGGAACATTTTTCGAAAATTTTAATTTTCTCAGAAATGGCTTTTAACGATTTTGATTAAAATATCATATATTTAAGATACTTTCATGACAAATAAAATGTATATCTTGAATTTTCTGGGAATGACTCCAAAAGTATTCTTCATTGTGAACGACTTTTGCATAACTGGTAAACCATAAGAGATAGACAAAATTTTACTACACAAAAAATGTAGATCGCGTTAAAATACACAATTTATGTCATATACATTTTTTTATTGGGTGAACCATTTTCGAGATATTGCTTGTTATTGCCTTAAATTTTCCAACACATACTTTTTCTCAAATGGGAATTCGTTATTCATTTTTTTTGTCCTGCACATGCAAAGAGAATGGAATGCGCCACATAGCAACCAGAGCTTAAAATATTTGACTATCGCTTAAAGCCTAGCAATTCCCCTTGCACCTACAAGAAAATTAGCAATAAGATTAACATCTCGATTAACATGAAGCATATGGAGAATAAGCGTTTGTAAAAATAGTTTGTACAAGAGTAGAGAAAGTCATGTGTGTGTAACACATCAGATTACACCACTCAAGGCAACTAGTAATTGTGGAGATGTAACAAGTTCAGGTTCGAACCCAGTGTATAAGTATCCCCAAGAACTGGCGTGAAAGTGGGTTATGGAACATACACGGTTTAATAATCACAGTATAGAGAAATGCCTGCAAGATTTATAACCGGTGCTGCATGATGAAAACCCGGGCCTGCTGTTGCGAAACACTGTACTCCCCGCGGGCACTCCAGAGCTTCCAGTTGCCTTCTTCGAAGCAACGTAACACATCCCAAAGATCATCACATTTCCCATAATTCCCCTTACGACTCACGAAAATCAAATCCGCTTTTAGATTTGAAAAGTTAATATGTTATGCATTATTTTCTATTCAAACCTATCGCAGTACTGCCTTCCACCCAAAAATTCGACACCGAGAATTCACCAGAAAAACATGTTTTGAGCCCCCTGAATCCAAATAAAGCATTTTGTTCTTATATATGTGTGTGTTGATAAATACCAAACTTGGTATTTAGTTTCAATAAGACACAAGATTTTCAACACAAAATCCTCCCACCCTAACTACCTTTTAAATGGAACTTCTCTCGAAGTCTTTCATTTTCTAAAATACGGTTCCAACGATGTTGATTAAAATACCATATATGAAATATATTTACATGACAAATAAAATGTATACCTTGAATTTTCGGGGAATATCCTATGAAGTACTCTTAATTGGAAGGAATTTTGTATAATCTTGTACAACTGGTAAACGTTAAGCGATAGACAAAAACGTACTACACAAGAAATGTATGTCTCTTTAAAACACACAATTTATTTAATATAAGATTTTTTGTGGCATAAGCCGTTTCTGAGATATTCGCTATTAAAGGTTCGACTTGTTCATTTCTTGGTCATTCTCTATCGCGATTGCATGGAAACAGTATGGAATTTTAAGACCAGTATATAGCGTGCAGTTAATAAACATTTGACTATCTTTTTGTATCTGTAACGAAATGTGTAATGGAGTTATTTTTACAAGGTTTATTTGGATTAAAATTTAGTGGACAAAAAAATAAGCTTTAGTAAGAATAGTTTGTATACCCACTAATAAACGATAAAGGGTAGAGAAAGCATCACATATGTTTGCATTACATTCTACTTTAGATGTAGACATAAAAGTGCTGAAAGCCTGCTTAAGTGCAACAGATTTCAGCTGAGAATAATTAATGCTTTCTTCAAAGGACATGCTCCTGTGAAAAAGCATCTTCATACAATGGGACTTCTTTAGGTAGCTTGTTGATTATGTAAGAGAGGAGCTGAAACTGTTCACAGCATTACATGCTCTTGTGTGGTCTTAGCTCACAAAAGAATTACTACAAAAAATCTGATGTGTTACACTCACATGACTTTCCCTACTCTTGTACAAACTATTTTTACAAACGCTTATTTTCTTAAAAACATACGCTTTTTCAAAGTCTATCTATATAAAATTTTACCATAATATTTTTAAGAAGTTTGGGGTAGCGTTCACTTATGAAACTTGTTAATAATGGATAAACTATACATTAAAACTGTGAACTTTTTGAGAACTGTATCGCATATTTTTTATTTTAAGAACCACAGCAGTTATCCAAAATCCTACAAATTTTGTAGAACATGCTGTAAAACTCACAAGTTCGTTGTATGCAATTTGTAGGAGGAGATAGATTTTGAATACAGTAAACTGGTTAAAAAAAATCTGATGTGTTACACTCACATGACTTTCTCTACTCTTGTACACACTATTTTTACAAACGCTCATTCTCCATATGCTTTATGTTAATCGAGATGTTAATCTTTTTGCTAATTTTCTTCTAGATGCAAGGGGAATTGCTAGGTTTTAAGCGATAGTCAAATATTTTAAGCGCGGGTTGCTATGTGGCGCATTCCATTCTCTTTGCATGTCCAGTACATAAAAAATAAATAACGAATTTGAGAAAAAGTATAAGTATTGGAAAATTTAAGGGAATAACAAACAATATCTCGAAAATGGTTCACTTAACAAAAAAAATGTATATGACATAAATTGTGTATTTTAACGATACATTTATCGATCTACGTTCTTTTTTGTGGAGTAAAAGTTTGTCTATCTTTTATGGTTTACCAGTTATGCAAAAGACGTTCACAATGAAGAATACTTTTGGAAACATTCCCAGAAAATTCAAGATATACATTTTATTTATCATGAAAATATTTTAAACATATGATATTTTAATCAGAATCGTTAGAGCCATTTTTGAGAAAATTAAAATTTTCAAAAAATGTTCCATGTAAAGGGTAATCTGGGGTGAGGGGATTTTCTTGAAAACCTTCGTGTCGCATCCTTGGAAGATACTGAACCTAAATACCAAGTTAGGTGTTTATCCGACTGTGTTTCTGAGTTATGCTGTTCACACACACACACACACACACACACACACACACGGACATGTTTCCAAAAAAGCTATTAAAGTTTCATCTTTCGGAAAATTAATAATTTTTAGTTATTTGTTATTTTCTTAAAAACATACGCTTTTTCAAAGTCTATCTATATAAAATTTGACTATAATATTTCCAAGAAATTTGGGGTAACGTTCACTTATCTATGAAACTTGTTAATAATGCATAAACTAAACATTAAAATTGTGAACTTTTTGAGAACTGTATCGGATATTTTTTTATTTTTAGAACCACAGCAGTTATCCAAAATCCGACACTTAGTTTTACTAAACACATTTTGTAGAACATGCTGTAAAACTCACAAGTTCGTTGTATGCAATTTGTAGGAGGAGATAGATTTTGAATACAGCAAACTGGTTAAAAAAATCTGATGTGTTACACTCACATGACTTTCTCTACTCTTGTACAAACTATGTTTACAAACGCTCATTCTCCATATGCTTTATGTTAATCAAAATGTTAATCTTTTTGCTAATTTTCTTGTAGATGCAAGGGGAATTGCTAGGTTTTAAGCGATAGTCAAATATTTTAAGAGCTGGTTGCTATGTGGCGCATTCCATTCTCTTTGCATGTCCAGGACATAAAAAATGAATAACGAATTTGAGAAAAAGTATAAGTATTGGAAAATTTAAGGGAATAACAAACAATATCTCTAAAATGGTTCACTGAACAAAAAAAATGTATATGACATAAATTGTGTATTTTAACGATACATTTACCGATCTACGTTCTTTTTTGTGGAGTAAAAGTTTGTCTATCTTTTGTGGTTTACCAGTTATGCAAAAGTCGTTCACAATGAAGAATTCTTTTGGAGACATTCCCAAAAAATTCGAGATATACATTTTATTTGTCATGAAAATATCTTAAACATATGATATTTTATTCAAAATCGTTAGTTATCTTTGAGAAAATTAAAATTTTCGAAAAATGTTCCATGTAAGGGTAATCTGGGGTGGGAGGATTTTCTTGAAAACCTTCGTGTCGCATCTCTGGAAGATACTGAACCTAAATACCAAGTTTGGTGTTTATCCAACTGTTCGTTTCTGAGTTATGCTGTACACAGACACACAGACACACACGGACATGTTTCTCTAAATGCTTTTTTTGGATTCAGGGGTTCTCAAAACATGTATTTCCGGTGAAATCTGGTATCGAATTTTTGGGTGGAATACAATACTTCCCCTACTTACTGTACGTAGTAGAGAAAGTAAAAATAGAACTATGAATATTTAAAATTTCTTAAGGTTCCAAATACCTGTGTGTCTTGGAACTCCAGGAACAGATAACCGATTGATACACTTGTTTTTGGAAAACATAAAAAAGTGGATTTTTCAGAAAAACGGGAATTTTTATCCTTATCCCCTCTTAAGGATACAGGTAGCACATTAAGCCTATAGAAGTAAATGACAGAAAACTGTATCGAAACAGACAGGTCAAGTGTAAATAAATCTTAATTGCAATTAAAATACCTCGTAAATCACTTCATATTTCTAGTACGGGGGAAATAACTTGTCAATTCTTTATAAGCTATGCAAACAGAATACTTTTGTGCAAACTAATTACAGTCAACGCGTCGTTTACTGTATGCATAATTTACAGAAAAAAAACTAATATATAGCTTGCATGCAACACAGACCTGCGTACAACCTTGTTGTCATAGAAGCAATACATGCTGTTTTCCTTTACAGGAAAGACAACGATATATTATCTATTGCCATAGTTTCCTGGTTAAGAATTTACTTTCTACGTATATCCTGGTTTCCATGGAAACGGTGCGTGCTGTAGTATTCTTAATGATATGTCAGAACTGTATTTAATTAGCTGTTGAGAATCCGTAAGCACAAGAAAACCACGGTATCTCTATGACAGCCCTCTGCAGACCTATTTCACATATCGATGTACGAGCAAAACGACCAACATTCCGATGATGATAGTTAATGAATGTGATTTTAGCCAGGGGCACAGAAAGCGTCTCCGGTATTGACTCACTCCCCACCAACATCATCGTCGTCGTCATTATCATCGTGTTAAGTATATAGCAATAATGTACAAGCTACTGTGCAGCACACGGGCATACATGCTCAAGGGAGTCAACACTTTCGGTGTGACAACCTTAAAGTTACCGTATTTAGCACCTTAAAAGCCATTACCCCATAATTTGGCCATGAAACCGATGAACACTCACAAAATTAATGACGACTTCTTGCTATGGACAAGCAACAATAGTTCCACACTTTAGTACAACCTGGTTGCCTTGAAAATATCACATGTTATCATGTTTCTAATGTGCTGAAAGGAACTGAAGTGCATTTTAATGTCTTTAGGAGTGCTGAAACACCGATTTACTTCATTCCCTGGTCACTTTTAGATATTTATACATGTGAGGATCACTGAACAAGGTATATTGACTAAATAAATAAAATTTGATGGATCAGCATGACCAAAAAGCCAATGTTTATAGGACCAAAAGTCAAACAGGAGTACATAAGAGTATAAACTCCCAGGCCAGAACTCGTACATACACTACATATACTACGTTTCCATGGGGAATTGAAATCGATTTGAGTACACTTTCCGTATTGAATCTGGATCGGATCTGGATCGTATTGAGATCGTTTTGAACCTTGGATCCGATCCTCTTAGAAAGTAGGATCGGATTGAAATTTGTTGCAAATCGTTTTGAATACACCAAAGAGACTATACTATACTCGTTGTAACACGCTGCACGCTCGTCATTTAAGTTTTTATTAGCGGAAATCGTTAATCACAAGTGTAATAAAACACACAGCAAAGCCACTTTTACCGCTGCCATAATTCGCAATTTATTCTTCTCAGAAACATTCACCAACCTCAAAACCCACTTAAAATATACAGAAAAACAAATTACCATATGTTTAACAGGTTCGGCAACCTAAATCCAAGTTGAACAACATATAAGCTTGAATTATTTTATTCTTGAACTTTGTGTATGCAAATCTTTCTCAATACGTATTGAATTTAACATGGAAACGCGATCGTATTCAGTACGGAATTGGATTCAAATCGATTTCAATTCCTTATGGAAACGTAGTGACTGTCCGGTGTGTTAACCATTAGGCCCACTCACATCTCTACAAGTACAGAAGGTAACCTGTAACCATCTATACCGAGACTACCTGTGACTAACGTGTGTGCAGATTAAGGTGTTTCATCAACGTTGCCAACATATGGAATGATAATTTTCCTAATATTTACTACTGTGTTAATGCAGCATATAGTATTTTACTTGTTTGTTTTTAGTAGGTATACTAAAAAGAGCTGCAGAACGCAGCGCAGGTCTGCGTACCCCCTGACCGTTTCCATGGTAATCAAATTGAGAACTATTGCATACAGCTAATGCCGAACGGTATGGTCCTCCCGTCATAAGCAAAGAAATGCTGTGATAGGTCAGGGTTCTCGCATTGGGTTCGATTATCGAGGTAGAGTGGTCAGTGGGCCGTGACAGGCCAAAGTTTGAACCACGTCTCGCAAAGAAAACTGCTGAGGTAATCACAATTTGCTTGACAACATTCAAGGGTGATTTTCCCATGTTGGGAATGATACTGTATGCATGCACCAGCTTCTCGAGAAGAAGAATTATTATAAAAGCTGCAGTGCATGTGACACTTACCGCCTATCGAGTACACTACACGCACACTCCGGCAGCACAACACTGATAGCCGACCGACCCACAACACATCCACTTTACAACTACTCGACAGGCAACTCACAGTCTACCGTCAGTGCAGACCGGGGTATCCCCACCACATTGCGCGCGCCGTAAACCTCGGCTCATTCACACTCTCTTATTGTTTTTACACGTTATCTCCCCATTTTCTTCATTTTTGCTCTCTTTTTCTTCCCCTTCCCTATGTATTTGCTCTTGCTCCTCTCCTTCAAATTCGTATAGTTTTTTTAATTTTTCGTCCCGTATTTCATGACGTGCGTAGATAAAGCGTCTCTCTCTTTCTTTGAGTTTCCATGCTTTTCTTTACATCACCTTTACCATCATTATTTTCTACCTTCTCTACTGCTTAACTATAAGTACGAGGGGCACTATTTATATTTTGCGCCTAGTAATTAAAACAAAATAATTTCTGATTGAAAACTGCTTTTCAAACTATTCTCCTTTATGACCAATACACTTCTGCATCCGTTTGAACCATTTGTCAAAGCATTTATTCCAGTCTTCTTGAGACACCTCCAAAATATGGCTTTTGAAGGCATCAAAATCGTTCTGCACACAATTTATTCTTGATGTTTGGGAACAAAAAGAAGTCATTAGGTGCCAAATCAGGACTGTATGGTGGATGACCCATCAGTTCGATTTTATGAGCCTTCAAATACTCTGTTGTTAGACGAGATGTGTGTGCGCTCGCATTGTCTGGACGAAGAACGATCCTACGGTTCTTGTTGGTTTTCCTTACTTCACCGAAGACTTCCGGCAAACAAATGGTTGTGTACAATTTGGCAGTGACCGTTTTACGTTCCTCTAAAGGCACTGTGGCCACATGGCCAGTTTTTGCTGAAAAAGCAGGCGACCATTTGCTTCGAAGTGCTTCGAGTGCGAACTGCTTTTGTTGGATTTGCTTCATCTTGAAACACCCATACAGTTGACTGCTGTTTACGTTCCGGCTCATACACATAGATCCATGATTTGTCACCTGTTACAATCTTATATACGTCTTTTGAGGCACCGTCATTGTATTTCTTGAGCATTTTTGTATACCAATCGACACGAGCATCTTTTTGAGATTGCGTCAAATTATGTGGGATCCAACGAGAGCAAACCTTTTTCACGGCTGAATAATCATGCAATATTTTATATATGCTGGTAGAACTAATGGCTAGAGTTGTCTCAATCTCACAATATGTTGCATGTCGATCTTTCATTATTAGTTTTTGCACAGCATGAATGTTTTCTGGCACAACAAATGATTTTGGACGACCTTCACGAACTTCATCATTGAGCGAACGGCGGCCACGATTATACCAACGTTTCATAGTGGCAAAGGATGGAGCTTTGTCGCCAAATGTGGAAGTTAGTTGATCGATGCACTCTTGTCTTGATAATCAACGTCGAATGTCGTAATAAATCATTGTACGAAAATTTTCACGAGTTAATTCCATGTTTTTGTTGACACACAATCTTCAAATTAGTGTAAACAAAACAAATGACGCTCTATTGACAAAATGTTTGAACTAGATTATGGTCAAAAATGTCAAACCTTCCATTGGAAACGTCAGATGGCACCTACAACATTCAGTGTTGGCAAGGCTCAAAATATAAATAGTGTCCCTCGTAAAGGAAATATTATGTACCACTCAAAAATTCGATACCGAGATTTCACCTGAAACATACATTTTTATACATTAGTGTTACATTCACACCTTCTCTACCCTCTATCGCTTATTAGTGGGTATACACACTATTCTTACAAAGTTTATTTTCTTATCTACTTCATCTTAATTGAGATAAACCTTTGCAGAAATATCTATACTACGCATTTCGTTATAGATACAAACCGAACAGCGTTAGTCAAATGTTTAAGAGTTGGACGCTATATGCTGGCCTTTAAAATTATACTCTTTTAATGATATCGCGAGAAACTGGCTAAGTGCTCGCAAATGGCTGGTGCCACAAAAAGGTATTTCATATTAATTGCCTGTTTTAAAGTGTTCTGCATTTTTCTGTAGCACGTTTTCGTCTATCGCTTAACGTTTACCAGTTATACAAGATTATACAAAATTTCTTCGAAATGAAGAGGACTTCACAGGCTATTCTCAGAAAATTCAAGTTATACATTTTATTTATAATGTAAATATCTTTAACATATAATATTTTAATCAAAATCGCTAGAGCCACCTTTTAGAAAATAGCAATTTTTACTTTCTCTACTACGCAGAGAAAGTAGCGGAAGTGTTGTATTCCACCCAAAAATTTGATACCGAGATTTCACCGTAAATATATGTTTTGAGACCCCCTGAATCCAGAAAAAGCATTTTTGGAAACACGTCCGTGTGTGCGTCCGTGTGTGTGTCTGTGAACAGTATAACTCAGAAACGAACAGTCGGATAAACACCAAACTTGGTATTTAGGTTCAGTATCTTCCAGAGATGCGACACAAAGATTTTCAAGAAAATCCCCTCACCCCAGATTATCCTTTACATAGAACATTTTTCGAAAATGTTAATCTTCTGAAAAATGGCTCTAATGATTTTGATTAAAATATCATATATTTAAGATATTTTCATGGCAAATGAAATGTATATCACGAATTTTCTGGGAATATCTCTAAAAGTATTCTTTATTGTAAACGACTTTTACATAACTGGTAAACCATAAGAGATAGACAAAATTTTACCACACAAAAAATGTAGACCGCGTTCAAATACACAATTTATGTCATGTACATTTTTTTTTGTTGAGTGAACCATTTTCGAGATATTGCTTGTTAGTCCCTTAAATTCGCAATACTTATACTTTTTCTTAAATGGGAATTCGTTATTCATTTTTTTTATGTCCTGGACATGCAAAGAGAGTGGAATGTGCCACATATCAACCAGCTCTTAAAAGATTTGACTATCGCTTAAATACTACCATATTCCCCTTGCACCTACAAGAAAATTAGCAATAAGATTAACATCTCGAATAACATGAAGCATATGGAGATAAAGCGTTTGTAAAAATAGTTTGTACAAGAGTAGAGAAAGTCATGTGAGTGGAACACATCAGATTTTTTTTCTATCTACTACATTTTAATCCAAATAAACGTTTACAAAAATAGCTAAATTACACATTTCGTTATAGATACGAAGACGACGTTTAAGAACTGGAGGCTATAAGCAGGCCTTAAAATTTCGACTGTTTCCTGCAATCGCGAGAAACAGCTGAAAATCGATTGGACATACAGAATGACAAGTGTTGAACAATTCGAACATTTAATAACGGATATCTAAGAAACGGCCTATGCCACAAAAAAAAACTTATTTTGAATAAATTGTGTGTTTTAAAGAGATCTACATTTTTTGTGTTTTACGTGTTCATTTATCTTAATGTTTACCATTTATACAAGATTATACAAAATTTCTTCTGAATGAAGTGGACTTCACAGGCTATTCTCATAAAATTCAAGATAGACGTTTTATTTCTCATGTAAATATCTTTCACATGTGGCATTTTAATCATAATCGTTGGAGCCAGTTTTTAGAAAAAAAATTAAATCAATGTTACATGTAAAGGGTAGTTTTGGGCGAGGAGATTTTTTTTAAAAATCTTTGTTTCGCATCATTGTAACGTGCTAAACATAAATACCAAGTTTGGTATTTATCCAACTTTTCGTTTTAGAGTTCACACACACAAACCTTTTTCTAAAATTTTTTTTATTCAGGGGCCTCAAAACATGTATTTTCTGTGAAATTTTGGTATCAATTTTTGGGTGGAATGCAATACCTTCTCTACCTACTATGTACGAGATAAAGTAAAGAAAGCATTTTTAGAAATACATCCCTGTGTGTGTGTGTGTGTGTGTGTGTGTGTGTGTGTGTGTGTGTGTGTGTGTGTGTGTCTGTCTTTGAACAGCATAACTGAAAACCGTTAAGTTAGTTGAATATCAAACTTGGTATTTTTCATCGTCTTCCAAGCATGTGATACATCATTTTCAATAAAATCTCCCCCCCTAAACTACACTTTGTTCCGATATTTTTTATTTTTCAAAAATTACTCTGACGGTTTTTATTCAAATTCTATATATTTAAGATATTTACATGACAACTAAAATTTATATCTTGAATTTTCTGAAAATAGCCTGAGAAGTCCACTTTATTCGTAAAGACTTTTGTATAATTTTGTATAACTAATAAACGCTAAGAGACAGACAAAAACATAATTCATAAAAAGTATAGATTACTTTAAAACACATTTTTACCAAATAACTTTATATATGGCATCGGCCATTGCCAAAAATATTGATTTATATTTGTTTCAATTGCGCAATACCTCGTAATTCTTCTGAGTCCTGTCGCTATTTACTTGTTTTTTTGCGATGTCTTGGGAATAGTATGGAATTTCAAAGCCAGCATATAGCCACTCGGTTTTAAGCATGTGTTTATAGATTCGGTTTCCGCTCTCTCCTATACGACGAAATGTATAATGAAACTATTTCTGCAAAGGTTTATCTCGATTAAGAATAGTCTACAGAAGAGATATAAAAATAAACGATAGTGGGTAGAGAAAATCGTGCGAATTTAACACATCCGATTTTATACTTAATATTCCTTGCTTTTTTCTCCCAGGGAGTTAGTTAAATCGTTTTTAAGCACGCTTCTTGTTCTGCATTGTTATTTAGTTCTTGACACTACTAATTATTCGCATTATAAATTTATTTTCTGTCTCTTTCCTTGTGTTTCTGTTTATTCACTTTTTATTTAGTATGGAAACCTTTTTTTCCGCGAGTTTTTATTGTAATTCCCTTCTTTTTTTGTGTAAGCTTAAAGTCCTTTAACGGGAGAGATCACATCGGACAATGAGAAAAACTTGGAATTGAATGCGCCAATGAGCTTAGGGATCTAAAAACTAAATCTAGACTGATTGACCTAATCCGAATTAGAACTCGGGCTTACAGCCAGCGTGAGGTGTGCGAACATTATCCGTACAGCACCATGGTGGCTATGCGCATTTTCATCTCTGCTTTCTTTTTCTTTTGTTTCGTGCTTATTGTCGTCTCCTGTTCACAGCACCTACCGTTTCATTATCTTTTCCCCATTTTTCAACACATTCACTCTGTGTTCTTTCCCATTTATTGTTAGTTCCATTCTAATGCTCCATTCTTTTCTATCTTCATTTACGTTTTCTTTGATTGGCTCTTTATTTTAGTTACACCTCGTCTGCTTTCTTCGTTATGTTTCCTTTTCTTTCTTTATTTTCTTTATTGTTTAAAATGTTTTTGCTAATTTGTTTAGATCTGTTTTTGGAGTATGAGATGGAGATAAGTGCAGAGGAGTAAAAGATTACAGTGACTGGAAGAAAATCGACATACGAAGGGCACTATTTATATTTTGAGCCTAATAATTAAAACAAAGTAATTTATGATTGAAAACTGCTTTATTGTTTTTCAAAATATTCTCCTTTATGATCAATACACTTTTGTATCCTTTTAAACCATTTGTCAAAGCATTTATTCCAGTCTTCTTGAGACACCTCCAAAATATGGGTTTTGAAGGCATTAACGGCTTCTTCTGCCAACGAAAATCATTGTTCACGCAATTTATTCTTGATGTTCGGGAGCAAAAAGAAGTCATCGGGTGCCAAATCAGGACTGTATAGCGGATGATCCATCAATTCGATTTTTTGAGCCTTCAAATACTCTGCTGTTAGACGAGATGTGTGTGCGCTCGCATTGACTTGATGAACGATCCTATAGTTCTTGTTGGTTTTCCTTACTTCACCGAAGACTTCCGGCAAACAAATGGTTGTGTACCATTCAGCATTGACCGTTTTATGTTCCTCTAAAGGCACTGTGGCCACATGGCCAGTTTTGCTGAAAAAGCAGGGGACACCATTTGCTTCGAAGTGCTTCGAGTGCGAACATCTTTTGTTGGATTTGCTTCATCTTGAAACACCCATACAGTCGACTGCTGTTTACGTTCCGGCTCATACGCATAGATTCATGATTCGTCACCTATTACAATCTTATATACGTCTTTAGAGGCACCGCCATTGTATTTATTGAGCATTTTTGTACACCAATCGACACGAGCATCTTTTTGAGATTGCGTCAAATTATGTGGGATCCAACGAGAGCAAACCTTTTTTCACGGCTAAATAATAATGCAATATTTTATATATGCTGGTGGAACTAAAGCCTAGGGTTGTTTCAATCTCACAATATGTTGCATGTCGATCTTACATTATTAGTTTTTGCACAGCATCAATGTTTTCTGGCACAACTGATTTTAGACGACCTTCACGAACTTCTTCATTGAGCGAACGGCGGCCACGATTATACCAGCGTTTCACAGTGGCAAAGGATGGAGCTTTGTCGCCAAATGTGGAAGGTAGTTGATCGATGCACTCTTGTCTTGATAATCAACGTCGAATGTCGTAATAAATCATTGCACGAACATTTTCACGAGTTAATTCCATGTTTTTGTTGACACACAATTTTCAATTTAGTGTAAACAAAACAAATGACGCTCTATTGACAAAATGTTTGAACTAGATTATGGTCAAAAATGTCAAACTTTCCATTGGAAACGTCAGATGGCACCTAAAACATTCAGGGTTGCCAAGGCTCAAAATATAAATAGTGCCCCTCGTACACTTGCAAATTCGAGATGAAGCAGTGGAGTAAGAGGGAATCTTTTTAAATACACATATTTATTTATTTAGTTATTTATTTATTTATTATACCACAAGTAGTATCTGGGAAGTCAGCGTAGAGCAGTTTCAAAGGAAATGTTAGTAGAAAAGTATATTCTTCTGTGGACCGTTGAGTGAAGAAATGAAGTGCATGTAGAGTTTCATAGTGCGGAAATTTTACATCGCGACAAAGTGAAGAAAAACGACTTGAAGATTTCAAATGTGTATTTGGAGAAAACTAAGCTATTTTAAAAATATGGGGTAAACTGAGAAGAATGCTGAAGTTTATAATGAAGAGACTAAGGATCCGGACAAATTAGCAACAATGTATGTGTTTTATTTGTTAGTGTAAACAGTACAGTCTAGTAAAGCTGGAGAATGAAGTAGGACAAAAACATCGGAATGAGAGACAGATTTGATTCGATTGTGAAGCGGAGAAGATTCGACACCGATCCAGGAAGGACATCACACCGACGCCCCACGAGGGGCAGGGATGAGGTGAAGGGAGACACCGACCGCAACCAGAAGTGACAGCACAGCAATGACAGGGTCTCTACAGTTTCCAGATACAGACGCCTCGGCAGTCGGACAGGCAGACCGGGGACCCCGCCCTAAACAGGGTTCAAAGCCCCCCAAGGGGCGGTCTGTATACCCCAGCCGAAGACTATGGGACGGAGAAAGTTTACAGAGAGCATCCTTTTCTCTGCCACGCTGCACCGAAAGACCATCGCCAACAGTTTCAACCCTGAAATAGACCAAACGGGGTGAAGAATGAATGAAATTATTAATGGAACGCAATGGAGGGACAGGTAATTTGGGGATTAAAGAAACCTCTCCAGCATTTGCCTGACGACCCGGTAAACGCCGTAAATACCCATGGGTCAGAGTAGAGGGTCGCCGGGGACGACAT
Source organism: Deroplatys truncata (assembly GCA_030765065.1). Taxonomy (NCBI): domain Eukaryota; kingdom Metazoa; phylum Arthropoda; class Insecta; order Mantodea; family Mantidae; genus Deroplatys; species Deroplatys truncata. The sequence goes on from CM060989.1 coordinate 46,478,939, forward strand.
AAATGGAATCCAGTGTACGCGGTAGATAAAGTAAAAATGATTAATTATTGATAAATGAAATTAATTTCTTAATGCGGTTCGGCATAGCTCGATAAAATGTAGTCCACTAGATGGTTTTTGTTCTGAGTATAAAGTATAAAACCCTCAAAAGAAGAGATCAAGTTATCGTCACCCGACTTAGTTTTGCGCACTCCAAACTAACGCACTGCAATCTTCTCATTAACGACCAACCTGCAAACTGTACCAGCTGTAACATTCCTCTAACCATTCTTCATATCCTTATAGATTGTCTACAGTACAGTAGATGTAGACAACAAGCCGGCATTTTCAATCTTTGCAGTGCAATTAACAGACCTAATGTGCTACAATTTTAATGGATACAAACAAAACTCTCTGATTTATGTAAATGTTTACATAATTCCAGGTTTATGCAATTGTAAATTAATGTGTATCATTATGTATTATACAGGGTGAATCACCTAAACCTAGCACCGCAAATATTTCGGAAATGGAAAGTGCTATTGATGTGCAGTTTTCACAGCATTGATTGGTAGTCAGGATCTCGTACATTTAGCCTATAAACAGATTTTAATAATACTTAGAAAGTGTATTATTTGAGCAAACATACAATTTTTAAATGAACAATGCCTAGTTACATTAACAGTATAAAGGTAGGGTAAATTAGAATGTTAATGGTCTTTGTTGCAGGATTCTAGTGCAAGTGGTTTACGAGAAATCGTATTTTGAAAAGTTTCCACCCTGACAACTGTTTGTCCCATTCAACCTGCATAGTTACTAGGTACGATGTTGTTATGTTTGTTTGCATTGTGTTTTCTGTTCATTTATTTCATTGCGACTTTCTGGTCAGTTAGTTTGTGACAGTTCAAGCAGTACGTCGTGAGTGGAAGATGGGGTTTACTAATGCAGAAAAATCTGACATGCTCATGCTGTGTGGAGAGTGTAGGCAGAATGCAGTTCGTTCCTGTACGGTGTATGCGCAAACGTATCCCAATAGATGTCAATCATCTCGGCAATTATTTATCAATCTCTTTAACCAATTACGTGAAAGTGATACTGTAACACCTAGAAAACGTAACAGAAATAAACAAGTGACTGGAGAAGAGGCAGAAATTAATGTTTTGGCTGCCGTTGCAGTAGATCCGAGAATTAGTTCCAGCACAATCACACGTGGAAGTGGCATAAGTCACGCAAGTATACTGCGCATTCTCCATCAACATAGGTTCCATCCCTATCACATGTCTCTCCATAAAGAGCTGCATGGAAACGATTTTGAGAATCGTGTTAACTTTTGTACATGGGCATTAAGACATCATTCCAAATTCATCATGTATCTTGTTTAGTGATGAGGCAACATTTACTAATCATGGCCAGGCAAACCGCAGAAACATGCACGTTGGTCTGTTGACAATCCCCGTTGACTTCGGCAGGTGGAACGTCAGAGTCCATGGAGTTTAAACGTGTGGTGTGGGATAGTGAACCATCAGCTCATAGGTCCCTTGTTCATATGTAAAAGGAACAACGAACTCGCACAAGTATCGCAGCCTCCTGACAGACCACCTGCCACAGATGCTAGAAGATGTTTCTTTGCAGACTAGGAGAAACCTGTGGTACCAACATGATGGCTGTCCAGCCCATAGTGCACGAAGTACTACAGCTTGTCTTAACGGATTGTTTTCCAAATCGTTGGATTGGACAAAGAGGACCTGTGCCTTGGCCGGCTCGTTCATCGGATCGCCCCTTTATACTTTTTTCTGTGGGGAAGGCTGAAAGACACTGTATACAAGGATGTACCAATTACACCAGACGATATGAAACGACGTATTACTGCTGCCTAACCTGAAATTTCCGCTGAAATGCTAGAACGTGTGCAGTAGTTTTTCTATAGCAGACTGGAAGCTGCCGGTGGTCATTTTGAACACAACCTTTGAAGGGCTATGTTCCCTTTCCTTGTAAGAATCTACAGAAGTATTGTAATTCCCTTTTGTTTTTCTTTAGTTTGTGCTACCACAGGTTGTACAAGTGTCGGTGCCTAAAGGTTTCAAAATAAGAGTTCTCGTAAACCACTTGCACTAGAATCTTGCAACAAGCGTCACTAACATTCTAATTTCTAATTTATCTGTTGATGTAACTAAGCATTGGTCCATTTAAAACATTGTATGTATGCTCTAGAAATACACTTTCTCAGTATTATTAAAATATGTTTATAGGCTAAATGTACGAGCCCCTGACTATCAATCAATGCTGTGAAAACTGAATATCAACAGCACTTTCCATTTCCGAAATATTTGTGGTGCAAGTTTTAGGTGATTCACCCTGTATATGTATATCATAATGTATTTTTATAACAGGTTGTGATAAGACCATGTAGTCAAAACGACCTTAAATAAAGCAATTGGAAGAAACTATGGATTTTTGGATTTTCGCAGATGCATTACCTTAATGTTTGTTCTTTTGTCCAGCAAAATATTTTGAAAGCAAAACTGTAACGGTTTTAGCCACTGGAATGTTGCGTGAGAGATATCACAGAGCATCTCGTTATGCAAGACCTGTAAGTAATGTATCCAGAAGTCTGCAACCACTCCCGCTACCGAGAAAAGCAGCCTTTGTACAGGTAAGGTTTTAGCGGGGGTCAGAGTTCGAGTCGTCGTGAGTCACTCTTTGTTGCTCCCTGTTTGTCCAAAAGGAACACGACCAGGTAGGCAGCCTATGAGTCATAGCAGCCCGGAATGTCGTGGGTTCGGATACTGCACCGTTCCGGTTCACCGCCTGGGTGCCCCGCCTTCGAGTCCCGTGTAGCTCCCACTTCATGATCTTACTGTATCCTTAACTTTATAAGATGTGTCAAGTATTGCCTTATTTTCAGTGTTTTAAAATGACCGTCTTTGCATCATAATAAAAGTGAACGTAAGTCCAAATATCCGCTGTTTTCATTGTATGAGCATTTTGTGTGTGTGTTTATGTTAAACGATTAATCTGCTACTTGTTTTCAGGTTTATCATTTAGCTCAAAAAGAGAAAAAAAATCTTGTGTTACATTCACAAGACTTTCTATCGCTAATTAGTGAGTATACAGATTATACTTAGGAATTTTTTTTCTATATACTTCATATAAATCGATATCAAACTTTCCGAAATAGCTACGTTACACATTCCGTTATGCTTGCAAAGGGAATAGCGATAGAAAAATGTTTAAGGACTGGATGCCGTACACTGCCCTTAAAATTCCATATCCTTCCCATGACATCGCGAGAAACAATTGAAAATCGACAAGAGTAAAATAATGGTTAAATTACTGTTACATGTTGGGGTGAAGGTAAAAAAAATATCCCACACATGCTTACATTTCACAAAACTTACCTTGATTTACATAACTTTATGCACACTTGCATATTTAGAGCACTCAAACAAAACAAAAAAAAAGGTAACAACCCCGGCGCCTCCACCAAAAATGTTACATGTTGACGTGAAGGCCAAAAGGTTACCAGAGAATGGAATTAATTTAGAGTATTGAACAATTCGAATCGTATAAACGGATATCTCGAAAATGGCCAATGTCACAAAAAGCTATCTATCGCTTAAACGTTTACAAGTTATACAACATTATACAAAGTTCCTCCCGAGTGAAGAGGACTTCCTGAATGCTATTGTCAGAAAATTCAAGATATAAATTGTATTTGTCATGTAAATAACTTTAATATATGCCATTTTAATCAAAATCGTTCAGACCATTTTCAGAAAATGAAAACATTAAAAAGTGTTTCATGTAAAGGGTAGTTGGAAATTAACTTGAAAATCTTCGTGGAAGATACCGAACTTAAATACCAACTTTGGTATTTATGTAACATTAGTTTTTGAATTATGCTGTTCACAAACAGACACACACACATGTTTATAAAAATGCCTTTATTCAAAGGGCAATAAAACATTTTCTGGTGAAATCTCAAAATATTACTTTTGGATGGAACGCAATACCTTCTTTAACCACTATGTACGTGATAGGGAAATTAAACAGCACATTAATTCAACATGAATTTTAGTATATTTTAATAACACACAACAAAATTTCTGAAGACAAAAAAGTCTTTTTATATAGAAAATGGTCCATTGGGTGTGTGTTGTCCGCAAATATTATAAATCAAAAATGAAAAATCGGATAACTACCCAATTACATACTTGAGGATGCAAGGTGAAAATTTGCCAGAATGCATCTGTTTTCATTAATTTTATTTTCTCAGACACGGATATAATAATTTCGATTAAAATACTTGAGATATTGATAGGTTGAATATATTCTATATTCAGGAACGGCCGGCGCAGGCGACAGAGAAGCGCAGAATACCCTAATAGCTACTGGCTTGACCACCCGGACGGAGAGAGCTCGGTGACTACCCTCCCAGGCACTAGAGGGTTGTTCAAAGGCTTCCCTCCGGCGGAGACCGGGGAAAGCCCGACTCAGCAGTGGAGGCTCGAACGGCTGCATCTGTCGGGACCGAGGAGGAGCTCCAAAGCGCAAGCAAGAGGGAGATGAAATGAGAAGAAATGGGGGAGAGAGGAGAGTCTGGTACAAGACGACATTCCAGCATTCGCCTTGTCAACCAGGGAAAGCCACGGAAAAGCCCATGGTCACAGTGGGTGGCTACCAGGAAGCGACTCCGGACCACAGACGTCGCCACCTGAACCATCCCAATTTCTCTACTCACTCTTCTACAAACTATTCTTAAAAGAGCTTATTCTTCTATATATTTCTTGTTAATCAAGATGTACTTTTTTACACGTTTCGTTTTAGGATAAAGTAGGATACAGTATGTATCTAATGGTTTTCAAATTTCGTGCTCTGCAAGTCCACGAGAAAAAGCGAATAGCGACTTACTACCTGAAACATTGTGTAAGTATTTGAAAAGTGAAACCAACAGCAAAGAATATCTAGGAATGGTTAATGCAACAAATATTTTGACATAAATTTTGTGCTTTAAAAAATTTACACTTTTGTGCGTTACGTTTTTGTCTATTGCGGTTTACAAAAGTCATTAATATGGAGGAGTAATTCCCAGAAAATTCAGGATATAAATTTTATTTTTCATACAAATATGGTATTTTAATGAAAGTCGTTATAGCCCTTTTTGAGAAAGTCTAAAACAACGGCATTTTTTTTCTATGTAAAGGGAGCTTGGTGTAGAGGATTATTCTTTAGGTATTTGAAGTTTTCTTTTTTTGTGTTTTCATTTTACACTGGCCTTTAACAATAAAGTGCTAGTATTTGTAGCTATTTTATATCATAAATATATTTATAAATGTCAATAATATTGTAGTAGGAGTTTTGTTTTCTTCAAAAAGCAAAATCCATGCAACTGCAATCGAATGTAACCCCGTCGTCATCCACGTGTGCAATCAAACCGGTTATTTTACGTGGGCCCTCCCCATCCTTTTGACTGAAGTTGCTGGGGTTTTTACTCACGACGTTCGGCTTTGAACAGATGGCCAGTCCATTTCGTCTCGCCTTAGCGATCGTGGCTATTCGAATCGCTTACGTTAAGATGCCTGTGACAGGGATACCAAGTATGGTATTTATCCAACTTTTTATTTTTGAATCCTGCTGTTCATACACACACGGATGGTTTTCTAAAATTTTACCTTGTGTTTACGTGACCTCAAAACACGTATTTCCTGTGAAATCTGTATATCGAATTTTGAGTGGATCACAATACTGCTATAAGTGGGTGCTAAATTATTCAGAGATGATTTAGTTTCTAAGTTAAGGCTTGGCTAAATGATGTACATGTCAAAATTGACTCCTACTCGTAAATTTCAACAAGTTTGTAATATCCCTACTTGCATCACCAGTAAGTGTATGGTTAATATATTGATTTATTTTATATTTAGCTGTTATAATCAGTACCACATAGAGGTCTTACCATTTGTTTCTGTATTGGAACACGGAATGTATTGCAATCCTGTTCACCACTCATCAAGGATCAACTAATCTACAACTGTAATTGCCTTCTAAGCAACACGGCGCCACGTTTTGTTTGTAATCCTGTCATTAGTAAGTAGCTTTTCACTTGTTTGTTTAAGAGTTTCTGGCTCACTTCTCGTGATTCACCATAAGCTTCTCAGCGTCTCGGCCCCGACTCACAATATGCAGCTTCATTTATATTTTTGGCCTTATTTAAATTTTTAGTCTTCACTTATATTTTCACCCACGTGTGTGTAAAATCAGCTTCTTGTTATTTCTTTCGTTTGTAGACAGAAGGGCGTGTTGCGTCATAATCAGACACAGGGGTTTTAGTATGTATGTATATTTATTTCCATGATGCTATACATAATTCTTACAAAATTTAATACATTACTTTGAGTTACAGTTTTTACTTTCTCTACTACCTATATTAAGTAAGGGAAGTATTGTATTCCACCCAAAAATTCGATACTATACCCGTGTGTCTCTGTGAACAGCATAACTCAGAAACGAACAGTCGGATATACACCAAACTTGGTATTTAGGTTCAGTATCTTCCAGAGATGCGACACGAAGGTTTTCAAGAAAATCCCCCCACCCCAGATTACCATTTACATGGAGCATTTTTTGAAAATTTTAATTTTCTCAAAAATGGCCCTAACGATTTTGATAAATATATCATATGTTTAAGATATTTTCGTGACAAATGAAATGTATATCTTGAATTTTCTGGGAATGTCTCCAAAAGTATTCTTCATTGTGAACGACTTTTGCATAACTGGTAAACCATAAGAGATAGACAAAATTTTACTACACAAAAAATGTAGATCACGTTAAAATACACAATTTATGTTCTATACATTTTTTTGTTGGGTGAACCATTTTCGAGATATTGCTTGTTATTCCCTTAAGTTTTCCAATACTTATACTTTTTCTCAAATTCCATATTCATTGTTTTTTTCCTGGACATGCAAACAGAATGGAATACTCCACATAACAACCACCTCTTACAATATTTGACTATCGCTTAAAGCCTACCAATTCCCCTTGCATTTACAAGAAAATTAGCAATAAGAGTAACATCTCGATTAACATGAAGCATATGGAGAATAAGCGTTTGTAAAAATAGTTTGTACAAGAGTAGGGAAAGTCATGTGAGTGTAGCACATCAGATTTTTTCTTTCTTTGATCCATCATGCATTTTAACACCGTGGTTATTTATGCATGGTGGGTCATAACAAATTCATATTGCTTTATTTTTCTAAACCATTTTTCTCTTAATCTCCCCATATATTCTCCTGTTCTTTTTATGTCCCTCTCCTTTTGTATTTTCATTATCCTAACTTTTAATACTTCTTTGTTAACATTCTCCCATTCTTTAGGTAAAAACTGATCTCTCCACAACTTAGTTTCTTCACATTCAATTATATAATGCAAATCATTATCTGCTTCTCCACAAAGAGGACATCTAACCAAATTTGCTCCCTTCCTATCTCCCCTTAGCCTATATGCACTTAATCTAGACCAGGCCCACCCTTCTCTCACTAACCTATTACTTACATCCACATACTTCTCCCTTCCCTAGTCCACCTTTAATTGTCTGTATAATTCCAAACCTTTCTTTCCTTCCAGACTTTGAAATAATTCTTGTTTCTCTATATCTTCTACTCTGTTCCTCACTTCTTTACAGAAACCTTTAACTAACCCCTCTCTCTCCTCCCATAAGTTACCCATTCCTATTTCCTGTAAAATCCTCCTTATTCCTTGTGCCCAGTTCATCCCATCGTTGGATTTTTCTTGTATTATTAAACATTGCTTCAAGATGTTATGCTCGTCCAATGATTTCAATCTATGCCAATATTTAAGTATGCTTTCTACTATCATGCCCTTGCTACCTACTCTTCCCAACTCCAACATTGCTGCTCCATTAGGTGACGAAATAGATAAACCTAACACAAATTTACAGAACTATCTATGTCTTTTATCAATCTTCTCCCATCCTTTGTCACTTCCCCAAATCTCTGATCCATAGACCATTTTTGCTTCAACTAGATCAATAGTGTTACCACAAGGAATATATAGGGGACGTTAGGTGGGTATTGTGACAGACAGTCACCTCCCCAATCCAACAGGCGGTTTCGTTGCGACTCTTCCATATATTTGCTGCATATAGAGCAGTTGAGAGCTGTATCAATATGTCTAAAGCAAAGAAGACTTCATACATAACAACAATAAGCATTGTTTGTAACGAAATTTGGCAGGAAATACTTCAACACAAATGCCAAAACAATCAGATGTAACATCAGAGTTCAATGAACTCTTAAAACACGAAGGCCATTGTGACTCTTGTGCTTCGAACGTGACACCTCGGAGGGAAGGATAAGGGAGAGACCCGAAGGGCCACCAGATCTGAGAAACGGTGTGCACAAACGCTTCCATAACGCTTCCAAAGGGAACGCAACCGACATCGCTCAAGATTGCCCGCGAGCCCCATACCTCCGGGAACCTTTGATGGGGAGCTGCACAGTGACATTCCGGAAGGGGTTCTTGAGCAACCGATCGATGCCAGAAACATTCACAAAGAGCACCTCCACCGTCCAGCCATAACACGCCGAACACCGTCGCCTGGTCCCTCAGGCTAGAAGGAAGGAAATAATGAACAGTAAAATCGTAGTTGAAGAAGGACCATCCCAACATTAGCCTACCGACTCGGGTAAACCACGAAATTCTCAGCGACCGGGTTGGCTCAGGTGGCAACGTTGGGAGGTTCCGGGTTCGGTTCCCGGTAGCCGCACACTCTGACCGTGGGGTTCTTCATGGTTTCCCTCTGGTCGCTTAGGTTTATGCTGGGGTGGTGCATTCTACCATGATTGCTCCTTTCCACCATTTCCTTTCATTTCATCTCTTTCCCTCTCATGATTCAGGAAGTGTCTTCGGGTCCTGTAGTGCTGCGGATGTCGGACAGATGACATAGTTGCTTGCACTTTGTAAATATTTCTCCCAATAAACGCCAGGGTGCGTCGTCCCGCCCGCTGGGGTCACTTCGTCGAAATTCTTCGCCTCTACTGGTGAGCGGGTGTTTGAACGTGGAAGTATTAGGGACTTATACGTGTCTCTGTTGACCTGTCTGTCTGCGAACCTGTGACCTTCTGCTGCTCCATCATTTCATCCTTGCCTCCCGGGAGGTGTAGTCACAATAGATCAAGCTGTTCCACATCCTATCAATAGCAAGAGTGAGCGGTCGCCGGGAATCGAATCCCGGACCTCCCGAATGCGAGCTTCATGTGTTACCGCGGCGCCAGCTCACTCTGTAGTACAAATATGGGTATAAACAACCGCGCGTGTGCTCGAAAGCTTTTCCAATCTATTTTTAGGCATTTATTTATTATTTTGGATTCAAGAGGTGTTAGAATATTACTTTCGGCGATATCAACAGGGTGACAAGTTTTTTAATGCATACAGGTGGCGGAGGAATTCTGAATCCGCCACTGCATGTAGCGCTACTATAATTTCCCTTAATTATTTGGAATTTAATAACAAGATACGAGTGTTCGCTGAGATATATGATTAGGTAATATTTTCTCGATACAAAGGCAAGCATTGGGATCTCGACATGAAGTGCACGAATTCATTTCCATAACGTTTTTGTTTTAGACAGGTGTTGCTGCAGGATTGGTGCTGTCCAGAAATAGCCGTGAACGAATTCCATGTGTTTATTCAGGTAACCTAACGGTGAGGTTTGGAATGCGAGACAAAGGCCACTGTGTCTAACCAATAAGTGCTATTTCTTGTCTGCGCTTTCCTTAGTCATCGGCTCGCTTTGAGAAACAATTCCGAACACACTAGGATATACAAGGGATGAAAGGGGCAAAAAGAAATCTTTTTAGTTTCTATACATATTGCCATTTATTTGCATATAGCTTTTCACCAAGAACAGCTTACTTTAAGGTTACAGAGCAATTCTCCTAACTCTCTATTTCAACACGTTCCATTAATTTTGATTAAGTACCACAGTTTTGGGAAATTGGTATGACACATAAATAGTGCATACTGAATGCTGTGTAAGTGATAATATATAATTCCATATGCTTCATGTTAACCGAGATGTTAATCTTATTGCTAATGTTCTTGTAGATGCAAGGGGAAATTTGGTAGGTTTTAAGCGATAGCCAAATATTTTAAGAGCTGGTTGCTATGTGACGCATTCCATTCTCTTTGTATGTTCAGGACATAAACAAAATGAATAACGAATTCCCATTTTGGAAAAAGTATTGGAAAATTTAAGGGAAGAACAAGCAATATCTCGAAAACGGTTCACTCAACAAAAAAATGTATACGACATAAATTGTGTATTTTAACGCGATCTACATTGTTTGTGTAGTAAACTTTTGTCTATCTCTTATGGTTTACGAGTTATGCAAAAGTTGTTCACAATGAAGAATAATTTTGGAGACATTCCCAGAAAATTCAAGATATACATTTTATTTGTCATGGAAGTATCTTAAATATACGATATTTTAATCAACATCGTTAGCGCCATTTTTGAGAAAATTAAAATTTCCAAAAAATGTTCCATGTAAAGGGTAATCTAGGGTGGGGGATTTTCTTGAAAACCTTCGTGTCGTATCTATGCAAGTTACTGAACCCAAATACCAAGTTTGGTGTTTATCCGACTGTTCGTTTCTGAGTTATGCTGTTCACAGACACACACACGGACATGTTTCCAAAAATGCTTTTTATGGATTAAAGGGGTGTCAAAACATGTATTTCTGGTGAAATCTCGGTATCGAATTTTTGGGTGGAATACAATACTTCCCCTACTTACTATACGTAGTAGAGAAAGCAAAAAAAAAAAAAAAAAAAAAAAGCTTCTGGTGTACATTCATACGACTTTCTGTACCCTCTAGTTGGTATATAAATTAATCTTACGAAAGTTTATTTTCCCTATTTCATTTTATCGAGATAAATATTTCTGGAAAACTTGCATTACAGATTTCGTTACAGATACAAACGAATTCCATACTCTTTCCACGACACCGGTGGAAACAAATAAAATAAATATACAAAATCTGAATACACTATCCCAACACCTTAGTTACTACACCTGGGACATACATTCAAACTTTACATTCTCACAACACATTTACATTTTATATTACATAATTTTTTCGGATATGATAACTACAAACTACACAGTATCTAGGAAACAATAAATAAAAATAAAAAATAATAGAAATTAAAACAATGAACATTATTATATTATAGTAAAGGCGTAAAGAAAACTTAATTACAATTCTGAATTGTTTATTTATCTACACTTACTGGAAACCAGCAAACTTAGCAACTGGTAACCAGCTACTATCTACTCCTATTTAACTATATTCACTGAAAACCAACAAAATAACTTATTTACTTTAAAATTTCTACAATTAAAATGATGAAGTTAAGTTGTCTGCCTATAAATTTCATTGTTTCTATAATAATTATTTGATTTATAGTAGTTTAATGATTTGTTTAATTTACTTATATATTTATGCGTTTTTTGTTTATTTAGTTTATAACATTTTATTTAATCTCCGTATTAATTTTCTCTATTATCTTCTTTTTAATTTATTTTATATATCAATTTTAAATTTTATTACTATATACTAAACCTTTACCTCTTTTAACCAAACACCAAATCTTCTTTCTTCTCTCACTACATATCCACTCATTTTACCTCATATCATTTCACTTCACTGACATACTCCATCGGTAGAAACAACTGAAAATCGACAGGACTTTAAAAGAATGGTTAAGTATTGAACAATTCGAAGTAGTAATAACGGTTATCTCGGAAATGGCTGATGCCACAAAACAATTATTTGAAGTAATTTGTGTGTTTTAAAGAGAGTTACATTCTTCGTGTAATGCGTTCTCGTCTGTCGCTTAACGTTTGTCGGTTATACAATGTTATACAAATTTCCTTTCCAATGAAGAGTACTTCACAGGGTGTTCCCGGAAAGTTCAAAATATACATTTTATTTGTCATATAAATATCTCCAATATATGGTATTTTACTAAAATCATTAGGTTCCATGCAAAGGGTAGTCTGGTGTGGGGAAGATTTCTTGAATTATGTCAAGGTGCCTTGGACACGAATTTTTGTATGTTGGTTATTCTAAATTTCCATCTGTGAGAGTATATTGGGAAGGCGTGGAAAACAACTATCGTGTACAAATATTTAATATTGTGTCTATAAGAAAAATCTAATGTTACACTCACATGACTTTCTCTACTCTTGTACAAACTATTTTTACAAACGCTTATTCTCCATATGCTACATGCTAATCGAGATGTTAATCTTATTGCTAATTTTCTTGTAGATGCAAGGAGAATTGGTAGGCTTTAAGCGATAGTCAAATATTTTAACGCTGGTTGCTATGTGTATTCCATTCTCTTTGCATGTCCAGGACATAAAAAAATGAATAACGAATTTGATAAAAATTATAAGTATTGGAAAATTTAAGGGAATAACAAGCAATATCTCGCAAACGGTTCACTCAACAAACGAAATGTATATGACATAAATTGTGTATTTTAACGCGATCTACATTTTTCGTGTACTAAAATTTTGTCTATCTCTTATGGTTTACCAGTTATGCAAAAGTCGTTCACAATGAAGAATACTTTTGGAGACATTCCCAGAAAATTCGAGATATACATTTTATTTGTCATGACAATATCTTAAACATATGATATTTTAATCAAAATCGTTAGAGCCGTTTTTGAGAAAATTAAAATTTTCGAAAAATGTTCCATGTAAAGGGTAGTCTGGGGTGGGGGGATTTTCTTGAAAACCTTCGTGTCGCATCTCTGGAAGATACTGAACCTAAATACCAAGTTTGGTGCTTATCAGACTGTTCGTTTTTGAGTTATGCTGTTCACAGACACACAGACACACAGACAGACACACAGACAGACACACACACGGACATGTTTCCAAAAATGCATTTTTTGGATTCAGTGATTCTCAAAACATGTATTTCCGGTGAAATCTCGGTATCGAATTTTTGGGTGGAATGCAATACTTCCCCTACTTACTATACGTAATAGAGAAAGTAAAAATGAATAACGAATTTGATAAAAAGTATAAGTATTGGAAAATTTAAGGGAATAACAAGCAATATCTCGAAAATGGTTCACTCAACAAAAGAAATGTATATGACATAAATTGTGTATTTTAACTCGATCTACATTTTTTGTGTAGTAAAATTTTGTCTATCTCTTATAGTTTACCAGTTATGCAAAAGTCGTTCACAATGAAGAATACTTTTGGAGACATTCCCAGAAAATTCGAGATATGCATTTCATTTATCATGACATTATCTTAAACATGTGATATTTTCATCAAAATCGTTAGAGCCATTTTTGAGAAAATTAAAATTTTCGAAAAATCTTCCATGTAAAGGGTAGTCTGGGGTGGGGGGATTTTGTTGAAAACCTTCGTGTCGCATCCCTGGAAGATACTGAACCTAAATACCAAGTTTGGTGCTTATCAGACTGTTCGTTTTTGAGTTATGCTGTTCACAGACACACAGACACACAGACAGACACACAGACAGACACACACACGGACATGTTTCCAAAAATGCATTTTTTGGATTCAGTGATTCTCAAAACATGTATTTCCGGTGAAATCTCGGTATCGAATTTTTGGGTGGAATGCAATACTTCCCCTACTTACTATACGTAATAGAGAAAGTAAAAATGAATAACGAATTTGATAAAAAGTATAAGTATTGGAAAATTTAAGGGAATAACAAGCAATATCTCGAAAATGGTTCACTCAACAAAAGAAATGTATATGACATAAATTGTGTATTTTAACTCGATCTACATTTTTTGTGTAGAAAAATTTTGTCTATCTCTTATAGTTTACCAGTTATGCAAAAGTCGTTCACAATGAAGAATACTTTTGGAGACATTCCCAGAAAATTCGAGATATGCATTTCATTTATCATGACATTATCTTAAACATGTGATATTTTCATCAAAATCGTTAGAGCCATTTTTGAGAAAATTAAAATTTTCGAAAAATCTTCCATGTAAAGGGTAGTCTGGGGTGGGGGGATTTTGTTGAAAACCTTCGTGTCGCATCCCTGGAAGATACTGAACCTAAATACAAAGTTTCGTGTTTATCCGACTGTTCGTTTTTGAGTTATGCTGTTCACAGACACACACACGGACATGTTTCTAAAAATGCTTTTATGGATTCAGGGGGTCTCAAAACATGTATTTTCGGCGAAATCTCGGTATGGAATTTTTGGGTGGAATACAATACTTCCCCTACTTACTATACGTAGTAGAAAGTAAAGTGATTATTATATTCACATCATTTTCTCTACCCTCTATCGCTTGTTTGTGAGTATACAAATTATTCTTACGAAATTGTATTTTCTTAGGATACAAAGGGAATAGCGATAGTCAAACGTTTAAAACTGAACGCGATACGCGAGGCTTAAAATGCGTGAAATCGCGAGAAGCAACTGAATATCGAAAGGATTTGAATAAATTACAGAGTATTGAACAATTCGAACCGTTACATAATGGATATCTCAGAAATGGATGATTCAAAAGAGTTATAGAGATCTACTTTTTGGGGGTAGTACGTTTTGTCTATTGCTTGACGTTTACTGGTTATAGAAGATTATATAAAATTCCTTCCGAATGAAGAGGACCTTACCAGCTATTCTCAGAAAATTCAAGATATACATTTTATTTTTTGTGCGTTAATATATGGTATTTTAATCAAAATCGTTACAGACATTTTTGAGAAAATCAAGATTCTTGAAAATCTTCCTGTTGCATCTTTGAAAGATACTGAACCTAAATACCAAATTTAGTATTTATCCGATTTTTTTAATTATACTGTTCACAGACACACACACACGCACACACACACACACACGGACCTTTTTCTAAAAAAAATTTTTATCCAGGCCACCTCAAAACATGTATTTCCGATGAAATCTCGGTATCGAATTTTTAGGTGGAATGCAATACATCCCCTACTTACTATACGTAGTAGAGAAGTAAAAACGGCATTTTATTTCTTCGTTTCTGCTCAATGATCTTCATTCTCGTTCTCATGTTTATGTTTGGGGCACATAGCAAAGATCACTAAATTATTGATTATTTTGATTATCCTTAATTTTGTTTTCTTCTGTTTCAACTGACTTAATGGGTAACATCTATGTTACAAATCGTGTACTTTAACCGAAATACATGCATTTATTTGTTCAAAGCGCAGTAGATAACATCTTGCCAGATTGCTCGTGACATCACATGCAAACAAAGCCTCAGTGTTGGGAAGGAAGCAGCTGTAGAGGATAAACCTTTTGTTATTTTAGCTTGAAGTTCCACACGTAACTTTCTTCTGCTGTTTTTGTATTCAAGAAGTTGTGATATCCTTGCCAGTAGGGCGACTTTTTACTTTCTCTACTACGTATAGTAAGTAGGGGAAGTATTGCATTCCACCCAAAAATTCGATACCGAGATTTCACCAGAAATACACGTTTTGAGACCTCCTGAATCCAAAAAAAGCATTTTTGGAAACATGTCCGTGTGTGTCTGTGTGTGTGTGTGTCTGTGTGTGTGTCTGTGAACAGCATAACTCAAAAACGAACACTCGGATAAGCACCAAACTTGGTATTTAGGTTCAGTATCTTCCAGAGATGCGACACGAAGGTTTTCAAGAAAATCCCCCCACCCCAGACTACCCTTTACATGGAACATTTTTCGAAAATTTTAATTTTCTCAAAAATGGCTCTAACGATTTTGATGAAAATATCATATGTTTAGGTTAATGTCATGAGAAATGAAATGTATATCTCGAATTTTCTAGGAATGTCTCCAAAAGTATTCTTCATTGTGAACGACTTTTGCATAACTGGTAAACCATAAGAGATAGACAAAATTTTACTACACAAAAAATGTAGATCGCGTTAAAATACACAACTTATGTCATATACATTTCTTTTGTTGAGTGAACCGTTTTCGAGATATTGCTTGTTATTTCCTTAAATTTTCCAATACTTATACTTTTTCTCAAATGCGTTATTCATTTTTTTTATGTCCTGGACATGCAAAGAGAATGGAATGCGTCACAAAGCAACCAGCGTTAAAATATTTGACTATCGCTTAAAAGCTACCATATTCCCCTTGCATCTACAAGAAAATTACCAATAAGATTGACATCTCGATATCTCGATTAACATGAAGCATATGGAGAATAGGCGTTTATAAAATTAGATTGTACAAGAGTATAGAAAGTTATGTGAGTGTAACACATCAGATTTTTTTGCATAGAACACGTTATGAGATCAGATTCTGATCACCCAGTTACGCATAATTGCTTTTACTGAGTAATTATTTCAAAATACAAATTAAGATGCCTGGGAAGTTTAAAATGACAAATTTTGGCATCATAGGCTTCAACTGACTGGTAAAATGACATAGGATTGCAAATCAGGAGGCATATAATGATGAATACTTCCTTGGAATTTATTAATGTCAGTTATGCCTTTTAACGACTGAAAAATTCAATGCCATCGCCGGTATTTGAACTCCCGGTTTCCGTCCGGTTGCTCTAACCACTGAGATACCATGGCAACATGATTCCACTTTCGGCCTTTCAAAGTAAAATATTCGTAATTTCTCTTACTATTGGAAACAGCAAGATGTAAAAAATCTGATGTGTTACACTCACATGACTTTCTCTACTCTTGTACAATCTAATTTTACAAACGCCTATTCTCCATATGCTTCATGTTAATCGAGATATCGAGATGTCAATCTTATTGGTAATTTTCTTGTAGATACAAGGGGAATATGGTAGCTTTTAAGCGATAGTCAAATATTTTAACGCTGGTTGCTATGTGTAGCATTCCATTCTCTTTGCATGTCAGGACATAAAAAAATCTGATGCGTTACACTCACATGACTTTCTCTACTCTTGTACAATCTATTTTTACAAACGCCTATTCTCCATATGCTTTATGTTAATCGAGATATCGAGATGTCAATCTTATTGCTAATTTTCTTGTAGATGCAAGGGGAATATGGTAGCTTTTAAGCGATGGTCAAATATTTTAACGCTGGTTGCTATGCGGCGCATTCCATTCTCTTTGCAAGTCCAGGACATAAAAAAATGAATAACGAATTTGAGAAAAAGTATAAGTATTGGAAAATTTAAGGGAATAACAAGCAATATCTCGAAAACGGTTCACTCAACAAAAGAAATGTATATGACATAAGTTGTGTATTTTAACGAGATCTACATTTTTTGTGTAGTAAGATTTTGTCTATCTCTTATGGTTTACCAGTTATGCAAAAGTCATTCACAATGAAGAATACTTTTGGAGACATTCCCAGAAAATTCGAGATATACATTTCATTTCTCATGACATTATCTTAAACATATGATATTTTCATCAAAATCGTTAGAGCCATTTTTGAGAAAATTAAAATTTTCGAAAAATGTTCCATGTAAAGGGTAGTCCGGGGTGGGGGGATTTTGTTGAATACCTTCGTGTCGCATCTCTGGAAGATACTGAACCTAAATACCAAGTTTGGTGTTTATCCGACTGTTCGTTTTTGAGTTATGCTGTTCACAGACACACACACAGACACACACACAGACACACACACGGACATGTTTCCAAAAATGCTTTTATCGGATTCAGGAGGTCTCAAAACATGTATTTCCGGTGAAATCTCGGTATCGAATTTTTGGGTGGAATGCAATACTTCCCCTACTTACTATACGTAGTAGAGAAAGTAAAAATGAATAACGTATTTGAGAAAAAGTATAACTATTGGAAAATTTAAGGAAATAACAAGCAATATCTCGAAAACGGTTCACTCAACAAAAGAAATGTATATGACATAAGTTGTGTATTTTAACGTGATCTACATTTTTTTGTGCAGTAAAATTTTGTCTATCTCTTATGGTTTACCAGTTATGCAAAAGTCGTTCACAATGAAGAATACTTTTGGAGACATTCCCAGAAAATTCGAGATATACATTTTATTTCTCATGACATCTTAAACATATGATATTTTCATCAAAATCGTTAGAGCCATTTTTGAGAAAATTAAAATTTTCGAAACATTTTCCATGTAAAGGGTAGTCTGGAGTGGGGGGATTTTCTTGAAAACCTTCGTGTCGCATCTCTGGAAGATACTGAACCTAAATACCAAGTTTGGTGTTTATCCGACTGTTCGTGTTTGAGTTATGCTGTTCACAGACACACACACACACACACACACACACACACGGACATGTTTCCAAAAATGCTTTTTTTGGATTCAGGAGATCTCAAAACATATATTTCCGATGAAATCTCGGTATGGAATTTTTGGGTGGAATGCAATACTTCCCCTACTTACTATACGTAGTAGAGAAAGTAAAAAGGTGTTCTACGCTTTATTAATGCAGAAATGTATTCAATTGCGTTGTTGAGCCCTGTAGCATTACCCTAGAAAACGATTATTTTTCTTTCACACAACACCAGATCACGATGCATTTTACTTCTAATACATTCAAAGTAAGCGGACAAATTATTTCATTCCACTCAAAAATTAGATACCGAGATTTCATAAGAAATACTTGTTTTGAAGCGCCTTGAATTAAGAAAGGCATTTTTAGAAAATGGCGTGGCTGTGTGTGTGTGTGTGTGTGTGTGTGTGTGTGTGTGTGTGTGTGAACAGCACAACTCAAAACTAAAAGTCGGCTAAGAAAATTTTAAAGAAAATCCTCCCACACAAAGCTACTCTTTATATGGAACATTTTTTGAATGCTTTTATTTTTTTAAAAATGGCTAACGATTTTGATTAAAATACCACTCTTTAAAGATATTTACATGAGAAATAAAATATATATCTTGAATTTTCTGGAAATAATTCGATAATTCGGAAGGAATTTTGTGTAATCTTATATAACTGTTAAACGTTAAGCGATGAACGAAAACATACTACACAAAAAATGTAGATCTCTTTAAAACACAAATTTTTACAATTTATTAAAATAACTTTTTTTTTGGCATCAACCATTTCCGGGATGTCCGTTATTTATAGTTCGATGTGTTCAGTACTTTTATCACTCTTTTTAAGTTCCGTCGATTTTCAGTTGTTTCTCGCGATGTCATGGAGACAATATGGAATTTTAAGGCCAGCATATAGCGTCCAGTTCTTAAACATTTGACTATCGCTGTTCTCTTTGTATCTATAAGAAATGTGCAATTTCTGTAAAGGTTTATCTCCATTAAAATGAAGCAGACGGAAAAATAGACTTTCGTAAGAGTAATTTATAAGCCTACTATAAACGGTAGAGGAAACATAAAGTTAAGTGAATATAACACATACGATTTTTTACTTACAAAACATTTCAAATTAAGCAAGAAGTAAGTAATTAAAATATTAGAAAATAGCATTCAATAGTTCATTCATGGTAACAAATCATTGAAAAGAAAAGAATCGTAGACTTTCAAGTATCTCTGTTAGATAACACACATTTGAGAAATGTAAACTTAAAACGGCTAACGTTACGAATATAGTTCACAAATTATGTAACTTAATGAGGTCGTTTTCCCTTAGATAAGGTTTTGTCTATCTCTTATGGTTTACTTTATATACAAAGTTATACAAAATGCAATTAAATAAAGGTTATTTTGAAGTAGGTGTTGTTTACGTAGGAGTTTGCACCACGCTTTGGGCGTTAATTTGAAGTTGTTGTTTACGTATAATATGCTGCTACGTATGTAAAGCCTATTTGAAGATGTATTTTTGTTGTTACGCTCCAAGTTTAAAAATATTAACTATTAACTTTGTTGTTAAACTGCTTCTATAGATATTACTTATTTTTGCCTCGGCTGCGTCAGTATTGTTTTAGTCACATATCTCTTAATCAGGGCGTGGTGCGACAAGAATGTAGGCTTACACAGATTTTAAGTTTAAATTCACTTCTTTTTATTAATACTTGACACAAATTAAATAGCACTACACTGATATCAAGAGCTGTGAGATTCTTTTATTTAATACTTGCAGTTTGTTAACGCGTATACTTATTTTTATGATTCATACGAATACGTAATATTTCTTTAGAGAACACATCTTCCATCCGGTTACTACCAAGGTCTGTAGGCAACTGAACATATTTCAACCGTCCAAACCCGTCAACTTCTGTATTTCAAGTCTCTGATTGTCTAATCCTCGTCCAATAGAATACCTGCGTTTTATGATAGTTTTTCTGGCTGTTGATTGGCTATTTTTAAACTGTCACAGAATTTACATTATCGTTGCTCTGATCATGACTAGTAGCGTTTAAACTCTCAAACTCCTTATTTCCTCAAGGTTACCTCATTGTTAGCAACTTTAAACTTATTATTCTCACAGCTCTTACATTATTAAATTACGTAATGCATTCACATAACATTATTGAACATGTTTACAATAATATAAGCATATGCAATGACTGTTACATACATTTTACAAATTATTACATACATATTGCTTCAAGGCGGGGTGTTATTGAATTTGCATATTATATAACTTAATTGAAATTATTCAAGTGTTAAAAATACTGCCTCAATTTCATATACCATTCGCAGAAAATTTAGGACATGCGAGTATAGACAAATATCTCAAACATTGCATTTTAATCAAAATTGTTAGAGCAATTTTTAAGAAAATAAAGCTTAACGAAATATTTTGTATATAAAGAGTAGTTTTGCGTGGAGGATTTTCTTGAAAATCTTATACCGTGCCCTTGGAAGATGCTTAACTTAAATAACAAGTTTGGTACACACACACACTTTTGCGGGATTCCTGTGAAATCTCAATTCATTTTTTGTTTATGGATTTCAATACTTGCTCTATCTTCTTTCTATAGACAGGTGACAGAGAAATTAAAAATACAAGGCCAGTCCTCCGCTATCGCCTCGGCGGATTCAGCTATTAGTGCGCGGGAGTTGCAGGCGGTTGCGTGAAGCGCAACA
Organism: Deroplatys truncata; assembly: GCA_030765065.1. Classification (NCBI taxonomy): domain Eukaryota; kingdom Metazoa; phylum Arthropoda; class Insecta; order Mantodea; family Mantidae; genus Deroplatys; species Deroplatys truncata. The sequence goes on from CM060989.1 coordinate 46,499,950, forward strand.
AGGCCAGCAGTTTAAATTTACGCTAAACCACGCCCCTAATTAGAATGTTACTTTGAACACGTTAATTTGATTCATACAATAAGATTAAATAATTATGTATGGTGAGCTGTTAAGTTCGAATGATTAATTCATTTTAATTTCATTTACCTACCCCTATTGTTTATGAAGTTATTGTAAAACGACTTAGAGAATTTTTACTGTGAGTCCTTTCCTTTATCCCCTATAATTCTGATTTCATACATCTCCGACTTATATAAGATGAAAAATCCTTTGATATTCACGCAAAAGGATGTAAAACTTCGGCAGAACATTTGACTTCCTTAGCCTCATAGTTTTCACATAGTGCAGAAACACTGGTGAAGCTGTGAATATGGAGATTCCTCGCTTGCAGGCCGCCAAGTTAACCTCTAAGGAAGAGAGACGTAGTCTGCTGCTATCCAGAAAAATAGTATTTTAAGTTGTTTATATAATTTCAGTGATTTCTAATGTTAGCTATTTTCTCTCTTTCTACAATTGTTTACTATGCTCTGCTAACGAACTTGATTATAATATACGTACACAGGGAAGAAACCAAACGTTTTGTACATTGGAGTTATTAGAAGATTTGGGCATCCAGAAACTTCAAGGCATACAACTATAGAATTATGAGGGCAGTCCCAGAAGTACCCGACCTGATGTGCATATAGCGGTTGTACATATAGCAGTATTGTATTCCACCCAAAAATTCGATACCGAGATTTCACGGGAAATATATGTATTGAGGCCCCCTGCATCCAAAAAAGAATTTTTGGAAACATGTCAGTGTGTGTGTCTGAGTGTCTACCTGTATGTCTGTGTGTCTTTGAACAGCATAACTCAGAAACGAACAGTAGGATAAACACCAAATTTGGTATTTAGGTTCAGTATCTTTCAGAGATGCGACACGAAGGTTTTCAAAAAAATCCCCCCCCCGGATTAACCTTTACACGGAACATTTTTCGAAAATTTTAATTTTCTCAAAAATGGCTCTAAGGATTTTGTTTAAAATATCATATGTTTAAGATATTTTCATGACTAATAAAATGCATGTATTGAATTTTCTGGGAATGTCTCCAAAAGTATTCTTCATTGTGAACGACTTTTGCATAACTGGTAAACCATAAGAGATAGACAAAATTTTTCTACACAAAAAATGTAGACCGCGTTAAAATACACAATTTACGTTACATACATTTTATTTTATTAAATGAACCATTTTCAAGATATTGCTTGTTATTCCCTTAAATTTTCCACTACTTATACTTTTTCTCAAATGGGAATTCGTTATTCATTTTTTATGTCCTGGACTTGCAGAGAGAATGTAATGCGCCACATAGCAACAAACTCTTAAAAGATAGACTATCGCATAAATACTACCATATTCCCCTTGCACCTACAAGAAAATTAGCAATAAGATTAACATTTCGATTAACATGAAGCATATGGACAATAAGGGTTTGTAAAAATAGTTTGTACAAGAGTAGAGAAAGTCATGTGAGTGTAACACATCAGATTTTTTAGTTTACCCTACATACACGCATTTTCTCTTTTTATGATGTTAACAAGCATGCTAAAGTTGCGATAAATAATCCAGATTCCTTTGCAAAAGGTTCTGAATGAACAGTCTGCATTGTTATTAGGTTCCGACAGCAGGTGGTCGTGAGTGCGACACTCTGCAGACAACAGGTGGGGTAGCTCGCCGCAGACGGTGAACCTCGTCGGCCACAAATGGCATAATGACGGTGGGTACACAGGTTCGAATTCCTTCAGGTTCTGCAGCATCATGATGCGGGTTTCTTTCTTGTTTACGCAATGATGTTTCAAAACGTGTGTGTATATACCGCATGTCACAATTACTTCGCTTCTAACGCTTAAGGGTGGATAGATGCTTTTCTCCTTTTACGAAACCTTGGAAGATGCACTTATGCGTAATTAATGCAATAGACTAGAATACGTAAAATCGTTCAAAGTTTAGTATTTGCACAATTCACATTTTACATCCAAGAACCTGAGTTTATTTATGTAGAATTCTATTTTAGTTATTGTTAGCATGTGATGATGATATTGAAATACTGTATTAATAATGGCATATGTAATAAATACTTAGAGTTAGGAACTGCTATGTAAGAAAGCGTAATGGGAGGTGACCACAGATGCATCCTGATGTAAACATAAACATAAAGCCATGGAATCTTAAGAAGCTGCTGGATTATTAGAAGCTTGCACTGGACCAAATTATTAAGTGAACGTTTTGCGTGTTAAGAGAAATATTCTTTGTTTTTAGAAACAAATCGAAAAACAATAATTTGCTACAAAGAATAAAGTGGGTAGACGATGTTTTAGACAAAATGGCTAAAAGTAGAACTACTAGCACATTTCACATGAGCTAAAAGGTTTAGATTATTGTTTAATTCGTTTTAGAGTTAACCTATACGTTATATTGGTACCATTCGGTTTCTTTAATCTAAAATGTCTTTCTTTTATCATAAAGATTAAATGGCGAAAATTATGAATTAAGATGAAATGGAAGAGCCACGTGAAATTACAGAAGTGACAGAAAGAATAACTCTAGAACTACTTACTCAAAAAAATCCAGAAAGCAATATGATATAGCATTTCATCGCTTCATTGCCTGGTGTAAGGCAAAACATGTTGAAAGTAATTTCACTGAAAATAACTGCTAGCGAATGAACAAAATATCTAACAGCTAGCTTTTTTAACGTGATTTCTCTTGTCTCAAGAACCGCGTTCTAAGCGTGATGTCTGATCTCTGTTTCAAGAATCAATATAATATTAGTGATATATTATTGCTGTCTAAAAATAGTATATTTATTTTACTCGCTTTAACTCCCCGGTCATATCGCGACGGATCTGTTGGTGGATATCTCTTAGAAAGATATGCGATGGACAGTTAGCCTTCTAGGCCTGTAACCTCTCGCTCCGTCACGAGACCCTAGCGCACAGCTACCGAATCTTCTGCTTCGTGCCGTGCAGACGACATTAGGGGCGGCCCAGTCCAACCGCCGCCCTTACACAGAAAGGCGGACAGTTAGCCTTCTAGGTCTCATCCCTGTAACCATCTGCTTCATGTCGTGCAGACGACATTACGGTACGGTCCAGTCTAACCGCCGCCCTCACACAGAAAGGCGGACAGTTAGCCTTCTAGGTCTCATCCCTGTAACCATCTGCTTCATGTCGTGCAGACGACATTACGGTACGGTCCAGTCTAACCGCCGCCCTCACACAGAAAGGCGGACAGTTAGCCTTCTAGGTCTCATCCCTGTAACCATCTGCTTCATGTCGTGCAGACGACATTACGGTACGGTCCAGTCTAACCGCCGCCCTCACACAGAAAGGCGGACAGTTAGCCTTCTAGGTCTCATCCCTGTAACCACCTGCTTCATGTCGTGCAGATGGCATTATTGTGCGGAGCAGTCTAACCGCTGCCGTCACACAGAAAGGCGGACAGTTAGTCTTCAAGGTATAATCCCTGTAACCACGTGCTTCATGTCGTGCAGATGACATTAAGGTACCGCCCAGTCTAACCGCCGCCCTCACACAGAAAGGCGGACAGTTAGTCTTCAAGGTCTCATCCCTGTAACCACGTGCTTCATGTCGTGCAGATGACATTAAGGTACCGCCCAATCTAACCGCCGCCCTCACACAGAAAGGCGGACAGTTAGTCTTCTAGGTCTCATCCCTGTAACCACGTGCTTCATGTCGTGCAGATGACATTAAGGTACCGCCCAGTCTAACCGCCGCCCTCACACAGAAAGGCGGCAGTTAGTCTTCTAGGTCTCATTCCTGTAACCACCTGCTTCATACCGTGCAGATGATATTAAGGTACCGCCCAGTCTAACCGCCGCCCTCACACAGAAGGGCGGCAGTTAGTCTTCTAGGTTTCATTCCTGTAACCACCTGCTTCATGCCGTGCAGATGGTATTAAGGTACCGCCCAGTCTAACCGCCGCCCTCACACAGAAGGGCGGCAGTTAGTCTTCTAGGTTTCATTCCTGTAACCATCTGCTTCATGCCGTGCAGATGGCATTAGTGTGCCGTCCAGTCCAAACGCCGCCATCACACAGAAAGGCGGACAGTTAGCCTTCTAGGTTTCATCCCTGTAACCACGTGTTTCATGCCGTGCAGATGCCATTAGTGTGCCGTCCAGTCTAACCGCCGCCCTCAGACATAAAGGAGGAAGTTAGTCTTCAAGGTCTCATCTCTGTAACCACCTGCTTCATGCCGTGCAGATGGTATTAAGGTACCGCCCAGTCTAACCGCCGCCCTCACACAGAAGGGGGGCAGTTAGTCTTCTAGGTTTCATTCCTGTAACCACCTGCTTCATGCCGTGCAGATGGTATTAAGGTACCGCCCAGTCTAACCGCCGCCCTCACACAGAAGGGCGGCAGTTAGTCTTCTAGGTTTCATTCCTGTAACCATCTGCTTCATGACGTGCAGATGGCATTAGTGTGCCGTCCAGTCCAAACGCCGCCCTCACACAGAAAGGCGGACAGTTAGCCTTCTAGGTTTCATCCCTGTAACCACGTGTTTCATGCCGTGCAGATGCCATTAGTGTGCCGTCCAGTCTAACCGCCGCCCTCAGACATAAAGGAGGAAGTTAGTCTTCAAGGTCTCATCTCTGTAACCACGTGCTTCATGCCGTGCAGATGGCATTAGGGTGCTGTCCAGTCTAACCGCCGCCCTCACACAGAAACGGAGAGTTAGCCTTCTTGGTTTCATCCCTGGAAATGCCATCTTGCTTCGTCACGTGCACACAGAGACCCCAGCGCATGGAAGCCGGGTCGTCTAATTTGTGTCGTGCAGATGGCGTTAGGGTGCCGTCCAGTCTTAACTGCTTACATTGTCTGTGGATAGATGGCACAGCATTCGCTATTACCACTTATTTTTCATTTTACTATTGTTTTAGGCTTAAGGTTGAACTGTGGGTAGTGGTATTAAATATCCAATCCGCTATTTATCTTGGCGACTGAGGGAACCGGGACCTTCCGAATGCGGGCCACAGAGCCATCCCGCTCGGTAAAAAAAAGAAAAGAAATAGTAAAGCCACACATGTTAAAAGTGGTTTTATCCCGTGTATCATAATCTACTACAAACGAATAAATGATAAAATGCCTTTTACCGGCGTAACAGTTTAAATTAAACATGATTTCCGCATTATTAATGACTCATTTAATGTAATGATATTCCAAACTGCATGTGCTAAATAACTAATCATCAAATAGGTGTGAAACATGGCTTAAAATATTATTTTTGCATTTAAAGCATTAATAAATTTAATAGAAATTAAGTAATTGTCGTTTAGATTACTTGGTGTAGAAAATAGTTTTCTAAATTACATATTTTACATGTAAATTACGCGTTAAATACGTGCAGATAATTTACTCGTCCAACCCTCTACATAACAGATAAAGTAAAAGTTTTGCTCGTGGCTTTCAGTATGACCCTTCTAATTAAAAAAAAATCTGATGTGTTACACTCACATGACTTTCTCTACTCATGTACAAACTATTTTTACAAACGCTTCTTCCCCATATGCTTCATGTTAATCGAGATATCGAGATGTTAATCTTATGCTAATTTTCTTGTAGATGCAAGGGGAATTGGTAGGCTTTAACCTAACTCAAGTATTTTAAGAGAAAAACGAATTTGAGAAAAAGTATAAGTATTGGAAAATTTAAGGGAATAACAAGCAATATCTCGAAAATGGTTCACCCAACAACAAAAATGTATATAACATAAATTGTGTATTTTAACGCGATCTACATTTTTGTGTAGTAAAAGTTTGTCTCTCTCTTATGGTTTACCAGTTGTGCAAAAGTCGTTCACAATGAAGAACACTTTTGGAGACATTCCCAGAAAATTCAAGATATACATTTTATTTGTCATGAAAGTATCTTAAATATGTGATATTTTAATCAAAATCGTTAGAGCCATTTTTGAGAAAATGAAACTTTTCGAAAAATGTTGCATGTAAAGGGTAATCTGGGATGGGGGGATTTTCTTGAAAACCTTCGTGTCGCATCTCTGGAAGATACTGAACCTAAATACCAAGTTTAGTGTTTATCCGACTGTTCGTTTCTCAGTTATACTGTTGACAGACAGACAGACACACACTCGGACATGTTTCCAAAAATGCTTTTTTTGGATTCAGGGTGTCTCAAAACATGTATTTCCGGTGAAATCTCGGTATCGTATTTTTGGGTGGAATACAATATATCCCCTACTTACTGTACGTAGTAGAGAAAGTAAAAATAGTTGAATTATTCACTCAGTGCAAGCTAACCTTCACAACCTCTTGCCTGCAACATCCAAAGACACACTCATACATATTATAGATACAAATGGAATACGTTGCCATTACAAATCAGAGAGTACGGTTTGAATGTCTGCGGTATATTCACAGTTGGTCAGACAACCAGCACGCGAGTGAAATAAACAAAAACTATGTTGCCTGGCTCTCGGCCGACTCTGCGTTCAGTTGTCACTAGATTTGCGCGTATAACTGGTATTTTATCAAAGGTTACTAAAGTTCAACTTTGTACATTTTTCCACCAATACGGGATAAGTCACTAGAATCTGGTGATATTTGAGTCGTTAGGTTCGCTAAGTTTATTTTGAAAATATTTTCGTTTACAAAAAGTATGGCTTTCGGCCTTGACCAGGGAGTCTACCACATACGTAGAAGATAGAGGAAGTACTGCATTTTACTGAACAATTCGATACTGAGATTTTATTGGAAATACACGTTTTGAGACTCCCAATATAAAACAATATATTTTTTTAGAAAAAAGGCCCGTGTGTGTATGTCTGTGAATAGCATAACTCAAAATCGAGAAGTGAGATAAATACCAAACTTACCGAGCGTAGTGGCATTCGAGAGGTCCCGGGTTCGATCCCCGACAACCGCTCAATCGGATTAATGGGTTTTTCGTGGTTTTACCTGGTCGGTAGGCGAATGCTGGGGTGGTTTCTCATCTACCACGATTTCATTTATATCATTTCCCTTTCATTCCGTTTCCTTCTCATCTTTCTAGGTTTCTTGGTGTATGGCGATGCCGGACAGATGACGCGGATGCCTGCTCAAAGGAAATAGCACTTCCCATGGACACCAGAGGGCTGAAAGTGTGGCGGGTCTTCGAGCCTGGAATTGCTAAGGACTTCAGCGCGTCTCTGTGGCCCGTAGACTCCTGTGATTCCTTCACTTCATCCCTTCCTCGTAGGGGGAGGTAGCCATAATAGATCTGCTGTAGGTCGCAGTGCTCGAGGTGTCCCCCTCCATTTTATAACCTATACCAAACTTACTGTTTAAGTTCAGTATCTTCCAAAGCAGCGACACGATGATTTTTCAAGAAAATCCCTCACCCTAAACTACCCATTGCAAGAAAACATGTTGGATATTTTTTATCTTTTAAAAAATGGCTCCAAAACTTTTGATTAAAATACCATAAAGTCCATAATAATAATAATAATAATAATAATAATATAAACAGAGAAAAATTACGCGCGGGGCGTGTGTGTGTTTGTATGGGGGGGTAATCTCAAAAACCACCCAACCTATTTTGGAATCCCTTTCAACATTAACGCCCTATTCTTTCTGACGAAAATGAGCTATAAAAGATTTTCAATAAATGACTAATGTTATTACAAAGCCTTCGTTGTGATGTCATTTTGTAGGAAATAGTACTGACCTTTGAGTCAGGAGAAATTGTGAAAATTACTTGGAAAAAGATCTGGTGAACATGGAGGATGCGAGAATACTTCCAAGTTGAATATTTTCACATGCTCCTCCAACTCAAAGTTAAGCACTTTTAACATCGATGATGAAGTCAAATCAGTAAACAGCTGTTTGCGAGCACAGGACCCGACCTGATACAACACTGTCTTGGAAAAACTTGTGTCACGTTCCCAAAAATGTTTGGAAAGACATGTTCACCTTGTAGAAAAGTAACAGAAGGATTGTCAAATATGAATGGAATTATTTTAACAGGATAAATTGTGTGTAGTGTTATTTATAAAATAGGTAAACTTACTTATTGCACGGCTGTCGTAGTAAATCGGCTTACTCAAAACATTTATAATGAAAACTGCATGTCTCTGCATACACAGTTAAAGCATTATAACACTGTAATTAAACCAGAGTGCCCCATCAGAGCAAACGCATTAGTTTTGAACAGAAAAGCAGATATTTAAAGTACTGTGAAGAAAACTAATGAAAGATTATAAGAAAAGGTTTAGGTCCACAAGTAACAGATAAACAATACAGACTCGGAACTAAACAGAAATAAAAATATATACAACATTCAGAGTAACATTAGAAAACGAAGACGAAAATATTGCGGGAATATTGTTACACGCTGGGCAGATGGCCTAAAAGTTCATATGAAAATGAAATTAATTTCTAATACCCAGCACGCACAATGCGGGGGTGTATACTTATTTGACTGCGCAGGAGCGAAACGTGGTGTGGAGGTTAAGAGGAAGGCGTGGGTTTTTCACTGTACAAAATCCATAACATCAACCTACTCACACATCCCTAAATTTATTTTCCAACCATTTTGGGTTCCTACATTATTAAAAATCTGATGTGTTACACTCACATGACTTTCTTTACTCTTGTACAAACTATTATTCTCCATATGCTTCATGTCAATCGAGATATCGAGATGTTAATCTTATTGCTAGTTTTCTTGTAGATGCAAGGGGAATTGCTAGGCTTTAAGCGATAGTCAAATGTTTTAAGAGCTGGTTGCTATGTGGCGCATTCCATTCTCTTTACATGTCCAGGACATAAAAAAATCTGATGTGTTACATTCACATGACTTTCTCTACTCCTGTACAAACTATTTTTACAAACTCTTATTCTCCATCTACCTCATATTAATCGAGATAAGCATTTGAAGAAACGATCTTTTGACATGCAAAGAGAATTACATTTTACGCATAGCGACCAGTTCCAAAAATATTTGACTTTCACTTAAGGCATACTATATTCCCCTTGTTTTGTATTTGCAAGGGCAATATAGAAATACAGTAGCCTTTAAGCACATACATATCTCTTAATAGCTGGTTGCTAGGTGCAGCACTATTCTCTTTGCCACAGATTAATACTATTTGCATATCCAAGACAAGAAAATCAATAACGAATTCCCATTTGCGAAAATAAGTATTGAAAAATTTAAGGGAATAACAAGCAATATCTCGAAAATGGTTCATTCAACAAAAAATGCATATGACATAAATTGTGTATTTTAACGCGATCTACATTTTTTGTGTAGTAAAATTTTGTGTATCTCTTATGGTTTACCAGTTATGCAAAAATCGTTCACAATGAAAAATACTTTTGGAAACATTCCCAGAAAATTCGAGATATACATTTCATTTCTCATGAAAATATCTAAAATGTGATATTTTAGTCAAAATCGTTAGAGCCATTTTTGAGAAAATTAAAATTTTCGAAAAGTGTTCCATGTAAAGGGTAATCTGGGATGGGGGATTTTCTTGAAAACCTTCGTGTCGCATCTTTGGAAGATACTGAACCTAAATACCAAGTTTGATGTTTATCCGACTGTTCGTTATGCTGTTCACAGACGCCCAAACACACAGACACACACAAGGATATGTTTCCAAAAACATGTTTTGGGTTCAGGGGGTCTCAAAACATATATTTCCGGTGAAATCTTCGTTACGAATTTTTGGTTGGAATACAATACTTACTTCCCCTACTTATTATACGTAGTAGAGAAAGCAAAAAAGCCTTAGGTACTTAATGTAGTTCTACGTGGACTCATTCGCATATAATAGTATTTTAGTAATCTTTTGAATATTAAGCACCGTATATAAGTATATTAATTCATTAACATGGTAAAATGACGATAAATAATTATTCATTCATCATCTGTTTACCCTCCTCTTATGTAGGACTTGCACCCCCCAGGACTTACAGGCGTGTGCCTGGGGTCAGAGGCCCGGCGAGGAGGAGACACTCATGGATCAGACAGAACATCCAGGATGGGTGATCAGCCCGGTGCCTGGTATGGGAGGAAGGAAGTAAATGCAACGAAATGTAGGTGAAATGGATGAAAGGAAAGGTGATGATGGAGCAGTTGGTGAAATGAATGGCGGGGGAAACCGGAGAACCCGGAGTGAACCCGCCCAGACGCCGCTTCGTCCACCACAAATCCCACATGCAGGTCCCTGGGATTGAACCCGGGTCCCCTCGGTGGGTTACATCGCCATTCAATATTTAAAAAGCCACCTAATATTTAAATATACCTATAAATTCTATAAATATAAACAAATCCTCTCTATACCTATAAATTCTTCCAGATACCTGAAAGTACTTTCCTCCACACTATATCAATACGTTATCAAGTTTTATTTTTCTGTGATGAATAATGTGAGGTAATAACTTTTCTACATCGATTAAATTATTAGCATAAACGTATTACTAAATGCTGAAATAAAGAAAATATAATAATGTATTGCTTCTCAAATATAAATATGCCTATAGTAATTTAAATACCGGACCATCGATTTGACATATGGTGATGAGAAACAGACATCGATAAACAAAACTGGCGTGAAAAACTTAGCTGGTTGTTTTCTACGAGTCGTTAAGGGATGAATAATACAGCAATAAATACTGGCAGTATGTCATCGCCTACTTAGTTGTTAATTGGGGGCAACAGGAAAGTGTGTTTTTTTGCAGTTCTTGGCCAAGGTTTGCTACGCACCTGTCAGGAACTGTTATCGCCTTTACATCAAATATGCGATTCCTCTCAAGTTGGTCATATATTCTGTATAACAAATAACAATAATAACACTAAAGAGAAGCCAATGTAGAGTCTTAGCATAGACTTAAGTTAGAAACTAAGACTTCTGAGCTAAAAACTTCCTTCAGTATACAGAGTTATTTGATTTATTCATATATTTCCGTTTTAATATAATACTCAGAGGATAGTCTATACAGGATAATTATAAAATAGATTTACAAAGCTTGGGGAACGGTTCCTTACACATAACGAGAAAAAAGTTCATACAAACATAAGTCTCAAAATCCTTTGTTTTGTCTTCGGCGTTCTTATTTTATTGTTACGTCCAACGGTTTTCCAGGTCCAAACCAACAACTTCATTTACGAGAGCAATCCCAGAAATACCCGACCCGACGTTGTTGTTTCAAACAAATGACTATGGTAGAAAGTACCACCCTTATAATGCTTAGGTTTGAAGTTTGACGATGCTACGTTGTTTATTAATTGTTTGGCAGCCATTAATAGTGAACTCTCTCAGCGAATTTATAAACATGGTTAAAACTGGTCATCATTACGTGATACAATGCTTCCATTTCAAAGGTCTTAGTCCAACTAATATTAAAGCTGAGCTAGATTCTACTCTGGGGGAGTCTGCTCCTTCGTTTGCAACAGTAAAACATTGGGTGGTGGAGTTTAAGCGAGGCTGTACGAGCTTCCAAGACGAACATCGCAGTGGTCGACCAAATGAGGTGACCACGCCAGAAATTGTAAAGAAAATCAACAAAATGGTATTGGTTGACCGTCGATTGAAAGTGCGCGAGCTAGCAGACATTGTAGGCATTTCAAAAAGTGCTGTACATCGCTCACTAACTGAAAACTTAGACATGAGAAAGCTGTGCGCAAGATGGGTGACGCGTTTACTCACAATGGAACAAAAGCTGCGTCGTGAGGATGTTCAGTCGAGTGTTTGGCGATTTTTCGCTGCAATATAGCCGAGATTTTGCGTCGATTCATAACCATGGATGAAACGTGGGTCCATCGCTTCACACCTGAGACGAAGGAACAGGCAAAACAGTGGATTGAAAAAGGATATTCGGCTCCAAAGAAGGCGAATACAGTTCCATCTGCAGGCAAGCTCATGGCGTCAGTTGTTTAGGATGCGCGTGAGATAATTTTCATCGATTATCTTCAAAAAGGAAAAGCAATCAATAGCGAGTATTATGCAAACTTATTGCAGCGTTTCAATGATGACATCAAGCAAAAACGGCCGCATTTAGCGAAAAAGAAAGTTCTGTTTCATCAAGACAATAGACCAGTTCACACCATTATTATCGCCATGGCCAAAATCAATGAGTTAAAGTTCGAATCGCTTCCTCATGCATCCTATTCGCCAAACTTAGCCCCCTCTAATTATTTTATGTTTCCAAAGTTGAAATGGCTTGGTGTAAAAGATTTACCAACAATGAAGAGGTGGAGTTTGCAGTTGATGGCTATTTTGCAGAACTCGACGGTTCTCACTATAGACAGGGTATCGAAGCTATTGAACATTGCTGGAAAAGTGTATCGATCTGAAAGGAGACTATGTAGAGAAATAAGGATGTTTTTTCCCCAAATTTTTGTGTTTTCTTTGTTAGGTCGGGTACTTCTGGGACAGTCGTCGTATATATGCACTCCATCGTAAAGACTTTGACTCATTGCATCCTATACACCGTCAGGGAATATTTGGCAGGGTGCGACAGTCCATGATTCAACGAATACATGCGTGTCTACACGCAAAAGGAGAAGATTTCGAATATTTGATATGAATTTATATATTAAAGAAGAATAAACAAACACTACATACATCTAGTACTTTACAGAATCCAAATAAGAAAGATATGGTGTATAAAAAGATCACATACCACCCGGTCATGTTCACACAGATTGAAAAATTATTTGAGAGATATAATATCCAACTTGCACCTCAAAATATTTTTAATTTGACCAATATGTTAAACATACCTGGGCTAATACTGCAGATAACTTAAAAAATAGGAGTGTATCAGATTCAGTATCAAGGCTGTGAGGGTTCCTACATTGCTAGAAAAAAGAGAAATTAGAAAATATGTTTGGGAGAATATCAAAGAAATATTAATGTAAAACAGTTGGATAAATCTGCTGTTGTTAACTACTTCTGAGCTTCAAATCATGATATAGGCCGTGACATCAAGTTATTCAAAGCTATGCATGTTTCTTCACAATTGGAAATATGGGATAAAATATTATCCATCATAATATCAAGAACGTTTTGAAACTTGAAATTCCACCATTTGATACCATGTTGCAGCTCCTCCAACTAGCTTGGGGAATATGGGAGGGAAAATACTTCACTACAGATGGCAGTGGTTTCATCACAGATGGAACTTAAGAAAATTATTCAAGTGGCAACCAGTCTCAACAGAGGGCAGCAATTTCGCCTTATACTCCACACGTTGGGGTCATGGGAGAGGCAGTGAAGTAAGTCGACAGTTTCAGCTGAGGATGGAAGAATCTCTCCTTCTGAAAATACTACTACGGCCACCAAAACCAAAGTGCCTTTGAGATATGAGTAATAATGAACCGGTTCAACACATTTTTATAACGAATGCAACATCCCTTTTAATATCAAAATGAGTTTGTTTGAGCACTTCCTAACATGCTGACAATATCAGTTTCAAAAGCATATTAATGTGACACTTTAAAATGTTATTTCATTAATAACTTTGATCTTTAATAAACCGAAAACGAAGGATTTTGGAATAAATGTTTATTTAACTATTTATTTTTGTTTCAGTTTAAGGAACCCATAGCCAAGCTTTGTAAATGATTTAGAATCGCTGCATAAGATGTACAAATGCAAAATTATGTGAAGTAAATAAACTTTTTCATTGTTTTATGCATTTATACAGGAACAAAGTATTCATTTTATGACGTATGATGAGGAGTGGAGGCGTGCAAACACGAGAAACAACTCGATAGCGAAAGGACTTCAAAAGAATGTCAAGGTATTTAACAACTCGAACCATTACTAATGGATATCTCAGAAATGGCTTATGCCACAAATTTTTTTGAAATAAATTGTGTGTTTTAAAGAGTTCTACATTTTTTGTTTACTACGTTTTCGTCTATCGCTTAACGTTTACCAGTTATATAAGATAATACAAAATTCCTTCCGGATGAAGCCTTCAAAGGCTATTCCCAGAAAATTCAAGATATACATTTTATTTGTCATGTAAATATCTTTAATATTTGGTGCTTTAATCAAAATCGTTAGAGCAATTTTTAGAAAATAACAAAATTATGCTACCTCTAGTTCCCGAGGTCGCGGGTTCAAATCCGGCGGAGGGCGATGGATTTTTTCGGGCGTAAAAATCCTTTGCATGGCTTCCTTCGGAAGGGAAGTAAAGGCGTGGTCCCGTGTCGTACATTTACGGCACGTAAAAGAACCTCAAGCCTGATAAAGAGGCCTCTGAGCAAAATTACCGGTCTTTCACGCCCAATATAGAATGCGACGCTAAGGACAACAGCAGTTAAAGAGCGTCCATAAATAAAACTCAATTCAATAAGATTTACTTGAAAATCTTCTGTTGCCCCTTTGGAATGCACTGAATCTAAATAACAAGTTTATTATTTAACAGACTTTTATTTTTTGAGTTATGCTGTTCACACACACGGACATTTTCTTAAAAATACTTTGTTTTGGATTCAGTGCATCTCAAAACATGCATTTCCGGTGAAATGGCGGTATCAATTTTTTTAGCGGAATGCAATTTCTTTCCTAAATACTAGGTACATGATAGAGAAAGTAAAATTGGAAAATCTGATTTGATACACTCGCATAACTTTCTCTACCCTCTATCGTTTAAGAAGACATACAAACTATTCTTACGAAAGCCTATTTTTCTATATACTTTATTTTAATCCAAATAATCCTTTGAAGAAATAGCTACATTACACATTTTGTCAAATGTTTAAGAACTAGACGTTACACGCTTCCTTAAAATTCCATACTGTTTCCATGCAATCGTGAGAAACAACTGAATGTTAAAGGACTTTAAAGAATTACCAAAGTAATGAACAATTCGTCATTAATAATGGATATCCCGGAAATGTGTATGCCATAAAAACTTATTTTAAATAAATTGTGTGTTTTAAAGAGATCTATATTTCTTATCTGGTACGTTTTCGTCTATCCCTTAAGTTCACTGATTATACAAGATTATACAAAATTCCTTCCGAATGAAGAGGACTTCAAAGGCTATTCCCAGAACATTCAGTATTTATATTTTATTTTTCATTTAAATATCATAATATATGGTATTTTAATCAGAATTGTTAGTCATTTTTATAAAATAACTTTTTTTACTTTCTCTACTACGTATAGTAAGTAGGGGAAGTATTGTATTCCACCGAAAAATTCGATACCGATATTTCACCGGAAATACATGTTTTGATACCACTGAATCCCAAAAAAAGCATTTTTGGAAACATGTCCGTGTGTGTGTGTGTGTGTGTGTGTGACTGTGAACAGCATAACTCAGAAACGAACAGTCAGATAAACATCAAACTTGGTATTTAGTTCCAGAGATGCGACACGAAGGTTTTCAAGAAAGTCCCCCCACCCCAGATTACCCTTTACATGGAACATTTTTTGAAAATTTTAATTTTCTCAAAAATGGCTCTGACGATTTTGATTAAAATATAATGTGTTTAAGATATTTTCATGACAAATGAAATGTATGTCTCGAATTTTCTGGGAATGTCTCCAAAAGTATTCTTCATGTGAACGACGTTTGCATAACTGGTTAACCATAAGAGATAGACAAAATTTTACGACACAAAAAACGTAGATTGCGTAAAAATACACAATTTATGTCATACGCATTTTTTTGTTGTTGAGTGAACCATTTTCGAGATATTGCTTGTTATTCTCTTAAATTTTCCAATACTTATACTTTTTCTCAAATTCGTTATTCATTTTTTTTGTCCTAGTAATAAAAGAGAATGGAATACTCCACATAGCAAACATCTCTTAAAATATTTGACTATCGTTTAAAGCCTAGCAATTCCCCTTGCATCTACAAGAATTTTAGCAATAAGATTAACATCTCGATTAACATGAAGCATGTGGTGAATAAGCGTTTGTAAAAATAGTTTGTACAAGAGTAGAGAAAGTCATGTGAGTGTAACACATCAAATTTTTTAAAATGTTCCATATAAAGTGTAGTTTGGGCTGTGGGGATTTTATTGAAAGTCTTTTTGTCGTATGTTTGGAAGGTATTGAACCTAAATACCAAGTTTGGCATTTATCCGACTTTCGTTTTTGAATTTTACTGTTACAGGCACACGAAGACACATAGATAAGGACCTTTTTCTAAAAATGTTTTGCTTTTTATTCAGCGGTGTCAAACATGTATTTTGTCACCAGAAAGTTAGTTCCAGTGTTCCTTAACGAGATCTACTGACCTCGTATTTTGCCTTTCTGTATGGGAATGGAACTGGACGACTTTAACTATGTGACCAATAAAAGAGAAAATAATGCTAGTTTACTGCCGAAGACTACGAAAGAAAAGAACTATTTTGCAGTCGGCAGAGATCCAAGAGGAAACAAACACGGAATGCTTTGCATTAGAATTAAAAGCTCGGCATTGATTTTCTCGTTTTTAATGCATATTGTCGGCAGTATGGCGCCCCTTCTCATTGTAATGAGCTGCCGCGTATCCAAGAACCTGCCTGACAGCTTGGGTCGGTAAATTTGTCTGCGTTTGACCTTCCATTATTAATATTTAAATACCATCTATCATACACATGGCTTCTAGTAACGCTGAAGAGCCTCAAAGACGAAAATTACGTCTTGTAAAAATCTAAGGTGGGTTAAGTGTTTTATAACTAGCGTTTAAATTTGTGGTTTCAAATAATTATAATAAGGCGTTTAAAAATTCTACGCTCCCAAAGTAATTGGGGTTCCCTTGTTCATTTTCCTGATTATCACATGCACAGTACACTCACTACTGTCGCAAAAATGGAGTCTATCCAGTAACAGTATGGTCAGTAACGATATCACTAATGAGATTTATATCACGTAGTGAACACTGTTATTTTCCACCCTCTCCCTCCAAAAACTTATTATTTATTTATACTGCTGGAGTAAAGGAAATCAAACTAGCGTTAGCGTTTTGCTTTACTCCTCCTTTCTTAATTTTTACTTTCTCTACCACGTACCTCAGAGGTATGCAGAATTCAGTTTTGCGCCGACAACACAACACAACTCAACCCTCAAGAAACACAGACGTAGATAGATAAGGTGTCTTTATTGGTTTCAAATTATTGAAGATATTACACAAGTATTTAGTGCAAGGGTCATTGACCGTACATGTATATTTAAGACACAAGGTATGGTGACAAAATAAACAACAGAAAAAGAAAACAAAACAAAAAGAACAAGAAAAAGGAAAATGGAGATAAATTACCTTTGACTAACTGAACAAATTTGACCTAACTTCGCGCACTTTAACCAAGAAATTGCCCATGTTTTGCCAGTTTCTCTGGTCAGCCAGTAGATCCAAACATGCCAAGCTCTTTCTTGATGGACTTGAGAAGTTTTCTTTGAGTTTAATTGTCCGCTGAGCGCATTCCTCCAAAATATGTACCCAGTCCTCATCCAAATCACAGAATGGGCAGATTCTCCTGCCAGAATCGTCAGTCATTTTCTGTGCCCTCTAGTCTAAACCATACCATTCCTGATGTTTCCTTTCTTCCTATGTCTCTTTACCCTAATTCAATTTTTTGCTAGACTTAGAGAAGGTTTAATTTTACAATCCAGTTCTATTTCCTGTTGGTTGATGTCTCTTAGTCTTCTTTTGACACTTTTCGATATGTTTTTGTCATTTGTTTCAGCTCTTTGCCATACTGACTCCATTACTATTCTCCTCAAACCCCTTTCTAAATCAGCTGCCTAAAACTTAGGAGACAGGTTTTCTCGCTGGTATTTATAACATTTGTATCGTCGTGTGGAGTTATCCCCCTGCATCAGCCTCAGCCAATACTTCACTGCTCTTATTTTACAGTGTATTGTGTCTTCATAACATCCTATCTCCCTCAATATCCCAGAATTTGATGTGCCCTGTGAAACTCCAAGAACTCGTTTCCAAAATGCTATCTGCATTTTATTTACATGCTCTGCTCTTTACCATCCCCAGAATTCACTTCCGTATAACAAAATCGGCCTTATCATAGAATTATATATCTTTTCTAATCTATCTACAGGTACCTCAGGTATCCGCGTAAAGGTATTCATTTAACTGCCCTCGTACTTTATAGTTAATTGCTGATAGAGGTTTGCTCCATTTTCCTCTCATATTAAAAATTACTCCTAAATAGGAGAACTGTTTAACGTTTTGTAGTTCTAGTCACTTGTAATACCATGTTTTCATCCCTGCTTTACATATAGCCATTTTTGAAAGCCATTGTTTTCCTAAGTCATTTTTGCTAGTGAAGGGGGGATACGGTTGTACAGTTCCTGTAGTGATGGTTGATGCAAGTTTGGTTCATTATTATATTGTGTTTAAGTTGACTTTCTACATTTTTTGAAAGTTTTTCACTCTCCTCATAATAGTTCTTCGAGATAAATTAATGTCGTCCTCCGTGGTCTAAGGGTATCATGCTAGCCTCTAGTTCCCGAGGTTGCGGGTTCAAACCCGGCGGAGAGAAATGGATATATTTGGGCATAGAAGTCCTTAACATGGCTTCCTTCGGAAGGGAAGTAAAGCCGGTGGTCCAGTAGATTTACGGCACGTAAAAGAACCTCAAGCCTGATAAACATACCTCTTAGCAAAATGTCCGACTTCCACGCCCAATAGAATAGAATGGGACGATAAGGACCATAGTATAAAATGCAGTTTTTTTAGATAAATTAATATATTAAAACTGGGAAGTTCTTGAGGTGATATAATTTCCACTACTTTTGTTGGGCATGGTTTCATAAATTCACCACTTGAAAAGGCTTTAGGGACCGAGCAATTTACCAGGTAAGTATATAACTAGCACATTTATTTTGTATTTACATCCATCAATTTTCGGGACTTTCTGTACAATGTGCTCTGCAGTTAACTCCTGCAATAGTTTCCCACGTTCAGTTCTTAAAACAAATAAAATAATAATAAAATACAACTACTTTGCTGTGCAACACCTTTAATTTCACCACATGAAGCATGGCATTTAACATAGTGTCTTTGGATGTTGCTTCTAAATATGCCATGTAATGCTTTTGAGCAAATTAGGCATTTACATTCTCTCGTTCTGCACAGCAAGAAAACTCATCCTGCTATTCTGCACGAAATTTCCGTTTTCTGGTAGACAATGCCATCATAAACTCCACCACTGAACTGTTTACTTCCAACCACCCTCTCGCCTCTTAGGGTCGGTTTCACCAAACGTGAGTAACTTTTACTCTCGAGTAAAACGTGGTTTACTCGCCAGTAAGCCATTTGAGCGTTTCACCAACAAATTACTCTGGAATAAATTGCGTATGCGAGAATAAATCAGAGAGTAACGTTACTCGGCGAAATATTGTGGAATAAAGTACAGAGTAACTGCTAGCTAGCATTTTACAATGGCTGCACTTGCAGGATATGAGAACGGTTTTTGAGGACAGTTCTAGCGATGAAGATGAGGAGTTTTACCAATGAGACTGAGTACTTTGGTGAATACTGGATCATCACTATTATCTGGCCTTGGAGGTCCACCAACTACAAATTAGAAGAAATAATAGAACAAACGATTACACTACATATTCATGTTGCATATTAAAAAGAAAACAAATGTATCACCTGTCTTATTGCAGCTATTCTTTTATTAGCTAAATCCTTCTTTGCAACTTTTTTTAGCAGCTCCCACTCTCCCTTTATATTAGCTGCAGTTCTGTGTCCCATAGTGGTGCCAGCGTTATATTTTTCTTCAGCCTTCTCCCATGTATCCTTCTTCTGGCGCAAAGTTGAACCATCTGTTCTCTTATAAATTCTTCTACCACAGAAAGCAGTTGGAGTTTTTCAGAAGAATGTCAATTTGGACTTCTCTTTCGCTTTCCTTCGTCTGACATGATTCTGTAAATTTAACACACAAAAAGTATAAGTTAACAGGATAATTTCATTATAACGAAAGTTTTAAGTTACTTTTTTCGAACATGCCATTACCATGCATTTCTACTTACCAGTGCTTTCGTTTACTTCTTTCTCCGTAGCTTTAACATCTAAAAACTTTCGTTTACTCGCACTAAATTCCTTAAAATGGCGAAAAACAATCTGTAAACATTGCTCATAAACTATGAGAAACTTCGCGATCGGCACTTTTCTGGTATAATTATTGGAGTACTAATTCGAGAGTACTTTAATCTCCACACAAGCATGGTGAAACGAATACATGCCACTCGGGAGTAACAACCACTGGGTTAACATTTCGCCGAGTAACGTTACTCTCTGATTTACTCTCGCATATGCAATTTATTCCAGAGTAAGTTGTTGATGAAACGTTAAAAGGGCTTACTGGTGAATAAACCACGTTTTACTCGAGAGTAAAAGTTACTCGCGTTGGTGAAACCCACCCTATACCATATTATTTTCATGCAATCGCGAGAAACTACTGAAAATCGATGAGACTAAAAGATTGACAAGTATTGAACAATTCGACATTTAATAAAGGATATCTCATAAATGCCTTATGCTACAGAAAAACTTATTTTAAGTAATTGTGTGTTTTAAAGAGATCTACAACCAGAAAATTCAAGATACACATTTTATTTATCATGCAAATATCGTTCATGTGTTATTTTAATCAAAATTATTAGAACCATTTTTTAAAAATCAAAAAATTTGAAAATCGTTCCAAGTAAAGGGTAGTTTGGGATGGAGGCATTTTATTGAAAATCTTCGTGTCGCATCTTTGGAAGATATTGAACCTATATTCCAAGTTTGGTAGTTATCCAACTTTTTGTTTTTGATGTTCACAAACACACTGACACACACATACAAATATACACATGTTTTCCAAAACACATGGGGCCTCAAAACATGTATTTTTACTGAAATCTCGGTGTCGAATTTTTGGGTGGAATTCAATACCTTCTCTGTCTACTATGGCAGAGAAAGTAAAACGCAGTGAAAGGAATTATGTTTAGACCCAATATCTTTATGGCATCTATAACACTTCCATAATAGTTGTATCAGATGATGCAAACCAATCCGATTTCATCCTCACGGCTTTACTGCCGAAGTTAAAAATTATTCATGAAATCTCCTAGGAAATATGCAGCTAACTTTGAAGTCGTTTCAGATATTTCCGAGTTTTGAATAACATTATGCATATTACAGAAAATGGAAAGAAGTTTCTTGAAGGTTTGTTCACATATTTCCGGTTGAATAAAGCGCAGTTCATGAATTAAAACGAGAAAACATTTTAGGGGTGGGGAGAAGTAATGGAATTTGAGATGAGCCGCAGGGTGTGGGGGGTCACTGCCCCGAAGTCTTATCACCCATGTACCATCTCATGCAGTAAACATATTTCCCCTTTTTATTAACCCAGACAGTATCAAAGAGACACTAAACGGCAGGGAGCCAGTATTTGTCACTTCCCAGACAATCTTTAAGGGTACTGACCCCTCTTCTTAGGTCGACTATTCAATTCTTTTAGTCCCAATGGAGCGCATAGCCCCACAGAATATTTTTGATGCACCAATGGGAAAACTTAAAGAGACAAGGTACTCTGAAACGCACAAAAAATCATTTTTTTTGTTTTAGGCATTAATAAAATCTCTCTTATTTCCAGTTTCAGAAAGTATATTAAGAGGTTTTAAGACATTTAGTCTGCATTCCTTTAAAGCTGTCATGCAACGCCCCTTTTTTAGAACATTTTTGTATCTTTTGTATCTTTCAACATTTTTGTATCATGCCCAGCGAGCAGTTCAGCAATTAACAAAAGAGGCCAGCACCAAGAGAAGGCAATCAGAAAAGCTGAAGCAATCCAGGAATGAAGATGCAGATGTTTATGACCCTGGAATGTA
Source organism: Deroplatys truncata (assembly GCA_030765065.1). Classification (NCBI taxonomy): domain Eukaryota; kingdom Metazoa; phylum Arthropoda; class Insecta; order Mantodea; family Mantidae; genus Deroplatys; species Deroplatys truncata. The sequence continues at coordinate 46,521,810 of CM060989.1, forward strand.
CAGAAGTGTGTGTCAGAATTCAGTTCTCTCAAAACAACATTTTCGGATGCTTATGTAGGTTTTTCTCAGAGCGTTAGAGAGATAGAGAGCCGAATTTTTCAGTATATATACACACAACACAGAGATAAACGTTTTGAAATACAATAATAATTTTATAATGTATATTATCGATATTAAGAAAGCAACAACATTGCAAATTTTCCTCGTTTTTACTTTCTTGACTTTGCAAACAATTTTTTTTTCAATTTATAGTGAACTGATACACATAACTAAATAATTGAGGTTCAGAAGATGGCTGATTATACTAAGAATAAGGATGCAAAAGTGTTATTCTGTATTGCAAGTAGTATCAAAGAAAAAGGTACATAAATTCACATGTTTTAAGAGTAAATTTTATTATTTTTATGCTGAACGAAATAATTTTATGGACTCAGCTACATAAGCTATCAATACAAACAACCACTTGAAATAATTGCCACAATTTATATAATAGTTATAAAAAATTTCAGGAAAAGTCTTTGAGAACTTTAAGAGCAGTGGTAATTTAACACACTTAAGGTGTAATTTCCATATGTTTAGACTACCTTGTCCCTTAAGTGCTAAAATTCGCAAATGTCCGTTCCCAGTGATTCTGAAAGCTTGGATGTCTAGCAATTTCGAATTCAAAAAATGTTGATAGCCAGTTATTTTTAAATTTTTGTGTACATATTCTAGGTAAAACATCATAAGAAATATAATAAATTGTAATAGAAATGGGCTGATCAATCTAAAACACTCGTTAACTTTCTTCACGTACCACTGTTTCTTAGCTTCTATCGAATCTATGGATGGCAGCGAGGATGACGAATTTTGGGAGAATAACTGCGAGAGTGAATGGCAGTGAATAACATGGCAATATGTTTGGCGCCAATATGATGTACGTATGCTAGGAAAAATGTTGACGTAGATGCAAGCACAAGAAAATAAACGTTCGTACTCGTTTTTCTTGTGTCCATCCAATCCCCCCTTCAATTTTAAGGGTAGGGATTAGACCCATTAGATTGTTTGGCCAATACGGAAAATGTCATAAATGTGGTCTAGTTTAACGACACATGCAAACAATTCTTCACTCCTTACTCTGGAAAGTGAATTATATTATTGGTTTAGCCTTTTGATGGGGACCAATCGTAGCGAATACTACGCTGGTGTGCAAAACCTAAGGACGAAAATAACCTTCGCGTGCTGTGATACTGCCAAGTAACATAGCTCGATGAAACTTGAATCGTACATAGAAGAACTGCTACAATATGCTACTAAACGAAATATGCAATGAGACGAACAGAAATGCCACTTTTATTCATAGACTATAAGTTACACTAAAGTCAATACGATATATGATGGCTCTCTAGATTTACAGAAACAGAAACATGGTGCTTAAAAGGGTGTATGATCACCACGGACAGCAATGCATGCTCTGCATGGTGCTCCCATGTTGGCCACAAGGTTGGTAAACAGTTCTTGTGGAAGGGCGTTCCATTCCTCCACCAGCGCTGTTGACAACTGTTGGATGGTCATTGGTGCACGTGGGTGTGCTGCAATGGTCTCACCAAAGCATCTCACACGTGTTCGATGGGATTTAAATCGGGGGAACGGACAGGCCAGTCCATTCGCCGAATATCCTCTCGTTCCAAGAGATCCTCCACCTGCGCTGTTCGATGCGGTCGCGCATTGTCAACCATAAAAATGAAGTCAGGGCCGACTGCACCTCTGAAAAGGCGCACATGGGGAAGGAGTACAGTATCACAATAACGTTGACCAGTGAGCGTACCGTGTTCAAAGATTTGGAGGTCGATGCGCCCATGCAACATTATGCTTCCCCAAACCATAACATCCGGACCATCAAAACGGTCATGTTCAAGGATGTTCCTGGGTTCATTACGTGTTCCCCTTCTCGCCAGATGAGGGTACGTCGAGAATCACTCCTTAGACTGAATCTGCTCTCATCCGAGAAGAGCACGCGACCCCATTCCTCGTTGGTGAAATTTTGATGCTCTTGGGACCATCGCAAACGGTGTCGCCAATGTGCGGATGTCAATGAAATACAACGTACTGGCCGTCGGGCAAAGAGACCACCTCTGTGTAGTCGCCGTGCCACTGTGTATCGTGAGATTGAGTGCCTAGCTGTCCTGTTAAATGTGGTTGCAATCGCACCCGCTGTTTGGCGTGGATCCCTTCTTGCTTGTTGCACAATGTAGCGGTCATCTGCTGCTTTAGTTGAGCGTGGTCGACCACCACCCCTCCTTGCGACAGCATTGCCTCTGGTTTGGAAGGTTCCCCATGCACGTGAAACAATGCTGTGAGCAATTCGAAACTTCTGAGCAACACTCGTCTCACTTCGCCCTTCTTCCAGTTTCCCGATGATTCTTCCGCGTATGAAGTCATCCAAATGGTGTCTACGGGCCATGTTGCAATGAAGAACACACTACAGTGCACCGTAACAGCTCGCTAATTGCCACACACCGTCTTGTCCTGTTTCGTCAAATGCCCCGTGTTGCGGGACCAGAACCATTCGTCACTATAGGCTCGCTACACTCACGCCATGTGACGTCCAGCTCTCTGTGTACGTGTGAGAGACCTCTGGCAACATGCTCTTAAACTTCATCTACTTCCACCAAGTAGTTCATTTGTTATGTTACTTTACCCATCTTGTCCTTAGGTTTTGCACACCAGTGTATATTATGCAACAAGACTATAATGGTAGCAATTAAGACGCATGTTTATGAAAAGAGCACTAGCGAGTTTCATAATTTTCACACAAGCATCTTAATTACCATTATAGTCAAGTTGCATATTACGACTGTTTCTGGTCGACCACACTATAATTTCAAAACCTTGAGTTTTTACAAAAAGATCTTAGGAGCGCTGTCCCTGAAGTACCCGACCTAACAAAGAAAACACAAATATTTTGGGGAAAAACATCTTTATTTCTCTACATAGTCTCCTTTCGGCTCGATACACTTTTCCCAGCGATGTTCAATAGCTTCGATACCCTGTTTATAGTGAGAACCGTCGAGTTCTACAAAATAGCCATCAACTGCAAACTCCACCTCTTCACTGTTGGCAAATATTTTAGCACCAAGGTATTTCTGCAGAGGGGGCTAAATCCGGCGAATAAGGTGCATGAGGAATAAATTCAAACTTTAACTCATTGATTTTGGCCATGGCGATAATAGATATGTGAACTGGTGTATTGTCTTGATGAAACAAAACTTTCTTTTGCACTAAATGCGGCCGTTTTTGCTTTATTTCATTATTCATATGCTGTAATAAGTTTGCATAACACTCGCCATCGATTACTTTTCCTTTTTGAAGATAATCAATGAAAATTATTCCACACACATTCCAAAAATCCTGACACCATGCCCTTGCCTGCAAATGGAACTATTTCATCTTCTTTGGAGTCGATTGTCCCCTTTAGCCCACTGTTTTCACTGTTCCTTCGTCTCAGGTATGAAGTGATGGCCCCACATTTCATCCATGGTTTCTGCGTGGTCACCTCATGTGGTCGACCACTGCAATGTTCGTCTTGGCAGCTCGTACAGCCTTGCTTAAGCCCTGCCACCCAATATTTTACTGTTGAAACGAAGCAGCAGACTCCCCCAGAGTAGAATCTAGCTCAGCTGTCATATTAGTTGGACTAAGACCTTTCAAATGAAAGTATTGTATCACATAACAATGACCAGTTTTATCCATGTTTACAAATTCGCTGAGAGAGTTCACTATTAACGGCTGCTAAACAATTACTAAACAACGTAGCATCGTAAACTTCAGACTTAAGCTTTATAAGGTTGGTACTTTCTACCACTATCTATACATCAGGTCGGGTACATCTGGAACTGCTCTCGTACCTTGTTAATTGTGTGTAATTAAATGCTGATCGGATGCAGCACTGACTGCAGAACCTTGAGCGTGTTTGCGAATAGTACAACATATGGAGCACTGCTGAGTCCACGGTGTATTTTTTTACTTTTTGCAGGTAACGTGAAAGCAACATGTATTGAAGCAAAGGACATGAACCCAGTTTATTTGAATATTAAGATTGCAATGAACAGAATTTATCTTATTCTAAATACACATATTTCATTGTTTATCCGGGGAATGGGTCCCGGTGGACTGCTACTTTTAAGGTGTTAAAAGGTATGGGCGATAGCTGCGCGGTTGCCGAGAAGGATCATAATAAGTCATTGAAGTATTATGGATGCCATAACACCAGTAACTTTACATGTAATCACCGTATTATAGTATGGTCGACCAAAAAAAAAACGTTCACAGAGGCGGTATCTGAACCACCCCTTCATTTCGATTACAACATCGTTAATTGGCTTGTTTTTGTGTCCCTAGAATGTTTTACAGGCCAGTGGTATAGAGAACTGATACTGGCTGGGTGGAGTCAAAGGTTGTTTACGTGAAAGTGGGAACCTTATAGAGGGAAAAATGCTATTACTATCTAGGAGAATGGGACAGTGTTATGCAGGTATGTGTACCTACCGGTAGAAGTAGTATGTATTGCATACCATTGTACAGTTTGATACCGAGATTTCATTGGTATCTTAAGGACCCCTGAAAAAATTTATTAATACAGTAAATAGAAGCATCTTGGTGTGATATATTCACATAGCTTTCGCTGTCCTCTATCGTTTATTTTTCTATCTGCTTCATTTTAATCCAAATAAACCTTTGCAGAAACAGCTACATTACACACTTCGTTATAGATGCAAAGGGAGCAGCGATAGTCAAATGTTTAAGAACTGGACGCTATATGCTGGCCTTGAAAATCCATACTATTTCCATGCAATCGCCAGAATCAACAAAAAAATCAACGGGACTTAAAAATAATGACAAAATATTGAACAAATTTAATTCATGTATGACGTAACGTTTATCAGTTACACAAGATTCTGCAAAATTCCTTCCGAATAAATACGACATAACAGGCTACTCCCAGAAAATTCAAAATATACACCTATTTGTCATGTTAATATATTTATTATATGATATTTTAATCAAAATTATTTGGATTCATTTTTAGAAAATAAACATTTTCGAAAAATATTCTATGTAAAGGGTGGTTTATGGTAGCGGGATTTTCTTGAAAATCTTTGTGTCGCATCCTTGGAAGATTGTCGCGGGAATCGGTTCATGTTATCTTATTTTCTGGGTGCCTGTTATTGTTTTATTATTTTAAAATTTGGATTCTTTGTTCTCCGGCTAGCTATAATTACTCAGTTAAGCGGAAAGGAGTTGTTACTAAAAGATAACACTGATAAAAGAATTTGTTTTCACACTTTTATTGCCGTGACACTTAATTAATAATTCACATCTTTAATCTTTATACACGCCTGACTGAAACTGTGGTATTTCCAAATGTAATTACTGTCGTATTAGTTGCCGCGTACTTCACATTTTTGTAACTAACTTTACGACGTGTACCTCGCGAGAGATTCTTCCAAACTATACGACGTGCACCTCATGAGAGATTCCTTAGAACTGCGTGAAACATGCTTATGGCTCGAGAATATGTACTCGAATTGCCTAAACATTATAACAGAACTGCTATTGGTTACCAAATCGCGCCAACATTAGCGTCTGTTTTGTCAGTCAATCACTACTACTAACATATATGCTCTAGGAAAGATATTCCCTCCATTTTTAAAGAAAGGCACGCTACCCTGACGTCATTTGTTTGTCTCTACTTAGTGATAAACAACTCACCCCCTCTGTTTATTGTTACCCACTTCTATTGTCAGTTTCAGTGAGGCCGTGTAAACTTATTTCCTAACAATGCTTTTGGCTAACGAACATATAAAATCCTGTAACATACAATAATATTAATTTAGACTACAATCACTCTGGCATTCACAGTGTTGTGATATAAAATATTGCCCCAAGATACTGAACTTAAATATGAAATCTCATATTTATCCTACTTTTCGTTTCTGAGTTATTTTGTTCATAGCCATGCGCACGCACACGTGGACCTTATTTTAAAAAAAAAATTCTGTGCAGGGACCTCAAAATGTGTATTTTAAGTGATATCTCGGTATCGAATTGTTGGGTGAAATGCAGTACCTTCTCTACCTATTATGTACGTTTTAATGGAAGTAAAAAAGGAAGCGTTATTAATAAAGTAAACGAAAGAATCTGTGTGGAAGATGTTCAGTGGCGGCTAGTGCAAGGAAGCGCTAAGACCTCGCCAGTAGCAATCTGCAGAGACATTTCACTACAGGTTTCGCAAGGTCATCGAGTTTCCTCTGGTAGGTCACACTGGCATTCCAACGTCTCCTCAATGGAGACAAGAAGTATGAATTACTTGGACGGACTGAAGACAGAAGATACATCGATCACTGCTGAAGAAGGAAGGGGGAGGCAACATTTGGGGAATGAGTGGAAACCTACTCGACCGTTCCCGCAGTTTAATGCCTAGCACTCCTACCAAAATATTTATTGACCCTCAAGGACGTCTTGGGTGTTACATAGATGAGCATAGAATGTAAGAACTAAATACATTTCATTTCATTTCATTGATTATCAGTCGTTGAAAATTACATAGAATTCATGACATCGTCAATATATACATTTAAAAAAATCAATGAATATTTTACAAATAATAACTTATTTTTACAATTAAAATATATACAACAAATCATTTCAGATACTCATTTAAGGAAAAAAAACCTTGTACACAATATTTTCTCAATTCTGTTTTGAATTGTTTTAAATTTGTTATGTTTGTAATATAAATAGGTAGTTTATTGTAAAATGTACATGCAGCCACAGTGGGTTTAGTTTTAAAAAGCTGGATTCTATGTGATCTTGCATGAAAATCTGTGTTACCTCTTGTAGTATGGTTATGTATTTGATTGTTATCTATTTCCCGTCTTACATTATGTTTTAGATACATTATAACTTCAAATATATATAATGAGTATAGCGTTAAAATATTTAATTTTTTAAAATAATCCCTACAGGATTGTTGTGGCTTTAAACCCATAATTATCCTGATTGATCTTTTTTGTAATATAAATAGTCTTTTAAAGTACTTGTCAGCACATTGTTCCCAAACGGTGATTCCATAAGACAGATGTGGATATATTAATCCATAATAAATGTTCATCAATATTCTTAGATCTGCAACTTTTGCCATTCTTTTTAGTAGAAAAATGCTTGTACTTACTTTATTACAGGTTTTATCAGTGTGCTTATCCCAAGTGAGATGATTGTCACCTCATTAATCTCTTCATCCTTTATATAAACTTTTAGATGAATGTCCTTTCTGTTTTGGGCCGGCTTTACTTCCATATGAACTGTTTTTTTGTATTAATATGCAAATTATGTAACATGAAAAAGTGTGTGATTTGTTTGATATTTTGATTATTGCAAGTTACGAGGTTTTGAAGATTTACGTTTGTGTTTACCATTGATGTGTCATCAGCATATGAAATTATTTTACCATTTCTTATTATCGTTAAATCATTCATATAAATTATAAATAGGAGGGGACCAAGTATCGAGCCCTGCGGGACACCATACTTAACGCTGCGCAGTTTTGAATAGTAAGTATTAATTTGCTGCCCACATTTATGTGTGATTTTTACTTGTTGTGTTCTATCACCTAAGTAAGAACTTACTAAATTCAGAGGTATGCCCCGTATACCATACTGCTCTAGTTTGGTTAACAATATTTCGTGATCAACACAATCAAAAGCCTTACTTAAATCAAGAAATAGGCAACTATTTATGTCACTCTTATCTAAACTGTCGATTAGATATTCAATTATTTCAATTATTGCATCTTTAGTTGATCTCCCTTTCCTAAATCCATACTGAAAATTGTTTAAGATCTTGTGTTTATCAAGAAAAGTTAGGATTTGATTAGTAATTATTTTATCCAAAACTTTAGATAGAGATGAGACCAGAGTAATTGGATGGTAATTATCTGTTGAATGCTTGTCACCATTTTATATAGCGGTTTTACAATAGATTCCTTTAAACAGTTGGTGTAAATTCCAGAAGTTATACAAGCATTTATCAGTTCTACTAATGGTTTCAAAATACTGTGTGAACACTGCATTAGAAGAACTGTTGATATGCCATCTTTACCTGAAGACTTCTTACTGTTAATTTTATTTATTACATTTAATAGTTCATCTGCAGATATTTCTGGTAGGAATATTGAATCGCAAATATTTTACCCACTTTTATTTGATCTAAAATCGTATGTCTTTTACCTATTAAATTATTTACGTTTTCAATAAAACTTTCATTAAATAAATTACTTATATTTAAGGGATCCCTTATTTTTTGTTTCTCACATTTATTTCAATGTTCTCATGCAGTTTTGTGCTTTCACCACACTCCTTATTTATTATACCCCAAGCTGTTTTAGCGATATTGCTTGATTCACACATTAAAGTTTTTATATAATCTGATTTAGCCTGTTTTATTAAACTACGGTAATTTCTTTTATAAGTTACATAAGTTTCTTTATCTCTATTTAGCTTTATTAACTGCATTTATCATAATAACGTTTTAATTGGTCTTTAGCTAAAATTATATCTTTATTGATCCACTGCTTTCCTGTATATGTTTTAATTAATTTGTTTTTTAAAGGACATGCAATGTCTAAATAATAGTTAAATGTTGCATAAAAGTGTTCCCATTTTTTATTTACATCAGTTTCGTTTTACACTTCAATCCACTGTTCCTTTTGCAACATAGTACAGAGAGTCATTATGTTAGAATCATTAAGATCTCGAACTTGTTTTTTTAAATTTTGTGAATTGTGGATTTTGAGCGAAACATTTATTTGTGGTGCAAAATGATCTGACAAATGACTTTTTATCACATTTACATTATATAGCTCTGAAGGTAAGTTTGTAAGAATGTGATCTATAATACTTGCAGTGGTATCCGTGACTCTCGTTGCCTCATTTACTGTGATTTTAAGATTATGCATATTAGCGATGTCAACCAGTGACTTGTAATCGCTATTTGTTTCATCCCTATTTATATTTAAATCCCCCAATAACACTACTTTTTCATTATCAAGTTGATCGAGTATCACGGTTAGAATTTAGAAGAATTCCTTTGGTTTGTTACTTGGAGATCGATAACATGAAATAATTACAATCTTACTAGTTTCAATTTGAATTTCAATGCCTATAATTTCACATATTTTTTCAATACTTTTTGCTTTAATCCACTTTAATGGTTTGATTTTTGTTATTTTGTTTGAGACAAGTAAAAGTGTTCCACCACCCTTATATGTCTTTCTGCAATAACTAATTGCATTGTTGTAACCCTCAAAATTACACTGATTTATCTGGTCTTCCTTAAGACCATGCTCTGTGATGGCAAGGATATTTGGTTTATTATAATGTATAAATATAGAAAGCTCATCTATTTTGTTACCTATATACTGTATATTTTGGTATATAATTCTTAAGGGAGTAATAGCCCCTTTATTGTTGGGGATAGACTCTGACCTATGCAACTTTGTATTCGTAGGATTGTTTGCATTGGATTTATTTCTGCGGCTAGACCTAATGCTATTATAATTATTGTTATGGGACCGTGCTTTTTGTTCATATAGGCTATGAGATTTGGTATCATGATCATCTATTTCACCTCCTACCTGTTTTAGTGGTTTTCCTGTATAATATCAACTACTCTCGCAACCATTTTGCTAAGCGCATAAGTACCCTTTCTGTTTACGGGCAAACCATCTCTTCCAAGAACGCTATCATCACAGAACTTATTTGGGTTTACAAATATTACTCTTTGTTCATCACACATACCACTTATCGCACTATTTATTTTGTCAATGTACGAATTACTAATACTTCTTCTGTGTAAAATCCCATTTACAAACACTCTTGCAGTTGGAAACTGAGACTTCACCACCCTCACAAGGTATATACGAATGCGTGGAAAATGCATTGCTAATTGTTATCGAACACTCACACCTTAGAAATAATGATATACCGTATTTACGGGAATCTAATGCGCAACTTTTTTGACCAAATGACGCATTTATATGCGAATGCAAATCCGTTCCGTAGAATGCAAGTAAGTTCATTCAAACTTTTCGTTTCTTACCTCACAATGGATTGCTGGAGTTAACATGAATTCGGAAACTCGCGACAAGCTAGCCGCTCATTTATCATTGACCTATTATTGTGCGTTTTATAGTTATTCATATGTAAAATCAATAGTAATGCATGGCATAATCTTATGGGGCTTCAGCTCAGAACTAACAGAAATATCTCATACAAAAAATAAGAAGAACCATTGTAAATGTAAGACCACACATTGTAGATCCTTCTTCATTGACTTTGAAATACTGACAGTACCCTGTATATATATTCTGGAAACAATCTGCTTTATACAAAACAGTTTACACCTATCAAAAAAAATGTATATGACATAAATTGTGTATTTTAACGCGATCTACATTTTTTGTGTAGTAAAATTTTGTCTATCTCTTATGGTTTACCAGTTATGCAAAAGTCGTTTACAATGAAGAATACTTTTGGAGACATTCCCAGAAAATTCGAGATATACATTTCATTTGTCATGAAAATATCTTAAACATATGACATTTTAATCAAAATCGTTAGAGCCATTTTTGAGAAAATTAAAAATTTCGAAAAATGTTCCATGTAAAGGGTAATCTGGGGTGAGGGGATTTTCTTGAAAACCTTAGTGTCGCATCTCTGGAAGATACTGAACCTAAATACCAAGTTTGGTGTTTATCCGACTGTTCGTTTCAGTGTTCACAGACACACAATAACACCGACACGGAAATGTTTCCAAAAATGATTTTTTGGGATTCAGGGGGCCTCAAAACATATATTTCTGGTGAAATCTCGGTATCGAATTTTTGGGTGGAATATAATACTTCCCCTACTTACTATGCGTAGTAGTGAAAGTAAAAAGAAAGATAGAGGATCAATGGTAAGTGGTAAGAACATACTGATATATTCTGGAGTGCAGAAATAGGAACGCGCCAGAGTAGGGGTTGGGATAGTAATAAATAATAACTTTAGAGAGTATCATATTCATGGGAAAACGAAAGAATAATAACTCTGAAGATAAAAACCAATAGAGGACACTGCTGGATTATAGGAGTATATACGTCAGTTGAAGGTGACAAACAAAATACAGACATAGTTTATAAACTGCTAACAAAGCCGCATAAACAAGGTAGGAAATAATGATTACATAATTGTAGCTGGATATACAAATGTAAGAGTGAGAAACCCAATCCCAAAAATCACTGGCCCCAATGGAGAAGGGACATCAAATGGTAACGCCAGAAAATTGAGAGACAGGTGTAAAATAATAAAATAAGAATCACGAGTTTCTTTTACAAACACAAGGATATGCATAAATTTACTTGGGAGGCCGGAGGAACCAGATCAATAATTGTGACAAGTGAAAATATAGATACTAGATACTACGGCGGATCAAAAAGTAACACACAGTAATTATTTTCTGTCTTGGCATTGCAGCTGGAATGTTGCAATTTCACACAGATATAGTTTGAAGTTTTCACTACCCAGGGTGTTCTTTGTTTCATGTGCAAAGCGAGCAAAGCTTGAACTACGCAACAAAGATGGCGCGTATGTTACTGTCGTCCGCGTGTGAAGAGCAGAGAGGTGTGGTTCGATATTTGTGGGCCAAAGGGCATAAACTGAGTGATATTCACAGGGACATGTGTGGCGTGTATGGGGATGATTGTATGGGCCGTAGCAATATCTCCAGGTGATGTGCATTCTTCCTAGAGGGGCGTGTTGAGTGATTCGCCACGCTCCGGGAGGCTGGTAACAGCTGTAAACCCGCAGAAACTCAGAGGCTATTTTGAACGACCGGCGTGGGCAACTGCGAACCTTGTAGCAACAGTTCAGCATTTCCTATGGTGCAGTGTACGATATTCTTCATGATACGTTGAAATTTCGTAAAGTTGGTGCACGCTGGGTGCCTAAGAACCTGACAGACAACCACAAGGGCCAGCGAATGATGACGAGCTTGGAACACCTAACGCGGTACACCGCAGAAGCGCATGACTTTCTGAAAGGAATCATCACTGGTGATGAGTCGTGGGCATACCACTACACGCCCTAAACCAAGCAGGCAAGTATGGAGTGGAAACATGCTGGTTCCCCAGTGAAGAAAATATTCAAAGTGACTGAATCTGTTAGGAAAGTGCTTGTGACAGTGTTCTGGGATATGTATGGTGTTGTATTGGTGGACTTTGCTGAACACGGGACCACTGTGAATGCTGCAGTCTACATGAAAACTTTGGTTGAGTTGCGTCGTGCCCTTCGTGACAAACGCCACAATATGAATACTGACAATGTCAAAATTCTTCATGGCAATGCTCGCCCCGATGTTGCTGCTGCTGTTCGTCAGAAAATCACCAAATTTGGTTGGGAGGTGCTCCAGCATCCACCGTACAGTCCGGACCTTGCACCGTCGGAATTTCATCTGTTTGGTCCCATGAAAAAATTCCTGGCCGGCCAACGCTTTGCGACAGATGCGGAAGTGAAATTAGCAGTCCGCATATGGCTATACTCCAAGGAAACGGACTTCTACGAACAGAGTATATTGAAACTGGTATCACGATGGGAGAAATTGTTGAGAAACTTGGTGACTATGTTGAAAAGTAGGTAAAAGGTGTAAGTTCATTTGTGATTTTTTTATGTTTTAACTATTAAACATTTTTGTGAAAAAATTATGTGCTTTACTTTTCGATCCGCCCTCGTAGGTTCAAGAATATAGGGGTGTTTTGAAATCCATAGTGGGCACCATTTACCGTAAGCTTTATTGTACTAAGTAGCCATTATTTTATTATTACACGAAACACTGTAACTGCTGACGTTAGGAAAGGAATTCCAGTATTAAAAACTTCCTGAAGCATGTTGTCAACACTGGCTCATTGTCTTAGCGCGAAATATTAATAACAATACTAAGGTTAACATCACATTAATAAATATCGGCTATTAACAGAAATGATTAAATTACAATAGGAAAAACCTGATGTGTTACACTCACATGACTTTCTCTACTCTTGTACAAACTGTTTTTACAAACGCTTATTCTCCATTTACTTCATCTTAATCGAGATAAAGATTTGCAGACTCTATCTTATTGCTAATTTTCTTGTAGATGTAAGGGGAATATATATTTGCAAGGGCAATATAGAAATACAGTAGCCTTTAAGCACATACATATCTCTTAATAGCTGGTTGCTAGGTGCAGCACCATTCCCTTTCCCACAGATTAATACTCTTTGTATATCCAAGACAAAAAAATGAATAACGAATTCCTATTTGAGAAAATAAGCATTGAAAAATTTAAGGAAATAACAAGCAATATCTCCAAAATGGTTCACTCAACAAAATAAATGTATATGACATAAATTGTGTATTTTAACGCGATCTACATTTTTGTGTAGTAAAATTTTGTCCATCTCTTATGGCTTACCAGTTATGCAAAAGTCGTTCACAATGAAGAATACTTATGGAGACATTTCCAGAAAATTCAAGATATACGTTTTATTTGTCATGAAAATATCTTAAACATATGATATTTTAATCAAAATCGTTAGACCCATTTTGAGAAAATTAATTTTTTTGAAAAATGTTCCATGTAAAGGGTGATCTGGGTTGGGGGGATTTCCTTGAAAACCTCCGTGTCGCATCTCTGGAATATACAGAACCTAAATACCAAGTTTGGTGTTTATCCGACTGTTTGTTTCTGAGTTATGCTGTTCACAGACACATACAGACACACACGGACATGTATCCAAAAATGCTTTTTTTGAATTCAGGAGGTCTCAAAACATGTATTTCCGGTGAAATCTCGGTATCAAATTTTTGGGTGGAATACAATACTTCCCCTACTTACTATACGTAGTAGAGAAAGGTAAGAATCATCATAAACGTTCTCATTATACGAGAAATAAATCCATAATAGGCTTTTAAACTACGAAAAGGCACACACACTGTTAAAATAGTCAATTATAGGCAGTATAATTGGCTATTTTTTACTCCGGTAAGTACGAAACTATTTGTGTACACATAGCCTACGATTCTAAACAAAGGAACAAAATAGGCCGAGCTCTACTCATTACATGTCTTCTCCGGTTAGTTTAAGCTTGTTTGTCTTCGCGCAGTCTGATGGTGATGAAAAACATCCCTCTAACTAGCTTTTTAGTGGCCTTCCAACATTTCTTCCTGCTGGTCGTTGCTCTCGTGCTGTTTTAATCAATATTGTCTCCTCTGCTGTGCCAACATGTTCATTCCAATGTTTCTTTCTTTTACAAATGTTATTACATTCGTATATCACATCATTTTCTAATTTCTTTATCTTTGTTGTTTTCCTTACTATTGTCCTTAACGTATTCATTTCTGTTGTTCTGAGTAACTGTTTAGGTTTGCTATTTTCTGCTCTTGTTCCTGTTCCATACACAAACACAACTCTTATTCCAGTTTTATAACAAATTATTTTACTTCCAGTGTTTAAATATTTATTCTTCCATATTGAAAGTGGATATATTATACATATATAGAGGAATTGTACATATGAAAGGGGAACCACACACATAAGAATTGTATAGTAATAATTAAGTCACTAACATGTTAAAATATTCATCTAACATTTGTACAGAGATGATTGTAAGAAACGGGTGAGCTAGCAGAATTCCAAGAAAGCAGAATCCTAAGTAGAGCGTACCTTTCACCAAGCCAACAGGCAGGGAACCGGTAACGGTACGGAGAAATAGATAGAGACAGATAGAGAAAAGAAAGAGACGCAGATATGGAAATAGATTCACAACGCTCCAAGATGACGCGTATGCGCACGAACTTAAAGAAACACATTCTCATACATGTTAAGGTAACGCGGTCTGAGGACCAATAGAAAACGACGTTACATTTTGAAACGCAGAGGTGAGCGTCACTAGGCCACCATATATAAGGGCAGGCAAGGCCTCAGAGCCCACTCTCTCTCTATCACTGTCTTCGAGAATTCACGTCGACACAGGTGCTACAGATGCACGTGGGTGCACAAGGGTGGGAGAACGTGTGCAGATAGCTAGGCTCCTGACTAATTTAAAGTGGTGTGATTATAATAATGGGAAAATCTAGCAGCTCATAATTATTTCAATTGTGAATAAACTTCATTTATTAAGGGAAAATTGCAGTATATTTCTTAAACTTGCTTCACCCACTATAACCTGAGAATTAATAATTAGATATAGTTAGGAATGGAATACGCAACAACCGACGAGCACCAATAGCCGAGGAAGAACACTGCAGAAGACCACAAGAACCCAGGAACAACGATTTCCCGCTACAAATGGCACCCAACGACGATCTCGTAAATAATGTGATATTCTTTGTGCTTCGCAAATTTGACATCCAACTTGTTCACTTACATTTCGCCAATTTATAGGTTACTACCAAGTATTCTAACTGCATTACTTGCTCAGATATTTTACCGTACAGGTTCTTTGGATATTACAGTACATGTGAAATCATGAAATTTGGCAGTGACACTTCATGTGTTTGTAGTACATATTGTGACTTCGTTCAGTTTTTCAACTTTCATTCCTCTAAGTACTTTCTTCCTGAACGGAGGGGACTCGTACCTACGTCACATAAGGGTGTGTCCCCATGCCGAAGGGTGAGACGACACCAGGCAGCCGGATCCAGGAGAGACGGTACAGCAAACAAGCTCCCTAAGTTTACACAGGTAAACTGGGGATCCCACCCCTAAAGGGGGTTCGGATACTCCGGCAACCACCCGAAAGGAACAGAGAGAGTTTACAAAGATCATCCCTTTTCTTCTGTCACGTTGCACCGAAACACCATCGCCGACATGTTGCCGGCTGATTCATCCCGCTCGGACGTTTGTATATCAAAGAGCAATATATAGTAATATTATAAATATAGAACCTTTGTATTTGGGTGTGTGTATTTTGATAATTTCTTCACCCCGAAAAACGCTGCTTTTCCCGATGAACATAAGCTATAAGATACATTCTAATTAATAAAGTCTGGACACTAGAATATAAATATTTTGGAGTCATAAAAACGTTTTTGCGAATGTGGCTTTGACTTTCCTTTGAGAATAACTTAAGAGCAGAAAATACTTTCTGTTGTTACTCCACAGAAAATGTACCTAAAAGGACGTCAAAAGCCACATATCTGACAATCTCCGTGGTGTGGGCTACGTGTCTGCCTCACTAGTTAAAATCTCGGTTAACTTGAGCTGGTTAGATAAGGTTTTAAGGCTGTTTATCCCTTATACTGAAAAGACGAATGTCAGGTTCCAGGTGATTCCCGGGACCATGGCTTTTTCGTGGTTTTCCCGGGTCGGTAGGTAAATTCTTGGAGTGGTTTCTCCTCTACCAAGATTTCCTTCCATCATTTCCCTTTCATTTCGTTTCCTTACATCTTTCTGACGTGTTAATAAGTTTCTGTCGACGGTGCAGGACAGATGGTGCGGATGCTTGCTCAGGTAAAAAGCAGGTACTCCGCATGGACACTGAAGGGCTACTTGATCGCCCTCTTTAGGCAGCCCCAGCAGTGGGAAATATCCTCGAGTCTGAAATTGCTCGACTTCCGCGCGCCTCTGTGGCCTTTCTATCTGCGACCTGAAACATCCTGTGGTTCCCTCACTTCATCCCTTCCTCCTGAGGTTGGATTTATGTCGGTCTAAGTGTCGAGGTGTCCCCCTCCATTGTTTTAACCTAACTTTAAACTCTAGGGACCCCGGACCCGTTTGAGCATCATTTCAATCCCTTCGTTTATTCACCGCCCTTTATGACCTAACCGGTTAAAGGAGGTAACACTAAAATACAAAAATGCCATATATATACTACGTGATCAAAAGTATCCGGACACCTGGCTGAAAATGACGTACAAGTTCGTGGCGCCCTCCATCGGTAATGCTGGAAGTCAATATGGTGTTGGCCCACCCTTAGCCTTGATGACAGCGTTCACTTCGCAGGCATACTTTCAATCAGGTGCTGGAAGGTTTTTTGGAGAATGGCAGCCCATTCTTCAGTACGGAACTAAGGAGAGGTATCGATGTAGGTCGGTGAGGCCTGGCACGAAGTCGGCGTTCTAAAACATCCCAAAGATGTTCTATAGGATTCAAGTCAGGACTCTCTGCAGGCCAGTCTATCACAGGGATGTTATTGTCGTGTAACCACTCCGCCACAGCCCGTGCTGTATGAACAGGTGCTCGATCGGGTTGAAAGATGCAATCGCCATCCTCGAATTGCTCTTCAACAGTAGGAAGCAAGAAGGTGCTTAAAATATCAATGTAGGTCTGCGCTGTGATCGTGCCACGCAAAACAAGGGGTGCAAGCCCCCTCTAGGAAAAACAGGGCCACACCATAACAAGCCCCATTTCCGAATTTCACTGTTGGCACTACACACGCTGGCAGATGACGTTCACCGGGCATTCGCCATACCCACACCGTGCCATCGAATCGCCACATTGTGTACCGTGATTTGTCACTCCACACAACGTTTTGCCACTGTTCAATCGTGTAATGTTGACGCTCCTTACACCAAGCGAGGCGTCGTTTGGCATTTTCCTGCGTGATGTGTGGCTTATGAGCAGCCGCTCGACCATGGAATCCAGGAACCCTCTTCAAATGTCGGCGGTCTCTGTCAGTCAACAGACGAGGTCGGTCAGTACACTTTTGTGCTGTACATGTCCCTTCACGTTTCCACTTCACTATCACATCAGAAACAGTGGACCTAGGGATGTTTAGGAGTGTGGAAATCTCGCGTGCAGACTTCTGACACAAGTGACACCCAATCACCTGACCACGTTCCGAGTCCCATTCTGCTGTTTCACGATGTATAATGACTACTGAGGACGCGGATAATGACTACCAGGCAGTAGGTGGTAGCACAATGCACCTAAGATGAAAAACGTATGTTTGTGGGGGTGTCCGGATACTTGTGACACATAGTGTATTTAATTTCAAACTATATACATAGTTGGTGGGGATTTAGTAACGGAGAAAACAGAAGAAACAACAAAATAAAAGACAACCAATGCTACGATTGTCATTTAATTTACATTTTATTCAAATATACCTATGTGATATACCTTAGAATATCTGAGTAAATGTTATTATAATTCTGAGAAGTCAGTTAATGGCATCAAAAGCAGGTCGATGAAAGGCAGCCTTGTTTTTAACTACTCTTTGAACTAACTCCTGAGAAGTAAATAACGCGCAACTAGTATTTTAAAGTTTACAGTATAATATATTGAGAGCTTATTCCAAACGATAGTTTTGATACAGAAAGTGCATAAAATACGCAGAAATCTTCAGGGATAAGTTTAAAAAATCTGATGTGTTACACTCACATGACTTTCTCTACTCTTGTACAAACTATTTTTACAAACGCTTATTCTCCATCTACTTCATGTTAATCGAGATAAACATTTGCAGACTCTATCTTATTGCTAATTTTCTTGTAGATGTAAGGGGAAATACATTTACAACGGCAATATAGAAGGGCCTTTAAGCACATACATATCTCTTAATAGCTGGTTGCTAGGTGCAGCACCATTCCCTTTGCCACAGATTATAATTCTTTGCATATCAAAGACAAAAAAATCTGATGTGTTACACTCACATGTAGGAAGCTCTCTACTCTTGTACAAACTATTTTTACAAACGCTTATTCTCCATATGCTTCATGTTAATGGAGATATCAAGATATCAATCTTATTGATAATTTTCTTGTAGATGCAAGGGGAATATGGTAGGTTTTAAGCGAGTCAAATATTTTAACGCTGGTTGCTATGTGGCGCATTCCATTCTCTTTGCATGTCCAGGACATAAAAAAAATGAATAACGAATTTGAGAAAAAGTATAAGTATTGGAAAATTTAAGGGAATAACAAGCAATATCTCGCAAACGGTTCACTCAACAAAAGAAATGTATATGACATAAATTGTGTATTTTAACGCGATCTACATTTTTTGTGTAGTAAAATTTTGTCTATCTCTTATGGTTTACCAGTTATGAAAAAGTCGTTCATAATGAAGAATACTTTTGGAGACATTCCCAGAAAATTCGAGATATACATTTCATTTCTCATGACAATATCTTAAACATATGATATTTTAATCAAAATCGTTAGAGCCGTTTTTGAGAAAATTAAAATTTTCGAAAAATGTTCCATGTAAAGGGTAGTCTGGGGTGGAGGGATTTTCTTGAAAACCTTCGTGTCGCATCTCTGAAAGATACTGAACCTAAATACCAAGTTTGGTGTTTATCCGACTCTTCGTTTTTGAGTTATGCTGTTCACAGACACACAGACACACAGACAGACACACACACGGACATGTTTCCAAAAATGCTTTTTTTGGATTCAGTGAGTCTCAAAACATGTATTTCCGGTGAAATCTCAGTATCGAAATTTTGGGTGGAATACAATACTTCCCCTATTTACTATACGTAGTAGAGAAAGTAAAAATGAATAACAAATTGCCATTTTAGAAAATGAGTATTGAAAAATTAAAGGGAATAACAAGCAATATCTCGAAAATGGTTCACTCAACAAAAAAATGTATATGACATAAATTGTGTATTTTAACGCGATCTACATTTTTTGTGTAGTAAATTTTTGTCTATCTCTTATGGTTTACCAGTTATGCAAAAGTCGTTCACAATGAAGAATACTTTTGGAGACATTCCCAGAAAATTCAAGATATACATTTCATTTGTCATGAAAATATCTTAAACATATAATATTTTAATCAAAATCGTTAGAGCCATTTTTGAGAAAATTAAAATTTTCGAAAAATGTTCCATGTAAAGGGTAATCTGGGGTGGGGGGATTTTCTTGAAAACCTTCGTATCGCATCCTTGGAAGATACTGAACCTAAATACCAAGTTTGGTGTTTATCCGACTGTTCGTTTCTGAGTTATACTGTTCACAGACAGACACACACACAGACACACACACACGGACATGTTTCCAAAAATGCTTTTTTTTGATTCAGCGAGTCTCAAAACATGTATTTCCGGTGAAATCTCGGTATCGAATTTTTGGGTGGAATACAATAGTTCCCCTACTTACTATACGTAGTAGGGAAAGTAAAAATTCAATACATGTATTTAGTCAGATTAACAATATCTCAAATACATCTTCTTAGAGCTAGTTCTGAAAAAGTACAAAATAATGAAGAATTTTCCATTTGAAGTGAGAAATCGTCGTCATGCATCGTTAAAAGATGCCTGAGTTACTAAGTACATTATTTTCTGTTTATCCCATTTTTGTTTATACTGTTAACAGAAAAACAGAAAGACACACACAAATACATACATATTGCTATTTTTTCAACAACAAAAAATAAGTTGTTTTATTTAGGACACCTTAAAATGGTATCTACACTCCATAAATATATTCCATCTCGCTTGTTGAGTGGAATACAATAAATAGGCACTTCTTCTACCTTAGAAAGCCGCTATACAAAGTAAAAATGTAAAGCCAAAAAAAAAAAAAACTGCGTGAGAGACTGCGTTAGAAGTGAAACTGCTTAGATTCTAACATTTGTTGACGATTTTATTATTTTTGCAGTATTACGAAATGGTTTTGTGGAATTTGATATAATAAAATCTCTCTTAATTAAATGAAATATTTCTTATATTCATCAATTTCCATTAATTCATACTCTAAGAAAGAAATTAAAGGTTTATGATAGCTGAAGTTTTTAGTCTCCCTTTCTTTCTTCTCCGTTGCCGGTTGGAGTCTGAGAAGGGGAAGTGTTTCACTTTTCGTCTGATCCAGGCCAAATTGTCCTACCTCGCCTAAAGAAGTTTAACTCAATTTTTTTCTGAGATCATGTATCTTTCTTTTGCATTCTTTGTTTACCTAAATGTAATAGAAATCTTGTTTCTTCAACAAAATATTCTTACCAAAGCTCATTCTTCCATGTAATTCATGCAAATTGAGATAAACATTTACAGGTTGGTTTTATTACATATTTCTTTGAGAATAAGCGAACACAGTAGGCTTAAGCGATAGTCAAATGTTTTAAGAACGGGTCACATGTGATGGTTTCAAATCCCGTTCTCTTTGCATGGCGCAAGAAAAGAAAGCGATTGTGCAGTTAAAGTCTGAAAGCATTTGGCAAATCAAAGCTACAATAGAAATCTGATGTGTTACACTCACATGACTTTCTCTACTCTTGTACAAACTATTTTTACAAACCCTTATTCTCCAATTGCTTCATGTTAATTGAGATATCAAGATGCTAATCTTATTGCTAATTTTCTTGTAGATGCAAGGGGAATTGGTAGGCTTTAAGCGATAGTCAAGTATTTTAAG
Source organism: Deroplatys truncata (assembly GCA_030765065.1). Taxonomy (NCBI): domain Eukaryota; kingdom Metazoa; phylum Arthropoda; class Insecta; order Mantodea; family Mantidae; genus Deroplatys; species Deroplatys truncata. Next base: position 46,543,223 of record CM060989.1, read on the forward strand.
AGCTGGTTGCAATGTGGAGTATTCCATTCTCTTTGCATTACCAGGACAAAAAAAAATTAGTAACGAATTCCCATGTGAGAAAAAGTATAAGTATTGGAAAATTTAAGGGAATAACAAGCAATATCTTGAAAACGGCTCACTCAAATTGTGTATTTTAACGCAATATACATTTTTTGTGCAGTGAAATTTTGTCTATCTCTAATGGTTTACCTGTTATGCAAAAGTCCTTTACAATGAAGAACACTTTGGAGACATTCCCAGAAAATTCAAGATATACATTTTATTTGTGATGAAAGTATCTTAAATATATGATATTTTAATTAAAATTGTTAGAGCCCTTTTGAGAAAATTAAAATTTTCGAAACATGTTCCTTGTGAAGTGTAATCTGGGGTGGGGGAATTTTCTTGAAAACCTTCATGTCGCATCTTTGCAAGATACTGAACCTAAATACCAAGTTTGGTGTTTATCCGACTGTTCTTTTTTGAGTTATACTGTTCACCGACAGACATGCTTCCAAAAATACCTTTTTTGGATTCAGTAGGCCTCAAAATATATATTTCCAGTGAAATCTCGGTATCCATTTTTTTATGTACTAAGTTTTTGTCCATCTCTTACAGTTTACAAGTTATAAAAGGTTCATTCAGAATGAAGACGACTTTACAGGCTATTTCCAGAAAATTCAAGATATACGTTTTATTTGTCATGCATATCTCTTAAACATGTAGTATTTTAATCAAAATCGTTAGTCATTTGCGAGAAAATAAAGAAAAAAGCAACAAGTTTTTCGTGTAAAGTGTAATTTGTAGTGAGGGGAATTTCTTGAAAATCTTCGTGTTGTATCCTTGGAGGATGCTGAACTTTAATACCAAGTTTGGTATTTAACCAGCTCTTCGCTTTTGGCTTTTTCCAAAGACACATGGACCTTTTGCTAAAAATAAGCTTTTTTATTTAGGGATCTCAAAACGTGTATTTGCAGTGAACTCTGTGTCAATTTTTTGGGTGGAATGCAGTACTTCCTCTACCTATATGCGTAAGCAGTAGAGAAAGTAAAAAAGCGATATACTGTATCAAAAGAAATAACCATTAAACAAAACCATATCTACAAAATCAGGTTTAATTCGTATTATGTATCACAAAATTATAATACATAGATAAACGAAGACCACTCTAATGAAATACACGACAAAATATTTCGAGCTTCATAATCATTCTTGGTTAGTCTTTGTTATTTTATTAATTAACGAAAGCAGTAACATATTGTCTCAACTGTTTCAATCCGATTGCCAGAAAGGGAGCGGCACGCTCCAGAAAATACCTGATTGATCCAGTGCAGATGCTCTGAAACCCGAAAACACATTTGACTTGTAAATTCTGCAGCTTTCTTCGCTGTAAATCAAGCAACATTGGACCATTAGCATTTTTCGCAAGGATTTTTCTTCCAAATCCATGAGTTGTCCTTGATGGCGAGAATAGCATTCCTTCATGTCGAGAGTTTGACTCCGTTTGGGACAGTTGGCAGCTCGCCTGAATGCCATGCAGCCTTGAAGTGCATTTGGGGCATGTGCCTCACGCTCGCTTGCCATTTGATGTGCTTCTCTGTTGAAGTTAATGTGACAGAACTTTTATTTCTGTTAAACAAATAAATGTGCAATTAATTGTTCTTCCACACAAGCCGTGTGTTTGACAGGGTCGGAAAAGTAGAATCAGACAACTGAAAAATTCAATGCCATAGCCGTGATTCCGTCCGGTTGCTCTAACCACTGAGCTACCATGACAACATGCCGGTAGGACATTAAATTCCCCAAATGATTCGCATTTTTTTTCCAGTAAACCACAAGGAGATCTCAAATTATATTCAGATGACGTACCCCAATTGCGGCCTACAATTCAATTAATTGACCTAATAGTGGTTGAAACTATGAAGCCCGGGACTTAATGTGTTTACAACATTGTAAGTCGCCATGACTTACATTTTTCATCGTCTGATTCTACCTTTCCAAATATATTAATTCATTCATTATCTGTTTACCCCCCTCCTATGTAGGACTTACACCCCCCAGGACTTACAGGCGGGTGCCTGGGGTCAGAGGCCCATCGAGGAGCAGACACTCATGGATCAGACAGAACATCCGGGATGGGGGATCAGCCCGATGCCTGGTATGGAGAGGAAGGAAGTAGATGAAACGAAATGATGGTGAAATGGATGAAAGGAAAGGTGATGATGGAGCAGTTGGTGGAATGAATGGCGGGGGAAACCGGAGAACCCGGAGTGAACCCGCCCAGACGCCGCTTCGTCCACCACAAATCCCACATGCAGGTCCCTCGGATTGAACCCGGGCCGCCTCGGAGGGAGGCGAGCGGTCTAACCACTCGGCCACGGCGCCGCCTCCTTTTCAAATAAATATATATAAAATGATATCAATCAATAGGAAATACTGAAACCCTGTCGTGAACCATGTCATGTGGGACTTCACTCACTTCCAGGACCTTTTGTCTTCAGTACGACAGCAGACAATACAGGCTATTTGGTCAACGGACCCTACGATTGTGCACATTTCGTCAGTAATATTTAAGTCAAGAGAAAGTTTTCGCACAAGGATTTTCGTCAACACATAACATTTCTAAATATAATAATAGTGGACACGAGAAAAACAAATACTTAAGACCATACAGTGGTTTTCCTACGGTCCATTTATAATTTTATTTCTCCATAAACTCCCTGTTCTCTACATCTTCATCTGCTAGTCCTCTAGACGCCATGCTTCTTACATTTATCCATTGTCCTCTTGGTCTGCCCCATCCTCTGTTTCCTTCAGCTTCCCATTCTAGAGCCGTTCTTATCGTATTTCATTTATTTCACATAGCTGAAACTTTCTCTTCTTTTATTTCCAATACAATCTTTTTTACACCCATTGTTTCCCGAATTTTTCTGTTTATAATTTTATCTCTACTTGAGATTCCCGAAACCCTCCACCAAAAATCCATCTTTGTTTTTAATAATTTTGTTTCTTGTCTATTCGTTGCCCACGTTTATGCTCCAAAGAGTAATATACTTTGTATTATTAAATTATAAATGAAGCTTTTAGTATTATTTAACATGTTTCTGCTCCATAATGTCGAGTTCAGCATTCCAGTTGTTTCTCTTCCTTCACTTATTATTTTTACTTCGCTACTACGTATAGTAAGTAGGGGAAGTATATTGTATTACACACAAAAATTCGATACCGCGATTTCACCGGAAATATATGTTTTGAGACCCCCTGAATAAAAAAGTTTTTTTGGAAAAATGTCCGTGTGTGTGTCTGTCTGTGAACAGCATAAATCAGAAACGAACAGTCGGATAAACACCAAACTTGGTATTTAGGTTCAGTATCTTCCAGAGATGCGACAAAAAGCTTTACAAGAAAATCCCCCCACCCCAGACTACCCTTTACTTGGAAAATTTTTCGAAAATTTTAATTTTCTCAAAAATGGTTCTAACGATTTTGATTAAAATATTATATGTTTAAGGCATTTTCATGACAAATAAAATGTATATCTTGAATTTTCTGGGAGTGTCTCCAAAAGTATTCTTCATTGTGAACGACTTTTGCATAACTGGTAAAACATAAGAGATAGACAAACTTTTACTACACAAAAAATGTAGATCGCGTTAAAATACATAATTTATGTCATAGACATTTTTTTGTTAAGTGAACCATTTTCGAGATATTGCTTGTTATTTTCTTAAAGTTTTCAATACTTATTTTCTCAAATGGGAATTCGTTATTCATTTTTACTTTCTCTACTACGTATAGTAAGTAGGGGAAGTAATGTATTCCACCCAAAAATTCGATACCGAGATTTCACCGGAAATACATGTTTTGAGACTCCCTGAATCCAAAAAAAGCATTTTTGGAAACATGTCTGTGTGTGTGTCTGTGTGTGTCTGTCTGTGTGTCTGTCTGTGTGTCCATGTGTCTGTGTGTCTGTGAACAGCATAACTCAGAAACGAACAGTCGTATAAACACCAAACTTGGTATTTAGGTTCAGTATCTTCCAGAGATGCGACACGAAGGTTTTCAAGAAAATCCCCCCACCCCAGACTACCCTTTACATGGAAGATTTTTCGAAAATTTTAATTTTCTCAAAAAAGGCTCTAACGATTTTGATTAAAATATCGTATGTTTAAGATATTGTCATGAGAAATGCAATGTATATCTCGAATTTTCTCCGAATGCCTCCAAAAGTATTCTTCATTGTGAACGATTTTGCAGAAGTGGTGAACCATAAGAGATAGACAAAATTTTACTACACAAAAAATGTAGATCGCGTTAAAATACACAATTTATGTCATATACATTTTTGTTGAGTGAACCATTTTCGAGATATTGCCTGGTATTCCCTTAAATTTTCCATATTTATACTTTTTCTCAAATTCGTTACTCATTTTTACTTTCTGTACTAGGTATAGTAAGTAGGGTAAGTATTGCATTCCACCCAAAAATTCGATACCGAGATTTCACCGGAAATACATGTTTTGAGACCCCCTGAATCCAAAAAAAGCATTTTTAGAAACATGTCCGTGTGTGTGTCTGTGTGTGTGTGTGTGTGTCTGTGTGTCTGTGAACAGCAGAACTCAAAAACGAACATTCCGATAAACACCAAACTTGGTATCTAGGTTTAGTATGTTCCAAGGATGCGACACGAAGGTTTTCAAGAAAATCCCCCACCCCAGACTACCCTTTACATGGAACATTTTTCGAAAATTTTAATTTTCTCAAAAATGGCTCTAACGATTTTGATTAAAATATCATATGTTTAAGATATTGTCATGAGAAATGAAATGTATATCTCGAATTTTCTGGGAATGTCTCCAAAAGTATTCTTCATTGTGAACGACTTTTGCATAACTGGTAAACCATAAGAGAGAGACAAAATTTTACTACACAAAAAATGTAGATCGCGTTAAAATACACAATTTATGTCATATACATTTTTGTTGTTGAGTGAACCGTTTTCGAGATATTGCTTGTTATTTCCTTAAATTTTCCAATACTTATACTTTTTCTCAAATTCGTTATTCATTTTTACTTTCTCTACTACGTATAGTAAGTAGGGGAAGTATTGCATTCCACCCAAAAATTCGATACCGAGATTTCACCGGAAATACATGTTTTGAGACCTCCTGAATCCAAAAAAAGCATTTTTGGAAACATGTCCGTGTGTGTGTCTGTGAACAGCATAACTCAAAAACGAACAGTCGGATAAGCACCAAACTTGGTATTTAGGTTCAGTATCTTCCAGAGATGCGACACGAAGGTTTTCAAGAAAATCCCCCCACCCCAGACTACCCTTTACATGGAACATTTTTCGAAAATTTTAATTTTCTCAAAAATGGCTCTAACGATTTTGATGAAAATATCATATGTTTAAGATAATGTCATGAGAAATGAAATGTATATCTCGAATTTTCTGTGAATGTCTCCAAAAGTATTCTCCATTGTGAACCACTTTTGCATAACTGGTAAACCATAAGAGATAGACAAAATGTTACTACACAAAAAATGTAGATCGGGTTAAAATACACAACTTATGTCATATACATTTCTTTTGTTGAGTGAACCGTTTTCGAGATATTGCTTGTTATTTCCTTAAATTTTCCAATACTTATACTTTTTCTCAAATTCGTTATTCATTTTTTTTATGTCCTGGACATGCAATGAGAATGGAATGCGCCACATAGCAACCAGCGTTAAAATATTTGACTATCGCTTAAAAGCTACCATATACCTTTGCATCTAGATGAATATTACCAATAAGATTGACATCTCGATATCTCGATTAACATGAAGCACATGGAGAATAAGCGTTTATAAAAGTAGATTGTACAAGAGTAGAGAAAGTCATGTGAGTGTAACACATCAGATTTTTTTTTGTCCTGGACATGTAAAGAGAATGGAATGCACCGCATAGCAACCAGCGTTAAAATATCTGACTATCGCTTAAAACCTATCATATTCCCCTTGCATCTACAAGAAAATTACCAATGAGATTGACATCTCGATATCTCGATTAACAGGAAGCAAAAATAGATTGTACAAGAGTAGAGAAAGTCATGTGAGTGTAACACATCAGATTTTTTTTATGTCCTGGACATGCAAAGAGAATGAAATGCGCCACATAGCAACCAGCGATAAAATATTTGACTATCGCTTAAAAGCTACCATATTCCCCTTGCATCTACAAGAAAATTAGCAATAAGATTGACATCTCGATATATCGATTAACATGAAGCATATCGGGAATATGCGTTTGTAAAAATAAAGAGTAGAGAAAGTCATGTGAGTGTAACACATCAGATTTTTTTATGTCCTGTGCATGCAAAGAGAATGGAATGCGCCACATAGCAACCAACGCTTAAAAGATTTGACTCGCTTAAAACCTACCATATTCTCCTTGCATCTACAAGAAAATTAGCAATAAGATTGACATCTCGATTAACATGAAGCATATGGAGAATAAGCGTTTGTAAAAATACTTTGTACAAGAGTAGAGAAAGTCATGTGAGTGTAACACATCAGATTTTTTGTATTGGATATGCAAAGAGTATTAATCTGTGGCAAAGGGAATGGTGCTGCACCTAGCAACCAGCTATTAAGCGATATGTATGTGCTTAAAGGCTACTGTATATCTATATTGCCCTTGTAAATATATATTCTCCTTACATCTACAAGAAAATTAGCAATAAGATAGAGTCTGCAAATGTGTATTTCGATTAACATGAAGTAGATGGAAATAAGCGTTTGTAAAAAATAGTTTGTACAAGAGTAGAGAAAGTCATGTGAGTGTAACACATCAGATGTTTTCTATTTATAATCTTTACATTTACTTCTCTGACTGATCCCAAATACTTAAATTTAATGACCATTCCAATTTCCTAATTGATAACCTCTAATTTTTCATCCGTGTTCATTGTTAATGATAATGCATATTCTGCTTTGTTAAAGTTAATATTTTTGCAGACGCTCAAATAATAATAATAATAATAATAATAATAATAATAATAATAATAATAATAATAATAATACAAGATACCAATAGCAAGGAAGATTTTGCAAATGTTAACTCCACAATTTATTTATTTTTGCATAAATTGTGTGTCCACATTCTTTGTGTCATACGATTTTGCCTATCTCTTACAGTTTACCAATTTTGAAGTCATTCAGAATGAGGAGGCTATTCCCAAAAAATTCAAGATATCCATACATTTCAGTTATCATGAAAATATCTTAAACCTGTGGTATTTTAATTAAAAATCTGTTGTGTTACACTCACATGACTTTCTCTACTCTTGTACAAACTATTTTTACAAACGCTTATTCTCCATATGCTCCATGTTAATCGAGATGTTAATCTTATTGCTAATTTTCTTGTAGATGCAAGGGGAATATGGTAGGCTTTAAGCGATAGTCAAATCTTTTAAGAGCTGGTTGCTATGTGGCGCATTCCATTCTCTTTGTATAGTTCAGGGCAAAAAAATGTTACCTCAACCATTAAAAGGAAGCTGTACCAACAGTGGAAGACAGGATGGTTTGACTCCTCGAGAAGCAAACACATCTTCCCAGTAATTCTCTTTCCAGACAAATGCAGGTTTTACTATCCCGACTGAGAATGGATCATACCAAGATCACGCACAGTTATCTTATTTCAAAGAACCAACCACCCATCTGCCACCAGTGTAACATACTGTTAACGACGAAACACATAATCGTGGAATGTCCTCAATACGATCAATGGAGACAACACTACTAGATACCCAATGATTTACAAACAGCACTCAACTATTCGATGTACCCTAAGATAGTTGAACTTTTTAAGAGCATAAATTTATATAAAAGTATATAATGTTCAACCAGTTTGATTAATTATAGTGTCACAGTTTTATGCTAGTTCATTATAATGATTGAAAACTGCCAGTATGTTAAATAACGTCATTGTTTTATTGTTAAATATTTATTTTATAAAAAAGTTGTAAAGTCGCGATATAACTAATATGTTAAAGGGACCATAAACTTTCAAAGTAAACACAAAAATATCCAGGTTTGACCACACTGTAGCGTAGATCTTTGGAATAGTAAGTGTAACGTTTGCATGAGGAAAATTAAGCAATAATGTGCTCTTGAGGAAATGTTTTTAGTGTTCTGTCATTCATAAAGAAAGACGATAGGGTGAAGTAAACCATTTGATTAATCCATGTTCCTGGATGTTCGGCACCAGACTTTGCATAGGGGAATACTTGTTCAGGACCTCCTGTAAGAGGCGCCGCGTTTGCAAACCTGGAGGAAGGAAGGAAAGATATCAAGAGTAACCGAACACCGGTTCGGCCGCCCGGAAACGATTTGAAATGCGCCCCGCCCCCGCGCCCTGGTCTCATCTTACAGTTCCCATGCCTCAGGCTAAATATAGTGCACAATGCCCACACATTTACTTTCAGCTCCTGAGTCGACAACACTTTCATCCTTAAACGAGACTTAAAACTATAAGTTTAGAGATAAGATGCTTCAGCGAGGGCTAGGCCCGTTCAAGATGGCGTAAATAATGTTGAAGGGGAGATTAAAGTCCTATTCCGCCAATGTTAAATCTGCGAAGTTCATGCCCCATTACCTCAGGAACTATTCAATATATCAGACAGAAATTCTTACACTATGTACATGCATACCTTCTAAGCTCACTAATCTGCTTTTATCTATTAAATTTCTTTACAGAGAAAGATATGATCATTTTCTTAATTATAACATCTTCTTTTTTTAATAGAGCAACTTAAAAATTCAATGCCACAGCCGGTATTTGAACACGGTTCTCCCGTTCTCTGTGAGGTTGATCTAACCATTGAGCTACTGTGGGCTGCGGTTTACAGCAGAGAACCGTGTTCAAATCCCGGCTATGAAATTTTCAGTTGACTATTAAAAACTTGACAAGACCGGCTAAGCTCTGTAAAAAGTATAATTAATTTCAATTAATTATATATATATGATAATAATAAAGTAAAGGTTTAAGTAACCCATAAACACTGAAGTACTTGCGATTGCAGGTCGCCACTGAGATTGCCATTTCTAGTGAGATGCCTTGATGGTCTGTTTGGGAAACAACTTGGGTCATTTGGGGAATTCAATGTCCCACCGGTATGTTGTCACAGTAGCTCAGTGCTTAGAGCACGGAGAGCGGGAGATCTGTGTTCAAATCCCGGCTATGACATTGAATTTTTCAGTTGACTCTATTAAAAACTTGCCAAGACCGCCTAAGGTCCGTAAAAAGTATAATTAATTTCAATTAATTATATAAAAAAATAACAATTAAATATCTTTGCTAAATATTTGTCAGCAGTTATTATTTTAAAACATATTTAACCATGTTAAAATACCAAAATATATCCACAACAGCAGTTAAAGATTTTTATCATAAATAATCTAACAAGAAGTTGTGTTACTCCGAAAAAATTGCAAGTTCTAACCTCGCGTTAGAATTCGGAATATGTTAAATAACCTAAGTTGTATTTTGCCATGCAGTATTATTATAAACAGCATATCTTTACTGTTAAATGTCTTTGGAACTTTACAAAATGAAATCCTATTTTAACAATGACAATAAACAACTAAGGTTACGTAATTTTATTATCCCTAAGTAGTTAGTTTTTAGATTTAGTTTTAGCTTCTGCTCTTATATTATTCGCTAAAATAATGAAGATTTAGCTTCAGTGAACAAGATTTAATGGGGAACTTTAAAACGTACAATTATTAAAATTAGAAGCTCATGGAATCTCTTTTTTGTTCGAAGTAATAGATGTACTGTTATTAGATATGGAAATGACGTACATTCTCTTATAGGCTCAGGATTCCGCAATCTGTTGATTACGCTGTTCATTAATTTGTTAGATACTGTATCGATGAATTAATCAAAGAAGTTAGGCACGGAGATTTGCTTGATCGGGAATTGAAACCGGCAACTGAATTTTTGTTCGCAACACTGGCCAGAAGCCTTAGATTATCATAGGAAACCTTAAGTGATCTGGAAGCCATTGATTATCGGTGAGGCAGTACTTTTAACACATGAATAATTTCAATTGAATTATATAATAAATCTTGAAGCAAGATGTATGTAATAATTTGTAAAACAAAAGTATGTAACAGTCATTGCATATGCTTATATTATTGTAAACATGTTTAATAATGTTATGTGAATGCATTTATGTAATTTAATAGTGTAAGAGCTGTGAGAAAAATAAGTTTTGCTAACAATGAGGTAACAATGAGTTAACCCTGAGGCAATAATGAGTTTGAGAGTTTAAATGTTACTAGTCATGATTAGAGCAACGATAATTAAATTTTGTGACAGTTTAAAATTAGCCAATCAACAGCTAGAAAAAGCTTTAGTAAAATGCAGATGTTCTATTGGACTAGGATTAGCCAATCAGAGACTTAAAATACAGAAGCTTACGGTTTTTAACGGTTGAAGTATGTTCAGTTGCCTGTAGACCTTGATAGTGACCGGATGGAAGATATGTTCTCTAAAGAAATATTACGTGTTCGTGTGTAATGAAAATTAAATATACGCGATAACTAAGTGCAAGTATCAAGTAAAAGAATCTCACAGCTCTTAATATCAGTGTAGTGCTATTTAATTTGTATCCAAGGATTAATAAAAAGAAATGAATTTAAACTTAAAATCTGTGTAAACCTACATTCTTGTCGTACCACACCCTGCCTAAGAGATACATGACTCTAGAATAATACTGAAGCAGCCGAGGCAAAAACAAACATAAATAATATCTATAAAACCAGTTTAATAACAAAGTTAAATATAGTTTTTTAAACTTGGAGTGTAACAACAAAAAAATACATCTTAAAATCGGTGTTGCATACCTAGCAGCATATTACGTAACAAACAATACCTACTGCATCGGAACTATCAGCTGAATAGGCATTCTAATACCTAATTTAATTATCTTCAATGGTTCTGAAAAAACGCATCATTCATACCAGAGGATGTCATTCAAAGCAAAAATGGAGAAAACAAACTCGCATATATTTGCAAAGAGAGATACCATATGGCTTGAGTACAGCGACGCTGTCATACATAACAGTACTACCAATTTATAGACCTAAAGTTCCCCTAAAATATAGACTAAAGTTTAACTGTACTCCAAAGTGTGTAGAATTATGATTTTTTTCTTTGGAAGTGATACAGAATTGACAGTACAGAATATCAAATGCAGTACTACTTAAAAGAATATGTTTAAAATATAATTATTATACCTACAATGATAACTATATGTATATATTATGTTGGTAGTATTTGCGTTTTAATGACATGGAACATCTATAAAAGCGTTTCAGTAGTTTATTTATAAAGCACCTTTCGTAAAATAACTTTTGTTCCGTCTTCCCTATATACGGGAACCTACTTTCTCCATTTGAAATTACTGTTCTGACGTAGTAAAACTCAGCGGCGTAGCGTCAGGAGAGAGGTGTTTTAACACACTTTGATCTTTAGACTTCCGTCACATTAAGTATAATTAGTGTATTTTATTGTACGTAAATAACTTGTGTATTATTATAATGCATATATTGAAAAAATAGATATTTGGCTTCTTGCATAAAGCTTTCCCTCTCGGACAGACCTTTCCTCTAACTCTGATAATATAACCACCTTCACTTTCCTTCCGCAGCGGGCTTTCAGCGCATATTTGATAGACACCTTGTCGTATGTCTACCTTCAGCAGTGCTTACAATGCTACTGCGCATGATCACTTTTGTGGCAGTAATTTGTATCACAATAATGTAAATGCCAGAGTGATTGTAGTGTAAATAAGCATTATTGTATGGCATTGATTTGAGATGTTTGTTAATTATAAGCATTGTTAGGAAATAAGTTTACAGGCCTCACTGAAACTGTCAATAAGAGCGGGTAACAATGAGCGAGGAGGTGAGTTGTTTATCAATTATTAGAGACAAGCAAATGACGTCAGATTGGCGCGCTTTTCTTAGAAATGGAGGGAATGTGTTCGTAATTTTGATTGGATATAAAAATAGACGCTAATGTTGGCGCGTTTTATTAACCAATTGCAGCTCTGTTATAATCTTTAGGCATATCGGGTGAGGGAGTATAAAGCATAAAGCCAGAGGCAAGTATTGTCCAGTCCAACAGAAACATTTGTGCATTACACGTCGCTCAATCCAAAATATCATACCACGGGTTACACGTCACGTAGTTCATCAGAATCGTTCGCGGGTTACACGTCGCACAGTTCTACAAAATCTCTCGCGTCGTAAAGTTAGTTACAAAAAAAGTTGAAGTACGCGAATTAATAATGTGCAGTAAATAAGTTGTTATAGTAACAGAAAATATAACAGTTTCAGTCTGGCGTGTATCAAGAATCAATATGTGAAATTGAATGTAAAAACAAATTCTTTTATCAGTTTTATCTTTCAGTAACAAATCCTTTCCGTTTACACACCCTGTTCAAGAGATGTGCTCGACTGAGAAATAATAGCTAGCCGGAGGACAATGAACCCAAATTTAAAAATAGTAATACAATAACAGGCGCTCAGCAAAAAGATAACACGAAGTGACCGCGACAAATTAGCTTCCATACGTGGTGCAGATAGACATGAAGCATCTTCCAACTAGCAACAAATAACATACTTCACTTTACGACAACTGTCATATTGGTGCCAATCTTGGACCGGTCAGAGTAGACATGTCTACAATCTAAGGCAGTGTTTTTAATGATGTGTTAAATGTGTGTTAAAGATTTCAGTCAAATTATATAATAAGTAAAATCAGTAATAGCCCGCCTTGAAGCAATAGGTGTATGTAATAATTTGTAAAATGTATGTAACAGTCATTGCATATGCTTATATTATTGTAAACGTGTTCAATAACTTTATGTGAATGCATTACGTAATTTAATAATGTAGGAGCTGTGAGAAATAGGTTAAAAGTTGCTAACAATGAGGTAACAATGAGGTAACCTAGAGACAATAATGGGTTTGAGAGTTTAAATGTTATTTGTGAAGCATTAATGCAATTTTAGTGACAGTTTATAAAAATAGCCACTCAACAACCAGAAAAAGCTTTAGTTAAATGCAGATGTTCTATTGGAGTAGGATTAGCCAATCAGAGACTTGAAATACAGAAATTTACAAGTTTAGACGGTTGAAATCTATTCAGTTGGCTGCAGACAGTGATTGTTACCGGATGCATAATGCGTCCTCGAGAAATATAATATGTATTCGTGTGAGACGAAAAGAGTTTACGTATTAAAAAGTGCAAGTATTAAATAAAAGAATCTCACAGTTATCAGTGAAGTGCTATTTAATTTGTGTCAAGGATTAATAAAAAGGAGTGAATTAAAACTTAAAACCTGTGTAAGCCTACATTCTTGTCGCATTACGCCCTGCCAAGCCTTCCATTCTCTAACAATAATACTGACGCAGCCGAGGCAAACATAAATATTTAATACTTAAAGAAACAATCAAATTACAAAGTTAATATTTTTTTAAACTTGGGGCAAAGGCCACCTAAAAATACGTTTGGGGTGAAGGCTACCGGAAAGTATTTACTATACGTGCTGTTGCAACTACAAGTTCGGCTCCCCAACAGTTGAAATATAATACAGCATCTTCAAACTGGCTTTCAATACGTAGCAGCAACTAACTTCTTCAAATTGACGTCCAATGCGTGGTGCAAATAACGTAACAAACCACCTACTTCAAATTGGCGTCATACGTGGAGCTAAATAAATAAACAAACAACTCCAACGTAAAGACAATATCTTCTCCAAATCGACCATCTTCGTGCAACAACGACGTATGTATACGCCCATTGACTCAAATTATCTTTCTTATGAGAGGTTTTAATAGATTCGTATTGTACCTGTGACTCATAACACTTAATACAATCAAATATGATATTCTCTAGTAACCCTAATATGAAGTAGAACTTTCTACTCCGTTCTGTTTTAATAAAAAAAAAACATTATCAAAATGAACCCTCTAATAATGAATGCCATTGATAATTACTTGTTCAACACAAGCCGTGTGTAGACTAAAGTTAGAAAGGTAGAATTGCACTAAACAAATCACTGTCATAGTCGAGATTTGAACCACAGATAATCAGCTTTCGGAGCAGTTCCTCTACCAACTAAGCTACCTTGGGAACGACATGTGAGTCAGTTGGGAAACTTAAATGCACCTCTTCGTTTAGGAAAGCCCGCATACCTTGGTGGAGTGAAGTGTGGTGGCGGCCCGTCTTGTTAGAATAACTCACTGTTTCTATAAAGGGCATCTATAGCTGGCAAAATTGATATGTTTAGCATTTCCAGATAAGTCTACAACACATTCATCCTCGAGAAATTGACTTGCTTGTCGACATAAACGTGGTGGATTTTCTAGTGGCCAGTAAACACAACCTCACGAGGCTAAGGATCCGGGACAAGTTAGCAACCAATGTATGTGAAACCTTAATATACAGTTTCGTAAATAGTGCATTACCTCTATTCACGAAGCGGTTTGTAAACGGCCTCACTGCTAAACAATACCCCAATGCACCACCTCACTCCATCGTACTCTATGCACAGTATACTTCACTCTTAAGTTGTCCCGAATCTTTAGTTTGATTATGACGATTCACTAAATTTCGATCTCATCAGACCACAGAAGTCACAAACTCTTCATCCTCATCTAGCACATGCTGAAACCATTCACAAAACTCCATTTGATGATCAGGATAGCATTTGTTCAGACTGCATTTGTTATTTTCAAATGGCTGGGAATTATTTACACCATCAATCCTCTTACTTCCCAAAAAATCCTAGATCTTCAAGTTTTCTTTTTCTGGATCTAAATGTCTGCAGTGAAGCAAATGCTTCTTATTTAAAGGTGCATCTTCTTTTCAAAAAGGGCATCATTATTTATTATGTCATCCCAAAGTAGACCCTACCCTGAAATCCGAATGAGGAGTTTCTTACCTCCGATTTTTTCCCTTTAGGAGGCATAGGTATGGATTGTTCAACGGAGGGGGACATCTCGCACCCTGCGACCCACATAGACCACCCCCTAAGAGGAAGGTATGAAATGAAACAACCACAGGAGGCTACAGGCCGTAGACAGACAGGCCACAGAGACGCACGGAAGTACCTAACAATTCCAGACTCGAAAACCCGTCCCACTGCTGGAACTGCTAGAGAGGGCGATGAACGACCCGTCGACCAAGCAGCCCCTAGTGTCCACAGGGGTATTCTTTTCTTTGAGCAAGCATCCACACCATCTGTCCCACACCACCATACGCCACGAAACCTAAAAATATTCCTGAAAGATGATAAGTAAGCGGAACGAAAGGGATATGATGGAAATGATGGTACTAAATGCATAATGCTGCTCATTTAGTACCACCCAGTGAGACCGCGTAGCCTAAGATGTACTATAGATGCGAGCAACGCTGTCCCCATGCAATAATCTGGTACACTTTCCACTTAGCGGCTTTCAGAATGCGTCGTACACTCGCACTTCTAACCCCTATCTATCAGACTTCTGAGGTGACGTTGCAAACATTTCAAAGACTGCAGCAGAAGCAACAGTACTTGTAGCTGTACGAGGTCTTCTGAATCCCGCACATCACATATGATACCATACGTCTCAAACCTACCACAAATCCCTGTAATTGTCAAGTGCGTTGAAGCTGATGCTGCAAACTTGGACCTCCATGCATGTTGAACTTCAGAGATATTTTCATACTTGAATCTCCGCTTTAAAATGAGATTCCGTTCCTCAAACCTCAAGCATTTCCCAGCCATTTTGATTCACTATCATACGTCATATGTTAGTCATACGTCTGTTCAGAAGACACCGTACTATATACTCTACAGATAATTCAATCCAATTGTGAAAACATGTAGATAACATCAGTTTAAGTTGTATACTTGTTTTTGATGAAAACTTAGTATATTAAACATATTCCAAAATATTGTTCAGATTTTCAGTGGGAATTCTGAAAGAATGAATAAAATGTGTTACCTGATGAGAATTTTGAATTCCCAAGATCCTGGAACATCCTCTTCAGATACCAACTCCTGTTTCCTCACTTTTTCATCGCTCTCTCTCCTGGAAAGTCCTAATGGACAGAAACAAAAAAGATAATTAAAATAAATAAATCCCAATATAAAAATTCATCCAGCCTCTCTAAAGACATAGGACATAAAAAGATGTACCAAGTCAGCAACAGAGCACAATAGCGTCAGTATTTAAGATGGCGTGGCGCGGCCATATGGAAAAGCATCATGATGGTACAGTAGATGGTGCAAATCTCGCATCGCATTCGTGTGCTGTTCAGAAGATGGCATGCATGGAGATTTAATGCAGTATTTTTCCTGTATAAACGTAACGCAAGTCTAAGGTTTGGAGTTCGCAATCTCTTGCGTTACATGGCGCGTTACCAGACTCGGTGTCAATGCTTCCATTAAATAACAAGGTTACAAAGTCTTGCGTGTTTGCTTACATATCATTGCAAAATGACCCTTAAGGTCATAACAGCAATATATTAATTTTTTTTCCGTTCTGTGCTTTTTAGGGGAGCGATCAATGAATTTTCCAAAAGCCTAAGTAATTTTTATATCTTATGTCTGTATAAAAAGTGCAAATACAAAGTTTGGTGCATATATATTAATTAGTTCCTGGATTATTCATTTTAAAATACAAATTTAAGCTACCTTATAATAAATTCTCCTTACGAAGTGATTTTTTAATTTTTTTAAACAGAATTTGGTATTTGTGTTTCTAATTGAGCTAAAATAAATTTGTTAGGAAATGCAATTTTAAATTTGTTGTTTTTATAAATAGTTTTAAGTTGTAAGTTTCGGCTTTTCTGAAAAAATATGCTTATCAAACTTGGATGAACTTGTTGGCCTAAAACATTTGCCTCACAGTAATAACCACATAGGTTTCAGACTCCAGTTAGCATATTTTAAAGAAACCATTTCCGAAGTTTGACTCTAATAACTTAAAAATTATATCGTGAAGATGCTGAAAAATGTCTTCATATATAAATTTTCTCATATCAACTGGCCTAAAATAATGCTTAAGGTTCAGAATTTAGAAATTGATTAATGTATATGAAGAAAATCTGGAAATTTTGCAAAAAAGCCTTAAATGCGCTACTATAATCACCGCTTAAGATTATTTAACTCGTCACTAAATTATTTATTTTCGCTTCGACAACAAAAATATTTACAATAAAACGTTTCTAAAGAAACCTTTAGACTTTAAAACCTAAACTACAATTATTGAGCATTCGATTTTCACCATTGGTCCCTTAAGTAGAAGTATCTGTGAAGAATGAAAAAAAAGCTATTTGTTTCTAATGTTTAATACTTATTTTACATAAACATAAAAGACAAAATACTAAGTTTTAGCTTTTTACTTTCAATACCTTTTAAAATGTCCCTCAAGATGCAATTTTAAAAGTTAAGATGTTGGATATGTATTTTAACACTCATTTTAATTCACTAATTACTTGCACACATGTGAATGATTTGATCCTCCCTTATTAAGCAACAAAAATGTTCAAGAATTATTTTTTAATGTTTTTAAAAGAAAAGTTTTTTTCAGGAAAATGAAGCCAAATAAAAGAAATGTAAATGTGTACTTATATTATACGGTTATTCCTAAATTTTCAGTCAGACTGGTAAAAAGCTGTATTATATGGAACATTTTGAAATTAGGAAAATGATGAAAATGGTGAAACCGAGGAAATTAAGGTTAAAAATTTATGAAAGTTGGTGTATCTAAAACCCAGAAAAATGTCTCCGCGGTAACGTGTGAACCTCGCATTCAGGCGTCCCGGGTTCGATTCCCGTCGATCGCCCACTCTGAACTAGGATGTTCGTTGTTTTCCCTGGTCGATAGGCGTATGCTGGGGTGGAATCTCATCTACCACGATTTGCTTTCAATAATTTCCCGGTCTCTGTGGCCTGTAGGCTTCTGGGTTGATCCCTTCCTGGAGGGTGATAGGAACAATAGATCTATCTAGGACGTAGTGCACGAAGTGTCCCCCTGCTTTGTATAACCTACACCTATAGATGCGTCTATTTTTTGACTTGCTATCTATCTAAAGTTGCATTCTGAAACGTCACATTGCGTATGTACATTCCTTTACAATAATATTTCAAAACATTAGGGGTTATTTTATTATTATACCTCTTATGCAAATTAGGGGTTTATATTGAGGAGTAACACCATCACATTCATCACGTGACGCTGTTTATAATGGTGCTAGACTAAAACAAAGTTTTTTTATTGAACTGCAACTTTGTTATAGCATAAGAAACCAAATTTGTGGTTTTTGTCACGTTTAACTAATTTTCACAGATGTCTCACCTTAAGTTAGTCCAGTAGCTTATTTTAGTCGCCACTGTATCCATGACAGAATGAGACGAGAATGAAAACAAAGATAGGTTTAGAGAGTTTGTCATCTGTTGCTGATCACGTGAAGAATTGTCAACCCAACTAAAATTCTCTATTACTCATGTCGTTTCGATCGAACTGAAAGGCAGTTAATTCACCGAGATGGAGAGAGTAACAAGGGAAATTAGCGTCAGTTGCCATGAAGATGGAAAATGGAACAGGTAAATCAGGCGAACTGCTCCATATGCAAATAGGATGTCGTTCAGGACCACAGCCAGAGAATAATGTGCTGGCTGGCTTCAGGTTTTCTTTCTTCATTAACATTGTCCCCTCATCAAAAACTGCTCCTTTTATCTCTACTTGTCCAGCTTTAACTCCTTGTTCTTTTCTTTGTTTTTCCCACCGTATAATAATATTTTTACTTTCTCTACTACGTATAGTAAGTAGGGGAAGTATTGTATTCCACCCAAAAATTCGATACCGAGATTTCATCGGAAATATATGTTTTGAGACCCCCTGAATCCAAAAAAAGCATTTTTCGAAACATGTCCGTGTGTGTGTCTGTGTGTGAGTGTGTATGTGTCTGTCTTTCTGTGAACAGCATAACTCAGAAACCAATAGTCGGATAAACACCAAACTTGGTATTTAGGTTCAGTATCTTCCAGAGATGCGACACGAAGGTTTTCAAGAAAATCCCTCCACCCCAGATTACCCTTTACATGGAACATTTAAATTTTCTCAAAAATGGCTCTAACGATTTTGTTTAAAATAGTATATATTTAAGATATTTTCATGACAAATAAAATGTATATCTTGAAGTTTCTGGGAATGTCTCCAAAAGTATTCTTCATTGAGAACGACTTTTGCATAACTGGTAAACCATAAGAGATAGAGAAAAGTTTACTACACGAAAAATATAGATCGCGTTAAAATACACAATTTATGTCATATGCATTTTTTTTTGTTGAGTGAGCCATTTTCGAGATATTGCTTGTTATTCCCTTAAATTTTCCAATACTTATACATTTTCTCAAATGGGAATTCGTTATTCAATTTTTTGCTCTGGTAATGCAAAGAGAATGGAATACTCCACAGAACAACCAGCTCTTAAAATATTTGACTATCGCTTAAAGTCTACCAATTCCCCTTGCATCTACAACAAAATTAGCAATAAGATTGACATCTCGATTAACATGAAGCATATGGAGAATAAGTGTATATAAAATAGTTTGTACAAGAGTAGAGAAAGTCATGTGAGTGTAACACATCAGATTTTTTACTTTCTCTACCACGTACATAGTAGGAAGAGAAGGCATCGCACTCCACCCAAAAATTTGATACCGAGATTTCGCTGGAAATGCATGCCCTGAGGACCCTCAAATTAAAAAATAAATCTGATGTATTACACTCACATGACTTTCTCTACTCTTGTACAAACTATTTTATATACACTTATTCTCCATATGCTTCATGTCCTCCGAGCGCAATTTTCAGATGAGGGAACAAAAAGAAGTCGCTTGGGGCTAGATCTGGTGAGTAAGGCGGATGGTCAAGCAGTTCAAACCGTAATTCGTGGATTTTCGCCATTGCAACCGCTGAGGTGTGAGACGGTGCATTGTCCTGGTGAAACAGGATTTTCTTTTTCTGCAAATGTGGCCGTTTTTCCGCAAGTTCTGCCTTCGGCTTGTCAAGTACTGATGCATCGTATGCTCCTGTAATGGTTTTTCCTTTTTGAAGATAATCGTTTAAAATAACTCCATGACTATCCCAAAAAACAGTCGCCATCACTTTCCCAGCCGAAAAAACAGTTTTTGCTTTTTTTTGGAGCCGGTTCCCCCGTTGCAGCCCACTGTTTGGACTGTATTTTTGTTTTGGGCGTATAATGGCGTATCCAAGTTTCATCTACAGTAATTAATCGGCGCCAAAACTCGGATTTATTGGGCCTAAACTGCGTTGGATATGTTCATTCGAACACGTTTTTGGCCAAACGTGAGCAAACGCGGCACCCAACGCGCGGACAGCTTTCTCATGTCTAAATGTTGATTTAATATGTGACAAACAAGTTCTTTTGACATGTTCATAGCCTCTGCTATCTCTCTCACTTTAATTCGGCGGTCGTCTAGCACCATTTGGTGAACTTTGGCGATGTTTTCATCGGTAGTTACAATTTATGGACGTCCCGAACGTTCATCGTCTCCCAAGCTCTTACGGCCACGTTTAAATTCAGCTGCCCAAAATTTCACTGTGTTAAATGATGGTACAAACTCCCCATACACAGAATCCAAGTCATCCTTGATTTGCGTAGGCGTATTGCCTTTCAAAAACAAATATTTAATGACAGCTCGATACTCGATTTTGTCCATTTTCATAAAAACACTCACATCACCTCACTCAAACGACTGTTACATAACAACTGAGCGTCCAAAATGGCTGAAACTTTGGTGAGTAACTGTCAAAAGATGAACAACGAAATTCACTAGCTTTTATTTACGAGTACTGCCATCTTCATGTTGAGGTCGGAAACTTTTCAGACCACCCTCGTACTTTCACCTTTGAGATGCACATAAAGAACCACGGGACCGGGACTGACTACTCAGTCCGCACCCTCGGACCACAGGAGTCATGCTGGCGGGGTTTTCCATTAGGGCAGCACTTACTTTATATTCTGCCCACCCCCGCGTAGCCGAGATTGGGTCAGAACATCGCCTCACCTCTTCTCCTGCCACACAGGGACGGAAATGTATACGCCACTTACGCGCCTCAGCCCAATAGGTAAAACCCTATAAGGGAAGACCACCGAAGAAGCTTGGTGGGGCCGACAGTATACCTAGTTACCGTCTACCAGCTACTCATAGTTGGTGCCGGAGATCATATGGGCGTCTCCAACCAGCCAGGCGTACCCAATCTCCCGTGGGTATCGGGAACCACTGCACCGCCGAGTCCAACCCAATCCTAACAACTCTCTTAAGGGAGGGAATCGAATGTTCGGCCCGGCGTACTTCTAATAACGTCAGAAGTACCACGAGTGCTAGGGGTCCGCAACGCCCGCACCACGGCAGCGACGGGGTCGGAAACCCCCCCCTTACGGTGTTTGAAATGCACAAGTACAACTTTCCTTACAGTCCGAAAACAAAGCAGCGACTGAAGCACAGTAGATAAAGATAACGTTCAACGCGTCATGCTCCGCCAGTTGCGCATCGGAAAAATACCGAGGTCACTAGGCATATGGCCAGTCTGTGGCCTCACCTTAAAACGCCCGTACGGTAGTAAGCAATTGTTCGCTTCCACATGTTATGGGCACCCCTGTAGTTTTGGCCAGCCCTCGTTACGAGTTAACAGTTACAAAACATTAATGCCAGGCTAAGTACTTGGTAATCTCGAACCCTGGGGATTACAACCTGTCTGGGTAATCTGATCCGTGACGGTATAACCAGTTTCAATAAACAACGAGGAATTATCTGATGCAACGAGAAAAAAAAATGTGCCTATTTGTTTAGCTCTGCAGGATTCGGTGAGCTGCATCAGGATTTGCATGTGCGCTGAAGTTACTACGGTGGCGAAAGTCTGTTTTACGTGACGCGCTGTCTGGATTGACTTGAAAACACCATGTGTTATATACTCCTGGTAACAAAGGTATATTTTGTGTTTCCGAGATTCTGTTACGCATTTCACACATATGTGTTGCATACTATGTTTACACGATCCTGTGTTTTATTATTTTGAATGAATTCTTAATAAAACAAACGCATTACTAATTGACTTAACCATCGTCACCTCAGATTTTCGGTAACGCAATACTGCCAATTGAACATCTATAACTAATACAATGAGAGAGTAAGATTAATTTAACAGGTTTTGAGTCAGTTGTTGGATAGTTGATGCCGTGACTAATAACGTGTTGTTTGAAAGTATTAATACGTACCTTAACAGAGATTCCATATTTCAAGATGAATTTGAAGTGTGACACGTGGATTATGAAGACGCAAATATTGAAATGCATGGAAAATTGGGTGCACATTGCTGATTTCTCAAAAATCTAGGATGAGGTATGAAATGTTTGTTCATCTTTAATTAAAATAATATTTGAAATACCGAGCGCGATGGCTCAGGCGGTAATATCTGTAGCCCACATTTTGGAGGTCCCGGGTTCAAATCTCGTGGTCCGACCAATCTGACCGACGTTTTTTCGTGGTTTCCCTCAGCCGCCAATGTAAATGACGGATAAGATATTTAATACCACGGCCCAAAGTTCCACCTTCAGTCTAAAACAATATAGTAGATAGATAGATAGATAGATAGATAGATAGATAGATAGATAGATAGATAGATAGATAGATAGATAGATAAGGTATCTTTATTGGTTTCAAAATATTGAAGTTATTTCACAAATATTTAGTGCATGGGTCATTGACCGTACATGCACATTTAAGATACAATAGGCTGATAAAATAAACAACAGAGAAAGAAAACACAGCGAAAAGGAACAAGAAAAGGGGAAATAAACAATAGTAAAAATAGATGGTAATAGCGATAGCTGTGCCATCTATCCACAGATAATAAAAGCAGGTAGACTGGATGGGATCATAATTCTATCTGCACGAAGCAGATGTCTCTGTGGACACGCGAAGTGGGTGGTTACAGGGATGAGACCTAGAAGGCTAACTGTCCGCATTTCTCTACGAAAGCAGTAGTTGGATTGGACGGCACCCTAATGTCATCTGCACGGCACGAAGCAGAAGATCTGGTTGCTATGCAGTAGGGTCTCTGTGGTCACGACGAAGTGGGTGGTTACAGGGATGAGACCTAGAAGGCTAACTGTCCGCATTTCTCTATGAAAGCAGTAGTTGGATTGGACGGCACCCTAATGTCATCTGCACGGCACAAAGCAGAAGATCTGGTTGCTATGCACTAGGGTCCCTGTGGTCACGACGAAGTGAGTGGTTACAGGGATGAGACCTAGAAGGCTAACTGTCCGCATTTCTCTATGAAAGCAGTAGTTGGATTGGACGGCACCCTAATGCCATCTGCACGGCACAAAGCAGAAGATCTGGTTGCTATGCACTAGGGTCCCTGTGGACACGACGAAGCGGGTGGTTGCAGGGATGAGACCCAGAAGACTACCTGTCCGCCATACCTCGATCTAAGAGTTGTCTATTAACAGATTCATCACAATATGACCCTGTAGTTAAGGTGACGTAAATAAAGTAAAGAATATTTGAAATTATATGTCATTCTGTTCTGAGCAGATGCCGGAACATCTCTTATGATAAGGTATTTGGTTATTATCATTGTAATTGTAACTGTAAATATAAGCACGTGAGGTAGTTCCGGGGTTATTTTAACTGTTTCGGCGGGAGTCCGGGCTGCAGTGGGCGACGTATGATCTGCCGTGCATGGCCACAGTATGAAGGAAAAGCACTGTATAATTTAGTTATCATGGAAGTAATATGTATCATGCTTCTAACGACTTCTCTTAAAGGAGCAATAACAGACACACGGTAAGGGAGGTCTTTAAGGTAGGACTCGTAGGTTGAGGCAGTATCCTTAACACTTAAATAATTTCAGTCAAATTATATAATATGTAAATTCAATAACACCCCCCTTGAAGCAATATGTGTATGTAATAATTTGTAAAATTATGTAACAATCATTGCATATGCTTATATTATTGTATCCATGTGTAATAATGTAGGAGCTGTGAGAATAATAAGTTAAACGTTGCTAACAATGAGGTAACCTTGAGGCAATAATGAGTTTGAGAGTTTAAATGTTATTTGTGATTCTTGGAAGCATTAATGTAATTTTAGTGACAGTTTATAAACAAAATAGCCAATCAACAACCAGAAAAAAACTTTAGTTAAATGCAGGTGTTCTATTGGAGTAAAAATAGCCAATCAGAGACTTGAAATACAGAAATTTACAACTTTATACGGTTGAAATGTAGTCAGTTGCCTGCAGACAGTGATTGTAACCGGATGCTTGTGCGTCCTCGAGAGATTTAATACGTGTTCATGTGAAACGAAAAATAGTATGTGTCAAAAAATTCAAGTATTGAAAAAAAGAATCTCGCAGCTCCCTATATCAGTGAAGTGTTATTCTAATCGTATCAAGTATTAATAAAAAAGAATGAATTAAAACTTAAAATCTGCGTAAGCCTACATTCTTGTCGCCCTGCCAAGATATCCATGCCTCTAAAATAATACTGACGCAGCTGAGGTAAACATAAATATTTAATACTTAAAGAAAAAGTCAAATCACAAAGTTAATATTCTTTTAAACTTGGGGAAAGGCCACCTGAAATACATTTGGGGCAAAGGCAACCGGAAACTGTTTACTATAGTGCGGTTGCAACGAATTTTAAATTCGGCTCCCCAACAGTCGAAATATAATACAACTCCTTGAATACAAACTACTTCAAATCAGCTTTTCATACGTAGCAGCAAACAACGTAATAAAAACATACTTCTTCAAATTGACGCCCAAAGCGTGGTGCAAAATCCCTCCAGGACCATCCTCCCTGATCCGGGTTTTTTGTAGTATTCCTCAGCCCTCATAACTGGCAAATGCCTGGGAAGGTACCCTAAATTAAGGCTTGGAACCTTTTCTTTCCGAATTTCCTTTCGCAAATAAAATTTCATTGCATACATCACCAGTGCCCACCTCCCGTGGTTCCATATGTAAGAAAAACGGGCATTAAACACAACTTAAAAGAGCAAAATAGGAATTTTCTCTAAAATCGGAATGTCGGTCATTACAACCTAATTACAATTTTTCTTGTTATATTCCTACTGTGCAGAAAATAATGTCATTATATAAATTATTTATATGGCAACTTATTTGAAAATTATTCTAGTATTCTATCATTTAGTACATTGCCCTGCATTAAATGCATCCATTATAATCAAGCTGAAAACTGTTCATTGCCTTTGTACACTGTTTTCTGTTTATTCTGTTTTAACTACGTGGACATATCGTGTCGGGTCTGTTAGGAGATACCTCGTGGCTCGCTGCGTGGTGGACAATGAGCCTTCTAGATCTCATCCCTGTACCATACCATCTTGTTTCATTACGTGTCCACAGAGGCATGTTTACAGCAACTGTGCCTCTGCTTCTATGACGAGCAGACGGTAGCCTTGACACGTGTCCACAGAAGCATGTGTATAGCAACGTACCTCTGCTTCTACATGTGCCGGGCGAATGGCATTAGTGTGCATTAGTCTACCTACTTTCATTAACTGTGTACAGTTGGTAGAGAATTTGCTACTAGCATCTATTTTCCATTTTACTATTGTTTTAGACAAGAGATGTAAGTTGAAGATGATGATTTGTTACGTTATTTTTCACCACGTTTTCAGCGTCAATTTGAAGTATATTTCAACTGTTGGGGAGCCGAACTTGAAGTAGTTGCAACCGCACGTATTTTAAACAGTTTCCGTTAGCCTTCGCCCCAAATGTACTTTCAGGTGTCCTTTGCCCCAAGTTTAAAAAAACATTAACTTTGTAATTTGACTGTTTCTTTAAATATTATATATTTATGTTTGCCTCGGCTGCGTCAGTATTATTGTTAGAGACACGTATCTCTTGGCAACGTTGTGGTGCAACTAAGAATGTAGGCTTACACAGATTATAATTTTACTTCACTCCTTTTATTAATGTTTGACACGATTTAAATAACACTCCACTGATATAGAGAGAGCTGTGAGATGTTTTTATTAAATACTTGCACTTTTTAATACGTAAACTATTTTTCGTCTCACACGAATACGTATTATACTTCTCGAGGCCACTTTTTGCGTTCGGTTAGGAACACTGTTTGCAGGCAACTGAACTGATTTCAACCTCCTAAACTTGTAAATTTCTGTATTTCAAGTCTCTGATTGGCTATTTCTAATCCAATAGAATACCTTTTTTAACTAAAAAGTTTTCTGCTTGTTGATTGGCTATTTTATAAACTGTCACTAAAATTACATTATTGTTACTCCAATAATCAGAAGTAGTATTATTAAACTCTCAAACTCATTATTGCCTCAAGGTTACCTCATTGTTACCTCATTGTTAGCAACGTTTAACTTATTATTCTCACACCTCCTACATTATTAAATTACGTAATGCATTCACATAACATTATTGAACATGTTTACAATAATATAAGCATATGCAATGACTGTTACATACATTTTACAAATTATTACATACTCATATTGCTTCAAGGCGGGCTGTTATTGAATTTACATATTATATAATTTGACTGAAATCATTTAAGTGTTAAAAATACTGCCTGAAAGTTTGGGCCATGGTATCAAATATCCAATCCGGTATTTATCTTGGCGACAGCGGGAAATCACGTGAAACTCCATCAAATTGGCCGCTTCGCGGGATTTGAACCCGGTACCTACCGAGTCCGCTCGGTTTGTACAACTTGTTTGCAATTGAAAAGTTTTTCTTTTTCACTTGAAGCTTTTATTTAATCCGGGTAGGTCATCTTTGAGGGTGAATGAACGAAATGATTGAATTAAGCTCAAATGGGTCGGAGTCAAAAGGGTTACCCGACATTCATCTTCTCAGGATAAGGAAAAAACCCGGAAAAAACCTTATCTAGGTAACTCATTCTAGCCGAAGCTCGAGTTGGGACCTCTGGAATGCGAGGCAGACACATTACCCCCACATCACACAGCTGGGCTAGTCATGTGTTGTCATGTTTCATAGGTAATGGGCTGTACTAAACCGGGCAAGATAGCTTCCGGTAACGAGGTCCCGGGTTCTATTCCTGTCGACGGCCCACTGTGATCTTGTGTTTTTTGTGGCTTTCCCTCGTCGGTAGGCGAATGCTGGGGTGGTTTCTCATCTATCACAATTTCCTTCCCATCTTGCAGTGTGTCTCTAGGTTTCGTGGCGTATGGCGGTGCCAGATAGATGGAGGCTTGCTCAAAGGAAAGAGTATTCTCCGTGGACTCTAGAGTTCTGCTTGGTCGACGGGTCGTTCATCGCCCACTCTAGGCAGCTCAAACACTGGGACGGATCTTCAAGCGTGGAACGTTAGGATCTGCCTGCTGCCTGTAGCCTCCTGTGGTTACTTCACTTCATTCCTTCCTCGTGCGCGAGGTGCCCCCCCTCCATTGTATAACCTGTACCTATAGCTAATGAGCTTGTACTACATTAAAATAAGTTTCCATGACAACCAGGTTTAGAAATGTCGTTCCGCTGTTTCTTCGCTGAGCTAAACAAAATCCCCCTTTGCCATGACTCTCATATTAACCATTTGATAATTCCGTGATAACCCAGTTCTGATTTGTTACTGTAGACAGTGTAAATGTCTGGGACGGGCGGTAGTACAGTTCATTTGTATCTGCTGTTACAGAATCCGCATAGCTCAGGGTTTTCCTGCTGATGTTAATGGCCTGCAACACGCAAGTTTGGGTTTTACCAACTGTCAGTCATCACATTCACACTGGCGCCATTTCTCGACATTCACGTCCAAATGCCTCATTAGGAGATATTATTATTATTGTGTGTTTTCTGGAACATATATCGCACCCAGTTACCCATAAAGTTGTCTTGCTGCCACTAAGGAATTCGGTTATTTGCAAGATAAATTTGGAAATGTGATTTAAATTTGAAACATTTTAAACAATAACAATTATCCTTAATGAAGCTATCAGTCTCACGTATTGTATGATAGTGATAGAAGCAGCAGCAAAAGATGTAGCATTATAATATTAGTAGCCGTTATAATAATAATTATAATAATAATAATAATAATAATAATAATAATAATAATAATAATAATATAGTGGTGTGTAGCAGAGGTGGTAATATCAGTAACAATGGTGGTGGTTGTGGTATTGGCATGAGCAACTCTGGTGGTGGTATAGTGGTAGTGTTGGTGATATGAGTAGTGTTTGGTGGTATGTGCAGTGTTGGTGGAGGTGTGATTAGTGGTGGTGGCGGTGGTGGTGTGAGTAATGTTGGTGGTATGAGTAGTGTTGGTGGTATGTGTAGTGTTTGGTGGTATGTGCAGTGTTGGTGGAGGTGTGATTAGTGATGGTGGCGGTGGTGGTATGAGTAGTGTTGGTGGTATGAGTAGTGTTGGTGGTATGTGTAGTGTTTGGTGGTATGAAATAAATTGAGTTTTATTTATGAACGCGCTTTAACTGCTGAGGTCGTTAGCGTTCTGTTCTATATTGGGCTTGAAAGACCGGTAAGTGATGGTATGAGTAGTGATGGTGATAATATGATTGCTACTATAAATAGTGGCGGTGGTAATATGAATGGTACTGAGTAGTGCTGGTGGTATGCATAGTGGTGGTGGTGGTGGTGGTGGCGGTGGTGGTGGTATGGTTAGTGGAAAAAAATTAAATAGTTTTATTTATGGACGCTCTTTAACTGCCGTGGTCCTTAGCATCCCATTCTATATTGGGCGTGAAAGACCGGTAATTTTACTCAGAGTCCTCTTATCAGGCTTGAGATTCTTTTACGTGCCGTAAATGTACGACACGGGACCACCTGTTTACTTCCCTTCCGAAATAAGACATGCTAAGTATTTTTACGCCAGAAAAAATCCTTCGCCCTCCTCCGGGTTTGAACCGGCGATCTCGGAAACTAAAGGCTAGCATGGTAACCACTACACCACGGAAGACGACATGATTAGTGGAGGTGGTGGTATGAGTAGTGGCGTGAGTAGTGGTTGTGGTATGAGTATTGGTTGAGTGGCTGGTGGTATGAATATTAGTGGTGGTGGTGGTATGAGTAGTGGTGGTGATAATATGAATGGTAATTAGTAGTGATGGTGATATGAGTAGTGCTGGTGGTATGAGTAGTGGTGTGAGTAGTGGTGGTGGTATGAGTAGTGGCGTGAGTAGTGGTTGTCGTATGAGTAGTAAGTAGTTAAGTGGCTGGTGGTATGAATATTAGTGGTGGTGGTGGTGGTGGCGGTGGTACGAGTAGTTGTTGTGGCTGGTGGTATGAATATTAGTGGTGCTGGTATGAGTAGTAGGTGAGTGGCTGGTGGTGTAGGCGGTGGGTTTGGTAATTGAGTCCTGGTGGTATGAGTGGCGGTGGTGGTGCGAAGTCATGAGTAGTAGTTGAGTGCTCTTTTTATGGACGCTCTTTAACTACTATGGTGCTTAGCGTCCCATTATATATTGGGCGTAAAAGTTTGCTCAGAGGCCTCTTTATCAGGCTTGAGGTTGTTTTACGTGCCGTAAATCTACGACACGGGACCACCGTCTTTACTTCCCTTCCGAAGGAAGCCATGCTAAGGATTTTTACGCCCAAAAAAATCCATCGCCCTCCGCCGGATTTGAACCGCAACCTCGGGAACTAGAGGCTAGTATGGTAACCACTACACCACGGAGGACGACATTGAGTGCTGGTGGTGGTGGTGGTGGTGGTTGTGGTGGTATGAGTAGTAGTTTGATGGTGATGGTGGTGGTGGTGGTGGAATGAGAATATGTCTCTATAGCGATGTAATTGCGTTGATTTTTCGGAAAGATGGGACCAAGTTCCATT
Organism: Deroplatys truncata; assembly: GCA_030765065.1. Taxonomy (NCBI): domain Eukaryota; kingdom Metazoa; phylum Arthropoda; class Insecta; order Mantodea; family Mantidae; genus Deroplatys; species Deroplatys truncata. Next base: position 46,573,172 of record CM060989.1, read on the forward strand.
GCCGGACGACAGAAAGTTCACTCATGTTACCATCGTGAAACGGGTTACATTCAGCATCGTGAGATCCTAGGGGACCAATCGAGGATCTGCTTAACTGAAAAGAGGCTCATAGAAGGATTAAGAGCCGAGAAGCTAGGCATATTAACTCCATACCAACCCAATAGTGCCCTCTGGTCTTGATGATCTGTGAAAGATTGTATAGTCGGCCATGGCCCACGATGGACTGTCACGCCTGTGGTTAAGTACTAATATCTTAAGATATATAAATACTGTCTTTATTCATTTCTGATAGCCTGTCATTTTTAACTGTGCTTACATTTGCATTAAAATTTAAATTATTTCATAAAAACGAGCTATTAATTTACATCACAATATTCTCTATATGTTGTTTTTTGGAATACGTAATAAAAGCACTTTAGTTTTACCCCCCCAAAAAAACTAATCGCAGATTTAAAAGTACGAAAAGTAATATTTTTAAATATAGATTAAAATAAACACGTCTCGTAAATGCAGACATTGTCAGGATGGTGTACTATGATTATTAGTAGGCTGTTTTTGCCACTTTCCGCCCCCCTCTCGATCTTCCAGCCCTATTGGTGATGACTAGGCTGAGACAGACGTAGTCAGACATGCGGGTAGCGCCACCTCTTAGGAGTTTTTATACTACAGCCATTCCCACCACATTCGTCGTCAAGTATGTGATCTATTAGTAGGAATTATCGTGAATTTTTATATCTATTTTACTAAATATTCTTACTAAGTTTTTTTTATCTGGTTATGTTTTTTTCGAGATACACACAAATGTTTCCATTACATATTCCATTTAGGTACAAGGGGAACACAGGAGGTTGAAACAATTGGCAAATATTTAAAAAGGGAGTCATCATACACTGACTTTGAAATTGCACTCATTCGCATGACATCTCGAGAAACAAAGGAATTGTGACTTTGTATGTGTATGATAACTTATCAAAAAATCTGATGTGTTACACTCGCATGACTTTCTCTAATCTTGTACAATCTATTTTTACAAACGCCTATTCTCCATATGCTTTATGTTAATCGAGATATCGAGATGTCAATCTTATTGCTAATTTTCTTGTAGATGCAAGGGGAATATGGTAGCTTTTAAGCGATGGTCAAATATTTTAACGCTGGTTGCTATGCGGCGCATTCCATTCTCTTTGCAAGTCCAGGACATAAAAAAATGAATAACGAATTTGAGAAAAAGTATAAGTATTGGAAAATTTAAGGGAATAACAAGCAATATCTCGAAAACGGTTCACTCAACACAAGAAATGTATATGACATAAGTTGTGTATTTTAACGCGATCTACATTTTTTGTGTAGTAAAATTTTGTCTATCTCTTATTGGTTTACCAGTTATGCAAAAGTCGTTCACAATGAAGAATACTTTTGGAGACATTCCCAGAAAATTCGAGATATACATTTCATTTCTCATGACATTATCTTAAACATATGATATTTTAATCAAAATCGTTAGAGCCATTTAGGAGAAAATTAAAATTTTCGAAAAATGTTCCATGTAAAGGGTAGTCTGGGGTGGGGGATTTTCTTGAAAACCTTCGTGTCGCATCTCTGAAAGATACTGAACCCAAATACCAAGTTTGGTGTTTATCCGACTCTTCGTTTTTGAGTTATGCTGTTCACAGACACACAGACAGACAGACAGACACACAGACAGACACACAGACAGACACACACACGGACATGTTTCCAAAAATGCTTTTTTTGGATTCAGTGAGTCTCAAAACATGTATTTCCGGATAAATCTCGGTATCGAAATGTTGGGTGGAATACAATACTTCGCCTACTTACTATACGTAGTAGAGAAAGTAAAAATCTGATGTGTTACACTCGCATGACTTTCTCTACTCTTGTACAAACTATTTTTACAAACATTTATTCTCCATATGCTTCATGTTAATCGGGATGTTAATCTTATTGCTAATTTTCTTGTAGATGCAAGGGGAATTGGTAGGCTTTAAGCGATAGGCAAATATTTTAAGCGCTGGTTGCTATGCGGCGCATTCCATTCTCTTTGCATGTCCAGGACAAAAAAAAATGAATAACGAAATTGAGAAAAAGTATAAGTATTGGAAAATTTAAGGGAATAACAAGCAATATCTCAACAACAAAAATGTATATGACATAAATTGTGTATTTTAACGCGATCTACATTTTTTGTGTAGTAAAAGTTTGTCTATCTCTTGGGAAAATTCGAGATATGCATTTCTTTTCATAGAAATATCTTAAAGATATGATATTTTAATCAAAATCGTTAGAGCCATTTTTGAGAAAAATAAAATTTTTGAAATAGTTCCATGTAACGGGTATTCTGTGGTGGGGGATTTTCTAGTAAATCTTCTTGTCGCATCTTTGGAAGATACAGAACTTAAATATCAAGTTTGGCGTTGATCCGACTTCCGAGTTTGAGTTATGATACCCAACACAAACACACACAAGGAACGTTTTCTAATTTTTTTAAATTTAGAGAGCCTCAAAACATGCATTTCGAGTGAAATATCAATATCCAATTTTTGGGTGCAATTACAATACTTCATCTGTAATAAGCTTTAGTATGAATAAATTATTTATTGTCTACTTTGAACTTATATGCAATTTATATTTAACATTCTGTTGTACACATAATGAGGAAATATAATTTTCCACTATTTACCTTTTTGCCTTGTTACCCTTTATCCGCATTTTCTCCAATTTGCTTCACATCTCTTTTAACAACTTTAACCTAATTTTTCCTAAACATTTTCCTGGTTTCTCTATATATTCATTTGATCTTGTGTTTGATATACCTAATTTTTAGCTCTATTGGTAAAATTTTCCCTTTCTCTAGTATTAAATTATCTCTTCCTGTATCTGTTGTCTCGTATTTCAGAATATAATTCCAATTGTCATATAATCCATTACATTTAGTACATCTCTCCCCCTTCTTCTCCCTGATAGACCACTTAAACTCATTACACCTCTTCTCGCCCATGCATACCCCACTCTGGCCTCTTAATGGCGTACTTTGATGTATCTTTTTTCCCCATTCCGTTTTTAAATATCTATAATCTATCAAGGATCTTTTTTCCTTGAAACTACTCATAATTTCTTGCTTTTCAACATTCTCCACTCTTGTTCTAATTTCTTTCCAGAAATCCTTACTTCTGTTGTTTCTTTCTGCCCATGTTTCCCCCATTACCATTTCTCCCAATGTTATCTGCATCTTGTGCATCCAAGTTTCTTTTCTCCACATTTTCTCCTGTACAAACAAGCATTGCTTTAGTATCTCGTTTTCCTCCAGTTAGTTTATTCTAAACCAGTATTTGATTGCCCTTTCTACCATTTTGCCTTTTGCTCCCACCCTCCCAAGTTCTGCTTCTGCTCTCCATTCGGTGAACTTCTTGGTAATCCCAGGCTTATTTTGCAAAAATTGCTATGTATAGCATCTACAATTTCCCAACCTTTTTCCAGCCCCCATATCTTTGATGCGTATAACACCCTTGCTTCCACCACTGTGCTATATATCCCTTCTAGCCAAGCAATTTGCATTTGTGGTATTTTGTTCACACATGATCTAATTAACTGTATTGCTTGTTTCCCCTTTGCTAGTACTTTTTCTCCTGTTCTCCTCAAACCCCTGCACTATTGAGCCTTACTCAGTTTTCCTCACTACTTCGTGTCCAATACCACTTTTTGGTTTTTCATAGTTTATATCCTTTCTTAAAAATAGTGATTTTTTATTTCTTTTTACTTTCTCTACTACGTATAGTAAGTAGGGGAAGTATTGTATTCCACCCAAAAATTTGATACCGAGATTTCACCGGAAATATATGTTTTGAGGCCCCTGAATCCAAAAAAAACATTCTTGGAAACATGTCCGTGTATGTGTCTGTCTGTGAACAGCATAACTCAGAAACGAGTAGTCGGATAAACACTAAGGTTTATCCGAAGGTTTTCAAGAAAATCCCCCACCCCAGATTACCCTTTACATGGAATATTTTTCGAAAATGTTAATTTTCTCAAAAATGGCTCTAACGATTTTGATTAAAATATCATATGTTTAAGATATTTTTATGAAAAATAAAATGTATATCTTGAATTTCCTGGGAATGTCTCCAAAAGTATTCTTTATTGTGAACGACGTTTGCATAACTGGTAAACCATAAGAAATAGACAAAATTTTACTACACAAAAAATGTAGATCGCGTTAAAATACACAATTTATGTCATATACATTTGTTTTGTTGAGTGAACCATTTTCGAGATATTGCTTGTTATTCCCTTAAATTTTCCAATACTTATACTTTTTCTCAAATTCGTTATTCAGTTTTTTTATGTCCTGGACATGCAAAGAGAATGGAATGCGCCACATAGCAACCAGCGTTAAAATATTTGACTATCGCTTAAAGTCTACCAATTCCCCTTGCATCTACAAGAAAATTAGCAATAAGACTAACATCTTGATATGTCGATTAATATGAAATAGATGGAGAATAAGTATTTGTAAAAAATAGGTTGTACAAGAGTAGAGAAAGTCATGTGAGTGTAACACATCAGAATTTTTTTATTCTCGACATTTGAAGATATTTGAAAGGATATTTTCTGTTTTCTGCACAGTATAAAATGATATTTTATGTACTTTAGAAACAAATGGTGATCAGAGAAACATAATCAATAATTAATGCAGACGGAACAGACCAGGTGGTCTAAATCGTAATTGCATATGATGATGGTATAGCTTTAGTGCTTCTAAATATGCAAGCCACGTTGTAAGTTCGGTACCTTCAGAAAATCACTGGGAACATGAATGAGCAGGTATTTAGAAATACGCAGCTACTGCCCGAAAGGAAAAAAAGCAATAATGAAGCGAAATGAGACGGATATGCGGGACTGCCTTGCGTCCGTCATGAAAGGCAACTTTTGTGCCCATTAACCGGCAAAAAATGTGACCCACATCGCCCGCCTTCTCGTCGCTGGGTGAACTCATGCTGACATTTAGCTTCACCTGTGAGCTTCTATTGAGACCAGGGAGCATTAGGCTTACATGTGGGAAAATGTCTGCGGATTTTTGTGAATAACTTTTACTTTCTCTATTTATGAATCCAAACAAAGCATTCCTAGTAAAGGTCTGTGCCTATGTACAGCATAACTCAAAAAGAAAAGTACGTTTATTACCATACTTTGAGATAGGTGTTTTATTGTATTTCGACTGTTGGGGAGCCGAACATGAAGTAGTTGCAACCGCACGTATGGTAAAAAGTTTCTGGTAGCCTTTGCCCCAAATATTTAAAAAATATTAACTTTATAACTTGGACTGTTTCTTTAAATATTAAATATTTATGTTTGCCTCGGCTGCGTCAGTATTTATATTTTTTTAGAGACATGAATGTCTTAGCAGGGAGTGGTGCGAATGAACAATGTAGGCTTACACAGATTATAATTTTACTTCACTCCTTTTATTAATGCTTGATACGATTTAAATAACACTTCACTGATATAGAGAGCTGTGAGATTTTTTATTAACTACTTGCACTTTTTAACACGTAAACTATTTTTGCCTCACACAAAATATGTATTAAATTTCTTGAGGAATACTATCTACAAGAAACTGACTTCTGAATTTGTAAATTTTGCTCCATTTTAGGTTCTGATTGGCTAATCCTAGTCCAATAGAATACCTTCATTTAATTAAAGCTTTTTCTGGTTGTTCATTGGCTATTTTATAAACTGTCACTAAAATTACATTATTGCTTCCAGGAATCACAAGTAGTATTGTTAAACTTTCAAATTCATTATTGCCTCAAGGTTACCTCATTGTTACCTCTTTGTTAGCAACTTTTAACCTATTATTCTCACAGCTCCTACATTATTAAGTTACGTAATACATTCACATAACATTATTACACATGTATACAATTATATAAACATATACAATGACTGTAATATACACTTTTTATATATTGTTACATACACATATTGCTTTTAGGCGGGCTTATTGGATTTATATATTATATAATTAGACCGAAATCGTTTAAGTGTTAAAAATACTGCCTCAACTTAGTATTTCAGTTCAGCGTCTTTCAAGTATGAAACAAGAAATTTTCAGTCCACTAACTCACACTACATTTTACATGGAAAAAATTTTGTTTTATTTTCTGAAAACTGGCTCTAAGGATTTTGTTTAAAATACCATTTGTTTGGGATATTTACATGGAAATTAAAATGTATATCTTGAATTTTCTGAGAATAGCCTTGAAATCCTCTTGGAATTAAAATCATTTTCGAGATATTCCTTGTTTTAGTTTTTGTTTTTTAAATACTTTCTTCTCAAGTGAGAATTCGTTATTCGTTATTTTCTCATGACCATTCAAAGAGCATGATATTTCAAAGCCATCACATAGCGACACGCTCTTTAAAACTCTGACTATCGCTTTATCTACTGTATCCTACAACGAAATGTGTAAATATGAATTGAAAGTTTATCTGGATTAACAAGTAGTGGCTAGAATAATGAGCTTTTGTAGGAAAGAAATTGGATTTGATTTCTTTATTTAAAGACGCCCTTTAACTACTATGGTTCTTAGCGTTCGATTCTGTATTGGACGTGAAAGACTGAAAATTTTGCTCAGAGGCTTTTTAACAGGCTAGAAGTTATTTTACTTGCCGTAAATCTCCTTCCGTTCCGAAGGAAGCTGTGCTACGGATTGTTATACCCGAAAAAAATCCATCGCCCTCGCGACCTCGGGAACTAGAGGCTAGCATTGTACCCCTACACCACGGAGGACGAGTTTAGTAAGAATGGTTGTAGAAGAGTGAGTAGAGATAGTCATATTAATGCAGTACAAAGTACTATGTTTTCTTCGTTTCCCATACATATACTTATGTATAGGTTGATATATCCACCATATATCAAATATAGATTATGTACTTGTTTCTTATATATTATATATATATTAAGTTATATAATATTTTTGTTCCTGATAAACACCTATTAGGCACACAGTAGGTAGAGAAGATAATTGCATTCCACCAAAAATTCGATACCGAGATTTCACCGGAAATACATTTTTGAGGTCACTGAACCACAAAGTGCAATTTTAGAAAATGTCCGTGTATATATACATATATATATGTTGTGTGTGAGCTTAAATCCAAAAATAAAAGGTACTTAAATTCAGTACCTGACAAACATGCGACACGAAGATTTTCAAGAAAATCCCGCACCTCCAACTACACTTTCCATGGAACATTCTTTAAAATTTTTTATTTTCTCAAAAATGGCTCTAAAATGTTGATTAAAATATCGTATATAAAGATATACAATAAGAATTAAATGTATATTTAGAATTTTCTGGAAATAGCGTGATAAAGTTATTTTTATTATGCTCCACGTATGGACGCCAATTTGAAGCAGTTTGTATTGAAGGAGTTGTATTATATTTCAACTGTTGGGGAGCCGAACTTGTAGTAGTTGCAACCGCACGTATAGTAAACGTTTCCGGTAGCCTTCGCCCCAAGTTTAAAAATATTAGCTTTGTAATTTGACTGTTTCTTTACACATTATATTTATGTTTGCGTCGGCTGCGTCAGTATTATTTTAGAGACATGGAAGTCTTGGCAGGGCGTGATGCGTCAAGAATGTAGGCTTACACAGATTTTAAGTTTTAATTCACTCCTTTTTATTAATCCTTGACACAAATCAAATAGCACTTCACTGATATCGAGATCTGTGAGATTCTTTTATTTAATACTTGCACCTTTTAATACGTATACTATTTTCGTCTCACACGAATACATTTTATATTTTTTGAGGACGCATCACGCATCCAGTTACAAACACTTTCCACAGGCAACTGACTAGATTTCAACCGTCTACTTGTAAATTTCTGTATTTCAAGTCTCTGATTGGCTATTTTTACTCCAATAGAATACCTGCATTTAACTAAAGCTTTTTCTTGATTGGCTATTTTTTATAAACTGTCACTAAAATTACATTAATGCCTCCAAGAATCACAAATAACATTTAAACTCTCAAACTCATTATTGCCTCATTGTTACCTCATTGTTAGGAACGCTCTAACGTATTATTCTCATAGCTCCTACACTACTAAATTACGTAATACATTCAAATAACATCATTGAACATGTATACAATAATATAAGCACGTGCAATGACTGTTAACATGCATTTTACAAAATTATTACATACACATATTGCTTCAAGGCGGGCTGTTATTCAAATTTATTTTATATAATTTGATTAAAAATCTTTTAAGTGTTCAAAATACTGCCCCAACTGAAAACGTACTGCACAAAGACTGTAGATCTCTTTAAATCACACAATTTATTTCAAGTAACTTTTTGTGGCTATCAGCCATTTCCGAAATATCCGTTGTTAATGTTTGGAATTATTCAATGCTTTGATAAAGTCCTATCCACATTCAGTTGTTTCTCCCGGTTGTATGGAAAGGGTATGGAATTTTAAGGCAGCGTAATCATTTGATTATCACTATTCTCTTTGTATCTGTGCCGAAATGTGTAATGTAGCTATTTCTGCAAATGTTTGTCTTGAATAAAATGAAGTAGAAAAACAAGCTTTCTAGGAATAGTTTTTGTACCTATTAATAAATGAGGATGGTAGAGAAAGTCGTGTGAATGAAACTCATCATATTCTTTTTGCGTAGTTTGTATTTACATAAACAAACAGCACAATACAAAATACATACCTATAAGTTAAATAATGATGCACTGTTAGGATCTCTTCAACTTAAATGAGAATTCGTGGCTTCCCCTATAAACGGCATTTAGAGACTGCTTATTTTAGGAAACATTCAGGAATTGTTGAACTGAGTAAATACAGGTACAGTGGCTGAAGCATTTAACGAATCTGCGCATGTAACGAACCACTTTCTGATGCTGAATTGATGTTTGGAAAATTGAGTCTTCTAGTGTTATTGTAACCCAACAAAGTGAAGAGGATAGCTTACGTTGTGTGTAATCTATGCTGTCTATAAATTCATACATAATCATCCAGATGTTAGAGATTTAGCAAAAAATTACAAACAAATATGTTACCATACGGCGTTCTCCTGTATAATAATGTATGGGGAATGAAAAGCTGGGTAAATACATGCTAAAAGAACCGTTTCATTATACTTGCATAGGAGCGGACATCGTTATGGATGGGGGATTGTGTTGAAAATCTTCGTGTCGCATCTTTGCAAGATACTGAACCTAAATAACAAGTTTGGTATCGAATTTTTGCGTGGAATGCAGTACTTCCCCTACTTACTATACGTAATAGAGAAAGCAAAAGTCAAGGGAATGAGGTCAGGGGATCGGGGTTCCCTTTCCACAGATTAGGGGAGGTATCATTCAGGCCGTCCTGCACAGTGTTGGCATAGTGGGTGGTGCCCCATCTTGTTGTTAAATGACAGAGGCAAGCACACCATCCTACCGTAACTGTGGCTCCAGGAAGTGCAGCATGTCCTGGTAATTGTCTAGTGTTGATAATGAAGGTTGAACTGCACTAGGATTTATAAGGTCCTACTCTAATATAATGTTCATTGTGTTGTAGTTGACCAGGAACACAAAAATGTATTGTGACTTTATAGGCACTCTGTATAATGCAACACCAATCCTCTTTTGTCTTTCCTTCTCCCTTCCCTCCCCCTCGCTTTATTTGACTGTCTCCCAGCCTCCTGCGCACAACTTAATGAGTATTAACATGGCATTACCTAACATAAAACACTTCTTGCAGCTGTTTTTTTACTTTCTCTACTACGTATAGTAAGTAGGGGAAGTATTGCATTCCACCCAAAAATTCGATACCGAGATTTCACCGGAAATACATGTTTTGAGACCTCCTGAATCCAAAAAAAGTATTTTTGGAAACATGTCCGTGTGTGTGTCTGTGTGTCTGTGTGTGTGTGTGTGTCTGTGTGTGTGTCTGTGTGTGTGTGAACAGCATAACTCAAAAACGAACAGTCGGATAAACACCAAACTTGGTATTTAGGTTCAGTATCTTCCAGAGATGCGACACGAAGGTTTTCAAGAAAATCCCCCCACCGCAGACTACCCTTTACATGGAACATTTTTCGAAAATTTTAATTTTCTCAAAAATGGCTCTAACGATTTTGTTTAAAATATCATATGTTTAAGATAATGTCATGAGAAATGAAATGTATATCTCGAATTTTCTGGGAATGTCTCCAAAAGTATTCTTCATTGTGAACGACTTTTGCATAACTGGTAAACCATAAGAGATAGACAAAATTTTACTACACAAAAAATGTTGATCTCGTTAAAATACACAACTTATGTTATATACATTTCTTTTGTTGAGTGAACCGTTTTCGAGATATTGCTTGTTATTCCCTTAAATTTTCCAATACTTATACTTTTTCTCAAATTCGTTATTCATTTTTTTATGTCCTGGACTTGCAAAGAGAATGGAATTCGACACATAGCAACCAGCGTTAAAATATTTGACCATCGCTTAAAAGCTACCATATTCCCCTTGCATCTACAAGAAAATTAGCAATAAGATTGACATCTCGATATCTCGATTAACATAAAGCATATGGAGAATAGGCGTTTGTAAAAATAGATTGTACAAGAGTAGAGAAAGTCATGTGAGTGTAACACATCAGATTTTTTCCCTAATTAACAGTAGTAGATAGAAAACAAAATATATGAATAGCTATGAATCATGAAGTCCCCTGACTCTTAGACATTAGATTCGTTCTGCCACATAATGGAGTGTATAAACACGTAATTCACGTGCTAAAACTCAATCTCAGACAAGGACATTCCTTAAACAGCGGGAAGGAGTTGACTCATATGCAGATAGCCTACTGTTTCTTGCATTTTCACCTAAAACGAAACGTGTAAAGATAGTTCATCTTGTAAGAATAGTTTGTAGAGGAGTGAGTAGAGAACGTGATGTGAATGCAACCATCAGCTTTTACATCAATCTACTTTTGCGGGCCACAAAAACTGACTGTAATGATATTCGCTAGCACTGTCAGCTTACTATTGGCATTGTTACACGCATATTTGATGTAAAAGCTAAGATAAGGGAAGGCTGAGGAGAGAGACCCGAATGGTGACCAGATTCGAATACCGACTGGCGCAAGCATGGACGGGGTCCCTAACGTTTCCAGATAGAACACATCCGACGCCACACGGTCCCTTTCCCACAAGCCACTAACCTCCAGGGTCCTCCGGAGCGGAGCCCACGCTGAGGAGAGAGCTGACTGAGCGGCACCGCGGCGAAGCCAGGGAAGAAACCTTTACAAAGCGCAAGCATGGACGGGGTCCCTAACGTTTCCAGATAGAACACATCCGACGCCACACGGTCCCTGCCCACAAGCCACTAACCTCCAGGGTCCTCCGGAGCGGAGCCCACGCTGAGGAGAGAGCTGACTGAGCGGCACCGCGGCGAAGCCAGGGAAGAAACCTTTACAAAGAGCAAGCATGGACGGGGTCCCTAACGTTTCCTGATAGAACACATCTGACGCCACGCGGTCCCTGCCCACAAGCCACTAACCTCCAGGGTCCTCCGGAGCGGAGCCCACGCTGAGGAGAGAGCTAACTGAGCGGCACCGCGGCGAAGCCAGGGAAGAAACCTTCACAAAGAGCAAGCATGGACGGGGTCCCTAACGTTTCCTGATAGAACACATCTGACGCCACGCGGTCCCTGCCCACAAGCCACTAACCTCCAGGATCCTTCGGAGCGGAGCCCACGCTGAGGAGAGAGCTAACTGAGCAGCACCGCAGCGAAGCCAGGGAAGAAACCTTTACAGAGCGCAAGCATGGACGGGGTCCCTAACGTTTCCAGATAGAACACATCCGACGCCACACGGTCCCTGCCCACAAGCCACTAACCTCCAGGGTCCTCCGGAGCGGAGCCCACGCTGAGGAGAGAGCTGACTGAGCGGCACCGCGGTGAAGCCAGGGAAGAAACCTTTACAAAGAGCAAGCATGGACGGGGTCCCTAACGTTTCCTGATAGAACACATCTGACGCCACGCGGTCCCTGCCCACAAGCCACTAACCTCCAGGATCCTTCGGAGCGGAGCCCACGCTGAGGAGAGAGCGAACTGAGCAGCATCGCAGCGAAGCCAGGGAAGAAACCTTTACAAAGCGCAAGCATGGACGGGGTCCCTAACGTTTCCAGATAGAACACATCCGACGCCACACGGTCCCTGCCCACAAGCCACTAACCTCCAGGGTCCTCCGGAGCGGAGCCCACGCTGAGGAGAGAGCTAACTGAGCGGCACCGCGGCGAAGCCAGGGAAGAAACCTTTACAAAGAGCAAGCCACTAACCTCCAGGGTCCTCCGGAGCGGAGCCCACACTGAGGAGAGAGCTAACTGAGCGGCTCCGCGGCGAAGCCACGGAAGAATCCTTTACAAAAAGCAAAGCACCGCCCAGCCGCAAACTGCCGAGCTCCGTCACCTAGTCCTATAGTCCAGAAACAGATGACAAGACAGATGTTAGGTACATCCAGAGCAAGGGCTACTCGGGTAAGAGCCAAGACCCATACGCCCCTTTAAACTCAGAGACAGCGCCAACCGAGTGGCTCTCTATCCGTGGGGGTTTCCCATGAGACCAATACCTTGAGTCTAAAAAGGCCCCCCTGCTTACGCAGGAGATGGAAGTGAATACGCCACTTACGCGCGTCAACCCCCAAGGGCGACTACCGATAACCTCGGTAGGGTAGACACCCCTCTAGCAAGCCGTCTACCGACTCTCCAGTGCGGTACCGGAGGACCTTGAGGCGTCTCACAACCCCGGCTGCATGGAAAAACCATACAGTCGTACCCAATACCCATGGGTGTCGGGAACCACTGCCCCGTCGAGACCAACCCAATCCGAACGACTCCCCGGCTTCTAGTAACGTCAGAAGTACCACGAGTGCTAAGGGTCCGCAGCGCCCGCGCCAAGGCAGCTGAAGGGGTCGGACCCCCCCCCCTACGGGGAGATGTTAGGTACAGCAAATGAGGGCCGAAGAGTCGTAGTAGAAGATGAGCTACTCCAGCATTCGCCTGGCGATCCGGGAAACCACGAAAAACTATGGGCCAGAGTGGGTGTTCGCCGGGAACCGATCCCGAACCTCCCGAATGCGGGCCACAGACGTAACTCCTCAGCTCTCCCGCTTGGTATATTTGATGTAAGTCACAGTGCTGCCTCTTGTAAGGATTTCTTAATGGCAGCCTCAGTGACAATCATAGTTTTGCACCCAAGGGACGATCTTTCGCTGCAAACACCGGTCCTTCCATTCTTCCTTATTTTCTCTTTCTCGCAGATAAATCGTTTACTTTAATATTTAAATCTGATACGTTTTTCTTCCCCAAAATGTTTCTCATTCAATGTTCTTCCCAGTGTGTCACTTAGATAGTAGGTTTTATTTTCTCTATCACGTACCTAGTAGGTAGAGAAGGTATCCAGTCCACCCCAAAAATACAATACCGATATTTTGCCTGAAATACATGTTTTGAAAACCCATGAATTCAAATAAATATTTTTACAAAAAGATCCGTGTCTGTTTGTGCATCTCTGAATAGCATAACTCAAAATTTTAATCAGATAAACACTGAGGCAGTATTTTTAACACTTGAATAATTTCAATTAAATTATATGATATGTAAATTCAATAACAGCCCGCCTTGAATAAATATGTATGTAATAATTTGTAAAGAAATGTGTATAACAGACATTTCATATGCTTATATTATTGTAAACATGTTTAATAATGTTATGTGAATGCATTATGTAATTCAATAATGTAAGAGCTGTGAGAATAAGTAGTTTGAAGTTGCTAACCTTGAGGCAATAATGAGTTTGAGAGTTTAAATGTTACTAGTCATGATTAGGGCAACAATAATGTAAATTTTATGACAGTTTTAAAATTAGCCAATCAACAGCTAGAAAAAGCTTTAGTAAAATGCAGGTATTCTATTGGACTCGGATTAGCCAATCAGAGACTTGAAATATAAACGTTTACGGGTTTGGACGGTTGAAATATGTTCAATTGCTGGTAGGCCTTGGTAGTGACCGGATGGAAAATGTGTTCTGTAAAGAAATATTACGCATTCGTGTGTAACGAAAATTAAGTATACGCGTTAACAAAGTGTAAGTTTTAAATTAAATAATCTCACGGCTCTTAATATCAGTGTAGTGATATTTAATTTGTGCCAAGGATTAATAAAAAGAAGTGAATTTAAACTCAAAATCTGTGTAAGCCTACATTCTTGTCGTACCACGCCCTGATTAAGAGAAACGTGTCTCTAAAGTAAGACTGACGCAGCGGAGGCAAACTTAAACATAAATGATATCTATAGAACCAGTTTAGTAACAAAGTTAATATAATATTTTTTAAACTTGGAGTGTAACAACAAAAATACATCATCAAATAGGCTTTACATACGTAGCAGCATATTATGTAACAAACAATCTAATTCAAATTGGCTTACCAAAGCGTGGTGCAATCTCCTTAAAGAACAATAATACATCTTCAAGTTGGCTTCCCAAGCGTGTGGCTAACAACAACAGTAAAACTACAACAACAATAAACTACAACAGTTGAAGAACAATATTTCTTCAACACCAGATTTGATATTTAGGTTCATTATCTTCCAAGGATGCAACACAAATTTCAAGAAAACTCCGACCCTTTTAAAAAAACGGCTCTAATGAGTTAGATTAAAAACCTATATACTTAAGACATTCACGTGACAAACAAAATGTATATCTTTAATTTTCTGGGAATAAAGCTAAGGTGAAGTTCTCTTTATTCGGAAGGAATTTTGTATATTATATAACTGGTAAATATATAGTAATAGACCTAAACATACTACACACAAAATGCAGATGTCTTTAAAGCACACAGTTTATGTCAAATAACTTTTTTGTAGTGCCAGCCGTCTTTTGAGATATCCGTTATTAATGGTTCGAATTGTTCAATACTAAAGTCATCCTTCTGAAGTCCTGTAGATTTTCAGTTATTTCTCCCGATATCTTGGAAAGAGTAAGGAATTTCAAGGCCAGTATATAACTCCAGTTCTTAAAAATTTGACTATCGCTGCTCCCTGTGTATATATAATGAAATGAAGATACAGCTCTTATTTTCATAAGAATAGACTGTATATCCACTAAGAAACAATAAGAGGGTAGAGAAAATCATGTGAATGTAACATATTTTTTATTGATCCACGTTTCAGTAATTTTAATTTCCTCTGCCTGATAAATTTCAGCATTGTACTTCTTTAGTTCCCTCCTTCTGAAACAATTTTATTATTTATTTTATACGTCGAGTTTACAGACTTCAGTCGTCTCTATATTCACTTTTAGAATATTTCCAGTCGCCTTCCTCACTTTGCAGGAAGCCCAAGTTTTCATAGTATGTAATGTCATACTTCACATAATAATAACAATATATGGAACATGTTTATAATCTTGATGATAATGATACGAGTACATATTAAGATTATTTACTAATTGTATACAAAGTTTTATGCAATCCTACCGGTATAAATTGTAGGAACATCTTCATATGTTCGTAAATGAGAATTTAGCTTCTCTCCCTGCATTTCATTTGTTATTACCTGGCGTGTTGAAACTATAAAAAGACAGCCACTTGCATGCACTCCCTTCCTGGGAGAGAAGTGAGTAGGTGTTACGGACTGTGATGTAGCTTATTATCAGCAAAGCATAATAAGTAATTATGCATCTTTATTATTCTATATTTTAATAATGTACAAACGTTTTTTGTCTTCGTTGCTCAGAGAAAAGAACATCACAAAATGGGCTCCTTGGCATACCGGTACTACATCATTGCTATTATTGTCAAGTGTGTCATAATGAACCAATTATGCACGATATTGAATACAGTAACAACCTGTTTATAATGTGGGGTTCCATAAAGCATATTGCTATTGTTTTTTCAGAGTCGTTTGAGATAGTGGAAGGGCGGATAAGGACTCGCGCGGCCGGTGCGATAGCTATCACAAAGAGCCGCAACACAAAGCCGACTTGAGCATGGGCGACTGGTTTTCTACCTTTCCCCATCTACTGCCTTAGCTAATTCTGCAAGGGCTATCTAGATGCTACTTCCTTTTGTGCTAAAATTCCTTTACCATTGCTACCTTCTGTTTTACTGCATTCACGTTACTACTTCTATTTGCAAATATCTAAAGCTGTCCACTAGCTCTACTACTTCATCTTGAATTTGAAAGTGTATTTTCTTTGTTTCTTTTTTCTTTCAGTAACCCTAGTCTTTGTTGTTGTTTCATTTACTTTCATCCCATATTCTTCACCACGTGTCATTTATCCTAATTAGCATATTTCTCTCTTTTGCTGGGGTGATATATCATCCACATATTCTATGCGTTTTATATTTCTTCCTTCTATCATTTCTCTTGCCTTTTTTCCGGAAAAATTCTTTGCCAAATGCTTCAAGTAGCGATCCTTGTGGTGCATGTTTCCTTTCTGCTTCCCTCTGACATCTATTCTGATATAAAAAATGTCATTTTTCCCTAACCACATTTCACCCCAACTTTCATTATCTATAATCTTCATACAAAATCAGTGAACCATCTTAGCTCTACAAATGTTTTTCTCTAAGTAAAGTTCGGCGATTGTCCATACCAGTTGTGGGTTTTCTCTTCTTGAAGTGTTGTTCTATTTCACCTTCCATTTTAGAATACATCTGTCAATTTCTCAGCAAGATGTTTCGAGATGGCTCTGGCAATAACATCTGTGGTCCGCATTCGCGAGGTCTCAGATTCAATTCCCATGTTCGTGGTTTCCCTCGCGTGGTTTCTATCCAGAGTTTTACCTTAAGTTTAAAACAACCGTAAAAAACTTAATACACAAAATCGGTAGTAATAATAGCATCTGCTCTGCCCGTGTAAAGCAGAGATATAGCTGTTATGCATTAAGGTCTGTGTGAACACATGTCAAAGCTGCCATCCGACAGTCACAGAAGCAGAGGTACAGTTGCTATGCACATGCCTCCGTGGACATTCGACGAAGTAAGATGGTATGGTACAGGGATGAGACCTAGAAGGTTAACTGTCCGCTACGCAGTGAGCCACGAGGTATCTCCTATCAGAAGACCACGTAGTTAAAGCGACGTAAAATAAATAGAAAGAGAAAGAAAGATGATCGATAAATTACTAAAGGCTGAAATTATTCTGGTGAATTTCTCAGGTCATTCACCATTCTCACTTACACATGTCTTTGTATAAATAAATAATTATATGTTTTCTTTCCCCCATATGTATCCTAACTGCCTATCCTACTTCTCTTATCAGATATGGAAATAATTGTTCTACTTATCATATTACTACTTTCGGCTTCTAACTGGGTGATCCCTAGTTTCACATAAATCTTCTAGAAAACTATCCATTTTTTCAGTATTCCTTATTTGTTCGATATTTCATTGCTACTTTTGTCTGTTATAAGTTACTTGACTTATTTTATTCTACATTAAATCCAAACAATTGCTTTGTGGTACATTACACAATAGCTGTGTTTTCTCCTACTGCCTCTACTTTTTTCCATTTCTTCTCTTCTTCTGCCTTAGTTTGTATTCTTAAATTAAATTTGTGGCACTACGTCCCCTGCGGGAACTTGATAAATCAGCCTGACTGCCGATCTCACGCCCACATACGCAAGGCAGAGGTGAACGATACAGGGATATGAATTTAAACACCATTTTTATTACCCCAGCTAAAACAACTAAAAATGAAACTAAACATCATTCGGCACCATACTTAGCTCAGTTTTCGTGACCTACAGACCGCTACCTATCGTAACTCCTCAAATGCATTAAGATGCTGAGTAGGCCTATATATGGATGGGCTTGAACCCACGCGCATTCCTTTGCTGGGACCCCGAGCAGTATATTCCAACCCATTACCATGACGATTTTCTTTTGTCTTCCAATCTATCCAACATTTATCTTATAACTCAAGAGTTTCTTACTACTTTTAGCTCATCTAGTGTGATTTCTTCCACTGTCAGCATACAGGTTTTGGACTGCTCAACTGTCCTTAATATTTCCAGATGTAGGTACTAGCTTATCTTGTGTATTTGGTTAAAATATTACTTTTTCAAATTTATATTGGGACAGCGCGCGAAGCTACCTTCCGGAATTCCGATCCGGCATCTAGGTGAGGCTCTCAACTGGCCTTCAGAACAATAGCCGCGCAACTAATCCATTATGTGTTGCTTCGCCGCAGTTTTTACTGCTCCAGAAGATTCCGTTCAGTATATTCTAGTAGCCTTCTTTTCGAGAATGTTCCGCTTTGTATACAGGACCTATATAAAGGGCTGACTAGTGCCGGTTGGACAGTACAGTTCAGTTACTTAAGAAATGACGTGAAGTCAAAGAGTCGAGGAGTTTGGACAGTGCCGTGTGCAGTTCAGTTTTGAGTTGTGAATCTGCAGTTCAGCTGTGATTCGATTCGACGGCTCAGTTGTGTTCTGTGCTGAGTGTACGTCAGAAGTATCTCAAGTGTGAAATTTGTGCTACGCTGATTTTTCTGAATTTACTTTACTGGGCAGAAGGAAAACTGCTCAGATACTGTGATCAGTGTGTCTTATCCTCTTACATTGTGGGTATAAGGTGTTTCCCATAATCACCGAGGAACTTAGGAGAAGTTTATGAAGATTCTTACTATCCCCTCGTTTCTGTTTCCCAATCTATGTGTATGCCACAGCCGTTGCTGCATTTTCTCCTCTGACTTCTGCTTGTAGTAATTTTGTACGCTTTTTTCTACTCATTCTTGGTTATGTCTTCTATCTCCCCCATTCCGTCATCAGTTAGTCCTATATTAGTCGTGTAAATGTGCAGTCAACTAAATATACTCTCATACCATTTAGTCCTACTATTAACAATCGACTTGTCCTCAGTCCCGCAGCTTGGACTCCCTCAGAAATCGTTATAATACCCCCGCAAACGCCTCACGTTTCTATGGTTACAATTACAATTAAATAAGCTCATACCTTATCATAAGAGATGTTGGAAATGTCCTTCTATATTCGCATATTTCTGGCGTATTCTCAGGGAAATTTTCATTCACATTCGAAGGTTCAACATCGGAAATTGAGTGATTTCTTGCCTCATGTTTTCCTATAGTTCCTACAATGTATGGGGGTTGTTGCCTAGACCTTATTGTTTATGTAATATTAGAGTAGGGTAAATTTTGGTAATTGGATTTTGCTAAATGGTGAAAAAAAAAATTGAGTTTTATTTATGGACGCTCTTTAACTACTATGGTTCTTAGCGTCCCATTCTATATTGGGCGTGAAACAGCGGTAATTTAGCTCAGAGGCCTCTTTATCAGGCTTGAGGTTCTTTTACGTGCCATAAATCTACGACACGGGACCACCGGCTTTACTTCCCTTCCGAAGGAAGCCGTGCTAACGATTTTTACGCCCGAAAAAATCCATCGCCCTCCGCCGGGTTTGAACCCGCGACCTTGGGAACTAGAGGCTAGCACGGTACCACTAGTCCACGGAGGACGACACTAAATGGTGAAGTAATTGACCCACGCTTAGTATTCTTCTCTGACAAAGCATGCTTCCATTTATATAGCTATGTTTCGTCGCAAAATAACTGATATTGGAGCACAGAGAAACTCTATTTTACACCGAGATTTCCTCGCATGACGCGAAAACTGGTGCGCAGTAAATGCATACAGAATAGTAGGACCGATATTTTTAAACAAAAATAAATGCAGAAAGGCACAGGAATGACTTACACCATTTTCGAACAGCTGAACGACGGTGATTGTCAATATGGATTTTTCCAACAAGGCTTTGCTACGTGCATACAGCTGGTGAGTATGTTCTATTTGAATATAAGATAAATATAAATAATTATGGACCCCATGATCCTGTAATTTAACTGTGTGTAATTTTTATGTATTGGGGAACTTGAAAAAGAACCTGTGTTGCATTGACATGATTTTCTCTACTCTTGTACAAACTAATTTTACAAACGCTTATACTCCATCTACTTCATGTTAATCGAGATAATTCGTGCTAATTTTCTTGTAGGACAGGGGGAATATGGTAGGCTTTAAGCGATAGTCAAATCTTTTAAGTGCTCGTTGCTATGTGGAGCATTCCATTCTCTTTGCATGTCCAGGACATAAAAAAGTCTGATGTGTTACACTCACATGACTTTCTCTACTCTTGTACAAACTATTTTTACAAACGCTTATTCTCCATCCACTTCATGTTAATCGAGATAAACGTTTGCAGACTCTATCTTATTGTTAATTTTCTTGTAGATGTGAGGGAAATATATATTTACAAGGGCAATATAGAAATACAGTAGCCTTTAAGCACATACATATGTCTTAATAGCTGGCTGCTAGGTGCAGCATCATTCCCTTTGCCACAGATTAATACTCTTTGCATATCCAAGACAAAAAAATGAATAAAGAATTCCCATTTGAGAAAATAAGCATTGAAAAATTTAAGGGAATAACAAGCGATATCTCGAAAATGGTTCACTCAACAAAAAAAATGTATATGACATAAATTGTGTATTTTAACGCGATCTACATTTTGTGTGTAGTAAAATTTTGTCTACTTCTTATGGTTTACCAGTTATGCAAAAGTCGTTCACAATGAAGAATACTTTTGGAGACATTCCCAGAAAATGCAAGATATACATTTTATCTGTCATGAAAATATCTTAAACATATGATATTTTAATCAAAATCGTTAGAGCCATTTTTGAGAAAATTAAAATTTTCCAGAAATGTTCCATGTAAAGGGTACTCTGGGGTGGGGGATTTTCTTGAAAACCTTCGTGTCGCATCTCTGGAAGATACTGAATCTAAATACCAGGTTTGGTGTTTATCCGACTGTTCGTTTCTGAGTTATGCTGTTCACAGACACACAGACAGACACACGGACATGTTTCCAAAAATGTAAAAAACAATAACGAATTCTCATTTGAGAAAAACTGTAATTATTGGGAAATTCAAAAAAATGAAAAGGAATGTCTCGGGCATGGTTCACTGGACGAAACTAAATGTATATGACATAACTTGTGTGCTGTAACGAAATCTAAATTTTAAGGTTTACCAGTTATGCAAAAGTCATTCAGAGTGAGGATGACTTTTGGGGACATTCCCAGAAAATACATTTCATTTGCCATTAAGATATCTTAAACACATAATATTTTAATCAAAATCGTTAGAGCCATTTTAGGGAAAATCAAAACTTTCGAAAAGTGTTCCATGTAAAGGATAGTCTAGGGTGGGGGATTTTCTTGAAAATCTTTTGTGTCACATCATTGGATGACACTAAACTCAAATACGAAGTTTGGTATTTAACCAACTTTTCGTTTTTGAGTCATGCTGTTCAGACACATCCATGGACATAGTTCCAAAAATGATTTTATTTGGATTCAGGGCGCCTCAAAACTTGTATTTATGGTAAAATTCCAGGGTTCGAAATTTTGGAAGAACTAAAAGAAAACATCAGGAGAGAAATTCATTCAATTTCGGATATTAAGTTCTCCATTGTGAATGAAAATGTCTTGAGAAGCTGGCAGTAATATGCGGATAGAGAAGATTTCTTACATAGCTTATGATAAGGTACGTACTTATTATCATTGTAACTATGAGAGCGTGAAGCGGTTGCGGGGATATAGCAACTTGTCGGTGGGAGTCTGAGCTGCGGCGGCCAGGGTGCGAGTAATAAATAAATTGAGTTTTATTTATGGACGCTCTTTAACTACTGTGGTTCTTAGCGTCCCATTCCATATTGGCCGTGAAAGACCGGTAATTTTGCTCAGAGGCCTCTTTATCAAGCTTGAGGTTCTTTTACGTGCCGTAAATCTACGACACGGGACCACCGGCTTTACTTCCCTTCCGAAGGAAGCCATGCTAAGGATTTTTACGCCCGAAAAAATCCATCGCCTTCCGCCGGTTTTGAACCCGTGACCTTGGGAAGTAGAGGCTAGCACGGTACCACAAGTCCACGGAGGACGACGTTGGGGGGAGGGTTGCGAGTAGCGTATATGATCACAACGTGAGGAAAAAACACTGTATATATCGTCTTAATTACCAATTTTAGTGACAGAGAAATATTAGTATTAAACATTTCCTTCTCTGTGACATCAAGGAACTGTCGACAATGAGTGAGGAACGCAGGCATTGTCACGTAATCGCCATGTGTTTCTACAAAGGTGCAGTACTTACGACAGGGTGCGGTTCTTCAAGCGAGATATCATGAGTTCTATACCCAGAAAGGTCATGACCTCACTTACAAGGTCACAACAAAGGGAAATGGGCGGAGCATGTCGATTAAAATCGCCAACACTCACCAGGGATTCTTTGGTTCATTTCCAGGGTCATACAAATGGGCTTCGTTACAGTTAACAATAGTTTGTGGTACAAGGTTGTCAGTGCAACAATATACACAACTACATGCACATGTATAATAGTAAATCTCATAGGCGGCGCACTTTTAAGCGTTCATTCTTACGTTCAAAGCAATTAGCATGCCTACACTTGTGTCGGGAATTATCTTGGAGGTATTGTAGCCACCTGACAAGCCAAAGTGTATTGCAAAGAAATAACATCCTGTATTCTGTGTCCTGTTGCCATTAGTGATTCTCATTAAATGGTTTTCAGAAGTCTATAACCGAGTTTTACTTTCTATAACACCTATATTTAATAGGTAAGGTGAGGCAGTATTTTTAACACTTAAATAATTTAAATTAAATTATATAATATGTAAATTCAATAAAAGCCCACCTTAAAGCAATATGTATGTAATAATTTGTAAAAATCTATGTAACAGTCATACATCTGCTTATATTATTGAAATATGTTTAATAAAGTTATGTGAATGCGTTGTGTTGTGAGAATAATAAGTTTAAAGTTGCTAATAATGAGGTAATAATGAAGTAACCTTGAGGCAATAGTGAGTTTGAGAGTTTAAATGTTACAAATCATGATGAGAGCAACGATAATGTAAATTTTGTGACAGTTTAAAATTAGCCAATCAATAGCCAGAAAAAGCTTTAATTAAATGCAGGTATTCTATTGGACTAGGATTAGCCAATCAGAGACTTGAAATACAAACGTTTACGGGTTTGGACGGTTGAAATATGTTCAGTTGCCTGCAGACCTTGGTAGTGACCGGATGGAAGATGTGTTCTCTAAAGAAATGTTAAGTATTCGTGTGTAACGAAAATTAAGTATACGCATTAACAAAGTGTAAGTATTAAAGAATCTCACAGCTCTTAATGTCAGTGTAGTGCTATTTAATTTGTGTCAAGGATTAATAAAAAGAAGTGAATTTAAACTTAAAATCTGTGTAAGCCTACATTCTTGTTGCACCACACCGTGTCTAAGAGATACGGGACTCTAAACCAAGACTGACGCAGCCGAGGCAAACATAAACATGAATACTACCTATAGAAGCAGTTTAATAACAAAGTTAAAAAATATATTTTTTAAACTTGGAGCGTAACAAAAATACATCTTAAAATGAGCTTTTCATACGTAGCAGCATATTACGTAACAAACCACTTCAAATTGGCTTACCAAAGCGTGGTGTAAACATCAACTTCAACAACAAATTCCTAAAGACAATAACTACTTCAAGTCGGTTTCCATACGTGAGGCATATCTACTTCAAAGGGGAAGTATTATATTCCATCCAAAAATTCGGGTAATAAAACCTTAAATAATTTTAAAAAGTCTCACGTGTTACATTCACATAGCTTTCTCTATTCTCTATCGCTTATTAGTGGGTATAAAAATTATTCTTACGAAAGTTTATTTTCCTATCTACTTCATTACATCGATATGGTAACAGATTATGTAGTAAATTGGTTTATTACTAACAGACTTGTCATTATTAAAAGTAAAAGTGTTGCCTTAGGATTCTATCATAAAGTTAAAAAAAAACTTAAACGTTGTCGAAGTTTATTTAGAAAATTAATTAATAACAATGTCTAATAAAATTAAATTTCTTGGAATCTGGGTTAATAGTAACCTTGACTGGGGAATCCACATTGATGTACTATCTAAAAATTATCCCAAACATGTTTTGCATTATACCTAAAATAGCCTACTTTGCATATTTCTATAGTCATTTATCATATGGCATAATATTCTGGGGAAAGTCCAGTTATAAAAATAGAATCTTTATAATACAAAAAGGGCAATCAGAATAATGTTAAACCTTTGCAGCAACACAAGCTGCAAACCTTACTTCATACTGTTAAATATCTTAGACTGTTCCTTCGCTATACATTTTTGAAACTCTGGTAGCAATGTATAAGCAGCAAAATAGTTTTGACACAAATGCTGATATTCATGACTATAATACAAGAAATAAATCTAAACTGCACATTACAAATCATAAAAGAACCCTATATGAAAAAAGTCTATATTATAATTACATTCAATTGTTTAATAAACTTCCCACATATTTAAAAAAAGTTAAAACCCTAACAGTCTTCAAGAAACATTTGAAAAAATTCCTAATACAGGGTTGCTTTTATTCAGTGGAAGAATATCTAGAAATGAATTAATTTATAAGCTTTCTTGTGGAATATACTATGTTTACAATTCTAAAATTTAGTTTAGGTACCTACTTACTCATGTGATGAATTAGAATTGCTGTATTTGTGTATTACATCTAATTAGACCTGTTCTTTTTATACTAATAATTGTATTGTTGCCGAAGCCAATATTTCTGTATTGAAATCAAACGGTGAATAAATTTGACTATATCTAAATGTGAGTATTTGAATCTAGATAAACCTTTCCGAAAATAGCTGCATTACACTTTTCGTTATAGATACAAAGGGAATAGCGATAGTCAAATGTTTTAAAACTGGACGCTGTATGCTGGCCTTAAAATTCCGTACTGTTTCCATGACATAGCGAGAAATAACCGAAAATAGACGACTTTAAAAAAGTGACCAAGTATTGAACAACTCCAACTATTAATAACGGTTGTCTTGGAAATGGCTAATCCACAAGAAAGGTTATTTGAAATAAATTGTATGCTTTAAATAGATCTTCATTTTTACTTTATTTACTAAGTAGGGGAAGTATTGTGTCCCAAAAATTCGATACCGAGATTTCAGCGGAAATACACGTTTTGAGACCCCCTGAATCCAAAAAAAACATTTTTGGAAACATGCCCGTGTGTGTGTGTCTGTGAACACCATAACTCAGAAACGAACAGTCGGATAAACACCAAACTTGGTATTTAGGTTCAGTATATTCCAGAGATGCGACACGAAGGTTTTCAAGGAAATCCCCCCCCCCACAGATTACCCTTTACATGGAACATTTTTCGAAAATTTTAATTCTCTGAAAAATGGCTCTAACGATTTTGATTAAAATATCGTATGTTTAAGATATTTTTATGACAAATGAAATGTATATCTCGATTTTTCTGGGAATGTCTCCAAAAGTGTTCATTCTAAACGACTTTTGCATAACTGGTAAACCATAAGAGATAGACAAAATTGTACTACACAAAAAATGTAGATCGCGTTAAAATACACAATTTATGTCATATACAGTTTTTTTGTTGGGTGAACCATTTTCGAGATATTGCGTGTTATTCCCTTAAATTTTCCAATACACATAGCAACCAGCTCCTAAAATATTTGACTATCGCTTATAACCTACCATATTCCCCTTCCATCTACAAGAAAATTACCAATAAGATTAACATCTCGATATCTGGATTAAGATGAAGCATATGGAGAATAAGCGTTTATGAAAATAGTTTGACAAGAGTAGAGAAAGTCATGTGAGTGTAACACATCAGATTTTTTATGTAGTATGTTTTCCTCGATCGC
Source organism: Deroplatys truncata (assembly GCA_030765065.1). Classification (NCBI taxonomy): domain Eukaryota; kingdom Metazoa; phylum Arthropoda; class Insecta; order Mantodea; family Mantidae; genus Deroplatys; species Deroplatys truncata. The sequence continues at coordinate 46,599,067 of CM060989.1, forward strand.
TTAACGTTTACCAGTTATGGCAAGATTATATAAATTTTTTTCCGAATGAAGAGGACTTCACAAGCTATTCCCTGAAAATTCAAGATATAGTTTTATTTGTTAGGCAAATTATGTGGTATTTTAATCAAAATCGTTGCAGTCATTTTTCAGAAAATAAAAACTTTCAATATTTCATGTAAAGCTAGTTTGGGCTGGGAGGATTTTCTTGAAAATCTTCGTGTCGCATCATTGGAAGGTACTAAACTCAAATACTAAGTTTGGTATTTATCCAACATTTTTTTTGACTTTTGCCGTTCACAGACACTCAAACACACACATGGACATTTTTCTAATTTTTTTAATCAAGGACCTCAAAACGTGTGTTTGCGGTGAAATCTCTGTATTGAATTTTTGGGTGGAATGTAATACGTTCTGTATGCATTATGTATGTGGTAGAGAAAGTAAAAATTACTCCACAATTCCGACCAATAATTTTTCCACCAACAAAACAGTTTGTACAAGAGTAGAGAAAGTCATGTGAGTGCAGCACAACAGATTTTTAGAACAAGGTTCGTGTATGTGTGTGTGTCTGTGAACAGCATAACTCAAAAACGAAACGTTGGAACAACACCAAACTTGGCATTTAAGTTCAGTACCTTCTAAAGATGCGATACAAAGACTTTCAAGAAAATCCCTAATCGTAAACTGCCCTTTACATTGAGCAATTTTAGAAATTGCTTATTTTCTAAAAAATGGCTCAAGCGATTTTTATTAAAATACCATATATTAAAGATATTTATATGAAAAATAAATTATATCTTAAATTTTCTGGGAATAGCCCGTGTGGTCCTGTTCATTCGGAAGGAGTTTTGCTTAATCGAAACGTGCTACACACAAAAAAATCTAGATCTCTTTAAAACACACAATGTATTTAAAACGACTTTTTTGCGGCATCAGTCATTTTCGAGATGTCCGTTTAATGGTTCGAAATGTTCAATACCTAGCCATTCTTTTAAAGTCCTGTGGATTTTCAGCTGTTTCTCGCGATGTCATGGAAACAGTGTGGAATTTTAAGGCCAGCGTATAACGTCCAGTTCTAAAACATTTGACTATCGCTGTCCCCTTTGTAAAAGGTCTTTCAAGGATCCTATCTTTAGCATGTGATAGCTGCCATTTTTATTGAGTTACAGCAGTCATTTTGTTCATGTGGTTACAGTTGTTATTGGCAAATACAGGGAACGTTACAGCATTCAGCAACGCGTAGTAATTGTGAAAATTGTTTATCAAAATGGATCATCTGTTCGCCAAACCTTCCGTGTATTGCGTGAAGCTTACGGTCTGCATAATCGTCCCTACGAGAGAACAATTCGGCGTTTGATCGATAAATTTGAAAGATGTGGTTGCGTCAGCGGTCAAAGAACGCCTGTACGTAATCGACGTAAGCGCTCCAACGAAAACATAGGCGCCGTTCGTGAGAGTGTACGCGAGAACGGAAACACATCAAATGCTCGTCGAGCGTAAGAATTGGGGCTTTCGCCGACCGCAACTTGGCGAATTCTGCATCTGAACTTGAAGTTTCACGCTTATAAGATGGTGTTAACTCAAGAACTAAAGCCCAACGACCATAGGTTGCGCCGTGTATTCGCTGACTGGGCTGTGGAGCAATTGGAAGCTGACCTGGATTTTTGTCGAAAAATTATATTCAGCGACGAAGCCCACTTTTGGATAGATGGTTGTGTTAACAAAGAAAATTGTCGCTATTGGAGCAATCGCAATCCAATGCAGATTCAAGAATGATCACTTCATCCTCAAAAGGTTACTGTGTGGTATGGTGGAATTATTGGTCCATATTTTTTCCAAGATGCAGATGGAGAAGCTCTAACTGTCAATGGAGAAAGATACCAGGCTCTTATAAGGGACTATTTTTGGGCTCAGTTGGATGGTATGGTTCTCAGAAACATCTGGTTTCGTCAAGATGGTGCCACATGTCATACTTCTCTCGAAACAATCGATCTTTTGAAGGAGAAGATCAGAGGTTTCATAATTTCCCGTGGTGGTGATGTTAACTGGCCCCCGAGATCATGCGATTTAACGCCGTTGGATTACTTCTTGTGGGGTTATGTTAAATATGTCAACAAGCCAGAAACAGTAAATGATCTTATGAATAACATCACGCGTGTTATTCGTGAAGTTGGACCTAATTTACGTTCTTTGTAATTGAAAATTGGGTCAAACATATACGCGCAATCCAACGAAGTCGCGGCGATCACATAACTGATGTTCTCTTACACACGTTATGGCATTAATTATGTTCCAAAATAAAAAAGAAATAAACCTCTATCATTTATAGAACGTGTTTTATTTAAGTTCAAAGATAGGACACTTTTTAAAGACCCTATATCTATAACGAAATGTGTAATGCAGCTATTTTCGGGAAGGTTTATCTCGATTTAAAAAGAAGGAGATAGGAAAATAAACTTTCGCAAGAATAAATTATTTATCGAGTATTAAGCGATACAGGGTAGAGGAGTACTGTGAATGCGAAACAGAAGATTTTTAAATACTGGGATGTATTTCATAAAAGCTTAATAAACTGCGTGGGTGTTTACTTATCTGTGAATCATTTTAGCCCTCAGTTCTTGTTTTGATTAACGCTTTGACCTCTCAGTGTATATAAGCTTTAATTTACTATCCTCCCCCTCACCTCTATTTATTTTACACCGCGACGGACCTATTAGATACTTCGTGTGTGGCAGACAGTATTCTAGGTCTCATCCCTGTGCCAACCCATCTTACTCCGTCACAATCCCACATAGGCATGTGCATAGCAGTTGTACCTCTGCTTCTGTGACGGGCAGATGAGGTTTCGACACGTGTACACACAGACCTTAGTGTATAGCAACTGTACACGTGCCGGGAAGATGCCATTAGGGTGCCGTCCACTCTAGCTGGTTTCATTATCGGTGCATAGATGGCAGATAATTCGCTGTTACTATCCGTTTTTACTTTCACTACTACGTGTAGTAAGTAGGGGAAGTATTGTATTCCACCCAAAAATTCGATATCGAGTTTTCACCGGAAATACATGTTTTGAGACCCCCTGAATACAAAAAAGAAGCATTTTTGGAAACATGTCCGTGTGTGTGTGTCTTTGAACAGCATAACTCAGAAACCAACAGTCGGATAAACACCAAACTTGGTATTTAGGTTTAGTATCTTTCAGAGATGCGACACGAAGATTTTCAAGAAAAATCACCCCACCCCAGATTACCCTTTACATGGAACATTTTTCGAAAATTTTAATTTTCTCAGAAATGACTAACGATTTTGATTAAAATATCATATCTTTAAGATATTCTCATGACAAATGAAATGTATATTTCGAATTTTCTGTAAATGTCTCCAAAAGTATTCTTCATTGTGAACGACTTTTGCATAAGTGGTAAACCATAAGAGATTAACAAAATTTTACTACACAAAAAACGTAGATCGCGTTAAAATATACAATTTATGTCATATATATAGATATATATATAGATATATATCTATATATATATATCTATATATATATATTTGAGTAAATCATTTTCGAGATATTGTTTGTTATTCTCTTAAATTTTTCAATACTTATACTTTTTCTCAAATTCGATAATCATTTTCTTTATCCTGGTAATACAAAGAGAATGGAATACTCGACAGAGCAAACAGCTCTTAAAATATTTGACTATAGCTTAAAGCCTACCAATTCCCCTTGCATCTACAAGAAAATTTGCAATAAGATTAACATCTCGATTAACATGAAGCATATGGAGAATAAGTGTTTGTAAAAATAGTTTGTACAAGAGTAGAGAAAGTCATGTGAGTGTAACACATAAGATTTTTTATTTTTAGTATTATTTTAGATTTCAGGTGGAAATTTGGGTTGTGTTATTAAATATCTTATCCGGTGTTTACCTTGGAGGCTGAGGGAAACCAAGAAAAACAACCGGTCAGTTTAGTCGGCCCACCGGATTTGAACCCGGGACCTAATGATAGTCAAAAAAATCATATTGTCATTTTCAGCCATTTCTTTGATCTTCCTTCATTGTGAAGTAGATCAAGGGGAAGTAATAAAACATTAAGATGGCTTCAGATTTCTGTTTACACTGTCCTGGGTACTGTCCAGTTGGCAAGTATTAAAGACTCTATTTCTGAGGAGGGGAGCTGGCAGTGGGCTACATGAATGAGTGTGTGAGCTATTAACGGTAACAATGTTGAGATGACTGAGCAGCTGAGAGTGGGAGATAAAGAGAAGATTGTGAATGAGTTCATCTGATTCATTTCCTTCTTGTGTTTTTGCCAGGTAGAATATATTCAGGGTTCTAACCCACGATTCTTGCTTTCAGCAGTTTACATGCGCGATTAATGGTCGGTTACGTGAGAGATGGCTCAATGGTAGCGTTACGGCTCACATTCAGAACGCTTGCATTCAAATCCCGGTATTTGCCAATATCATTAGGCTTTCTTCTGATTCCTTGGATAGTTGAAAGATGCTTGATTAAAAAATCTGATTTGTTACACTTACATGGCTTTCTCTACTCTTGTACAAACTATTTTTACAAACGTTTATTCTCCATGTGCTTCATGTTAATCGAGAGGTTAATCTTATTGCTAATTTTCTTGTAGATGCAAGAGGAATAGGTAGGCTTGAGAAAAAGTATAAGTATTGGAAAATTTAAGGGAATAACAAGCAATATCTTGAAAATGGTTCACGCAACAAAAAATGTATATGACATAAATTGTGTATTTTAACGCGATCTACATTTTTGTGTAGTAAAATTTTGTCTATCTCTTATGGTTTACCAGCTATGCAAAAGTCGTTCACAATGAAGAATACTTTTGGAGACATTCCCAGTAAATTCAAGATATACATTTCATTTGCCATGAAAATATCTTAAACATATGATATTTTAATCAAATCGTTACAGCCGTTTCTGAGAAAATCAAATTTGAAAAAATGGTCCATCTAAAGGGTAATCTGGGGTGGGGTAATTTTATTGTAAACCTTTGTGTCGCATCTCTGGAAGATACTGAACCTAAATACCAAGTTTGGTGTTTATCCGACTGTTCGTTTCTGAGTTATGCTGTTCACAGAAGACACACAGACACACACACGGACATGTTTCCAAAAATGCTTTTTTTGGATTCAGGGTGCCTCAAAACATATCTTTCCGGTGAAATCTCGGTATCGAATTTTTGGGTGGAATACAATACTTTCCCTACTTACTATACGTAGTACAGAAAGTAAAAACGAAATTTGGTATTTATCCAATTTTTGATTTTGGGTTATGCTGCTTAGAGGATGCATGCATCAAGGCCCTTTTGTAAACACATTTGGGGGGGGGGGGGTTGAAGGGATCTTGACGTCTCTGTTTGAGATGAAACCTCGATACAATATTTTTAGAAGGATTGCGGTAGAGAAACTATATTTTAAAGCAAACACAGGTAATAGCTAGACAAGACATGCTTAACTCAACATTACCATTTCTAGCGAGGGAGTCATACTTGCTCTCCTTCCAACAGTAAAGCCGCTACTGTGTGTTGCAAGAAGTTTACCGCCCAAAGAAGTGCTCTTTTACACGCCTGGGCTTGAGTCATGGGAGTCAAGGAAGAGTGGGTAACAGAGAAAGAGGAACAAGAGGAGGAAAATAGTATATTGCGATACAAGTCCATCTTTGCAGAACGAGAAAGAAGTTTGAAAATACGAGTATTTTCACTTCCGAGTGTCTGCAAGGGACTAAACACATGTGTATAGCCTACCAGTGGCGTAGCGTAAGTGTAGCGCTTGAGACTGAGTCTACCTATATAAATTGCCAAGAAAATAAGTAAAGACAGCCTCAAACAAGTGATGAAAAACTAATTAATACAATCATCTTCACCGCTGCTGACCTAACTCCTACTTCCAAGTGTCAGATTGTAGTGCTGCTTACTTAGCCAGCTTCAAAATCTCATGATGCGGCAGCAAAGTCGAATAGAGACTGGGATGGCTGAGCGAGTGCAAGTCTCATCAAGAGTGGACTTATATAGCATTTCCCACTAAATATCACCTCTCGTTGTAGGAAGACATGCTTATATTTTGTTGTGCATTAAGGGCACAAAAGGCAGCAGCAGAGACTTAACACGTTTAATGAGGTGGTTAGTCTCTGTGTACCTGCTCTCAAAGTCCGGAAACAGGACAATAGGGGTTGGAGACAAGGGTAGGGCAATACCAGCACCAACACCGCAGCCAGTGACAGCTCCACAGTCGCCGACACTAGCACCATCATCAGCGCCGATCATCGAGGAAGTTCAGGGCCTACGTGACGCCGTTCAGGATCTCCACGCGGAGTTCCTGAACATGACGACGAAGCTGACAACCCTGGAGGAACTCATCAGGGATCTTCAAACCACATCAGCTGCTTAACAGGTTTTCCTGGCTGGGCATTCGACAGAACTTCATCCAGACTGAACGCCATCACCGAAGCAATCCGGGTTTCATCTCTTGGTCCCAGGCTGAAGAGTAACCCAGAGAGAGTCGCGAACTCATTGCGCAATGCAAGGAGTTTAACCAGCAACAGCATCATTATCATCACTACCATCCTCAATCCTAACCTCCATTCTCTTCCAAACCCTTGCCATTCCCACTAGGCTGCAACCTATTAACTATCTTTACCCGCTCCTGACCATAGTTCGGCAGCCAACAGCCTTCACGTACGAACGCGGGTGCTATGCGGGACCGCACAAAGCCACGTTTTATTCCACTTTCTCCTTCCGGTGGAGGAGTTTTTAGTGGGTATGCCGACTATTGGTGAGACCCACACTCTCAGTCCCGAATCCCATCGGGGCTGAGGACAGTGATTAAATCATTTTCTTCTCCATTCAAAAAATATTAGGGCAAGCAGTGTAATATAAACATTTAATTCCTCAGTTATTGGTGAACCAGCATTATGTGATTACAGTACAGTAGTGTGTTAATCTTACGTAAACCTGTGTATTGATTCCATTCTGCATGTTTTACTTATGATTTTATAAATATGGACAGTTCCATGGATTTAGTGGATTACTTATTTAAAACTCAGTTTTCGACTCTATCTTTGAGAAAAGGTGTGAACTTAAACACAAAATACCAATTCCTAAGCTTGGCACTCTCTTCCAGGAAAAGAACCAAAAACGGACATCTAAAATATTCTAGTACCGTAAATTTAATCGGTTAGCTGGCAGTTACATTCATAACAATGTGTATTGCTTCTTAGTTTGCTTTTTGGCGGGGAAAAGAAATGGAGTGTTGAAGGAATATCTAACATTAAAAATACTGAAAGAAAAGCTTGCAATAAAAATCGCCGACTGGAGCTTATATACAAGAAAATCTAAGTGAGTACCTACATTGTTTTCATTATTTACAATCATACAATAGTTTGTCAGCATTTTGTAAAGTTGCACCTAACGGTACATTTTATAACCTAGTTTAAAATATATGTCATCAATTTCGTCAATTAATAGTGATGTTAATGGCTACTAAAATAAATAATAATAATAATAATAATAATAATAATAATAATAATAATAATAATAATAATAATAACAATCGAATCGTAATAGGGAATTCACTATTTTATGAAACACTAATGTATGGGAATTTGGGCATAATTTAAAAAATTCTAAATTCAATTTTTCAAATCTAGTATACCCAGAACACACTATCAAGCTACGCCACTTAGCTTACTATTTTTTGAACAATACTGAATAATAGAAATGTTTACGCGAAAATAAAACCAATTACTGTTAGCTGTTCAAAAGTGGTATCAAGGTCGACTGTGCTAGCCTCTGCAAACTGGCGATCGATTAATCACACCCGATACTGTTGACCAAGGCAGTCAACAACTGAAAGTGACATGGCTGCTTGCGCTTAGAGTTACATTTAAATGCTGCAAGAATTAAATCATAACTAAATGTCAGCGAATAAAGGGAAGTAAAGGCAGTAAGATTAAAGTGCTAAAACTCGGTTTACAGATATGATTACATTGAATGTTTCGAGTGGTCATTCTCTATCCCCCCGTCTCTCGTTCTCTCTTATTCTCTTTGCATGTCAAAAGATCGTTTCTGCAAATGTTTATCTCGATTAATATGATATAGATGGAGAATAAGAGTTTGTAAAAATAGTTTGTACAAGAGTAGAGAAAGTCATGTGAGTGTAACACATCCGATTTTTATATGGTGCGTTTTCGTCTGTCGGTTAACGTTTACAAGCTATACAAGATTACACAAAATTCCTTCCGAATGAAGAGAACTTCACAGGCTATTCCCAGAAATTTCAAGATATGCATTTTATTTGTCATGCAAATACCTTTAATATGATATTTTAATTAAAATCGTTAGAGCCATATTTTAAAAAAAATTTAAATTTTTGAAAAAATGTTCCATGTAAAGGGTGGTTGGGGTGCGGGGTTTTCTTGGAAGTCTTCGTGTCGCATCTTTGAAAGGTACTGAACATAAATACCAAATTTAGTATTTATCCGACTTAACGTTTTTGAGTTATGCTGTTCACAGACACCTTTCCTAAAAATGCAATTTTTACTTTCTATACTACGTGTAATAAGTAGGGGAAGCATTGCATTCCACCCGAAAATTCGATTCCAAGATTTCCCCGGAAATACATGTTTTGAGTTGCCCTGAATCCACATAAAGCAGTTTTGAAAACATGTCGGTGTGTGTGTCAGTTACCATAACTCAAAAACGAAAAGTCGGATAACTACCAAACTTCGTATTTGAGTGTAGTATCTTCCAACGGTGCTAAATGAAGATTTTCAAGAAAATCTCCCCACCTCAGGCTACCTTTACAAGGAACATTTTTCGAAAATTCTTATTTTCTTAAAATTACAAACGATTTTGTCTAAAATATCATGTGTTTAAGATATTTTTATGTCAAATTAAATGTGTACGTTGAATTTTTTGGGAATGTCCTCAAAAATCCTCTTCATTCTGTATCTCTTTCGCAAAACTGGTAAACCGTAAGAGATAGATAAAACTTTACTACCCAAAAATGTATATCTCGTTAAAACACACAATTTATTTCATATACTTTATTTTGTCCAGTGAACTATTTCCGAAATATTCCTTGTTATTTGTTTGAATTTTTCAATACCTATACTTTTTCTCAAATGGAATTCGTTATTCGTTTTTTTATGTCCTGGACATGCAAAGAGAATGGAATGCACCACATAGCAACCAGCTCTTAAAATATTTGACTATCGCTTAAAGTCTACCATATTCCCTTGGCACCTACAATAAAATTAGCAATAAGATAATTTCTCCAAATCTTTCTCTTTAACATGAAGAAGATGGAGAATAAGCGTTTGTACAATATTTTGTACAATATGAGTACAACACATCAGAGTTTTTATTTATTTATTCAGGAGACCTCAAAACATGTATCTCCGATGAAATCTCAGTATCGAATTTTTGGATGGAATGCAATACAATTCCTACCTACTATGTACGTGGTAGAGAAAATAGCAAGTGCCAAAAAGCATCCAGACACCAACTCAACAGTGATTTCAGTGTGGCAATAATCTTTTGTGAATCACATTTCCCACTTCCTATACACACTACTTGCAGCCGGCGTGGGATGTGACAAGTTTAAATATAAGCCTTGCACGGCACGGCATACAAATAATATTATAGTGTGCAACACAAGAGGCTCGTGACGTCACCTGATCCATAAATATACGCACGAATGTATCAAGGAGATTTCCCGGTGATTCTGCGTCCTTGTCCCGTTATAGTTAGGACAAACCTTTATGACCTCATCCCGCTGTATGCGCTATTTGGTAACACGCATTCCTCAGCTGAGAAGAAAGGTTTTGAAGTTTTAATCCCAAAGTATAGACAAGTTAACTTCTGCTGTGTTTATTTTATAAACATCTGGAGTGAATTATCTTCCCCATGAAACTGCCAGTATGAACCCGGAACCGTTGCATTTCTATTTAACTGGTGTTTATTTCAAATAAACGCTAGTTCTGGATTTTGTTTCTCCTCTCCCTTCTCGTTACCTATGTTTGTTTACATTACCAGGAAGAGCACATACAGTGAGTAAAAACATTACTGGAACAACTTGGAATCATACAAATTACACTAGTCTGCATGATATCGGAACACTGAAAACTAATAATCGATTCTGAGGCACTTTGTTATGCTGATTTCAGAACTGCTTTCAGTTTTTTTCTATCACGTACAGTTTTTTCACAATTTTACTTCAAAAATATAGAGATATAAAGATATTGCTTCCTCCATTACACATAAAATTGTGCTTGATGAAGCAATTTGTAAGGGTCCATCCTCTACCACAGGATGGACCCTGCTTCAAGTATCTTTCCAAGAAATTTCCCTTCATTACACAAGACAAATTAAAGGCTGGAGTTTTTGTTGGTCCTCAAATAAAGAAATTGATGAAGGATGAAGATTTTGAGAAGACAATGAATGAGAGAGAAATAGAAGCATGGACCGCCTTCCGATCAGTTACTGAAAACTTCTTAGGCAATAACAAAGATCCTAATTACAAGGCCATTGTCGAAACAATGTTGGAAAATTTCAAGAAGATGGGTTGTAACATGAGTGTAAAGATGCATTTTCTGCATTCACATATCGACTACTTTCCAGAAAATCTGGGAGATTATAGTGAAGAGCAGGGTGAACGTTTTCACCAAGATATTAAGGAAATGGAGAGGAGGTACCAGGGGAGATGGAATGGAACTTGATGGCCGACTACTGTTGGATGTTGAGGGGGGACAATCATCTTCAAGGATCTGCAAGGAAGTTAAAGAAGAGAAAGCTTGAAAAAAACAAAATGAAACACTTTGGCTTCTTGTTTTGTTAAAATATAGTCATGAAATAAATTAGGGGAGTTCTTGAGAGTATTCTTAAAATGTTTCTTGAATAAAAACTTACCTTGTGTGAAATGGTATTTGAATACTTTTCTACGCTCATTAGTAAAATTTTCAAAACATTACTTATTTTGTGTAAAACCCTGACGTGAAGTTATTTCTGGAATCACAATTAAAACTTGATTCAAGAACACTTACTTTTAAGAAATCATCTTACAAAAAGTTTGAAAATGCAGACTAGTGTTATTTATAATGTATAACAAGCTATTTACAAACCATAAAGATACAAAATATCATTTATTTTCTGATATCTTTAAGGCCACAAATATAAAAACATAAACAAGTACATATTTCTATGCAAAATAAATATTGGAACACTTGAAGAAAAATAGCCTATCTTGTGCAACAAATCACAAGCTTCAATACCTCGTTGGATTTCCTCCACATTTTATGAGCTCTCTCAGATGATTGGGCATGCTGCTTACAAGTTTAGCAGTATATGCAGTTGAAATTTTGACACACTCTTCACTGAGTCTCCTTTCCAAATGCTTCTTTGAAGATATTCGCTGACTGCGGACTCTAGTATCCAATTCACCCCCATAAATTCTCAATTTGGATTGGACTCCGGTGATTGTGGAGGAGGGCGGCGCCGTGGCCGAGTGGTTAGACCGCTCGTCTCTCACCGAGGCGGCCCGGGTTCAATCCCAGGGACCCGCATGTGGGATTTGTGGTGGACAAAACGGCGTCTGGGCGGGTTTTCTCGGGTTCTCCGGTTTCCCCCGACATTCCACCAACTGCTCCATCATCACCTTTCCTTTCATCCATTTCACCATCATTTCGCTTCATCTACTTCCTTCCTCCCATACCAGGCATCGGGTTGATCACCCATCCTGGATATTCTGTCTGATCCATGAGTGTCTGCTCCTCGACGGGCCTCTGACCCCGGGCACCCGTCTGTAAGTCCTACATAAGCGGAGATTACACAGATGAAGAAGAAGATTATGGAGGTGAATGAAGGATATGTGGACAGTTGTAAAGTAGCCATTCTTGCACAACCCCGGAAGTATGTTTGAGGATATATTCTTCATAGAACTGAAAAGTAGTACAATTTTCTCTGCATTCCTGGTTCAAGTATTTCATTTTATCCATTTTTCCCTCGATGAAAACCAATTCTGCAACTCCAGGGAGCGCCATACAACCTCAGACCACCACACTCCCACCACCATGTTTTACAGTTTTATTTCCATCTTCTATTAGGTTTCCTCCAGACTATTGTTCGTCTATCTGATCCGAAACCGTCAAATTTGCTTCTGCAAACAGTCAGTTTTCTTCTTTATGAATGAACTCCTTTGCATATTTTAGCCTTTTGCTTCTGGTTTTTTTTTTTCATTTACGTAGGGCTACTTCCTGGTCACACGACCATGGAATCCCTTCCTATTCAATACATTCCTAATTGCTTGGGGGTTACTTCCTTGCCAGTATTATAGCCTACTTCGGCACACAGTTTGAAGGCACTCAATTTAGGATATTTTTTCACACTCCTAAAAATATTTGTTTCCTCTCGGTCAGTAAATGTTTTTGGACGACCGTTTGAGGTATCAAGTCGATTCTGTTCTCATTTACGTATCTTTTAATTATATTTCCAACTGTAACTCCTACCCTTTTCATAATGAAAGATGACGAGTTCCTTTGTTCAAAGGTCGAATTCTTACCTCTACGCCCCATTTTTGTGTAACTGAACTGTTTGTTTTGATTAATAGGTAAGACTGTTTACTAGCCATAGCTAGACCTATTGTACCTCCCCCAGAGAGATTTGAAACGTATAATAAGGCGTAAAAAAGGAAGTGTCCAATATTTATTTTGCCTAAAATTAAGTGAATATTCGAAGATACAGTTGTTACACTTAATACAATATCACGTATAACAATTATAAATCCATTTACTGAGATTACTGCGCTTACAGAAAGCAATAGAAAACGAAATTATGATTCTCAGTTTCTGGTTTCATTTATACAACTAAAATAGAAGGGATACTATTGGGTGTCCCAATAATTTTTTTACTCACAAGTATATCTATCTGAATGTGCATTGAAGAAACTGACTTTCTCCACCCTCTATCATTTCTTAATGGGTTTACAATCTATTCTTACGAGAGCTTATTTTCTGACTACTTCATTTTTATCGAGATAAACCTGTTTAGAAATAGCTACATTACACATTTTGTTATAGATACAAAGGGAACAGCGATAGCCAAACGTTTAAGAAATGGACGCTGTATGCTGGCCTTAAAATTCCATACTGTTTCCATAACATCGCGAGAAGCATCTGAATGTCAACAAGAGTTAAGAATGTTGAAGTATTGAAGAATTCGAAACATTAATAATGGATATTTCGGAAATGGCTTATGCCTCAAAAAAAGTTATTTCAAATAACTACTCTTTCTGTGTAGTAAGTTTTTGTCACTCTCTTAACCAATAAATTCGAGATATACATTTTATTTGTCATGTAAATATCTTTATTATAAGCATGGTATTTAAATCAAAATGGTTAGAGCCATTTTTGCGAAAATCAAAACTTTCTAAAAACATGTAAAGGGTATATTGGAGTGGGCAAATATTTTTAAAGGAAGATCCTGAGCTTAAACACCAGGTATGGTACCTATTGAACAACTTTTTGGTTTGAGTTTGAGTACACACACATGCATAGAACCTTTTTTTCTCAAAATGTTCAGTAGGCCTCAAAACGTAGGAAATTCAAAGTTATAAGTCTGTACACCCGTGGACAAAAAGTGTCATCTCCAGATTTCATGTGACCATCGTATACCATCGTAACAGCTGTGTTCGCAACACACACGCAGGTATGTATTGTAGAATGGCCTCTGTCCTGTAAGAGCAATGGTCACCTTATAAAGGTGTTTCTCGGTGGTGACTAATAAGGTACTGAAAACAGAGCACGGATAAAACGTTTCCCTGGCCGACAATTTAATAAGGCACCTTTTGCACTCTTAAGCTTCTCGGTTCAAATCTCGCATTAGTTATTGTTATTTTTATATTGTTAATTTTATGACAATGTGTAGAACATAATATTGCTTAATATAACTTTAGGATTTTCAGTTTTAGTCATATACATACAAAAACACAATTCTACTAAAATACTCTTTCAAATACCTAAAGAAATAAACATAAATAAGTTATTTTCTTATAAAACTAAAACACATATAGAAATAAACAAAATTAGTATCGGGTGCATTAGCACTTAACATATATGACCGCCCTCATATTGCCGTGTATGAAATAGAGTATATAGAAAAGTAGTAGTCACCATGTGTTGATTTAACATTATTAACACAAGAAAAAAAATTATTTGCTACTTGCGAGAAGCGAGCCTGTATTAAACACCCAAGTACCCTATGCTTTGCCACAGCGTTACAGAGAAGACATATGGGAGGTAGCATGTTTAATAATGCTGTACAACTTGCTGCAGCGGCCACACAACTGTATCGCGTATGGTGTAAACAAGGCGATGGGCCGTGTAGGACTTACATTACTAATTTTTCATGTCCACGGGTGTACAAAGAACTAAAAATATCATTTTGTTTTGGAAATTTTCGACATTTAGTCTCCCCTTAAATGACCAAGTATGCTGTGTGCAGAAACAAAAGAGAATTAGGTGCTCCCAAACAGATTTCATTTTAGGAGCTAAAGGTCAGTCCCGTATACACACATGCGGACTCTAAGATAAACATTGCATTTTAATTTCTGCAGAATGTTTTGGAATTCATGGCACTAAATACTATGTAGCCTTGATTCCCCTCCTCTAATACTTTTGTCACGGTTTCTGCAACTCCACCCATAAAAACATCTGGAAGTGTCTGCTAATGGAATACCGTATTCGGCGAAACCCAATTAAACCGCCTCTTGCCACCGCATAAATAACAAATGAATAAATAAACGATAAATAAACTGGCAATAGTGTGGAAATTTGGTGATTACCAAGCCGTAGGTCTGTAACATATGTGCAAAATGTTGAGGGAGGGGGAAAGAATTGTCTGGGCCTTTATTTGCTTATTCTGACCTTTCTTTCTTCCGCACATTAGCATACTTACCTTTCGCAGTGTATCACTCTAGTATTTTAATGCTTCTAAGCTTTTAAGGGGAGAGACTAAATGGCTAACTTGCCTAAAGGAGACATTTTAAATTTTTTGTGTGGTCTTAATAATACGTACGTGTAGAAAATGTATTGCGTTCCATCCAAAAATTCAATACCGAGATTTCAACGGAAATACATATTTAGAGACCCCCTGAATTAAAAAAAAAGCATTTAGAAAAAGTCCGTGTGTATGTCTGTAAGCTAAATAACTAAAAAGCTGATGTTTTACACTCAAATAACTTTCTCTACTCTTGTACAAACTATTTTTACAAACGCTTATTCTCCATATGCTTCATGTTAATCGAGATAATAAATCTTATTGCTAATTTTCTTGTAGGTTCAAGGGGAATTGGTAGGTTTTAAGTGACATTCAAATATTTTAAGAGCTGGTTGCTATGTGGAGTATTCCATTTTCTTTGCATTACCAGGACAAAAAAATGAATAACAAATTCCCATTTGAGAAAAAGTATAAGTATTGGAAAATAAATTGTGTATTTTAACGCGATCTACATTTTTGTGTAGTAAAATTTTGTCTATCTCTTATGGTTTACCAGTTATGCAAAAGTCGTTCACAATGAAGAATACTTCTGTAGACATTCCCAGAAAATTCAAGATATAATTTTGTCATAAATATATCTTAAACATATAATATTTAAATCAAAATCGTTAGAGCCATTTTTGGGAAAATTAAAATTTTCCAAAAATGTTGCATGTAATCTGGGGTGGGGGGATTTTCTTGAAAATCTTCGTGTCGCATCTCTGGAAGATACTGAACCTAAATACCAAGTTTGGTGTTTATCCGACTGTTCGTTTCTGAGTTATGCTGTTCACAGACACACACAGACATGTTTCCAAAAATGCTTTTTTTGGATTCAGGGGTCTCAAAACATATATTTGCGGTGAAATCTCGCTATCGAATTTTTGGGTGGAATACAATACTTCCCCTACTTACTATACGTAGTAGACAAAGTAAAAAAATATTTAGAAAAATGTCCGTGTGTATGTCTGTATGCTGAATAACTATAAAACGAAAGGTCGAATAATTACCAAGCTTAAGTATTTAAGTTCGGTATCTTGATGCGACACGAAGATTTTCAAGAAAATCCTCTATCCCCAACTATTATACTACATGGTATATTTCTTCAGAAAGTTTTATTTTCTACAAAATGACTAACGATTTGTTATTAAAATACACTTTTACATGACAAAATGCATATTTTGAATTATCTGGAAATAGCATGTGATGTCTTCTTCATTCAGAAGGAATTTTGTATAAACTTGTATAACTGGTAAACGTTAAGTGCTATGACGAAAATGCACTATACAAAAATGTAAATCTCTTTAAAACGCTATATTTATTTCAAAAAGTTTCTTTGTGACATAAGCCATTTCTAACATAACTGTTATGAATGGTTTGAAATGTTCATTACTTGGACATTCTCTTAAAGTCCTGTCAACATTCGGTTGTTTCTCGCGATTGCATAGATACACTATGGAATTTTAAGTCCAGCATATAGTGACCAATTCGTAAACATTTGACTATCGCTGCTCTCTTTGTATCTATAGCAAAGTGATAAATGCAGCTATTTCTGCAAATGTTTATTTGGGTTAAAATGTAGTATTTATCAAAATAAGCTTTAGTAGAAATAGTTGTATACCCACTAATAAAGATAGAGAGTACAGATGGTTACATGAATATATCATCAGAATGTTTTTTTCTGTCGAATGGTGCAGAATTTTGGTTTGTTAAAGAATATAAGGTTGTTTTCTTAATTATACCATCTTTTGCTAACAATGTATCAGAAATTATTTTTAAAAGATAATCTACCATGCTATTTACAACAAAACAGATACACAACAGCACTTTATCTAGAGACTGTTCTGGATTTAATTGACTATCTCACAATTAACAAGGTGAATGTTTGAGTGGTGTCTTCCGGTGAAATCTGGGTATCGAATTTTTGAGTGGAATGCAATACATTCTCTACCTACTATGTACGTGGAAGACAAAGTACAGAAAAAAATCTAATGTGGTACACTCGCATGACTTTCTCTACTCTTGTACAAACTAGTTTTACAAACGCTTATTCTCCATATGCTTCATGTTAATCGAGATGTTAATCTTATTGCTAATTTTCTTATAGATGCAAGGGGAATTGCTAGGCTTTAAGCGATAGTCAAATATTTTAAGAGCTGGCTGCTATGTCAAGTATTCCATTCTCTTTCCATTACGAGGACAAAAAAAATGAATAACAAATTCCCACTTGAGAAAAACTATAAGTATTGGAACATTTAAGGGAATAACAAGCAAAATCTCGAAAATAGTTCACTCAACAAAAAAATGTATATGACATAAATTGTGTATTTTAACACGATCTACATTTTTTGTGTAGTAAACTTTGTCTCTTATGGTTTACCAGTTATGTAAAAGTCGTTCACAATGAAGTATAGTTTTGGAGACATACCCAGAAACTTTGAGATATACATTTCATTTGTCTTGAAAATATCTTAAACATATAATATTTTAATCAAAATCGTTAGAGCCATTTTTGAGAAAATTAAAATTTTCGAAAAATGTTCCATGTAAAGGGTAATCTGGGGTGGGGGATTTTCCTGAAAACCTTCGTGTCGCATCTCTGGAAGATACTGAACCTAAATACCAAGTTTGGAGTTTATCCAACTGTTGCTTTCTGAGTTATGCTGTTTACAGACACACACACACGGACATGTTTCCAAAAGTGCTTTTTTGGGTTCAGGGGGTCTTAAAACATGTATTTCCGGTGAAATTTCGGTATCGAATTTTTGGGTGGAATACAATACTTCCCCTACTTACTATACGTAGTAGAGAAAGTAAAAAACGAATAAGATTAAGAAACTGCAAACTTTGGAGTGCAGAGGTAAACTTTAGCTCATTTTTATGGGAAGTTTTGCTCTAATAATTGATGCCCTGATGCCTTATCCTGATGCAACAAGACTTTATTTACATCAGACCATAGAGAGCAGGGATTCCTGTATGGAAATTTGTATCAGGACGTTCTGATAATATACCGAGTTGATTTTCATATTTTATGTACACGACGAATGGTTAATTTGACATTGTAGCTGTACGTTACTATTACCATGAACCCATTGAGGAAGTTTTTGTTAATTTCCTTATAGCAACTTTCAAATTTTTTTTCTCCCCTTGGTCGGTAATATATAGCCCAGGGTTTGTTGCAATCACTTAAGATAAACATAAGCCTCATCTAAAAAGACAACAAACATTCACTTTTCACCAGCTAGGTGTCGTTCACACAGCTTTCTGCTGTTAGTGTCACGTTCTGCAATATGTTTAGGCAACAGTTTATATCCCCGGCTCTTATGACTCATGGTTGTCCCCACCCACCGTACTCGCCTGATTTGACATCCTGCGACTTCGCTCTATTCCCCAAACTGAAAATCAATTTGAAAGGGCATCGGTTCGACACAATTGAGAGGATTCAAGAAGAAACGCTGTCTATGCTAAACACCCTCTAAGAACATGACTTCCAGGATGCATTTGGAAAATTGCAGAATCTCTGGGACTGGTGTATACATTTGGAAGGGAACTACTTCGAGGGTGACGACGGTCATTAGTCTCAAAGTAAGTTTTTGACCAGATGGCAGCACCAGTCCCGTATATTTTGGATACTACCTCTAGACACCTAGGCATTTGACTACTGCACCTTCCGGATTATCAATGAATTATGTCCCGAATTCATGTATCATGTGAATTACTATGTACTCTGTTAGCAAAACTATAATGTATCTTTATACAGCAAAGTTTCCATTAAATTAAAAAAAATACTAAATTTCACTATTCTCTTAATGAAGTGTAAAATGTAAACACAACTCCTTAAAATTTGCTCTCTTCATTTACTATATATTTGTTATGGTAGACCCTATTATCAGTTTTAAATAATCTCTCTCTTCAATACGTTTACACTTACATGCAGGTTTGTAATTATTATTCAGTCTCTCATGTATTATTGTTAAACAGGTTATTGTTGAGTTTCCTATGAAATAAGTATAGTCTTTTTAGGTTAGTGCTGCATTTTCACCCAAGTGGAAAATAGAAAATTTAGCTATCATTTTAATGCACAGAGCAATTAGTTATTAAATGATCGATTAAACAGTCATAAGCAAACTTTTTTTTGTACCTAACCGTTTATTGTACACTTTATTGTGCTAAGTAGCCACCATTTTATAATTATCGAAACAATGCAACTGCTGACGTTAGGAAAGGAACGCCAGCATTACAAACTGCCTCAGGTACGTTGTCAATAATTGTTCAGTGGCTCAGAGTACGAAATAATAAATGTAATACCAAGGTTAACATATTAATAAATAGCACTAATACGAGGCGATTCCAAAACTAAGGTCCGGTGAACAATCCCTCAGGGGCTCACCTTATGTGAGTACGGGTTTTTGGCGCACCCGGGGGTTCCCGAGCCAAGCATCGCCACATTCATCCCCTCACCCCCATCCGGTCGAGGTGGGTTCTTCTCGTGACCGGTGGACACAAGGTAGGCTCTCGTGCGTTCTTTACATTCCATCCATACGCACCTCACCATCGTTTCTTTCTTCCCTTATCACTTTCCGGCCATTTCGCACCACGACATTCGCATATCTCTTTTTCTTCCCCGCCGGCCTACCTTGCGTGCGAAACGCCCACACAGTTTTAGTTTCTTTTATCTTTTTATTTAAATCCTCCGTGGACACAGCCTGACGGATACCCGCGCACCGCGTGCGCAGCTGGGTGAGTGGGTAATGGCGTCATCCCCACCACCCGGGGTCGTCATGTAGGGTTTGTGTTCGTATCCGCTGTTCAACTGCAGTCCCGCGGGGGGGGCCATTGCATGAGCTGCTGGCTTCCGACGGCGATTGGGTCCCTCTGTCTATGTTCTGGGAGGTGTGACCCTGGGGTGAGCTAGGTATAGATAGGCCACTCACCCAAGCCGGGGTAACGCCCGGGAAGTCAGAGCCCGAGGTCGGAGACGGTTGCAATGGTGGAGGATTTTTTTTCGCTATGAAGCACCCTTTCTCCATTATAAACAACAAGCGCCGAAAAGTTTTAGTAACAGAAGTAGCACCGCCAACAGCTGGTTGTTACTTAGTGATTACCCGAACAGAGGAAGGGCAATCATTCGAGAAGGTGAACCCTTTTATCATCCAGAAGGGCATTGACTCAATTGCTGGTCCGGTTCTTTCCTGCACTCGGCTTCGTAATGGTTCGTTGTTAGTGCAAAGCAAATCCGAGGCACAAAGTAAGTCCTTGTTGAGCGCCACGCTTCTCCACGGTTATCCTATCCGTGTTGAGAAGCACCGCACCTTGAATTCTTGTCGAGGCGTTGTCACCACGCATAGCCTCGATGGCATATCGGACGAGGACCTGGTCGAATATCTTGCAGACCAGAAGGTGACAGCGGTTCATCGAGTGCAGGCCAAACGCGACGGCGTATTGGTACCCACTCGTACCCTGTTTCTAACATTTGATGGCGTCGATCTGCCCACGAGCATCTCCGCAGGGTACGAACGGATTTCTGTGAGGCCTTATATTCCTAGACCTCTGCGTTGTTTTAAGTGCCAACGTTTTGGGCATACGCAAGTCTCATGTAAGAGTGCCGTTAACAGCTGTGCAACATGTAGCCAGCCCACACACGAAGGTGCCTGTTCAACAGCCCCCGTCTGCGTTAATTGTAATGGGTCACATTCTGCTTCGTTTGCCGACTGTCCGCGGTATTTGGACGAGAAGGCGATCCAGGAGATCCGGGTAAAGGAAAAACTCTCCTTCGCCGAAGCCCGGAGGCGTTTCCATGCGCGCCAACCTTCACTCCTGCGATCTGGCACATTTAGTTCTGTTGTTGCCTCGCCAGTACCACGAGTAGATGCCGAAACTCAGACCTGGACCTTGACTGGATTAACCGCCACTACCATCCGGCCGTCTATTAAAGCTACTGTTACCAAGCCCTATAAACCTGGTCCAAAGTCAATGAAATCGCAAGCCGCTGAAAAGAAGCCCAAGCAGAAACTACGTAGGGAAGATTTTTTGAAAGACCCTCCGCGTGCGCGCGGTAACAATAGTTCACCTTCTCCTCCTCGGAGGTCGCTGTCCCAGGAAGGTCCTGGGACAAGCCGCGCTCAGCGGCACCCCTCACCCATCGCCACCCAGAACCGATTCACGGCGCTTGAATCGGTTTCTGGCACTGAGCGCGTGGGCCCTTCCTCCGAAGAAGTTATGGAGTCTGACCAACTCCATACAAAAAGCCCGAACCCCAAGGTTAAACAAAAGGTAATCTTAAGCCGCCCTTCTAAATAGACAGTTTATCCCCTTTTTTCTTAATGGCTATCCTGACCTAGAATGTACGTGGTGTACGATCGCATAGGGCGGAACTGCAAGTTTTATTGCGTTCCCATTCGCCTATGGTCGTATGTTTGCAGGAGACTAAGCTTCGCCCTCACGATCCTTTTGATCTCCGAGGATATACTCCGGTTCGCTACGACCTTGAACCGGAGGAGGGTACTCCTGCTCATGGTGGTGTCATGATTTTGGTGCGTAATGACGTTCATTTTCAAACTATCACACTTACGTCCGACTTGCAAGCTGTTGCCATTAGACTGCAGTTACCCGGTTTTTTCTTTTCTGTTTGTTCTGTGTATACACCTCCATCGTCTCCTCTCGCTCCCGCGGACATTCGATCTCTCCTGTCCGCTCTCCCAACACCATTTCTTCTGTTGGGAGATTTTAATGCCCATCACCCACTATGGGGTTCGCCAAGGGCTTGTGCGAGGGGAACTCTTCTTTCCGACATATTTTACCAGTTCAATCTTTCAATCCTCAATACAGGTGAGCCTACTTTTATTTCTGATTCTTCTGGTACATTCTCACACCTGGACCTTGCCATTTGCTCCCTCCAGCTTGCTAGTCGTCTTCAGTGGAACGTCGTCGCTGACACCTACTCCAGCGACCATTACCCCTGCATCGTCTCTCTTCTGTCGCACCTCGTACAGCATTCCAGAGTACCTACCTGGATATTCCCAAAAGCCGACTGGAACCTGTATTCCAGCCTCGTGCATTTTTACGATCAGCCCTTCGCCGACATTAACCAACTAGTGCAGCACCTTACGTCTACGATTTTCTCTGCCGCCGAACGTGCAATTCCCCGTTCATCCTCTCAACCTCGGCGGCCACCTGTTCCGTGGTGGAACGAGGATTGTCGGGACGCCGTTCGTGCCCGTAGGACTGCACTTAGGGTGTTTCGGCGACACCCTACACTTGATAATTTGGTGACTTTTAAGCAATCGCGCGCCAGGGCTCGTCGCATTATTCAGGATAGCAAGAATGCATCTTGGGCTCGTTTTGTCGAGTCTTTTAATCGTTTTACGCCTTCATCCGTTGTTTGGGATAAACTTCGTCGCTTCTCAGGTAAAGTGTCACATTGTACTGTTTCTGGCCTTCAGGTTTCTAATGCCACCATAGTGGATCCGGCTGCCATCGCTAACGCTCTGGGTGCTGCCTTTGAGGCGGTTTCCAGTTCAGACCATTATTCCGCCGGCTTTCGTTCTATTAAAGACCGGCTGGATTCCGCATCATATACTTTTCGGTCTGCTAATGATGAATGCTATAACGAACTATTCACAATGAGGGAGCTGGAGCACGCTCTTCATTGCTCTCGGCACTCCGCTCCTGGGCCGGACGGCATTCATGTCCTGATGTTAAAGAACCTTTCAGCCGACAGTAAACTATTTCTCTTACAGGTCTATAACCGTATTTGGCAAGACGGCATTTTTCCTTCCGTTTGGCGCGAAGCCACCATTGTCCCTATACTTAAGCCTGGGAAGGATCGCCAGCTACCTTCCAGCTACCGCCCTATCTCCCTCACCAGTTGCATTTGCAAGGTGATGGAGCGCATGATCAACGGGCGGTTGACATGGTGGCTTAAGTCTCAGAAACTTCTAGCGAACACTCAGTGCGGTTTTCGTCGCTATCGCTCTACCGTCGACCATCTGGTGTCCTTGTCGACGCATATTATGAATGGATTTCTGAGAAAGTGTCAAACCGTGGCTGTATTTTTTGACCTGGAGAAAGCTTATGACACTTGTTGGAGGGGCGGCATTTTACGTACACTTCTCGATTGGAATATCCGCGGTCGTCTTCCCATATTTCTTCGGGAGTTTATGACGGACCGCGTCTTTCGTGTACGTGTGGGCTCGGTTTTATCTCGTCGTTTTATTCAAGAGAACGGAGTACCGCAGGGCTCTGTACTCAGTGTCACACTTTTTGCGATTGCTATCAACCCCATTGTTGATTGTATTCCACCTGGCATTTCATTGTCCCTTTTTGTTGACGATTTCGCTATTTATTGCAGTTCACGGCGGACCTGTCTACTCGAACGCCGTCTCCAGAGCTGTATCGACCGTCTCTACGCCTGGAGTAACGCCAACGGCTTTAATTTCTCCGCCGAGAAATCCGTCTGCATCAACTTCTGGCGCCGGAAGTATTTCCCTCCGCCCTCTCTCCATCTTGGGCCAGGGATACTCCCGTTTGACGAGGCGAAATTTTTGGGGTTGATTTTTGATAGGAAGTTGTGTTGGACCTCGCACGTTTCCTTTTTAAAAGCAAAGTGTGACCGTTCTCTTAATATTTTACGTGTTTTAAGTGGCACATCCTGGGGAGCTGATCGGACCGTCCTTCTTCGCCTTTATCGCTCTTTGGTCCGATCCAAGCTTGATTACGGGTGTATTGTTTATTCGTCGGCACGTCCATCTGTGTTACGTCGATTGAATGCCATTCACCATCGTGGCATAAGAGTCGCTACAGGGGCCTTTCCAGCTAGCCGTGTACCCAGTCTGTACGCAGAAGCTGCAGAGCCTCCGCTGTCCTTCCGGCGTGAGATGCTTTTGTGCAGCTATGCTTGTCGACTCTCAAGCTTGCCTAACCACCCGTCCTTGGATGTATTTTACGAGGATTCGCTTGACCGGCAATATTTAGTTAGCTCCTCTGCATTGCTCCCTCCAGGGGTTCGATTTCGACTGCTACTTCGGCATTTGGACGTTACGCCAGCGCCGGCCCTTCCACGGGGGGAAACGCGTTTTCCTCCATGGTCCCGCGCTGAGGCCCACTGTCACCTTGGGCTAACGTCAATGCCGAAGACTGAGACCCCTGCTTCAGTCTTTAGATCGGCTTTTTTAGAAGTACGGGCTCAATTCGGGGACTTCCGTTTTATCTTT
The DNA here is from genome assembly GCA_030765065.1 of Deroplatys truncata. Classification (NCBI taxonomy): domain Eukaryota; kingdom Metazoa; phylum Arthropoda; class Insecta; order Mantodea; family Mantidae; genus Deroplatys; species Deroplatys truncata. The sequence continues at coordinate 46,623,342 of CM060989.1, forward strand.
TCCGATGGATCTAAGACTGAAGCTGGAGTTGGATGTGCCTTTGTTTCTGGTCACTGTAGTTTTAAGTTTCGTTTACCTGGACAATGTTCAATTTTTACCGCCGAACTTTTTAGCATTTATCAATCTATTTTATACATTCAGCGGCACGCCTTACAGCACTGTTTTATTTGTACGGACTCTCTGAGTGCCCTTCAGACTATTACTGCGCTGTACCATTACCACCCGCTTGTACAGCGCATACATGACCTGCTCCACTCGCTTGGTGTCTCTGGCATCAGCGTGTCCTTCATGTGGATTCCAGGTCATGTGGGCATCTCAGGTAATGAGTCTGCCGACGCCGCTGCGAAATCGGCGATTTTATTACCCAGATTTTTTACCTCTGTTGTTTCCTCGTCAGATTCGTGTGCTATTTTACGTCGCCGCATCCTCTCGCGCTGGCGCAATGAGTGGACGGCCCTCCGGGGGAACAAGTTGCGGGAGGTTAAGCCTCTCCCGTTAATCTGGGGTACCTCTTCTCGTTCTTCACGTCGGGAAGAGGTACTTTTAGCCCGTTTACGAATTGGACATTGTCGTTTTAGTCATAGTTACCTGCTCAGTGGTGATCCCGCTCCGTTGTGTCAGCAGTGTGACGTGCCCTTAACGGTGCGTCACATTTAAACTGAGTGTCAAGTTTTAGCTCCACTGCGCGTTCGCCTGGGTCTGCCTGTTGGCATAGCCAACGTTTTGGCAGACGACGCGCATGCTGTAGAATGTCTTTTACGTTTTATAAGTGACATTGGTTTTAATCGTCGCATTTGATGCGCTGAGCGTCTTTTAGCTTTGTTATTTTATTCTGTATGTTTTCATAGGGACTTACTCCCCAGTGACATATGGCGCTCATGTCCTCGCATTCTACAGTTCTTGACACGTTTTCATCTTTTATTGGCTATGCTTTTAGTGTGTTGGTTTTTCAGATATTTCTATTGTTATTATTGTTGTTATTGTTATTGTTGTTTTTGTTGTTAATGTTATTATATCTGATATCGTTATTATTGTTATTGTTATATTGTTATTTTTAGCTTTTTGACATCGCGGGTTTGTGTCCCGTTTTTAATTATGCGGTTCTTTTACTTGTCTTTTATATTTCGACTATATTTTATACACTGTAAGGGCGCTGATGACCAAAGCAGTTTAGCGCCCTTAAACCGCATATCATCATCATCATCATCATCACCCCCCCGGTGAACAATATTGAACGGATGGTATGTCTAAAGACGTTTTACGCCTGCAGTGCTGTCTACCGACTCCTGAGGAACCTACCACAGTGTTGCTGTGACGCAGTAGGCAGGTGAGAGGAGATCGCAATGGTCGCGACAATCGTAGATCCCGCCAGTTGTGAAGTGCGCGGTGGGATTGGATTTTTGGTGGCAAAAGGATCGTCGGCTGCGGACATCCATCGTGAGTTATGCCTCGTGAGAATTTCGAAATGGCCACATAAATGTGCACGATGAACAGTGGAGTGGTAGGCCCAGGATTCGGAACGACAACATCGTTGAGCAAGTGAACCAAAAACTACGATTAGTGGTCTGGCTGATGAATTCCCAAATGTTGCTCGAACCTTAATTTACAGGATTGTCATTGAACAGCTTGGATATCGGAAACTTTGTGCGAGGTGGGTGCCAAAACTGCTCACCGGTCAGCACAAAGACCAACGAATACGTAGTGCACGAGAGTTTTTGGAGCGCTATAGACAAGATGCAGATGGTTTGTTTTCCCACATTGTCACGAGCGACGAGACATGGATAGTGTACACCAACGCAGAGTCGAAACAACAGTCAATGCAGTGGCGCCGTTCCGGTTCACCCAAACCAAAAAAGTGTAAGCAGCTGGTGTACAATATCGCAAACTGGTGGATACCGTGTTTTGGGACGAAAAGGGCGTCATTTTGTTTGATTTCATGGACACTGGGTCAACAATTATAGCTGATGTGTACTGTGCAACGCTTACCAAATTGAGACGTGCGATCCAAACTCGACGCCGCTGCCAAAACCAAAGAGAAGATTCAAGAGTTTCGCTGGGAACTCATTGAGCACCTTCCGTACAGTCACGACCTGGCACCAAGCGACTATTTCCTCTTTTTGCATTTGAAAGGGTGGCTGCGGGGACAACGATTTAAAATAGACGAACTCAAGACGAGTGTTACAAACTGGTTCAAGTCCCAGGCGGCAGACTTCTATGCTGAGCGGTTGAAGAAGCTGGTGCAACGTTACAGAAAGTGTATAGATGTAAATGACGATTATGTGGAAAAGTAAAGTATATATGTGGGCACATACTACTGTGAATATAAACCTTTTCCCATGAGCGATGTTGTTATTATGACCAAACGTACCTTAGTTTTGGAATAAGCCTCGTAAATAACCACCAATAACAAAAATAATACGAAAGGCAATAAACCTTGATGAAAGAATTCATTATAAAAATTTTGATGTGTTACAGTCACATGTCTTTCCCTGCTCTTGTACAAACTATTTTTACAAACGCTTATTCTCCATATGCTTCATGTTAATCGAGATATCGAGATGTTAATATTATTGCTAATTTTCTTGTAGATGCAAGGGGAACTGCTAGGCTTTAAGCGATAGTCAAATATTTTAAGAGCTGGTTGCTATGTAGAGTATTCCATTTTCTTTGCATTACCAGGACAACAAAAATTCAATAAGAATTTGAGAAAAAAGTAATAAGTATTGGAAAATTTAAGGGAATAACAAGCAATATCTCGAAAATGGTTCACTCAACAAAAAAAATGTATATGACATAAATTGTGTATTTTAACGCGATCTACATTTTTTGGGTAGTAAACGTTTGTCTATCTCTTATGGTTTACCAGTTATGCAAACGTCGTTCACAATGAAGAATACTTTTGGAGACATTCCCAGAAAATTCAAGATATACATTTTATTTGTCATGAAAATATGTTAAACATATATTTTAATCAAAATCGTTAGAACCATTTTTGAGAAAATTAAAATTTTAGAAAAATGTTCCATTTAAAGGGTAATCTGGGGTGGGGGGATTTTCTTGAAAACCTTCGTGTCGCATCTCTGGAAGATACTGAACCTAAACACCAAGTTTGGTGTTTATCCGACTGTTCGTTTTTGAGTTATGCTGTTCACAGACAGACACACAGACAGACAGACAGACAGACACACACGGACATGTTTCCAAAAATGCTTTTTTGGATTCAGGGGGTCTCAAAACATGTATTTCCGGTGAAATCTCGGTATCGAATTTTTGGGTGGAATACAATACTTCCCCTACTTACTGTACGTAGTAGAGAAAGTAAAAATTCAATAACGAATTTGAGAAAAAAGAGTATAAGTATTGGACAATTTAAGTGAATAACAAGCAATATCTCGAAAATGGTTCACTCGACAAAACATTGTATATGACATATATTGTTTATTTTAATGCGATCTACATTTTTTGTGTAGTAACCTTTTGTCTATCTCTTATGGTTTGCCAGTTATGCAAAAGTCGTTCACAATGAAGAATACTTTTGAAGACATTCCTAGAAAATTCAAGATATACATTTTATTTGTCATGAAAGTATCTTAAATATATAATATTTTAATCAAAATGTTAAAGCCATTTTTGAGAAAATTAAAATTTTCGAAAAATGTTACATGTAAAGGGCAATCTGGGGTGGGGGATTGTCTTGAAAACTTTCGTGTCGCATCTCTGGAAGATACTGAACCTAAATACCAAGTTTGGTGTTTATCCGACTGTTCGTTTCTGAGTTATGCTGTTCACAGACACACAGACAGACACACACACGGACATGTTTCCCGAAATGCTTTTTTTTATGGATTCAGGGGGTCTCAAAACATGTATTTCCGGTGAAATCTCGGTATCGAATTTTTGGGTGGAATGCAATACTTCCCCTACGTAGTAGAGAAAGTAACATAGCCTGCAATTCTAAAGAAAGGAACAAAGGCAAATATCACCAGCCTTAAGAAACCTGTTAATGTCATTTGCTTCTAAATTTGTCATAAAGCCTTCGTATTTAGGCAACGGACATTTTTGGGTGCGGCTTTACATTGACCGATATCCGGGAAAGTATTTCCCGAACACAGGTAGCCAGCCTCTCTAGTTCAGGTGCAATTTATGAAGATAGAGCCTAGTATATTTAACCCCGTAATGAACGTGGCGACTAGTCATTTTCATCATTATATGCAAATTAGTACAAGGCAGATTGATACCTATAGCGCGAGTTTAGCTTCATTAAAATGCCCTGGTGTTTTCTTAATTTACGGTGCAGACTGGCGACATGGAACGTGGCTCCCCTTCATCAGAAGTAATATCTAATTTAATACGGTTGCTCTGAGCCTTCCTTAGGGGGCCCTGTAGGGTAATACTGACCATGCTTCACATTCCTTAGTTTACGAAATTCATTCGGTGCAGAGTGTATTACAGTAAAAAGAATTAAATATGTATTTGAAACGTATGTTCGAATTCATTTTTCAATACTTTGTCAATCTTTTCAAGTCCTGACGACATTCAGTTGTTTCTCCCGATGTCGTGGAAACAGTACAGAATTTTAAGGACAGCGTATAGCGTCCAATTCTTAAAATATTTGACCTTCGCTATTCCCTTTTAGTTGAAGTGGATAGTATGTTAGCTCCACGTATGGAACTCAATTTAAAGTACGTTGTTTGCACCACGCTTTAGGTGTCAATTTGAAGTAGTTTGTATTGTAGGAGTTGTATTATATTTCAACTGTTGGGGAGCCGAACTTGTAGTAGTTGCAACCGCACGTATGGTAAACAGTTTCCGGTAGCTTTCGCTCCAAATGTACTCTCAGGTGACCTTTGCCCCAAGTTTAAAACATAAAATTAACCTTGTAATTTGATTGTTTCTTTAAGTATTAAATATTTATGTTTGCCTCGGCTGTGTTAGTATTATTGTTAGACATGGAAGTCTTGGCAGGGTTGTAATAAGACTAAGAATGTAGACTTACACAGATTTTAAGTTTTAATTCACTCCTTTCTATTAATCCTTGACACAAATTCAATAGCACTTCACTGATATCGAGAGCTGTGATATTATTTTATTTAATACTCGCACTTTTTAACAGGTACACTATTTTCGTCTCACACGAATACGTATTTAATTTCTCGAGGACACATCTCGCGTCTGGTTATGATCATTGTCTAGAATCTGGTTATGAGGACTGTTTGGAGGCAACTGAATTGATTCCAACCGTCTAAACTTGTAAATTTCTGTATTTCAAGTCTCTGATTGGCTAATCCTACTCCAATAGAATATTTTCATTTAACTAAAGCTTTTTCTGGTTGTTGATTGGATATTTTATAAACTGTCACTAAAATTACATTATCGCTTCCAAGAATCACAAGTAGTATTGCTAAACTCTCAAACTCATTATTGCCTCAAGGTTACCTCATTGTCACCTCATTGTTAGCAAATTTTAACTAATTATTCTCACTGCTCCTACATTATTAAGTTACGTAATGCATTCACATAACATTATTGAACATGTTTACAATAATATAAGCATATGCAATGACTTACATACATTTTACAAATTATTACATACACATATTGCTTCAAGGTGTGCTGTTATTGAATTTACATATATAATTTGACTGAAATCATTTAAGTGTTAATAATACTATCTCATGGTTTATAAGAAAATGTGCACTGCAGCTATTCCTACTATGGTTAATCTTAATTAAAATGAAGTAGACAGGAAAACAAATCAGATGCAATATATTCAAATGATTTTCTCTATCCCCTATCGTTTATTAGTGAATATACAGACATACTTACTAAAGCTTATTTTTTATCTACTACATTTTAACCCAAATAAAGCTTTGCAGAAATAGATACATTACGCATTTCGTTACAGATACAAAGAGAACAGCCATAGTCAAATGTTTAAGAACTGGACGCTTTACACTGGCCTTAAAATTCCATACTGTTTCCATGCAATCGCGAGAAACAGCTGAAAGTTTAAGGTACTTAAGAGAATGGCCAAGAAGTTAATAATTCAAACCTTTAAATGTCGTCCTCCGTGGTGTAGTGTTTAGCATGCTAGCCTCTAGTTCCCGAGGTTGCGGGTTCAAACCCGACGAAGGGCGATGGACTTTTCGGGCGTAAAAATCCTTAGCATGGCTTCCTTCGGAAGGGAAATAAAGCCGTTGGTCCCGTGTCGTAGATTTACGGCACGTGAAATAACCTCAAGCCTGGTAAAGAGGCCTCTTAACAAAATTACCGGTCTTTAACGCCCAATATAGAATGGGACGCTAAAGACCACAGCAGTTAAAGAGCGTCCATAAATAAATATCAGTTTAATTTAACTTTCAAACGTTTAAATAACGATATCTCATAAATGGCTTATGCTACGAAAAAAACGTATTTAAAATAAATTGTGTGCTTTAATGGGATCTACATTTTTGTGTAGTACGTTTTCGTTTATCGTTTAACGTTTACCAGTTATACGAGGTAATACAACATTTCTTCCCAATTAAGAGGAATTCACAGGTTATTTCCAGAAAATTCAAGATATACATAATATTTATCATGTAAATATCCTTCATACAAGACACTTTAATTAAAATCGTTAGAGCTATTTTTTAGAAAATAAACAATTTTGAAAAAATGTTGCATGTAAAGGGTAGTTTGGGGTAGTGGATTTTGTTGAAAACCTTCGGTTGCCTCTTTGGAAGATACTAAACCTAAATATAAAGTTTGGTATTTATCTGCTGTTCACAGACGCACAGGCACACACACAGACCTTTTTCTAAGAGTGCTGTTTTGGTTTCAGGGGGAAAGTAACAAGCTTTTGTAAGATACGTTTTAATACCTATTAATAAATAATGCAGGATAGAGAAGATTATGTGAATGTAACACTTCAATTTCTTTTTTAACCTTGTTGTTTTTAGGCACCTCTATACGTGTAGAATTTATGCTGAAATGTTGATATATTGGATCCATTGCAATACTCCCAGTATCTTATGTAAGCGAGAGAGGAAGAAAAATGGAAATATATGATATTAAACAAACGGCGAATAATTAATGTAATAAACATGCATGAGTAAAACGAAAATGCCGTTTTTAATTTCGTGGCTTTATGCATTAAGAAACTAAATGAATGAGAGGGAAAGGCACCTATTTTCAGTACTGAAATGCTAGTTATGTTATTATTTGGTTCATGTGTCATCAACTTTCGCGCAAAAGTCATATTAAATCTGTTCTGGAGTTATTTATTGCTCACAAATAACACATTCGACACTTCCACAATACTCAACAATTTTAAATGTAAATTGCTTGCGATGGTAGATCATCTGTACCCTTTATTATTGCTAGAAACACATATAATTACGATAAATTCCCAAACACTGCGATAAATCAAAGTGATGCAAGACAAAAGGAGGACCACCATTATCCACCTATGTCGATTACCTTCTCTGCCACACACCGAAGTAGGTAGAGAAGGTACTGCAGTACACCCAAAAATTCATTCGGAAATACACGCTTGTTACACTCACATGATTTTTCTCTACTCTTGTACAAACTATTTTTACAAACTCTTATTCCCCATCTATTTCATATTAATCGAGATAAACATTTGCAGAAACGATCTTTTGAAATGCAAAGAGAATTACATTTTACACATAGCGACCAGTTCTAAAAATATTTGACAATCACTTAAGGCGTACCATGTTCCCCTTGTTTTGTAATTGCAAGGGCAATATAGAAATACAGTAGCCTTTAAGCATCGATATATATATCTTAATAGCTGGTTGCTAGGTGCAGCACCATTCTCTTTGCCACGGATTAAATACTCTTTGCATACCCAAGACAAAAAAAATGATAACGAATTCCCATTTGAGAAAATAAGTATTGAAAAATTTAAGGGAATAACAAGCAATATCTCGAAAATGGTTCACTCAACAAAAAAATGTATATGACATAAGTTGTGTATTTTAACGGTATCTACAGTTTTTGTTTAGTAAAATTTTGTCTATCTCTTATGGTTTACCAGTTTACCAAAAGTCGTTCACAATGAAGAATACTTTTTGGAGATATTCACAGAAAATTAAAGATATACATTTTATTTGTCATGAAAATATCTTAAACATATGATATTTTAATCAAAATCGTTAGAGCTATTTTTGAGAAAATTAAAATTTTCGAAAAATGTTCCATGTAAAGGGTAATCTGGGGTGGGGGAATTTTCTTGAAAACCTTCGTGTCGCATCTCTGGAAGATACTGAACCTAAATACCAAGTTTGGTGTTTATCCGACTGTTCGTTTCTGAGTTATGCTGTTCACAGGCACACACACACCGACACACAGACACACACACGGACATGTTTACAGAAATGCTTTTTTTGGATTCAGGGGGTCTCAAAACATATATTTCCGGTGAAATCTCGGTATCGAATTTTTGGGTGGAATACAATACTTCCCCTACTTACTATACGTAGTAGAGAACGTAAAAAGAAAAGTCAATAAATACCAAACTTGGCATTTACGGAGTGGTTATGTCTGTGGCCCGCATTAGAGAGGTCCCGGAATCCGGTGACCAGTGATTGCGGCCCGCGGCCAGTTTTATACGTCAGTTACGTCCCTGGATTTCTTGGTTAATACGTCGGTTGCGTCTCTGAAAGATTTGCATTGCTAATCCCAGTATTTTAAATTCCTGACACAAACAACATTTCGCTTCCCATTTTTAATTTTTAACATTTAACTTTATGAAATACTTAGAAGATTTCATGCAGCTACCGACGCGAAATATTGTTCTGCAGATCCTTGTGATGTCTAAATTTGTAACCATCGATCACAAATAAAGGCTTCCCCTTCTCACTTGTCATCGACTTCAAGGCTCGTGCACAACTGAGAATGAGAAGTATTACGTACACTACATGATCAAAAGTATCTGGCTGAAAATGGCGTACAAGTTCGTGGCGCCTTCCATCGGTAATGTTGGAAGTCAATATGGTGTTGGCCCACCCTTAGCCTTGATGACAGAGTTCACTCTGGCAGGCATACTTTCAATCAGGTGCTGGAAGGTTTCTTGGGGAATGGCAGCCCATTCTTCACGGAGTGCGGAACTGAGGTATCGATGTAGGTCGGCGAGGCCTGGCACAAAGTCGGCGTTCCAAAACATCCCAAAGGTGTTCTATAGGATTCAAGTTAGGACTCTGTGCAGGCCAGTCATTACAGGGATGTTTTGTCGTGTAACCACTCCGCCACAGCCCGTGCACTATGAACAGGTGCTAGATCGTATTGAAAGATGCAATCGCCATCCCCGAATTGCTCTTCATCAGTGGCAAGCAAGAAGTTGCTTAAAATATCAATGCAGGTGTGCGCTGTGATCGTGCAACGCAAAACAAGAAGGGGTGCAAGCCCCCTCCAGGAAAAACACAACCACACCATAACACCACCACCTCCGAATTTCACGTTATTCGTCACTCCACACAACGTTTGGCCACTATTCAATCGTGTAATGTTGACGCTCCTTGCACCAAGCGAGGCATCGTTTGGCATTTTCCTGCGTGATGTGAGGCTTATGAGCAGCCGCTCGACCATGGAATCCAAGGTTTCTCACCTCATGCCTAACTTTCATAGTACTTGGAGCGGATCCTGATGCATTTCGGAATTACTGTGTGATGATCTGGATAGATGTCTGCCTTTTACTCTTTACGACCCTCTTCAAATGTCGGCGGTCTCTGTCAGTCAACAGACGAGATCGGCCTGTACGCTTTTGTGCTGTACATGTCCCTTCACGTTTCCACTTCACTATCACATCAGAAACAGTGTACCTAGGGATGTTTAGGAGTGTGGAAATCTCGCGTACAGACTTCTGACACAAGTGGCAGCCAATGACCTGATCACGTTCAAAGTCCGTGAGTTCCACAGAGGATCGCATTCTGCTGTTTCTCGATGTCTAATGACTACTGAGGTCGCGTATAATGAGTAGCAGGCAATAGGTAGCAGCACAATGCACCTAAGATGAAAAACGTATGTTTGTGGGGGTGTTCGGATACTTTTGATCACATAGTGTACCTACTTAATTTAGAAAGAAAGGAAAGATCAGGAATGGCAAGTTTTAGACTGGGGGGGGGCTGGAGGGCACAGAAAATGACTGACGATTCTGGCAGGAGAATCTGCCCATTTTGCGTTTTGGATGAGGACTGGGTACATATTTTGGCGGAATATGCACAGTGGGAAAACCAGAGAACCATTAAACTCAAAGAAAAATTCTTAAGTCCCTCAAGAAAGAAATTGGCAAGTTGGGATCTACTGGCTGACCAGAGTAACTGGCAAAACATGGGCAATTTTTTAGCTGAAGTGCGCGAAGCTAGGTGAGATTTGTTCTGTTAGACAAAGATAATTTATCTATATTTTCCTCTTTCTTGTTCCTTTTTGTTTTGTTTCCTTTTTCTGTTGTTTATTTTGTCACCCTACGTGTATCTTAAATATGCATGTACGGTCAATGACCTATGCACTAAATACTTGTGTAATAACTTCAATAATTCGAAACCAATAAGTATACCTTATCTATCTATAAAGAAAAATGGATTATACAAAATTTTTCCCGAATGAAGAGGACTTCACTGGCTATTCTCAGAAAATTCAAAATATACATTTTATTTGCCATGTAAATACCTTTAATATATGGTATTTTAATCAAAATTGTTACAGTGGGGAGATTTTCATGAAAATCTTCGTGTCGCATCCTTGAAAGATACTGAACTTAAATACTAAGTTTAATATTTATCCGACTTTTCGTTTTGAATTATGCCATTTACAGACACTGGCACACAAACACGAGCCTTTTTCTCAAAATGCTTGTTTTTTATTCAGGGGGCCCCAAAACATGTATTTCCGGTAAAATCTCGGTATCGAAGTTTTGGGTAGAATGCAATACATTCTCTACCTACTATGTACCTGATAGAGAAGGTAAAAAGTGTATAATATACTGTTTTATTACTTATATATTCCATTTGTGTATCAGAAGTACTCTACATGTGCCCCACTGAGACCTAAGGGTTGAAAGATGTGTTGTTTGAACGACTGAACCAAATGGCGCTATCTCCCGGCATCACCTTGGACGCCTCTACAGATCGAATGTCAGCAAGTTACTTAGATCAGTGTGGGAGGCGGTGCTAAAGCCGTTTGGTTACGAGATTTATGATTGTTTCTTTTCCGTCGATGAACACAAGCTCACATTAATCAAGACAGGTACGCCCAGAAGGAACTACCCGATCAGAAGGTGTTAATTGTGTAGCAGCCCGCGCTTGCGCTTCACATCATTCAAGTCTATTTAAAAGCATTTCGCGTTAAAGATAAATAGAATATAACCTCGATTATTTCAACGGACACGCCTAAGATAATACATAAATAAGTAAACGTAAAGTGAAATTTCTTACAGAACTGAAACTGGTATTTTTGTTTTTTTGTTTTCAGATTATTACTCAAACTAATATAGATGTGTCTCATAAGTAATGTCGGTTTTTAAGCAAATTTTTATTTGGAACGTTTTCTGACAAGAAATTAAACTGCTCTTCAAAGTAGACACCATCAGATTCTATAATCTTTAGTCATCTTTCAGCGAGATATATGAGAGCGGTCCCAGAAGTACCCAACCTGACGTATACATAGCGGTTGTTGTTTTAAACAAATGACTATGGTAGAAAGTACCACCCTTATAAAGCTTAAGATTGACGTTTGACGACGCTAAGTTGTTTAGTAATTGTTTGACAGTCATTAATGGTGAGCTCTGTTCACCGAATTTGTAAACATGCATAAAACTGGCCATCCTTATGTAATACAATACTTTCATTAGAAAGATCTTAGTCCAACTAACATTAAAGCTGAGCAGAACATCTTTTTAAAAATGCTTTATTTGAATTTAAGGGACCTCAAAACATGTATTTCCAGTGAAATCTCGGTATCGAATTTTTGGGTAGAATGCAATACCTTCTCTACCTACTAGGTACGTGATAGAGAGATTAAAAATAACTGATGTGGCTCCAGTTTTGTCGTAAAGTGCGTCACGTCTTTTTTCTGCCCTCTATAAGTGTAAGCCGGAAGCATGTTTGAAAACACTCCTCAGAGAAATCGCGCGTATTTGTGACGCGGATACACAAGTCCTCTCCGAGATTATTTGGGAGTCATGGTGGCGGAGCGGTTAGCGACAACCACACCCGGTGTCAACTTAGGCATGATATAACGCGATCTGAGTCACTTCTCTACGGGGAAAGCGATTTAAAACAAATTGCCCCTTTTAGCGTCGGCACAGTTTTCATGGAATCTCCAAGTCGCAATGAATCATTCACCGCAAGACAGCTATTTGTTTTGACGCCTCATGACGCCTGCGCCAAGCAAGCTGTTTGCCCAGATTACGCCATCACCCAAACTGTTTTTGCACTACAATAAACAGTTCAGTGTCCTTTATTTGACAATTATTTATCAATTTCAAGGGTTTTAAAAGAAGTACGCAATTATTTGTGATTCATTTGTGAATGTCATACACGATGGCTCACATGCACTGTGATAGGTCTAAAATAAATAGAAAAAGAAACTAATGTTTGAGGCAGTACTTTAAACACTTAAATGATTTCAGTCTAATTATATAATATGTAAATTCAATAACCATGAAGCAATATGTGTATGTAATAATTTGTAAAATGTATATAACAGTCATTGCATATGCTTATATTATTGTATACATATTTAATAATGTTATGTGAATGTATTACGTAATTTAATAATGTAGGAGCTGTGAGAACAATCAGTTAAAAGTTGCTAACAATGAGATAACCTTAGGCAATAATGAGTTTGAGAGTTTAACAATACTACTTGTGATTCTTGTAAGCAATAATGTAATTTTAGTGACAGTTTATAAAATAGCCAATCAACAATCAGAAAAAGCTTTAGTTAAATTAAGGTATTCTATTGGAGTAGCATTAGCCAATCACAAACTGAAAAGGAGAAACTTTTACAAATTTAGAGTTCAGTTACCTGCAGTTTTACGTGTTAAAAACGCAATTAATTAATAAAAAGAAACTCACAACTCTCTATATCAGTGAAGTGTTATTTAAATCGTGACAAACATTAATAAAAGGAGTGAGGTAAAATTATAATCTGTGTAAGCCTACATTCTTGTCGCACCACAACCCTGCTAAGAGAAACATGTCTCTAACAATAATACTGACGCAGCCGAGGCAAACATAAATATTTAACATTTAAATAAAAAGTCAAATTACAAAGTTAATATTTTTAAACTTGGGGCAAAGGCCACCTGAAAGTACATTTGGGGCGAAGGCTACCGGGAACTGTTTACCATACGTGCGGTTGCAACTTCAAGTGTTCGGCTCTCCAACAGTTGAAATATAATACAACTCCTTCAATACGAACTACTTCAAATTGACGCCCAAAACGTGGTGCAAAGAACGAAACAAATAAAATACCTTCACATGACTTTCTCTACTCAATATGCTTATTACTGAGCATACAAGTTATTCATACGTAAGTTTATTTGGCTATCTACTTCATTTTAATCCAGATAAACCTTTGCAGAAATAGCTACACTACACAAAGAGAACAGCGTTAGTCGAATGCTAACAACTGGCCTTAAAATTTTCCATGCAATCGCGAAAAACAACTGAATGTCGAGAGGACTTTAAAAGTATGACAAAGTATTGAACAATGCGAACCATTAATAAGGATATCTCGAAAATGGATGATGCCACAAAAAAGCTATTTTAAATAAATTATGTGCTTTAAAGAGATCTACATTTCTATGTAGTACGTCTTGGTCTATGGCTCCTTTACCAGTTATACAAAATTATATAAAATCCATCCCGAATGAACACTACTTTACAGGCAATTTCAAAACATACATTTTATTTATCAAGTAAATATCTTTAATATATAGCGTTTTAATCAAAATCGTTACAGCCATTTTTTATAAAATCAAACATTTGGAAAAATCTTCCATGTAAAGGGTAGTTGGGGTGGGGGTATTTCTTTAAAACCTTCGTGTCGCATCTTTTGAAGTTTTTGAACTTAAAATACCAGGTTTGGTATTTATCGCTCGTTTGTTTTTGAGTTATGCTGTTCACAGGAGGCCTCAAAACATATGTTTCCGGTGAAATCCCGATTTCGAATTTTTGGGTGGAAAACATTACCTTCCAAGTTGTGATATAGAAGATATTTTCACGGGACCCTTTATGGGATACAGGGAACCAACCTCAGACTTTTAAATAGAATTATGATATATTTTTACTTTCTCTACTACGTATAGTAAGTAGGGGAAGTGTTGTATTCCACCCAAAAATTCGATTCCGCGATTTCACCGGAAATACATGTTTTGAAACCCCATGAATCCAAAAAAAGCATTTTTGGAAACATGTCCATGTGTGTGTCTTTGAACAGCATAACTCAGAAACGAACAGTCGGATAAACACCAAACTTAGTATTTAGATTCAGTATCTTCCAGAGATGCGACACAAAGGTTTTCAAGAAAATCCCCCCACCACAGAATACCCGTTACATGTAACATTTTTCGAAAATATTACTTTTCTCAGAAATGCCTCTAACGATTTTGATTAAAATATCATATACTTAAGGTACTTTCATGATAAATAAAATGTATATCTTGAATTTTCTGGGAATGTCTCCAAAAGTATTCTTCATTGTGAACGACTTTTGCATAATTGGTAAACCATAAGAGATAGACAAAAGTTTACTACACAAAAATTGTAGATTGCGTTAAAATACACAATTTGTCATATACTTTTTTATTTAGTGAACCATTTTCGAGATATTGCTTGTTATTCCCTTAAATTTTCCAATACTTATACTTTTTCTCAAATGGGAATTCGTTATTCATTTTTTTTGTCCTGGACATGCAAAGAGAATGGAATGCGCCACATAGCAATCAGCTCTTAAAATATTTGACTATCGCTTAAAGCCTACCAATTCCCCTTGCATCTACAAGAAAATTAGCAATAAGATTAACATCTCGATATTTCAATTAACACGAAGCATATGGAGAATAAGCGTTTGTATAGATAGTCTGCACAAGAGTAGAGAAAGACATGTGAGTGTAACGCATCAGATTTTTATATTCTTTTTCCTCTCAATAAACTAAACACCTTTCATTAAAAAAGCTTTTTTTTCTAAAATGAATTGTTGAGCGGTTATAGGACGTTTTCATTGAAGTTAGAACACCTTATGAACTCGGGGAGAAAATAAAGTATCACATGATAGCACATGGGTATTGTGATTTCAAAGCCAAACTCTCACAGTAGAATGCTGTACGTAGTTAGTAATGTTGATTATTTACTATGGCTCTTAAAATTTCAGAAATATGAAATTTGGAATACGTGAAACTTGTCGCACTGTTAGCTCCTGTATGTTTTAACAGAGAATATCTTTCTAAAAGAGTCGCCAAGGATTTAGATGTTAATGGAGGCTAGTTTGAGCACTTAATAATGGCTATTTATGTATCAAGTACGCTAAACCTTTTGTGTACGCGGTACATAAATCTCTAAATTATATTAAATAAAATAAATAAATATAAAATAAGCACTGTATAAATGTAAACGGCATACTGGCACACAGTTTATTGTTTCCACCTTGTTTGACAGCTCTGCACTGACTACACTGGACGCAACACTGATCTTGTCGGACCGACACAAGAGGGCTCTGCTCGGCCTGCGTGTACCCCATCTCTCTGCAAACCTAATCACTTATTGCTTGTACACTCTTCTACACTTCCACCAAGTTTGTAGTTATTCGGGAAATTCTTTCTTGCTGTTGCAATTTTCACAAACGTCAGTGTAGTTATAATTGAATTTAAGGGGCTATGAATATCCGACTCATCCAGAAAACAGCGCGCTTCCCGGTGACAAAATTCCTGTTAGGTCGGCCACGCGTTCAAACGAGGGCTCTGTAGTTTGAAACGTTTTTGTGCTAGTATAGTGTTATGGACTTCTGTTATTTACGGATGGCCGTTTTCTGCGCAATACGGTAATTATAGCGTCGTGGTTAGGATACGATGTATTGAGCGAGAGAGAAGGGCAAGTGACCTTAATTCTGCTAAAGTAATTAAATGCATACATACATAAACATGGCCTAATTCCTATATGAATATGTATAATGATTATTATCAGGGGTAATGAAAAACAACGTTTTTATAGGAGTTATTTATAGAAATGGTATGAAGTGGAAAGTTGTATTTTCTTCCACGCTGCTCCTTTGAATAGATTCTCTACTGCTTATCTATAGCAAGTAGAGGAAGTATTGCATTCTACCCAAAAATTCGATACCGAAATTTCATCGTAAATACACATTTTGCAGTTGAGGCATTTTTAAAAAGAGGTCTATGTATATGTCCCTGTACCTCTGAACAGCATTAATTCAACAACAAAAAGTCTGTTAAATACCAAACTTGGCATTTAAGCACAGTATTCTCCAAGGATACGACTCGAAGATCGATTTTAAAAAAGAAATCCCCCACTCAGTTACTCTTTACAAGAAACATTTTTCGCTTTTCTATTTTCTAACAAACGGCTCTAGTGATTTTGATTAAAATACCATGGATTAAAAATATTTACTTTACAAATAAAATGCATGTCTTGGTTTTTCCGGGAATAGCTTGGGAAGGAAGCTTATACCAGGTGGCCCAACCGCGCCGTATTTGACGTGTGCAAACAGCCCTTCGTGCGTTAAAAGAGTTGCAGAACTCAACGGCGCAATTTGAAGCAAACACATGTCAGTGGGAAATTGGTACATTAAAAACTGCTGCTGCTGCTCCCAGAAACGTCCATATTGATACACGGAGACAGAATACCGTATCAATCAACAGGGACAAGATTTGAAAGCCTATTCAATGAGCGAAGCCAACATCACAGTACCGTTAGATGATAATGGTAATAATAATAATAATAATAATAATAATAATATTTATAATAGCAAGCGAACAAGTGGCAGTAAAACACCACGTGCTCTTATGTTTGTTGCTTATAGTCCGTAATGTTAGACAATAACAGCGTAAACACAATTAAAAAGATAGCTATAGGCGGATACGGATAGGTTAAATAAAGACATTTTAGTTGTCAGTCTAAAAAGCGAGTTTAATTCCTCGAATATAAAGCCTGTGTAACTGAAGTGGAAAATATTCTAAGACCTTCTCGGTCTATTTTTGTCTATCATCATGAACAGTACACTATAATGCAAGGGTCTGTTTTTGTCTATTATCACGGACTGTACATTCTATTGCAAGTCTCAATGAGCGCAACCCACTCACTGGCTTTGCTGATAAGCAAGAGAAGTAGGACGAACCTCGGCTGGGTCCGTAGCTGTCGGTAGAGCACCTGCCTGCTGTGCGAGAGGTCCTGGGTTTGGTTCTCGGCTGGGGTGGGAATTTTTCTCTAACTTTCTCTTGAAAGTATGAATGAAAGTTAAATATGTGTGTGATCTAATGATTAAAGCCCAAAGTTTACTAGATACCCAAAGACAAGCGAATACGAGTCAAAACCATTGTATATGGGCAATACTATGTTCCAAATGAAAGGCCACCGATCAGACCATTGTAGTTAAAGACGGGAAAAACGTAGCTCACTTAGGCTAATTCGCCATTTCCCCGTTGAGTTCTGCAACTCTTTTAACGCACGAAGGAATATCTACACACTGGAAATACGGCGCGGTTGGGCCACCTGGTATAATCTTGCATAACTGGTATACGTTAAGCGATAGATAGAAACATATTACACACAAAAAATTATAGATCTCTTTAAAATACACAATTTATTTCAAGTAACTTTTTCTGGCATCAGTTTTCCCAAGAAATCCGTTATTAATGCTTCGAATTGTGCAATACTTAGCCATTCTTCCAAGTCCTTTAGATTTTCATCTGTTTTCCGCGATGTCATGAAAAGGGTATGGAATTTTAAGGCTAGCATATAGCGTTCAGCTCTTAAACATTTGGATATCGATTTTCCCTTTGTATTTAAAATGAAATGTATAATAGAGTATTTCCAGAAATGTTTATCTCGATTAAAATGAAGTAGATATTGTATTGTATTTGTATTTTTATTTCCATAATGCCATACAAAATTCTTACAAATTTTAATACATTACTTTGAGTTGCTATTTTTTCTTTCTTTGGTCCATCATGCATTTTAACACCGTGGTTATTTATGCATGGTGCGTCATAACAAATTCATATTGCTTTATTTTTCTAAACCATTTTTCTCTTACTCTCCCCATATATTCTCCTGTTCCTTTTATATCCCTCTCCTTTTGTATTTTCATTATCCTAGCTTTTAATACTTCTTTGTTAATATTCTCCCATTCTTTAGGTAAAAACTGATCTCTCCACAACTTAGTTTCTTCACATTCAATTATATAATGCAAATCATTATCTGCCTTCCACAAAGAGGACACCTATCCAAATTCACTCCCTTCCTATCTCCCCTTAGCCTATGTGCACTTAATCTAGACCAGGCCCTGCACGGTTTCTAAGATGCAATTCTCTGTACCTAGATTCCATCGCAGAAGAAATTGAGTTATTGGTATCGTTGGTGTCAGAAGGGGATTGAAACTAGTGGTCCGGAAGTCAGATCTTTATCATAGAATAGTTGAAAGGAAACAATTGTGAATCTGCAAGTTAATGCGATTTTACCCAAAACAGATCCTTCATCCTTCATCCATATACCGAAAATATTCCCTATTACAGTTTATTCTAAGTGCAGAAAATTTTAACTCCAGAAACAACTAAATGTTGCCTAGACGTCTGCGACGAATTACCAAAAAACGTATGCTGTGCTAAGACAAATGCTTGAAAAACATTGTTAACAGGTAGAAAAGTAGTGTAAGGTCTAGGTTAAAAAATCTGATGTATTACACTCACATGGCACTATTTACTCTCTATCGCTTATTAGTATACAAATTATTCTCCTATCTACTTCATTTTAATTGAGCTAAACCTTTGATGAAACAGCTGCAGTACACATTTTGTTATAGATACAAAGGGAAGCGCGAAAGTCATATGTTTTACAACTGGATGCTATACCCTTCCATACTCCTTCCATGACATCGCCAGAAACAAATTTAAAAATCGATGGGAATGGAAAAGAATCGCTTAGTATTGAAACATTAGTAACTAATATCTCGGAAATGGCTTAAGCCACGAAAAAGTATTTGAAATAAATTGTGTGTTTTGAAGAGATCTACAATTTTTGAGGAGTACGTTTTCGTCTATAAGGTTTACCAGTTATACAAGATTCTACAAAATTGCTTCCTAATGAAAAGGATTTCGGCAGCTATTCCCAGAACATTCAAAATATACACTTTATTTCTATGTAAATATCTTTAATATACTTACTTAGTCGGCTTACTCTACTTGTATATGGAGCTTACAATCGTGCCCAAGGTCAGAGGCCTGTAGAGGGGCAGATGAATGAAGAAACCCGGAACGGGGAATCGGTCCGTACCAGGCATGAGAATGAAGAAGATGATATGAAATGAAGGCGAAAAGCGATGATGCAGTAAATGGCGGGGGAAGTCGGAGAAATGGGAAACCCAAACGCCGCTTTGTATACAAGTCCCACATGCCGACCACTGAGATGGAACCTGGCCGCCTTGGTGAAAGGCGAACCGTCTAAGCACTCGGTTACGGTTACGGCGCCCGCTACATCTTTAATACAGGGTGCACCACTTACTTTGAAGCTGTACAATATTTCCAAAACTAAGCGTTGTAGAAAGAAATGCCATTAGTCGTGTTTTGTTTGAAGGACGTTGTGATGGTAATTTTTGGGTCAATTTAAATTGAACCTAATTATAGGTTTCCGTTAAAAAAATTAAAATCACGCTAAAATGACCATCATAACGTCCTTCAAACAAAAAACGACTAATGCTTCTTTCCCCCCCATAATATCAAGCAACTTTTATTAAATACATTTCTTTCTACAACGCTTAGTTTTGGAGATATTGTACAGTCTCAACTTAAATGGTCCACCCTGTATATGGCATTTCAATCAAAATCGTTAAAGCCATTTTCATGAAATATAAAAATTCGAAAAATGTTTCATGTAAAAGGTTATTTTGAGGTGGGGGATTTTCTTGAAAATCTTGATTCTCCTTTTTGTAAGGTACTCAAATTAAATACCAAGTTTGGTACTTATCCAGCATTTCGTTTTTGAGTTTTGCTGTTCACAGACACACACATACATACGTCGACTTTTTTTTAAAAAAAAATACTAATTTATATTCAGGGGGCCTCAAAACGTGTATTTTAGGTGAACTCTCAATATGGAATACAATACCTTCTCTACCTATGTACGTGTTAGAGAAATTAAATACAGTATCGAAAAATATTTACTGGTTCGTATTTTATTGCAAAACGAACCTTAATTTTAAAATACTCCTCCCCTAAAACAGATGAAAGCAAATGACGAGCAAGAAATTTGTGATAGAATTCGAGCCACGCCACCATTCGCCTACCGACCTGGAAAAACCACGAAAAAGTCCAAAATGAGGGCGTCGGCCAAACGGGATGCGAAACCGCCACCTCGCGCAATACCGTGGAGCCGTCTCGCTCGGTTATGCCAGAGATTTTTCAACACGGAAATTTGATTACATTTTCCAAGAAGCGAATGACAAAGAAGGAGAGATCCGAAGAGACCGCGTCAACTGCTGGAAAACAAACAGTGTCTATATTGTTTATACCGCCTCTGACAATAGTCTCAGATGGGAGGAGCAAAATACATTTAGGAATTTATTTTTCATACGACATAAACATGCGGTGTTGTGTAGGATGATGTCACCTTATTGTTCAGCATGATGTCATTTCACATCAAACTCTACGGCCGCTGAATGCACAGTAATTTACCGTGAAACTACAAAATTTATTGCGCTCCTGACCATTTCCTTGCATTAATATACCTTACGAGTAGAGACACCACGTGCACAGGAGATAGAAACACTAAGCAATTAAACAGCGAAATAAAACAAAGAAATAAAAACCAGCTAATGCAGACAAGGAGCATTAAAGTGTCTTATCTCGTGCAAAAGGCGTGGAAATGACAGGTTGGGAAAAAAAACACTGCACACGAAATCTGAGACTAAATCTAAAAGGCTCTTTGTCACTCTAATTAGTAAACTAAAAGCTGTTTTAAAAACTGCATAATATATGGCTTTAAAACATACACTAATATTGTAACGAGAAAAAAAGGGTTTATCTACGAGGGGCGTCCAATAAGTAACTTTCCCTACTTTATAAACAAATTTACACACAATTGATCACGTTAAATTAATTTCTATTTACATTGTACAATCCTTCTGCTACTGTTCTACATAGTCAACATGTTTTTCTAAACATTTTTGGGGACGTGACACCATCTTGACTTCATCATCAGTGTTAAAAGAGCTTATCTTTGAGTTGGAGGAACAGTAAAAATCACTTGGGGCAAGCTCCGGTGAATACGGAGGATACGAGAAAACTTCCAAGTTGAATCTTGACCCAGGCGGAGCTCAGAAGATTCAACTGGAAAGTTTTCTGGCAACTGGCTCAAAGGTCATCATGGAGGTAAGCACTTTAACACTGTGACGAAGATCAATCAGAAGTGAACAGCTGGTTGCGAGCACAGGACCCGAAGTGATACAACACTGGCTTGGAAAAACTTGTGTCACGTTCCTAAAAATCTTATGTGTTACATTCACATGACTTTCTCTACTCTTGTGAGGGGGTGAAATTTAAAATGCGATTAAGACCAATTTTAAGCTTTCCCCTCAATATCTAAGTTGATGTGTTGTTTGTTTAAATTAAATTACATTTTAATAAATCGTTATTTTGACTGTATGTGTTTGCTGTGAATGCAAACGTTGACACTAGCATTAATGAAGGAGACGCCAGCTCCTGTCCTGCCGTTGAATCACAATGGAGCCGTTAGTCACCCCAGAGTGTGATTCACTATGGATGCTGTCACATCTCCTACCAGATCCCCTTTTAGGTTACTTCTACAACATGCAAGCACGACCAGAATGCATGCCATTTCAAAAGCCGGCGCCAAAACTGACCTGCATACTACATGATAGTATGAGAGTGGTTGGAGCGGCTATGGCCCTGGAATGCGTGCACCGTCTGCTTAGTCAGACGCTTTAATGGAATTAATTCTCTATTCCAGTTCGAATGGATGTGACGTAGCGCTGACCTTTTCATTCTTATTTCTCAAAATGCGCTCTTTATTACAAGATGACTGGACTGAACGTTTAACATTACAAACTATTATCTTTAGGGCCGGTTTCACCAACCGATGTTAA
The DNA here is from genome assembly GCA_030765065.1 of Deroplatys truncata. NCBI lineage: Eukaryota > Metazoa > Arthropoda > Insecta > Mantodea > Mantidae > Deroplatys > Deroplatys truncata. The sequence continues at coordinate 46,645,683 of CM060989.1, forward strand.
AATGCTCTAACATCTCGTTTGTTAACACAGTGTTCAAAGTTTAACATAAGGTTAAAACTTTTGCGTTTCATCAAGCTTTTACAGCAAATTGTTAGGTAACATATTCTTAACGTCAAAGGCAACTGCGAACGCTAACTTTCGAGAAGGCGGTGGCCGAACTACACTGCTTTTGAACGTGCTCCGATGCACTTTTGTCTACCTTTCGCTGCGCTGTCTGTGTCACTAGCAGACAACTATTTACATTCATGGTAACTGTCATGTGATGTTCCCGATTGTTTGAGGTTAGAATCACGATGTCACTGAAATAAATGTTTCATTTGAAACGTGTTAATTAACATATGATTAATAAGTATAGACGTATTATCAACTGCGAAACATCTGACGGTCTTACATTAAAGGATAAAATTGCAGCCTGGGACAAAATTGGCGAGTAATTTAATTTGAATGAACACGTTTCTCTTAAGATCAGTAAGCAACTGCGGCAATTTTATGCTAACAAGGTGCTGCACCAGAAACGTTAGGTGCAAAGAGCGTTTAAGACGCTTTAAAACTGGTGGTGGACACTGCATTGAAACTAAAATGGACGAAAGTGTGTTATCGCTGATTAAGCAGACCCGGAAAAAATATTGTGTGATTCTTGAAGCAATTCCTTTGGAAACCTTCTGGATAAACCGCAAACGTAGCTTTGGAAATACCAACATTATCACCCACAAAATAAATGCAACATGTTAGTAGCATAAAATCTAAGTACCTAATTAACACTTGTAGCTTAGGAGAAAGAGGCATGCTTCTGTTGGTAGTATTTTAACCTCTCGTATTTGCCATAAAACTATGCTCATGACCCCTTGAACAGTCTATATTGCTTGAAAAAGTTCCTCCTTTTGCGGGGTTTCAAATTTATTATGACATACGACTACTCTTCAATAATAATGTTAATTGTAGCAAACTCACATCAACAGCTTGGTTTGCGCCAGCCATTTTCCAACTTTTAACATTTGCTAAACGCCTTAATACAGGGGTAAGGGGATGTTAACTTAATGCCGACTTTAACACATTGTTACAGTTAACATTGCTTGATGAAACAGAATTTGTGTTAACTTCAGTGTTAAATCAGTTTAACATTGTGTTAAAATTTAGCATCTGTTGGTGAAACCGGCCCTTAGTCGTACAGGGTGGAGAAAAATGTGTAGTACAAAAAGAATAATGAATTAAAGAAGAATGGCTGCTCACCTAGAAATGCAGTTTATTTGGAAACAATCTCCACACTTTGCCATTGGATAAAAAAGGATTACTTTCTGAAAATACATCCCTTAAATCTCCTCCTTCATTCACTTCACAAGTATGTCGACTCGAGAAGCTATCCATCACACTTTTCAGCATGTCGCGCGGAATGCTGCACTTCCTTGACGAATGGAGGCCTTTAATTCCGCAATTGTCTCCATACTTGTGGAAAAGACCTTCTCCTTGAGGTACCCCCAAAGAAAAAAATCCGGAACTGACTGAATGTGGATGGCCACTAAATGACACCAAACGATAAATTAGTCGACCTGGAAACAGCTGCCGTAATCTGGTCGTGTTGATATTCGCTGTGTGGGCCGCACACAACCAAACAAGATATCCAAAGTCTTTACAACCAAATTACTACAAATAATCCAGAAGTTATATTCTTCTGGATTCCGACCCACTGTGGAATATCAGGAAATGAGGAAACAGATAGGGAAGCCAAAAAAGCAACTTTGCTACCTCCAGTGGAAGAATTTCCAGTGCCCCACAAAGATGCTCAAAGTTACTTTTTTAGCAGACCAAAGGTAGGAAAGGTCCCACAAAACCCTGCACATTGCAGACTCTAAAAAGAAAAGATCACGTTTACGAATAGGCCATTCACGCCTAACCCATTCCTTCTTACTCGCCAAAGAAAATGCTCCTCACTGCGAGACCTGCACCATCGAACACCTCATCACTAAATGCAGACGTTATACCATGGAAAGAAGAAGACATAACATCCCTGAAGATATATTTTTAGCTTTAAACAGCCCTACTCATTTCAAAAACTTAATTTTTTTCTTGAAAGACATCAAACTGTAAAACAATATTTAAATATGGCACATCAAATAAAAATGTATAATAGGTTATATTGTTCTAGCTGTGTTCATGACTTAGTAATGTAAAATATGTTTGTAACAATGTATTACAATTATTGTCTTATTTAATCACTGTAAAGTATACACTATTACTATTATTATTATACTCGTATGTATGGATATAAGTCGCAATATGACCTAGTAGTCAAAGCGACTATAAATAAAGAAAAATAACAACCAAACAAACACAAGATATGTTCGCATGATTTTTTTGTGAACAATTCGAACACAGTCCGTATTTGGCACCAGCGGTTTTCATCTGTTTCGTCATCTGAGGAAATTCCTTGGTAGAAAACATTTCAATGATTATGATGTGAAACAAGAAGTGCAGACTTGGCTTTCATCACAGGCGGCATCATTCTTTAACGAAGGCATACAAAAACTGGTTTCCCGTTACGACAGGTGCCTGAATAACGGCGATGACTATGTGGGGAAGTAGTGTAAGGTAATGAAGAGTAACGAAGTATATGGACAATAATGTTCTGTTATTTCTTTTAAAAAAATAACAGTACTTACTTTAAAACATGCCTCGTATAATGGACGATAGTAGGGATTTTCGATCTTTCAAGAAGAATTTGGGGTATAGACGTCAATTATGAAGACGCAGATATTGAAGAAGCATGGAAAATTGGACGTGTCATAGATTGCTGAAAAAAAACTTGAATAAGTGATGAAATATCCATTCACCTTTAATTACATTAATTAGTTGTCAATAACGTTTGAAATAACATAAGTTATTTTGCTCGAAGTATGCCATTCACTGTGATGTGTTATTAGTGATAACTTAACTAGGATGATTACTAGGATGTAAATTAAGGTTTCAAGTATATTTTACTTTCCGCTCTATATGTTATTACAGTCACCAATTTTATGTTGGTAGACACACCCGTTTCCTTGATAGACTCTGACACGATCAGAAGTTTATTAGAACGCCTGAATGCAGTACGCGGAGACATTCAGAGCTTGTTGAACGCACTACGAGTCAAATGCCTTTAATGCCCAAACTATCAGCCACCGTTTTTGAGAAACCCTATGAACAAAATCATACATTATGTACTTTAAGTACAATGCACATTTCCAAGATACTATGGACAAGAATTAAAAATTGCCTTTGTTTAAAGTAACTTTTTCTTTTTATTCTTTTTATGTTTTCCTCTATTATAGGGAGAGAATACTAGAGAACATAAGAAAGAAGGGAGACCGAAAATAAAGAGGAACGACAGATAAAAGAAACGAAAAGAAACCGAGAGAAAAAATACGTTGAGGAGAAGAGATACTGGAGACGATAATGAAGCAAGAAACGCGAAAGTTATTATTTATAACTTTTTACTTTCTCTACTACGTATAGTAGGGGAAGTATTGTATTCCACCCAAAAATTCGATACCGAGATTTCACCGGAAATATATGTTTTAAGGCCCCCTGAATCAAAAAACAAGCATTTTTGGAAACATGTCCGTGTGTGTGTGTCTGTTCGTGTGTCTGTGAGCAGCATAACTCAAACAAACAGTCAGATAAACACCAAACTTGGTATTTAGGTCCAGTATCTTCCAGAGATCGACACGAAGGTTTTCAAGAAAATCTCCCCACCCCAGATTACCCTTTACATGGAACATTTTTCGAAAATTTTAGTTTTCTCAAAAATGGTTCTAACGATTTTGATTAAAATATCATATGTTTAAGATATTTTCATGATAAATTAAATGTATATCTCGAATTTTCTGGGAATGTCTCCAAAAGTATTCTTCATTGTGAACGACTTTTGCATAACTGGTAAACCATAAGAGATAGACAAAATTTTACTATACAAATAATGTAGATCGCGTTAAAATACACAATTTATGTCATATACATTTTTTTGGTTGAGTGAACCATTTTCGAGATATTGCTTATTTTTCCCTTAAATTTTCCAATACTTATACTTTTTCTCAAATTCGTTGTTCATTTTTTTTGTCCTGGTAATGCAAAGAGAATGGAATACTCCACATAGCAACCAGCTCTTAAAATATTTGACTATCGCTTAAAGCCTACCAATTCCCCTTGAATCTACAAGAAAATTAGCAATAAGATTAACATTTGAGTGTAACACAACAGATTTTTCACTATAAGTTGAACGGAGAAGTAAACAAAACTTAAGTGTATCACTCCGCCGTGCACTTTGCAGCACCACGTGGAGGATGACGTACCCGTGAGAGGAAATTGCTTCAGACAGAAAATGAATACAGTATATTGCGCAGCTTGGGGATCATTAGCTTTTAAACATTGTAGGTCTTATTCCTCTATTTTGCCTTACAGCTTAAACTTCTAACACATAATGCTAATAGTAGACAAATAAATGTTGTACCTGAACAGTTTTGCATCTGTGGTTAAAGGTACTGGATTAAACTCTTCTTAACTTAAGTCTGTAGAAACCATTCATTTAATGACTAATATCCGTATACTAATTTTGCTTTAAGCTTTTATGAGCCAACAACTTAAGAAAATGATTAGTAGAATAGGTTAGAAAACCACAGAAAACAAACGCGACCCAAGAAATTCGAGCAACAATTCTGCATCACTAACAAAGAAGCTCAATTATTGCTAAATAATGGCCAACCATATTCATTGTCTATGAAACGTACCCAAAGGTGGGTACGTTTCATAGACTTTGTTAAAAGCATTTAACGCAATTGTCTTCTTTCCATTTCACAGTGGCGGACGATTCTTAGCCGTGACACTTATTTTCTCAACACGTTACAAAAGCACACTGGTGGCTTATCCGGAAACCGGAACTGCAGTCCTACGCATAGCCTTTTAAACCCTCTGCTATAACGCTTCATTTAGTTATAGGTTTATAAAAGGTTTGCAGTCTGGTTTAAACGCCCTTCGACGATATTGTACGCAACGGAGTATGGAGATAAATATTCTTAAATCTAAAACACTCTCCTTTAAAAATGGATATGTGTACGGCAGACATGAAAAGTGGACCTACGGGGAGGAAGAAATTCAAAATGTTGATTATTTCGATTACCTCGGAGTAAGATTTTATCTGGGTGGAAAATGGAACAAGAACATGGAGTTTATAAAACACAAAGGAATTGGACAACTTTCTGAAGTATTAAGGATATTGACCCGGGTACCAGATATGCCAGTAAAAACATTACAGTCCTTGTATGAAGCAATGGCTAGGTCTGTATTACTATACGCAGTAAAGTGTGGGGATGGGAGAGGGTGGATAGTGTAAATAAAGTACAATGTAATTTCTGGAAGCGTATTCTAGGGTTGGGGAGGGTACTTCAAACTACGGAGTTCTTCGTGAGGTAGGATGCTGGGAAGATGCTGTATTTACTAAACTAAATGTAGTTAGGTACTGGTTGGGAATAATTAAAGGTGATCAAACAACTCTGAGAGCAATATGTTATCGTCATCAAATGAACAACATACAGCATCCAAAATGGTGGGCGGCGGGGTCACAACGGGAATTATAAAAAATTGGCTTAAAGGATATCTGGCAAAGGGGTAACGAAATTATACACAGTGCCGTAAAAAAGATCAAAAGACGACTATGGGATATGAACAGGCAGGAAATACAATCTCAGTATACACAAAAATCAACATTAGAGCTACAAAATGAAATAAAAACTAAATGGGGTAAGGAAACATATTTTGGAATTGGGTATAAGACAGAGGGTGGAAGGTTCGTAAGATTGTTGATAATGGCAGGAGGATTTGCCCATTATGCGGGGAACAAGAAGACTGGACGCATATTTTGGCAGCATGCGTGCAGACGGAGGGTATTAGGAAAACATTATTACAGAAAGTATTTTTGGTTTCCAACAGACGGAGGACAGCATGCTGGGACTTGATTCTAAACAGCCAAAACTGGCCAAGCTTGGGCATATACTTAATGGAAGTACGTGTACTAAGAGATAAGGTGTTTATGTGAATTTTCTTTAAATATATATGGTGCTTGAGCACTTGTGTGTGTAATTCAGAGTATTTTTCATTATATGTATATATATCTATATATATATAGATATATATACAGAATGTTTCAGAAATACTTTTACAAACTTCGGGTATGGGTTCCTTACACCACAAGCAGAAAAAAAGTTCATATTAACACATTTCCCATAATCCTTTGTTTTCTCGTTAGGAGGTGTTCAACACAGTGGTTCACTTATAACACACAAAACTCATAATAAATGCTCGAAATGTCCTCCTCCTGCCTCTATGCATGCCTGTACTTGTCGAATCATGGAATGTCGCACCCTGTCAAAAACTGCGGGGTGATGTCGAATGGTTTCGCAGGCTTCCATGACACGTCGATGAAGCGTTTCTGCATTCGGGATGGTTGCTCCATAAACCAATGATTTAAGATGCTCCCAGAGGCAAAAATCCACAGGATTGAGGTCGGGAGAATGTGCAGGCCATGGAACTGGTCCTCCTCTGCCTATCCATCGAGCCGTGCAACGTCACGTCCATTACCATTCGCGCGTTGATACATAAAAATATGTCTGCCTGTTCACGAAATGAATATCCAGCAATGGTGGAACCAAACACGTGCAGTTAACTCACTACATGTACACAATTGAAACGTTGAAGCCAGATTAATGAAAAATGACAAACGTAAACAAGTCTACATGGCAACACTTCGCCATCTACCGTATGTAGTACAATGGGTCAACGCCTTCTATGAATGCATAGAGAAATGAAGTTTTGAGGTTGGACCCCGATGGCCGTTGAACTCACACTTTCATTGTGACAGGAATAATGCGAAAACCAAGGATTATGAAACATATGTTCATATGAACGTTTTTTCCTTCTTTTGGTGTGAGGAACCCATACTCGAAGTTTGTAAAAGTGTTTCTGAAACACCCGGTATATATATGGTGATTATAAAAATAGTTGTTTACTGGTCGATTCAGCAAGTCACGTTTACAGACCAGGTATTTTTCTAGAGAGCATGTACGGTCTTACGACCCAGTGACTGTGTTATGTAATTAATGTAATACTAAGTACTTAATAAATACCACCAGTACTACTACAGGTTGAAACGGCAACTCTAGGCCGAGCCCAAGAACTATAATTACAGATAACTTATTAATTAACTTTTAGTGATGTTAAATCGTATTATGTAAATATCTTTTTCTCATACTGCTTGTATATTTTAAGAAGGGTGATTTAACATTATGTATCTATCTAGGTTATTAATATTAGTAGAGTTATAAATGGTTTAATGTAAATAATTTAAGCGCTATGTTAAAATACTGTCCACGAGGGAAAGTTTTAGCTACAGGAATAGTGCTTTCGAAGGCAGAAAACCTAGTTTTATTACCTCTCTCCGGTCGCTGTGCTATTATTCCTACAGCGAGGGTGTAGAGCCTTTGTCCCATTATTTGATAATTCGCCGTGACCAAGTGAGTGAGAAAGACAACCTTAACGGTAAATGTAGGAAAAGCCGCGATTTATATTAAAATTGGACCAATGAGATCCCTGAAAGTTTATTCGAAATAGTTAGACGCGTCGAGTCGCGCTAAAAATGGACCAATAGGAAAGGAAGCAGCCTCAGGAGCCTGAGACTATAAATGGATCTGTTTGGGGAAAAAGGGGGCAGTTTATGTCATGTGTGGTCAGGGAGAGATGCTGCAGGATGTGTGAGATATCGCGCCAAAACAGGGAATCAAAATAGTTTTAGCAACACACCTAAGATCCGCTACTCTGAAAGCGACAATAAGAATAGTTATATTTCGTGACATATCCACGCCCTAGTCTAACAGCGGTGGACAGTATTTTACAGCGGCAATACCAGTTTTGTATACTACGAGTGTTAAATTAAATAAAAAGAAACGGCAGTGTCATCTTTTCATAAACAAAGCAAGTCTATGTCTTCCTATATCACCACCCGAGATCTACGTTTTCCTTTACCGAGGATAAGTCCATGCTCCCATATAATTTAAGGAAAATTACTGCAGCTAGCCGAGGATAAATTGAAGAACCAACACGCTGAGAACTTCTGGAAGCAACGGGAGAAGCATCAAGGTAAGCTACAGCAACGGATGAGGAGGTGATCGCCACAAACTGGCGCCATAACGTGGAGCTCGAAGGGAAGAACGACACAAACGGAGGACTAGGAAACAACGAACAGACGAAGAATCTTCAGAGGAAAGGGGCACAGCAGAACAAAATTACAACGCGAACTTCTAGTCTACCTACGTGGGACAACAAAACAGCTGAGAGCATCGCTTCTAGAACTTCACCAGGATTCGAACCCGGAACGCATCAGTTAACATTGAAAAAAAATACAGGTTAGAACATTTATTCAAAAACAAACAAAAAGGCATGCAGAGTAGTGGCTCAGTTTTGTGAACACATGTTATTGAGAGGGGGTAAAGTCATTACTAGGGAGTTAGAACTTGCTAACGGAACCATGAGTAGGTCAAGGGAAGATTTGGAAGAACTGAATGGGGAGGCTATTGTCAGCATAACAACAGATGGAGAAAATATGGGTGCAGCAGAAGTAGAAGTTAGGATAGAAAGGCAATCACCGATTGAGCAGGTCATTGACGCAGGTCAAAACCAGCTGCTAATATTGCTTCAACATTTGAGTGAACAAAATAAAAATTTGAGTGAGCAAAGTAAAAATTTAGAAGGGAAATTAAATGAGTTGAGTAAGGAGTCAAGTGAACAAAATAAGAATTTAGAGGGGAAATTAGGTGAGCAAAGTAAAAACTTAGAAAAATTAAGTGAACAAAGTAAGAATTTAGAAGGGAAATTAAATGAGCAGAGTGTACAGATAGGCGAATATGTCAGAGAGGAAAACAGGAAGATGAGAGGGGAATTAGCTCAGGAGATGAGGGAATATTTAGGTGAACAGGTCGCCCGATTACAAAGTCAGTTGGACTCTAAATTCAGTAAGCAAGGGATGGTAGTGCAAGAAATTCAGGCAGGACAACTATGTCTAAGAAACGATGTAAAAAAACTAAGGAAGGATGTAGAAACAGAATTAAGTGTTACCAGCTTAGCCATAAAGGAACAATTGGATGATGACTTAAGAGCTGTAAATGTTTCTTTAGAAAAAAAACAAAGTACCTTAGAATCTAACATTCAAAGGGAGTTCAAAGAATTTAGAATAGTGTTAGAAAAGGATCAGGGAAAGATGAATGAACTTTCGTCAAAAATGACTGAACAGCTCTCAAATCATCATGAAATTGTGAAGAGGGTGGAAGAGCATGAAAATTGTGTAAAGGAGTTAAAACGCTCTATTGGTAAACTAGGGATAAGTGTGAGACAGAGTGATGATAGCTCACCCAGTGAAACTAGCACCACTTTTAGGGAGGTAAATGGAGGCCAAAGTCCAGCTGCCGACCCATATAATTTTAATTCAGGGCACCAATGTACATCTAACCATGCAAGTAATGCAAACTACCATTTATTAAATGAGATAGGGGTACCTACTTTCGAGGAAAATTCGGCTGATAATCCTAAACAATACCTAAATGACCTTGAGGAGTATTTCCGTTTGAAGCAGATTCCGGACGAGCTAAAGATGTTAATCGTTCGTAAAGGTTTACGTCAAAGGGTTCTCCAATGGGTAAGATTGACTTTGGGGGAGAATAATAATTTTGAATATTTCAGAAGGGCATTTTTGAATAAGTACTGGGGTACTAATACTCAGAACCAGGTGAGATCTATCCTAGTTAATGGCAAGTACGATGAACGCGGAAACCTAAGCATGGTAGATTATTTGCTAACTAAAGCACAGAGTAGTAGACTAATCGAGCCACCCATAAGCGAGAGGGATTTCATTAATATGATTGTACCACATTATCCAGAACGTATACACCATTACCTACTCATTGCGAAGCCAAATTCTATTCCCGAATTGATTGAGTTGGTATCATCATTCGAGACAAGTAGTAGGAACCACGTACAAAACTATACAGTTCGAACATTACCGGATAATTCAAGGAATGCGAATTGGAGAGGAAACGCGAGAGGGAACTATAACCCCAGAGAGAGATACTGGAACGACGTACCTCAATCCGGGAACAGAAACTGTCAAAATAACCGTTTCAGGAGGGAAGGTGATAACCAATATCACATAAATGCTATACAAACCAGACCAAGATATAGTGGCCGTTTTAATTATAGGAGAGGCAGAAACAATGAAAACAGATCCAGAGAACATTATTTTTCTGACCGAGGGGAAAGTGATGTAGGAGAAAGGTATGACGAAAATTATCCAGAAAGAAACGAAAGGAGAGAGAGACATTCCCGGGGACATTTTAGAGGAAGCAGAGGAAACTATAGGCAAATGCAGAGAGAGGGAAATGTGGAAGAGACTAGCGGAGCACCAAATAGTGTCGATAACCCGGAAAACTAAGACAGGATCCATTCAAGAGCTCGGAGCGGATTCTAAGCGCGCAAAATTCTCAAATAAACAGAAAATGTGAAACAGGGCTCAAAAATGAATTTATACTGGGAGAACTGATAACTACTATTCAAAATCACTCGGAAAAGGATCTGACAGATTCCCCTAGCATAAAAGTAGTATTATTGGATGAAGAATATAACGCTTTAATAGACTCTGGAGCCAATGTGAGTGTATGCAGCCTGAGGTTATATCAGAACCTGGTAAATAAAGGAATTAAGCTAATGACATTACCCATAAGGAACACGGTATGCCGGGTAGCAGTTAACAAAGAGGTTACCCGAATAAAAATGCAAGTAATGTTGAACATGAAAATAGGAGAAGAAAATTTTGAGTTTATTTTTCTGGTAATCAATAATTTGATTTGTGACATTTTGATTGGGTGTGACGTTTTGTTTGAATTAAGAGCTAGGGTTGATTTTGCTGATAAAGTTTTGAAAATAGAGAAGAACAGAAAAACATTAGAAACCCCTTTTGTAGAGGGTATGAAGCAGGATACTTATAACAAAACCCAAGGAGAAGAAGATATAGCCGAAGAAAGATTTTTCGTACAATTATTACAAACAGGTAGGAGTGAGAAATTAATTGCTATAGTACAAGGGGAAGAAACCGATGAGATGCATGCGTTCGCTGACAGGTTTTACAACGGGTATACGGAGCACAATGAGAAAGATTATGGTTACGCCCGAAATAAAGAATTCCAAGATACCGGCAGCCAGGTAGAAGCAGTAGAGGAGAAAGTGACCCTTGCCGAGAACCTCACAGAGACACAAAGGCATCTATTAAGGCGAATGTTACAAGAAAACAAAGCGGTATTTTCGGACGTCCCAGGCAAGTGCAAAGCATACAAACACAGTTTTAAGGTACAAGATATTGCACCCTTCACACACAAGTATCGGGATATTCCGATTGCATTAAGGGAGAGAGCCAAACAGGTGATCGATAAGATGTTGAGAGACCGAATAATACAAACGTCAAATTCTCCATACAGCAGTCCATTATGTTGGGTGACGAAACGCAATGGCGAACTTAGGATGACGATAGATGGTCGAAAGATAAATAAACATACTCAACCAGACAGATTTCGGAGCGAAAGTGTAGAAAAATTGCTGTCAAAAATAACCAAAGGCAAGTATTTCTCCACCATTGATTTAACTGCGTCATACTGGCAGATTGAGCTTCACGAGGATGTTAGAAAGTATACTTCTTTTTTATTTTTTGGGAAACAGTTCGAATTTTCGAGAATGCCTTTTGGTATGCTTACGTCATGTAGTGGACTATTAAGAGCCATCGATAAAATATTTGGCGACTCAGCCGACGAATTTTTGATCCAATATATCGACGATTTTCTAATAGTTGATGAAAATTTTGATGAGCATATTAAACATGTGGATTATGTGCTTAGAAAGCTGAGAGAAAACGGTATGACGGTGAACATTAATAAATCCAAATTTTGCATCCGCGAGGTGGAATTTCTAGGTTATGTAATTAATGATAGAGGAATGAAGCCAAACGAAGAAAGAGTAGCGGCTGTGAGAAGAATACCAGCGCCCAAGAGTGTTAAGCAGGTTAGGTCGTTTCTTGGAGTGCTAAATTATCAAAGCAAATTTATCCTGAGGTACGCCGCAGAAATAGCGCCTTTGCGCGAATTACTTAAAAAGAAAGTGCGATGGAAATGGGACGAGGTACACCAGAAAGCTTTTGAAAAGATAAAAGAACTATTTGCGAAATCAATTCTACTAGAGAGACCCAAGGACAACCTACCATATGTAATTTACGTGGATGCTTCAGGTCACGGGTATGGGTGTGTCCTAGCCCAATCAGATGAGGAAAATCAACTGCACGTGATAAGTACCGCTTCAAGAGGTTTAAGTCAAATAGAGAAAAATGCTTCGGTCACCGAATTAGAGATCTGTGCTGTGTATTACGCACTACAGAAATTTAGATCATATATATATCTACAGAAGGTTATTATATACACAGATCATGTGAGTCTTTCATTTATGAAACGTTGTCGGCTTACGAGTACTAAATTATCTAGGTACATCCATGAGATTCTTTCGTATGATGTTGAGGTGAAACACATTCCAGGAAAAACAAATGTTTTTAGCGATTTGCTGTCTAGGTTACATAACAACAGTGAAATACCGGAGAGAATAGAACGCCCTAAAAATGAAGTAACATTAATGAGTATTGAAATACCCTTGAGTAAAGGATTGATAAAAGAATTAAAAGGAATAGGGGACCAGCAGCGACGAGATGAGAAGTTAAATAAATTAATAAAAAAAGGCCCCAGAAATAGATGAAAATATCAAGGGAAACATAGGGTTAAAAGGGGGCGTGTTATATAAACTACATGGCAGTGAAATACAGAAATGGAAGACATATATACCTAAGAACATGGAGAATGGACTCATAAGCACGTTCCATCAAGCTCTAGCACATTCTGGCTCAGAACGCACCGCTTTAATGATCCAAGAAAACCTGTATATTCCAAAATTACACCATAAAGTAAGGAGAATAATTTCGACATGCTTACAATGTCAAAAAGCAAAGCCACTGAATATACAATACGAATACGAGACAAACTCAATACTAAGAGAAAAACCAGGAATGTTAGTGACCTTGGACTGTCATGGTGAGATGCCTTGTAGTAAATTTGGATTTAGGTATATAGTGGTGTTAATAGATGTATTTTCAAAATTTGTGAAAATTTACCCAGTCAGGAAGATTACAAGTGAAACATGCCTAAGGAAGATAATGAAGTCGTATGTTCCACAATTTGGAAAGATGAAGGCAATTTTATGTGATAATGCTTCAATATTTACCAGCAGAAAATTTGTAGACACCTTAAAAGAAAACGAAATCACGTTGTATCATTGCTCAAAATACCACCCACAAAGCAATCCCTGCGAAAGAATAATACGGGACATTTCGGTTTATTTGAGAATTTTGGCCAATAAAAAACACAGTGATTGGGCAAATCACTATCAGCGCATCGAAAGTATTTTAAATGAAAGTGTGAGCCCTACTACCGGTTATAAGCCCATCGAGCTGATGAAGGGGAAATTAATGGAAACACTTGAAGGGGAATTACCACAGACACTAGAAGCTAAAGATCCGAAAGCACTAACGGAAGAAGAGATGTTTAAGAAAGCTTTTGAAAGAATGGCCAATAAGGCGCAGAAAAGAAAAGAAAAGTTTAAGAAGAAGAAACGAAAACACTGGTTGATCAAATTGGGAGACTTAGTATTGGTACGGGACAAGAAAAAGTCTAGCATTCTGAACAAAAGGTATCATAGAATGGAAAATTTATTTAAAGGTCCATACCGGGTGATTAACATTTTTGGCTCGGATACATTTGAGTTACAAGAAATAAAGAATTCCAAGATCGTAGGGAGATACCATAAACAGTTGCTCAAACCGTACAAATGTTTAGAGAATGAGAAGGGTGAAGAATATAATGAAAAGAATCAGGTTAGTTTTACTCGAAATGAGGTAACACCCCTGTGAACAAATAGTAAAGGTAATACACCCGATAAATAAGGATGTAAAGAAATAAATAAAGGCATAATAATTATGTACCAATATGTATGTAAATAGATTTAATTTTAGAACTTAAATTGGGTATTAGAGTATTTGTATGCGTCACAAGTTATTCGTGTGCGGGAAATGTATTGTGTATAAGAATGTCTCTCGGAAACCTGTTTTTAAAGGGAGAGTGTAGAGTGAATGACCCAAATATAAACATCACCGGTTTGTCAGAGGACTTGTGAAGGAGCAGGTATAGCGAAGGGTCTCTGTCAACAAAACAAACGAACAAAGGCCATAATCAGAGGAATTATTCTGTAAAAGAAAATTGTATCAAGTGTTGAAAAATTTATTCTTTTCCAGAACAGGGCAATTTGAAACGGCAACTCTAGGCCGAGCCCAAGAACTATAATTACAGATAACTTATTAATTAACTTTTAGTGATGTTAAATCGTATTATGTAAATATCTTTTTCTCATACTGCTTGTATATTTTAAGAAGGGTGATTTAACATTATGTATCTATCTAGGTTATTAATATTAGTAGAGTTATAAATGGTTTAATGTAAATAATTTAAGCGCTATGTTAAAATACTGTCCACGAGGGAAAGTTTTAGCTACAGGAATAGTGCTTTCGAAGGCAGAAAACCTAGTTTTATTACCTCTCTCCGGTCGCTGTGCTATTATTCCTACAGCGAGGGTGTAGAGCCTTTGTCCCATTATTTGATAATTCGCCGTGACCAAGTGAGTGAGAAAGACAACCTTAACGGTAAATGTAGGAAAAGCCGCGATTTATATTAAAATTGGACCAATGAGATCCCTGAAAGTTTATTCGAAATAGTTAGACGCGTCGAGTCGCGCTAAAAATGGACCAATAGGAAAGGAAGCAGCCTCAGGAGCCTGAGACTATAAATGGATCTGTTTGGGGAAAAAGGGGGCAGTTTATGTCATGTGTGGTCAGGGAGAGATGCTGCAGGATGTGTGAGATATCGCGCCAAAACAGGGAATCAAAATAGTTTTAGCAACACACCTAAGATCCGCTACTCTGAAAGCGACAATAAGAATAGTTATATTTCGTGACATATCCACGCCCTAGTCTAACAGCGGTGGACAGTATTTTACAGCGGCAATACCAGTTTTGTATACTACGAGTGTTAAATTAAATAAAAAGAAACGGCAGTGTCATCTTTTCATAAACAAAGCAAGTCTATGTCTTCCTATATCACCACCCGAGATCTACGTTTTCCTTTACCGAGGATAAGTCCATGCTCCCATATAATTTAAGGAAAATTACTGCAGCTAGCCGAGGATAAATTGAAGAACCAACACGCTGAGAACTTCTGGAAGCAACGGGAGAAGCATCAAGGTAAGCTACAGCAACGGATGAGGAGGTGATCGCCACAAGGTGTATCTGAACAAAGAAATTTTATTTCCTAAATTGAGCTGTTATAATAATGTTTTTTTTTTTAATTTCTCTGCACGAGAATAACCACAAAATGCTAAACGGGAAAAGTTATAGTTTGTCCACCAGCCAATGAGGCGCTCTCTTGTCACGTGGGTTTGTTTACAACTCCTTTAAACTTAAAGTGAAACCACTTTAGGTATTCACAAGAATGTAAGCATAGTGACAATATATATATATATATATATATATATATATATATATATATATTTGCATCTAGTTTGAAACATGTTATAGAACATCAAAGAACATGACAGATTTAACGGGAAGAGGCCATTATTGCAGGAGGTGACGGGATGTTAGGCCTGTTTCACAAACCTTGGCTGAGTGATCCTTTCAGCATCAGACACAAAGGCTGTGCACCTGTCCGGTAAAACGATCGCCTGATACATGGCACGCGTCATGCGTGACTTGAGTAGGGTCAAGTGCGGATGAAGCCAGCTCTATGCATGGGGAACCCCCTCTCGATCGATGTGGCACCTGACATGCAAATATCAACCAAGGAGTTTCCTGTTCCTGGCGCCTGAAGAAGGCCGGCCGATGCCCCAACCTGAAGCAACTGAGGGAACTTCACCCAGATAGAATGTGTACACAGCTGGAAAGTCCAGCATAGTGCACAAATTGAACCACCCATTGGTTGAGGTGTGACTTAATACTAGAACTAAGCATTTGCCTGTTTTGTTCCTTTGTTTAGAATCTAGGCTTTGTACAGTTTTATGCCAAGGCCGCGGATCGCGCGAATGCGTACTCCGCACACACTACACTGTGGGATTTTCTGTTCCGTAACTCCCGCGTTACTTACGGGTGTTAGTAACATATATTGTTACATATTGGAGTGAGGGCCAAAGGGTTTCCAGCTAAAATATTAAATTTTAATTACCCCAGCATGCACATTGGAGACGTAGCTACAGAAGCAGCAAGAGGACCAAGACTTTGAACATAACATTCCAGTGCGAGCGTGGGATATTTATAACAAAATACACAGAATTCACATTGATAACAGTAAATGTGGTTTACTCAATAAAAACACGGTGCTCCTACATCGCACACAAAAGGGATAAAGAAAGAAATTAGGGGAGATGCTACATTCACACTCTTCACATACAACCTCACTCACTGGACTCTCAAACCAAAGTGACGCTAACACAACACAAAGAAAGGTAACGCTAACCTAATCCCCCTCTCCAAACCTCGCTAGACCCGCTGGCTCGGACTGGAGAGCTTCATACCAAACGAACTTCAAAACCGAAAGCCGAAACAGTTACCCCAACAATGCTGTTGCCAATACGACGCAATAATATGTCTGGTATGACAATAGCTACTAATTACCTAATAGGCCACATCATTTAATGAGTACCTTGTTATAAGTGTTGTTAACAGTGATGTCCATATCTGCGCGAAGATATTCTTGACATCATCGGTTGAAATTACGATTCACATGCATACGTTCTTCTTGCGTAACGTTCGTAGTTTCTGCTCTTTTGTCCTTAAGTTCGTCTATTGTGTGTGGGCTGTTCCTATAAACTTTATTCTTTAGCGTTTAACGATCCCGTTCTAAATTTATTGACCAAACATCCCACAGTGTCTCTAATCGGAACTGGATAACCAGGAAGTTTCTGCTGAAATTGTCTACACAATTCAGTTTTTATGTATGTGTCGCACATAAAAATACGCTGTTCAAGCGTGAATTTGTTGGCAGGCATTTCCGTGGACTAAAAAGAGCATAACATTCATAAGGAAATCACACACAACACACGCATTGTCGAAACACTTCACAACACGAAGACAAAGCAACGACTGAGACAGCTCTCAGCTGATATCCATACGCTTGACACGTCCTGCGCATTGGCAAAATACTGAGGTCACTGCCGTCTCGGCCGATTCGCATATAAAGCGGTTGTGGTCTTGGCATAAAACGAAGGCACTGCTCCTATACGTAAATATGTTTCATGCTTGCTGAAGTGAAATATACTAATTTCATGGTGCCTATAATTGTTTATTTTCATAGTATGTTGCATTCTCGTAGCTTAAGGGCCCATTATGTGGGTGTGTGTTTGTGATGAGAACTTTTATCAACGTTTATATATAATTTAATTATTTTGTTACTGGCGGTCATTTATTAATATTATTGATTAATGTGATGTCAATCTTGGTATTGCAATCAATATTTCGCTCTCTGAGCCAATAATCCATAGTTGACCGCATGCCTGAGGAATTAATTGTTCTTTCACACAAACCGTGTGTTGGACAGGGTTGGAAAGGTAGAATCAGACGACTGAAAAATTCAAGAAGTTTGTAATGCCGACATTCCTTTCCTAACGCCAGCAGTTACATTGTTTCGTGTAATAATAAAATAGTGGCGGCGCCGTGGCCGAGTGGTTAGACCGCTCGCCTTCCACCGAGGCGGCCCGGGTTCAATCCCCAGGACCTGCATGTGGGATTTGTGGTGGACGAAGCGGCGTTTGGGCGGGTTTTCTCCGGGTTCTCCGGTTTCCCCCGCCATTCATTCCACCAACTGCTCCATCACCTTTCCTTTCATCCATTTCACCAACATTTCGCTTCATCTACTTCCTTCATCCCATACCAGGCATTGGGCTGATCACCCATCTTGGATATTCTGTCTGATCCATGAGTGTCTGCTCCTCGACGGACGCTTGTAAGTCCTGGGGGGTGTAAGTCCTACATAAGAGGAGGGTAAACAGATAATGAATGAATAATAAAATAGTTGCTACTTAGCACAATAAAGTGTACGTTAAATGGTTAACTACAAAAAAGATTGGTCTACAAGTGGGAAATAGCTCATTTTGGTATTAACTCATCGTTTTGTTCATTAATACGATGGCTTTATTGCTTTCTACCTTCAACGTGGGCGCAAACATAGTACTGACTTAAAAAGACTACTTATTTCACTGCAAACGCAACAATTGTCTGTTTAACAACAATACATAGCAGGCTCAACAATAATTACAAACCACCGTAGGCGTGTAAAACATATTCAAGAGAGAAATTACTTAAAAAACTGATAGGGTTTGCCATAAAAAAACACATACGCAAATGCACTAGGGATAAAAATACGATAAAGGGACTAATAATTTTCGATTTTTTGATTATGTTACATAAATATTCTATGGACACATGTGAACCATTCTGGCAACTTTTTTCACAATTATTTTTAAAAGCCCAGTGACATGTTTAAACCACGCGTGAGTTCCCTATTAAGCCTACTGGACCCTTTTTGTATGAGTTTTTTCAGTTCTACGTTTTTGGGCATGAAATTTATTCTTTACATTTCTGTTTTTATCTGATGTGTATAAATATTTGCATCATATTTTAAAGTATACCTTCAAGCATGAATTTATGATTGCTTTATTCATTGGCTCACAAAACATTAATTTATACTGAAAAGCAAGGAGAATTGTAACATCAATAACTTCATAAAAACAAAAATTTATTCGACAACTAATAACATAATTTCAATTAAACACTCGCATTTATTTTCATTATACTTAAGTATTAGAAAATGCCACTATCACACTTCTCTGAAAAATTTGAATGCGCAAAGCAGTTTTAGAAAATTTGTGTTTTTTTTCGGTTTTAAAATCTATTTGACGTAGCGTATGAAAAATTATTTGAGCTATAGCTTTAGCACAGTCATGTTTTATTTACTCATATTAAGTGTGCCAATTTTTAAGTAAATAGCTTTAAATTAAAAAAAAAACATTGAATTTAGTCCCAGTGTTCCTTAAAGTAGTTAATAGAAGGAAAATAAAAGCCAAGTTGGAAAATTGAGTATATTCGCGAGAAGGTAAATGTAGTCCAGGCTAAAAGTTGAATGGATTGAAGAAACGGTGGCCGTAGTATGCGTGAAGTGAATCTTGTGAGAATCAATCATGTAGACCTGTGCAAATCAATACATAAGCGTTGATAAATCCAACGATGCCAGGCTATCCTTCTGTTGTGTTTATTTCTAAATGTACTCCATTTCTGTCCTTCGCTCAACACCTGACAGAAAGCAAATATCTCAAATCCATAACAATTTCTTCCACAGAATTTGCCTAACCAATCAACCTTCAATCAAACTAGTTTTCTGACAAGGTTCTTCCTTACTAGCCCCGTCTCCTTAGTTCTGCCAATTTTCCGCTTTTCTGTTCGTCTCCGCATATATTGTAATTGTCTGGTTCTTTTTCTTCATTCCAGACTTGATGGTCATAAAGGATATGTAGCGGTATTCCCTGATTACTCCATACAATATAGTCTTCCCAACTATTTTTCGTCTATTCTTGTGAATTGTTCGCAATTCAACTCTCACTGGAATATATACAACATAACATAATAATATCCGACTCGCTGAGTGCTTTAATATCCCTTCAACAAACCTCAATACCCCAAAATATTGTTGAAGAACTTTAGACACTGTACAACCAAATACTAATTTTAGATAGATCAGTATCATTCTCCTGGACTCCGTCTCACGTCGGAATTCTGGGTAATGAATCAGCTGATCAGGCAGTCAAAGAAGCTACCAAAGATCCCCCTCAGAACATCAAGATCCCACACACGGCTTCATCAAAAAGACTTGCATTAATCAATGGAGACAAAGATGCAAAACCACATCTAGAAGCAATTTACACGATGTCTACATTTCCGAGTCCAAACTTCAACACTATCATTTCAGTCGCAAAGACCAAGTTGTATTAACTTGACTACGTATTGGACATACTTCTATAACACACAAACATGTCCTCAACCTTGACCAAGCCTACCAAACGCCCTAAATTCAGCACAACAAAGAACTTTAAACTTTATGAAAGCGACAAAATTGTATAACTATTGAAGCAGTATGTTTTGAGTAGTTAAATAAAACTATAATCATAGGGAGAATATGTATCAATAACAGTAAGGATAGTGTTAAATAAAACTGGAAAGCGAATGTTACTGTAAGTGGGAATAGGGGTTGAGAGAGACAGTGGCATCAGCGGCCGGAAACGGGTGATTTTTCCCTCTATTGTTAAGTGTCCCGTTAGGTTGCTGGAACGCAGAGGTGTAGAAAAGGGTCAATGTTCGCCAAAAGACAGACAGCCTTAGGCCTCCAATGAAAGAAGCTAAAAATCAGGTGATAGTGGAATGGGGAGATATAGAACGTTTGAAATAGAGAAACAGGAGATTTTAGAATACACACTTGGTCGTGGCTGTTCCTGGGAGATGTTTGTTAGAACGTGTGTCGGCGGATAGGGGCGATGATATGAAGCGTAACAAATAGGAAATGCGTGTGTGTGTGTGTGTGTGTGTGTGTCGAAGTAATAGCAGGAATCAAATGTTAAAACGGTGACGGAAAATAAACGAGCAGGAAAACAAAAAGTCGTATTCACCACTAACCCGAGATCCAAGATCCATGCAAGAACCCTGAGCTAGTACCGAACAAGGGACCATTCCTACAAATCCTGTGCCGTAAAATAGCCACATACCACCGCAGAAACGACATACCTCCGCACAATGTATAGCACACCTATCTAAAGAACTTAATGTTGTATGTAGTATTACGCGATATGAATTTAAAGTTGAAGCGACAATAAAGAACATAATAATAATAATAATAATAATAATAATAATAAAAATAATAATAATTGTAAAATAAATTAAATTGAGATTTATTTATGGACGCTCTTTAACTACTATGGTTCTTAGCGTCCCATTCTACATTGGGCGTGAAAGACCGGAAAGTTTGCTCACAGACCTCTTTATCAGGCTTGAGGTTCATTTACGTGACGAAAATCTACAACACGGGACCACCGACTTTACTTCCCTTCCGAATGGACCAAACCCTTGACACATTCATCACTCCTTCATCCGTCCAAATTGATTTCTCTTTGTTCAGTTACGTCATAGTTACCGAACGAAAAGGCTCCGTGGTAACGTAGATATTTGGGAGGTCCCAGGTTCGATTCCCGCTGGGTTGGGCACTGTTTTTTCGTGGTTTCCCGAGTTGGTAGGTAAATTCCGTGGTGGTTCCTCTTCTACTATGAAATTCCGGTCTCCATAATTACCTTTCATTTGTTTCAGGTTTGAAGGACCAGACGATGGCGATTATGCGCTTTGGAAAGGTTTCTCCCTGGCGTTTGGTTGGTCTACTGAGTGCCCCTTCCTGGGTACGTGTCTCGGGCTAACGGGACTCCCAGGGGGTAGAGGGCTTAGGTGTGGCTAGCGGCACCAGGATGTGCTCTATCTGGATTCGTCCTTAGCGCACATTGTCGTCTGGAACTGGCCCTTCGGATATCCCCCTCATCCTTTCCTCCCAGGGCTCAGGTTAGAAGCAACAAGTGCCTGCTTGCGGTGACCTTTCCAGTTTCTGGAGGCCCCTTCGTCTGCGTACTAACATAGTTCTTCCTTCAAACATTCTTTCCGATATAGTTTTATTACGTATTGTCTTTCTATTTCACATACTTCATTCGTTTTCATATTCGCAATTCAAACGATTCCAATCGCTTTTACTTACTCGCTCCAACCTCAAGGTTTTGTACTACACAATGCACCATACCCATCTTCTCAAGCGCCCACAGAAAATGCTTCTTTTTCGATTAAAAGCTACCTTTGCTATTGTATTTTCTGTATGACGTTTTGACAACAGCTGTTTGCCAAGTATCAGAAGATGACCATTAATTACTCGTGCTTCGTCTCGAATTTGTAATTCCACTTGCTTCCCTGCATACCAGTAAAGTGAGAGAACAGCGTTGCCGAGTTGTATTAGAAAGCAGTATAAATGCACGTCCTACAGTTTTGTATAAAGATGGCAACATGTCCATTGAACGAGTTTTAGTCACTATTTTGTAACATTCATGCCTTCGGACACAAATTAGCTCCTGCATACGGGCGAATTGGGTCTCTCAGACCTTTCTGTTTGGTATTCCGAGCGGGTATATGTCTCATTTCTTGTTCGAACGCCCAAAGTGACCAGACCCAGGGGGAAGACTCAGTTTGTTTACCTCACTAGAGTTGTTGCCTTCCTTATACTTAGCTCAAGTTCGCGTAATAATGGAGTTGAGTGATACGAGTGAAATGCAAGCGTCATGTATGCACTAACAATGAATTACAACAATAATAAGCTTTGTCGGCAAGTTTACAATTAGTTTATTATTCGGCTGTTGTGTGTGTATATATTATGAGCTATATTCTTGTTTTGAAGCCATGACAATCGATGGCACACTTCAATAATTGTTCCTATTCCGAAGTCAAACAAGGATTCCACACTTCGTGAAAATTTTCAACCTATTTCTCTGATCTGTAGAATGTACAAGATACTGAAGAAGATAATTAACAGGATTTAAAATGGTTCCTGGAGACAAATAATTTTTTCGCAAACGCACAATGCGTTTCTGCAAATATCATTCTACTGACTACACTTTATGCAGAAATACAACCGTGCAGTCCGAACCTCTACGTTTTGTGACAACCAATACGGAGTGACCCCACGGTTGCCAAACTTCACTTCGCTTCTCAGAACGTTACGCGTTTGTCATAAATGCCATCGCAGTGTTCCCTTAAAAACTACAAGAAAACAAGAGGGGACACAATAATGGAAATTTAATGCACAAATAGAGAAATAAAAACCATACCTTTCTATGCGTCCTTTGTTACTGAGTGAACACAGTTGATGATCCTTTGCTTGAAGTTGCCAGATGGCTTATTCTTTATGTGGCTTTTGTAGTTGTGCATTCCAACTAACGAGGTGTTGAAGTAAAAAGCACAAAACGCTCTTCTCATGAAACGGATACGTGTTTGGTTCTATACCTTTTTCACTATAAGTTGAACAGAGAAGTAAACAAAACTTAAATGTATCACTCCGCCGTGCACATGGCAGCACCACGTGGAGGATGACGTACCCGTGAGAGGAAATTGCTTCACACAGAATGCAAATGCAGTATACTGCGCAGCTTGGGGATCATTAGTTTTTAAACATTATATGTCTTGTTCTTATATTTTGCCTTGCATCTTAAACTTATACCACATAATGCTAAGAGTAGACAAATAAAAGTTGTATCTGAACAGTTCGACATTTGTGATTAAAGATGCTTAATTAAACTGTTTCTTAACTTCAGGCTTTAGAAATCATTCTTTTAATGACTAGTATCACTACACCACCTTTGTTTTAACCTTTTATGAGTTAAAAAGTTAAATAACGATTAGCACTATAGGATAGAAAACCACGGAAAACAAATGCTATCCAAGCTATTCGAGCAACAATTCCGCATCATTAACAAAGAAGCTCAATTATTGCTAAACAATGGCCAATCATATTCATTGTCGATTAAATGTGGGTACTTTTCACAGAATCTGTTAAAAGCATTTAACATAATTGTTGCTTACCATTTCTCGCGTTTATGTTTCCACAGTGGCAGAAGATTCTCAGCCGGAAACCGGAAACGAACTGCAGCGCCCGTGCGTGGCCTATTAAACTCTCTGCTATAACGGTTCATTTATTTATAACTGAACCTGAACAAACACATTTAGTTTCATAAATTGAACTGTTACAATAATGAGTTTTTTTAAATTTCTCTGCACGAGAATAACCACAAAATGTTACAATATGAACCGAACTGTTTTTTGTAGAAGAAGAGATGACATGCTAAGCGGGAAAGGTTGTAGTATCCAACAGCCAATGAGGTGCTGTCTTGTCACGTGGTTTTGTTTACAACTCCTTTCAGCTAATAGTGAAAAAGGTATAGCACTCAGCATTATGCACATTGGTCTTCCAATGGTATTATTCTGTGAAACAAAACAGAAAACAACGAAAACAACGTCGTGTATGGTTTTGTAGAGCTGCGTCAGATGGCTTTGAAAGTATTTTCATGCGAGTTTGTAGCTGTATTAGAAAACCTCGTGGGATGACCATTTCTAAATTTATTTAGAACATGGAGAATTGCACGTTATTAAGTATAATTGTCTCTGTGACATAGCAATATATAAGATAACTACGGCAGCAAAGGATTTATTACTATTACAAGCATAACTATAACTAAAAGTCTTCGTTTAGACATCACGAAAGATAACTACAAATTAATGACGAACCATTGGGTGTAAAAATATTACTCTTTTTTGTACTTGTTTGCTTTTCTGAAGTATGAAATACGCATGCGCGCACATGTTATTGCAATTAGAGCTTTACCAGCGGCGAAGTGTAGTGTCCATATGAGGCAACGCCGCACTGCTGCTATTCGCTAATGCCGTATTAGTGGACACGCCTCAAACGTCAAGAGATTTGGACCGCATAATAGATGCCTACGCCAATTACCAACACCTTATCTCTTGACATTGAAAAGGCCTACGACACTGTTTGGCACGACCACATCAATACACTAGTAGAAAGTGAAATCCGAGGTAACACTTTACACAATTTTCTTCAGGACTGCCAAATATGTGTTAAGGCAAACGTCCTTATATCAATGTGTAGACAATGGCATCCCACAGAGATCACTTCTCAGCGTGACATTGCTTCTAGTGGCAATTAATAGTATTATCTCGTGCCTACACTCTCCTGCAAAGGAAAGAAGATTGCAACTACAATTTACTTTACTTACCAACTTTATGAAAGGAGATGCTGAAACTGGCAACCGTCGTTGTCCATACATTTTTGACACCTCTTTAGGAAACTGTCCATCACTCGCCTTAGTTCACGTTTAGAAATGCTGACAATTTTCTGGCGGATATTTTGTTTTAATTCTTCCAGGGTATATGGGTTTGTCTTGTACACTTTATGTTTTTAGTTACTCCAGAGACAGAAATCGCAGGGGGTTAGGTCGGGGGACCTACTAATAATTCTGTTCTAAAACTCGCTTCCAAAAAGTTGTTAAGTAAAGCCTTTAAAAGTAGTTTTAAAAATGTTGTATGGTTTCATCCTCGCCTTTCTATGATAGCGGAGATGGCAACGAGCGCCGAGGGCACGGAAAGGAAAAACACCTCGCAGCCAATTCATAGTCTTTTGGCTTCCCGTATATGCACAACCGACTATCAACTAAAGTAAAACGTGAAAGCAGCAGCATTAGATTCAAACAGTGTGTAAAAAAAAATCTGATATGTTACACTCACATGACTTTCTCTACTCTTGAACAAACTATTTCTCCAAACGCTTATTCTTCATATGCTTCATGTCAATCGAGATATCGAGACGTTAATCTTAGTGTTTATTTTCTTGTAGATGCAAGGGGAATTGGTAGACTTTAAGCTATAGATAAATATTTTAACAACTGGTTGCTATGTGGAGTATTCATTCTCTTTGCATTACCAGGACATAAAAAATGAGTAACGAATTCCCATTTGAGAAAAAAATATAAGTATTGGAAAATTTAAAGGAATAACAAGCAATATCTCGAAAATGGTTCACTCAACAACAAAAAATGTGTATGACATAAATTGTGTATTTTAACGCGATCTACATTTTTTGTGTAGTAAAAGTTTGTCTATCTCTTATGGTTTACCAGTTATGCAAAAGTCGTTCACAATGAAGAATACTTTTGGAGACATTCCCAGAAAATTCCAGATATACATTTCATTTGTCATAAAAATATATTAAATACATGATATTTTAATCAAAATCGTTAGACATTTTTGAGAAAATTAAAATTTTGGAATAATGTTGCATGTAAAGGGTAATCCAAAAACCTTCGTGTCGTATCTCTGGAAGATACTGAGCCTAAATACCAAGTTTGGTGTTTATCCGACTGTTCATTTCGGAGTTATGCTGTTCACAGACACTCACACACTGACATGTTTCCAAAAATGTTTTTTTTTTATTCAGGGGATCTCAAAACATATATTTCCGATGAAATATCGGTATCGAATTTTTGGGTGGAATACAATACTTCCCCTACTTACTATACGTAGTAGAGAAAGTAAAAATATCTTTTAAACAATCCTTCTGTAATATTAATGATTTTCTTCTTTGTACCTAACAATGCTTGAAAGAGCTTGCATATAATAAAACATCATACATTTACATTTTAGTGCAAGATGTATCGTGTTTCCAAATATTTTGCTTTCTTGATTAAAGAGAATGTGTATTGATTAGAAGCGCACGTGGATTGTAATTGGGTTTGATATGGTCAGGCTCTGAACGGGATACAAACAGTGTGTAACAGTGTTTTCATGGAATTAATTCACTGTGTGGTATGACTGATAACGAACAAATACCATCTCCCTCGACTGCAAACAAATACTGCTAATGAAGCTGCCACTGTGTAGTTGCCATGACAACTGGAACAGTGCACGTGTCAAGGGACATCCCTGAGTACAACATCTCGGTGGGAGGTCAGTGTTGAATACAAAGAATGACAAGGGCGTGACGTTTACACGATAATTAACAACGTGTTAAGGCGTGACAAAGTTTGCAAACGCACGGCCTCGCTGCCACAATAGGGAGTATGACAATGTATAGCGTTGTTTGCACTTCTCCAGGTGCATATTCGGCGATGTGGACAGAATCGTTTAACTTTGCATACCTAGAGATAAGCTAAATCGGTCTTGTTTTTCAGTGCCGTGGCTTACGATCGTGACAAATTGTTGGGAACATGCATTCATAAAGCATGTCTAGATCTGGATTTATTGTTAACAGTGGCGGCTGCCGTGAGCAAGTGAACAACCTAACGTTTGATACCTTGCAGTTTTATTGATTATTTTTCTCTATCACGTAAACAGTCATCGGTAGAGAAGATATTACATTCCACCCAAAAATTCGACTCCGCGATTTCATCGGAAATATATAAAAGAAAACATTTTTTAAAAAAAAAACTGATGTGTTACACTCACAGGACTTTCTCTTCTCATGTACAAACTATTTTTACAAACGCTTATTCTACATATGTTTTAGGCTAAGTTAATCGAGATATCGAGGTGTTAATCTTATTGTTAATTTTGTTGTAGATGCATGGGGAATTGGTAGGCTTTAAGCGATAGTCAAATATTTTAAGGGCTGGTTGCTATGTGCAGTATTCCATTCTCTTTGCATTACTACGACAAAAAAAATGAATAACGAATTTAAAAATTTAAGGGAATAACAAGCAATATCTCCAAAATAGTTCACTCAACAAAAAAAAATGTATGACATAAACTGAGTATTTTAACGGGATCTACATTTTTTGTGTAATAAAATTTTGTCTATCTCTTATGGTTTACCACTTATGCAAAAGTCGTTCACAATGAAGAATACTTTTGGAGACATTCCCAGAAAATTCGAGATATACATTTCATTTGTCATAAAAGTATCTTAAATATGTGATATTTTAATCAAAATCGTTAAAGCCATTTTTGAGCCATTTATTGTTTTGTAAACAATAGGGTTTGCTTGTGAACGGGTTTCTTTTCTGCTTCTTCTTTTGTTTTGTTTTTGTGCGTTTTGTTGGTTTCTCTGCTGCTAGTGTGATGAATATAGACTAAAATATATTGAGTACAGTGCATTATATAAGCACGTACGGTCTGACCCGTGCGATGAATAGTCCGAATATGTGAAATATCTAAGACTAATAAACACACTAATCTACTCTACTCTATATATTTCTTCATGGCAGCCCTTCAGAACTATACGTTTAAAAAGTCATATGAACCATTATTCAGAAAAGAAATAAAAGGATTTTCTAAACAAAGGTATAATTCTAAGAAGTGTGAAAACATTATACAGGGTGAAGAACCGACACATTTATTTGTTTAATTGTTTCAAAACGATTTATGCTACCGACAACTTATTATACTTGAAATGCAGGTGAATTTTGGGAGATTATTTACCTCTACAGCAAACGTTAAAAATGTCCTCCATCCTTATCTGTTTCCTGTAACTGATGAACAACCGTAATCCTATACGGCTTTAGGCCTGCACTTTTCACAGCTCTTTGACACATTCAGTAGCTGTACCCTGTCTCCTGCGACAATCGTCTTAATGATTTTTTGGGTGACTGATCCAGTCTTGCTCTTACGTCAACAACCGTGGGAAGCTTAGATGAACGAGTTTTGTCTTTTCACTCACCAGAGATCCAGTTGTTTCCAATTTGTTTACCAATCACAGTATTGTGTTTCTTTGGGGAGGATTCCGAACACCAAATTCTCTCTGCTATGCCCTTTGAGTAGCTGTAATTGAATTCGCAATCCAGTATTGTTTTACAAGGAAGAGTCGTTCATTTAATGTGTACTCCTTTTCATGTTGACTAGAACAAAACCTCAAAAACAGTTGCCGACAATAAAACTAATAATTACGAATTAAACATGAACATCTGCGCATCTTGTGACAGGCAATCGAAACTCCAGAACATTCTGCTTAATTTGGTGCTAAAATTGGGGATGGAGGGAATTTCGAACAGAATAATTAAAGAAAGAAATGTGTCAGTTTTTCATAAATCACCCTGTATTATAAAAAAAAATTAGCTATGCTGTTTATACATACAACGCACAATGCAACACTTGCTTAGAGAGCGCCTTATAAATGTGTCCCATAAAAATTTCCTTTTCTACAGTAAAACCTACTATTTTAAGAAATTCGGACAGCTTCATAGTTTGTAAGTAATGTGTTCATTAAATATTTTTCTTTTATTCATATACTCATTCACTAAACAGGGAAGGAGAGGGGAGGGGGTCCAGCGCACTTAACATTCCGAAAATAGCATCAGTGACGGTCAACGCTCCTGGGTGCAGGTAAAGATACCCTTGCCAAAATTCTTCTAAACAATAAACACTTTCTTGGTAGCCTATACATTCTAAAAGAACAACCTGTCAGAGGAATCCTTATCTTTTAAAGAAAATCTATGACCATCTTGTTGAGTGTTTGGCGTTTATCCAAACACACTTACATGGCATTTCCGTATCCTTGCTGTCCATAGCATAGTTATGGTACGCTATCAACAGAATCATTGGATATATGTCTTTTGTTCTTTGGTTTGGAGAGCAGTAGAAACTAAAGGGCTAGCTGCGTCTTTGACCACTTATTTCTATGATAGAGGAATACTAGATTTGAAAATGTTCTAAATAAACTGTAACCGAGCGGGTAACATCTGTGACCCACATTCAGAAAGTCACGGGTTCAAATCTGGTGGCCAATCAATCTGACTGGGATTTTTTCTGACTAAGGCGCTAAGGTAAATACCGGATTGGATATTAATACCATGATCGAGAGTTCCACCTTAAGTCTAAAACAATACTAAAAAAAATCTGATGTGTTACACTCACATGACTTTCCCTACTTTTGTACAAACTATTTTTACAAACGCTTATTCTCCACATACTTCATGTTAATCGAGATATTGAGATGTTAATCTTATTGCTAACTTTCTTGTAGATGCAAGGGGAATATGGTAAGTTTTAAGCGATAGACAAATCTTTTAAGAGCTGGTTGCTATGTGGCGCATTCCATTCTCTTTGCATGTCCAGGACATAAAAAAATGAATAACGAATTTGAGAAAAAGTATAAGTATTGGAAAGTTTATGGGAAAAACAAGCAATATCTCGAAAACTGTTCACTCAACAAAAAAAAATGTACATGACATAAATTGTGTATTTTAACGCGGTCTACATTTTTTGTGTAGTAAAATTTTGTCTATCTCTCATGGTTTACCAGTTATCCAAAAGTCGTTCACAATGAAGAATGCTTTTGGAGATATTCCCAGAAACTTCGAGATATACATTTCATTTGTCATGACAATATCTTAAACATATGATATTTTAATCAAAATCGTTAGCCATTTATGAGAAAATTGAAATTTTCGAAAAATGTTCCATGTAAAGGGTAGTCTGGGGTGGGGGGATTTTCTTGAAAACCTTCGTGTCGCATCTCTGGAAGTTACTGAACCTAAATACCAAGTTTGGTGTTTATCCGACTGTTCGTTTCTGAGTTATGCTGTTCACAGACACACAGACACACACACAGACATGTTTCCAAAAATGCTTTTTTTGGATTCAGGTGGTCTCAAAACATGTATTTCCGGTGAAATCTCGGTATCGAATTTTTGGGTGGAATACAATACTTCCCCTACTTACTATACGTAGTAGAGAAAGTAAAAATCTGATATGATACATCCACATGACTTTCTCTACCTTCTATCGTTTTTATAGTGGGTATACAAACTATTCTTGCTAAAGCTTGTCTTTATATCTACTTCATTTTAATGCAAATACACTTTTGCAGAAATGACTACATTACACATTTCGTCATAGATACAAAGGGAACAGCGGTAGTCAAATGCTTAAAACCTGGACGCTTATATGGCCTTAAAATTCCATACTGCGAGTCGCGACAAACAACTAAATGTCGAAGCATCTTGAAAGAATGCCTAGGTATTGAACAATTCGAATCGTTAATAGCGTATATCTCGGAAATGTCTGATGCCAGAAAAAAAGTTAGTTGATATAAATTGTGTGTTTTAAAGAGGTCTACATTTTTTGTATAGTACGTTTTCGTCTATAGCTTATGTTTACCAGTTATACAACACTATACACACTTCCTTCCGAATGAAGAGGACTTCATAGGCTATTCTCAGAAAATTCAAGATGTACATTTTATTTTTCATATAAAAACGCTTAATATATATTATTTTAAACAAAATCGTTAGCCATTTTTTTGAAAATTAAAAATTCCAAAAGAAATGTTCGATGTAAAGGGTAGTTTGGTATAGGAGGATCTTTTTAAAAAAACTCTCGTGTCTTTGGAAGATAGTTTAGTGCTAATCCAAGTTTTTGCTTTTGAGTTATGCTGTCCACACACACACACACACACACACACACACACACACACACACACACACACACACACGCACACGCGCGTAGACAGACGCACACATGAATCTTTTTCTAAAAGTGGTATCGAATTCTTGGATGGAATGCAATATCTTATCTATCCTGGGTACTGGTAGTGAAAATGAAAATATATGGTAATAGCGAATGCTCTGTCACAAATAATGCCAGCAGGTAGACTGGAGGGCCATGGATTTTTTTCAGGCAGAAAAAACCCTTAGCATGGCTTCCTTCGGAAGGGAAGTAAAGCCGGTGGTCCCGTGTCGTAGATTTACGGCACATAAAAGAATCTCAAGCCTGATAAAGGAGCCTCTGAGCAAAATTACCGATATTTCACGCCCAATATAGAATGGGACGCTAAGGACCACAGCAGTTAAAGTGCGTCCATAAATTAAACTCAATTTCAGTTTAACCATTTTTAGTTGAGATTCATGTAAAATATGTATTAGTTTATACTTTCAAGATCGCAGAATAAGTAAGGATTACTAGTATCTTTTTCTATGGATAGAATACCCTTTAAAGGAAAGTTTTCAGCACGAAATAGAGTAAATAAAAAGGGAATCAAATAAATAATAATTATTATTATTATTAATATTATTATAATCCTTGTCTACATAACTTGTGTCATTATCAAGATAGAAATACTGTTGCCAGTTGGAGAATGTAAAACAGGATCAATTTGGTATCAGCATACAATACAAAATTGGTTACTTGCGTTTATACACAGAAAACTACTAATAAGAACATAATTCAGTGAACAAGATATCGTCTTTACAGTTTTTTATAAGGGCTGCCCCAGAGGTACCCGGCCTAACAAAGAAAACAGAAATTTTTGGAAAAAAAATCTTTATTTCTCTACATAGTCTCCTTTCAGCTCGATAAACTTTTCCCAGCGATGTTCAATAGCTTCGATACCCTTTTTATAGTGAGAACCGTCGAGTTCTGCAAAATAGCCATCAACTGCAAACTCCACCTCTTCATTGTTGGCAAACCTTTTACCACCAAGACATTACTTCAACTTTGGAAACAGAAAATAATCAGAGGGGGCTAAATCTGGCGCATAGGGTGCATGAGGAAGCTATTCGAACTTTAACTCATTGATTTTGGCCATGGCGATAATGAATGTGTGAACTGGTGCACACAAACAGAACTTTCTTTTTCGCTAAATGCGGCCGTTTTTGCTTGATTTCACCATTCTTACGCATAATACTCGCCATTGATTGCTTTTCCTTTTTGAAGATAATCAATGAAAATTATCCCACGCACATCCCAAAAAACTGGCGCCATGACCTTGCCTGCAGATGGAACTGTCTTCGCTTCTTTGGAGCCGATTCTACCCTTTCAATCCACTGTTTTGACTGTTCCTTAGTCTCAGGTGTGAAATGATGGTCCCATGTTTCATCCATGGTTATGAATCGACGCAAAAATTCGGCGAAACATCGCCAAACACTCGACTGAAACATCCTCACGACGCTGATTTTGTTCCATTGTGAGTAAACGCAGCACCTATCTTGCGCACAGCTTTCTAATGTCCAAATTTTCAGTTAGTATGCAATGCACAGCACTTTTTGAAATGCCTACGATGTCTGCTAGCTCGCGCACTCAGTCGACGGTCATCCAATACCATTTTATAGATTTTCCTCACAATTTCTGGCGTGGTCACCTCATTTGGTCGACCACTGCGATGTTCGTCTTGGCAGCTCGTACGGCCTCGATTAAATTCTGCCACCCAATGTTTTACTGTTGTAAACGAAGGAGCAGACTCCCCCAGAGTAAAATTTAGCTCAGCTTTAATAGTAGTTTGACTAAGACCTTTCAAATGAAAGTATTGTATCACATAACGATGGCTAGTTTTATCCATTATTACAAATTTGCTTAGAGAGTTAACTATTAATGGCTGCCAAACAATTACTAAACAACGTAGCATCGTCAAACTAAGCTTTATAAGGGTGGTACTTTCTACTATAGTCATTTGTTTGAAACAACAACCGCTATATATACGTTAGGTCGGGTACTTCTGGGACTGCCCTCGTAGTTGTATCTCCCATCACAAATATGTACCAAAGTTTGCAACCACAATTGTTTTTACAGATGTAAGATGTGTTAAAAGGTTCTAAAAGCTCAGTAAATTTGAGAATGTTATTTTGTTAGCTCCACGTATGGACGCCAATTTGAACTAGATATTGTCTTTACGTTATTTGCTGCTACGCATGAAAAGCCGATTTGAAGTAGGAGTTTTA
Organism: Deroplatys truncata; assembly: GCA_030765065.1. Lineage (NCBI taxonomy): Eukaryota > Metazoa > Arthropoda > Insecta > Mantodea > Mantidae > Deroplatys > Deroplatys truncata. The sequence continues at coordinate 46,679,226 of CM060989.1, forward strand.
TTATATTTCAACTGTTGGGGAACCGAACTTGAAATTCGTTGCAACCACACGTATAGTAAACAGTTTCCGGTAGCCTTCGCCCCAAATGTATTATTAGATGGCCTTTGCGCCAAGTTTAAAAAATAAAATTACTGTTTCTTTAAATATTATATATTTATGTTTGCCTCGGTTGCGTCAGTATTTGTTAGAGAGACGTTTCTCTTGGCAGGGTTTTGGTACGATTAAGAATGTAGGCTTATACAGATTTTAAGTTTTAATTCACTTCTTTTTATTAATCCTTGACACAAATTAAATAGCACTTCACTGATATCAAGATCTGTGAGATTGTTTTATTTAATACTTGCATTTTTTAGCACGTATACTATTTTCGTCTCACACGAATACGTAATTAATTTCTCGAGCACACATCTCGCATCCGGTTACTATCACTGTTTGCAGGCAACTGACTTGATTTCAACCGTCTAAACTTGTAAATTTCTGTATTTCAAGTCTCTGATTGGCTAATCCTACTCCAATGGAATACCTCATTTAAATAAAGCTTTTTTCTGGTTGTTGATTGGCTATTTTTAAACTGTCACTAAAATTACATTTTCTTACAAGAATCACAAGTAACATTATTAAACTCTCAAACTCATTATTGCCTCAAGATTACCTCATTGTTAGCAACTTTAAACCTATTTCTCACAGCTCCTACAGTATTAAAATTACGTAATGCATTCACATAACATTATTGAATATGTATACAATAATATAAGCATATGCAATGACTGTTACATACATTTTACAAATTATTACATACACATATTGCTTCAAGGTGGGCTGTTATTGAATTTACATGTTTTATATTTTGACTAAAATCATTTAAGTGTTAAAAATACTCCTCAAATTACATTAACTAAACACGCCGTAATTAATTGGAAGATATGTACTTTTTTATGCCTTTTCCTTCCTTTGTGAGAAACTAATAGTAGAATATTCTCCAAATTAACCTGCGGGTAATCTCTCATCAAAGGCACGACAGTTGACATGGCGCTTTGACGCGCACCTGACAATTTCTAAACGCTAATAGGCAGAAAGCTGGTTATGTAAGTTGGGCGTGTGGAAGATGTTCCTAATTCTGTTTTGTAGCAAGTTGAACGATCACCCAAACACTTCATGTAGCGACAGTGATGCATTGATTGTTTTCCACCAAGATATGGAACAGATTCCTCTCACACAAACACTCGGCTTTCTCGCACGGCCTTGAGGTGTCTGACACAGTACTTCACACTCTAGAGTGGGCTGAAAAATCACTCAAAAGTAAATCAAGGTCGAAGGTTCTATCTGTGTTTGCCTCCAGCCTCATGTCAAGATGTCCCTACGCGTTCATATCCCACGTTAACAGCTACGGTGCTTACCAAAAGTATGACATCTCTACCATGCAGACATTCATGCCAAACAACATACACGTGAACTTTTGATAAACATGCTTAAAATGACAACACTGTATTTTAGTAAAAAGTTTAATGTGTTGTATTCACATGACTTTCTCTAGTATGTGTACTTAATAGGGCAAATGTTACAATCCCCCAAAATTTCAATGTCGAAATTTCACCAGAACTATACATTTTGAGACCTCCTAATCAAAAGGATGCATGTAGTGTGTGTGTTAACACACAGACTCAAAATGTCCGTTGAAAACCAAACTTGGTATTTAAGTTCAGCACCTTCCAAGAATGATGCCCCAAACCACCCTTTACATGGAAAATATTTCGAATTGTTTTAAAATTTTGATTAAAATACCATACATTAAAGATATTCACATAAAAATAAAATTTGTATCTTGAATTTTCTGGGAATAGCCTGTCTCTTCATTCGGAAGAAATTTTGTATAATCTTGTATAGCTGGTAAAAGTTAAGCGATAGACGAAAACGTACTACACAAAAAATGCAGATCTCTTTAAAACACACAATTCATTTCAAATAATTTTTTGTGGCATCAACCATTTCAAACATGTCCGTTATTAATGGTTCAATACTTAAGTCATCTTTTCAAGTCTGTCGAATTTCAGTTATTTCTCGCGTTGTCGTAGAAACAGTATGGAATTTTAAGATTACACTATAGATCTGGTTTTTAAGCATTTCACTATCGCTATTCCCTTTGTATCTATATGAAATGTGTAATGCCGGTATTTCCAGAAAGGTTGATTAAAATGAAGTAGCTACGAAAATAAACTTTCATAAGAATAAGTTGTATAAGCGCTAATAAAATGTTAGAGGGTAGAGAAAGTCATGTGAATGTAACACATAAGATTTTTTATACAGGATGTATCATAATTAATAGTGCAAGCTGAAACAGTTCAAAGTATACGATAGTAGAAGGAAAACAGTTCCGGTAACGATGGGTCCGCAAACAAGCCGTGTGTGAGATTTATTAATGGGAATGTGTGGTTATGAGCCGCCACTGATGTGAATTACTTGAGAATGTTCACCTTGAACAACGTCTGAGTATGTGGTACATGCATGATGGAGCAAAGCATGTTTTGCTGGTACTGTAAGAAGACATCTAACGTAGAGATATGGTCCAAGATAGATAGGTCGACAAGGGCACGTATCTTGGCCTCCAGGATAATCTGATATCCATTCTTTGGATTTTTCTGTATGGCGGTCACGTCAAAAAGTTGGTGTATAGTACTCCCGTTGAAGTACTGGAGCAGGGAATTGTACGTGCTTGACAGGAACTCCGAGATAATCCGGGGTTTTTGAAGCAATTCAAAAGTTATTGTAGAGACGAGTGTAGTATTGCATCCAGTTGCAACACCTACTTTAACAGGGAAGAATACATGCAACATACTGAAGTAGAATTGTATTCCTTGTTAAGTTAAGCTATGCGTGAATATTGAGGCAACTTAGAATGGCAATTATTAAACGAAAAGTCTACTTTTCAAGTTCATTTGTACTAATAAGTGCAATGTTGCTTAATGAAATCAGTGGCGGCTTGTCTTATCACATTTGCAATTATTTCCCACATGGCTCGTTTGCGGTTCCATGTTTACTGGAACGTTTTTGCTTCTACTATCGTAAACATTCAATCAATTCAGTTTGCGTTATTAATTATGATACATCGTGCATAGCTTCTGCAAACTATTCTTAAGAAAGCGTATTTCTCTATCTAAATTATGTTAATGAGATTAACTTTTGTAGAAATAGTTGAGTTACATATTTGGTTGTAGGTACAAGGGTTACAGAGGAAATCGAATCGATTATAATCAGAGATATTTAAAAGCTGGTCTCTACCATGAAAGCGAGAGACAACAGAACAGCCACCGCAATTTAAATAATCTGATGTGTTACACTTACGTGGCTTTTTCTACTCTTGTAAAAACTATTTTTACAAACGCTTATTCTCCATATGCTTCATGTTAATCGAGATGTTAATCTTATTGCTAAGATTCTTGTAGATGCAAGGGGAATTGGTAGCTTTTAAGCGATAGTCAAATATTTTAAGAGCTGGTTGCTATGTGGAGTATTCCATTCTCTTTGCAAGTCCAGGACATAAAAAAAATGAATAACGCATTTGAGAAAAAGTATAAGTATTGGAAAATTTAAGGGAATAACAAGCAATATCTCGAAAATGATTCACTCTACAAAAAAATGTATATGACATAAATTGTGTATTTTAACGCGATTTACATTTTTTGTATAGTAAATGTTTGTCTATCTCTTATGGGTTACCAGTTATGAAAAAGTCGTTCACAATGAAGAATACTTTCGGAGACATTACCAGAAAATTCGAGATATACATTTCATATATCATTAAAATATCTTAAACATATGATATTTTAATCAAAATCGTTAGAGCCACTTTTGAGAAAATTAAAATTTTCGAAAAATGTTCCATGTAAAGGGTAATCCGGGGTGGGGGGATTTTCTTGAAAACCTTCGTGTCGTATCTCTGGAAGATACTGAACCTAAATACCAAGTTTGGTGTTTATCCGACTGTTCGTTTCTGAGTTATGCTGTTCACAGACACACAGACACATACACGGACATGTTTTTAAAAATGCTTTTTTTTTACTTTCTCTACTACGTATAGTAAGTAGGGGAAGTATTGCATTCCACCCAAAAATTCGATACCGAGATTTCACCGGAAATACATGTTTTGAGACCTCCTGAATCCAAAAAAAGCATTTTTGGAAACATGTCCGTGTGTGTGTCTGTGTGTGTGTGTGTCTGTGTGTGTGTCTGTGTGTGTGTGTGTCTGTGTGTGTGTCTGTGAACAGCATAACTCAAAAACGAATAGTCGGATAAACACCAAACTTGGTATTTAGGTTCAGTATCTTCCAGAGATGCGACACGAAGGTTTTCAAGAAAATCCCCCCACCCCAGACTACCCTTTACATGGAAGATTTTTCGAAAATTTTAATTTTCTCAAAAATGGCTCTAACGATTTTGATGAAAATATCATATGTTTAAGATAATGTCATGAGAAATAAAATGTATATCTCGAATTTTCTGGGAATGTCTCCAAAAGTATTCTTCATTGTGAACGACTTTTGCATAACTGGTAAACCATAACAGATAGACAAAATTTTACTACACAAAGAATGTAGATCGCGTTAAAATACACAACTTATGTCATATACATTTCTTTTGTTGAGTGAACCGTTTTCGAGATATTGCTTGTTATTTCCTTAAATTTTCCAATACTTATACTTTTTCTCAAATGCGTTATTCATTTTTTTTATGTCCTGGACATGCAAAGAGAATGGAATGCGCCACATAGCAACCAGCGTTAAAATATTTGACTATCGCTTATAACCTACAATATTCCCCTTGCATCTACAAGAAAATTACCAATAAGATTGACATCTCGATATCTCGATTAACATGAAGCATATGGAGAATAGGCGTTTGTAAAAATAGTTTGTACAAGAGTAGAGAAAGTCATGTGAGTGTAACACATCAGATTTTTATTCAGGGGTTCTCAAAACATATATTTCCGGTGAAATCTCGGTATCGAATTTTTGAGTGGAATACAATACTTCCCCTACTTAATATACGTAGTAGAGAAGGTAAAAATAAAGTGAGAAAAGGTACGATGATGAAGTTATATAAAACCATGACAGATTTTCCTTAGGAAAGGTTTAATGCTTGGTGAAGAAGAAGAAATTTCTCATCTTAAAATGCTTGTACATACTACTGTACTACTACGTATGTCCTAGAGTAGAGGCGAAGCAGCAGAAACTCGTGTTAAACATACCTAATTTACGATGTGACCAAGTCTGCGATTGTAAGTTTCTTGGAAGCAAGGAAGTGTTATAACGTGTGCGGAAATAAAGGAGTCGATAACACAGGCGCAGGGATAAGGCGCGCAGGAAAAAAATCCTTTCCCATGGACGATATCTGCTTGCGTCATTTCAAGGTCTGACTAGCTGAGTTTCGCGAAGTTAGACTGAGTCAGAATATCGGCTTCTGGAATGTGTACCCCCAAACCCTAAACAGAAACCTGGCAGGAGAATCTGCTCGTTCTGTGATTTGAATGAGGACTGTGCACATATTTTGGCGGAATGTGCACAGTTTAAGAATCAGCGAACAATTAAACTCAAAGAAAAATTCTTAAGTCCCTCAAGAAAGAAGTTGGCATGTTGGGAGCTACTGGCTGATTAGAGGAACTGGCAAAACATGGGCAATTTCTTGGCTAAAGTGAACGAGGCTAGGTCAGATTTGTTCAGTTAGACAAAGGTGATTTATCTCTATTTACCTTTCTCTTGTTCTTTTGGCTTTATTTTCTTTTAATGTTGTTTATTTTGTCACTATACTTGTATCTTAAATATGCATGTACGGTCAATGACCCATGCACTAAATACTTGTGTAACAACTTCAATAATTTGAAACCAATAAAGATCTGCTTTCCCTACTACGTATAGCACGTAGGAGAAGTATTGTATTCCACCCAAAAATCCGTGTGCGTGTCTGTGAACAGCATAACTCAAAACGAATAGTCGGGTAAATACCAAATTTGGTATGTAAATGCAGTAGCCTCCAAAGATGCGACACAAAGATATTCAACAAAATCTCCCTATCCCCAACCATTCTTTACATTGAAGTTTTTTCAAAATTTTCGATTTCTTAAAAAAATGGCTGTTAAATATTTATCTTAAATCGTCTGGGAATATCCTGTGAAGTTCTCTTCATTCGGAAATAGTTTTCTATAATCTTGTACAACTAGTAAACGTTAAGCTATAGATGAGAACGTACTACTCAAACAATATAGATCTATTTAAACCCTACAGTTTATCTTAAATAGCTTTTTTTGTGACATAAGCCATTTCCAAGATATCCGTTATTAAAGGTTCGAATTGTTCATTACTATTAAGTGCTGTCGATTTTAAATTGTTTCTCGTGATGTCGTGGAAAGAATATGGAACTTTAAGGCCAGGATATAGCGTCCAGCTCTAAAATATTTGACTATTTCTGTTCCCTTTGTATCTATAACGAAATGGGTAGTGTAGCTATTTCTGCAAGTTTATTTAGACTAAAATGAAGTAGGTAGGAAAATAAACTTTCGTAAGAATAATTTGTATACCGACTAATAAGCGATAGAGGTTAGAGAAAGTCATGTGAATGTAACACCTGATTTGATGATCCTCCGCGAAGAAGTGCTTTAAACTGCAAGATCAGAGACACAATGCAGGCTGAGGTCCCAGTTTAGAACCTTCCTCATGAAATTCGCTGCTTATCCATTTAATCAACGTGTAACTTGCTCACAATGTAAACATCCCTGTATCAAATATGTCATGAGCAGGTATAGACTACTTCTTAAGCATTTAAACTTATCTACACTCAAACCATATATCATTTAGAGGTTTGCACGGGCTTGGGACAAAAATTCGAGGAGTCGGTTAAATACGAGGGCTGATCAACAAAGACTGAGACTGATTTTTTTCACAGATGTTTATTACTCCAATTCAATGTTTACATGATCTTTTTCAAAGTAGTCCCCTCCTACAACAATGCACTTTTTATAGCGTCTCTGCCAGTCCTTGAACACGTGCTGCAGACCATTCTTTGTCAGGTCCTTGAGAATCGCCTCACTTTTCTTGAGCACTGCTTCAGAGTTCTCAAATCGAATACCCCTAAGCTTTGCCTTTAGTGATGGGAATAAAAACAAGTCACAGGGTGCAAGATCGGGGCTATAAGGTGGATGTGGTACACAGGTAATGTTGAATCGAGCCAGAAACTGCATGACTTGATTTGTGACGTGAGGCCGTGCACTGTCATGATGAAGTCGCTACGCAGTCCGAGAAAGCTCTGGTTGTTTCTTTGCAATGTGCTTCCTCAGTGTAGCCAATACTGACGTGTAGTATGCTGCTGTAACAGTAGTGTGAGGGGGAACTGCATGCTGGTAAATCATTCCATTATAGTAAAAAAATGTGATCACCATCACTTTCCCTGCTGATGGAACAACTTTTGCCTTTTTTGGTGTTGGAGAACCTGGCGATTTCCACACTGTGCTAGCTTTTTTCCCTTCAGGATCATAATGATGCAGCCATGACACATCACCGGTGATAATCGATTTAAAAAAATGCAGAATTTGATTGCGCTGCACTGCTCCTCTCGCGTCACCTCCATTGTCTGGTATGCGAAATGCATGTGGGGTCTACAAAATAGAGCATTACTACCAACCTACCAATACATAAAAACCCGCTCTTTTCAAATATTCATGTTGCAGATACGAAACTATCACGGAAGCTACAGGAAAAAATCAGTCTCAGTCTTTGTTGATCAGCCCTCGTAGAAACTTGGTACTTGTTTCTAAGGATATTATACAAACATTTTCACGAAAATTTCCCACCTCAACTACCATTTACGGGAAACATTTTGATATTATAAAAAATGACCCCAAAATTTGGATTAAAACACTATTTTATGTTTAAGACATTTCGTGACAAATCAAATGCATACTTTGGATTTTCTGGGAATAGTTTGTGAAGTCTCATTCTGAGTGACTTTTGTCTAATTTTAAGATATATATATAAAATCTTAATGCATAAAACTTATAGATCTAGCTAAAGCCTACAATTTAGTCGAAAAACATTTCTCCTTTCTCTACTACCCATAGTAAGTAGGGAAAGTATTACATTCCACCCAAAAATTCGATATCGACATTTAACCAGAAATACGTGTTATGAAGCCCCCTGAATAAAAAAAAAGCATTTTTAGAAAAAGGTCTGTGTGTGTCTGCGTGTCTTTGCACACCATAACTCAAAAACGAAAAGTTTGATAATACCAAACTTTGTATTTAGGTTCAATATCTTTTAAAGATGCGACACAAAGATTTTCAAGAAAATCCCCCCACCCCAGAGAATGCTTTACATGGAACAGTTTTTGAAAATGTTGATTTTCACAAAAATGGCTTTAACGATTTTGTTTACAATATCATATGTTTAAGATATTTTCATGACAAATGAAATGTATATCTTGAATTTCCTGGGAATTTTTGTTGAAATCTAGGATTCGAATTTTTGGGTGAAATGCAATAGCCTCTCTACCTATTATGTACGTGGTAGGAAAATAAAAATTATTGTCATACATAGTCTAACAAAATAATTACAGCAAATGTCGCGCTCTAGTGATTAAAAGAAAGCACGTGAAGGTTTATCTATAGACTAGAATTTCAGTGTAGGTAGTGGAGCTGTGTATGCATTTAACAGCTCCGAAACGTACAATGCTCATAGATCATTTTGAGCTCCCCAAGCCCCAGTACCTATCACAACGCCAGCATTAGACACCAAGGTCTCCTATCGATCACTGCACTTGAGTGGGCGATTGGCACTGTGTGGAAAACGGGGGCATACGTGGGCGTCTAAATGTTAACGCCCACATGACACTTCCACCCCAACTCTGTTTAACCCTCTGAGCTGCAGATAAGCATGATGATAAATATGAGTCCATTAAGCTTGTTGATACTGCGGCCTGGTTAATGCGAAACGGCTTTAAAAGGACACGCAGGACTAGCCTGGAATTACAGTAGTGAATCCGTTAGGTACAATTATATATCAGCGTCTCTATTATCTGGAAATACAAGATAGTGCTGGGAGAAATTTGTGTGGAGCGGTTCACTACGCCAGCACGCGAAATATCTCTCAGGATTTCATTCAAAACAACCAAAAACCATATACTTTTACCGTTCAGTTTAAGTAGTAGTAGAAGGACCTTTATTGTGAACAGTTTCAGTCTATTCTTGTAAAATACAACAATCGCATGGACCTCACTGCCGTACATGCTTTTCCTGTCCCTATAATGTAACGCTATGTATATAATACTAAATACACTACCGTTTGTAAAAATTGCAATACCAAGAAGGAAACGCATGAATTCATTGAATTTAATACCACAGATTAGGTACATGACAAGTAACAAATGATAAACTTTTCATGACCTTTGAGCCCTAATATTCAGTATTTGGGGTGGGCTCCATGCGCTGCAATTAGAGCTGCTATACGCCGTGGGTTTTGAATAAGTTCCTGAGGGATTTCACTCCACGCAGTTTGTATTCGAGCCTACAAATCCGTGACACTGGTTACTGGAGGACCGTGACGCACCAGGTGCCTACCAACATATCCCAGATATGTTTGATGGCCGATATGCCAGGTGAACGTGCAGGCCAGAGAAGCAATGGTACCCGTTGCTCTTCGAAGAAGGCTTGTACATTCCTCTCAATATGTGGCCGGGCATTGCCCTGTTGAAATGTGGTCTGTGGAGATGCAGGGGGATTACATCAGGTCTACAACTGCCTTTAGGTAACGATTGCTGTTCAAAGTGCCCTCAATTCGTAGGAGGCGAGATCGGTTGTTGTAACCAATGGCGCCAGAAACCATCACACCTGGTGTTTGTCCGCCATGCCGCTCAACAATGCAGCCCTCCAAGTTGCGCTCACCACGGTACCGCCGGACACGTATGCGCCCATCACTGTAGGGCACGTTGAAGCGGGACTCGTCCGTAAAGACCACATTTTGCCACTCAGTACTCCAGTGATGGTGTTCACGTGCCCATTGCAGTCGGAGGAGCTTGTGGTTTCTGGACAGTGGAAGCCGACGTAATGGCATGAATGCAACCAGTCCAACCTGCAGCAGACGGCGACGAACCGTTGATGCAGACAAGTTCACACCTGTTGCAGTGCTCTAGCGTCGAGCCAACACTGTGGTTGAAGCTGTATGGTCCGTTATGGCCATGCGAAGAAGATGACGGTCATCCCGTGCTGTGATAATGTTATGTGGTCCAGTACCCGCTCTTCGCTGCGTACGACCTTCATCTATCCGCTGCTTCCACACACGCATCACAGCATGCCCTATACGAGTCGAAATGTCACGGTATGACAAACCCGCTTCCCGGAGACCGGTCATTCTGCACCGTACGAACTAGCTCACATGTCGATATGGCTCCCTTTGACGTCGACGAGGCATACTGGCACCTTCTTTATTGTTTCCATTTTGTTTGACAGCCAGGTACTGACTACACTGGGCGCAACACTGATCTTGTTGGACCGACACGAGAGGGCTCTGCTCGGCCTACGTGTATGCCATCTCTCTGGAAACCTAATCACGTATTGCTTGCATACTCTTCTACACTTCCACCAAGTTTGGAGTTATTCGGGAAATTCTTTCTTGGTGTTGTAATTTTCACAAACGGCGGTGTATATACTCACTATATATACTAGTATGTACTATGAACTATCATAATGAAGGAAGAAAACAAAACAATATAATAATAAGCATGAATTACAATTATATTACAAATATATACAGTGCTCCGGCCCTTAAGAACTCGCTGTTATGTATCGTCCCTGCCCCCTCTTCCGTTCTCCAGGGCAATTAACCTCCTTTGCCCAACCTTAGACAAAAAGGAGTCCATTTTATGACAGCCCGTGTCCAACATTACATCCAAACAGCCACCATTCCCCTACTGGACTCCAGAAACTGTAGTGGTAAATATTGCTTTCTTAGCAATTCCGTTTCCCTGCACTCAGCCAGAATATGATTACATGTTTCTCTTTCACCACAGAGTGGAACATATTCTCCCTCCGGTGTCATCAGTAAATTTATTGCCTTTCCAGGCGCCAAATCTTAGCCACGCCAAACCACTTCTTTCCTCTCGCGTACAGTTATCTAAATAGGCCTCCCTCCCCCAGCCCGCGTTATTTGACAATGTAAGTTAAGTGAAATTTTAGCCGTACATTGTGATTCTAAGAAGGTTTACCATTTATTGAGATTGTAGCGAAAATATAGGTACATTCTGACAGTCCTTGAATATTTTAAAGGCTTGTTCACAACAGAGAAAGAGAACGACAACATTGAAATACATATATGCTAAGAACATTTGTAGACATTTGGGTTAAAAAAATGGATTTTTTACTTTTTGTTGAAATCACCATAAATTGTATAAGGAACATCCCTAAGTAATGTTTTTTTGTTATTTGGGCCTTTAAAGGACTCTTATGCTCCAGAAATGTTATAGTATATTAGTATGTCATCGTCGAAGTCTCTTTCTTGCGTAACCTACCGCGCTCTACCGGTCAGTCGGCCTGCCACTCCGCCGGTCACTAGTTGTAATAACAACGCTGTGTGTGTGTGTGTGTGGGGGGGGTGTAGTTTGGGTACTGGATACCAGTACCTTACCAGTGGAGACCAGTGTTAGAATGTAGTATAGATTATCACAATATTTTGTGACGTTTTATCTTGTTTAATTTACTAGTTATTTACTAGAAATTAGGAATAGTTGGGTACCAGTTATTTTACGTTGCTGGCTTCCAGCAACAGCATTTTAATTTTTTTTATTCAAATTTGAATTATAATTCTCACACTTTAAATTTTTACTTTATTATTTTTATTTTTTATTTTGTTCACTTTAGTCTAATTTATTCTTATGTACTAGATTATAAGTAAAATTTTGTACAATAATAATGCATAAAATGAAAAAGGTATTACTAAATCACAAATTTGGAATATCTATGCCTGCTGGGGTAGAAAACAAGGTACTAGAACGGCGTGTTGCGGAGGTTTTTTTGTGCTTCTAGGTTTCGTGGTGTATGGCGGTACCAGAAAGATGGTGCGATTGCATGCTCAATGGAAAGAGTATTCCCCAGAGGGCTACTTGATTGATGGGTCGTTCTTCGCCCTCTCTCGGCGGATCCTGTGCTGGGACGGGTCTGTGTGCTTGGCCTGTAGCCTCCTGTGTTTCCTTCACTTCATCCCTTTCTCCTGGGGGTGTAGCCGCGCGCGAGGTGTCCCGCTCCGTTGAATCATTTCTACCTCTCTCTCTCTCTCTCTAACACAAGAAAAAGCATTTTATTCCACCAAAATATTCGATGTTGGAATTTCACCGCAAATACATGTTTTGAGGACTCTGAATCCAAGAAAGCATCTTTAGAAAAACGTCCACATACGTTTGTGTGTCTGTGAACAGCATGAGTCTAAAACAAAATTATTGATAAACACAAAAGTTGGTATCTAAGGGACACTAGGACTGAGTTTTTAGGTAAAGGTGACAACATTTTCGATTTTTTAATAATTTTTGCCAAACATTTTTCGTGATTTGCTATTTTTAAAAGCCCAGCGACATGTTTAAACCACCCATGCGTTCTCTTTTAACCCCATAGCATTTAAAGAAAATTCAATACTGGTCTTGCAGCTATGCTCTATAGCAATAGCGGCTGCCAGCTTATCAAGAACTTGGTGTTCGTGTCTTATGTAACGATTCACTGCAACACACGAATGTGGACGACGTGTTTCCATAGTAACCATAGTAAACTTAGTAGCAACCAGTTAAAAGCAGCCAAATCTCGCGAACCTAATCTCCAAGTTTCTACCACCGGAACACCAGATTACAGTGTTTTTTTCAGGCATCGCTATCATTTCTCCGCTCGTAGCTTTAAACAGTTCTAAGTTATATAATAATAACCACCACTAAATAATGTAAAAACTTCTAATACTTTGCCCAAAAGCGCGTCCACTCGCATGCTGATTTTGGTTGACTTTCTACTTTAATATAAACCGTTCTTTGATGCAGAAATAGATAATTGTTACAAACTTCATTTTTAACACTTAAATGATTTCAGCCAAATTATATAATATAAAATAATAACAGCCCGCCTTAAAGCAATATGTGTATAATATAATATATAAAATGTATATAACAATCATTGTATTAATGTTTATATTATTATGTACATGTTCAATAATGTTATGTGAATGTATTACGTAATTTAATAATGTAGGAGCTGTGAGAATAATAGGTTAAAAGTTGCTAACAATGAGGTAGCCTTGAGGCAATAATGAATTAGAAAGTTTAATAATCCTACTCGTCATTCTTGGAAACAATAATGTAATTTTTGAGACGGTTTATAAATAGCCAATCAACAACCAGAAAAAAATTTAAGTTAAATGAAAGTATTCTATTGGAGTAGGATTAGCCTATCAGAAACTGAATGAGCAAAATTTACAAATTCAGAAGTTAGTTGCTAGTAGACAGCGTTCCTAACTGGACGCGAGACGCGAGCTCGAGAAGTTTAATATATATTCAGTGTGAGACAAAAACAGTTTAAGTGTTAAAAAATGCTAGTAATTAATAAATAATCTCAGAGATCTCTATATCAGTGAAGTGTTACTTAAATCGTGTCAAGAATTAATAAAAGGAGTGAAGTAAACATTATAATCTGTGTAAGTCTACATTCTTAGCCGCACCACTCTCTGCAAAGAAATTCATGCCTCTAACAATAATACTGACGTAGCCGAGACAAACATAAATATACAATATTTAAAGAAACAGTCAAATTACAAAGTTAATATTTTTAAACTTGGTGCGAAGGCTACCGGAAACTTTTTACCATACGTGCGGTTGCAACTACTTCAATTTCGGCTCCCTAACAGTCGAAATACAATACAACACTCCCATCATCAAATTGGCTTTCATACGTGGGGCAGAAACCACCTTCCTCAATTTTAGGTGTTACTAAAAATTCTCTTGAGATTACGAGTGTCATCCAATAAGTAATATTCTCTGTTTTATAAAAAAAACATTACACACAATTGAACATGTTGAATTAATTTTATTTATATTGCACAAGCCTTCTGTTACTTTCCTACATAATCAACATATTTTTCCAAGCATTTTTGGGGACGTGACACAAGTTTTATCAAGCCAGTGTTGTACCAGGACGGGTCCTGTGCTCACAACCAGCTGTTCACTGATTTGACTTCATCATCGGTGTTAAAGTGCTTACCTTTGAGTTGGAGGAACATGTGAAAATCACTTGGGGCAAGCTCCGGTGAATACGGAAGATACGAGAAAACTTCCAAGTTGAATCTTGACCCAGGCGGCGCTCAGAAGATTCAACTGGGAAGTTTTCTCGCATGCTCCATATAAAGATCATCTTGGAGGTAAGAACTTTAACACCGTGACGAAGATGAATGAGAAGTGAACCAGCAGTCGAGTCCTGTACTCGTAACCAGCTGTTCACTTCTAATTGATCTTCGTCACGGTGTTAAAGTGCTTACCTCCATGATGACCTTTAAGCCAGGGGAACATGTGAAAATCACATGGGAAAAGATCTCGTATCCTCCGTATTCATCGGAGCTTGCCCCAAGTGATTTTCACATGTTCCTCCAACTCAAAGGTAAGCACTTTTAACACTGATGATGAAGTAAAATCAACGAATAGCTGGTTGCGATTACAGGACCTGACCTGATACAACACTGGCTTAGAAAAAACTTGTGTCACGTCGCCAAAAGTGCTTGAAAAACATGTTCACTGTAGAAAAGTAACAGAAGGATTGTACAATATAAATAAAATTAATTCAACATGATCAGTTGAGTGTAATGTTTTTTTATAAAATAGGTAAACTTACTTATTGGACGCCCCTCGTACTATAATTAATTCTTTCTAGGATAGCTTAACTCAGATTGGTACGAGGGTATTGCAAAATCCAATAAAAACGCGTTCTCTTCTCCAAGGGAGAAACTAAACCTTTTTGTGGTGGCATAACTGGCCTTCCGTTTCCCTCGTCGATGCGTATAATGTTTACACATTTTGAGCATCTTGGCTTTTATTAATTCTTTTATATCAAAACAAACGTTCTACAATTCCTTTCCTTCACACTGCGGCCATTGAACGGCTACTCGCGCGCCGGCCGCCGCATCTGGGACGCCCGCCGAAACAGTTATAACATTCCCGCAACTGCCTCACATTGTTACAGATACAACAGTTATAATAACTAATGTTGTCTTCTGTTCAAACATTCGTGGCGTCTTCTGAGGAAATTTGCGTTCACATTCCAGAGTTCAATATTCGAAATGCGACTCGAATGCTTCGAGGGAAAACCATCCCTCACTCAGTGACAGTACATCTGTATTGGTAGGAGGTGTCTATTTACAATGAATAGCGGTCGCTTTGGCACACAAGTTCCTTACTTTCCGAGCCATATAGGGACTTTTGTCTTAGCCTCCTGCCTACTATAAAAGTATATTATAATTTCTATGCTAATATATAATATGATTAATAGGAAGTGGGTAGAAAAACAATTTTTATGTATTGGTAGCGGTATACCCAAACGGAGGAGTACTATAACCTTGTACACATATCTATTATGGCTACCAATCCCCAAGAGGAAGGACTGAAGTGATGGCGCCGCAGGAGACTACAGGCCACAGACGGCCACAGACGCGCGGAAGTCCCTAACGGTTCCAGCCTCGAAGACCCATTCCATTGCTGCAGCTGCCTAGAGAGGGCGACGAACGACCCATCGACCAAGCAGCCCTCTACTGCCCACGGGAGTACTGTTTCCCTTGAGCAAGCATCCACGCCATCTGTCGCCATACGCTATAAACCTAGAAACAGGCCGCAGATGAGAAGGAAACAGGTTGAAAGGAAAATTTGGAAAGGAACTTGTGATAGATGAGAAGCATGCCAAGGATTCACCTACCGACCCGGTAAAACCACGAAAATCCCTAGTTCAGAGTGAGCGGTCGACGAGAATCGCACCCAGGACCTCCCGTAGGCGAGCCTCTCGCGTTACCTCGCAGCCTTCTCCCTCGCTATGTTTTTATGTATCAATAATTTGTGGAATGGTTATGAAGTGGTTATAGGAAGTAGGGATGGGCAGAAAATAACGTAACAGTTCCCTTAATATAACGGTTACCAAAGTAACGAATACAAAGTAACTAGTTACACAATAACTGTTACCAAAGTAAGGATTACAAAGTAATTAGTTATTCAATTACGGTTGCGAAAGTAACGATTACAGAGTAAATAATTATCCAATGACAGCTATCAAAGTAACCAATCCAAAGTAACGAGTTACCCAATAACGGTTACGAAAGTAACGAATACAAAGTAGCAAGTTACCCAATAACGGTTACCAAAGTAACGAGTTACCCAATTACCGTTACCAAAGTAACGAATACAGAATAACTAATTAGTTAATAACGGTTACCAAAGTAACAAATACAGAATAACTAATTATCTAATAACGGTTACCAAAGTAACCAATAAGAATAACTAATTATCTAATAACGATTACCAAATTAATGATTACAAAGTAACTAGTTACCGAATAACGGTTACCAAAGTAACGAATATAAAGTAACTGGTTACTCAGTAACGGTTACCAAAGTGATGATTACAAAACAACTAGTTACTCAATACCAAAGTAATGATTACAAACTATCTAGTTAGCCAATAACGGTTGCCAAAGTAACGAATACAGATTAACTAGTTACCTAATAACGGTTACCAAAGTAACGATTATAGAGTAACTAGCTACCCAATAACGAACACCAAATTAACGATTACAAAGTAACTAGTTGCCCAATAACGGTTACCAAAGCAACGAATATAAAGTAACTAGTTACACAATAACGGTTATCAAAGTAAGGAATACAAAGTAACGAATTAACCAATAGCGATCACCAAATTAACTATTACACAGTAACTAGTTATGCAATAACGTTACCAAAGTACGAATTTAAAGTAACTAGTGTTTACAGTAACGGTTACCAAAGTAACGTTATCGCGTCAACGGTAACTGAAGAAACTAGACGGTTACCGAGCCTGGATGACATTCACTGCATGTGCGCGGCATTGGTATCGCTTATCGGGAATAGTTACCTCAATTCGTTTACAACTTGAGTCATCCTCTCACAGAGTTGCAAGTACAAATTTGTTTATTACAGTGTGACGCTTGAAAATAGGTCACAGGTCGGTCTGCAGTACATTACATTAAGATGGTTATGCATATACGATTATAGGTGAACGGTTTTTTATACTTCGCGGATAAATGGGTAAGAATAAACAACTGTTTAGTCACAAAATATACGCGGGCTGCTAAGTTCAATCAGCGACATCGTTCATGTTGAAGCGTTACTGGTAACCGTTAATGTAATTAATTGCCAACGTAATAAAGATGAAAAGAAATAACTTAATCGTTATACGTAACCGTTAACGTACTGTAACTGCGACATTTATAACCGTTACTCGAAAATAACGGTTTTTAATATTCCTAATGGGAAGTGTCTATGTATGAGATTTGTAAGACTTATTTTGTAAGCACCTCTTTAGCTAAAAAGGTATTTGGCTCACCGGAGCGAATCCTCACACACGTATGATAACTGAATCGTAGCTATCATTGTGGATTATTTTTCTTCAGTGTGCGTCTATAACGATATCATCCGTAGCATAGTAATGCACTTAAAGGGAACATCCTGTGATTCAGATTGCGTTGACTCAGCGCGAGTGGTTTTCATTGTGCTCCAGAGGAAAGGAAAACAAAAGGAGGATGGGTGGGAACATCGTAAAGAATGAAAAGTGAGTTTACCGCAACCCGCAATGCATAACGCTGGTCACTGTATTATATGTGACTGCGCATGTGTCGGCCAAGAACGCCGTGGGCGGTCGGTGGGGATAGATATTTCTTTGGTTCTCTACGAACATGCTCAGGGCGTTTTTTTAGCGTCTACATTTCTTTCATTGACAAAGAACTGGTTATGTCTAGTCCACAATAAACCAAAATTGATTACCAGAATGCCAGTGGTAAAGTGAATGAGACTAACATGAATTTTAATTCACAATAAACCGAGATCAGAAGTGATATGGTACGGATACGTCGATCTAAAACAGTATAGGTAGTCGACTTTGCGTATTTGAATGTCATATTTTGTTTATTAGATGGAATCGGCTGTATACGCCACTTCATCCACTATCTCCAATAACTAATTTCGAAAACATGAACTAGGGATGCATAAACATTCTTAAATATAAGCTTATACTTTTTGGCGTTTACAATGTACATTCTTCCCTAGACATCACTAAGATAGTTGTAATTTGATTTACACAATTATCATTTTCTCCAAAAGCTCAGGTGTAAGTTTATGACATTCTCAGTTAACACAAATTTATATACTGGGAAAGATCTACAGATGTTATTGGGCATAACTTGAAACAACTACAATTTTTTAAACTCTGGTAACAATGTATAAATAGCAAAATAGTTTTAACACAAATGCTGATATTCGTGACTATAATACAAGAAATAAATCAAAACGCACATTACAGGTCATAAAAGAACCCTATATCAAAAAAGTTTATATTATAATGGCATTCATTTCTTTATCTCTTAATAGCTGGTTGCTATGTGCAGCACCGTTCTCTTTGCCGCAGATTAATACTCTTTGCATATCCAAGACAAAAAAAATGAATGATGTATTCGCATTTGAGTAAATAAGTATTGAAAAATTTAAGGGAATAACAAGCAATATATCTCTAAAATGCTTCACTCAACAAAAAAATGTATATGGCATAAATTGTGTATTTTAACGTGATCTACATTTTTTGTATAGTAAAATTTTGTCTATCTCTTATAGTTTACAAGTTATACAAAAGTCGTTCACAATGAAGAATACTTTTGGAGACATTCCCAGAAAATTCAAGATATACATTTTATTTGACATGAAAATATCTTAAACATATGATATTTTAATCAAAATCATTGGTCATTTTTGAGAAAATTAAAATTTTCGAAAAATCTTCCATGTAAAGGGTAATCTGGGGCGGGGGGGATTTTCTTGAAAACCTTCGTGTCATATCTTTGGAAGATACTGAACCTAAATACCAAGTTTGGTGTTTATCCGACTGTTCGTTTCTGAGTTATGCTGTTCACAGACACACACACACATACACACACAGGCACACACACAGACGTACAGACACACACACACACACACATACACACACACACGGACATGTTTCTAAAAATGCTTTTTTTGGATTCAGGGGGTCTCAAAACATGTATTTCCGGTGAAATCTCGGTATCGAATTTTTGGGTGGAATACAATACTTCCCCTACTTACTATATGTAGTAGAGAAAGTAAAAAAGTTAAAACCCTAACAGTCTTCAAAAAAGATTTGAAAAAATTCCTAATATAGGGTTGTTTGTATTCAGTGGAAGAATATCTAGAAATGAATTAGTTTATAAGCTTTCTTATGGAATATACTATGTTTACAATTCCAAAATTTACTTTAGGTACCTACTGGTGTAAGAAATTAGCACTTCTGTATTTGTGTATTACATCCAATTAGACCTGTTCTTTTTGTACTAATAATTGTATTGTTGATGAAGCCAATATTTCTGTATTGAAATCAAACGGTAAATAACTTACTAATTCTCGGTAAATTTCTTCAGGAAGCACTGCGATTTCATCTTGAAGTTATTAATTCACAGAACACAAACCATTAATATGAGGATTTCTTTCTGAAACACTGCACAGTTTACCGCTTAATCTTCCTGCGTATTTTAAAGTACCACTCTCAAATTTACTCTGAAACTTAATGCCGTAATTATTGATAGGAAAATATTAATAATTAAACAAAGAAATAACATTAAGATAGAGAAATAATCACAATAGATTATTTCCGTATATTGCGGCGTACCAGTAAGCATTGTCATACCAGACGCATTATTCTGTCGCATTGTCAACAACATCATTGGGTGGCTTTGATTATTTCTTTCGGCTGAACGAGCCTTCTCCTTTGGCGCGGAACGTGCAAGAGAGAAGGATTTGTTTGAATCTCGCCCGGTATGACGCCAGCCCTGGCTAGCTAGCTTGCCTAGAAAGGGTTGGAGAGGGGGGATATATAGTTAGCATTACTTGAATGTGCGCGTCACTTTGTGTGTGAGAGTGTAAGAAGCAAGTTGCGTATGGTCAGTCCTCGACTGCGAGGCATCTCCCCTCGTCCTTTGTTTCCCTAAGTGTAATGTAGAAACGCCAAGTGTTTTAGCAATTAATTACAGGTAATAAATGTTATCTAATATTTGTGTATTTTGTCAAAAAACCTAAATGTGTGTGTCTAAATGTAGACACCAAAGTCCCGGTCCTCTCGCCGTTTGTGAGCTACGCTCCCCCATGTGCGTGTTGGGGTGATAAAAATTTAGTAATTTGCTGGGAGCTTGGCCCTCACCCCAGCATGTAACAATATTAAACCAGTGTAAGGTTAGGTGAGAAGTTCACGTATCCCGTAGCCCTGTATCAAATATTATTATGCAGGTTGGTCGTATCAAATGTTATTATGCTATGTAGCTATGTTACTTATTAATTTGTAGCCATGGCAGAGGTGAGCGGCCATAGTTACACTATTGAGGAGCGTTTAGTGACAAGTGTGTGAGTGCACGAACGAAAACACACAGGGCAGACAATGAGACAGATTATAGGAGTATTCCAGAAAAGATTTAATAAGGCTCCACCGCGAAAAGTAACACTTCTGGATTGGGAAAGACGTGCTTTTGCTTTTGGCAGTGTTAAAGGCAGGCCGCGGTTAACACAACCGTGCCAAGGTTATGTTTTCAGATGAATGTGTGATTTATCGCAGCTCACTTGTTAGAAATATTGTCTTTTGGGCCAAAGAGAATTCTAATTACACAGTCGAGTTAGAAAGGAACCCGCCTTACAAAATGATACAGGCAGCGATGACATCACAAGATCTGTTTGGACCGTGCTTTTTGAAGGGACTGTGAATGGCGTAAATTATTTACACATGTTAAAAGCATGGTTAATACCTCAGTTTGAGGAAAGGGGCCTCACAGAATGCATATGGTTGCAGCAAGATGGAGCACCTCCTTACTACGCTCTTGCAGTGCGCGAGTTCCTAAATGAACACTTTCCAGGATGGTGGATAGGTTGGTTCATCAGCAACGCCAACTCCCTTGAAATAGCCACCAAGAAGTCCTGACCTCATCAAGCCTGACAACTCGTTATAGGCAGTCATAAGGCGCATGTATCTCCACGTCGTTATGCTACAAACGAACTGCGCAATGCTGTTGAGGATGCATTTCGCACTATAACACCGGACATGCTCAAGAATATGTCAAGAAGAACATGCAGGCGTAAGGAACTGTGTTTACAGCATGATGGGGAACATACAGATATATTGGACACTTAATACGTAAGCACTTGTGCTAAAATAAATTAATTACCATTCGATACTAGGGGGTACGGGGAAATCTTGCCTAACCTGTAGTAATGTAGTAAGCCTAATTGAAAAGATTTGCCCGGAGAAAAGGTAATTAGTAGCGAAAACATTAGAAAAATCTTATGTGTTGCACTCACATGGCTTTCTCTACTCTTGTACAAACTATTTTTACAAACGCTTAGTCTCCATATGCCTCATGTTAATCGAGGTATCGAGATGTTAATCTTATTGCTAATTTTCTTGTAGATGCAAGGGAAATTGGTAGGTTTTAAGCGATAGTCAAATATTTTAAGAGCTGGTTGCTATGTGGAGTATTCCATTCTCTTTGCATTACCAGGACAAAAAAAATGAAAAACGAATTTGAGAAAAGTATAAGTATTGGAAAATTTATGGGAATAACAAGCAATATCTCGAAAATGGTTCACTCAACAAAAAAAATGTAAATGACATAAATTTTGTATTTTAATGCGATATACATTTTTTGTGTTGTAAAATTTTCTCTATCTCTTATGGTTTACCAGTTATGCAAAAGTCGTTCACAATGTAGAATACTTTTAGATACATTCCCAGAAAATTCGAGATATACATTTTATTTGTCATGAAAATATCTTAAACATATATTTTAATCAAAATCGTTAGCCATTTTTGAGAAAATTAAAATTTTCGAAAAATGTTCCATGTGAAGGGTAATCTTGGGTGGGGGGAATTTTCTTGAAAACCTTCGTGTCGCATCTCTGTAGGATACTGAACCTAAATACCAAGTTTGGTGTTTATCCGAGTGTTCGTTTCTGAGTTATGCTGTTCACAGACACACACACGGACATGTTTCCAAAAATGCTTTTTTTTGGATTCAGGGGGTCTCAAAACATGTATTTACGGTGAAATCTCGGTATCGATTTTTTGGGTGGAATACAATACTTCCCCTACTTACTATACGTAGTAGAGAAAGTAAAAATATTGTTGGAATGCAGTTTATACGACTTCAGGAATTTATTTCTCCACCAGTTTGTCATATATCGTCAAACGTATGGGGATGTATGCATAAAAAATGCTCTGCCCCAATGCATGAAAGATAAATTTGAAAACACCTCACGCACAAAATAATCTCTCCCTCGATTAATTTGGCTGCTAGAATTTTTTAAACTGAGGACAAATACTTTCTTGAGGGGGTGTATGCAGTAATACAGAGCCTTTGGACGAGTGGCCGTCCTAACGTGAATTTCCTTAGCGCCGGGAACAACGCTGTTTGTCGGCGGTGTCGAATATTACTTCCTTAAATTTAGGTGCATAGATTTCTCTTACAAAGCATAACTACAACAACCACATACATTCCTAATTGAAGATGAAAATTATGTACCTGTGCCGTTACACATTTCTTACACCTTTAAGAAAGTTCGCATTAACACATTTGCATCTTAAGTTTTGGGCAGCTGAAATGGAAAGAGGTTTGAGGAGAATAAACATGGGGGGTTCAGTACGGCAAACAGGTGAAATAAATGACAAAAACATATGGCAAGGTGTCAAAAGAAGATTAATAGACATTGCCCGACAGGGATTAGAATCGGATTGTAAAATTAAATAAAATTGAATTGGAATAAAGAGAGATATACGCTTAGGAAGAAAGAAAAGATCAGAAATGGCATGGTATAGACTGGAAGGTTGGAGAACACAGAAAATCTCGGACGGTTCCAACAGGACAATGTGTTCATTCTGCTGTTTGGATGAAGACTGGATACATACTTTGGCGGAATGCACAGTGGGAGAACCAGCAAACAGTTAAACTCAAAGAAGAATTCTTAAGTACTGCTAGAAGGAAATTGGCACCTTGGTATATACTGGCTGACCAGAGGAACTGGCAAAACATGGACAATTTCCTGGTTAAACTGCGCGAAGCCATCAAATTTCCTCAGTTACACAGACAATTTATCTCTACTTTTTTCTTTTGTTTCTTTTGTCACCTTTAACTTCAATATGCAAGTACGGTGGTGCATGTACGGTACCCATGCACTAAGCACTTGTAATAATTTGAC
Organism: Deroplatys truncata; assembly: GCA_030765065.1. Lineage (NCBI taxonomy): Eukaryota > Metazoa > Arthropoda > Insecta > Mantodea > Mantidae > Deroplatys > Deroplatys truncata. Next base: position 46,702,754 of record CM060989.1, read on the forward strand.
ACCAAATCAGAGGGTTGTTCGCAATCTATGGTAACAAACCTAAAAACCCCATTACCTTATGAAAAACCACGCCTCCACCAGTAGTGATGTCCTACCTGGAGGCCTTTAGCTTGAGCTATCAATCTGCAGCACAGCTTCCACTGGAGCAAACTGCTACGAAATACAGAGATGTCCAGTTTATTCCATTCCTCCTGACAGCTTTCCAGAGACCATCCAAAGTTAGCAGCCGCCAACTTCCAAGGGCTCTTTTCAGTAACCCAAATGCACAAAACTCTATCAGTAATGCATTAGATGACTTAACACGGATATCACTGAAAGCTATGGAATGTATCCTATTTTGCTTTCTACGTTCTCCAAAAAGTTGTAGGTTGAAGCAGATGTATGGCTTGATGCCTTATCCTGATGCAACCAGACTTTACTTACATCTACACCATAGACAGCAGGGATTTCTGTATGAAAAATTGGTATCAGAACGTTAGTCTGATATAATGCCGAGTTGATTTTCACATTTTTATGTACACGACGAATGATTAATTTGCCATTGTAGCTGTACCTTGATATTACCATGAGATCATTGGGGAAAGTTTCGTTAGTTTCCTTATACCTGATAGGTGTCGTTCATACAGCTTTCTGCTGTTAGTGGCACGTTCTGCAATGTATTTAGGCAACAGCTTATATCCCCGGCTCTTATGGCACTTTTCTAGATTCAAATCCTGGTTGATTATGTTGTTCACAGTAGTAATAGATATCCCTTATTACTGTGCAATGGCCCTACTAGTTGTAGGATTTAGTTCAGAGGCATGGGCCTTCACCTTCCAAATTATCTCCGGGGTGCGACTGGTGACCAGTCATGGATTTCCCTGTTTGTTACCCTTTGGAGGAAATTCCGATGTGACTTTACCTTTTTTGTTGAGCGCACATGAGATAACTTTCTTGGATATGGTATAACCACGCCTCTTGCACTGCTTAATAATCTTAGAATACAAGTATTTTGCATCGGAAAGGGCAATAATGTACCCTTATCAGAATGGCTCTGTTTTTGACACCATTTGATCAGCAAGAACAAGAGCATACAACTGAGCAAACTCAGTAATACACTCATACTGCTGAACTTTAATTCGGTTCCACATGTTTAAGAGCGCAGCTATTGTGCTCGTCTGATGCTGTTAACATAGATATATCATGAACAACCCTCCGTAGACATCGGTTGATAGGAAATTGAATCGGAAAGTAAAATGAAACCTTCTCTAAGCCTAGCAAATGAAATAAAATTGAATTGGAGTAATGAGAGATATATATTCAGGAAGAAAGGAAAGGTCAGGAATGGCACTCTTTGGACTGGGGGGCTGGAGAACACAGAAAATCACTGACGACTCTGGCAGGAGAATCTGGCCATTCTGTTATTTGAATGAAGACTGGGTACATATTTTGGCGGAATACGCACAGTGGGAGAACCAGCAAACACTTAGACTCAAAGACAAATTCTTAAGACCTGCTAAAGGAGATTGGCGTGTTGCGATCAATTGGCTGGCCAGAGAAACTGGCAAAACATGAGCAATTTCCTGGTTAAACTGCGCGAAGTCATCAAATTTCCTCAGCTATCAGAGATAATTTATCTCTACTTTTTTACTTTCTCTACTACGTATAGTAAGTAGGGGAAGTATTGCATTCCACCCAAAAATTCAATACCAAGATTTCACTGGAAATATATGTTTTGAGGCCCCCTGAATCCAAAAAATACATTTTTGGAAACATGTCTGTGTGTGTGTCTCTGTGTCTGCGAACAGCATAACTCAGAAACGAACAGTCGGATAAACACCAAACTTGGTATTTAGGTTCAGTATCTTCCAGGGATGCGACACGAAGGTTTTCAAGAAAATCCCCCCACTCTAGATTACCCTTTAAACGGAAAAGTTTTCGAAAATTTTAATTTTCTCAAAAATGCCTCTAACGATTTTGATTAAAATATCATATATTTAAGATACTTTCATGACAATAAAATGTATATCTCGAATTTTCTGGGAATGTCTCCAAAAGTATTCTTCATTGTGAACGACTTTTCGCATAACTGGTAAACCCTAAGAGATAGACAAAATTTTACTGCACAAAAAATGTAGATCGCGTTAAAATACATAAGTTATGTCATACACATTTTTTTGTTGAATGGACCATTTTCGAGATATTGCTTGTTATTCCCTTACAATTTTCCAATAACTTATACTTTTTCTCGAATTCGTTATTCATTTTTTTTTGGTCCTGGTAATGCAAAGAGAATGGAATACTCCACATAGCAAACAGCTCTTAAAATATTTGACTATCGCTTAAAGCCTACCAATTCCCCTTGCATCTACAAGAAAATTAGCAATAAGAATTAACATCTCGATTAACATGAAGCATATGGAGAATAAGCCTTTGTAAAAATAGTTTGTACAAGAGTAGAGAAAGTCATGTGAGTGTAACACATCAGATTTTATCTTTTGTTTCCTTTTTTCACTTTTAGCTTGTACCTTAAGCATGTGAGTACGTGGAGCATGTACGGTACCCATGCACTAAATATTTGTGTAATAATTTGACACCAACAAAATACCTTTTCTATATACAAAAAAGAAACAGCAAGAAGAAAACTAATATAAAATAAAGGTACATTTTTAATTAGCTCATTACGGCATTCACCGTACCCACTCAGCTACGCTAGTGGAACACGATATGCTGAGAGATACACAACGGCCAATTCGGCCGAAATCGATACGAACAAGGCGGCAGTATTTATGGTAGAGATTGTAAAATGCCCGGATTGTATAACTTCCCAAAAGGCAGGATGAGAAGATCCATTCGGTGTTTAATTATATAGCAATTTGTTAGGATTAGTTTGTTCCACATCTATGATCACGACCACTAGAGCTTAAACTTCCGCTCGCTTCCAAACTGAACAAACCCACTACTATATTTTCTCTTTCAACTCGTGTATTCGGGAGAAACAATTCCAAGCTTAATCCAAACCCGGCCCCACGGTTCGGGAGGTAGACACGCTAAGTCCACGTCACGCCAAGGTGGGAATGACTGGTATATAGTGATAAAAATTCTGAAGTGGTACATTCACATGACTTTATCTATCCTCTCGTTTATTTGCAGGTATGCAGAACTATTCTTACAAAAGCTTGTTTTCCTATCTACTTCATTTTAATTCAGATGAATTTTTCCGAAATGGCTGTATTACACATTTCGTTATAGATACAAAGAGAACAGCGACAGTCAAATGTTTAACAACTGGACGCTATATGCTAGCCTTAAAATCCCATACTGTTTCCATGCAACCGAGAAACAACTGAAATCGACAGGCTTTAAAAGAATGGCAAAGTATTGAACAATTTGAACCATTAATAACGGATATCTCTGAAATGGCTGATTCCACAAAAAAGTGATTTGAAATAAATTGTGTGTTTTAAAGAAATCTGCATTTCTTGTGTAGTATGTTTTCGTCTGTCGGCTTAAAGTTTATCAGTTATACAAGCTTATACAAAATTCCTTCCGAGCGAAGAGGAATTGAGAGGCTATTTCCAAAAAATTCAAGATATACAGCTTATTTGTCATGGAAATATCTTTAATGGGTGGTATTTTAATCAAAATGGTTAGAGCCACATTTTGGAAAATAAAAATAAAAAAATGTTTCATGTAAAGGGTAGTTTGGGTTAGGGGGTTTTCTTGAAAAACTTCATGTCGCATCTTTGGAAGATTCTGAATCTAAATACCAAGGTTTGGCATTTATCCGAGTTTCGCTTTTTGAGTTATGCTGTTCACAGTTACATACACGGACCGTTTTCTAAAAATGCTCTTTTTGGATTTAGGGGTTTCTAAATATATGTGTTTACGGTGAAATATTGGTATGGGATTTTTGGATGAAATGCAATACTTTGTCTGTCTACTCTGTACGTGGTCGAGAAAGTAGGTTATAGGTTGTTCACACCTCAACATCGCAACATACAGAGATCTATTGTGCCTACCACCTCCAGGAGAAAGGGATGAACTACACAGGAGGCTACAGGTCGTAGGCAGACAGGCGCTGAGGTCCCTAAAATGTCCAAATACACACACCCATGTGTCGCCAGACAGAGGGCGATGAACGACTCACCAGTCAAGCAACCCTCTGTCTGGAAGCACATCTGAAAGTTGAGAAGGAAACGAAATGATGGAAAGGAAATCGTGGTAAAGAAGAACGCCCCAAAATGTGGCTGTCGAACCCCGGAGAAATCACGAAAAACGCATGGTTCAGAGTGAGCGGTCGGCGGGAATCGAACCCGGGACCTCCCGAATGCGGGCCATAGACGTCTCGTTTATAGAGAAATTAAAAATATTCATAAGTAGGTATGACCTACAGGGCAGAAACTCAAATCCCGCTTGGACAATCCTTCCTGACTCAGGTGTTTCCAAGGTTGTCTCAATCCTTATTACTGGCAAGTGCTGAAGAAGTATCCTAAACTTGAATTTGGAACGTTTCTTCCCAAATTTCCTTTCCAAATATCATTTCATTTCATATAACATGACTGCCCACCGCCTAAAGCGGCGTATAGTAGTTAAACACTATTCAAAGTAGGTATAGAAGAAACAAATTATCTGATTTGTTACATTCAATTAGTTTCTCTACCCACTCTTCTACACCTGTCCTTACAAAGGTTTATTCTTCTACCTGCTTCATGCTAATCGGGATACACATCTGCAGAAGTTGTTTTATTTACACATTTCGTTGTTCAAGTCATTTAAAAGTGGGTCGCTGTCGATGCCTTGGAAATTCCGTTCCCTTTACAGGACCACGAGCGACATAGCAATTATAAGTATTCAAACCAACAATAAAGAATATCATCGTTCTCATCACAAAGCATTTATTGGACATAAATTGTGCATTTTAACGAGATTTTAATTCTTTGTGTAATAAGTTTTTATATATTGCTTATGGTTTACATGTTATGCAAAATTCATCCAGAATGAAGAAGACTTCACAGTGATGCAAATACCCTTATCTTTAAAGTCATTTTTAGGAAATTATAAATAACGAAAATGTTCCCTTGTAAAGAGTGGCTTGGAGTAGGAGGATTTTCTTGAAAATCTTCGTTTCTTATTTTTGGAAGACAATAAACTCTAATACTGAGTTTGTTATTTAACCCATTTTTCGTGTTATGCTGGTCACAGACACACAGACATACGTTTTTCTACCACAAAACGTGTTTTTTCAGTGAATTTTGGATGGAACACAATACTTTTTATATTTACTAAATATAAGGTAAAAGTTAGGATGAACGGGGGGTGCGGCTCCGAAACCAGGGTAGACCACCACAAGTAGACCACAACGGTCCTTTTTACTTCTACGGTGATCCCTTGGAGGGAGGGATGAGGGGAGAGATCCGATGGGCGACCAGATCCGTAAAAGACGGGCGCAAGCATGGACGGGGTTCCTAACGTTTCCAGATCAAACACGTCCGACACCGCCCGGTCCTACCCACAAGTCATTGAGGCATGATTTCAGTCAAATTATATAATATGTAAATTCAATAACAGCCCGCCTTGAAGCAATATGTGTATGTAATAATTTGTAAAATGTATATAACAGTCATTGCATATGCTTATATTATTGTATACATATTTAATAATGTTATGTGAATGTATTACGTAATTTAATAATGTAGGAGCTGTGAGAATAATAAGTTATAAGTTACTAACAATGAGGTAACCTTGAGTCAATAATGAGTAAGAAAGTTTAACAGTACTACTTATGATTCTTAGAGTAACAATAATGTAATTTTAGTGACAGTTTATAAAATAGCCAATCAACAACCAGAAAAATCTTTAGTTAAATGAAGGTATTCTATTGGAGTAGGATTAGCCAATCAGAAACTGAAATATAGCAAAATTTACAAATCTAGAAGTCAGTTGCCTGCAGACAGTGATTATAACCGGATGCGTGATGCGTCCTCGAGAAATATAATACGTATTCGTGTGAGACGAAAATAGTTTACGTGTTAAAAAGTACAAGTTTTAATAATAAAAAGAATCTCACAGCTCTCTATCAGTGAAGTGTTATATAAATCGTGTCAAGCAGTAATAAAAGGAGTGAAGTAAAATTATAATCTTTGTAAGCCTACATTCTAGTCGCATCATAACCCTGCTAAGAGAAACGTGTCCCTAACAATAATACTGACGCAGCCGAGGCAAACATAAATATATAATATTTAAAGAAACAGTTAAATTACAAAGTTAATATTCTTTTAAACTTGTGGCAAAGACCACCTGAAAGTACATTTGGGGCGAAGGCTACCGGAAACTGTTTACCATACGTGCGGTTGCAACTACTACAAGTTCGGCTCCCCAACAGTTGAAATATAATACAACTCCTTCAATAAAAAATGCTTCAAATTGGCGTCCATACGTGGAGCTTATAATTATATTCTCACCATCCAACCCCTGGCGGTCCCCCTCATAGGGTCCACTCGGAGGAGAGACTTAACTGAGCAGACCCGCAACGATGCCAGGGAAGAAACCTCTACAGAGCGCAAGCTACCGCCTAGCCGCAACCCGCCGAACAACGTCGCCAGGTCCTACAACCCCTACAGGAAATGAGGTAGCACAAGATGAACCATCCCAGCATAGACCTGCCGATTCGGAGAAACCACGAAAAATCCATAGGTTAGATTGGGCGGTCGTCGGGGATCGAACCCGCGATCTTCCGAATGTGAGTCGCACATGCTACTACGGCGCCACCTCACTCGTTCTAAAAGTAGATAGATAAGGTATCTTTATTAGTTTCAAATTATTGAAGTTATTACACAAGTATTTAGTGTATGGGTCATTGACTGTACATACATATTTAAGATACAAGATATGGTGACAAAATAAACAACTGAAAAATAAGCAAAACAAAGAAAGCAAGAAAAAAGGAAAATAGAGATAAATTACCTTCGACTAAGTGAACAAATCTGACCTAGCTTCGCGCACTTTAGCCAAGAAAGTGCCAATGTTTTGCTAGTTCCTTTTACCAGCCAGTAGATCCCAACATGCCAATCTCCTTCTAAGACTTAAAAATGTTTCTTTAGTTTAAGGGTACAAGGCAGTCTGAACACATGGAAATTACACCTTAAGTGTGTTAAATTACCACTGCTCTTAAAGTTATGAATGGTTTTTCCTGAAATTTTTATGAAAGATTTTAGCAATCATGACAATTATTTCAAGTGGTGATTTGCACTGATAGCTTATGCAGTTGAGTCCATAAAAATTATTTCATTCAACAGAAAAATGATAACATTTACTCTTAAAACATGTGAATTTATGTACCTTTTTCTCTGATACTACTTCCAGTAAAGAATCACACCTCTGCATGCTTGTTCTTAGTATAAAATTTATCTTCTGAACCTCAATTATTTAGTTATGTATATCAGTTCACTAGAAATTGAAAAAAAAGTATTTTCAAAGTCAGAAAAGTAAAAATGTGGAAAATGTGCAACGTTGTTACATTCTTAATCTCGCTAATATACATGATAAAATTATGATTGTGGTTCAGAAAGTTTAACTAAGTGTTATATATATGTACTAAAACTTTTAGCTCTCTACCTCTCATACTTTCTGAGAAAAAGGTACATAAGCTTCCAAAAATTTTGTTTTTAAAAAACTGTATTTAATGTATGAACATTAAAATTCTGACACACTTCAGTACATTCCAGGGTCATAATCATCTGCACCTTCATTCCGGGATTGCTTCAGCTTTTCTGATTGCCTTCTCTTGGTCCTGGCCTCTTTTGTTAATTGCTGAACTGCTCGCTGGGCATGATATAGTCGTTCGTTGTTGAAAGATACAAAAATGTTCTAAAAAGTGGCTTTGCATGACAGCTTTAAAGAAATGCAGAATAGCTTTTAAATGGTACTTAAATGTATTATAAATCTCTTAACCCCCCAAAAGTGTATATTTTCTGAAACTGGAAATAATAGAGATTTTATTACTGCCTAAACAAAAAATGTTATTTTTGTCATTTCAGAGCACCTTGCTCCCTTAATTGTTTGTTGCATTCCACCAAAATATGTATCCAGTCCTCATCCAAATCACAAAAGGGACAGATTCTCCTGCCAGAATCGTCAGCTATTTTCTGTGCCCTCCAGTCTCCCAGTCTAAAGCATGCGATTCCTGATAAGTACAAAGTGAAAATAACGCGTAGAGAAAATCGTGTGTTGGTCAATTTTTTACTTTCTCTGCTACGTATAGTAATTAGGGGAAGTATTGTATTCCACGCAAAAATTGAATACCAGGATTTCACAGGAAATACATGTTTTGAGACCCGCTGAATCCAAAAAAGAGCATTTTTGGAAACATGTCCGTGTGTGTGTCTGTATGTGTGTCTGTGAACAGCATAACTCAGAAACGAACAGTCGAATAAACACCAAACTTGGTATTTAGGTTCAGTATCTTCCAGAGATGGACAAAAAGGTTTTCAAGAAAATTCCCCACCCCAGATTACCTTTTACATGGAAGATTTTTCGAAAATTATAATTTTCTCAAAAATGGCTCTAATAATTTTGATTAAAATATCATGTTTAAGATATTTTCATGATAAATAAAATGTATATCTTGAATTTTCTGGGAATGTATCCAAAAGTATTCTTCATTGAGAACGACTTTTGCATAACTGGTAAACCATAAAAGATAGACAAAATTTTACTACACAAAAAATGTAGATCGCGTTAAAATACACAATTTATGTCATATACATTTTTTTTGTTGAGTGAACCATTTTCGAGATATTGCTTGTTATTCCCTTAAATTTTCCAATACTTATACTTTTTCTCAAATGGGAATTCGTTTTTCTTTTTTTTTTGTCTTGAATATGCAAAGAGTATTAATCTGTGGGAAAGGGAATGGTGCTGCACCTAGCAACCAGCTATTAAGAGGTATGTATGTGCTTAAAGGCTACTGTATTTCCAAATTGCCCTTGTAAATATATATTCCCCTTACATCTACAAGAAAATTAGCAATAAGATAGAGTCTGCAAATGTTTATCTCCATTAACATGAAGTAGATGGAGAATAAGCATTTGTAAAAAATAGTTTGTACAAGAGTAGAGAAAGTCATGTGAGCGTAACACATCAGATTTTTTCTCTGCTATTTTCAAACCACAAATTTCTGAAAGTATGGAGGCATTAACTTCTATGTTTCCGATTAAATGGTTAAAGCTCACATCACGATGGTTTTCTTTTGTTTTTATTAAACCTCAGGGAAACTGTGAACAATGACCCATAAGACGCGTGATTCCGCTAACTCGTTCAGACTGTTCTAGTCGGTATGACAGTCTGTCTTGTTGGAGGTCTTAAGTGGAGAGCCATTAAGTTTCATTAGACTATGTCCGAGGCTGTAATTTCATCCCATATATAACCAACCGCGCAGATTTCACTTCCTTGAAAACGTCGCTAACTAAATAAGAGTTTTAACGACAGAACTACTCCAAAGTTATGTAAACCCTAAATGATGAGGAGCTAAATGCAATTTTCTGAAAGTCTGCCAGGAAATATAAACCGAAAGAGTCCAAGCTTACTGATGATGCGGCAAATATTCCCATGAAGCAGATTAAAAAGCACGTTGTCACCATCTAGCGTTATAAATGCTGACAATCGCATTTATTTTAAATGAAATATAATTTAAGATAAGGTTAGTGCATTACAGTGTCTTTGGACTGCTAAATAAAACATGTTTTATATAAATACACCAAATAAATAGGAAGGGACAATTAAATGTTATGCTTTATTTTACGTTATACAACCCTAGATAAGAGCATAATACACCTACGAGGGCTGATGAATGAAGACTGAGACTGATTTTTTCTGTAGTTTCCTTGATAGTTTTATGTCTCTACCACGAATACTTGAAAAGAGCAGGGTTTCATGTATAATGTCCAAAAGCGACAGCACTCTCGTAATGGTAGGTTGGTAGTAATGCTGTATATTGTTGACCCTACTTGAATTTCGCATACCACAAAATGGAGGTGACACGAGACGAGCAATACAGCGCAATAAAATTTTATTTTCGTTTCAATCATACAGCCTTAAAACTTTCGAAAAGCTGAAGCAAGCATACGGTGAAGATGCACTACCTCGTGCAACGGTGTTTAGGTGGTTCAAGGACTTCAAAGAAGGGCGAGTCCTCTCTGCTAAGCAAGGTGGGCCTGGTGTTTTGGAATGGAATGATTTACCAGCATGCAGTTCCCCCCTCACACTACTGTTATAGCAGCTACTACACGTCAGTATTGGCTACACTGAGGAAGCACATTACAAGGAAACGTCCAGAACATCATCGGATTGGGTGGCGACTTCATCACGACCTCACGTCGCAAATCAAGTCCAGGAACTTTTGGCTAAATTCAACATTACCTGTGTGCCGCATCCGCCTTAAAGCCTCGGTCTTACCCCCTGTGATTTCATTTTATTCCCATTACTAAAGGCAAAGCTCCAGTGCATTCGATTTGAGAGCACTGAAGCAGTGCTAAATAAAAGTGAGGCGATTCTCAAAGACCTGACAAAGAATGGCCTGCACCATGTGTTCGAGGACTGGCAGAGACGCTATAAAAAGTGCATTCAGTTAGGAGGGGAATACTTTGAAAAAGATCATGTCAACATTGAAATGGAGTAATAAATATCTGTGAGAAAAAAAAATCAGTCTGTCTTTATTGATCAGCCCTCGTACATTCGAGATGTTCACGGTTAAAATTCCGTGGGCCTACCAATCTGATTGGGGTTTTATCGTGGTTTTCCTCAGTTACCAAGGCAAATATCACATTGAATATTTAACCCACGGCACAATGTTCCATCTTAAGTCTAAAATAATAGTAAAATTAAAAATAGATGGTAATAGTGAATGCTCTGCCGTATAACCACACGTGTGGGAGCAGAGGTACAATTGCTGTACACATGCCTCTGTGGACACGTGACGAAGTAAGATGCTATGGTACAAGAATGAGACCTAGAAGGTTAAACGTCCGCCACACACCGAGTCACGAGGTATCTCCTAACAGACACGTTGCCATATGACCGTGTATTTAAAGCGACGTAAAATAAATAGAATAAATTCTGATGCGTTACACTCACATGACTTTCTCTACTCTTGTACAAACTATTTTTACAAACGCTTATTCTCCATATGCTTCATGTTTATCGAGATGTTGATCTTATTGCTAATTTTCTTGTAGATGCAAGGGGAATTGCTACGCTTTAAGCGATAGTCAAATACATTAAGAGCTGGTTGCTATGTGGAGTACTCCATTCTCTTTGCATTACGAGGACAAAAAAAAATGAATAACGAATTTGAGAAAATGTATAAGTATTGGAAAATTTAAGGGAATAACAAGCAATATCTCTAAAATGGTTCACTCAATAAAAAAAATGTATATGACATAAATTGTGTATTTTAACGCGATCTACATTTTTGTGTAGTAAAATTTTGTCTATCTCTTATGGTTTACCAGTTATGCAAAGTCGTTCACAATGAAGAATACTTTTGGAGACATTCCCAGAAAATTCGATATATACATTTCATTTGTCATGAAAATATCTTAAACATATGATATTTTAATCAAAATCGTTAGAGGCATTTTTGAGAAAATTAAAATTTTCGAAAAATTTTCCACGTAAAGGTTATTCTGGGGTGGGGGGATTTTCTTGAAAACCTTCGTGTCGCATCTCTGGAAGATACTGAACCTAAATACCAAGTTTGGTGTTTATCAGACTGTTCGTTTCTGAGTTATACTGTTCACAGACAGACACACAGACGGACATGATTCCAAAAATGTTTTTTTTGGATTTAGGGGGCCTCCAAACATATATCTTGGTATCGAATTTTTGGGTGGAATACAATACTTCCCCTACTTACTATACGTAGTACAGAAAGTAAAAAGAACAGATGGACCCACAAAATTATTGCCCCATAAGTCTTTTGCCGTTATTCTCCAAATGATTTGAACGATTACTTCTACCCTTGCTCCTTACTCATCTTCAAGGAATCATACCACCCACACAGTCCGGATTTAGATCACATTACTCCTGTCCGCAACAGTTAAATCGGGTAGTCGATACAATATTGAACGCTTACGAAGAAAAAAATAGTATGTCTTGGGCTGTTCCTTAATACTGAAAAAGCTTTCGATAAGGTTTGGCATGAAAATCTGCTTTACAAACTGAAATTTCATCTTTCAGAATAGTTCAGTCTTACCTGTGCAAGCGAACTTTCACAATCAAACATGAAACTGCACAATCAACATCCAAACCAATTGACTCTGGTGTGCCATAAGACAGCGTTGACAGCTACATTACACATTTCTTTTTGGATACAAAGGGAACAGCGATAGTAAATGTTTTAGAACTGGATGCTACACGCTGGCCTTAAAATTCCATACTGTTTCCATGCAATCGCGAGATACTCCCGAATGTCGACAGGACTCTAAAGAATAACCGAGTTGAACATTCGAACCATTAATAACGGATACCTCAGAAATAGCGGATGCCACAAAAAAGTTATTTTAAATAAATTATGCGATTTAAAGGTTTCTACATTATTTTTGTACAGTACGTTTTCCTTTGTCGCTTAACGTTTACCGTTTACAACGTTATACAAAATTCCTTCCGAATGAAGAGTTTCTCACAGGCTATTCCCAGAAAATTCAACATATACATTTAATTTTTCATGTAGATATCTTTTATATATGGTATTTTAATCAAAATAGTTATAGTTATTATTTGGAAAATAAAAAAAATCCAAAACTGTTCCGTGTAACGGGTAGTTGGGGAGGAGGTGATTTGTTGCAAAATCTTCGTGTCGATTCTTTTGAAGATACTGAACTTAATTCTGAAATTTTGTATTTATCCGATGTTTTGTTTCTGAGTTACACTGTTCACAGACGTACACGCAAACCCATCACATACGCGGACGTTTTTCTAAAAATATTTTTGGGAGTTTCAAGGGAATTTTTGGTGTAAGACAATACTTCCACTGCTTACTATACAAAGTAGGGAAAATCATGATAATAATAATAATAATAATAATAATAATAATAATAATAATAATAATAATAGCCCAAATCTTGCAAAATAGCGTTATTAAAATAAAATTAAGACATTCTGGCCTGGGCCGGGTGGTACATTGTAAACTATTCTCAGATTCGTACGGATCGGGCTCGATTAAGACCTAAGGGCCTAAGAATTTCGGCTCTTGCAGACCTCTATGTCAAACACTTGAATCATTGGAGTAAAACCAACGGGCAACACTGCTGGGAAGCCAGACGACAACCGGCAGTGTACCAAATGTCTGAACATTTCACTAAATAAGTATATGTTTCTACATTGGATTGTATCAGGAAAAGTAATCGAGAACCGATCCGGATGAAAATGCTTAAGTCTACAAGCTCCTAAGAATGCGCAGCTGTTGGACAAGCCTAGTTCGTAGGGAACTCTGTTGGGAGGAAAATAAAGACTAATGACCAAATTATAGGGAGCTTCTACATGTACGGTTTCGTAATATTAATTTTATCTCAATCAGATATAGCAAAGTGAATAACTCATGGTATCAAAACTAGCTCGTAAAATTTAGCCCACTTTCAATAGAAGGTCGACATAGCACAAGCCCATTCCTTTCTCGTGGAGAAGAGTTTGTGAAACAGGGGTTTAAATAAGTTCTTCATTTTTCGTATGTTGTTACTTATTGAAGATACATACATGATACTGAAAAAACGAGTACAGAGCACAATTATAGGATACCATAATGTTAATCTGCTTTGATTTTTATTTCTCTGCTAGTATGTATAGTAAGTAGGGAAAAAACAATAATTCACCGGAAATACATGTTTTGAGGCCTCTCAACTTAACTGAGCTTAAAAGCTAAATCTCGGATAAATACCAAACTTGGTACGTGGGCAGTCCAGAAAGTCCCAGATTTTTGGCCTATCGTGGGATGAATAGGGTTAGAGCTGTCACCTTGGTGTCAGAACGTTCCTAAATTCAGTACGCATCCAGCTGTGGTAGCGTGAGGTCTATGCCTTCCTTACTGTGCTCTCTGTGAGTTGTTAAAATGTGCGCTGCAATACAAAATCCCGGTTGGCTAAAAAGAACAAACCAATTGTATCGTCAACTTTGTGATGTTGACGGGCAGGGAATAATGAGTGAAAGCCGAGTCAGGCAATGGTGCATTGATTTTAAAAATGGCCGTACCAATGTTCACGACGAGGATCGCAGCGGTAGGCCTAGCCTTATGACATGAACTGTCAATGCAAATCAATGACAAAATTCTTGAATATCGTCGTTTCACGATTACAGAACTTTCGGAACATTTTCCCCAAATTTCACTGAGTTTGGTGCATCAAATTGATGCTTTGATACTGACGATGAACTGCATGCCGGTGTAAACCAGTGGTTGAAGTCGCAGTATATTGAAAAATCCGATGTGTTACACTCACATGACTTTCTCTACTCTTGTACAAACTATTTTTACAAACGCTTATTCTCCATCTACTTCATGTTAATCGAGATAAACATTTGCAGGCTCTATCTTATTACTAATTTCTTGTAGATGTAAGGGGAATATATATTTACATGGGCAATATAGAAATACAGTAGCCTTTAAGCACATACATATCTCTTAATAGCTGGTTGCTAGGTGCAGCACCATTCCCTTTGCCACAGATTAATACTCTTTGCATATCCAAGACAGAAATGAATAACGAATTCGCATTTGAGAAAATGAGTATTGAAAAATTAAAGGGAATAACAAGCAATATCTCGAAAATGGTTCAGTCAACAAAAAAAATGTATATGACATAAATTGTGTATTGTAACGCGATCTACATTTTTTGTGTAGTAAAACTTTGTCTATCACTTATGGTTTACCAGTTATGCAAAAGTCGTTCACAATGAAGAATACTTTTGGAGACATTCCCAAGAAATTCAAGATATACCTTTTATTTGTCATAAAAATATCTTAAACGTATGATATTTTAATCAAAATCGTTAAAGCCATTTTTGAGAAAATAAAAATTTTCGAAAAATCTTCCATGTAAAGGGTAATCTGGGGTGGGGAGATTTTCTTGAAAACCTTCGTGTCGCATCTCTGGAAGATACTGAACCTACATACCAAGTTTGGTGTTTATCCGACTGTTCGTTTCTGAGTTATGCTGTTCACAGACAGACACACACACGGACATGTTTCCAAAAATGTTTTTTTTTGGATTCAGGGGTCTCAAAACATGTATTTCCAGTGAAATCTTGGTATCGAATTTTTGGGTGGAATACAATACTTCCCCTACTTACTATACGTGGTAGAGAAAGTAAAAATTGTGACAGTCCAGTACAGCAATTATACATTTGAAAATTCTTCTTGTTGTTCTTCTTACTTCTTGCTTTAGACATTTCTGTCTTCTGCAATCTACATATCTTGTTCATACCATGTTTTCATAGGTCTTCCTATACATCTTTTTTCTCTTGGTTTATAATTTATAAAGTCTTGTGCTAATTTTTCAGATGTCATTCTTTTATGGGTTATCCATTCTGTTTTTTACTCTTCTGTTTTATCATGTAGGTTATATATTCCCAATTCTTCTCTTATTTCTTCATTTATTTTACGGTCGGATTTTCTATATCCTAAAATTGCCGTTAGGAATTTTTTCTCGCCTACTTGGAATCTTTTTTTATTAATTTTTTGTCATAGTCCAAATTTCAATTAATTGCCCCCCTGGCCGCGTTATGAGCGCTGTACAGGTTAAGCTGTGATTGGGCTACCCTCTATCTAACTCCAAACAGCGGGATACATTCTTCGGAGTATCATCCTAGATACCGTAACAAATGAGAACACCAGTTGCTACTAAACACTCTTTGTCACTTAGGTGTTCAACTTAGCACAAACTTGAGACACTTTTGACATCAACTAAAAACAGAACACAACTGAACTGCAAGTCACAACTCACTGTCCAGACTTTTGGACTTCTTGACTAACTTCCGGGCAAGAACAGTCCCTTATATGGCCCTCGCATATAAAGCGGAACGTTCTAGAAAGGGAGACTACTAGAACATGCCGAAATAATATTACGCGGCACATAATGGGCAATTGTTACGCACTGGCTAGTATTCTGAAGGCCGGTTGAGGACTCCGCCTCAACTTAAAGGGTCCATCCTGTATACTGCTCTGTAATATTCGTTTCTTCAGTGCAAAGGTTTGGTTATCACCTTCCTTCTCCACCATAATGACTGATAACCTATAACCTGTATGCACCTTAAGTGTTAAATTAAGCAATGAACAGTGCTATGGACTTAATTTATATAACATGCGAATGTTATTAAACGTTAAATTACTGTACTGTAATAGTACGAAAATCAATTTATATTTATGTTTTAATATGATTTCGGAGTACTTACTCGTACCTAAACCAAACAATTAAATTCCTTTCTACGCAGATCTCCTTCCTCTAAAAATAAAACCTCACACAAACAGACAACGCTTACACCAAGACTTGCAAAAACAATTCAGGTTTCTGCTTAACTGCAAAGGTAACACCTAGTAATTAATGCTAACCTATTAGCCTAATAACCTAACCTAATAGTAATTAATAATTAAATGCTTGTATCAGCCTAACTAATAATTACTAAAACTAATCTAATATAAATAGTAATACAATTTAATAATATAATTAATATTATAAACAGTGCGTCAGTACGTGATTAAATAGTCGCCTGTAAAATTTGAACACCTGCGAATATAAAAACAGGGCGCCAAAACAACAGATACGATATAACTAACCTTCCCGATAATGTAAAAGATGCCTATTTACGGAGGAGTTGCCGGTTATGAATGGAACCTAACAACCCGAATATTACCAGATTCTAGTCACTTGTCGCATAATGGTGGCAAAATGTGAAATTTCACTTCAGTAACCTCTCGTATATTTTAATCTTTATAGGCACGCCCAAATTTAAACCTTATTTTCTCGCATGCTTTTATCAGCATTTTTACCTACTCAAAATGCTACACGCGATACAATTTGCTACTAATTTGTTACAAAATATGTTTACTGCCTCTCAAAAGTACGTTAAAGAAAACGACCATACCTGTATTTTTACTTTCTCTGCTACAAATAGTAAGTAGGGTAAGTATTGTATTCCACCCAAAAATTCGATACCGAGATTTCACCGGGAATATATGTTTTGAGACCCCCTGAATCCAAAAAGCAGTTTTGGAAACATTGCCGTGTGTGTGTCTGTGTGCGTGTGCGTGTGTGTGTCTGTGAACAGCATAACTCAGAAACCAACAGTCGGATAAACACCAAACTTGGAATTTAAGTTCCGTATCTTCCAGAGATGCGACACGAAGGTTTTCAACAAAATTCCCCCATCCCAGATTAACCTTCACATGGAACATTTTTCGAAAATTTTAATTTTCTCAAAAATGGTTCTAACGATTTTGATTAAAATATCATAGGTTTAAGATATTTTCATGGCAAATGAAATGTATATCTCGAATTTTCTGGGAATGTCTCCAAAAGTATTCTTCATTGTGAACGACTTTTGCATAACTGGTAAACCATAAGAGATAGACAAAATTTTACTACACAAAAAATGTAGATCGCGTTAAAATACATAATTTATGTCATATACATTTTTTTTTGTTGGGTGAACTATTTTCGAGATATTGGTTGTTATTCCCTTAAATTTTCCAATACTTCTACGTTTTCTCAAATTCGTTATTCATTTTTTTTTCCTGGTAATACAAAGAGAATGGAATACTCCATATAGCAACCAGCTCTTAAAATACTTGACTATCGCTTAAAGCCTAGCAATTCCCTTGCATCTACAAGAAAATTAGCAATAAGATTAACATTTCGATTAACATGAAGAATATGGATAATAAGCGTTTGTAAAAATAGTTTGTACAAGAGTATAGAAAGTCATGTGAGTGTAACACATCAGATTTTTGTTATTTTTAATCTTTATTAGCAGTTTGTTTATTACAACAGCACGTATGGTCATACAAGTTTTAGCTTAAAATAAAATATGAAGTAACATAAAATTAAACCCCACCTAGGATTATAGCATTAGTAAAAGCAAAGCGGGCTTCAAGAGATCTACGCCGGTATGTTTCGCAATAATGTAATTACCGATTTCAGGGACAGAGTTTGTTAATTATGAGTGTGGCAATTAGCTTGAACCATAACTTATTCAAAGCGAAAAGTGATAATTAAACAAAGACAATAATAGTCACTGAAGTATGTCGAATTGTAAATAAATACGATGACTGACGAGCGAAACACCCAGCCCATGTTGCTCTAAGTTGCGATAGTCTCGTCAATTGCAGGTGTTCTCAATAATGCATGACCATCAATTAAACGAAGTTTAGGTTTAGAAGGGGTGGGTTATCGAAGCCTTAAGCATAACCCATTTTATTTATACACAGAATGACATGTTTATACATACTTCTGTTCCTAAGGTTTATTTTTTATTTTTCACTCATCCCTATCATTTTACTATTCCTCCTCCTCCAGTCCTTTTGCTTTCATCCCCTCCCTTATTTCCTGACCGAGCGAGGTGGCGCCACGGTCACGTGTGCGACTTGCATTTGGAAGGTCCAGGGTTGGATCGGCCACGGTCACTTCACTCGGCAGGCGCAGTGTCCCTTCTATCCAATAAGCCGTCGAAAGACTCCGGCCTCAACTGTGCTCACAGTTTCAGCTCCTCCGACGCCAACACCACCACCACCTGCAGCATCGGTCTCAACAGGCAACTCACAAGAGATGCGGTACAGGATCTCCTCACGGAGGTCCTGAACATACACTACGTGATCAAAAGTATCCGGACACCTGGCTGAAAATGACGTACAAGTTCGTGGCGCCCTCCGTCGGTAATGCTGGAAGTCAATATGGTGTTGGCCCACCCTTAGCCCTGATGACAGCGTTCACTCTCGCAGCCATACTTTCAATCAGGTGCTGGAAGGTTTCTTGGGGAATGGCAGCCCATTCTTCACGGAGTGCGAAACTGAAGAGAGGTATCGATGTAGGTCGGCGAGGCCTGGCAAGAAGTCGGCGTTCCAAAACATCCCAAAGGAGTTCTATAGGATTCAAGTCAGGACTCTGTGCAGGCCAGTCCATTACAGGAATGTTATTGTCATGTAACCACTCCGCCACAGCCCGTGCAGTATGAACAGGTGCTCGATCGTGTTGAAAGATGCAATCGCCATCCCCGAATTGCTCTTCAACAATGGGAAGCAAGAAGGTGCTTAAAATATCAATGTAGGTCCGCGCTGTGATCGTTCCACGCAAAACAACAAGGGGTGCAAGCCCCCTCCAGGAAAAACACGACCACACCATAACACCACCACCTCCGAATTTCACTGTTGGCACTACACACGCTGGCAGATGTTCACCGGGCATTCGCCATACGCACACCCTGCCATCGGATCGCCACATTGTATACCTACCGTGATTCGTCACTCCACACAACGTTTTGCCACTGTTCAATCGTGTAATGTTGACGATCCTTACATCAAGCGAGGCATCGTTTGGCATTTTTCCACGTGATGTGTGGCTTATGAGCAGCCGCTCGACCATGGAATGGTTTCTCACCTCACGCCTAACCGTCTTAGTACTTGGAGTGGATCCTGATGTAGTTTGGAATTCCTGTGTGGTGGTCTGGATAGATGTCCGCCTATTACTATTTACGACCCTCTTCAAATGTCGGCGGTCTCTCTCAGTCAACAGACGAGGTCGGCTCATACGCTTTTGTGCTATAGATGTCCCTTCACGTTCCCACTTCACTATCACATCAGAAACAGTGAACCTAGGGATGTTTAGGAGTGTGGAAATCTCGCGTACAGACTTCTGACACAAGTGACACCCAATCACCTGACCACGTTCGAAGTCAGTGAGTTCCACGGAGCGACCCATTCTGCTGTTTCACGATGTCTAATGACTACTGAGGTCGCGGATAATGAGTACCAGGCAGTAGGTGGCAGCACAATGTACCTAAGATGAAAAACGTATGTTTGTGCGAGTGTCTTGGATGTTTTTGATCACATAGTGTAGGTTCCCGCATCTCTCTGCAAGATGAAATCCTATCATCTCCGCAGACTCGCTGTCATTGAATCAGGACTACAGGATCTTCAGGCCATCACCACCGCCTTCTCAACTGCCTTCCACACTTTCACCACAAGCCTGCAGCGACTAGACACCACCGACACAACAGTCAGTGGCCTGGGCGAAGTCATCACCAGCCTGCCACAGAACTCACCACCGCTAGCTCCGACAGATTTTCTGGGGGAGTTTTGGTGCACCTTGACAGATCTTACTGACCTGATGCGAGTCCTGCTCACGACGACGGCCGACTTGCCTTCGGTGCTAGCCGACCTGAAGAGTGGGCTGGAAAAGCTTTGGAACTACAATCTTGACCTCTTTGGACATATGGCACTAGATACCACCGGCAAAACTGAGCGCACCTCAGTACAATAAAGAAAAACAGAAAATCCCTACCCATTCCCAATACACTCCCCGCGGTGGCAGCACTGTCACCCGGACACTAGTCACCTTTTCCGCACTAACGGGGGTAGAACAGCGGAACACCAACACCTCTCCTTATTTCTCCTGTCAATTCCTCTCCTTAACTTTACCTTTCTATCCCCGTCACCACCCCCAAAAAAAGTTGGATCCCCGGTGACCAACAACTGCGGCCCACGGCTTTTTTGTGGTTTCCCCGGGTCGGTAGGTGAATACTGGGGTGGTTCCTCCTCTACCACGACTTTCAGCTGCTCATTTCCTGTACCCATCATCTTCTTCATTGTCACCTGTTTCAGGGTTATAGAGCCAGGTGACGGTGTTCGTGGGTTCCGGCTAGGTGCGCTGTAAAGGTTTCTTCCCCGGCGCCGTTGCGAGACTACTCAGTAGGACCCGCTTCGAGTGGGCCACCACCGGGGCTCTGGAGACGTATGGGTGGATCCGGGGGCGTCAGATGCATTCGATCTGGATACCCATGCTTGTGCACATCGTCATACGAATCTGGTCGCTCTTCCGGTCTCTTTTCTTATCCCCCTTCCAGAACCCCAACGTTCGTCCGTACCTTTAACTTATTTCCTGCAACCAAACATTTCAAGGTCTACCCCTTCCTCTTCTACTATGCGGACACCATTCCCAAACTTCTCTGGGCATTCTTTTCTCTAGCATTCTCCTAATGTGTCCATATCAATTTAGTTGTTTATATTTTACAGAATTCTTAACTTTAATTTCTTTCTTAATAACAATGTTCCTAACTTTTTTATAATATTCAATGCCTGAACAGTGACCTTCTTAAAGGTCCATTTTCAAGGCAATAACTTAGATATTAAATGTTTCATACTCATATATGATAGTACTTCACACTATTGATTTATATTGATAGTGTTGGTCCATTACGTACCTTTTTATTAGGTTGTATCATAGTAATGTTGATTTTTTAATTGGGTTTATATTGTAAGTATATAGGTTTTTGCTTATACGGTGCTATGGTTATTGTTCCATATTGTTAACATGTTGGCAACCAGCAGTCGGTAATACAAGATTTTAAAATGGGGCAACAAATTTTTAGGTTAGAGTCCTTCTGAAGTGCTTTTGGAAACAAGATTATAAAGCTGCTGCCTCAGCTCGAAGAATATAAGTGGAAGGTGACTGTCCTTAGTGAGGGAGTAACACAACGATGATTCCAGCGTTTCAATAATGGAGACGAAAACATTAAAGATTTACGTTTGGAAGACTCAAGTTATAAACATAGAGAATACCCGCAGAGCTTTGGAAGAAAACCCACAGACAAGCACTCGAAGGTTGTCAGAAGAACTTGGCGCTTCAAAAGATCCATACATCGTTACATTAAGACACTTAAAAATCGTTCAGAAGCTGTAAATTTGTGCCGCATGAATTGAGACCTGATCAAGCTCAACGTAGAGCGGATATCTGTTGTCAGCTTATCGTTAATCTCTGGGATGATAGATTTATCAGGAGAATTGTCACATGGATGAAAAGTGGGTGTATTACAGCAGCGCTGACACCTCGAAACAGTGGCTAGTTACTCGTCAGCCTGCAAACGTCGTTAAAAAAATCGGTTCGGCCCCAAAATAATTATATGTGTGTGGAGGAGTTATGAAAGTGTGATTCACTGGGATTAGTTCCAAATGGACGTCGACGACGACGACGAGCTACTGGCAGGCTAAGTTTTAGCCCGATTGAGTTTTTGCTGTGTGCCCACTCTCTAAGGGCTTAACCACAGGATGAGTATTTCAGTTTGAAATGATGTTTCAGGAAGACGGTTTGTTTTTAGGTTGTAAGAAAGAAGAGAGGAAGCATATAGCTCCTCGAACTGCCTGTTGGGATGCAGCGGTCCTTCTGCACTCTGGTGTGTATTTGTTTATAAATTTCTTTAGATTAGGATTGAATTTTGAGGCCAATCAACTCTTGAGTTGGATTACTATGGAGTTCAGCTTTAACTGCTGTTGGTTTAACTCCTTGGTTATCTGGTGCGCCCGCATGCCATGCAAGGAACCCGATGACTCCGAAGACGGCGATTTCTAGGGTCGTAATTCCCAAGTGATTTGACCAGGATATTCGAATGCTTTGGTAAACTGGCGTAAAATTTGGTAGTCCGGCGCCTAATTTCATCTTCCACATATGGAAGAGATGAGGCTTTGTGTAGTAGTCTCACGGGGAAGGCGCGGCCGACAGAGTAGATGGACCGGAGTCCCCTATTCTGCGCCAGTTGTAGCCAATAGCAGCCAGCTGTCTGCGGCCATGCCCCAGACCTCGCAGGCGTAAAGCATGAGGGGGACTATCAGGGCTCGGAAAAGGTGCAACTTTAGGCGAACAGGCATCCCGGATCTCAGCATCGGGTACAAGGAGGCGATTGCCCCCTGCGGCCGGGCCGAGACGTCTCGGATGTGCTCGCGAAAAGTTAGACCCTTATCCAACTTCACTCCCAGGTAGGTTATAGAATTCCTCCATTCAATCCTTCGGCCTCGAAATTGAAATGTGGGGCAGTCTGCGGGGATGTGGCGCTTTGTTAGAAGCATGGCGTGGCTCTTGTCCGCGTTAATGGACATGCGCCTACGCCGGCACCACTGTTCGATGAGGCGGAGATGTCTCTGTATTGGGTTGAAGGCTCTGATTACAAATGGATGTGCAGTAGATGCGGATCTTTATTCGCAAAAATTGAAACGAGTGCATCATGTTTTGAAACAGAGGTACCCGGCATTAATTAATAGACACAGAGTCCACTTGCAGCAGGACAATGCGAGGCCTCATACAGCTCAAAGAACAGTGGACAACATCTAGAAATAGGAAGGAATCAAACTGCTACCACATCCAGCATATATGCCTGATCTTGCGCCATCAGATTACCATCTGCTTATATCCATTGCTCATTTCCTACGTAGAAGAAATTTTGAAAACATTGAAGTAGTTGAAATGGGTATCAACGAATTCTTCGTCAAAATCCAGAAACTGGTACCATTGCGGGACAGCAAACCTCGCTGAAAGATGACTCAGAACTGAAGAAACTAATGACCTTTACTTTAAAGATTAGAATCATTTCCTGTAACAACATATTTGAAATAACGTTTTGCTGAGAAACTGACATTATGTATGAGACATCATCTATATTTTCTAATCTCTCAGAATGCCTACATCCTTTATAAAGTAGGCTAGCTTTTTACTTTCTCTACTACGTATAGTAAGTAGGGGAAGTATTGTATTCCACCCAAAAATTCGATACCGAGATTTCACCGGAAATACATATTTTGAGACCCACTGAATCCAAAAAAAGCATTTTTGGA
This sequence comes from Deroplatys truncata, assembly GCA_030765065.1. NCBI lineage: Eukaryota > Metazoa > Arthropoda > Insecta > Mantodea > Mantidae > Deroplatys > Deroplatys truncata. The sequence continues at coordinate 46,726,593 of CM060989.1, forward strand.
AACATGTCCGTGTGTGTCTGTGTGTCTGTCTGTGTGTGTGTCTGTGTGTCTGTGAACAGCATAACTCAGAAACGAACAGTCGGATAAACACCAAACTTTGTATTTGGGTTCAGTATCTTCCAAGGATGCGACACGAAGGTTTTCAAGAAAATCCCCCCACCCCAGAGTACCCTTTACATGGAAGATTTTTCGAAAATTTTAATTTTCTCAAAAATGCCTCTAACGATTTTGATTAAAATATCATATGTTTAAGATATTTTTATGACAAATAAAATATATATTTGAATTTCCTGGGAATGTCTCCAAAAGTATTCTTTATTGTGAACGACTTTTGCATAACTGGTAAACCATAAGAGATAGACAAAAGTTTACTACACAAAAAATGTAGATCGCGTTAAAATACACAATTTATGTCATATACATTTTTTTAGTTGAGTGAACCATCTTCGAGATATTGCTTGTTATTTCCTTAAATTTTCCAATACTTATACTTTTTCTCAAATTCGTTATTCAATTTTTTATGTCCTGGATATGCAAACAGAATATAATGCGCCACATAGCAACCAGCGCTTAAAAGATTTGACTATCGCTTATAACCTACCATGTTCCCCTTGCATCTACAAGAAAATTAGCAATAAGATTGACATCTCGATATCTCGAGTAACATGAAGCATATGGAGAATAAACGTTTGTAAAAATAGTTTGTACAAGAATAGAGAAAGTCATGTGAGTGTAACACATCAGATTTTTTTACTAAGACGTTATTAAGTTCATGCAGTTGCATAAATGTTTAATTCTTTGACCTGCAAGTGACTCGCAGTCACCTAATAGATGCCTCGACGTTTCGTGACATACTGGTTGAATCAATTTACTTAGGTACCCATCTTGTGTAAGTCTTCCTCGAGACAGACATGTCCTGTTATGATTCTGACTTTCCAACGAAGTTGATCTCTGTTCATAGAAAGAAGTTCACGATTCCTGCCTTTGTTTAAATCAATTTGCTTCGCTGCAATTTTACAGATGTCCCAGTGATTACTGGCACGTGATCTTACACAGAAAGGTAGCGAGCAACACACGGCGGCGGAAAATTGCATGTAAAATGGCATGACGTGAGAATCATCACGTCATGAGGGTATGGTGAATCGCTCACTGATTGGCTATTTTCTTATGTTTGACGTAGACATAAATTTGAAAGCCTGCAAACTACTATATTTACGTTTTAAGTTAATGGTCATTTTATGCCAATATCATCCAATGACATGAAACAAGCTTGTATGCTTACCTTATGTTTGTCTTTTTCATTGTGAATGGCCCATTACACGTAGAAGTGAAGTCGGATAAATACCAAACATCGTAGTACACGGGTATTTCTTACTTCTTTCAAGCGGTGACTCTCGTGGAATTTTCTTTGATCCAAGAATCTCACCTGAAACAAAAATCGTTATTTTATTACTTAAAACGTACAAAAAAAATTTGATTGAAGTATTACACATTACGTTTATGGAGAACAAATTGGGGCAGCGAGTGAATTTCAAATTAAGTAGAATGTTCTGGAGTTTCCATTGCCTGCCACTAGCTGCGCAGATGTTCATGTTTTATTCGTAACTGTTAGTTTTATTGTCGAAACTGTTTTTGAGATTTTGTTCTAGTCAACGTGAAAATGGAGTGAGTACACATTAAACGAATAACACTTCCTTGTAAAGCAATGCTGGATTACGAATTCAATTACAGATACTCAAAGGGCATACCAGAAAGAATTTGGTGTTTGGAATCCTCCCCAAAGAAACACAATACTGGGACTGGGAAACAAATTGGAAACAATTGGATCTCTGGTGAGAGAAAAAGGCAAAACTCGTTCATCTAGGCTTCCCATGGTTGTTGTTGACATAAGAGCATGACTGGATCAGCCACCCAACAAATAATTAAGACGTTTGTCGCAGGAGACAGGGTACAGCTACTCAATGTGTCAAGAGAGCTGTGAAAAGTGCAAACCTAAAGCCGTATAGGATTACGGTTGTCCATCAGTTGCAGGAACCAGATAAGGATAGATGATTGAATTATTGTCGTTGGTTTCAGGCGTTTACTGTGCAAAATCCTGCCATATTGTCCATTGCAGGGCACAGATGAAGCATGGTTCTATTTATCCGGCTATGTGAACTCAAATAACTCAGTTATTGGGCCAGCGAAAATCCACATGTTATTCATGAAGCGCCTATGCACCCGGTTAAAATCGGAGTTTGGTACGCAATATCCGTACAGAGAATAGTGGGACCAATTTGTTCTGAAAACAATGTGAGCACTGCAGAGTACCGACGGATTTTCATGGAGTTTGCTGAGCAACTAGACGATGTAGAGCTGAGTCAAGGATATTTTCAGCAGGACGGCGCTACATGCCATACATCAAATAAATCCATGGATTAATTGCAAGTTACTTTGACGACTGGATAATTTCCAAGATCCTGTGGCCACCGAGATCTCCGGATGTGACATCGCCGGACTTCTTTCTATGGGGTTACTTAAAAGGTTTATGCCACACGTCCACAGACATTGGACGATCTGAAGCACAACATTACACAGGAGATTCATGCTATTGACAACGGAGTGGTTCAACGAGTGACCAGTAACATGGAACGACGTATTGAGTTGTGCTTTATGCAGGATGGAGCACATTTTCAACATTTGCTATAGAGTTATATAATCTCCCAAAATTTCACTGAATTTCAGGTATAATAAGTTGTCGCTATCATAACTTGTTTAGAAACAATTAAAGAAATAAATGTGTCAGTTCTTCATAAATCATCCTGTATGTGGAACTAGCCATTTCGGAGATATACATTGTTAATGGTTTGACTCTTCAATACTGGCATTTTCAAAGTGTTGCCACTATTCAGTTGTTTCTCGTGGTGTCATGGAAAGAGTGTGAAGTCTCTAGGCCAGCGTATAACTACTAGCTTTTAAACACCTGCATATCGATTCGGTTTTCTCTATTGCCCTTTATACCTTTAATGAAATGTGTAATATTTCTGCAAATATTTATCTGGATTAAGAGGAAATAGAAAAATAAACTTTTCTAAGAATTGTTTGTGGAAGCTGTATAAAAATAAAGGATAGTAGGTAGAGAAAGTCGTGTGAATGTAACACGTTGAATTGTTTTAATAATATACGCCTTTAGCTATGAAATGTGTCATGTGGGTGTATGATCATCCATACTAATATTATAAAAAGAGAAAAATGTTGTGTTTGTTTATGTAGGTTAAACTCAAAAACCACTCAACCGATTTAATAATTCTTTCACTATTGAAAAGTCCAATTCGTTCTGACGGACTAGAGGCTATAAATCGCTTTCTAATTTCATTTGATAAATTATTAAAATACAGAATGTTTCAAAAATAGAGTGCATAAATTCAGGTATGCATTCCCTATATATAGACAGTAAAAAAGTCAATTACAACACTTGTCCTGAAATGCTTGGTATCTGAGTTATGGCCCTCAAAGCAGTAATATTCGCCGGAACCTATTTCTTCTCTCTGGAGTTGTGAAAGAAAATATTAACAGGGGACTTTAACAATTCATTCCGAGGCAAAGGGTACATTGAGTGTTGTGTTTGGCGTTTGACTGAGCGACATGTACTCAAATCAGGAGCTGGCAGAAATACACTTCATGTAGGATGGTTCGTCGTTTTTACCAAGAGAGATGCCCACAGCGAAGATGTCCAGAACGGATAACATTTGAACGTCTCATCTCTGTTTGTGCGCTCATGAATAGTTTGCATCTCCTGGTTTGGGGAGGGGATCTACAACTCCAGATGTAGAAGAGGAGATGCTCACGACTCCTACTATCAGTACACGTATGTTCCTCATACGACTGTCTGGAGACTGTTGCGAGAGCAACGGTTGTATCCTTATCATTTGCAACGTGTACAGGTCTGGTCACCAGCAGATTACCCTGCTCGATTGATGTTCTGACAGTGGTTCGTGCAGCAGTGTGCTACAAATCCGAACTCTCCTTCTTTAGTATTATTTACAGATGAAGCTTCAGTTCGCACGAGATAGCACTACAAATTTCCACATTCAGCATGTATGGGCATATGAAAACCCACATGCAACTGTTCCATCTCGTCACCAAGTGCGGTTCACTCTTAACATGTGGACCGGTGTCATTGGTGATCGGTTAGTTGGACTCCATGTACTTGTAAACAGACTTGCGGAGTAGGCGTACACAAACTTCCTGGAAAACACCATATTTCATGTGTAGAGAACCTCACTGAGCATTCGTCAACAAGCTCACTTCTTGCGTGATGGCGCTCCTGCACACTTCAGTTGTACCGCTCACCGCTACGTAGATCGAAGGTTTCCTGATCGATGGATAGGTATAAGTGGCCCAATTGCTTGACCACCACGCTCACCTCATTTGAAACCTGTTGATTTCTACTTATGGCGCCATTTAAAAGCGTTGGTGTATTCGTCTCCGGTGCCTGAAATGGAATCCCTTTAGTATCGAATTGTTGCAAGTTGTGAGGAAATACGCAATACCCCTGGAATTTGGGGTTGTGTCCGTAAGAATATGAGACGTCGATGTCAGGCCTGTATTCAAGCAGGAGGTGGACACTTTGAACATCTTCTGTAAAGAAAACTACCTGTGGTAAGAAATACGTTCAGTGAATATCAGTGTTTTGAAGGCCATAATTCAGAAACCAGGGTTTCTGGACACATGTTGTAATGGCATTTTTATTGTCTAACATATGGAGAATGCATACTTCAAATTATGTCCTCTATTTTTGAAACAACCTGTATTACAAAGCTTTTATAATGCCCATGTACTGAAATATGAACACAATAGAGTTATACAAAAACATGCTTACGAAGAAGGCCTTACGTTTTAGTTGGGAATACCATGGAGTATAAAAATCGTCGTTACTCTCCAGAATTTAAAGCTTAATATTAAACAGTTGGTGCACTCCGCAGAGCAGTTTTTCACCTGCAGCACGAGTTTTGCCTTTTTACTTTCTCTACTACGTATAGTAAGTAGGGAAAGTATTGCATTCCACCCAAAAATTCCATACCGAGATTTCACCGGAAATACATGTTTTGATAGCCCCTGAATAAAAAAAAACATTTTTAGAAACATGTCCGTGTGTGTCTGTGTGTATGTCTGTGAACAGTATAACTCAGAAACGAACAGTCGGATAAACACCAAACTTGGTATTTAGGTTCAGTATCTTCCAGAGATGCGACACGAAGGTTTTCAAGAAAATCTCCCCACCTCAGATTACCGTTTACATGGAACATTTTTCGAAAATTTTATTTTTCTCAAAAATGGCTCTAACGATTTTGATTAAAATATCATATGTTTAAGATATTTTCATGACAAATAAAATGTATATCTCGAATTTTCTGGGAATGTCTCCAAAAGTATTCTTCATTGTGAACGACTTTTGCATAACTGGTAAACCATAAGAGATAGATAAAATATTACTACACAAAAAAGGTAGATCGTGTTAAAATACACAATTTATGTCAACCATTTTCAAGATATTGCTTGTTATTCCCGTAACTTTTCCAATACTTACACTATTTTTCAAATGGGAATTCGTTATTCATTTTTTTATGTACTGGACATGCAAAGAGAATGGAATACTGCACATAGCAACCAGCTCTTAAAAGATTTGACTATCTCTTAAAGTCTACCAATTCCCCTTGCATCTACAAGAAAATTAGCAATAAGATTGACATCTCGATTAACATGAAGCATATGGAGAATAAGCGTTTGTAAAAATAGTTTATACAAGAGTAGAGAAAGTCATGTAATTGTAACACATCAGATTTTTAATAAAGTGTCGCTAGGTGACAACACACAAAAAACTACAAATACCAACAGATAGCAGTTATCCAAATCAGACACATCACTCCGCTTTGTATTCTATTTTGATGATTTCTTAGCTATTAACAAAATGCACAAAGCAACAATGAAATTGAAAAATTATGATTCAGCATTGTGCTCTGCTATGCATAACTTTCGAAAAACTACTTCAAAAAAATATGAAGTGTTGCACCCGCATGACTTTCTCTACTCTTGTACAAACTATTTTTACAAATGCTTATTCTCCATATGCTTCATGTTAATCGAGATGTTAATCTTATTGCTAATTTTCTTGTAGGTGCAAGGGGAATTGGTAGACTTTAAGCGATAGTCAATTTTTTAAGAGCTGGTTGCTATTTGGCGCATTCCATTCTCTTTGCATGTCCAGGACATACAAAAACGAATAAGGAATTCCAATTTGAGAAAAAGTATAAGTATTGGAAAATTCAAACAAATAACAAGGAATATCTCGGAAATGGTTCACCCACAAAAATGTAGGTATATGAGAAGTTTGGTATTATGCGACTTTTCGTTTTTGAGTTATGCTGCCCACACACACATACACACACACTCACCTTTTTCTAATTTTTTTTTATTTAGGTGCTCAAAACATGTGTTCCGGTAATAGTAGGTAGAGAATGTATTGCTTTCCACCCAAAGAGCCGATATTGATATTTCATAGAAATACATGTTTTGAGGTCCCCAGAATAAAAAAATCCATTTTAGAAACAGATCCGCCCTACGTCACTGTGTGTGTGCATGCGTGTCTGTCTGTGGGTGTGTGTGTGTGTGTGTGTGTGTGTGTGTGTGTGTGAGAGAGAGAGAGAGGGGGGGGAGAAAACAAGCATAACGCAAAAACAAAAAGTCCGACAAACACCAAACTTGGTATTTAGGTTCAGTATCTTCCAAAGATGTGACACAAAGATTTTAAAGGAAATCCCCCTCGCCCCAAACTACTCTTTAGATGGAACATTTTTCGGAATGTTTTATTTTCTACAAATGACTAACGATTTTATTAAAATACCATATATTAATGGTATTGACATGACAAATAAGATGTATAGAATTTGATTTTTCGGGAAAAAGCCACTGAAGTCCTTCATTTGTAACGAATTTTGTATAATTTTGTATAACTAGTAAATGATAAGCGGTAGACGAAAATGTACTACACAAGAAATGTATATCTGTTTAAAACACACAATTTGTTTCAAATAAACTATTTGTGTCATCGATCATTTTCAAGATATGGGTATAGCGTTTAGTTCTTAAACATTTGACTGTCGCTATTGCCTTTGTATCTATAACGAAATGTGTAATGTAGCTACATCCGGAAAGGTTTATCTCGATTAAAATGAAGTAGATAAAAAATCTGATGTGTTACACTCTCATGACTTTCTCTACTCTTGTACAAACTATTTTTACAAAGGCTTATTCTCCATCTACTTCATGTTAATCGAGATAAACATTTGCAGACTCTATCTTATTGCTAAGTTTCTTGTAGATGTAACGGGATAATATATTTACAAGGGCAATTTGGAAATACAGTAGCCTTTAAGTACATATATATCTCTTAATAGCTGGTTGCTAGGTGCAGCACCATTCCCTTTCCCACAGATTAATACTCTTTGCATATCCAAGACAAGAAAATAAGTATTGAAACATTTAAGGGAATAACAAGCAATATCTCGAAAATGGTTCACTCAACAAAAAAAATGTATATGACATAAATTGTGTATTTTAATGCGATCTACATTTTATGTAGTAAAATTTGGTCTATCTCTTATGGTTTACCAGTTATGCAAAAGTCGTTCACAATGAAGAATACTTTTGGAGACATTCCCAGAAAATTCAAGATATACATTTTGTTTGTCATAAAAATATCTTAAACATGTGATATTTTAATCAAAATCGTTAGCCATTTTTGAGAAAATTAAAATTTTCGAAAAATCTTCCATGTAAAGGGTAATCTGGGGTGGGGGGATTTTCTCGAAAACCTTCGTGTTGCATCCTTGGAAGATACTGAACCTAAATACCAAGTTTGGTGTTTATCCGACTGTTAGTTTCTGAGTTATGCTGTTCACAGACAGACACACACACGGACATGTTTCCAAAAATGCTTTTTTTGGATTCAGGGGATATCAAAACATGTATTTCCGGTGAAATCTCGGTATCGAATTTTTGGTTGGAATACAATACTTCCCCTACTTACTATACGTAGTAGAGAAAGTAAAAACTTCATGTAAATAATTTTATATCCATTAATAAGCGATAAAGGGTGTAGAAACTCATATGAATTCAGCTGATCCGATTCTTTATTCACACTATTTATCAGAGTTTGATGAACCATAGTGAAAGTTATGCCAGAAAAAAATTATCGCACATGCGAAAACATCATATCAGAGGACCACTGATATCTGAGGCAAATTTGACTGCCGTTTCGTTGATGTGAATGACATCGCTTTGATCTAAGGGTCCACATCCTTCTCAATGTCACACTATCACTAATTTGATGAACAAAGTTCGTTATTGCAGGTAGAAGCCTTACAGAGAACTGGTCAATTCCTCATTAGAATCACGGTTGACTGTTGTTTTGTTATTAACGATAAACGCGAAGTATAACGGAGAGATGCAGCAAGAACTACATCCACGATTTATGATAACTGTGACCGATTTGTGGCTATAACTTCGTCGCGAACTTTCGCAAAAAATCTTTATTTTTACTATAAAAAAGGAATAAAAAATGTATTCGCATTGAAGATGAGAATTCCTTTGGAATGGTACGTTAAACCGAAAATTTAGACTGTTGTTATTCTGTTTTATGTGTTGCAGGACCATCCATGAAGCATGACAGCTGGTAGATTTTTCCTAAGCTTTTGGAACATTCCGTTAGAAATACTTTCGTTTTAAAGTTCTTAAAGTAATTGCTGCATTGGAATCATCGCGTGGAAACCGGACCAATCGACTTCATCCTATATAAGCTAAGTTCCGGAAGACAAATTAAGATTTATGTTAAATTCACCTGCCGGATAAACCTGCGACACTCAACATAAACATTTCCCGCCAAAACTATAGGGTGAATTTGAAGAACTGACACATTTATTCTTTAATTATTCTGTTCGAAATTCGTCAATGCCCCAATTTTAGCACCAAATTAAGCAGAATGTTCTGGAGTTTCGATTGCCTGTCACTAGATGCGCAGATGTTCATGTTTTATTCGTAGTTGTTAAGTTTTATTGTCGGCAACTGTTTTTGAGATTTAGTTCCAGTCAACATGAAAATGGAGTACACATTAAATGGACAACTCTTCCTTGTAAAGCAATACTGGATTACGAATTCAATTACAGCTACTCAATGGGCATACCAGAGAGAATTTGGTGTTCGGAATCCTCCCCAAAGAAACGCAGTACTGGGACTGGTAAACAAATTGGAAACAACTGGATCTCTGGCGAGTGAAAAATGCAAAACTCGTTCATCTAGGCATCCCACGGTTGTTGTCGACGTAAGAGCATGACTGTATCAGTCGCCCAAAAAATCTTAAGACGTTTTTCGCAGGAGACAGAGTAGAGTTACTCAATGTGTCAGAGAAATGTAAAAATTGCAGGTCTAAAACCGTATAGGATTACGGTTGCCCATCAGTTACAGGAACTAGATAAGGATAGACGACTGCATTATTGTCGTTGGTTTAAGGTGTTCATTGTGCAAAATGCTACCATTATTGTCTATCATATGGTTCACAGACGAAGCATGGTTCCATTTATCTGGCTATACACCTATGCACCCGGTTAAAATCGGAGTTTGATGCGCAATATCCGCACAGAGCATAGTGGGACCAATTTTTTTAAAACAATGTGAACACTGTACAGTAGTGACTGATTTTCATAGAGTTTGCTAAGCAACTAGACGATGTAGAGCTGAGTCAAGGATATTTTCAGCAGGACGGTGCTACATGCCATACATCAAATGAATCCATGGCACTAATTGCAAGTTTCTTTGACGACCGGATAATTTTCACCGAGATCTGCGGATTTGACATCGCCGGACTTCTTTCTATGGAGTTACTTAAAAGACAGAGTTTATGCCACACGTCCCCAGACATTGGACGATCTGAAGCACAACATTACACAGGAGATTCAAGCTATTGACAACAGAGTCCTCCAACGAGTGGCCAGTAACATGGAACGACGAGTTGAGTTGTGTCTTGTGCAGGATGGAGGACATTTTCAACATTTGCTATAGAAGTAAATAATCTCCAAAAATTCCTCTGCATTTCAGGTATAATAAGTTGTCGCCAGATAACTCGTTTTGAAACAATTAAAGAAATAAATATGTCAGTTCTTCATATATCAACGTGCATAAGTGTAAACATGTAATGCAAATAATATCGTGTGCGCGACGGTAACTGCTTTTCACTGAAAGAACTGTGTTAACTCTCCTGGCCTTGAAATTACGAACGTCATTTGAAGAATTCCGCGTTCATACAAAAGTGCGTAGTAAGAAACTAAGAAGTGTCCAGTGCTCGAAGTAAAGCAGTTTCAAGGAAGTGTTATGTGAAGGTGAATAATCTTCAGTGAACAAATTGTATGCACGAAATAGCTATCCAATGTCCAGCGTCATTCGAATAACACTTGGAGCTTTTTGTACCAGCCCGACAGCAAGTATACAAATAGAAACAAATGAACCTCCACTTGAAGCTAGAAGAAAACAATTGTCTTTAACATATGCCCTCAAGATAGCGACGATGTCCGATTCTCGAATGAAAAAGTATATGTTTCATAACAGACTTACAGAAACCGTCAAGGGATCATTAATAATAATACGCTTATATCTGAGAGTCTCCAAATATCTCCAAGAACAACATTAGACTTCCTACCGTGTCACAAATAAACCCCTCTCTTGCTATTCCGCCCTGGACAATCACTTCACCTAAAATAAATTTAGAACTGAACATCATCCCCAAAGAACACACGTATTCCTCAGTTTATCGCCAACTATTTAATGAATTACATGACAGATATTGAATACATACAGAAATCTACACAGGTGGATAAAAGTGTAATGATAGAAATACTAGTGCTGTTGTTTATCCAGACCACAGTATGTTATGCACGACTTCCTGGTTTTTGTACCGTCTTCTCAAGTGAACTGTTTGCAATTAAGCTGTGATTTATGTTTGGAATTCTCGATGCTCAAAGTTAGTTATATACTCAGATTCTAAAAGTGCACTGCTTGCAATAAACAATCTGTCATCAAGTCATATTCTTAGACAAGAAATTCAATCAATACTCCATAGAGCCAATAAGCAAGGAAAGAAAGTATCCTTCCCACATTGGAATACAACGCAACGAATTGGCCGATCAGGCAGCAAAAGAAGCCACTAAACATCCACTAAGTGACCCAACTATAACTACACCAGCCCTGATGTTATCTCAACCATTAAAAAGAAGCTCTACCAACAATGGAAGACAGGATGGCTTGACTTCACGAGAAGCAAACTCCGTGATATAACATCGAGTTTTTCGACACATCTTCCCAGTAATTCTCTTTCCAGACAAGATCAGGTTTTAATATCCCGACTGAGAACGGAGCATACCAAGATCGCGCACAGTTATCTTCTTTCAAAGACCAACCTGCCACCAGTGTAACATACTGTTAACGACGAAATACATAATCGTGGAATGTCCACAATACGATCAATGGAGACAACACTACCAGATACCCAATGATTTACAAACAGCACTCAACTATTCGATGTAGCCTACGATAGTTGAATGTTTTAAAAGTATAAATTTATATAAAAGTATATAATGTTCAATCAGTTTGATTAATTATAGTGTCAAAATTTTATACTAGTTCATTGTAATGGTTCAAACTGCCAGTATGTTGAATAACCTCATTGTTTTATTGTTAAATATTTGTTGATAAAAAGTTGTAAAGTCGCGATATGACTAATATGTTAAAACGACTACAAAATTTCAAAATAAAAAAGAAGTGTCGAGTGCGCGAAGTAAAGCAGTTTCAAGGAAGTATTATGTGAAGGTAAATGATCTTCGGTGAACAAATTGTGTGCGTGAAATAACTATCCAAAGCCCAACAAAGTGGAAGAACGCCAATTATGCTATCAGAACCATTGAAAAGTGCTATTGTTAAAAGATTCGCATTTTCATGCAAACTTATCTAAAGTAAACACCATAAATTCAAGTTTAATTAGTTATTATTATTATTATTATTATTAGTCTATTTAACTCCTTGGTCATATCTCGACGGATATGTTAGTGGATAACCCTTAGAACAATGTGTCATGGACGGTTAGCCTTCTAGGTCTCATCCCTGTAACCACCCGTTCCGTCACGTGTCAGAGACCCTAGCGGATAGCTACCTGATCTGCTTCGTGCCGTGCAGATGGCATTAGGGTGCCCTCCAGTCTAATCGCCGCCTTCACACAGAAGGGGCGGATAGTTAACCTTCTAGGTCTTATCCCTGTAACTACGTGCTTCATGCCGTGCAGATGGCATTAGGGTGCCGTTCAGTCCAACCCATACAGAAAAGCGGACAGTTAGCCTTCTAGGTCTCATCCCTAGAAATGCCATCTTGCTTCGTCATGTGCCCACAGAGAGATCCCAGCGCATGGCAGCCGGATCTTCTGCTTCGTGGTGCGTAGATGGGGTTAGAGTGCCGTCCAGTCTAACTGCTTACATTGTCTGTGGATAGATGGCATAGTATTTACTATTACTACTTATTTTTCATTTTATAATTGTTTTAGACTTAGGTGGAACTTTGAGTCGTGGTATTAAACAATCCGGTATTTACCTTGGCGACTGAGGGAAACTACGAAAAAACCTCAGACAGATTGGTCAGCCCAAGGGATTTGAACCCGGAACCTCCCGAATGCGAGTCACAGACCTTACTGCCTGAGTCATCCCGCTCGGTTTTAATTAGTGTTTTCAATTCTAGCAAGCCTTCTTAAGAGGCATATCCTTGAGATACCCAACTCCAGTCTGATGTTCAATAATATTATCAACAGCCGACAGCAGAAGTGGACAAAGAACTTCAAAATACAGCAGCTAGAATCTAAAGACACGACCTAGTAACTAGCCAATTCAACTAGTAATTACAACTATAACAATTTTATTTAACCAGAACAGTAGCCACCCATTGATTACTTCGAGTTAGATAAATTTATGTCTTCCAGTTATCCTTCGCCATTTATGCTGCATAATTAATTATGATAATAAATAACAATCGAGTAGAAGAATAACCCGGCAGGTACAAGGAGATACAGAAATCAGAATCATCGAGTCTCTAGGGACTGACCTTGAAATTCCATGCTCTTTCCATGACAACGTGAGAAACAAATGAATAGCGGCAGCACTAAGAATGAAATACTGAAAAATTCAAAACAAATAATAAAGATATATCGGATATGGCCACCGTAAAAGTTATTCGAAATAAATTGTTTACTTTAAAGAGGTCCTTATTTTTTGGGAAATAAGTTTTATCCTATCTCGTATGGTTTACCCTTATGCAGAATTATATAAAATTTCTTCCGAATGAAGAGGATTTAGGGCCTATTCCCAGAAAATTTAAGATAAGCATTTTATTTGTCATATTGTTACATGCTGGGTAGATAGCCTAAAAGTTCACATGAAAATTAAATTAATTTCTAATACCCAGCACGTACAATGAGGGGACGTATACTTACTTGGCTGCGCGGGATCGAAACGTGGTGTGGAGGTTAAGAGGAAGGCGTGGGTTTTTCACTGTACAAAATCCATAACATAAACGTACTCACACATTACTAGATTTATTTCCCAACCGTTTGGGGTTCCTACATTATAAAAATGGAAGGTGGGAGGAGATGCCCACCGATCCAAAGCCCGACTTGCACACGCGGTCCGTTCCTCACAGAATCCTAACTGAGACGCTATCCCCCACTACTCGTGACTAGCAAAGATACCAGCCCAGAGTGACATAAACAACAATATGTGTGGTAATGACAATTAGAACAATAATTATTAATACGCCACTATATAGATATCTTAAATATATGATATTTGAATAAAAATCTTAATGTTGCATCTTTGGAAGATAATGAACTTAAAATACCAAACTAGATATTTATCCGACTTCTCGTTAGAGGATTATGCTGTTCACACAGACAAACACAGACGGACCTTTTTCTAAAACTACTTTTTTGGTTTCAGAGAGCCTCAAAGCATGTATTTAAAGTGATATCTCGGCATCGAATTTTTTAGTAGTACGTAATAGAGTAAGTAAGAATTGCTCGACCAATGCAACCCATGATTGTTCCACCGCCAAAGGGTACTTTTATGCAGCATTTCCACAAGTTGGAAGACTGTGGGGGGGAAGTTAAGAAATTCAGAGTTTCCGCCCATGTGTCACATCTTTTTGCGTGAATATCACAGATTATAAGGAATAAGCGACGTAAAGGGGGGGGATTCATCATAAAAAGTCTTCTACTTAATTGTACAATAATTTCATAAAAACGGGGGGAGGTCAATGAATTAAATTAAATCATCATTCCAGTTTTAAAAGCTACCCGTGCAAAGTTGGGTAAGTCAGCTAGTTATTACCTCTCTGTCTCTCTCTCTCCCCATGGTGTTACTGCCCTTGAAGGACTAGGGCCTACCTCTCCTGAAGCCCATTCCTTTCTAGCGTGCCCCTCATCCATCCTCTGATACCCGCTCCTTCATATCCTCCTTAATGTAGTCCAACCATTTCTTTCTTGGTCTTCCGACACACCTCCTTCCTGCATATCCTTTGTAATAATTATCTCTCCTTGCTACTTCCTATTTGTCCTAACCACCTAAGCCTTGCACTCTTGATGAACCTCACAATTTGGGGGTCACCATATAGTTCATAGAGATCTTTAGTAGTTCTACTTCTCCATTCCCCATTTTCATTCCCCCAGGTCACTGTAGGTTTAATTACTGTTTTATATATTTTCTTCTTTCCATTTTTACTTTCTCTACTACGTATAGTAAGTAGGGGAAGTATTGTATTCCACCCAAAAATTCGATACCGAGATTTCAACGGAAATACATGTTTTGAGACCCCCTGAATCCAAAAAAAGCATTTTTGGAAACATGTCCGTGTGTGTATGTCTGTGAACAGCATAACTCAGAAACGAACACTCGGATAAACACCAAACTTGGTATTTAGGTTCGGTATCTTCCAGAGATGCGACACGAAGGTTTTCAACAAAATTCCCCCAACCCCAGATTACCCTTTACATGGAACATTTTTCGAAAATTTTAATTTTCTCAAAAATGGCTCTAACGATTTTGATTAAAATATCATATGTTTAAGATATTTTCATGACAAATGAAATGTATATCTCGAATTTTCTGGGAATGTCTCCAAAAGTATTCTTCATTGTGAACGACTTTTCCATAACTGGTAAACCATAAGAGATAGACAAAATTTTACTACACAAAAAATGTAGATCGCGTGAAAATACACAATTTATGTCATATACATTTCTTTTGTTGAGTGAACTGTTTTCGAGATATTGCTTGTTATTCCCTTAACTTTTCCAATACTTATACCTTTTCTCAAATTCGTTATTCATTTTTTTTATGCCCTGGACATGCAAAGAAAATGGAATGCGCCACATAGCAACCAGCGTTAAAATATTTGACTATCGCTTAAAACCTACCATATTCCCCTTGCATCTACATTAAAATTACCAATAAGATTGACATCTCGATATCTCGATTAACAAGAAGCATATGGAGAATAAGCGTTTGTAAAAATAGTTTGTACAAGACTAGAGAAAGTCATGTGAGTGTAACACATCAGATTTTTTGAAAGATCTTTGTATTTCAAAAGGGGAAGTGGGGCCCAATAACATTTGTTTCCCATTTGTAACCTTTCTTTAATTTCTTTTCCTATTGTCCTGTTTTCTCTGATTACTGAACTTAAGTATTTAAAACTCCGAACTATACCAAATTTACAGTTGTGTATGAAAGTGGTATTACTGTTCGTCCATTTATTTTTATCTCTAGATGCAATCATATACATAGTTTTCTTCATATTCACCCTCAATCCTAGTTTAACTCCTCTGTTTTAATTGGGAAAACCTTATTTTTAATTCTTGAACTGACCTGCTAATTTGTACAATATCATCCGCATATGCCAATATTTGTGTCATTCTATTATAAATCATACCACGGGTTTAATTCCACTTTCCTGACCGCTGTTTCTAATATGAGGCAGTATTTTATATCACAACACTGTGAATGCCAGAGTGATTGTAGTGTAAATTAACATTATTGTATGACAATGATTTTAGATGTTTGTTATCCATAAGCATTGTTAGGAAATAAGTTTACACGGCCTCACTGAAACTGACAATAGGAGCGGGTAACAATGAAGCGAGGGCGTGAGTTGTTTATTACTTAGAAGAGAGAAACAAATGACGTCAGGGTAGCGTGCCTTTCTTTTGAAATGGAGGGAATATCTTCCCTAGAGCATATGTTTTAGTAATTATGATTGGCTTATAAAACAGACGCTAATGTTGGCGCGATTTGGTAACCCATAGCAGGCATATCGGGGTGAGGGAGTATAAATTCTTGAGTCAATGTGGCCGATCTACCCACAGAGCAGCACGTCAACATGGCACAGTACGCTGATGACGTGCTCCTGTATTGTACAAGTAAAAACCCAAACAGAGCCTTCAACCCCATTCAGAGACACCTCCGCCTCCTCCAAGAGTAGTGCAGGCGTTGGCGATTATCCATCAATCCGGCAAAAAGCCACGCCATTCTCTTCACCAAGCGCCGCTTTCCCGCTATCTTCCCCACATTCAGCTATCTCGGAAGAAGGATAGAATGGACAAATGCCATCTCCTACCTGGGGGTTAAGTTAGATAAGGGTCTAACTTTTCGGGGACACGTCGGGGACGTCGCGCGTCGGGGACATGGGGCTGCGGCTTCATTGTACCCGATGCTGAGGTCTGAGATGCCTGTCCCTTTAAAGTTACACCTTTTTCGGGCGCTGATAATCCCCTTCCTGCTTTATGCCTGCGAGATCTGGGGCATGGCCGCAGATTCCAACCTGCTGCTCCTGCAACGGGTACAGAATAGGTGCCTTCGGGCCATCTATTGTGTAAACCGCTCCTTTCCCGTGAGACTGCTTCACGAAGCCTCATCTCTTCCTTACATGGAGGATGAAATTAGGCGCCGGGCCGCAAAATTTTACAACCAGTTGCCATACCATCAGAGCGCCCTAGTTAGGTCTCTTGGGGATTATAACCCCAGAACACGCCGCTTGAGGCATCACCGGCTTCCCCGCATGGCTTGCGGGCATATCCGGTAACAGCGGAGTAATTCCAACAGCAGCTAAAGCTGAACTCCAATACAATCCATTCAAGAGTAGCTTGGACTTCAAAATTAAAATCCCAACATGTTTATAATTACAAAATTCATACCACCAGCGGTGCACAAGGGTAGTTGCACCATGACCGGCTACCGTTGAGGAACAAACTTTGTTACCTCCTTTCTCTCCCCCTACCTAAAGAACAACCGCCATCCTGTAACCCCCATATCCCGTCACTACGTGGTAAAGCCCTAATTAGGGAAGGTACACGCCTAAGCACACCATCGGGTTGCCCTCAACCTGCCATCTGACGCACAGCACAGCGCAGCGCACAAGTATCGCGCACTTCTAATGAAGCATTGATGAGGTACACATCACGCAGTTCTCAGCAGTCTCTCGCGAGGTACACATTACGCAATTCTACAGAATCTCTCGCGTTGTAAAGTTAGTTACAAAAATGTGAAGTAGGTACGCGACAAGTATTACGACAGTAATTACATTCGGAAATATAACAGTTTTAGTCAGGCGTGTATCAAAATTAAAGATGTGAAATTAATTAAGTGTGACGGCAATAAAAGTGTAAAACCAAATTCTTTTATCAGTGTTAGCTTTTAGTAACAACTCCTTTCCGTTTACACGCCCTGATCAGAGATATTTGCTCGACTGAGTAATAATAGCTAGCTGGAGGACAAAGAACCCAAAATTCAAATTAGAAAAAGAATAACAGGCGCTCAGAAAAAAGATAACACGAACAGATTACTGCGACAAATACAATATTAAACAATATTGTAGAGAGAGAGCATCTCCTTTATTCGACTTTAGCCAGCTAGTATAGTAAAAGATAAAGGGACGAGGGGCCCCTCGAAACCGAGACCGAGCACCACGTGCCGCCCAGTCGGCCCCTTGTGTTTCTACCTGTGACCCCCGGGAGGGAAATAATAAACAAATTGTGTTTTATTTACAGACGCTCTTTAACTACTATGGTTCTAAACGTCCCCTTCAATATTGGGCGTGAAAGACCGGTAATTTTGCTCAGAGGCCTCTTTATCAGGCTTGAAGTTTTTTTTACGTGCCGTGAATCTACGACACGGGACCACCAGCTTTACTTCCCTTCCGAAGGAAGCCATGCTAAGGATTTTTACGCCAGAAAAAATCGCCAGATCCGAATGACGATGAGCGCAAGCACAGAATGTTTACAGATTAAACGCATCCTCGCCGCCCGGTCCTGCTTACCATCCACTGAACCTCCGGCAGTCCTACCGGGGTGAAACCCACTCTCCGAGACATAACTAAGCACTCCCCGCAGCGACGCACAGCCACCGTTCAGCCGCAACCCGCTGAATACCGTCGCCTGATCCTGCAACCCAGCATTCACCTGGCGACGCGGGGAAACCACGAAAAACACATGGGCCAGAGTGGGTGGTCGCCAGGCATCGGGTGGTCGTCGGGACCTCCTAATGCCACCAGAGCTATCCCACACGGTAGCTAGTATAGTAATGAAGATATTCACCAGCAACTTTACAGTTAGCATCAGAAAAGTAGGAATAGGACTAGGTGCGGTGGAGGACTTAGTACAAGATCTTTAAGCCTATGCCCCTGACGGGCTACTCCGGGAGAGAGGGGTGAGGTGAGAGGAGACAAGAGGGCAGCCGGACCAGGAGGAACGACAGGGCAGATGGCAAGGCCCCTTCCTTCTTTAGATTGAAAGTCCTCGGATGGCAGCTAGTGCGACTAGCTCTCCTCCCTTCTGCAGGCTTGCACATCCCATTGGGGGACCCTGGACTCGGAGACCGCCCCCATTTCGGGTAAAGAACGGTTACTTAGAGCATCTTGTCATGCAATGCCGAGACTCCCGCCGACACTTTCAACCCGTAAACAAGACAAGCAAATGAAAGGTGAGGTGAAATGGAGGGACAGAAAACTCAGAGGATGTAATGAACTTTCCCAACATTCGCCTAGCGACTAGGGGAATCCCACGATTGGTCAGAATGGTCAGCCGCGAGAATTGAACCTACGACCTCCCGAATACGGGCCACACACGTTACCGCCTGAGCCATCCCGCTTTGTATCAGAAATGTAAATAAACAATTTGACGGCTGTCCACACTGAGTTGAAAATATGTGGTTAACTTTATTATTATTACTCTCAAAAGGATACCCGAGTGACTGCTTTTAACCTCGACGTCACAAAAAGCCATTTAAAAGCCATACATTGCTTAGACATCTCTAAACTAGTGGTTAAAAGATTTTGTGAAGCGGCAATCTAGTAGCTGTGTCAGATGAGTTTACAAAACATGTCATCTATAGTTTTGGCAGGTGTTGGAGCTAAAATCCGACACTCGCGACCTTGTACTGGGCCAACCAAGTATCTTCAACTCGCTATTTACAAGAATTTGTCGCAGTCTGACGTAAGGAGCGAGGAAACCAGTTGCTACCGGCATTTGTTTTCTCTACGGTCCGCTGAGAAGATATTACAATCTACTTGTTTTTTCTGGGTGAAGGGTTGCATGATTTATTAGATTGCCGCTCCAGTAAGGAATCTGTTAACTGCAATATTTCAATATTAATGATTTACAGGCCAATTAAGGCAAACTAGCCTTAGGTGCGGTGTTTTCTGTCATGTCATTGTTAAGAAACAAATAGACATGTTCCTACCGTTATACAGATATAACAGTTTAACACCACTTCTGATCTATGAGTCGATAAACGCGAGTTTTATTAAGAATACAACACCGCTGTTGTCATACGAACTGCACATATTTTTAATTTATTCGTAGTAATATTTTATTGTGCTATACAGTTACAAATAATAGTTAATTTTGCAACAAGTGGATAATTTTGATTATGGCACGAGTGAATCTCACAATGAATGCATGACAAGTGTTATATTAAGATTATTCACGAGTTGGGTAGAATATTTTAATGCAATTGTGGGAAATAAATCATGAAATAATTCTACATCCATAGCTGATATAAATGACAGCGTCTTCATAGTGTGACGCAACGGCTATAGCCTAAGGTTATCGGGAGGCCGGCGCCGGGCGGTCGGGGTAAACAAGATAACTCCACTCGCCAGCATAAACACCGGGCTCGCTATCGGCAGATAACCAGAACCATCTGGAAGCTTTATCTCCCCCCTCCCCCAGAAAGTGTGTCGAAATAGTTCTAGAACGTTCGAGAATCCCTACCTATACCTATAAGCAAGCGTTCTCGCGAAGGCATCAGTGAGAGGTGAGGAGAGTAGTTGTGTCAATGCAAATGGAGTATAAGTTGAGTTGATTGGTTAGTCGGTGAGTGAGCGAGTTAGCGACTGCGTTTCTGCTGGGACGTCAAGACGATTCTTCGAGCAAGTTGGTGCGACTGGTGTGATGTGCAGCGGATGCTACTGCAGAGCGACGGGTTGAGGAGGTCTTGCGTTAATTTTGATTAACGATTTTCATTAAAAACCATATATTAAATATATTTACATTACAAAGAAAACGTTTATCTTGAAGTTTCTGGGAATAGCCTTTTTTATAATCTTGTAAAACGGAATGTTAAGCGATAGAAGAAGACGTACTACACAAGAAATGCAGATCTATTTAAGAAGCAATTTATTTCTAATAACGTTTTTCGTAGCATCAGCCATTTCCGACATATCCGTTATTAATGGTTTGAATTGTTTAATACTTAACCATTCATTTCAAAGCCTGTCGATTTTCAGTTGTTTCTCGTGATATTACGGAAAGAGTTTTAAGGCCAGCATATAGCACCCAGTTCTAAAACATTTTATTATCGCTGTTCCCTATGTATCTACAACGAAATGTGTAATGTAGCTATTTTCGGAAACGTTTATCTAGATTAAAATGAAGCAGATACGAAGACAAACCTTTGAAGGAATAATTTGTTTACTCACTAATAAGATATAGAGGGTAAAGAATGTCATGTGAGAGTAACGCATCAGATTTTAATTCAAATATCATAAGTATGAAATACTGACATGACAACTAAATTATGTAGCTGGCATTTTCAACGAATCACACTGGCCCGCCACTGTAGTGTGTATGCCTCACATTCAAGAGGTCCCGAGTTCAAATCCCGGTGAGCGTTTTTAATTATTTATGGACGCTCTTTAACTACTAGTATCCCATTCTATACTAGGTGTGAAAGACAGAAAATTTTGCTCAGAGGTCTCTTTATCAGATTTGAGGTTGTTTTACATGCTGTAAATCTACGACACGGGGCCACCGGCTTTACTTCCCTTACAAAAGAAACCATCCTAAGGATTTTTACGTCCGAAAAAATCCATCGCCATTCACCAGGATTGAATCTGCAATGTCGGGAACCAGAGGCTAGCATAGTACCCTTAGACCATGGAGGACGATGCATTTTGGTGAGGGTGAGTTACCCGGATAAAGATTTTTCGGGATTTTACCTTATTCTGCGAAGACGAATGGCGAGTACCTTTAAGCTCTATGGACCCCGGGCTCATTTGAGCGTCCTTTCACTTACTTCGTCTGACATGATCTGCAAGGTTAAAGGACGCTAAAACTTTAAGGCCTCCCCACATAAATGTTCCCTGAAACTCTCTTCACTATTGTTAAATTTTATATAAATGCAAAATTAGAAAAATATATGAAAGCTTATACAGGAGAAATCTATAGCTGTTTAAAATATAAAGTCTGTGTAAAATAATTTATCTACTACTACAATAATCAGTAATGCCTTAGTTCGTAGTTACTAAGCAACAAAACCTAAAATTTATATGCTAACAAAACACAAAACATAAAACACAGGTTCAACAAAACGTAAAATACACTTTAATGATGATCTATACCTTATTTTTCTTGATAATATGCCTTAACTGATATCAATATTGTGATTAATCAAAACAGTTGTACGCATTATGAACATTCATTCCAAAGATTCGAAGGTTTAATACTTTTCGACTTCTTATAAAAATACGCCAATAAAGAATCTTCATTTACGTCTGTTTCATTACCCACACACCAGTCCTTGAATTTCGTATAACTACATAAATAAACCTTCCTTGACTTTTTTTGGAAGAATATTAATACTTGCATCTTGGACTGCTTTTAAAAGTTTTCCTGAAGAACCGTGAAAATTACCACCTTCTTCGCTCATTTTTACTTTAAATCTATATATGAAACTAACATCCAAAATATAACAAAAAGGTTTGTTGGTTTATCGTATTTTTTCCCAAAGCCCACATTACTCTTTTTCTAAATATATCGTTTCCGCAATAAATAAATTTCGCTAAATATACTAAGTATACAACGCATATTAAAATACTCTGAACGTAGATAAAATATTGTAGACAACACGTTACAAATTAAGTGTTGTATCTCGAGCCTCTCGTTAGTAAACCTGCACCTTTATAACTAGTCCTCTTAATATCTACAGGATGATTTATGAAGAACTGACACATTTATTTCTTTGTTTCAAAACGAGTCATGCTAGCGACAACTTGTTGTACCTGAAATACAGAGGAATTTTGGGAGATTATTTATCTCTATAGCAAATGTTGAAAATGCCCTCCATCCTGCATACGGCACAAATCAAAACGTCGTGCCATGTTATTTGCCACTCGTTGGAGGACTCTGTTGTCAATAGCTTGAATCTCCTGTATAATGTTGTGCTTCAGATCGTTCAATGTCTGGGAACGTGTGGTATAAACTCTGTCTTTTAAGTAACCCCATAGAAAGAAGTCCGGCGATGTCAAATCCGGATATCTCAGTGGCCACAGGTTCTTTGAAATTATCCAGTCGTCAAAGAAACTTGCAATTAGTGTCTTCGATTCATTTAATGCATGGCATGTAGCGCCATCCTGCTGAAAATATCCTTGACTCAGCTCTACATCGTCTAGTTGCTCAGCAAACTCCATGAAAATCCGTCGGCACTCTGCAGTGTTCACATTGTAAAAAAATTCTGATGTGTTACACTCACATGACTTTCTCTACTCTTGTACAAACTATTTTTACAAACGCTTATTCTCCATATGCTTCATGTTAATTGAGATATTAATCATATTGCTAATTTTCTTGTAGGTACAAAGGGAATATGATAGGCTTTAAGGGATAGTCAAATCTTTTAAGAGCTGGTTGCTATGTGGCGCATTCCATTCTCTTTGCATGTCCAGGACATAAAAAAATGAATAATGAACTTGAGAAAAAGTATAAGTATTGGAAACTTTAAGGGAATAACAAGCAATATCTCGAAAATGGTTCACTCAACAAAAAAAAATGTATATGACATAAATTGTGTATTTTAACGCGATCTACATTTTTTGTAGTAAAAGTTTTGTCTATCTCTTATGGTTTACCAGTTATGCAAAAGTCGTTCACAATGAAGAACACTTTTGGAGACATTCCCAGAAAATTCCAGATAACATTTCATTTGTCATGAAAATATCTTAAAGGCATGATATTTTAATCAAAATCGTTAGAGCCATTTTTGAGAAAATTAAAATTTTTGAAAAATGTTCCATGTGAAGGGTAATCTGGGGTGGGGGATTTTCTTGAACACCTTCGTGTCGCATCTCTAGAAGATACTGAACCTAAATACCAAGTTTGGTGTTTACCCGCCTGTTCGTTTCTGAGTTATGCTGTCCACAGACACACACACACACACACACACACACACACACACGGACATGTTTCCAAAATGGTTTGTTTTTGGGGGGGATTCAGAGGGTTTCAAAGTATATATTTCCGGTGAAATCTCGGTATCGAATTTTTGGACGGAATGCAATACTTCCCCTACTTACTAAACGTAGTAGAGAAAGTAAAAATTGGTCTGTGCGTATATTGCGCACCAAACTCCGATTTTAATCGGGTGCATAAGTGAGTTCACTTAGCCGGATAAATGGAACCATGCTTCATCTGTGAACCATGTGATGGAAAATATGGCAGGATTTTGCACAATGAACGCCTGAAACCAGCGACAATAATTCAGCCGTCTATGTTTATCTGGTTCCTGTAACTATGCGGCGTTAGGCCCGCACTTTTCACAACTCTCTGACACATTGAGTAGCTGTACCCTATCTCTTGCGACAAATGTCTTCATGATTTTTTGGGCGACTGATCCAGTCGTGCTGTTACGTCAACAACCGTGGGAAGCATAGATGAACGAGTTTTGCCTTTTTCTCTCACCAGAGATCCAGTTTTTTTCAATTTGTGTACCAGTCCAGTACTGTGTTTCTTTGGGGAGGATTCCAAACAACAAATGCTCTCTGGTATGCCCCTTGAGTAGCTGTAATTGAATTCGTAATCCAGTATTGCTTTACAA
Organism: Deroplatys truncata; assembly: GCA_030765065.1. Classification (NCBI taxonomy): domain Eukaryota; kingdom Metazoa; phylum Arthropoda; class Insecta; order Mantodea; family Mantidae; genus Deroplatys; species Deroplatys truncata. The sequence goes on from CM060989.1 coordinate 46,751,075, forward strand.
GGAAGAGTCGTTCATTTAATGTGTACTCCATTTTTACATTGACTGGAGCAAAATCTCTAAACCAGTTGCTGACAATAAAACTAACAATTACGAATAAAACATGAACATCTGCCCATCTAGTGACAGTCAATCAAAACTCCAGAACATTCCGCTAAATTTGTTGCTAAAATTGGGGTATTGAGTGAATTTCTGACAGAATAATTAAAGAAATAAGTGTGTCAGTTCTTCATAAATCACCCTATATTATTTTGATGTAATAATTTTCAGAAATAATCCCTGTTAAATATTTTAAGTTTTCCAGTTTGAAATAGTGCAATGGAAATGTTAAATGGCCATTTATATCATACAGAAATGCATCTCTTGCCTTATAAGATGTTTCTTGTCCTAGGATTGGAACATTCTCTGCTGGCAAATAATCTCTATTCTGTAACATATAGGAACTTAAATCACAAGCAAACGCTCTTTTATAGTATTTGAACGATCGCTAAGGAGAACATTTGGCAACCAAAGAGTCGTTGGTTCAGATACTGACTCTGCATTGCCCTGGATGTATGCCAGTGTATTAATCAGATGCTTGATCTTTAATGTCGTTAACTCTAATTTCTCTACTCTTTCTTTTTGTTCTTCTTTCGTCTTCCCTTACGTCCTTGTTTCAGTCCCGCAGTCTTCCTGTACCAGCAATAAACACTATTTGCCGAAGCTCGAACCCCTTGACATATTTACCGAGCGTTTCTGAAAGCCACAGATGACGCGTTTCGATAGCATTTGCGTCATTAGCAGCAGCGCCCTTATCTACGCCAACATTGAGATTTAATTTCACGGACTGCCATCCGGAAATGACGCAAATACAACCCTTCCCGATATGCGTTCTTTGCAGGAAGCTGATAATTCCGCAAATTATCCTTATTGCATTTGAATGATTTATCACGGTTTCTTTGACGTTATGAGCGTTTCCATCACCAACAGTAAGTGCTAAAATTGCAAAACTACATTGTAAGCATCGCGGGCGTAACCTTAATGTACGAGAACTGATTAATAAACACTGAAACTGATTTTTTTTCACAGATATTTATTCCTGTATTTCAATGTTTACATTATATTTTTCAAAATAGTCCCCTCCTACTTGAATGCGCTTTTTATAGCGTCTCTGCCAGTCCTTAAACACATGGTGCAAGCCATTTTTGTCATTTCTTTGAGAATCGTCTCACTTTTTTTCAGCACTGCTCCAGTGCTCTAAAATCGAATGCCCCGGAGTTTTGCCTTTAGTTATGGGAATAAAAATGAATCACAGGGGGAAAAATCGGGGCTATAAGGGGGATGCGGCACACAGGTAATGTTGAATTTAGCCAAAAATGCCTGGACTTGATTTGCGACGTGAGGCCGTGCGTTGTCGTGATGAAGTCCCACCCATTCCGATGAAGTTCTGGACGTTTCCTTGCAGTGTGCTTCCTCAATGTAGCCAACACTGACGTGTAGTACGCTGCTGTAACAGTAGTGTGAGGGGGAATAAGAATCGCAGTAGCTGTTGATGTTGACTTCAGTCATAGCAGAAGCCGAAACACTAGGCCCACCTTGCTTAGCACAGAGGACTTCTTTGAAGTATGCTTGCTTCACCTTTTCGAAAGTTTCAGAGGCTGTGTGATTTAAACGAAAACAAAATTTTTTTGCGCTGTATTGCTCCTCTAGTGTCACCTCCATTTTGTGGTATGCAAAATTCAAGTAGGGTCAACAATATACAGCTTTACTACCAACCTACCGATGCGGGTGTGCTGCTGGCTGTGGACATTACACATAAAACCATGCTCTTTTCAAATATTCATGGTAGAGACAAGAAATTATCAAGGAAGCTACAGGAAAAAAATCTGATGTGTTACACTCACATGACTTTCTCTACTTTTGTACAAACTAGTTTTACAAACGCTTATTCTCCATATGCTTCATGTTAATCGAGACATCGAGATGTTAATCTTTTTGCTAATTTTCATGTAGATACAAGGGGAATTGCTAGGCTTTAAGCGTTTAAGAGCTGGTTGCTATGTGGAGTATTCCATTCTCTTCGCATTACCAGGACAAAAAAATGAATAATGAATTTGAGAAAAAGTATAAGTATTGGAAAATTTAAGGGAATAACAAGCAATATCTCGAAAATGGCTCACCCAACAAAATAAATGTATATTATATAAATTGTGTATTTTAACGCGATCTACATTTTTGTGTAGTAAAATTTTGTCTATCTCTTATGGTTTACCGGTTATGCAAAAGTCGTTCACATGAATACTTTTGGAGACATTTCCAGAAAATTCGAGACATACATTTCATTTGTCATGAAAATATCTTAAACATATGATATTTTAATCAAAATCGTTAGAGCCATTTTTGAGAAAATTAAAATTTTCGAAAAATGTTCCATGTAAAGGGTAACCTGGGTTGGGGGGATTTTCTTGAAAACCTTTGTGTCGCATCTCTGGAAGATACTGAACCTGTTCGTTTCTGAGTTATGCTGTTCACAGACACACACACACACGGGCATGTTTCTAAAAATGCTTTTTTTTGGATTCAGGGGGTCTCACAACATATATTTCCGGTGAAATCTCGGTATCGAATTTTAGCGTGGAATACAATACTTCCCCTACTTACTATACGCAGTAGAGAAAGTAAAAATCACTCTGTCTTTATTGATCAGCCCTCATATAAAGTGGTATTAAAAGCTTGACTACCCCTTTCCAGCTTTACTCATATAATCCATGGAGATGCCAAAATTAAGTTTTATTTATGGACGCTCTTTAACTGCTGTGATCCTTAGCGTCCCATTCTATATTGGGCGTGAAAGACCGCTAAATTTGCTCAGAGGTCTCTTTATCAGGCTAGAGGTTCCTTTAGTTGCCGTAAATCTACGACACGGGGCCGCCGACTTTACTTCCCTTCCGAAGGAAGCTAAGATAAGGATTTTTACGCCCGAAAAAAATCCATCGCCCTCCGCCGGGAAGTAGAGGCTGGCATGGTAACCACTACACCACAGAGGACGATATGGAGATGCCAACTACTGGAATGCGTTCAGATCGAAGACGGGATAACGACGAACCCAATCGGGGAATGGACTGTCCCTCAGAAAATATGTATAACGCATACAAGCCAGAGAGATTGCCTTTTAATTTCAAATACTTCGTTGGTTTCATGCATTTTTTGTGAAAAGTAGTACACAAAATATATACATTCCACCCAAGAATTCAATACCGAGATTTCACCGGAAATACGTGTTTTGAGGTTCTCTTGAACAAAAAAGAAAAAAAAAAATTGGAAGTATATCCCTGTGTATGTGTGTATATATATCTGCGAACAGCATAACTCAAAATCGAAAAGTCGAATAAATACCAAACTTGGTATTTGAGTTCAGTATCTCCCAAGGCTGCAACACGACGATTTTCAAGAAAATCCCCCCTACCACAGACTACCCTTTAAATGGAACATTTTTCAAAAACATATTACAAAGAAATGTTTATCTTCATTTTAATCGAGATAAACCTCTGCAGAAATAGCTATGTTAAACGTTTGTTATAGATACAAAGAGAACAGTGATAGTCAAATTTTTAAGAACTGGACGCTATATACTGGCTTTAAAATTCCATACTGCTTCCATACATCGCGAGAAACAACTGAAAATCGAAACCACTTGAATGACAAAGTACTAAGCAAATCGAACCATTAATAACGGATTCATCGGAAATGGTTGATGCCACTAAAAAGGTTACTTGAAGTAAATTGTCTGTTTTAAAGACATCTATAATTTTGTTGTAGTACGTTTTCGTCTATCGCTTAACGTTTACTAGTTATAGAAGTTTATACAAAATTCCTGCGGAATGAAATGGACTTTACAGGCTCTTACCAGTAAATTCAAGAAATACGTTTTATTTTTGATATAAATAACTTTAATATATGTTATTTTAATGAAAATCGTTTGAGCAATTTTTTAGAAAATCAAATATTTCTAAAAAAAAAAATACTCCATGTAAAGGGTGTTTGAGTTGGGGAATTTTCAAGAAAATCTTCTTGTGGCATCCAATGTGGCTAGATAATGTGGCATATTTGGAAGATAGCAAACCTAAATATCAAGTTTGGTATTTATCTGAGTTTTCGTTCTGGAGTTATGTTTCACAGACACACACGTCCACGAAAAGAGATATTTTTAAAGGCATTTCTTTTTACTTTCTCTACTACGTATAGTAAGTAGGGGAAGTATTGTATTCCACCCAAAAATTCGATACCGAGATTTCACCGGAAATACATGTTTTGAAACCCCCTGAATCCAAAAAAAAAAATTTTGGAAACATGTCCGTGTGTGTGTCTGTGTGGCTGTCTGTGTGCGTGTGTGTGTGTGTGTGTGTGTCTGTCTATGAACAGCATAACTCAGAAACGAACAGTCGGATAAACACCAAACTTGGTATTTAGGTTCAGTATCTTTCAGAGATGCGACACGAATATTTTCAATAAAATCCCCCCACCCCAGATTACCCTTTACATGGAAGATTTTTCGAAAATTTTAATTTTCCCAAAAATGGCTCTAACGATTTTGATTAAAAAATCATATGTCTAAGATATTTTCATGACAAATAAAATGTATATCTTGAATTTTCTGGGAATATCTCCAAAGGTATTCTTCATTGTGAACGACTTTTGCATAACTGGTAAACCATAAGAGATAGACAAAATTTTACTACACAAAAAATGTAGATCGCGTTAAAATACACAATTTATGTCATATATGTTTTTTGTTGAGTGAACCATTTTCGAGATATTGCTTGTTATTCCCTTGAATTTTTCAATACTTATTTTCTCAAATGGGAATTCGTTATTCATTTTTTTTTGTCTTGGATATGCAAAGAGTATTAATCTGTGGCAAAGGGAATGGTGCTGCACCTAGCAACCAGCTATTAAGAGATATGTATGTGCTTAAAGGCTACTGTATTTCTATATTGCCCTTGTAAATATATATTCCCCTTACATCTACAAGAAAATTAGCAATAAGATAGAATCTGCAAATGTTTATCTCGATTAAGATGAATTAGATGGAAAATAAGCGTTTGTAAAAATAGTTTGTACAAGAGTAGAGAAAGTCGTGTGAGTGTAACACATCAGATATTTCAATAATTTTCTCAAATGGAAATTCGTTATTCATTTTTTTGTCTTGGATATGCAAAGAGTATTAATTTGTGGCAAAGAGAATGGTGCTGTACCTAGCAACCAGCTATTACGAGATATGTCTATGCTTAAAGGCTACTGTATTTCTATATTGCCCTTGCAATTACAAAACAAGGGGAACATAGTACGCCTTAAGCAAAGTAAAATATTTTTAGAACTGTTCGCTATGTGTAAAATTTAATTCTCTTTGCATGTCAAAAGATCGTTTCTGCAAATGTTTATCTCGATTAATATGAAATAGATGGAGAATAAGAGTTTGTAAAAATAGTTTGTACAAGAGTAGAGAAAGTCGTGTGAGTGTAAAACACATCAGATTTTTATTCAGTTGACCTCAAAACATGTATTTCCGGTGAAGTCTCGGCATCGAGTCGGTGGAGTTACATAGCTTCTCTCCCACTATGTACGTGTTAGAGAAAGTAACAATAGTCCAGCTCCCTGGTGTGCTTTCGGGGTGGCCTATCCACCTCACATTCAAGAGATGCGAGCTGGAATCTGGATTGGTAGGAGTTGCCTGGATATGACTTACTTCCAGGGGTGTCCCTTATCCACAGAAAACGAATATCAGTTAGATCTAAGACCTAGGAATCCCAACGTCATTTGAACATTGAATCATTCTTTTCATTTATTTTCCGTCCGATATGACCTACCTGATACAAGTGCGTTAAATTCCCAAAGAAATACAATAATGAACTAAGAAAGCTTAAAAACGCATAAACAATAAGTAATGTTCATTTTCTCTGCCAGTTACCTATAGTAAATACAGGAAGTATTGCACTCAACCCAATAATTCCATATCGAGAATTCATTGGAAATACACGTCTTCAGGTTTCCTGAAAAGAAAAGCATTTTAGAAAAAGGTCCGTGTTTGTGTTAACGGCACAACTCAAAACTCAAAAGTTTGTTAAATACCAAACTAGGTATTGAATTTCAGCGACTTCCAAGGATGCAAAACGGAGATTTTCAAGAAATTTCCCTTATCCCAAATTACCCTTTACATGGACCGAGCGAGGTGGCTACGAGGCAATGTAAGACTCACATTTGGGAGGTCCCGTGTTCGGTCCCCGGCGACGGCGCACTCTGCCCCATGGATATTTTGTGGTTTCTCCGGGTCAGCAGGCGAATGCTGGGGTGGTTCATCTTCTACCACGACTCTCCTGTGTTGTCCTCCGTGGTGTAGTGGTTACCATGTTAGCCTCTAGTTCCCGAGGTCGCGGGTTCAAACCCGGCGGAGGGCGATGTATTTATTTCGGGCGTAAAAATACTTAGCACGGCTTCCTTAGGAAGGGAAGTAAAGCTGGTGCTCCCATGTCGTAAATTTACGGCACGTAAAAGAACCTCAAGACTGATAAAGAAGCCTCTGAGCAAAATTACCGGTCTTTCACGTCCAATATAGAATGGGACGCTAAGAACCACTGCAGTTAAAGAGCGTCCATAAATAAAACTCAATTTATTTTAATTTAATTTGACTCTCCTGTCCCCATTTCCTGTACCCATCATCTTCCTTGTCATCTGTTTCAGGGTTGTAGGTCACGGTGTTCGGCGGATTGCAGCTGCGAGGTGGCTGTGCGTCCCGTTGAAGTTTCATCCTGACGTCATCCAGGGACTGGTCGCCTGGAACCCGCCACTGGGTGCTTTCTGACGGGCGCTCGTTTTGGGGCCAATGGAGTGGCCTCGGGCGGCGTTGGATGTGGTCAATCTGGAAACATTGGGGACCCCATTTGTGCTTGTGTCCCTCGTCATCCGGATTTGGTCGCCTTTTCAGGTCCCCCCCTCATCCGTCCATCCCAGAGGACACGGTAGCAGCAAAAACGGTTCTCTGTCCCGGTAACGGGAGCCAGCTCCGTTTGTCCGCACCTTTTTACTCTTTACATGGAAAATATTTCGTTATTTTTTATTTTCTCGAAAATGGCTATAACGATTTTGATGAAAATATCTTATGTTTAAGGTGTTTGCCTAACAAATAAAATCTATATCTTAAATTTTCTAGGAATAACCTGTGAAGTCTTCTTCGTTCTAAATGCCCTTAATATAATCCGCAAGAAATAGACAAAATCATATATACCTAGTACACGAAAATGTAGATCTCGTTAAAGAACGCAATTTATGCCAAATAAAGATGTTTGTAGCATTAGCATTTTCTGAAATATTCTCTGTTATTTGTTTGAATTTTCAAATCATTAAACATTATTGAAGTGTTTAATCACTGTTCGTTTTTTCTCGTGCAAAGATCAATGAATTGAAAGTAACCACATCTAATCCGCTTTCTAAAAATCTGACTGTCGTTTTAGCCTATTGTATTCTTCGTATACAAGTCAAATGAATGGAAAACGTGATACCTTTAATTTATCTACCACGTACCTAGTAGGTAAAGAAAGTATAGTATTCTATCCAAAAATTCGATACCGAGCTAACACCGAAAATACATGTTTTGAGGACCACTAAATCCAAATAAATAATTTTTAATAAACTCAAAATCGAAAAATCGGATAAATACCAAACTTAGTATTTAAGTTCAGCATCTTCCAAATGTACAACACGAATGTTTTCAAGAAAAATCCTGCGTGGAGCACCTGCATGCTCTGTGCACCGGATTCGATTCCCGGCTGGGGTTGGGAATTTTTCTCTAGCCAAGTTTATTCCCTATCCCCCCAGAATGTGGAAGTATGAATAAAAGTTTGAATGTGTGTATGTGTGGCCTAATGAATAAAACTCAAAGTTTACCAGATATCTAACAACAAGCGAATACGAGTTAACACCACTGCCTTTAGGTTTCGGCCCTCGTAGCCGTGGTCGCTGGAACGTATGGCTTCAGCGCTCCGCCAAGCTGAGGGTCGCTGACATGGGTGTGTGTATGTGTGTGTAATTGCGATAATAAGCGGTAAAGTAAACAGTGAAATACATTAATCATACACTGGGTAAACTAGGGAACTTAAAAATATATATAGGCAACAACATGTTCCAAAAGAAAAGCCGCCGATAAGACCGTTGTAGATAAAGATGGGGAATACATTTAAAATATCAGATGTGTTACACTCACATGACTTTCTCTACTCTTGTACAAACTATTCTTCCAAACGCTTATTCTCCATATGCTTCATGTTTATCGAGATGTTAATCTTATTGCTAATTTTCTTGTAGATGCAAAGGGAATTGGTAGGCTTTAAGCGATAGTTAAATATTTTAAGAGCTGGTTGCTATGTGGCGCATTCCATTCTCTTTGCATTACCGAAAAAAATAACGAATTCCCATTTGAGAAAAAGTATTGGAAAATTTAAGGGAATAACAAGCAATATCTCGAAAATGGTTCACTCAAAAAAAAAAACGTATGTGACATAAATTGTATATTTTAACGTGATCTACATTTTTGTGTAGCAAAATTTTGTATACCTCTTATGGTTTACCAGTTATGCAAAAATCTTTCACAATGAAGAATACTTTTGGAGACATTCCCAGAAAATTCAAGATATACATTTTATTTGTCATCAAAGTATCTTAAGTATATGATATTTTAATCAAAATCGTTAGAGCCATTTTTGAGAAAATTAAAATTTTCAAAAAATGTTCAATGTTAAGGGTAATCTAAGGTGGGGGGATTTTCTTGAAAACCTTCGTGTCGCATCTCTGGAAGATACTGAGCCTAAATACCAACTTTAGTGTTTATCCGACTGTTCGTTTCTGAGTTATGCTGTTCACAGACACACACACGGACATGTTTCTAAAAATGCTTTTTTTGGATTCAGGGGGTCTCAAAACATGTATTTCCGGTGAAATCTCGGTATCGAATTTTTGGGTGGAATACAATACTTCCCCTACTTGCTATACGTATTAGAGAAAGTAAAAAAGAAAAGAACGAAAATCCACCCACCTCAACTAACCTTTACATGGAATATTTTTCGAAATGTTTTATTTTCTCAAAAATGGCTCTACTGGTTTTGATCAAAATTCCATATATTAATCATATTTACACGATAAATAAAATGTATATTTTTAATTTTCTAGGAACAACCTGTGAAGTCATCTTCATTCTGAAGGAATTTTGTATAATCTCGTAGAACAGGTAAATGTAAAGGGATAGACAAAATAACTTTTTTGTGTCATCAACCACTTCAGAGTTATCCGTTATCATTCTTTCAAATTTCTGTCGACATTCAGGATTAGACTTTTTTTTGCGGTGTATGGAAACAGTATGGAATTGCAACGCCAGCATATAGCGTCCAGTTCTTAAACGTTTGACTATCGCTATTCTCTTTGTATCTATAACGAAATGTGTAATGTCGCCATTTCTGCAATAGTTTGTCTGGATTAAAATGATATAGATGGAAAAATAGCTTTCGAGAGAATAGTTTTTATACCTAATAAATGATAGAAATGTTTTAAGCTTTTTTATTGAAAGCCTATGTTATTGGCACAGAATAGAAACTTGCAAATGGATATTGCTCTCGCATCTTCAGTCAGTAAAACCGTACATGAGGACGAAAGCGGTCCAGTAGATGCACATCTAGTGACCTTGCTTCGCTAATGACGCAAGGGCAGCAACTATCTCTAATTGTAGCTCAATCGTTCTCCATATAGCCTACTTTGTATCAACAAAAAGCAACCGACATTGTACTGTGAAACTGGTTCCTGTTACTGCGTAGAGTAGCATTATTCACTCGGTCGGTGGTCTATGGTCTTACAAGTCGCATGTTAAGGTGAAATTAATTTGAAAATGCATATCATGGTTACCAACATCTAGGGAACGGAAAGGAGTTGACATTTCATATTTTACGTCGTATGATAGAAAATGGTTATGTGTATGGCAGGGATGAAAAATGGTATTACAAGGGGCTAGAACTACAAAACGTTAAACATTTCTCCTATCTAGAAGTAATGTTTAATATGAGAGGAAAATGGAACAAGCATCTCTCAGTAACTATAAAGCACGAACTATTACGTACCTCACGCGGATACCTGATGTACCGGTAGATATAACTGGCGCAACAGTTCTAGACACGTGAAAATCTTAATGACAGCTATGAAGCGAGTTACATACCAGATCAAGAGGTAACCGGTCGTCTGCATGCTGCAGGAGTGCGTGGGGCAGTCATTGTCAAATATTCGCACACCGGTTATGCACTGCACTACACGATAAACTTATAGTTATATACAGTATATTTAAACCCACCGCTGTAAAATGCCCTTAATATAAAAACACTGTCAACCATCTGGCTCCAGTTCTTCCACACCTGACAGCCCTTCCTCTTCTGCGGAATCACTCACATCATTGCCGCCATCACTGCTGTCGCTACTTTCTGCACCATTATCCTGGATGAGAATTTGTTCTAATTGATTTTCTGCAATTCCGTATTTTTTGAAATAATGATTCTCAATTTATTCAACATGTCGATATACATTTTCCCATTCTGACCCTCCAATTTCTGCAAATCGCTGGCGACATAACTGCTCCACATCTTTTAGTTTAAAAGTGATATTTCTGGGTGATACGGTGGCAGTCTAAGTACATTATGGCGATGTTGTATTAATATCTGGCCAAGTATTATGAGTTATGACTTCTGAAGGGATTTGTTGGCTTTAACTAAGTTATATTTGTTTTACTCATGCTTTCATCTAAAGTTATATTATGCCTAAGCAACCAGGTGTTTATTTCTTCTTTCAAGGAATTTGAGGTAGATTGTTTGTCAATTTGAGTGTTACCACATTGTGAAGCATTGTCGATAACCAGAATAGACCCAGCAGGCATAATAGGTATCAACATGGTGTTGATCCACTTCATGTAATTTTCTGTATTCATTTCTTGATGAAAATCTACTGTTTTTTGTTGCGACATGTAAAAGAAGGGCATTTGGAACGAACAACATGAACGATAATAAGTATTTGCCCTTTGGCAACAGGTGCCTGAAAACCTAATTCGCTATCGTCACTTCAACTTTTAGATGTATGACTACTGTGTATGTACGACTCATCTTCATACACTATAGTTTGACCCTCTAATTTGTACCTCTGAGTAAGGTACTCTTCCAGCTGAGATCGTATGTCGTGCTTTTCTATTAGAACTCTATTTGGTTTCGTTTTCTTCCACTTAAACCCTAAATCTTTTATAATTTTTCTGAGATTTGTAGCAGCATCTTGAAAATTTATGCTGATATAAGTACATATAAAATTATAGTCATTTGGAAAGTTAGTATCAGACTGCAAAATTCAGTGCCATAGCCGGGATTTGAGACTTGTAGTACCACCTTGAACATTTATGACATCTTTCAGATTGATGAGCAATCTGCTTATTGTTGGCACAGTTTTTTCTTCCACATAGAAATTGTGAATCGTGCATCGAATGATGCATTTGTCCAAATCGACTATTTCTGTAATACGTTTAGGGACCTTATGTTTCTTCACAGGTGTGTCAAATGATACTCTTTCATCCATATGGTTTTTCTTGTCTTTGAGAAATCTGGAAACGGAACTCAGTGAAACAACAGTTGCTTTGGCTACTCTTTCTTTCACTCTCTTAAGGTTTTTGTGGAACTTGGGTAAACATATATTTTCTTCCTTCATCTCTGCTTCTTGCTTCATGAAGTCGAGGACATTTGCAATTATTTCCCTGCCTTGAATACGTAATACCTTACCATTTAACTTTGAAAACGTAGGAGCCATGTTTATAAATATCACAAATATAAAATAAGCACTATTTACGTACTGATCTCTTTGAAATTACAAGATGCGGACACTTTCTATGCAGACTGTATGTGTTACGCACTGTGAGTAAGCAAAGGTATTATATCGCTTTCGTTGATTAAGCTAAACATAAACCATTCCTAGGCTCGGCAGCTGGGGTGGCAATCAAGGTCACGATTCCAGAAGTTTTGCGCCAGTAATACATTAGAGCTCTATGATAAGGGCCAGTTTTGTTATACGGAAGTGAAATCTGGGGATGGGAAAGAGCAGAGCATGTAAATAAAACACAGGTAGCATTTTGGAAAAGAGTTCTTGGAGTTTCACAAGGTACTCAAATTCGGGGAGGTGGGATATTATGAAGACAATACATTGTAAAATAAGAACAGTGAAGTACTGGCTGAGGCTGATTTATGGAGATAACTCCACACTACGATCCAAATGTTATAAATACCAGCGAGAAAACCTGTCTCCTAAGTTTTGGGCAGCTGATTCGGAAAGGGTTTTGAGGAGAATAGGAATGGGGTCAGTATGGCAAAGAGCTGAAACAAATGACAAAAACATATGGAAAGTGTCAAAATAAGATTAAGAAACATCAACCAACAGGAAATAGAATCGGATTGCAAAATTAAACATTCTCTAAGTCTAGCAAATGCAATAAAGTTGAACTGGGGTAAAAAGGCATATATACTTAATTTATGAAGAAAGGAAAGATCAGGAATGGCATGATTTAGAATGGGGGGCTGGAGGGTACAGAAAATAACTCACGATTCTGGCAGGAGAATCTGCCCATTCTGTGATTTGGATGAGGACTGGGAACATATTTTGGCGGAAAGATTACAGTGGGAGAATAAGCGAACAATTAGACTCAAAGAAAAATTCTTAAGTCCTTCTAAAAGGGGATTGACATGATGGGAGCTACTGGCTGACCAGAGGAACTGGCAAAACATGGGCAATTTCTTGGCTAAAGTGCGCGAAGCTAGGTCAAATTTGTTCAGTTAGTCAAGAGCAATTTATTCCTGTATTCCGTTTTCTTGTTCGTTTTATTTTATTTTCTTCTGTTATTTATTTTGTCACCATATCTTGCATCCTAAATATGCATGTACGGGAATAGCCCATGCACTAAATACTTGTGTAATAACTTCAGTAATTTGAAACTAATAAATATACCTTAGTTACCAATAGCTTTACCTAATGGGGCAGCTCAGTTGGAACTAGGCAGATATTCGACCAAGACGAAAACTATTACAAGAGTTTTAAAAAACATATATAGAATTTTAAATCTGAAAGATAACTATATCATTAAAGAATGTTTGCTTACGCAAGAGAGAAGTAAATGGAAAGGGTCATTGATAGTAAAACTTCAAGAGGTGATGGAACAGATAGGTATGGGAGATGCTTGGATTAATAGGGAATCTGTTATGAAGGGTCTTTGGAAAGATGTGGAAACAAGGTTAGGAAATATTGATAGACAGGATATTTTTGGCAGCATAAGAGAGAGAAATACATTTAAGAGTATACAGAGTAATAGAAACAGTTTGGGAGAGGGAAAAGTATATAGATATATGTAATAAAAATTAGGCAGTATTTTTAACACTTAATGATTTCAGTTCAATTATATAATATAAAATACAATAACAGCCCGCCTTAAAGCAATATGTGTACAATATAATATATAAAATGCATGTAACATACATTGTATTAATGTTTATATTACTATGTACATGTTCAATAATGTTATGTGAATGTATTACGTAATTTAATAATGTAGGAGCTGTGAGAATAATAGGTTAAAAGTTGCTAACAATGAGGTAACAATGAGGTAGCCTTGAGGCAATAATGAATTAGAAGGTTTAATAATGCTACTATTCATTCTTGGGAACAATAATGTAATTTTTGATACAGTTCATAAAATAGCCAATCAACAACCAGAAAAAAGCTTTAGTTAAATGAAGATATTCTATTGGAGTAGGATTAGCCAATCAGAAACTGAAATACAGCAAAATTTACAAATTCAGAGTTCAGTTGGTTGTAGACAGTGCTCCTAACCGGACGCTAGATGTGTCCTCGAGAAATTGAATACGTATTTTGTGTGAGACAAAAATAGTTTACGTGTTAAAAAGTGCAGGAAATTAATAAAAATTCTCACAGCTCTCTATATCAGTGAAGTGTTATTTAAATCGTGTCAGGCATTAATAAAAGGAGTGAAGTAAAATTATAATCTGTGTAAGCCTACATTCTTCAGTCGCACTACTCTCTGCTAAGACATTCATGTCTCTAAAACAATATAAATACTGACGCAGCCGAGGCAAACTTAAATATATATATAAATAAACAGTCAAAATTGCAAAATTAATATTTTTTAAACATTTGGGGCAAAGGCCATCGGGAAGTACATTATTTGGGGCGAAGGCTACCGGAAACTTTTTACCATACGTGCGGTTGCTACCACTTCAAGTTCGGCTCCCCAACAGTTGAACTACAATACAACTCCTACTTCAAATTGGTTTTCCATACGTGAAGCAACAAACTACTTCATAAATTAGAACGAGAAGGATTTGCTTGGGCAAGAACAGGAGCTAGTAAATTGAAGGGTATAGAACAAGGTGAAGCAAATAAGTGTCCAATGGGTAATGAAGAGAGTACGGACTATCACTGTATATTATACTGTAAGCAAGCAAATGTATGGAGAGATCAGGTTTGGTAAAAGTAATGGAAAAATTTGGATGGGGAAATAGCAATAAGGAAGATTTTGAATGTAAAAAGGGAAAAAATATAAAAGCAATGGGAAAGTATTTGGGTAAGGTAAAGAGAAAATGGGTAAGAATGGCTACAAAGAGAGAGGTAAAAGACATAGATAATGGTTGATTATTATGAGCAAAAGATAGTGGACCTCCATTACGCAGTTAACTTGAGGTTGTGTGTATTGAGACCACAAATTAATATAGGTAAGTAACTAAGAAGTTATATATATATATATATATATATATATATATATATATATATAGCGTTTATCAGTACACAGTAAAATAGAAAAACAGATACTTGTGTTATATTTTATTGGGGAACTATGAAGTAAACAAATGTAAGTTACTATGTAAAAGGAGTGATTGTATTATTTGAATGGAATAAATTATGAATTATGAAACAATACAAAGTTAACAATCTACCTATCTCTTTTTACTTTCTCTCGTATTTACCTACAATCACTTGAGGAAATATTGCATTCCAATCAAAAATTGGATATCGAGATTGCACCAGAATACACATTTTGAGGCCCCATGACTCCAACAGAATCCGATGTGTTACTATCGTTTATCAGTGGATATATAAGTTATTCTTACGAAAGTTTATTTTCCAAATTACTTCATTCTAATTAAGATATACCTTTCCGCAAACAGCTACATTACACATTTCGTTATAGATACAAAGAAAACAGCGATAGTCAAGAACTGGTCGCTTTGCGCTTGCCTTCAAATTCCATCATTTCCATGACATCGCAAGCAACAATTGAAAATCGACAGGACTTTAAAAGAATGGCTATGTATTGAACAATTCGAACCATTAATAACGGATATATTGGAAATGTCTGATACCACAAAAAAGGTTATTTTAAATAGATTGTGTGTTTTAAAGACATCTACATCTTCTGTGTAGTATGTTTTCGTCTATCACTTAACGTTTACCGGTTGTACAAGATTAAACAAAGTTCCTTCCGAATGAAGAGGACTTCAAACAGTATTCCCAGACAATTCAACATATACATTTTATTTGTCATGTAAATAGGTTTAATTTATGGTATTTTAATCAAAATCGTTAGCCATTTTTTCGCAAAATCAAAAAGTTCATAAAATGTTCCATATAAAGGTTAGTTTGGGTTGGAGATATCTTCTTCAAAAATCTTCGAGTAAGAACTTTGAAAGGTATTGATCGTAAATACCAAGTTTGCTATTTATCCGATATTTCGTTTTTACTTCCTCTACTACGTATAGTAAGTAGGGAAAGTATTGTATTGCACCCAAAAATTCGATACCAAAATTTCACCGGAAATATATGTTTTGAGACCCCCTGAATCCAAAAAAAAAACATTTTTGGAAAATGTCCGTGTGTGTATGTGTCTGTGAACAGCATAACTCAGAAACAAACAGTCGGATAAACACCAAACTCGGTATTTAGGTTTAGTATTTTCCAGAGAAACGGCACGAAGGTTTTCAAGAAAATTCCCCCACCCCAGATTACCCTTTACATGAAACATTTATCAAAAATTTTAATTTTCTCAAAAATGGCTCTTACGATTTTGATTAAAATATCATATGTTTAAGATATTTTCATGACAAATGAAATGTATATCTCGAATATTCTGGGAATTTTTCCAAACGTATTCTTCATTGTGAACGCTTTGGCATAACTGTTAAACCATAAGAGATAGACAAACTTTTACAATACAAAAAATGTAGATCCCGTTAAAATACATAATTTATGTCATATACATTTTTGTTGTTGAGTGAACTATTTTCGAGATATTGCGTGTTATTCCCTTAAATTTTCGAATACTTATACTTTTTCTCAAATGGAAATTCGTTATTCTTTTTTTTTGTCCTGGACATGCAAAGAGAATGGAATACTCCACATAGCAACCAGCTCTTAAAATATTTGACTATCGCTTAAAGCCTACCAATTCCCCTTACATCTACAAGAAAATTAGCAATAAGATTAACATCTCGATTAACATGAAGCATATGGAGAATAAGCGTTTGTAAAAATAGTGTACAAAAGTAGAGAAAGTCATATGAGTGTAACACATCAGATATTTGAGTTATGCTGTTAACAGACACATATGCAAACTACACCACACGGACATTTTTCTAAAACTTTTTCTGGTTTCAGGGGGCCTCAAAACAAGTATTTACGGCGAAATCTCGATATGGAATTCTTGAGTGGAATGCAATACCTTCTCTACCTACCATGTACGTACGCGATAGAGAAAGTAAAGAGTGTAAGATTTAGAAATTTCACCTATGGGAAAATAAACTGTCCAGTAAATCACTTCGAAATATGTAGTAATAAATAGTCGTATGACTGTTACATGTCAGATTTTTGTTATGAATTATGAGAACTGAAGATAATTTGTTAATGCCTTGAGAGTTCAACGCACTTTGTTCTTAAAGATTTCTCAATCCATTCACAAATGTGTCCGAATCTGTTCCGCTTTTTGTGCCCGATTCCTTTTCTTTTTACATTAATCGTTTCGCTATTGTTTACAAACGACAGCCCACCATCGTCGTCAGCTGGGATCGTCAGTTGCGGACCTCCTTCATTGACCAACAGAAAACTTCGACTTTTGGATTTTCTTAATTGGGGTTATTAATACTAGTCAAGACATGAATTTAAAGAATATATCTTTGAAACAATGCAATCACCCCAAATGTATAGGGTGTCCCATAAAGAACGCATTTTTTTTAAGTTTATTATTGTCGCTTTAACACTAAAGTCATAACGTGAGGCAGTATTTTTAACACTTAAATAATTTCAGTCAAATTGTATAATATAAAATAAAATAACAGCCCACCTTAAAGCAATATGTGTATGTAATAACATATAAAAAGTGTATATTACAGTCATTGTGTATGTTTGTATTATTGTATACATGTGTAATAATGTTATGTGAATGTATTAGGTAATTTAATAATGTAGGAGTTGTGTGAATAATAGGTTAAAAGCTGCTAACAATGAGGTAACAATGAGGTGGCCTTGAGGCAATAATGAATTTGAAAGTTTAAATGCTACTAGTCATTATTGGAGCAACAATAATGTAAATTTTGAGACAGTTTATAAAATAGTCAATCAACAAGCAAAAAAAAAAAGCTTAAGTTAAATAAAAGTATTCTCTTGGATTAGGAATAGCCAATCAGAGACATGAAATACAGAAATTTACAAATTTAGGCGGTAAAAATCGAGTCAGTTGGTTGTAGACAGTGTTTCTAACTAGACGCGAGATGTGTCCTCGAGAAGTAGAATACATATTTTGTGTGGGACAAAAATAGTTTACGTGTTAAAAGGTGCAAGTAATTAATAAAAGAATCTCGCAGCTCTCTATATCAGTGAAGTGTTATTTAAATCGTGTCAAGCATTAATAAAAGGAGTGAAGTAAAATTATAATCTGTGTAAGCCCACATTCTTCAGTCACACCACAACCCTGCAAAGAGAAACATGTCTCTAACAATAATACTGACGTAGCCGAGGCAAACATAAATATATAATATTTAAAGAAACAGTCAAATTACAAAGTTAATATTTTTTTTAAACTTGGGGCAAAGGCCACCGGAAAGTACATTTGGGGAGAAGGCTACCAGAAACTTTTTACCATATGTGCGGGTGCAACGAACTTTAAGTTCGGCTCCCCAACAGTTGAACTACAATACAACTACTATCTCAAACGCCACTACAATAAATTTTAATAATTACAATATTTTTAAACAAATTACAATGTTGATTATATAACATTATACAGTTTTATTTCTTTTAAAAGCTTTACTAAGTTATGACAGATGGTTGTATCACTCAAGGCCACCGAGAAGTTAGCAGGATTACCACACTGAAGCCGATGGATATTGTAGATAGGGCACTCTGCAACTATATGCTGAACTGTAAGAATGGAGTGACAGTGCAGGCTGACGATATGAATGGGTAATTGCAGTATGTCCGATAGGTAGCCTGGTGAGAAGTACCTGGTCACACGAATTAGATGTTTTATTGGGTAACTGAAACTAGGATTGGAGCTTAAGGCGATTAATTTGCTATTGGATGCGGAACTCCAGTGTAGCTTTCATTTCTTACATATTTCATACTTTAGGAAATTTTGGAAGTCGTGATGCGGAACCTTGAGGTCGGCCAGGCTTGGAGAGTGGCATGTTCCCTCTTTAGCTGCTTCCTCAGCTTTTTCATTTGCAGATACGTCCATGTGAGATGGTATCCATGACAGCGTCACACGTTTATTGCAGGCTTTTATCTCATTATACAGCTGTAAAACGTTCTGCAATAAAGAGTTTCTGGGTGACTTCTGTTGAAGAGCTAGAATTATGTTCATGGAGTCAGTGAAGATGATATAACAACGGTGTTCAGTTTTCATTATGTATTCCAAGGCAAATCTTATGGCAAAAAGTCCACAGGAGAATACGGACAGGTAATTCGGAAGGCTAAAAGAAATTGTATATTCAGGAGGTACCACAGCACAACCACTACTCGCATTCATTTTAGATCCATCAGTATATATATAGATACGAAGTTTTGGTGCATGCCACAAGTTTCGTGAAACATTCGCTGGTAATGGGTAATATATATACACATTTTGTTGTATTTGGCTAGAGTGATTATAGGCGGGGTTTCCAAGAGTATTGTTGAAACATTTGAGTTTTATCATAGCAGAAAGACCTAAATTAAACTCGTGCATATATTACTTTCTCTACTACGTATAGTAAGTAGGGGAAGTATTGTATTCCACCCAAAAATTCGATACCGAGATTTCACCAGAAATATATGTTTTGAGACCACCTGAATCCAAAAAAAAAGCATTTTTGGAAACATGTCCGTGTGTGTGTCTGTGAGCAGCATAACTCAGAAACGAACAGTCGGATAAACACCAAACTTGGTATTTAGGTTCAGTATCTTCCAGAGATGCGACACAAAGGCTTTCAAGAAAATCCCCACCCCAGATTACCTTTTACATGGAACATTTTTTGAAAATTTTAATTTTCTCAAAAATGGCTCTAACAATGTTGATTAAAATATCATATGTTTAAGATACTTTCATGACAAATAAAATGTATATCTCGAATTTTCTGAGAATGTCTCCAAAAGTATTCTTCATTGTGAACGACTTTTGCATAACTGGTAAACCATAAGAGATAGACAAAATTTTACCACACAAAAAATGTAGATCGCATTAAAATACACAATTTATGCCATATACATTTTTTTGTTGAGTGAACCATTTTCGAGATATTGCTTGTTATTCCCTTAAATTTTTAATACTTATTTTCTCAAATGGGAATTCGTTATTTAGTTTTTTTGTCTTGTATATGCAAAGAGTATTAATCTGTGGCAAAGGGAATGGTGCTGCACCTAGCAACCAGCTATTAAGAGATATGTATGTGCTTAAAGGCTACTGTATTTCTATATTGCCCTTGTACATACAAAACAAGGGGAACATAGTACGCCTTAAGCGATAGTCAAATATTTTTAGAACTCGTTGCTATGTGTAAAATGTAATTCTCTTTGCATGTCAAAAGATCGTTTCTGTAAATGTTTATCTCGATTAATATGAAATAGATGGAGAATAAGAGTTTGTAAAAATAGTTTGTACAAGAGCAGAGAAGGTCATGTGAGTGCAACATATCAGATTTGTTTTAAATTCTATAGCTGAAGGAAGTGTCATGGAATTGTCCAATTGAGATGCTGTTATTGTCGTTAGAAGGGAAGAGATATGGGAAAGCAGCAGAGTCTGGTAAGGCAGTAATCTTTGGAGCATAGATCAAACTCGGGATTTTCCTCCTTGTATGTAGTGGCGGCTCGTTAGCTTCTATTTGTAAACTCTCGTTAGGACTTGTGTGAAATGCTTCCAAAACGCAGTTTTTAATTTAGTAATAACACACAATTTCTTTGAAAATTGCTAATATTATGTCACTATGAAGCACAAAGACTGCGATTAAACATGAAACAAAACATCGGGCAAATGTCTTCCACGACTTCGTTTGCACACATCCACTCTGTGGACAAAATTCTCAACGACTG
This sequence comes from Deroplatys truncata, assembly GCA_030765065.1. Taxonomy (NCBI): domain Eukaryota; kingdom Metazoa; phylum Arthropoda; class Insecta; order Mantodea; family Mantidae; genus Deroplatys; species Deroplatys truncata. The sequence continues at coordinate 46,771,730 of CM060989.1, forward strand.
TAGAGCAAAGTTCCGCTTGAATCTCACCCACGACACGTCTAAATTCTGCCTTGAGCTGGGGGATGGTTCGTGGATTGTTCACATAAACACAAGACTTGACATACCCCCACAAAAATAATCACATGGTGTCAAATCACACGATCTTGGTGGCCAGTTCTGATCGCCGTTCCAAGAGATGACACAAGCGGGGAACCTTTGGCTCAGCAACCTTGTTGTTTCAACGGCAGTATGGCAGATTGCCCCATCCTGTTGGAACCACAAGTCTTCCACATTTGATTCTTGCAATCGCGGCCATGTGTTATCATGTGGCGATAACGATCACCATTCACTGTTACTGCTTTTCCAGTCCCATCTTCAAAAAAACATGGCCCAATTAGTCCGCCAGGCCATAATCCGCACCAAACAGTGACTCGTTCTGGATACAGACACTTCTCACGTACAATGAAAGGATTCTCTGTGCTCCAAATCTGACAGTTTTGTTTATTAACACAACCTTAAGCTGGAAGTGTGCCTCGTCACTAAAGATTATTTTTACTTTCTCTACTACGTACAGTAAGTAGGGGAAGTATTGCATTCCACCCAAAAATTCGATACCGAGACTTCACCGGAAATATATCTTTTGAGACCCCCTGAATCCAAAAAAAGCATTTTTGGAAACATGTCCGTGTGTGTGTCTGTGTGTCTGTGAACAGCATAACTCAGAAACGAACTGTCGGATAAACAACAAACTTGGTATTTAGGTTCAGTATCTTCCAGAGATACGACACGAAGGTTTTCAAGAAAATCACCCACTTCATATTACCCTTTACATGGAACATTTTTCGAAAATTTTAATTTTCCCAAAAGTGGCTCTGACGATTTGGTAAAAAATCATATGTTTAAGATATTTTCATGACAAATGAAATTTATATCTTGAATTTTCTGGGAATGTCTCCAAAAGTATTCTTCATTGTGAACTACTTTTGCATAACTGGTAGACCATAAGAGATAGACAAAATTTTACTACACAAAAAATGTATAACGCGTTAAAATACACAATTTATGTCATTTACATTTTTGTTGTTGAGTGAACCATTTTCGAGATATTGCTTGTTATTCCCTTAAATTTTCCAATACTTATACTTTTTTCAAATTCGTTATTCATTTTTTATGTCCTGGACATACAAAGAGAATGGAATGCGCCACATAGCAACCAGCACTTAAAATATTTGACTATCACTTAAAGTCTACCATATTCCTCTTGCACCTACAAGAAAATTACCAATAAGGTTGATATCTCGATTAACATGAAGCATATGGAGAATAAGCATTTGTAAAAATAGTTTGTACAAGAGTAGAGAAAGTCATGTGAGTGTAACACATCAGATTTTTTCTTATGAAAATCACTATGGAATTCTTGTTTGGTGAATAACCAATCGGCAAATGTTCGACGCTTCAAATGGTCCATCGGCTTCAGCTCTGTTGGATCTTAAAAGGATTCAAATGCAGTTCTTTTGTTAAAATTCGCTGCAAATTTCTTTTCAAAATGCCAAATTGTTGGAAACGACAACGAATGGACTTCATTGGGCTCGTAGCAACGCTCTGTCTGACTAGGCCGACATTCTCTGCCGATCGATGATAACGAGGACGTCCAGGTGATTTGATGTTCACTGTCAATCCTGTATCTTCCAATTTCCATACCAGTCTATGCACTGTTGACACATTAGGCGCATTTCGCCTTCCAAAAATTACACAAAGTCTTCGAACGGTCCCTGCATGGCATTCACCGTAGTTGCAATGCACTTTCAAAATCTTATTGCGTTGATCCTTCGTGTATAGCTGCAGTTCAGCTGATAGCCAAACGCACAAATGACAATTGGTAATCGCAATATAAACAGATGAAAATTTCAGGTCCGGCAAACTAACAAACTGAAAGAGGCGCGCAATTTAAAAATTACGTTCTTTATGGAACACATTACACAATCGGTCAAACTAAAAGTGGCCGGTCTGTTGAGCAGTTAAATTTTTTCAGTCCCTGCTACTGAGATCGCGGTTCACAACCGTCAACTTTAGTGCACCGCTGTGGTTAATTCTATAATATAAGCTACAAGGCACTGATTTGGGCCTCCACACCGTGCTTAGCATAGAGCAGTGGTTAAGCTAGTTAAATTATATGCAAGCAGCTCTAGTTCGATTCTCCGTTGTGGATTATCTTTTATTTTTTACAGTTCGTTTTACTGTAATATAGTTAAATAATAATGATTTGTTACTTCATTTTATTTACAAATATACGAGGCATATTGCAAAACTAATGTCCGTTTGGTCATAATAACAACATCGCTCATGATACAAGGTTTTTATTTACAGTAATATGTGCCTACATATATACGTTACTTTTCCGTATAATCACGTTCACATCTGTACACTTGCTGTAACGTTGCGCCATCTTCTTTAACCCTTCGGCATAGAAGTCTGCCGCCTGAGACTTGAACCAGTTCGTAACACTCGTCTTGAGTTCGTCTGTTTTTAAATCGTTGTCCACCCAGCCACCGTTTCAAATTCAAGAAGAGGAAATAGTCGCTTGGTGCCAGGACGGGAACACCCGGGAGGGTGTTCAAAGAATTCTCAACGAAACTCTTGAATCTTCTCTTTGGTTTTGGCAGCTGTGTGGGCGTGCGTTGTCGTGCAGGACAGTTTCAGGCGGCGTGGATTTTGGATCGCACGTTTCAGTTTGGCAAGCGTTGCACAGTACACGTCAGCTGCAGTCGTTGACCCACGGCCCATGAAATCGATCAAAAAGGCGTCCTTTTCGTCCCAAAACACGGTAGCCATCATTTTGCGATTCGTGTACGGCGATTGCTTATACTTTTTTTGGTTTGGGTGAACCGAAACGGGGCGACGCCGTGGCTGAGTGGTTAGACCACTCGCCTCCCACCGAGGCGGCCCGGGTTCAATCCCAGGGACCTGCATGTGGGATTTGTGGTGGACGAAGCGGTGTCTGGGCGGGTTTTCTCCGGGTTCTCCGGTTTCCCCCGCCATTCATTCCACCAACTGCTCCATCATCACCTTTCCTTTCATCCATTTCACCAACATTTCGTTTCATCTACTTCCTTCATCCCATACCAGGCATCGGGCTGATCACCCATCCTGGATGCTCTGATCCATGAGTGTCTGCTCCTCGACGGGCCTCTGACCCCAGGCACCCGCTTGTAAGTCCTGGGGGGTGTAAGTCCTACACAAGAGGAGGGTAAACAGATAATGAATGAACCGAAACGGCGTCACTTGATTGTTGTTTCCAACCTGTGTTGGTGTACGCTATCCATGTCTCATCGCCCGTAACCATGTGGGAAAACAAACCATCTCCATCTTGTCCATAGCGCTCCAAGAACTGTCGTGCGCTACACATTCGTTGCTCTTTGTTCCAACCGGTGAACAATTTTGGCACCCACCTCGCACAAAGCTTCCGATATGTTCAGTAGCAATCCTGTAAAGTGAGGTTCGAGCAGCATTTGAGAATTCATCAGCCAGACCATTTATCGTCAGACGCCGATCACTTCGAAGCTTTTGGTTCACTTGTTCAACGATGTCGTTGGTCCGAATACTGGACTTAACACTTCGCTGCTCATCTTGCACATTTGTATGACCATTTAGAAATTCTCGACACCAGTGTCGAACATGTTTGTTCCCTTTATATCCGGTCCATACACGAGGCATGACTCACGATGGATGTCCACAGCTGCCGATCATTTTGCCAGCAAAAATCTAATCACACCGCGCACTTCACAACTGACCGGATCTACGATTGTCGCAGTCTTTGTGATCTGTTCTCACCGACTGGCAAACGCCTACTGCGTCACACCAACACTGCGGTAGATTCCTCAGGAGTCGGTAGACAGCGCAACAGCCCTGCCGTCCGTTAGATGTATGTTTCACCGGAGCTTAGTTTTGGAATACGCCTCGTAATTACAATAATTGTGAAATTTGTGGTTATAAAATTAAATTGACTGAGTATAAAACCTCCTCCCTCCCGACATTAATGTTTTGGTACTGACGCACTCTAAATAAATGCCACAAGCATTAAACGAATAAAACTTTCATTCATGTATTTAAAATGAATGGGAAAAAGTTGAATAACTCCACGGAGATTTGAATTCGCAATCTCAGGAATAGCAGGCTAACTCACTACCTCTGCGCTAAGAATGCTGCTGTAAGCAGCTACCCAAGAATCATAAGTCAATCATGTGTATTTTGGTTACAATTAATATTCAGTGTTGAAGCATCTTCTGTTTGAAATCTCGTATGTGAATTATTTTCTCGAAAGATTGCCATTACAGTTGTATTCCCCATTATAACTACTATAAGAATATAGGCAGTCTAGTGAATAAACCCTGATTGTATCCAGCACTCATGGAAGTACTCGATTCGAGTTCTATCTCTTAGATGCCTTCTAGTTTTAAATTGGCTCGGTGTACAATTAAAACCGGAAAAATGACCGCACGCGCGAGTGTATGTGTGTCAGTGTGGACACTTACAATCTAAAACGAAAAACCATTCTTTACACGGAAAAATTTTAGCAATCTTTTATTTTCTCAAAAACAGCTCTAAAGATTTTTATTAAATTACCATATCCTTAAGATATTCGTATAAAAAATGTGTATCTTGAATTGTCTTGCAATAGCGTGTAAAGTCCTCTGCATTTAGAAAGAATTTGGCATAATTTCGTGTCATTAAACGTAAACGCAAAAGTAAACGACAATATATAGCCGAAAACTAACTCGTAATACTCTGGAAATGTAGGATTCTTTTAAAACATTCAGTTTATTTTAAATACATAACTCTTTTTTACTTTCTCTACTACGTACAGTAAGTAGGGGAAGTATTGTATTCCACCCAAAAATTCGCTACCGAGGTTTCACCGGAAATACACGTTCTGAGACACCCTGAATCCAAAAAAAGCATTTTTGGAAACATGTCCGTGTGTCTGTGTCTGTGAACAGCATAACTCAGAAACGAACAGTCAGATAAACACCAAACTTGATATTTAGGTTCAGTATCTTCCAAGGATGCGACACGAAGGTTTTCAAGAAAATCCCCCCACCGCAGATTACCCTTTACATGGAAGATTTTTCGAAAATTTTAATTTTCTCAAAAATGGCTCTAACGATTTTGATTAAAATATCATATATTTAAGATATTTTCATGACAAATAAAATGTATATCTTGAATTTTCTGGGAATGTCTCCAAAAGTATTCTCCGTTGTGAACGACTTTTACATAACTGGTAAACCATAAGAGATAGACAAAATTTACTACACAAAAAATGTAGATCGCTTTAAAATACACAATTTATGTCATATACATTTTTTTTGTTTAGTGAACCATTTAAGAGATATTGCTTGTTATTCCCTTAAATTTTTCAATACTTATTTTCTCAAATGGGAATTCGTTATTCATTTTTTTGTCTTGGATATGCAAAGAGTTATAATCTGTGGGAAAGGGAATGGTGCTGCACCTAGCAACCAGCTATTAAGAGATATGTATGTGCTTAAAAACTACTGTATTTCTATATTGCCCTTGTAAATATGTATTCCCCTTACATCTACAAGAAAATTAGGAATAAGATAGTCTGCAAATGTTTATCTCGATTAACATGAAGTAGATGGAGAATAAGTGTTTGTAAAAATAGTTTGTACTAGAGTAGAGAAAGTCATGTGAGTGTAACACATCAGATTTTTTTGCGGCATCAGCCGTTTCCGAGAGATCTATTATTATTATTTTGAGTTTTTCAATACTTTGTCATTCTTTAAGCTGTTATCAACATTCAGCTATTCCATGAGATTTGTACGAAGACTATAGGATTTAAAGGCCACCTTATAGGCATATGATTTTAGATATCTATCGACTCGGTTTCTACAACGAAATGCGTAATGAAGTTATTTCTTAAAAAAATTAAGTCGAATTAAATGAAGAAAAAGTTAAAGTTTCGTAAGAAGAGTTTGTAGAAGCTTTATAAAAATAAACGATAGTGGGTAGAGAAAGTCATGCAAATGTAAGACATATTTTTTGCTTAAGTATTGAGGCGCAAAATTATTTTCGAATTAGTTTATTTTTATTGTATTCTATATAACTTAGACTACTTTCTCAGACACTTGAAATAACGCGGCGACAATTTTGGTATCCATTTTGTCATAAGGGAAATTAACCGAGCGAGATGGCTAAGTGATAACGTGTAAGTCTCGTATACGTGAGGTCCCAGGCTCGATACCTGGCGATCGCCCACTCTCGCCTATGGGGTTTTCGTAGTTTTCCCAGGTCGATAGACCAATGCTGGGGGTCTGCTCTTCTAACACGATCTCCTGTACCGATCATTTTCTTGTCATCTGTTTCAGGGTTGTGGGACCAGGCGATGGTGTTCGAAGTGTTACGGCTGGGCGGTATATGTGCGCTTTGTCGTCGGTCGGGACTGCTCAGTCAGGACTCGCTGTCGATGTGGGCTTGAGCGGCGCTGGAGGTGTTCGAACTGGTACCGTTAGGGACCCCGTCTATGCTTGTGTACGTCATCATCAGAATCTGGTGGTCATTCGGGTCTCTACACTTATCTCTCCCTCCCAGGGGTCACGATAGAAGCACAAAAGGCCGGGACTGCGGTGCTCTGCCTAGGTTGCGGGAGCACCTCCGCTCATCCGTACCTTTTACCCGCTTATTTAGAAGCTTTTTTATGTACCTCTTTGTGATTTTCTTTTACAACCACGTTCTTGCTATCAATGAACTTGGTATAAATGAATGGAAAACACTGTATGATAAATTAGGACTGTAGAACAAACGTTTGATGAGAAGTTTTCTTTAAGGCATTGTTATCATTTATTTTTATTTTATTACATTCTATTTATCTATCTATATCTCTATATACAGGATGCTTCAGAAATACTTTTACAACCTTCGGGTATGGGTTCCTTACACCACAAGAAGGAAAAAAGTTCATATGAACATATGCCCCATAATCCTTTGTTTTCTCGTTAGGAGGTGTTCAACACAGTGGTACACTTATAACACACAAAACTCATAATAAATGCTCGAAATGTCTTCCTCTTGCTTCTATGCATGCCTGTACTCGTCGAAACATGGAATGTCGCATCTGTCAAAAACTCCGGGATGGTGTCGAATGGTTTCGCAGGCTTCCATGATACGTCGATGAAGCGTTTCTGCATCCGGGATGGCAGCTCCATAAACCAATAATTTAAGATGCTCCAGAGGTAAAAATTCACAGGATTGAGGTCGGGAGAACGTGCAGGTCATGGAACTGGTCCTCCTCTGCCTATCCATCGGTCATGGTAGATACCAGTCAGTGCATCTCGAACAATGCGACTAAAATGTGCCGGAGCCAGGAATTTATCACATTTATCAGCAAGGCGACGATAAACAGCGACAAAGGTTGGATGACTCGGTTGTCTTCGGTCTGGAAACTCCATCTGATAGAGCCGTGCAGCCTCGCGTCCATTGCCATTCGCGCGACCATACATAAAAATATGTCTGCCTGTTCACAAAATGAATATCCAGCCAGGGTGGAACGAAACACGTGCAGTTAACTCACTACATGTACACAATTGAAACGTTGAAGACAGACAAATGACAAATGACAAACGTAAACAAGTCTCCATGGCAACACTTCGCCATCTACCATATGTAGTACAATGGGTCAACGCCTTCTATGAATGCATAGAGAAATGAAGTTTTGAGGTTGGACCCCGAAGGCCGTTGAACTGACACTTTCATTGTGATAGGAATAACGCGAAGACCAAGGATTATGGGACATATGTTCATATGAACCTTTTTCCTTCTTTTGGTCTGAGGAACCCATACCCGAAGGTTGTAAAAGTATTTCTGAAACACCCGGTATATATATCCATCTATCTCTCTCTATATCAATCTCTATCTCTCCATCTATTTATCTATATAATTTACATTCGCATCTCTACAGCAACACTACCACAAGTAAAAGATAGGCTGTCTTGAGTTACATCCATTTCCTGGTTCATGGAACTGTTCTTCACCAAAAATAAAAACCGTCATATATCGAACTGGCTTTCGGAAGATAGCTACATGAGATTGTCGGTGTGACAATCCAGAATATTCTGTTAATATTATGAATCAAAGCTTTCAAATGTAATTTACTAAAGATTGTGTTTTTCTGAGTAATGGCAGTGTTGTTCTCTGCTGCGATGTAGAAACCTGAGAATGGCTACAGCAGAAAAAGGAAGCCGGTCAGGGGCCGGTTTTCCTCCTATCTTTCTTAGATCAAGCCCAGTCTCTCAAGCGTCCGTTGCTTTAACGTCTCTGGCAGTCCAATTTTCCTAAAATGGATGTGGAAAGAAGTTGGAACTGTCGCACTGAGAACAGTATCTCCGGAGCACCGCATAGATATAACATTCGTTAACACCACTTGGAAGGTCCGATTCCCAGAGCGGTTGGCTTAAAGTTGATGGTGACCACATTGGTTGGGATTTGCATCTGGAGGGATTAGATGTATTAGACGATATATCCAGTTCCACGTGTTACGCACATCTACATGCCTCAGGCGCTGGCATAGGCTAATCACATTCAGACAATTCAGAGAGTGGACTACTCCATGCGTATCCTTTTTGGATTCTATCGCTAGTTGTTCGTTCACAAAAATATACACAGCCGTCTTGGGTATGTGTGGAAAACTAAAAATCCACAAAGGATGGTCCAGTTGAAGCCAGGTTATTTATCATAATATGGTGTACCTGTCCATCTTTTATATGATGTCAATAAACCACCTTTGTGCTCCATGAATATGAGACCTCCTGGAGACTTTCCGGTAAGTTTCGAACGGCTCTTAAACTACAGAGAGAGGCAAATAACTACGAACCAGCTGCGCTGTGTTTTTCCTCTCCGCTTCCTCAGCGATCGTTGCCGTCTGCCGCTATCATAGAATGGCGCGGATGAAACCATACAACATTTTTAAAACTACTTTTAAAAGGCTTTACTTACCAACTTTATGAAAGGAGATACTGAAACTGGCCACGTCGTTGTCCATATATGGCCCCTCTTTAGGAAACTATTCATCACTCGTCGTAGTTCACGTTGAGAAATATTTTGGCGGATATTTTGTTTTAATTCCTACAGGATGTGCTGGGGGTTTGTCGTGTACACTTTGTTTTAAGATACCCCAGAGATAGAAATCGCAGGGTGTTAGGTCGGGGGACCGAGGGTGCCACAAATCCCTACTAATAATTCCGTTCTCAAACACACTTTCAATTGTTCTCATCGCAATATTGGCCGTATAAGCTGTTACAGAGTCTTGTTGATAAGGAAAAATCACGCTCCCTGTCTGTTAATTCTCTAAAAAAAAGGGGAGGCAAAATTGTATTCAGGTATGTACGGGTGCCAACTGTTGATTCGAAAAAAATTGGCCCTTCAACTCTTTCTCCGCTCATGGCGCACCATACCCCAATTTTTTCGTCATGAAGGGGTACTTCGTGAACAATATTAGGTTCGTCAGAGCTACAATGACGATCACTTTGTGTATTCACATATCCATGAAGGTGGAACCAAGCCTCGTCCGTGAAAATATTAAATATGGATCTATTTCGCCGTTGTGTACACCATTGACACTCCACTCAAAACGTGAGCCTAATTACAGCATCACCTGTTTGAAGAGCATGTACCACAGTTATTTGATATAGTTTTAACTTCAGCAATTTGGCAGCTCTTCGCGCAGAACCATAAGAAATGTCTGCCTGTTGTAAAAGACGCCTAAGTGAGTTTTGGGGCGAATTCTCAAAACGATGACCGATGTCGTTAAGGTTTCTTCGGTAAAAACCGTACGCCGTCTTTTAGATTTCTTAGTTTGAACACTTCCTGTGGCATGAAATTTATTGTAAAGTTCATGGAATGTTGTACGGCCTGGAACTTTTATATGTGGAAATCGTTTTGCAAATCGTACTTTCATTGACCGAGTTCGCCGGAACACCTAATTGCCTTAGCTACTCTACCTTCTAACTAACTGCGTTTCCTGAACACGTAACTTGTCTAGTACTGACTTCCTTATTCATTTACAAAATTTTAACCGTTTTCTTCTTCCTGTTATTTATGTATCTCCCTATTATTTATGTATCTTCCTATTATGACTTTGAATGTAGTTACATGTTGGGGTGAAGGCCAAAAGGTTACCAGAAAATGATTAATTTAGGTCACCCCAACACGCACATGGAGGGGGACGAACTCACTGGCAGCAAAAACTCCGGGACATTGGTGTGTAGATTTAAGGGGAAGGCGTGGGTTTTATATTACGTTGAAACATTACATAGCACACATTACCTTCCCATACTTGGAATGTATTCACAAAACGTGTGGCTCCAACGATCACTTCCACTGAAGTCACGCTACTTTTCCCCCCACCAACCGCGTATAGCAAAACCAGACAGGGTTGACGTAATACCAGACAGTTTCAAAGAGATCTTTCCCTTTGGCGTGATCCACACCGAAAGGAAAGACCGCTAAGCCGAAATATAACTAGAGACAATAATGCGACGTCTGGTAGCAATAACAACACAACAGTGCGTCTGGTAATGACAATAAAATTAATAATACGCGTAATATTAATCATACGAGTTAATAATTTGGTTATCAATGTCAATAGTTTTTTTATTATTAAGAATGTTGATTAAGAAAAAGATATAGCTTTCGTCGAAGGCCACATCTTCCTTTTATGAAGGAATAAGAAGTTTATACTCCAATATAAGTACTTGAAAACATTGGAAACTATGTCGAAAATAGCTAAAGGTATGTGGAATTCTTTGACAACCAGATATTTTGAAAATGACATACGTGTTTAAATCGTGCCTCGTGTTGGGGTTTGCTTTCATGAAATACTATTGTAGTTCAAGGTTGTATTGCATATCTTCCCAACAAGTAGACCGAATCAGTAAGCACTGACAAGACTCGAGAATTTCATAATTCTTTGGAAAGATGTGTTTTAGAGATTCTCTTCAACTTGACCTTGACGACGTAAGAATATGCCGAAATACTAAATACTATTAATGCATCACTAAGGAGTATAACTCGTTTTTATTTCCTCCTTTGTTTTCTTTATTTCGCTTTTGAAAATTGATGCATTGTTTGTTTCTTTTATTTCCCGTCGTCTGCATAAAACGATATAACAGCAATATCATAATTCACCGTGAATGTGTTTTATTAGTGTTTTAAATTATTGTTTGCCAGTAACTCAGTACAAGATGTTCTACCTGTGACGGATATAATGACAAAATGTCTTATGGATCAGCTGGTAACAGCTTTTGCAGACAAACCTAGATGCCATCTTTCTTATTCTAAGAACAGTTATGCTGACTCTACTCAGAAAACTCAAGTAACATGTTCCTATTATAGATGCTAATGCATTTTAGCCCAAATCATTTGTTCACCTTAGTTACCATTTCCTATAATCAATACACTTCAGATTATCGATAAATTATCAAATGTTTTAGCACGAATTAACTTGTTCCATATTCGGGAAGGCCCAGGTTTGATCCCCGGCGACCGATCACTCTGACCCATGTGTTTTTAGTGGTTTCCCCGGGACGGTAGGCGAATGCTGGTGTGGTTCATCACTACCACGACTTTCCTGGTCCTCATTCCTGTACCCATCATCTTCGTTGTCATCTGTTTCAAAGTTATAGGACCAGTTGACGGAGTTCGGTGGGTTGCGGAGCTGTTCAGTTAGGACCCAATCCGATACTCTAGAGCGGACGCCCCTTCGGGGGACCCTCGTGGGTTAGGGGCTTGGTTGTGGACCTGAGCGGCATCGGATGCGTTTGATCTGGAAACGTTAGGGACCCCGTCCCTACTTTTACCCGCTGTCACCCGGCTCTGGTCGTCCTTTGGGTCTCTCCACTCATCCCTCCTTCCCAGGGGAAACGGTAGAAGCAAAAGGGGTCGTTGTGGCCTACTTGCGGTGCTCTATCCGGGTTTCGGGGGCCTCTTCGTTCGTCTATATCTTTGTCTTTACCTTTAAGTGGCCCGAGTAAGTGTTAAACCTTAAATAGCAGTTACTATGAATATTTCACGAACAAAATTCAACCATATTTATAAGTGATAACGTAAGTATTACAAATTATAGTAATTAAATGTTTCCACTTGCATATGTTAACTTGTTTAAAAACAAAATCGCCAACCTAAGGGTAAGGTCTTATAACATAATAAATAAACGGAAATCACCGACGATATAGTTTACCGCGATCAGAAATAGGAGACTATCAAATATTGCATATAGATACGTTTACGTATTCAGTATCATAAGGGTTTTTTTTTCCTTTCCTCCCATAGCAAAAAGCTATTAGGTAATCAATCAATGATTGATTGATATCCGAGGTGTTCTTATCCGCATCAGCTTTGTTGTATAAGTTGTACAGTGGCCCCAAAAGGGAGTTCAGTAGGTAGACTTAGGCCCATTTTGTCCAATGTTGACATAATGAGCTGGTTTAATACGTCCTTTTTATTTTCTTTACTACGTATAGTAAGTAGGGGAAGTATTGTATTCCATCCAAAAATTCGATACCGAGATTTCACCGGAAATACATGTTTATAGGTGCCCCGAATCCAAATAATTTTTTTTTGGTAACATGTCCGTGTGCGTGTCTGTCTGTGAACAGCATAACTCAAAAATGAAAAGTCGGATAAACACCACATTTGGTATTTGAGTTTTGCATCTTCCCAGCATGCAAGGATTTTCAAGAAAATCCCCCACCCCACACCATCTTTTATGGAACATTTTTCGAAAATTTTGATTTTCTCAAAAATGGTTGTAACGATTTTGATTAAAATACCATATGTTTAAGATATTTGCATGCCAAATGAAATGTATATCTTGAATTTTCTGGCAATGTCCCCAAAAGTCCTCTTTATTCTGAATGACTTTTAGCTAACTGTAAGAGATATACAAAGTTTTACCACACGAAAAGTGTAGATCTCGTTAAAACACAGAATTTATGTTATATACATTTTGTGTGGAGTGAACCATTTGCAAGATATTCCTTGTTATTTGTTTGAATTTTCTGATTCTTATGCTTTTTCTCAAATGGGAATTCGTTATTCGTTTTTTTATGTCCTGGATATGCAAAGAGAATGGAATGCGCCACATAGCAACCAGCTCTTCAAAGATTTAACTATCGCTTAAAGCCTACCATATTCCTTGCACCTACAGGAAAATTAGGAATAAGATGTTTATCTCGATTAACAGGAAGTAGATGGAGAATAAGCGTTTGTAAAATTATTTGGTACAAGAATGGAAAAAATCTTGTGAGTGCAACACATCAGATGTTTTTGTTGGTGGACTTAGCGAAAAACAAATATTCCCTCCCCTCCTTTTACATTTTCCTTTCTTATCGGAACTAGTTCTGAAATGTCGATATTAGGTGAAATAAGCATAAGTAACTATTGAAAACCTAATTTTTTGCTTTCACCTTTTGAGATCACTGCACGCGTGTAATATTTAAGCTAAAGAAGGGGTGTAACAAGTCAAATCTATTCAGTGAAATATACGAGACCTGTCGCACCTGGCCACTGGGGCTTCTGCCTCATGTACTCCGTTCTCCATGCCCGTAGTACCCAGAAAAGAATTTCGGGGAGGGTTTTCCACAAGTAGATCTAAACTTAACAGTACACCACACCGTTACCATGTACCTACTCCGTAGTATATAGACGTTACATGTATAAGAAAACTGCTTGGAGACATTATATAGACAAGAAAAACTCACCAGAATGAGGATATTCCACCTTAAAGCACAAAAAATGGAGACTGCTTTAAAAAACCAAATGTATGGTCGCCTTACCTATGTAAGGTGACGATATTAAGTTTCCTTTTTTCTTGTAAATGTGTTACTAGCAATAGACCTACTGTTATCTAACGACATTTTCCCATATTGGTTTGCTTTGAATTTAAATAAATAAAAAAACTGTCAGAAGTTTCGGGGGGGGGGGTTGAACCCTAAACCCCCTTCTATATTCGGCCCTACCATTCTCAGATCGGGGATGCTAATACCTTTAAAGCTGTAACTATCCGGAGCTCTGATAATCCCTGTCCTACTTTACGCCTGCGAGATCTGGGGTATGGCCGCAGAGTCCAGTCTGCTGCGTCTGCAAAGGATACAAAATAAAGGACTCGTGGACATTTATTCTGAATGCCGTAGCTTCCTCGTGAGATTACTTCACGAAGCCTCATCTCTTCCTTACGGGAGGATGAAATTAGGCACCGGATTGCAAAATACGAGGATAGTTTGCATTTCATCGGAGTCCCTCCTTAAATACTGTTATATACCGTGGTGAGGTCAAAAGGTTTTGTAGTTAAATATTAAATTTAGTTACCCCCGCATAAACATTGGGGGACGTAGACTCAGAGACAGCGAGAGGACCAGCAATTTAGCTGCACAAATCTAAAGCAGACGTGGGATATTCATAACAATATACACATTTAAAACACATTACGTGTGGTTTATTATATTTTACATTGTGATCGTTCAAACAGATTACAGGCAAACATTGGAGGGAGATGCTCCACACACGGTCTACATACAACCACTCGCCTGAAGAGACACACACGACTCACGCTACGACTAGAAAGTGGGGTAAGAAATGCCACGCCGGACGGAATTCAAACTCCCAATCAAAATTATTATACACAACAATGTCATGTTACAAAGTAATAATGTGTCCGACGAGACAATGCACACATATACACGCTACAATACCTTGGGGATTATAATACCAGACAACGCCGCTTGAGGCGACACCGAGTTACCGGCATGGCATTCGGTAACAAAGGAGCACTCCACCAGCAGCTGAAGCAATCCTTCCAAGAGATGCTTGGGCTGCAAAATTATAATAGAAAACCCAATCAAATAACTTTTAAGACATCACACCGCCGATACCGAAGGGCCGTTGTACCCTGACCAGTAGGTTCAGGAGCAATTTGGTACCTCGTTCTATCCCCTACCTCAATCTCACCTGCAACCCCATCCCGTCAAATAAGCAGTTAAACCCTATCAAGAATATGTGCGCTTATAGCACCCTCTCGGGCTGATCCTCAACCTGTCAAAGCTTCATCGTCGGCAACAGAGTGCCCTGCGTGTACTTAATAAAAAATCCATGAAAATTTTCTTCATTTCTCTCCTGAAAAATGCAGACTCTTTATAAGTTAGTTATAGAAAACTATATCGCCACTGCTGTTGTAGTATCAAGGTCTAATACATTAAAAAGTTCACCCATCATCAAGTTTACTATACACCTACTAGAATACGTTAGAATGCGGTGCAGCACGCTAGGATGTGATGATAATTTCATCACCATGGAAAAGTAATACAAGCGCGCAGCGCGCTCATCGTTATCCGCTGTTTCATGAATTGCGATCAGCAACATCTGATCAAAAGAAATTCAGGACCAAATATAAACGAATTATGAATTTGGATAGTAGTAACTATTGACCGTGATATGATCTATATAATTTGGGACGAACTCGCAGATTGTTATAGGGTCTATAGATTTATTCCGCTCTTGCTGCCAGTCGGTTGTCTGCGCATGACGTCAATAATTTGAAGCAAGTTTATCAGCGGTGCCTCTAGCAGAGGACTAGTGAAAGATGAGTGTAAGGGTGGATATAAATAATTTCGAGGTCACCTTAGTGAAACGGGACACGTGTATCATACCTTTCCAATATTTACATTTGGAACATCTTTTGCTTCCGTCCCGTAAACTTGCAATTTCAGAATGTATGCTGATAGGTCAGTAAAATAATTCGACGGTTTTTGTAGTGTAGAATGTCTTGGTTTAGCACTCAATCATGCAAATTTAATCGGTGGTTACGTCCGTTTCTCTGCAAAGAATGCACAAAATGTTATAGTGAAAAACAGTTCTGCACCGCCGCAGAACATCAACCTGTTTACTAAGTTGGAAACTCGTGCAGTCCGAGGTTCAATTCCGCATCTCCCCTTTGAGACAAGGGGCTCACTGAACTAATAATGACGTCATCCATTTAAACCGACTAGCAGTAAAGGCCAAATAAATCTGAAGACCAATTATATGCAGTCAGGGGCGTGCGCAGAGAGTGCATTTGGATGCGGCTGAAACAGACGATGCCAGTTCACTGCAAATACACAAGAAATTGTTTTATTCAAATCAGGTAAAGCAATTTTGAAAACACCATGCACAAAAGAGTTGTAATTTTGGCATATGTTTAAAAAAAAGTATAAACCTAATAACATGAAGGATCTGAAATACTGCCAAAACACGTAAGCTGTAGAACTATTTGATCTTTATTACCCAAAAATACATTTTTCTGATTAATTTGGGTTCTAGAACTTCTTAAAGTGCAGAAGAGTGCTTTCTTGAGGGGACGTATGAAAAGCATTAGAAAGTATTTCCTTTCCACAAGCCTAGAAAGGTGCTATCATTTTAACAAAGCTATTGCAGCTAATAACTTTTACATTTGTTTAGCAAGCGGGGTTCCAATCCCCAAAACCCCTCCCCCTTAGCTACCTCTGCACAGATGTTACCAAGTTGAGCCAACGCTCGGTGAAACTTGATGTTGTACTGACGTTATTGCTTTATTACTCAGTTAAGTTTATAACGGCATGTATAATATTCTTCCTTCTTCTCCACTTGTTTATACTACTCTTATGTAGGACCACCCTTAAGACTTACAAGCCAACGCTTGGGGTCAGACGCCTGTCGAGGAGCAGGGACTCTTTGTATTTGAGAGAGTAAACAACCAGGGTGAGTGATCAGCCCGACGCCCGGGAGTGAAAGCGAGGAAGTAGACGATAGATGAAAGTAAGCGAGATGAACCACAGGAAAGGTGAGGATGGAGCATCGGTGGAACGGTGGAATGAAATGGCGGGGAACCGGAGAAAACCCGCCCAGGCGCCGGTTTGTCCACTACAAATCCCATATGCGGGTCCCTGAGATCGAACCCCGCCTTGGAGAGAGGCGAGCGGTCTAACCACTCGGCCATTGTGCCACCTTTTTACACGGTGATTTATGAAGAACTGACACATTTATTTCTTTGATTGTTTTAAAACGAGTTATGCTAGCGACAACTTATTATACCTGAAATGCAGACGAATTTTTGGAGATTATTTACCTCTACAGCAAATGCTGAAAATGCTCTCCATCCTGCATAAGGCACAATTTGAAACGTGTTCCATGTTACTGGCTACTCGTTGGAGCACTCTGTTGTCAATAGCTTGAATCTCCTGTGTAATGTTGTGCTTCAGACCTTCCAATGTCTGGGGGTGTGTAGCATAAACCCTGTCTTTTAAGTAACCCCATAGAAAGAAGTCCGGCGATGTCAATCTGGAGATCTCGGTGGCCATAGGTTCTTGGAAATTATCCAGTCGTCAAAGAAACTTGCAATTAGTGCCATGGATTCATTTGATGTATGGCATGTAGCGCCGTCCTGCTGAAAATATCCTTGACTCAGCGCTACATCGTCTAATTGCTCAAACTCCATGAAAATCCGTCGGTACTCCGCAGCGTTCACATTGTTTTCAAAAAAAATTGGCCCCACTATTCTCTGTGCGGATATTGCGCACCAAACTCCGTTTTTAACCGGGTGCATGGATGCTTCATGAATAACATGTGGATTTTTGCTGGCCCAATAGCGTGAGTTATTTGAGTTCACATAGCTGGATACATGGAACCATACTTCATCTGTGAACCATGTGATGGACAATATGGCAGGATTTTGCACAATGAACGCCTGAATCCAACGACAATTATTCAGTTGTCTATGCTTATCTGTATCCTGTAACTGATGGACAACTGTAATCCTACACGGCCTTAGGCCTGCACTTTTCACAGCTCTCTGACACATTGAGGAGCTGTACCCTGTCTCCTGTTACAAAAGTCTTAATTACTTTTGAAAGACTGATCCAGTCGTGCTCTTACGTCAACAACAACCGTGGGAAGCTTACATGAACGAGTTTTGCCTTTTTTCACTCACCAGAGATCCGTTTCCATTTTGTTTACCAGTCCCAGTATTGTGTTTCTTTTGGAGGACTCCCAACACCAAATTCTCTCTGGTATGCCCTTTGAGTACTTTTAATTGAATTCGTAATCCAGTACTGCATTACAAGGAAGAGTTGTTCATTTAATGTGTACTCCATTTTCACGTTGACTAGAACAAACTCTCAAAAACAGTTGCCGATAATAAAACTTACAATTACGAATAAAACATGAACATCTGCGCATCTAGTGATAGGTAATCGAAACTCCAGAATATTCTGCTTAATTTTGTGTTAAAATTGGAACATTGAGTGAATTTCGAACACAATAATTAAAAAAGAAATGTGTCAGTTCTTCATAAAGCAGCCTGTATAATGTTACTGGAACATAACCAAAATACCATCGTAAACATCCAGTGAAATAGTTCTATAAGCAGTAAATGTCATTGGTGTATACTTGAACAGATTCTGAATAGGAATTAAGAATGGGCGCAGTAACACACAGCATCTAGCATTTCTCTGGAGACTAAGGAGCTGACCACGCCGGTGTTTTGTTTTGGTAATGAATCACTCAGAGAAACGATCACCATGACTTGCTAATTGTAATGGGAATGCCATTAGACAAGTGAGGGACGAACTTTTATTGTTTATTACTCTTGTAACAAAGCGATAACAAGACCACCTGTAATTACATCAAGCACGTGAGTGTATGTGGACACAAACTGGTTTCCGCAATGCCTTTTTGTTCAAGGTTACGGCATTGCCAACACCCTCATGTTTTATAACTTAACCTCTACTCAAGCACAAATTCCATACATTTTTTTAATTGTAAGCTATTATTAATGTTAATTAATATCTAGTTTCGATTTGTAGAGAAGCATTTGCTCTTTATATTTACGGATACCAGCTGCTGCTGTTTAAATTCAAAGATACTGTTTACGAGCTTTCGTGAAGCATTCAAGGATATTAAATCAATGACGCTCTAGGCATTTCAGACTTAAAATGTAAGTCCAGAGGTACTCTTCCAGTACAGTATTATCACGAGAAGCATTTGCTAAGACTATTTATTGAATAAAAACATTCATAAACAATAATAATAAATAAAAGCATCTACATGCTTCATGTAGTAGTATTTGAGTTTATTGCATACCAATATAATAATGTAGCACGGCCTTGAATGTTCTTTGAGCAACTTTTCTTCGTTTCTTTATCTTACAAATCAGAACAATTCCGAAGCAGGTATGAGAGTCTCATTTCGACAAGATTTTGGCCACTATTTACCTAATGGCCCCAATAACAAACGGCTTCCTGATAATTTATCACTTCCTGTTGATAATCTAACGCTTCTGGTCAGTGACGCCAATACAATTTCAGTTGCCGGTTTCAATATTAAAATTCGCAATGGAGCATATCTCGGTACCTAACTTCTTTGATCAAACTATCGATACAGTACCTAACAAATTAATGAAAGCATCATTCGAGAATAATCAACAAATTGAGGAATCCAGAGCTACAAGAGAATGTACAATCAACATCTTCCACTTTCCTCTCTAATAACAGTAAATCTGTTGTTTGCAACAAGAAAGAAATTCCATCAATTTTTACTTTCTCTACTACGTATAGTAAGTAGGGGAAGTATTGCATTCCACCCAAAAATTCGATACCGAGATTTCACTGGAAATACATGTTTTGAGACCTCCTGAATCCAAAAAAAGCATTTTTGGAAACATGTCCGTGTGTGTGTCTGTGTGTGTGTCTGTGTGTGTGTGAACAGCATAACTCAAAAACGAACAGTCGGATAAACACCAAACTTGGTATTTAGGTTCAGTATCTTCCAGAGATGCGACACGAAGGTTTTCAAGAAAATCCCCCCACCCCAGACTACCCTTTACATGGAACATTTTTCGAAAATTTTAATTTTCTCAAAAATGGCTCTAACGATTTTGATGAAAATATCATATGTGTAAGATAAAGTCATGAGAAATGAAATGTATATCTCGAATTTTCTGGGAATGTCTCCAAAAGTATTCTTCATTGTGAACGACTTTTGCATAACTGGTAAACCATAAGAGATAGACAAAATTTTACTACACAAAAAATGTAGATCGCGTTGAAATACACAACTTATGTCATATACATTTCTTTTGTTGAGTGAACCGTTTTCGAGATATTGCTTGTTATTTCCTTACATTTTCCAATACTTATACTTTTTCTCAAATTCGTTATTCATTTTTTTATGTCCTAGACATGCAAAGAGAATGGAATGCGCCGCATAGCAACCAGCGTTAAAATATTTGACTATGGCTTAAAAGCTACCATATTCCCCTCGCATCTACAAGAAAATTACCAATAAGATTGACATCTCGATATCTCGATTAACATGAAGCATTTGGAGAATAGACGTTTGTAAAAATAGATTGTACAAGAGTAGAGAAAGTCATGTGAGTGTAACACATCAGATTTTTAATTATCTAATAGTACGTTTTAAAGTTCCTCCATAAAGTTTTGTTCAGTGAAGCGGCGTTCTCATTATTTTAGCGAATAATGCAAGAGCAAAAGCTAAAAATAAATCCAAAAACTAACTACTTGCGGATTATATTACATAACCTTAGTTGTTTATTGCCATGCAACTGTTAAAACCAGGATTTTATTTTGTATAGTACCAAAGATATTTAACAGTGAAGATATGCTATTTATAATAATCCGGTAAACTTCAGAGAGCCTTGCATGGCAAAAATACAACTAAGGTTACTTAATATAATCCATAATTAGTTTTTAGATTTATTTTTAGCTTCTGTTCTTGTATTATTCGCTGAAATATTCAAACCAAATCTAACGCTAGGTTGTCTTATTTCTTGGACAAAACCACTCGCTACTTGCAGTCGCTCGCGATTTTTTTCGGAATAACATAACGTCTTATTAGATTACTTATTAAAATTACACGCGAGCGCCTTTCAGCCAATATACAGTCTCATTGATGCCTTATTCACCAATCAGAATCGAATGTAATCGATAGTCTTAAAGCGTGGTGCTCAAAAACTAATAACTTTTTCCCCTACATTCATTTTTTATTCCTATAATCTTTGCTTCAATTCGACTAGGGATCTAAGAAGCCTTTTCAAACTAACAGTGCCGATATTTGGTGATCTGCAAATTCAAATATAAAAAAATCAAATGTGTTACACTCGAATGACCTTCTCTACAGTCTATAGCTTATTCGCGGATATAAAAATTATTCTTACGAAAGTCAAATAGTCACTCAGCTCCGAGATGGCGAGGAAGAAGGGTCGCTCTGTCGCCGCTCCTGCTAAGGCAGGAACCTCTTCATCTCCTGCGGTAACCGCCGAGGAGATTTCGCCGCAACCTCCGCAGCCTAGGGCAACCTACGCATCGGCCGCCGCCTCGCCACGTGCCAGCGCAGCTTCGCCGGGACTGCCTGTGCCTCATGGGAGGTACAGTGCTGTAATCCGAGGGGTCCCGAGGGACCTGCCAGTCAGGTTCCTCATCAGCGCAGCACGCCACCAGTGGTCTTCAACCTTGAAGGCCGCTCGGATCCAGGGAGCACTGGGACCCACCACCCTCGTCAGGATCGAGTTTGCAGACCCTGGTGACCAAGAAGCGGCCTTGAGGGCGGGCCTGCCCTTGTTAGGGCGGTGCTTACGCATCGAGGCTAGCCGAATGGAACGCCAGGTTCCCTGCCGACGCTGTTGTGCCTACGGGCACAACGAGAGCTCCTGCAAGGCGAAACCAAGGTGCCACTACTGTGGCGCTTCCAGCACCACGTCTTCGTGCACGCAGCACGATCTGCGCCGCCGACGCCGCTACTGTGCGACCTGTGGAGGGTCAACACATTTCACCGGCCAAGCGCTCTG
The DNA here is from genome assembly GCA_030765065.1 of Deroplatys truncata. Classification (NCBI taxonomy): domain Eukaryota; kingdom Metazoa; phylum Arthropoda; class Insecta; order Mantodea; family Mantidae; genus Deroplatys; species Deroplatys truncata. The sequence continues at coordinate 46,793,595 of CM060989.1, forward strand.
CCCCCTGCATCCTCGCAGGAAGGCAACGCAGAAGCCGCCAGCACCTTCATCGCAGCCAGCATCACCTCCACAGACGTCGACACCAGCTCCATCACCAGCGCCGACACCATCATCAGCAGCGATCATCGAGGAAGTCCAGGGCCTACGCGACGCCGTTCAGGATCTCCACGCGGAGTTCCTGAACATGACGACGAAGCTTACAGCCCTGGAGGAACTCATCAGGGACCTTCAAGACACCTCAGCTGCTCAGCAAGTTTTTCTAGCTGGGCAGTTCGAGACCTTCACTTCAAGACTCAGCACCATAGAAACCTCCAGCCAGAACTCATCATCAGCAACAGACACCATCACAGAACACCTAGATTCCATCGACATCGCCATCAGATCCCTGGAAGAGCAGCAGCACCAACTGCGGTCCTACTTCCAGCAGACAACCATACCGGAGGCCCCAAGCAACCGCCGAAAGCCTCCGGCTAGCGCAGCATTCTCACAAGAGTACATCAGCAGGATGCAACTTCACAGGAAGTAAGTTCCACGCCAACCTACACCTTCCATACAATCACCTTTCCAACCCTTACCTAAACCCTCGCCATTTTTCACTAGGGTTGCAGTCAGGTTTCATGGCTGCAACCTAGTACCCACCTATCCCGCTCCAGCCCATAGGGCGGAGACATCCATCTATCACTTACTAACGCGGGTGCTATGCGGGACCGCACAAAGCCACGTCATTCCACTTTTACCTTCTTCCTTTTTCCACCGGTGGAGGAGTTTTTAGTGGGTATGCCGACTACTGGAGATTCCCACACTCTCAGTCCCGACTCCCATCGGGGCTGGGGTAAGTGATTAAATCATTTTCTCCTCCACTCGAAAAAAAAAAAACAAAAACGAAAGTTTACTTTCCTATCCCTTTATTTTAATCGCGAAAAACCTTTCCGGAAGTAGCTGCACTGCACATTTCATTATAGATACAAAGGGAATAGCGATAGTCAAATGTTTAAGAACTGGACGCTATGTGTTGGCCTTAAACTCCATACTCTTTCCATGACATCACTAAAAACAACTGAAAATCGAGAGTACTTCAAAAGAATCGCTAAGTAATTTGAGCCATTAGTAACGGATATCTCGGAAATAGTTTACGTCACAAAAAGTTATTTTAAATAAATTGTGTGTTTTAAATAAAAGTGTGTTTTTCGTGTAGTACGTTTTCGTCTATCACTTAAGGTTTACCACTCATACAAGGTTATAGACAATTCCTTCAGGATAAAGAGGACTTTACAGGCTATTCCCAGAAAATTCAAGATATGCATTTTATTTGTCATGTACATGCCTTTAATATTCGATATTTTAATCAAAATTGTTGGAGGCATTTTTGAAAAAATAAAAATTTCAAAAAATATCCCATGTAAAGAGTAATTGGGGTGGGGAAAGATACTGAACTTAAATACAAATTTTGGCATTTAACCGACCTTTAGTTTTTTAGTTAAGCTGTTCACAGATATACACACACCGACAGACACGTGCACGCGGGCCTTTTTGTAGAAGTGTTTGAGGCAATATTTTATATCATAAGATGGTGTGCATGCCAGAATGATTGAGTGTAAATTAATATTATTGTATGTACAGGATTTTAGATATTTATTAGCCATAAGTATTGTTAGGAAATACGTTCGCACGGCCTAACTGAAACTGACAATAGAAGTGGGTAATAATAAACCGAGGGGGTGAGTTGTTTATCTCTAAGAAGAGATAAACAAAATGACGTCAGGGTAGCATGCCTTTTTTAGAAATGGAGGGAATATCTTCCTTAGAGCATATATGTTAGTAGTAGTGATTGGCTGATCAAAACAGACGCTAAAGTGGGCGCAATTTGTTAACCAATAGTAACTATGTTATAATGCTTAGGCAATTCGAGGTGAAGGAGTATATATTCTCGAGCCATAAGCAAGTGTAGCACAGTTCTGAAGAATCTCTCACGAGGTGCACGTCGCAGAGTTAGTTACAAAAATGTAAATTACGCGAAGTAATTGGTGCGCGGAAACTAAAAGACTGTAGTTACATTCGGAAATATCACAGCTTGTCAGGCGTGTATAAAGGTTAAATATGTCAATTATTAATTAAGCATGACCGTAATAAAAGTCTAAATTCAAATGCCTTTATCAGTGTTATCTTTTAGTAACAACTCCTTTCCGTTTACACACCCTGCTTAGAGACACGTGCTCGACTGAGTTATAATAGCTAGCCGGAGGACGAAGAACCCCAAATTTAAAATAATAAAACACGAGGCGCCCAGCAAATAAGATAACATAAGATATCGAGAACTGCGATTCAGGGAACCTCAAAACATGTATTTGCGGTGAAATATCGGTATCGAATTTTTGGGTGGAAGGCAATACCATCTCTACCTACTATGTACGTGGTAGAGAAAGTAAAAATTCTGAAGTGTATTTGGGGTTGCCGTTATTTGCATTCGAGCTATGTATTTCTCTACCTCAAATGTGATCTGCATTTTGATTTTGCATTATTTATTTGCGAAGACAACTGCACACATAAAGAGTAGATATAAATGTAAGCTGCCAATAATCTAAGATTTTCATGTCAAAAATTGACTAATTTATAAATACATCTATATAAAATTTACATTGTGATTTATGCTTCACAAGCAACGCTCATTTTGAAGTTATAAAAATCTGATGTGTTACCTCACATGACTCTACTCTTGTACAAACTATTTTTACAAACGCTCATGCTACATTTACTTAATATTAATGGAGATAAACATTTGCAGAAACTGTCTTATTGCTAATTTTCTTGTAGGTGAAAGGGGAATATGGTAGTATTTAAGCGATAGTCAAATCTTGCTATGTGGAGCATTCCATTCTCTTTGTATATCCAGGACATAAAAAAATTAATAACGAATTCCCATTTTAGAAAAAGTAATAGATATTGGAAAATTCAAACCAATAACAAGGAATATTTCGGAGATGGTTCACTCGACAAAAAAAATGTATATGACATAAGTTGTGTGTTTTAGCGAGATCTGCGTTTTTTGTGTAGAACAATTTTGTCTATTCCTTATGGTTTACCAGTTACGCAAAAGTCGTTCACAATGAAGAATAGTTTTGGAGACATTACTAGAAGATTCAAGATAAGCGTTTCATTTGCCATGAAAGTATCTTAAACATAGATATTTTAATCGAAATCGTTAAGACCATTTTCGAAAAAATCAAAATTTTCCAAAAATGTTCCCTGTAAAGGGTAGTCTGGCTTGTGGGGTTTTCTTGGAAATCTTCGTGTTGCATCTTTGAAAGATACTGAACCTAAATACCAAGTTCGGTACTTATCCGACTTTTCGTTTTTGAGTTATGCTGTTCACATACACACAGACACGGGCCATTTCCAAAAATGCTTTTTACTTTCTCTACTACGTATAGTAAGTAGGGGAAGTATTGTATTCCACCCAAAAATTCGATACCGAGATCTCACCGGAAATACATGTTTAGAGACCCCCTGAATCCAAAAAAGCATTTTTGGAAACATGTCCGTGTGTTTGTGTGTGTGTGTGTGTGTGTGTGTGTCTGTGTCTGTGAACAGCATAACTCAGAAACGAACAGTCGGATAAACACTAAACTTGGTATTTAGGTTCAGTATCTTCCAGAGATGCAACACGAAGTTTTTCAAGAAAATCCCCCCCACCCCAGATTACACTTTACATGGAACATTTATAGAAAATTTTAATTTTCTCAAAAATGGCTCTAACGATTTTGATTAAAATATCATGTGTTTAAGATATTTTCATCATAAATGAAATGTATATCTCGAATTTTCTGGGAATGTCTGCAAAAGTATTCTTAATTGTGAACGACTTTTGCATAACTGGTAAACCATAAGAGATAGACAAAATTTTACTACACAAAAAATGTAGATCGCGTTAAAATATACAATTTATGTCGTACACATTTTTTTGAGTGAACCATTTTCGAGATATTGCTTGTTATTCCCTTAAATTTTCCAATATTTAGACTTTTTCTCAAATGGAAATTCGTTATTCATTTTTTTTGTCCTGTTAATACCAAGAGAATGGAATACTCCACATAGCAAACAGCTCGTAAAATATTTGACTATCGCTTAAAGCCTAGAAATTCTCCTTGCATCTACCAGAAAATTAGCAATAAGATTAACATCTCGATTAACATGAAGCATATGGAGAATAAGCCTTTGTAAAAATAGTTTGTATAAGAGTGGAGAAAGGCATGTGGGTGTAACACATCAGATTTTTTTAGATTCAAGGGTGCCTCAAAACGTGTATTTTCGGTGAAATCTCAATATCGAAGTTTTGAGTGGAATGCAATACTTCCCCTTCTTACTATACGTAGTAGAGAAAGTAATAATTCAAGATGAAAAAGCAAACAACAACTATTATGATGCTGATGGTCAGTAGACTAATGCATTGCTAACTGCAATACCAATCTTTAATTCATGTATGCCACATAATGCAATAATAAATCACCCTTGTCAACAACCATTATCCTTACAAACCTTTACTTTAGACATACAGGATAACTCATTCTGCATAGTATAAAATTTGCATTGAAATGTTTTCCTTTAGCTTTGAAAGCGCCGAGGTGGTTTACTAAATGTAAACCTGTTAGCAATCATTTGCCTTGCTCAGAAAATGGAAGTTTTCATTTCCTCTACCATGCACATAGAGGGTAGAGAAGGTATTGCATTCAACCTAAATTTTACCAAAAATATATGGTTTGAGGCCCCTGAATCCATATAAAACATTTTTAGAAAACGTTACGTATGATGTGTCTGTAAACAGCACCCAACTACCCCTTCATTGAAGATTTTTCGAAATTTCTGATTTTCTCAAAAATGTTTAAGATATTTACATGACAAATAAAATGTATATATTGAATTTCCTGGGAATAGCCTTTGAAGTCCTATTCATTCGGAATGAATTTTGTATAATCTTGTATAACTTTTAAATGTTAAGCGAGAGACGAAAACGTACTGCACAAAAAATTTAGATCTCTTTTCAACACATAATTTATTTCAAATGCATTTTTTCTGTCATAAGCCATTTCCGATATATCTGTTATTAATGGTTTGAACTATTAAATGCTTTGTCATTTTTTTTAAGACCTGTCAATTTTCAGTTGTTTCTCCGACGTCATATAAAGAGTATGTAATTTTAAGTTCAGCATGTAGCGTCCAGATCTTAAACATTTGACTATTACTGTTCCCTTTGTATCTATAACGAAATCTGTAACGTAGGTATTTCTGAAAAAGTTAACCTCGAATAAAATGAAGTTACCATGCTAGCCTTCCTGAGGTCGCGGGATCAAACCCTGTGGAGGGTGAAGGATCTTTTCGGACGTAAAAGATCTTCAGCATGGCTTCCTTCGGAAGGGAAGTAAAGCCGGTAGATCCGTGTCATAGATTTACGGCACCTAAAAGAACCTCAAGCCTGATAAAGAGGCCAATATAGAATGGGACGCTAAGGACCACGTTAGATAAAGAGCGTCCATAAATAAAACTAAATTTAATTTTTAAGTGAAGTGGATAGAAAAAAGAATTTATAAGAATAGTTTGTATCATCACTAATAAACGATATAGGGTAGAGCAGGTGATATGAATGTAACACACCAGATCCTTTTTAAAATGATTTAACGCCCGTTCTTACTGCATAAGGTACCAGAGATGGTGGACACTGATTATACACGAAGGGAAATAATAACTGGGAAAAGAAATTTGGAAAGGAAACATTTCAAACATCTCACTGGAAATTGCCGGTTATGGATACTGGGGAAAACCTGGGAAAAACTTGAAGTAGGTATTGTCTTTACGTTGTTTGTACCATGCTTTGGGCGTCAATTTGTAGTAGTTTGTATTGAAGGAATGGTATTATATTTCAACTGTTGGGGAGCTAAACTTGTAGTAGTTGTAACCGCACGTATAGTAAACAGTTTCCGGTAGCCTTCGCCCCAAATGTATTTTCAGGTGGCCTTGGCCCCAAGTTTAAAAAATATTAACTTTGTAAAAAAACTGTTTTTTTAAATATTTATTTATGTTTGCCTCGGCTGCGTCAGTATTATTTTAGAGACATTGATATCTTGGCAGGGCGTGATGCGACAAGAATGTAGGCTTACTGCAGATTTTAAGTTTTAATTCACTCCTTTTTATTAATACTTGATACGATTAAAATAACACTTCACTGATATAGAGATCTGTGAGATTCTTTTTTTCAATACTTGCACTTTTTAACACGTATACTATTTTTCGTTTCAAATGAACGCGTATTAAAACTCTCGAGGACGCATCTTGCATCCGGTTACAAACACTGTCTGCAGGCAACTGACTAGATTTCAACCGTCTAAACTTGTAAATTTCTGTATTTCAAGTCTCTGATTGCCTATTTTTACTCCAATAGAATACCTGCATTTAACTAAAGCTTTTTCTGGTTCTTGATTGGCTATTCTTAAACTGTCACTAAAATTACATTAATGCTTCCAAGAATCACAAATAACATTTAAACTCTCAAACTCATTATTGCCTCAAGGTTACCTCATTGTTAGCAGCGTTTAACTTATTATTCTCACAGCTCCTACATTATTAAATTACGTAATATATTCAAATAACATTATTACACATGGATACAATAATATAAGCATATGCAATCACTGTTACATACATTTAACAAATTATTACATACACATATTGCTTCAAGGCGGGCTGTTATTGAATTTACACATTATATAACCAGAAAGAAATCATTCAAGTGATAAAAATACTGCCTCAACCTGTCAGGGAGGATGACACTGGCGGGAATTAAATGTGCCTTAACGACCTCGGCTACCCGTATCCGTGAAAAGGGGACAGCTGAGTACTGGTCAGTAACAGCCTCATCTCTTGAGATATGAGGAAAGGTCACTAACAGGTAAATTATTCCCCCACACTAACTGGTTTACCCGATATTGCACGTGTAGAATTTTAAACCCGAATGACCATATAATTAATTCCATTTACCAGTCACCCCCCCGTTCTTTATGAAACTACAAGATACTTAAACACAGAGTTAATTAAAACTCTCAGGATACTATGAAGTACAAAATAAAAATACTGAGAAAACACAATACAAAAGCACTGTTGAACCATCACAAATACCAGAGTATATAATGATTTCTCGTGAATGCAGCTGAGTAACTTCCAGGTTGTCACATTCGGGCTGCCTCGTCTTTATACAGAGTGTATCTTTATTGGTGTCATATATTTGGGGGAGGTGTTCCTGACATCAGAACAGTTTAAAAAGTTCTTATGAACATGGGTCTGAAAATCATTTATTTCTGAGTTACAACATCAAATCGAAAGTGGTGTTAGGTTTTCAGCAAAGTGGTACACTTATAACACACAAAACTCATAATAAATGCTCTAAATGTCCTCCTCTTGCTTCTATGCATGTCTGTACTCGTCGAATCGTGGAATGTCGCACCCTGTCAAAAACTCCGGGATGGTGTCGAATGGTTTCGCAGGCTTCCATGACAGGTCGATGAAGCGTTTCTGCATCCGGGATGGCTGCTCCATAAACCAATGATTTAAGATGCCCCCAGAGGTAAAAATCCACAGAATTGAGGTAGGGAGAACGTGCAGGCCATGGAACTGGTCCTCCTCTACCTATCCATCGGCCATGGTAGATACCAGTCAGTGCATCTCGAACAATGCGACTAAAATGTGCCGGAGCCAGGCATTTATCACATTTATCAGCAAGGCGACGATAAACAGCGACAAAGGTTGGATGACTCGGTTGTCTTTGGTCTGGAAACTCCATCTGATAGGGCCATGCAGCCTCGCGTCCGTTACCATTCGCGCGACTATACATAAAAGTGTTCACAAAATGAATATCCAGCAATAGTGGAACGAAACACGTGCAGTTAACTCACTACATGTACACAATTGAAACGTTGAAGACAGACTAATGGCAAATGACTAACGTAAACAAGTCTCCATGGCAACACTTCGCCATCTACCTATGTAGTACAATGGGTCAACGCCTTCTATGAATGCATAGAGAAATGAAGTTTTGAGGTTGGACCCCAAGGCCGTTGAACTCACAGTTTCATTGTGACAGGAATAACGCGAAAACCAAGGATTATGGAACATATGTTTATATGAACTTTTTTCCTTGTTTTGATGTGAGGAATCCATACCCGAAGTTTGTAAAACTATTTCTGAAACACCCGGTATAGTATTTTAATCAAAATCGTGACAGCCACGTAAGCTTCTGTATTTCAAGTCTCTGATTGGCTAATTCTAGTCCAATGGAATACCTGCATTTAATTAAAGCTTTTTCTGGCTGCTGCTTGGCTATTTTAAACTGTCACAAAATTTACATTATCGTTGCTCTAATCTGACTAGTAGTATTCAAACTCTCAAACTCATTATTGCCTCAAGGTTACCTCATTGTTAGCAACTTTAAACTTATTATTCTCACAGCTCTTACATTATTAAATTACCTAATGCATTCACATATAATTAGTGAACATGTTTACAATAATATAAGCATTTGCAATGACCGTTGCATACATTTTTACAAAGTATTACATACATATTGCTTCAAGGCGGGCGGATATTGAAATTACATATTATGTAATTCAAGTGTTAAAAATACTGCCTCATTCTGCACGACAGTGACAATAAGATTATTTCCCAAATATTTCATGAGATACACTGTTGCAGAGTACTAAACAGGAAATCTCATACTACCACTGAGGGTGCAGCTCAGTTACCACATCCTTATTCTTCTTCCTTTCGTGGTTCAGGCCATTGACCGTTCCGGTCTCACTCCCATATCAGCATGTCTTTTTATTGATCTTCTTCCTTTTGGTTTATAATTTAACACATTCCTTGGTAGCCTGCTTGTATCCATTTTGTTAAGATGGTGTTTCCATTTTTGTTTATTATTTTCTATAATTTCTGCTATAGAGCTAATCCTTGAATCTTCTCTTATTTCTTCATTAGTTGGTCAATCCCATCTTGTTACACCCTTGACGACTCTCAAGAATCTCGCCTCTGCTGCCTGAATATGACTCTTATCTTTCTGTTTTAAAACCCAACCTTCACACCCATGGAGTATTGCTGGAACGGCCTTGACCTTATAAAATTTACGTTGCGTTTCCTTTCGTGTATTTCTTAAAATTATTCTTATAGTTCCACACACGTTTTGATATTTATACAGGCTCAAAAATGTATGGCACAAATTTCAGGACCCATTCCTCACAGGTAAAGAAGAAATTGTGTTGTATGGAAACATGAATCTGGAAACGCTTTGCTACCATGTTACAGCTCATTTTCTCCAACTCATTAATAGGGGAAACACACACGAACAGAACGTTAGAATCATGAGGAGCATGCACTGTTGGTTACGTCTGCTTACGTTGCCATTATCGCAGGCGCACCGCCAGTGTTTTGTTTTACATGTCCCTATTCCATACGACTTACGTCATTGCTTGTTTACAGGTAACATCAACTGTTCCAGTGAACAGTAAGACCTTGGAAAGCACACGGGTTACTACGTGCTAGTAATGTTGATCACAGACTTGGCTCGTGCAATGGCAATGTACACAAATGCAGAGATGGCAGATGCCCATTTGATGTATGGGTTAGCAGACGGCAATGGCGCATGCGCTCAACGTTTCTACAGGGAGAGATTTCCAGGACGAAGGTGCCCCGACAGGAAAACGTTTGAAGCCATTGATCGTTGTCTTATAGAACATGGGGCATCTCAGCCTGATACTCCGACTGGGGGAAGCCTAGAAGGACGATGATGATGATGATATGCGGTTTAAGGGCGCTAAACTGCTGCGGTCATCAGCGCCCTTACAATGTGTAAAATATAAGGTCAAAATATAAAAGACAGGTAAAAAACCGCATAATTAAAAAACGGGACACAAACCCGCGATGTCAAAAAAGTTAAAAATAACAATAGAATAACAATAATAATAATAACAATAATAACAATAAAAACAATAACAATAATAACAAGAAATATATCTGAAAAACCAACACACTAAAATCATGGTCACTAAAAGAATAAAACGTGTCAAGAACTGTAGAATGCAAGGAACATGAGCGCCTTATGTCTGGGGAGAAGGGCCCCATTAAAACTAACAATATAAAATCAAACAGCTAAAAGGCGCTCAGCGCATCAAATGCGACGGCTAAAACCAATGTCAGTGATAAAACGTAAAAGACATTCTACAGCATGCGCGTCGTCTGCCAACACGTTGGCTAGGCCAACAGGCAGACCCACGCGAACGCGCAGTGGAGCTAAAACTTGACACTCGGTTAAAATGTGACGGACCGTTAAGGGCACGTCACACTGACCACACAGAGGTGCGGGATCACCACTTAACAGGTATCTATGACTAAAAAGGCAATGTCCGATACGAAGGCGTGTTAAAAGTACCTCCTCCCGACGAGAAGCACGGGAAGAGGTAGCCCAGACTAGCGGAAGCGGTTTAACCTCCCGCAACTTGTTCCCCCGGAAACCGTCCACTCATCGCGCCAGCGCGAGAGGATGCGGCGACGTAAAATAACACACGAATCTGACGAGGGAACAACAGAAGTAAAAAATGTGGGTAATAAAATCGCCGATTTCGCAGCGGCGTCGGCCGACTCATTCCCTGAGATACCCACATGACCTGGAATCCACATAAAAGAGACGCTGATGCCAGAGGCACCAAGCGAATGGAGCAGGTCATGAATGCGTTGTACGAGGGGGTGGTAAGTGTACAGCGCGTTAATACTCTGAAGGGCACTCAGAGAGTCCGAACAAACAACACAACGCCGTAAGACTTGCCGCTGAATGTATAAAACACATTGATAGATACTAAAAAGTTCGGCGGTATAAATCGAACATTGCCCGGGTAAACGCAAAGTAAAACTATGCGCACCTAAAACAAAGGCACATCCTACTCCAACATCAGTCTTAGACCCATCAGTATAAATAAAATGACAGTTTCCGAATGTTGCCTGAAGTGCTAAAAATGCGGATCTAAGGACTGAAGCAGGGGTCTCATTCTTCGGCATCGACGTTAGCCCAAGGTGGATGTGGGCCTCAGCGCGCGACCATGGAGGAAAGCGCGTTTCCCCTCGGGTAAGGGCCGGCGCTGGCGTAACGTCCAAATGCCGAAGTAGCAGTCGAAATCGAACCCCTGGAGGGAGCAATGCAGAGGAGCTAACGAAATATTGGCGATCAAGCGAATCCTCGTAAAATACATCGAAGGACGGGTGGTTAGGCAAGCTTGAGAGTCGACAAGCATAGCTGCACAAAAGCATCTCACGCCGGAAGGACAGCGGAGGCTCTGCAGCTTCTGCGTACAGACTGGGTACAGGGCTAGTTGGAAAGGCCCCTGTAGCGACTCTTATGCCACGATGGTGAATGGCATTCAATCGACGTAACACAGATGGACGTGCCGACGAATAAACAATACACCCGTAATCAAGCTTGGATCGGACCAAAGAGCGATAAAGGCGAAGAAGGACGGTCCGATCAGCTCCCCAGGATGTGCCACTTAAAACACGTAAAATATTAAGAGAACGGTCACACTTTGCTTTTAACGTGCGAGGTGCAACACAACTTCCTGTCAAAAATCAACCCCAAAAATTTCGCCTCGTCTGCAAACGGAAGTACCCCTGGCCCAAGATGGAGAGAGGGCGGAGGGAAATACTTCCGGCGCCAAAAGTTGATGCAGACGGATTTCTCGGCGGAGAAATTAAAGCCGTTGGCGTTACTCCAGGCGTAGAGACGGTCGATACAGCTCTGGAGACGGCGTTCGAGTAGACAGGTCCGCCGTGAACTACAATAAATAGCGAAATCGTCAACAAAAAGGGACGATGAAATGCCAGGTGGAATACAATCAACAATGGGGTGATAGCAATCGCAAAAAGTGTGACACTGAGTACAGAGCCCTGCGGTACGACGTTCTCTTGAATAAAACGACGAGATAAAACCGAGCCCACACGTACACGAAAGACGCGGTCCGTCATAAACTCCCGAAGAAATATGGGAAGACGACCGCGGATATTCCAATCGTGAAGTGTACGTAAAATGCCGCCCCTCCAACAAGTGTCATAAGCTTACTCCAGGTCAAAAAATACAGCCACGGTTTGACACTTTCTCAGAAATCCATTCATAATATGCGTCGACAAGGACACCAGATGGTCGACGGTAGAGCGATAGCGACGAAACCCGCACTGAGCGTTCGCTAGAAGTTTCTGAGACTCAAGCCACCATGTCAACCGCCCGTTGATCATGCGCTCCATCACCTTGCAAATGCAACTGGTGAGGGAGATAGGGCGGTAGCTGGAAGGTAGTTGGCGATCCTTCCCAGGCTTAAGTATAGGGACAATGGTGGCTTCGCGCCAAACGGTAGGAAAAATGCCGTCTTGCCAAATACGGTTATAGACCTGTAAGAGAAAGAGTTTACTGTCGGCTGAAAGGTTCTTTAACATCAGGACATGAATGCCGTCCGGCCCAGGAGCGGAGTGCCGAGAGCAATGAAGAGCGTGCTCCAGCTCCCTCATTGTGAATAGTTTGTTATAGCATTCATCATTAGCAGACCGAAAAGTATATGATGCGGAATCCAGCCGGTCTTTAATAGAGCGAAAGCCGGCGGAATAATGGTCTGAACTGGAAACCGCCTCAAAGGCAGCACCCAGAGTGTTAGCGATGGCAGCCGGATCCACTATGGTGGCATTAGAAACCTGAAGGCCAGGAACAGTACAATGTGACACTTTACCTGAGAAGCGACGAAGTTTATCCCAAACAACGGATGAAGGCGTAAAACGATTAAAAGACTCGACAAAACGAGCCCAAGATGCCTTCTTGCTATCCTGAATAATGCGACGAGCCCTGGCGCGCGATTGTTTAAAAGTCACCAAATTATCAAGTGTAGGGTGTCGCCGAAACACCCTAAGTGCAGTCCTACGGGCACGAACGGCGTCCCGACAATCCTCGTTCCACCACGGAACAGGTGGCCGCCGAGGTTGGGAGGATGAACGGGGTATTGCGCGTTCGGCGGCAGAGAAAATAATAGACGTAAGGTGCTGCACAAGTTGGTTAATGTCGGAGAAAGGCTGGTCGTCAAAATGCACGAGGCTGGAATACAAGCTCCAGTCGGCTTTGGCGAATATCCAGGTAGGTACTCTGGAATGCTGTACGTGGTGCGACAGAAGAGAAACGATGCAGGGGTAATGGTCGCTGGAGTAGGTGTCAGCGACGACGTTCCACTGAAGACGATGGGCAAGCTGGAGTGAGCAAATGGCAAGGTCCAGGTGAGAGAACGTACCAGAAGAATCAGAAAGAAAAGTAGGTGCACCTGTATTGAGGATGGAAAGATTAAACTGATAAAAAATGTCGGAAAGAAGAGTTCCCCTCGCACAAGCCCTTGGCGAACCCCACAGTGGGTGATGGGCATTAAAATCTCCCAACAGAAGAAATGGTGTTGGGAGAGCAGACAGGAGAGCTCGAATGTCCGCGGGAGCGAGGGGAGACGATGGAGGTGAATACACAGAGCAAACAGAAAACAAAAAGTCGGGTAAGTGAAGGCGAACGGCAACCGCTTGCAAGTCGGATGTAAGTGTGACAGGTTTAAAATGAACGTCGTTACGCACTAAAAACATGACACCTCTATGAGCAGGAGCACCCTCCTCCGGTTCAAGGTCGTAGCGAACCGGAGTATATCCGCGGAGATCAAAAGGATCGTGAGGGCGAAGCTTAGTCTCCTACAAACATACGACCATAGGCGAATGGGAACGCAATAAAATTGTAGTTCCGCCCTATGCGATCGTACACCACGTACATTCCAGGTCAGGATAGCCATTAAGAAAAAAAGGGGATAAACTGTCTATTTAGAAGGGCGGCTTAAAATTACCTTATGTTTAACCTTTGGGCTCAGGCTTTTTGTATGGAGTTGGTCAGACTCCATAGCTTCCTCGGAGGAAGGGCCCACGCGCTCAGTGCCAGAAAGCGATTCAAGCGCCGTGAATCGGTTCTGGGTGGCGATGGGTGAGGGGTGCCGCTGAGCGCGGCTTGTCCCAGGACCTTCCTGGGACAGCGACCTCCGAGGAGGAGAAGGTGAACTTTTGTTACCGCGCGCACGCGGAGGGTCTTTCAAAAAATCTTCCCTACGTAGTTTCTGCTTGGGCTTCTTATCAGCGGCTTGCGACTTCATTGACTTTGGACCAGGTTTATAGGGCTTGGTAACAGTAGCTTTAATAGACGGCCGGATGGTAGTGGCGGTTAATCCAGTCAAGGTCCAGGTCTGAGTTTCGGCATCTACTCGTGGTACTGGCGAGGCAACAACAGAACTAAATGTGCCAGATCGCAGGAGTGAAGGTTGGCGCGCATGGAAACGCCTCCGGGCCTCAGCGAAGGAGAGTTTTTCCTTTACCCGGATCTCCTGGATCGCCTTCTCGTCCAAATACCGCGGACAGTCGGCAAACGAAGCAGAATGTGACCCTTTACAATTAACGCAGACGGGGGCTGTTGAACAGGCACCTTCGTGTGAGGGCTGGCTACATGATGCACAGATGTTAAGGGCACTCTTACATGAGACTTGCGTATGCCCAAAACGTTGGCACTTAAAACAACGCAGAGGTCTAGGAATATAAGGCCTCACAGAAATACGTTCGTACCCTGCGGAGATGCTCGTGGGCAGATCGACGCCATCAAATGTTAGAAACAGGGTACGAGTGGGAACCAATACGCCGTCGCGTTTGGCCTGCACTCGATGAACCGCTGTCACCTTCTGGTCTGCAAGATATTCGACCGGGTCCTCGTCCGATATGCCATCGAGGCTATGCGTGGTGACAACGCCTCGACAAGAATTCAAGGTGCGGTGCTTCTCAACACGGATAGGATAACCGTGGAGAAGCGTGGCGCTCAACAAGGACTTACTTTGTGCCTCGGATTTGCTTTGCACTAACAACGAACCATTACGAAGCCGAGTGCAGGAAAGAACCGGACCAGCAATTGAGTCAATGCCCTTCTGGATGATAAAAGGGTTCACCTTCTCGAATGATTGTCCTTCCTCGGTACGGGTAATCACTAAGTAACAACCAGCTGTTGGCGGTGCTACTTCTGTTACTAAAACTTTTCGGCGCTTGTTGTTTATAATGGAGAAAGGGTGCTCCATAGCGAAAAAAATCCTCCACCATTGCAACCGTCTCCGACCTCGGGCTCTGACTTCCCGGGCGTTACCCCGGCTTGGGTGAGCGGCCTATCTATACCTAGCTCACCCCAGGGTCACACCTCCCAGAACATAGACAGAGGGACCCAATCGCCGTCGAAAGCCAGCAGCTCATGCAATGGCCCCCCCCGCGGGACTGCAGTTGAACAGCGGATACGAACAACAACCCTACATGACGACCCCGGGTGGTGGGGATGACGCCATTACCCACTCACCCAGCTGCGCACCCAGTGCGCGGGTATCCGTCAGGCTGTGTCCACGGAGGATTTAAATAAAAAGATAAAAGAAACTAAAACTGTGTGGGCGTTTCGCACGCAAGGTAGGCCGGCGGGGAAGAAAAAGAGATATGCGAATGTCGTGGTACGAAATGGCCGGAAAGTGATTAGGGAAGAAAGAAACGATGGTGAGGTGCGGTATGGATGGAATGCAAAGAACGCACGAGAGCCTACCTTGGGTCCACCGGTCACTTGAAGAACCCACCTCGACCGGATGGGGGTGAGGGGATGAATGTGGCGATGATTGGCTCGGGAACCCCCGGGTGCGCCAAAAACCCGTACTCACATAAGGTGAGCCCCTGAGGGGCCTAGAAGGACGAAGACACCGTAACGGTAGACGGCAATTCTTCAGGCAGTTGACGATGATCCTAATGTCAGTACAAGACAAGTAACTGCAACAATAAATGTTAACCACATGACTGTCTGGCGAGTGTTACACGAGGGCCGGCTGTATCCATACCATTTACAGCGTGTGCGTGCACTATCAGCAGCTGATATTCCTTCACGGGCACACTTTTGCGAATGGTTTATGCAACAAAGTGTCAAGCCTAATTTTAGTGCAACGCTGCTGTTCACAAATGAGGCGTCGTTTCAACGTGATCAGATTGTAAATTATCACAATCGGCACGTATGGGCTGAGGTCAATCCTCACGCAAATGTTGAAGCAAGTCATCAATAAAGATTTTCCGTCAATATTTGGGCTGGCATTGTTGGTGACTGTAGATCTTGTTGTGTATATCATTGTCATATTTATAGCTTATATCACAGTCAAGATAATTGAAGTTTTGCACCTGCTCCATTATTTGAACATTCACTACTATTTTAGCTCTTACGGTCTATTTCCCGTGAACGTCATTACTTTCGTTTCATTTACTGAAACCTTCCGTTCATAATCTTCCAAAATCGTCTTTAACCCATATATAGCCTTCTTAAGATTATTTTGTTTTCTCTATTATACAGGGTGCTCCGCTTGATTGTGCCTAATTTCAATTGTATGTGACGGGTAAACGGTTGAAGACAGAATCTTACAGTAACGTTTATATGAAAGGAAAACTCAACAAGTTTTGATATGCTCATCACCACATCTCTATGTGAGCACCAGCAGTCACTGTGACGATGTCAAGGCGATAAACAATTTCTTGTCAATACGTTTGGAGCATGTCTTCTAAAATGCTCTCAATATTTCTATGATGCGTTCCCGAAGATTACGAAGAACTCTGACTGGGGTGGCATAAACTTTATCTTCGATGTAGCCCAGAGAAAGAAATCGATCTGTGTTAAATCAGGAGATTCCGGAGGCCACGCGATCGATCCTCCCCTACCAATCCAAATGTTGTCCAAAGTCGTACGAACTTCATTGAACTAATGTGGAGGAGCGCTATCTTGTTGGAAAAGAATGTTAGGCTGCAGATGTTTAATTTGTGGAAAGAACTGCTCCAGTTCATCTGGTACCAGGGTCAGTTTTCTCGGGGAATAAAAACGGTTCGATGACTTTATTCTGTGACAAACCGCACCAAACATTGACCTTGGGACCATCACAAACGTGCTCTTGTGTAGCGTGAGGATTCTGCGATCCCCAGATACGCACACTATGGCAGTTTACCTTGCCTGACACATGGGAAGCGGCTTCGTCCGAGAAGAAAATCTTGGGCATGAAATCAGGATCATAGCCGAGAGGTCTAGCATTGTATTGGCGAATTGCACTCGTTTGGGTTTGTCATTCGGCTTCAGATGGTGCAATAACTGCAGTTTGTATGCCTATAGTTTGACGTTTGTGGACAATTCGTTGCAATGTTGATTTCGGTATTTGAAGTTCTCAAGAAGCTCTTCTTAATGACTTCCTTGGGCTTCGCTCAAATGCGACTTGAACATTTGCAACCATTTCTTAGGATGTTCTGCGACCACCACCATGCTTCTTTAACACAGTTCCAGGAGCTAAAAATGTATGTACCACTTCTTTATGCTTTAAGCATTTGGAGTACCATGGCTAAAGACTCGCCGAAACTCCCTTTAAACTCGGAGAATTGATTTAAACTCCGCATACCACAGAACTTTTTGCACTTTGATCTGCGATGTCGCCATTTTGATAAACGATAAAGACCAAGAATAAAAACCGTGTCTTTGCACCATATGCCAAAGTATTCAAAACTTGTTGAGCTTTCCTTTTATATAAACGTCATTGCAAGTGTCTAGCTTCAACCGTTTACCCGTCACATACAATTGAAGTTAGGGACATTCGAGCGGACCACCCTGTATATAGATTCTGGCATATAATAACACACTAAGATTTGCCTTTCGATCGAGGTGTATTCCTTCTACAATTTTATTTTTCCAAGCTCTTATGGCATTGTCAATACAGCACATTTCTGTTAATGAAAATTGAAACACCATGAAATAATTTTCCAACTGATTCTACCTTTCCAACCCTATCCAACACACGGCTTATGTGAAAGAACAATTAATTCCATTAATTGACCTAATAGTGGTTGCAACTATAAAGCCCGGGACTTAAAGTACTTACAATGAATGTAAGTCGCCATTGGGGTATGACATCTCAATACATTTGAGATCTCCTTGTGGTTTACCGGGAAAAATGCGAATCAGTTGGAGAATTTAATGTCGTGCCAGCAGTAGCTCAGTGGTTAGAGCAACCGGGAGATCCGCGATTTAAATCCCGGCTATGGCATTGAATTTTTCAGTCATCGGATTCTACCTTTCCAACCTTGTCCAACACACGGCTTGTGTGAAAGAACAATTTTTAGTTCCATTTATACCCCACCTTTAACTACATTGGTCTTATCGGCGGCCTTTCCTTTGAAACGTATTGATTCTCTTTTCATTGTGTTTCTTGCACTTTTGGGGTTTTAATCATTAGATTCACACTCTCATTTATACTTCCAGACTTTGGGAAGAATAGGGAATAATCTTGGCCGGGAATCGAACCCGGGACTCCTCGCACAGCAGGCGGCTACTCTACCGACTGAACTATGGGACCAGCCATGAAGTTTTTGCACAACGGTTTAGAAGACCTTTTATGCCAAATTCTCTCCTTCATCCCTTAGAATTGTAATTTCATAGAACTCCCATTCTGTTCATAATAATAGACCAAACATTCACTGATATTCATAGAAATGGAATCTGTAGATTTTGTATTTCTAACCTTAGCCTATCTCCACTCCTTCCCTGCAACAATCCTCAACATTTTGGAAATATATAGCCTATAGAAAATGTTATGGGTGAAAAATTATCCAAATGTTTGAGTCAGTATTACATAAGATGAAGACTATGGAAAAATATGTATGCAAAATAATAACATTAAAAAAAATCTGATGTGTTACACTCACATGACTTTCTCTACTCTTGTACAAAGTATTTTCACAAACGCTTATTCTCCATCTAGTTCATGTTAATCGAGATAAACATTTGCAAACTCTATCTTATTGCTAATTTTCTTGTAGATGTAGGGGAAAATATATTTACAAGGGCAATATAGAAAAACAGTAGCCTTTAAGCACATACATAACTCTTAATAGCTGGTTGCTAGGTGCAGCACCATTCCCTTTGCCACAGATTATAACTCTTTGCATATCCAAGACAAAAAAATGAATAACGAATTCCCATTTGAGAAAATTAGTATTGAAAAATTTAAGGGAATAACAAGCAATATCTCGAAAATGGCTCGCTCAACAAAAAAAATGTATATGACATAAATTGTGTATGTTAACGCGATCTACATTTTTTGTGTAGTAAAATTTTGTCTATCTCTTATGGTTTACCAGTTATGCAAAAGTCGTTCACAATAAAGAATACTTTTGGAGACATTCCCAGAAAATTCAAGATATACATTTTATTTGTCATAAAAATATCTTAAACATATGGTATTTTAATCAAAATCGTTAGAGCCATTTTTGAGAAAATTAAACGTTTCGAAAAATCTTCCATGTAAAGGGCACTCTGGGGTGGGGGGATTTTCTTGAAAACCTTCGTGTCGCATCCTTGGAAGATACTGAACCCAAATACCAAGTTTGGTGTTTATCCGACTGTTCGTTTCTGAGTTATGCTGTTCACAGACACGGACATGTTTCCAAAAATGCTTTTTTTGGATTCAGGGGGTCTCAAAACATGTATTTCCGGTGAAATCTCGGTATCGAAATTTTGGGTGGAATACAATACTTTCCCTACTTACTATACGTAGTAGAGAAAGTAATAAGATGATCCTTCAAGAATCAATCACCTGAAAATTTAATCTGAAATAAATCAACGTTATATGGATCATTCATCCAATTTTTCCAGTATCTAATCACTCATTCCGGTATAATTGGATTTACTCGTAAAACATTTTCCTTTATTATTATTATTATTATTATTATTATTATTATTATTATTATTATTATTATTAGTATGGTTATTATTGTTGTGAAACAGTATAACATTGTTACTATTAATCCCACATACTCTTTATTTCTAAGTATCCTAACATAAAGATAACATATACCAAGGCTCCTCTAGGCGTTGGGAAGAAGTTGATGATTGCCATTGCCCTTCTAGAACATCTCTTCCGGTGGTCTTGCTCTCTGCATGCATGGGTGGCATATCACTATAACAAGGTTCAGCTAACAAGCTGTGAACTTCGCCACTCCTTATCGCTCGTATCACATTCCAACCAATCACTAAGACAAAATCTTCCACAAGTGAGCTCCTCCTATATGTTAGTTTCTTAGTCGTCATTAATCACCTTGTAATCCAATTTTCTCATCAGTGCAACACCCAAAATCAGAAGATTCTACTCAGTACAATCGTCACAGATCCGTAAACACTGTGCCTAGAGTAATCATTTGCATCTGTTTCAGGGATTTCAAAAACTTCACAAGTCTACTAACTAAACCAAATGGAGAAAATTGCCAAGCTCTTAGTGTCAAAGCGGTCTTATTAATCGTAATTTCCAATATATAATCATATATTAATAACCAATTTTATGAATTTAATCCATAAACTTGTGAATACCAAACTGTTGATTCAAATTATATGTTGGTCTGAAGGTAAGTTTTAAAATAGTAATTAAATTAATTAATTTATTTATATTAAACTGCCCTGCGTCATAGCATAGTACATTGGAGCGTGGTGGGCAGTTCCCAGTGTGGGCTCGAGCCACCAAAGGGGTGAGGATTTTTCGACCCATGTATACTACTGGTACCACTCAGCGTCGTGATGCATTTGTGGAGCTGCGATAGGTGGCAGAGTGTAGGTAATCCGTGGTGTAGGAGTACCATATTAGCCTCCAGTTCCCGGGGTCGCGGGTTCCCGGGAGAGGACGGTGGATTTTTTCGAACGTAAACATTCTTAATATGGCTTCCTTCGGACCTCAAGTCTGATAAAGAGGCCTCTGAGCAAAATTTTCGGTCTTTCACGCCCAATATACATTGGGACGCTAAAAATCGTAGCAGTTAAACAGCGTCCTAAAACACGCAATTTTAATTAGTCTCCAGATTTATTGGGAATTTACCGCCAGTCGGTTTAAATGAATGACGTCATTATTAGCTCAGCGAGTCCCTTGTCTCAAAGGGGAAGTGCGGAATTGAACCTCGGACTGTGTGCGTTTACGACTTCGTAAACAAGTTGATGTACTGCGGCGGTGCAGAACTGTTTTCACTAAAACATTTTGTGCGTTCTTTGCACGAGAGATGGAAGTCAATACCGATCCAGAATTTGCATGGTGTGTGCTAAGGCGAGACACACTACGCTACAAAAACCGTCCAATTATTTGAATTACCTATCAGCATACGTGCTGAGATTGCGAGTTTACGAGACTCGAGCGAAAGAAGTTCCAAATGTAAATACTGGTAAGGTACGGTACAAGTCCTATTTCACTAACGATAAGGTGACCTCGAAACTGTTTACATCCACCCCTTCCTCTCATCTTTCGCTAGTTCTCTGACAGAGGCACCGGTGTTAAGCTCGCTTCGAAGTATTGACGTTATGCACAGACCACCGATTGGCGGCAACGGCCGAATAAATTTGAAGACTGTTGCTCGGGATGTGATAGAAATATTATGAAACTTTAAGGCCAGCCTATAGCGTTAACTTCTAAAAATCTGACTATCGCTATTCCCTTTGTACTTATCTATAACGAAATGTTTAACGCACCTATTTCCGAGAAGATTTGCCTTAATATTAAGTACATAGGAAAATAAATTTTTGCAAGAATAATTTGAAAAGTCATTAATAAGTGATAGAGGGTAG